>CM059601.1:270861466-272111466 GCA_030412105.1 Cyclura pinguis | reverse complement strand
TTCCATGTTGTGGAAGAGTAGGGTTATCAGTGGGGACCACAACCAGCTATTTTCATTTAGTTGGACATGCTGCAACTGGCATTGGCATGGACCTCCGAAGTTCCTTGCAGTGTTGGGAGTTGTTGTTGTGTGCCTTCAAGCCATTTCTGACATACAATGACCCTAAGGCAAACCTATCACTGGGCTTTCTGAGCTGAGAATGAGATTTACACCATTGTAATTCACTAGTAAGAATCAGAGTGATATAGTGGTTTGAGCGTTGATTCTGGGTGAGTCTTTGATGGCATAATCACTCCGCCTCATTTATGCACTCTTCCAGGTGCTCCAGATAACTTGGCCCCAGATCCTGATGAGCTACTCATGGAGTATAAAACACAGTCAACATATTTACACTGGGTGGGAGGCCCTGGTTCTTCCTTCCCTTTCCTAGCTGTACAGTTTTAAGGCATGGTGTAGCAGTTTGAGCACTTGACTGTGACTCTGGAGACCAGGGCACATAATCCCTTCTTGGCCCTGGAAACTCACTGGGTAACCTTGGCCAAGTCACACTCTCTCAGCCTCAGAGGAAGGCAACGGCAACCCCCCTCTGACCAAATCTTGCCAAGAAAACCCCATTATAGGTTCGCTTTAAGGTCACTGTTGGCTGAATCAACTTGAAAGCACAGAACAAGACAAGAATTCACTGACAGGAAGACAGCAAGGAACTCTTTGAAAAATGAAGAAAAACAAGGAGCTATTTATGGTTTGGGAGACAAAATACTTGTGCCCAGTTTGGGTACTGAGAAGGAAGCTGATTATATAGAGACATAATCTGGTTGATCAACCCTTTACAAGATGTACAGACGCGTTGCTGATCCTGAGAGCAGACCCTCTGTCAGACCAAAGCTCAGTCTTGCCCCCCAGCCCATCCCTCTTTTCGTTCCTTTTTTTTTGAACTGTTGTCCAAAAGTAACAACTCCAACTTCCGGTCACTGGTCAGGGCTGTCCTTCGAAACCCCACCCACCCACCTGCCGCCTTAAAGCTCCATCCATCCTTCTTTGCTAGCTCGATAAATCAAAACATGAATCTCACTCACCTAAGTTTTTGAGCGACTGGCCCCTTCGCACAGAATTCTGCCGTTTCCGGGAGCAGGAACCATTCAGCCTCAGCCGCTTTTCATTCTCAAAATGAATCATTAATTTTCCCAGTGCCAGAAGCATAGCTGGGGCTGGTTGATGGCGTGAGTAGCAAAGGCTGCCTGAAAGGAGATCGCCTCCTCCCCGGCTCTCACGTACCCGCCTGGGAGGCAGAAATTCAACCGGTGAAACTCCAACAATAACAACATCCCATTCACGCAAAATGGAACAATGGCCATTTCCGCGCTAGCCTCCCTAACAGCTACAACACAGAGACATGGGGTATTTCCACACTACACTGTTATAGTCCTATTATTCCACTTTCAACATCCCGTGGAATTCTGAATTGTAGTTTCCTGAGGCCAAAGAGCTCTCTGGCTGAGAATTCTCAATGCCCCTCCCTAAAGGGCAAACCCCAGGATTCCATAGGATATCAGAAGTGGAATCACAGCACCGTAGCAGGCTAATGCGGAAATGGCCAATCACTGTTACAGTTCCATGCTGGTGGCAGACGGGGAGCGAAACTGCTCCAGGTGAACTTCCGCCTGTCCGGCGGCAGTTGAAAGCCAAGAAACAAAAGCGTCGACAGGGATCTAAAGGACGAAAGCAGGAAGGGCGGGCTGCTGTCTGGTGGCGCTCCTAGGACGTGGCTCCGGGCGGGAGAGGGAGAGGCTCCGAAGCAGCCGAGGATGCCCAGGAGCGCCCGGGCTGGGCCGGGGGGGAGGGACTGCAGCTAGGCGAGGTGGGAGCGGCTCGGGAGCGGCCTCCCGGAGCAGGAGGACCATGGCCGAGGGGGGCGGCTGGGCTTCCGGGTTGCCCGGGAGGCACCAGCCGGGCCCTCCGCAGGAGGGGCAGGGCGCTGGGCGGAGGCGGTGGCAGCAGCAGCAGCCCTACCACGAGCAGCAGCAGCAGCAGCAGCAGCAGCAGCGCGATGTATTCTCGGTCTCTTCTTCATCTCCCGAGGCGGCGGCGGCGGCGGCCCCGGTCCACCGGGCAGCCCTTTCTTTCCCCGCTCCGGGTTCTGGAGAGCAGCAGAAGCGCCGCTGCCCAGAGTGGGAAGCAAGGGAAGAAAAGGGGGAGCCTCCGCTGTGGCGACGGTGGCGTCGGCCCACCGCCATGGAAGCCCCCGAGGCGGGCTTGTGGAAGAAGCTCCGAGGCCACTGCCTCCCGCTCCGCCGCCGCCGCCGCCGCCGCCGTCCTGGCTGCCCGAGCCTGCCCC
Source organism: Cyclura pinguis (assembly GCA_030412105.1). Taxonomy (NCBI): domain Eukaryota; kingdom Metazoa; phylum Chordata; class Lepidosauria; order Squamata; family Iguanidae; genus Cyclura; species Cyclura pinguis. Next base: position 272,109,131 of record CM059601.1, on the reverse strand, counting down.
GGCGGCCGTGGCGTCTGCTGGCGGCCGGCCTGACCTGCTGCACCGTGCTGGCCTTGTACGCCGCCTCCAGCCCGGGCCTCCTCCAGGACCACCTGCCGCCCCTGGGCGGGGCCCGCGGGCGGCCGAAGGACGAGGACGACGAGCCCCCTGTCACGGTGCTCCTGTGGTGGGAGCCCTTCGGGCGCAGCCGGCGCTTGGGCGACTGCCGGAGGCGGTTCAACGTCAGCGCCTGCCGCCTCACCACCGACCGGGGCCGCCTGCTGGAGGCGCAGGCCGTCCTCTTCCACCACAGGGACCTGGTCTTGCACGGCACTGGGCAGCTCCCTCAGGTCAGGGCCCCGGCCCAGCGCTGGGTGTGGATGAACTTCGAGTCGCCCTCGCACTCCCAAGGCCTCCGGGAGTTGGGGGGCGTCTTCAACTGGACCATGTCCTACAGGGTGGACTCGGATGTCTTTGTGCCCTATGGGTACCTCCGGCCTAGCCGGGCACCGTCCACTCACCTCCTCGCTCTGCCCAAGAAGACCAAGCTGGTGGCCTGGGTCATCAGCAACTGGAACGAGGACCATGCCCGGGTACGCTACTATCACCAGCTGAAGAACTACCTCCCCATAGATGTCTATGGGGCCCAGGGTCTGGAGCTGAAAGATGACAGCGTGGTGCAGACTGTCTCGGAGTACAAGTTTTATTTAGCCTTTGAAAACTCCCAGCATCCGGACTACATCACAGAGAAGCTTTGGAGGAACGCCTTCAAGTCCTGGGCTGTGCCCATCGTCTTGGGGCCTCCACGGTCTAACTATGAACTGTTCATTCCCTCAGATTCTTTCATCCATGTGGATGACTTCTCTGACCCCATGCAGCTGGCTGTTTACCTGAAATACCTAGACAAAAATAAGAGCAGGTACAGGAGGTATTTTGCCTGGAGGAAGCACTACGACGTCCAGGTGACCTCATTCTGGGATGAACATTGCTGTAGGGTTTGCAACGTGGTTAGGACTTTGGGGAAGCAACGCAAGACTATCCGGAATCTAGCCAACTGGTTTGAGAGTTGACCTCGTGAGGTTGGCAAAGTTTCCTTTTAAAAAGATCAAAAAACAAGAGAGCATGGACAACATTAAGTGCATAGAAAAAGGATTTTTTTAAAAAAAAAAAATTAAGGTAGCCATGATGGTATATGAGGAAAAACCCACAGAATCTGTAGTTTGGCAATACTTTATATCACGACCAACAAAAAGTCACGAAAATATGCAGTCTTCTGAGTTCTTCAGAACTCTTCATCATGGTATGCAGTACAAAGCAAAAGAATGTGAAGTCTTAGAGGTGATGATTGTCTGAAGTTGAATTCTCAAATTTGGATTGCTGGTTTCAGTCATTATGTGGTGAGTCAGTGTGAGTTGCTGACTCTGTCTAGCCTCTTGGCTATTAGGGTGGATTTGCACGTTCACTAAATATGTGTGGTACATCCCTTATGGAACTGTGTCACCTCAGATTTCAAAAGCCCCTTTTGTTTCTTTCCTCTATCTAAAAAGCTAGAACATGAAGGAAATGGGTGACTAGAACTCTTCTTCCAGTGTTTATACACAGGGAATTTTAAACATAGGGACATTCAAAAGTGTGGTTCCTCTCATCATGCATCCATGAAATATTAAATATAAGAACCCCACACTGATTCTACCAAGTAATTTCACTGAACTTGCAATTCAACCTACTTTTGCAGAGGATGATTGAAATTGTGATCTCTGGTAACTTTCCACAGCTTGCTTTCTTTGGCAAGATGCCCGTTTTTAAGAATGGGTGGCCAGTTTGAGATTATGACTTGTTGGCTCTTGACTCTGCTAACATTTTCAAATGCTTCCTTGTCATGGTGACACATGAAAGTGCATAGTTTCACAAGACACAATGGCAAGATGTCAGAGCGGAGCCAGATGAAAATGTCGTCAGGAGATCTTTTAGCCAAACTATTTAATTTAGGTATCACAAGAAAATAATGGTCTCAGTGCTACCATTCTACAGGCTACCACACAGTTTTGTAATAATAAAGTGTGCAGCCCACATAGGAAAGTGCTTTGCACTAATTTGGGCCTTTGATCTATCTAGATTCTAGCTGAATGGTCTTAACCTGGGGTCCAGGAACCTCTGGGGGGTCCATGGTGCCCTCACAGGGGGTCCAGAAAGTCCTGCTGCTGGACGCCAGCAGCAGCATCAACAGAGACACGGCAGGGGGGTTGCAGTTCCTGAAACTGCTCCCTTGTTTGCAAACAATGATTCTGGAACCAGGGTTTGAATCCCTACTTGGCCATGGAAACCCACTGGGTTATCTCAAGCAAGTCAGAGAAAGACAAAGGCAACAAATCTTGCCAAAAAAATCCCTCATGATAGGTTCGCCTCAGGGTCTCCATCAGTCAGTTTTCAAAGGGGAGAGACATGATGGCTAGAAAGAACCTCTCCCTGCCAGTGGCACTTGGTTGCTGTGTGCCTTCAAGTCACTTCAGACCTATGGCAGGTGTAAGGTGAACCTATCAAAGGAATTTTTTTTGGCAAGATTTGTTCCAAGGACGTTTGCCTTCGCCTTCCTCTGAGGCTGAAAGAATGTGACTTGCCCAAAGTCACCCAATTTCTGAGCAGGGATTTGAACCGTAGTCTCCAAAAGTGTTTAATAAATAAATATTTGGAAGTTTAAATACAGATTTGAATATTTAGATCTAAATTTAAATATTGAAAAAATGAGTTAAGTTTTTGGGGTCCTGGCAAAAAATTATATTTGTACAGGGTCCCTGGTAAAGAAAAGGTTAAGAACCACTAGCTCAATATTGTCCACACTGATTGGCAGCAACCCAGCAGAGCATGGGAAAGAAGTCTTTCCCAATCATACCCATAGAAGTCAGGCAGTGAGCCTGGAAAACATTTGCTTTAGTACAGAGCTGTGATTTACCTTGATATGCTGTTCAGAGAGGGCATGTTGAGAGTAGCAGAATAAAGCACTGCTAGACTTTAGTGCTTCTTCAGGACCAATATTCTGGTGCACATAAGCCATCTCTCTTCAGTGATAGATTCCATAGATGTTACACCATGCAAAAGATCCACCATGCAAAAGAATTACAGATGTGTAGCTTTGTAATCAGCATTTGCTTTGATGAGAGCTCTTCAATTGCCCACCTGTGTTATACCCGCAAGTTCTAAACAAATGATTTGCAAGGTGTGTCCTGGGAACTCTGAGCTTCATCAACAGTTTGACAGAGATTCCTTAGTGAAAAGTTCAGCAATAGTGAAGAAGATTTCTAAAATTCATTTTACCCACCATAACTGATCTCTCTCTACGTTGTGTAGTTAAAGGTGTGTGTGTATATTCTAGACAGGCTCTTAGAGTTTGATGGCAGAAAGAGAAATAGCATTTTGTGACATTTAGATATAGAAGAGTGGTCGCTGGTGGCTTCTATGTCAGTGGGGCACCAAATTCATTCTTTCTTTTAGTTCAGACTTTAAAGGAGCTATTCACAAGTCTAAAACTTATCCCCAAAATAGGTTTAGCACCTTGGACAGTTCCTTTAAAGTTAGGCTAAAACACAGGGTGCGTTCACCTCTCTGCTGATATGGAAACTGCCAGCCTCTGTTGACTTGTATCTTCCACTTGCATGCCAATGAATCAATTGCTTGAATTGTCAGTCATGAAAACCCCTCCTTTGAACTGCTTAAATATTAGGTGGTACATGCATATTTATATATGTCTCTCTCCAACACATCTGGTTGTTTAAAAAATGTTCCAAACCAAAGCCTCCAAACTGGTTTCTTTTTTAAGCTAGATCTTCCAGAATCCCCCAGGAAGCATGGTCTATCCAAGCTCTGTTCTAGAGCTTTCACCACTGTTAAATCTTGATTCTTGAAAGGAGAAGGTCCATGTGCCTTGAACAGCAGTTCTTTCAAGCAACTCTCATTGTTCTGCAGGAGTTCCATCTGTCATCACCCTTAATTCAATGGCTAGGTCTAGCAGGACTGGACAGTATCTTGCATATAGGAAGAGGGAGAATAAGGAAGCTCAGTAACAGAGCACGGGTGCCCTAGATTCATTCCCTGATGTCTCCAGTTTAAACAAAAAAGAATGAGGAAGCAAGCAATACGAAAGACCTTTGTCTGAGATCCAGAAAGTTTCTGCCAGCCAGTGTAGATACTAATGAGCTAGACTGACCAACAGACTGACAGGGTAAGACAGCTTCATATATGATTTCCTGTGCATAGACTGATAATTTGAGTTGCCATGATTATCAGACGTTGGGAACACAAAACAGTTGCTCACATTTTTTTCCTGGGCCCTTTGTATAAGTTGAAATACTGGTCCTCATAGAATAATCCATTGAATCAATTGCTGAATGGTAAGTCAGCACTTATGTAAAGTCTTTTGAACAAATGGATTTACTCTAGCTGGAATTAGCAGTTGGATTTAATCCTTTGCGTTTTACCCATGTCAGTTTAATGTCAGAACTGAATTTAACGTTACCTATGTGTTCATAAAAGTGGTTTACTTTGTAAATGCCACAAAGAAACACCCTGTCTATGAATCTTCAGATTAAATCCTAGCAAACAAGAACTGTCATCAAAACAAACAGCCCTAGAAGATATAAAGGATTTCTTTCAGTAAAAAAAATAACAGCACCTATGCCCAGGGAGAAGAGCGAAGGGAGCCAAGTAAAGAGCAAATGAAGCAAACTCCTTCCTTAGCTGGGAGTTTGTGTATGTTAAAGGCATTTAATTTAATTTATGGGCAGTTTTCCTGTGCTGTCATGTGGAAAAAATTAGACATGATTATTCGTGAGACTTATTTATGATGGAGTAAAGCTGCAACCTATAATATGTAACTGGTTGTAAACTTCACAGATATAAGGCAGATTCATGTCTGACCAGACATGCATAGGATTCTGCTATAATTTATTTATTTTTTATGTTCATATTAGTGACTTCTTGATGCAGTGATTAATCAAGGTCTCTGGATTAAAAAACTGTGAACAGAAGGTATATTGCAAATGAGAGCTTGGAAACATTATTTTGGGGGGGGAAGGGAGGTACTGAAACTCCCAGAATTCCCCTGCTGGAATGGCCATTGACTGTGGTGGGTAACGGATTCTGGGAGCTTTAGTCCTAAGAGGTTCATTTTCCAAGCTGAGGTGCAAATCAGGCAAATTCACATAATAGTCAGTTTGCATTCTTTACAAAATGTGTAAAGAATGTGACAGTGCCACATTTTTCACTTATAATGTGACTGGTTGGGAAAAGAGTGGTAACATCATGTGCCTTTAAAGGCAGAGAGGCAGAGCTGAAAAACAAGTGGTCTAACTCTTGACAAATTGTCTCTCCATCCAAGTCTTTTGTTATTATTGTATCTATTGTAGCAGAAACTGCAAACATTTTTTTTTAAATGGGGTAAAACGAGAGATGATAACTTGCATTTGTAGTCCACAACTTGCACTTGCAGTCCATCTCAGAAGTCCAGAATTTTTCTCTGGCTTAAGATCATAGCACACTCCATGGTACTAATGCTGCAGTGCCCAGCATATTTGTTCAATCATGATCTACATTATGAATTTTTTGGTATCCTTCTCAGAAGGAAAACTGTCTTGAATGCTGTTTAGGACATTGAGAAAAAAATTGCTGAAATTAGAATCTTACATAGATTAGATCAAAGTCTGCTGAATGAGAAAAAGATTCTGTATTATTTTGGTGTATACAACCAAACCACAATATAAAGAACTTTATTGGCTTTTTGGGTTCCCTGTGTAGCTCTTTAGACCCTCACCAACCCACCCAAAGACTCCAATAACCTCAATTTTTTTCAGCTGAAAAAAGTCTCAGAAACTTGCAAAAAATGCTCTAGGAAATGTGTTAACTTTTTTTCCCTTTTTTTAAAGAGAGGTTAAAGAGCAAGGCTCCCCTCACTGCACCATAGGCATGAAGGTGACTGGGAGTCAAGAACATCAATTCTGTTCTCCCAGAATGCTGGCCATGACATCACAGGGAAGCCTGCTGGAGCTCTGGAAGGTACAAAAATAAGCCAAAGTGGCCATCTGGGCTCCTTAGCATGCTCATCCCTGCCCTATTGGTTTCAAGGAGAAAATTATTGCTTGAATTTGAAATCTTTCAGACTTGGAAGGCCTTAACTTTGGCTTGATGTTTTAGGCTTTGTCTATAACTATTTAGTTATATTTTTTTTAATGTTTTGTCTATAACTGGTTAGTTGAAAATCTTCTCCCTGTTTCTCTGTTTAAAATAATGATTTGCAGATGGCAATGGGCTCATTCACACTATATAGTTATAGCACATTGCTTCTACTTTAACTGCCATGGGTGCATCCTGTGGCCTCCTGGGGTTTGTGGTTTGGTGCAGAACTGGAACTCCCTGGCTGAGAATTCCAAACACCCCTCCCTAAACTGCAGGTCCCAGAATTCCATAGGACAAAACCATGGCAGTTAAGGTGGAACAAATAGGGCTGTTATTCTGTACTGTGAATGGGCCCATAATGTGTTTACTTTTTTCAAAGAGCAGAGCTAGGCATTTTCAAGAACAATGGCCATGTTTTGATTTTACACTAAACAAAGAGCAAGCAAAGATCAGGGAGTGGACCACATGTATCTCTTGAGGTCAGGGGTGGGCAAAGTGTGGGCTGCTGAATGTATAGACTCCTACAGCTATTTTTGGGGGCTCCGGGGCTTTCTAAGATTCTTTTTTTAAAAAAAAGTGCTTCAAAATGGCCTAAAGTGACCTCTAGGAGGTGTGGAGGACATTTTCATCACATGGGATGCGCATTTTAAGAACCTGCTAGGGCATTTCCACCACTTTTAAATGGTGGAGGGCTGGGCTAATTTAGCCCCAAGAAAGAGTTTTTTTTTGCACAAAGTGAAACAGTGACTTTGATTCACTCCTCCTTGCTAAAAAAAAGGCCCTAAACATGATGTTAATTCCCCCCATCTCCTCCAGAGGGCAATTGAGGGTAACTTGGGGAATGGATTTTTTTTTCAGGAGCAGGTGTGGTGGGGGGGTGGCCCTTCAAGTTTTGCTCAGGGCTTAATGTGGCCCCCTAGCCTTTTGCAGTTGCTCATCCTGGCCCTATGGGAGGCAAGTAGGTCCTGCAAGGTTCCAGTTGTGGATGATGTGACCATCCAACCCCTTACATTGTCCCCCTCTTTACTAAACAATAGCTTACTGTGACATGCACATATGACTTGCTTGGGTTCCTGTAATGCTCAACTCTTCTGTCTTTCAGCTCACCTATGAGGTGGAATTTGGGAAACCTTTGCTTCCACTTTTATTTAACCATAGTTCAGGTGTTTCATCTACATACTAAACTGTTGTTAATGTTGACTGTGGTTTGTGGCTATGTTGGCCAGGAGTCTGGTATTTGTACTTCAAAAAATAATCTTTCCAAGCTCCGCAGAAATGAAGAAGATAATGATTTCAACGTACTTTTCTGCTCAAGGTACAAATGTTATTCAGGAAAAGTACAGCTGAAAACTGCCCCAACTCCCCTTTTGCTAGTGTTTGTATTTAATGTGGGGGAGCACATTTGAAAAAGAAAACCAATCCAGCGAGACAAATGGCATCTCAGAGATCTGGATCAGATGAGACAGAAATTTGTAGGATCCCTTTTGTGAATGCACTTGCAGTGTAGGGAACTCAGGGAATTTTATACTTGCAGAAATTTTGCTCCTCAATACCAAAAGAAGGAAAATACTTTTATATTTGTAATCATATTTCTGATAAGATCACAATAAAATAAGAGAAATGAAGCAAATAAAACTGTTCTCTCTTTTGTCATCCCACTTCCTTAAACATTTATTTTTTAATTATTTTTATTAAAAGTTGATTCTTAAAATATTTACATAAACACCTTTTGGGGTACTGTTTTGTTGACTTTTTTAAAAAAGATTCTTTATGAACACGTGTGGCTTCTTTTCTTAGCAGCCAGGCTTCTTAATATGAATATTATTTCCTCAGCTGTCTCTGGATGAAATATACCTCTTTGGTCAACACCAGGTACAGCACTTAATTACTTCCTTTTCCTTATCAAGAACAAAGCTGTTGTCACTCTTGACTAAAAGGTCAAGCACTTCTGATAAAATTTTATTTGTTCTCCCTTAAGCACTCTGATAGTCTTCCCCAGTTTCCAAGGGATGGAGGGAGCTGCTCCATAGCTAGAGAGCACCAGGTGACGGATGGCTTTTCTGTGTTAAATTTCACTCACAAACAAGGTCTGTGCAATGAAGAATAAAATGAGATTTCTGGCCATTTCTGCACTATACTGTTATAGTGCTATTATTGTACTTCAACATCCTGTGGAATTCTGGGGTTTGTAGTTTACTGAGGCCAAAGACCTCTCTGGCTGAGAATTCTAAATGCCCCCCCCAACTGCAAACCCCAGGATTTCATAGGATGTTGAAAGTGGAATAATAATAGTGTACTGCAGAAATGACCTCTGTTTACAGAGTCTTACCAGGACTCTGATGGGGGTAGAAACAATGGCTGCAGAAAAAGCAGTTCTAAGAGGAAAACTACATGTGGAAGAAAGTTCAGTGCTGTATTTCCTACCTGCTCATGCTGCCCTCAATATCATAACCAATCCCTCTGCTTTCTAGGGAATTGTTTCAAGACCCTGCTGCACTAGTCTGCAGCCATTCATTCTAGCTTAATTCTCTGCCTAAAGTTTGAGACCTGTAACTGGGTGTTTTAGGTATGTTGTTCACACATGCCTGTAACAATAGGGATTTTAAAGTGTACTGTTTTTAATAGCTTTTAAATCTTTTTTTAATTGCATTTTATTCTTTTAGCTACACATTTTGAAGTGTTTTAATTTTGTGACTAGTTTAATTCTGTTTTAATGTTCACTCTTTCTATATTTTTCACAGTACAGGAGGCCTGCCATATTCTCGGGCTCATGATCCATGCATTCAACCCACTGCAGATTCAAATGTACACAATACTGCATATTTGAATCCACAGTGAATAGCACACCAGTTGCCCACTTCTGCCTTTGAGGCAGCAAGGTTCCTTCACAAGGCAGAATGGCTGGCTGGTGAGGATTGCCACCACCTCTGCTGCTGTCCTATGCTATTTTTAGTAGGGACTTGAGCTTGCAGGTTTTTTTTGGTATCTGCAAGGGGTCCAGGAACTAATTCCCCACAGATACCAAGGGCCTACTGTATTATTGCACGATTAAATTGTAAATTGCCTCAAATCCCAATTCTAGAAGGAAGGCAGTACAACAGCAACAACAACAATTACAACAATAATAGTGCGTGATTAGGAGTCTTTACATTGCACAGGGGTGTAAGAGCATAGAATCATAGATTTGGAAGAGACTGCAGGGGCCATCCAGTCCAACCCCCTGCTATGCAGGAACACACATCAAAGTACTCCCAACAGATGGCAATCTAGCCTCTGCTTAAAAACCTCCAAAGAAAGAGACTCCACCACACTCTGAAGCAGCATATTCCAGACAGCTCTGACTGTCAGGAAGTTCTTCCTGAGGTTTAAATGGAATCTCTTTTCCTGCAGCTTGAATCCATTGCTCCTTGTCCTAGTTTCTGGAGCAGCGGAAAACAAGCCTGCTCCCTCCTCAACATGACATCCCTTCAAATATTTAAACATGGCTATCATGTCCCCTCTTAACCTTCTCTTCTGCAGATTAAACATACCCACCTCCCTAAGCTCCCTCATAAGGCGTGACTTCCAGACCGTTCATCATTTTGGTCGCCCTCCTCTGGACACGCTCCAGCTTGTCGATATCCTTCTTGAGTTGTGCCCAGAATAGTATTCCGGATGAGGTCTGACGATGCAGAATAGAGAGGTACCATTACCTCCCTCGATCTAGACACCATACTCCTATTGATGCAACCAAGGTAGTTGCTGGGTAGGCAACGGATTGAATCCTATAGGTTAGTCCTGGACTAGACTTGACTGTTAAATGGTGAGTCAACATGTAAGTAAATCCTTTTCATTAAATGTGTCTAATTAACAGTAAGAACTAGATCTTTGTCCTGTATGTGTCAGCTCTGAGAACCTTTTGTGTGTTGCGTGTGTGTGTGTGTGTGTGTGTGTGTATGCTTGCATATGTATTAAATCACTTTTCAAACTGTGGGGGAATGACTTTTTTTAAAATGTGTTATTCGCATGTTCTTCTAACAGATCTGGTCTGTGTAATGGGTAGCACCTCAGAACATCCCAGACTGGTGTTGTATTTGTTGAAGTAAATATAAAAACAATTCTGCCAGGAGCAAATATTCTCCAAATATTGTAAGGACGGGGGTGGGGAGGCAGTCTTCTGTTGGTCCAAGGGCTTGCAGCAGGGGTGAAAACCACTGTTTTATAAATCTTCCCTCTTTTTTGAGGGAAAACAAAATGCTGGCAGACCCTGCACGGTGCTTGAATGCAGAATCAGCACTCCTACAGGCTTCCAGAGGAGTAAATAAATTTTCTTTGCTGATTTTTTTTTGGGGGGGGGTATGTATAGGCTTCTATGTAGTCTCAGAAGGGACCAAGATAGTCCAAAAATATTCTAAGGCCACATATAGCATATGGGCCAAGGGATTCCCACTTCTACCGTAGGGTAACTTCTGCAGTCCATATGTCAGAGACGGGTGCGCTTTTCTGCAAAAGTCGGCAGGACCAGAAAATGGGCAGAGCCACTCCACATCCCCCAGAAACCCTCCAGAAACCCATGATACTCTCAAATGTTTTTAAACTGGTGGTAGTAGTTGGTATTTATCTAACTCTCTCCTTTTTCCCAATCTGAGACTCAAGGTGACTTATGAAAGTTAAAACAGATACAGCTAAAAATTCACATTGTACAATATTAAAAATATAATTAAACTATCAATAAAGTTAAACCATTAAGAAGAACAACAAGTAAAAACAACACAGCAAATGGAACTCTCTTTACCCATGAGCAATCAGCCATCAAAGGCCTGGTGAACCAAAAAGTTCTTTACCTGCTAAGGAGAGGATAGCAATGAGACCATCAGCCTAATCTCTTTGGGAAGGGAGTTCCAGAGCCTAGAAGCAGCCACCAAGAAGGCCTCCATACGCCTTAAAACCCCTTCAGAAACTTTTTTAAATTGGCCAAAATTTGTCCAAAAACAAAAGTAGAAGCGATGTGAAATATCAGGCATTTCAATGCAGACTTCTGGATGTGGGACAAAAAATGGCACCACTTCCTTTACAGTTGCATATACCTTGTTTAAAACATTAACATCATGACATTCTTTGCAAAATCTACAACATGGAGTGAGGGATATCACTCAGAATCTACCAGAAACAGAAAATACTATATGAATTAACTCAAGTGCTGAGATAGGAATCAGCTTGTTAAAATAAGTTATCAATTAAGCTGGAATTTTCTAACAAAAAGAGAAGGAGTTATTAAATTTAATTTTGAATTAAAATGATTGACTTAAATTGACTTCATTCCAGCTCTGAGGTACAAACTAAGTTACTAATTAGGTGAGAGAGAATGCTAAAGAGCCAATATATTTTTCATTTCCCAGTTGGTTCTTTATCTAAATCCTTGTTCCCTTGGATTTTTTTTTAAATTATATTTTGCTTTTTCTAAGTCCCTTAGGTTTGGGGAGTTACAAGTTTTCCTTTTCTCCCAAACTCCAAAGAGATGATGTTAAAGTAAAATCATGAATGGTATTTTTTTAGCTTTATTTTGATAAGGCTTTTAGTCCAAACATTTAAGTTAAATTTAAATGGTGCTTTAATACAAATTTAATAGTTAGATTTCTCCCTTTCTAACGTAAACGCAATTGGATTAGATTTTTTTTTTAGCTTTCTAATTATTAACTAGATGTTTGCACTCTTTTTTTGGCGAACTCCTATCTCTCCCCAATTGTCAGTACTATTAGCCAACACAAAAGACATAAGAGGACCTCCAAGTAAATAAAAGAGATAAAATGTAGATTATAACTTCAAATATTGCCCTAATTTATATGGTAAGTAGGTAAGTCATATCCCACTTCCTTCTTATGTGTGTGCTTCCCTGCTCAGCATGTGAGGAAAGTCATTGGTTCGAACTCCTCAGCAACTCAGTGGCAAGGCTGGTGACTTCGAAGACCAGGATCTTTTTGGTAATGGCACCCACCCTGCAAAACTCCATTCTGAGAGGAGTCTGTCACATGTAAACATTCTCTTCCTTCATCTGCAGGGGTTGCTCTTATTTTTGCCTATGCTTTTGAAGAAGTGAACTGGCAGCAACGGCAAAAATGAGGAGATCTATGGGATTTTGAGGTCACTGTGAGCTCCTGGTTAGGATGTGGGCCTTGTCAGGTGCCATATGTAGCACCCGGACGTCAGACGGGGCAAGCAAAAAGGTGATTTGGACACACAGTCTCCTCAGATATGTTGGGATGTACTATGTTTCTATTTACAGTAGTTCTAAACTCACAGTGTATAATTGTTCAGTCAATTATTCTCAGCAGTTTTTTTTCTAAATCTGTATCTATAATTAGCAGGTGAAAATGTTATATAAATTGGTGTCTTCTTTGGGAAGGGGAATGGATTTCTAACTTTTTTGGTAAGTGACCAACCTACTTTTCATTTCCACCTGAAATGAAGAACATCAGCTTTTTTTCCCTGCATTTGTCTGTCCCTGCAGTTGTGCTATTGTAGTGAATTTACCAGACCATTCTCTACTACTCCAGCAGGCAGCAGATGGATTCAACAGATTGTGTAGCTATGATTATGAGGATTAATGGGAAAATAATGAACTAAAGTGCAATCAGGTCTGATTCTGAAATAACTGCAGGGAAAAAAAATTCCATCTAAAGTGGATGGAATATACTCCTTAAGACAAAGATAAAATAGTGAGCAGTACTGGCAGTTAAATGAGAGCCAGGATGGTTTATTCCAGTCCTGTCAGTGGATATCACTAAATATCACATGATCAAACACACACCCCAGGAGGAGCTGGGGTTTGCCTGTTCTGTCCTGTTTCTGCCCTGGCTGACATCTCCAAAAAGTTTATGCTGAAATACTTTTATGAAATCACCTGACACCATAGTCACTATCACCGTGATCATCATCTCTAATGCCAGTGCTAGCAAATGCCAGCAAAAAACCCTTCTATTCTGTCATCACTTTTAATTCATATGTTTTGGCTTTGTAATTTTTAAAAAATATGTGTATTTGTTATTTTTTTAATTCTTCTTTCAGTTTCAATTATAATGTATAGAGTTGTGTTTCTCTGTGTTCTGTCTCCCCTGCTGGATTTACCTACTTACCATTTGCAAGGTTAAAAATGTCTGGAGCCCTGTGTGGGCAAAAGCACTTTGGAATTGTGGAGATGTCTTTGACCATGACTTATATCAGCCCTAGATAGCACAGTCAATGTTGAAAGAGCATGGGAATCACGGGCCAACAGCATGGCAGGGGGAAAATTATAAAACTGCCATGGGAAACGATCTTAAGAGGCTGAGAGCTGGAGTAGAACAACAGCTAAGAGGAAAAGGGATTAAATTTCTCAATTCAAAATTGCTAGTCTCCCAAACTCTTTCATTAAAAGGAGGCAGGCAGACAGAAAATGGACTGGCAATCCAGGCATTGGGCTTGGGAGCAGTGTTCTAGACTCTGAGCTGCTTATCATAGACTGTCTATTCAACCAGTCATTCAACAATGGCAATAAAAAGTAAAGACAGCTTACTGTCTCTGATTGCACAGCTAGTATTGTATTAAAATTCTGTTTATTATTATTCACAGGACAATTTACAGCATCAGCCCCCATTCAACAACTGTGTATGTATAAGTAACTGTTCTGGTTGGCAGGAACCTTCGAAGTCATCTGGTTCAGCCCTTTGCACCACAATGTAGCAGTCTTGCTGTCAGTAGTAGCTAATGGATCCCATGACAGTAAAGCAGTGAATCCACGCCAGGTTTTAGATCAGACATTTAGGGTCGTCCAAGTTGCTGAGCTGACTTTGTGAAATAGGTCCAGCACCTTGGATAGCTCCCTTAAGGCTATCCAAAATGCAAAGTCTGGGGAGAATTCACTGCTACACTGATATGGCACCCACCAGCTGCCATTGCTTGTCATTACAGTACAGTCCACCCTCCACATTTGCAGGTTTCAGTTTTCCAAATTTGATTATTCATGGATGATTTGCTGTCACCTCTGCTGCCTCCCTATGCCATTTTTAACAGGGACTGCAAGCCTTGTGAGACTGAGAAACTGCAAATGAGGCTTGTAAGTCTCTATTAAAAATGGTGTGGGGCAGCAGCGGAGATGGCAGTAAGCCCCACCAGCCACCCACTTCTGCCTTGTGAAGGAACCTGGTGCCTCAAAGAAATCTATTGTGGGTTGAATATGGTGATCATACTTTTTGTGTGTTAAATATCGTTTGGGAGGGCCTAGAGTTATTCATGGTTTTTCCACATTCACAGGGGTCCTGTGCCCCTAACCCTAGCAAATGTGGAGGGATGACTATATTCCTTACAGATAATGATTTAGTGAAGGGCAACCTTTCACTTCCCAAGACTGGCTGTGTGTGTTGACAAATCCTTACTGTTAGATAGTTTCTGCCATTAATTAAAACCCAATGTTTAGCGAAAATGTGCTTGTTTGGCTGAATGCATTGAACATGCGTGGAACAACAGAAAACAAGTGTGGTCCCTCTTCACAGAATTATCATATCTGTGTATGCAAATTCAACATCATATATGAATGGACACATTATGCATGTAAACTTAGGTGATTCTCATCCGTGCCAGAAACAGAAATTATGTGGCCTGGGAAAGAAAAGGAAACAACAACAAAAAAACCAAGGACAATTGCTTGGTGTGGACATGTCTGTGCTTGTTGATTTCATCATCTCCCTAGAGAGTTTGTAAGTAAGTTGGGTGTGGGGAGACATAAATCAGAAAAATGCCACATAACCTTTGTAAGAGTCAGGATAACAAGATAATCATGTTTCTGTCTTCTGTATTGCAGAAAAATTTAGCCAGAAGGAAATCTTTTGGAAGGAACTCACTTCCAGGTTTTAGTTAATGAATTTAATGGTTTGGATGCCGAACAATAATTTTCTGACTTTGACAGCAGCAGGCACTAATAAACAGGCTAATAAGGGACTGTGACTTGTTTGTGTCTCTCACATTTAGAATATTTTGGCATCAGATATTTGGTTATATCATAGAATCATAGAGTTGGAAGAGACTACGACAGCCATCCAGTCCAACCCTCTTCCATGAAGAAATATACAATGAAAGCATTCCCAACAGATGGCCATTCAGTTTCTGTTTAAAAACGTCCAAAAAAAGAAGACTTCACCACACTCTGAGACAGCATGTTACACTGTTGAACTGCTGTTACATCCAGAAATTGTTTAGATGGACTCTCTTTTCCTGAAGTTTGAAGCCATTGCTCCATGTCCTAGTCTCTGGGGAAGCAGAGAATAGGCTTGCTCCATCTTCCATCCCTTCAAATAATAAAACGTAGCTATCATGTGACCTTTTAACCATCTTTTCTCCAGGCTAAACATACCCAGCTCCCTAAGCTACTCCTCATAGGGCGTAGTTTCCAGTCCTTTTACCATTTTGGTCACCACCTTCTGGACATGTTCTGGCTTGTCAATATTGTTCCTGAACTGTGGTACCCAGAACTGACCAAAGGAGAATAGAGTGGTACTATCACTTCCCTTGACCTAGGCACTATATTCCTATTGATGCAGCCCAGAATCACATTGGCTTTTTCAATTGCCACATCACATTGCTGATTCATGTTCAGCTTGCGGTCTATTGAGACACCTAGTTCCTTTTCATGTGTACTATAGTCAAGCCAGGTGTCACCCATTTTATGTCTGTGCATTTCATTTTTTCTGCCTAAGTGTAGTACCTTACACTTCTCCCAACAGCTTCAGTGCACCCAGAGCTTCTCACCTGAGAACAGGAGACATTTAAAGAGGGTTGCCAGTTTTTAGAACAAGCCCTGCACCTACATATATCTAGCAGTAGTCTCAGATGCAGATATTTAGCACACAACATTTTGCCTGTCTCTTTTTCTCTTTATGCCAAGCAACACCTTTGCCTGCTAAAATATTTGGGGGCTGCTGTGAAAGATCAGTGAAGCAGCAATAGTGTGAATGTTAAAAGCTGGCAACTGCAGGGACATTAGAATGCAGTACTCAGAGAACCAACAACAAGGTGAGTGATAAAAGCTGGCAACCAGGGCGATATTAGGGTGAAATTCTCAGACTGTACATTGCCTCTGATATTGGCAACTGAAGTGGGTGCAGCCTGTTATCACAGCAAGTCTCTCTTTAGCCACTTAGAGGATGCAAATTTCTTTGCCCAGCAAAATTGCACTGATTCATGCTATAATGCATGCTGGAACTGAGCACAGAGATCCAACTGTATCCTCTCAGTGCGTCTTAAGAGCTTAAGGGAATTGTTCTGGAAACCCAGAATGAAGCTCAAAGGGGAAGACTTGTGCCAACTTCATTTCTTTCTTGAACAAAGCATTGCTTATATGTGCAACGGCATGGAACAGTAATTGCTTCTTTGTGTTGTACCTATTTCCTGACTAACAAGTGAACGGTGCATTTACAGTTTAAAATCAATTTAAAATCTTTTATTTTAAACGAATCTTATTAGTTATATTTCATTCTCCATGAAAAGAAACAAAACAATTACGTTGCCAGAAGACTTCGCATTGTTTTTGCTTCTTCACTCATCTTCTGTGTTAAATATATATATATTCAGAAAAGCAGTCTGAAAAAGGATTTTTATGCCATTTCTATCTGATGAATAACAATATCCGAACATCCAGATGAACTGGTTGTGGCATTCCTTTTCACTCCTTTTCCATGGGAGGAACGTAACACAGATTGAGTATCTGCTTAACAGATTTTCTAAAGCAGATATACAACACTCTTGGCTTCCACCAAATTCATTTTTGCCAACTTTATAGTACTACTATAGTTGTTATAGTGCGCCTTCAAGACATTTCTGACTTATGGTGGCCCTATCATGGAGTTTTCTTGGCGAGATTTGTTCGGAGGGGCTTTGCCTTCCTCCTAAGCTGAGAGAGTGTGACTTGCCCATGGCTACCCAGTGGGTTTCCATAGCCCAGCAGGGATTCAAACCCTGTCTCCCAGAGTCCTAGTCTAAGGCAATTTCTGCGTTAGACTATTATAGGCTATTATTCCACTTTCAACATCTATGGAATAGGTGTATGCAAACCACAGGATTCTGTAAGATGTTGAAAGTGGAATAATAGCACTACAGTATGGCCTCACATCCAAACCACTAAACCAGGGTGGCTCTCATTTTTATAACATTACTCCCTACAGTAACAGGTTCTGTACACCTTTCCACATCTATTCCCTTCCATTCTGTTCCCAGCTCCTCCAGTCTCCTTTCCTTAAAAAGATTTTAGCGTCTAGAGTAAGCCACTCTGGAGATACTTTGATGTTGTTGTCGTGTACAAGTTGTTTGGACTTATGCTGACCCTGAACTGAACCTATCACAGAATTTTCTGGGCCTGAGAGTGTGTGATGCCCCCAAGGTCGCCCAGTGGGTTTCCATGGCTGAGCTGGGAACTGAACCCTGGCCTCCAGAGTCGTCATCCAGCGCTCAAACCACTACACCACACTTCCTCCAGAGACCTTTAGGCCATTTCCACACTACAATGTTATAGTGCAATTATTCCACTTTCAACATCTTGTGGAATTCTGGGGTTTGTAGTTTAACTGAGGCCCAAGACCTCTCTGGCCAAGAACTCTAACTGCCCTTCCCTAAACTGCAAACCCCAGAATCCCCCAGGATGTTGAACGTGGAATAATGGCACTCTAACAGCGTAGGGCAGGATTGGCCTAAGTAACGCTAATTTCCATCAAGGAGAGCTCAGGTTTTCTTCCCCAGGTACTAACACGAAGGGGGGGGGACCTAGAAGGGATGGAGAGTGTGACCAATGGTAGGGCGCGATACTCTGAAAGTGCCCCTCCTCCCGGTCCAATAGCCACGCGCCAAATCGAAAAGGGGCGGGGCTTCTCGGGGTGGGCGTGGCGCGAGAGTTTGCTCCGAACAGGTGGGTTACGGAAAGAGAGCGGTGTGTGAGGTGAGGTGGCGGGAAGGAGGCGTCGACGGAGAAGGGCATTGTTTTACAAGGTTGTCGCTTCTGAGGGGGAGCGGGGGGGTCCTCTTCTCTTCCAATCTGACCCCCAGTTCCCTGAAAAGGATCCGGAGGATCCTTTTCAGGGAACTGGGGGTCAGATTGGAAGAGAAGAGGACCCCCCGCTCCCCCTCAGAAGCGGGAATCCTTTAAAGCAATGGTCAGCGCGTGCTTTTTTTCCCTCAGAAGTTGGTCCCTCAGAAACCCCACCGGCATCGCTTTACATTTTCGCTCATCCTCGTATTAATTTTCAGGCACCTCACCAAGGGGAGGCCGAAACAAACGCACAGCCCCAATTTCGATCAAGGGCCACCGCACCCTTGAGTGAAAATGAAAGTAAATCACGGCGTGTATGTTTGTGCTTGCCCGTTCTAGCCCAGGGCTGCATTAGAAGCGACGAAATACAAAAGTTTGCAACTATTCTTCCAAAGCTTCTGTTGTACACCTGGCTCTTGTGGAACAAAATATACCTGTTAAGGCTTGAATAAAAATAAGGTTGATCCCTCAAATCTAGCCTTAATGAAAAATGGCTTATCCTTTTAGGGTGCAGCCTGCCAGATAAGCCACAAATAAACAAGAACCAGTGTCACAATTACACAGTCTTATGTTTACACATGCGAGTGGGGAGAATGAAGCAAATTTACGTTTTTTGGATTTAGCTAAACGTTTTGGAAAGGTTATTTCTGAGCTGGCCCTGAGCTCTACTTTAAACTATCAAATTAATTCTCTGATATTGTAATTTTGTGAACAAAGCAGCTCCACAAAGAGGCTTATGGCTTAAAGCTGTAAAACAATATTAAAGAACCACCAACACAAATTAAAAACGAGAGAAACACGGCAGAAAAGAGACATGAGGACTTAAGATACAGAGAACGATTTGATTAGTTCTTGTCAAAGGCCCTCACAAATCTCTTCTAACCTAAATATTGTCTACTACTAAATTGTCCCAAGTTGTTTCATATACAGCCAGCCCTCCATATTTGCTAGGGTCAGGGGCACAGGGCTTTTGCAAAAGTGGAAAAACTACAAATATCCAAATGTGTGTGCCTTTCTGTCCGTCTTTGGGAAGGAAGGGCAAGGCATAGTGGGGAGAGAGGGCATCCACCGTCCAAACCAGGTCAGGGAAAGGAGAGGGAAGGGGAGATAGGTTGGCATGGTGGCCCTGTATTTCCTCTCTCTCACCCATCATCCCCTTCCTTGGGTGTCTGAGGGGCATCAGGAAAGGATTTATGATGCTGAGAAATTGGGCTGTGAGACATCCTTAGCTGGCCAGGCAGCGGCTGATGGAGGAGGAAGAGGACGAGAGGTGGGTTTTTAAAGGGCTGCGTGGCCTGATTGAAGATGCTGAGAGTTAAGGTTCCCCTGGAGAAGAAGCCCATGAAGTGTGTGTGTGGGAGGGAAACAGGGTTTGGAGAAACTTGCAAATAATCAAATCTGTGAAAGTCAAACCCACAGATGTGGAGGTCCAACTGTATAATGAAACACTGTGGAATGAGAGCTAGCATGGTGTGGTTTGAATGCTGGGCTCGGAGTCCAGGAGACCAGGTTTCAAATCCCCACTTGAGCATAGAAACGCACTGGGTGACACTGAGAATGTCACACCCTCTCAACCTAAGTGGAAGGCAATGAAATACCTCTTCTGAATAAATCTTGCTGAGAAACACCTGTTATAGGTTCACCTTGGGGTCCCCATAAGCTGGAAACACGATGGGACAGTATCACATATGGATAGCCCTGTAGAAAAATTATTTTCTGTGTTCTAGAATAGTAAATTCTGTGATGACTTCCTGGAATATTTTGTATTGATTGATGATATCTTATTGACAATTTTCTTAAAACAAAAACAACAACATTGGAATGGGCATTGGGATACATAAGCTGAGCAAAGTAGTTTTGGGGAAGGACTTACAAGTCAGCATTGTCAAAAAAGCTTTGTCTCACATAACCACCCACTACGTTAGAGGTGGGCAAAATGTGGGATTGCAACTCCTAGCATTTCTCACAATTGGCTATACTGACTAGGGCTGATGAGACTTGTAGTCTTCCAGATATCTAACAAAATTTGGGCCATTTTTGCACTAGACTGTATAGACTGCCTTTGAGACCTCTCCCTGCAAATGCCAGGTTTCCATAGGATGTTGAAAGTGGAATAATAGCACTATAATAGTCTAGTGTGGAAATGGCCTTGGAAGGATCTCTTCAGATGAGCTTTGTGTATGGGTGAGTAGGTTCATAAAGTGTTTCTATGAATTTTCATTGGCCAGTAAAGCCATCACTCATTTGTGGATTCTGTATTTTGTTTTATTTTGCTATGTTATCAACATTGCTACCTCCGAATATGTTTCTTTGGTTCTTGAGGTATTCACAACGCTTCTGTCTTATTATCCCTTTTAGGAAAACTTACGCTGCTCAAATTACTGTTAGCTGAATAGCACTTATATGAAGTGCTTGGATTTCACTGTGTTGTTCTGTTTATGTTAGCAAGTTGCACCTGGAGAAATGACTGGACGGGCTCGTGTTAAAGCCCGAGGGCTTTATAGAGGAGAAGGGATATTTCAACAAACTGACTGTTCCAGACTGGTATGTTTGTGAAGCCTGGCTGTCTTCTAAAAATTTTATCTTCTTTTAGGTGCATTAGGACTTGATTTACCCATTAGCAGGATGAGGCAGATTATCACAAGCTATAAATTTGGGGGTGGAGATTATGCGACTCAGGCAAAAGGCTTGGTGTTTGTTTGTTATATGTTTCTATCTTGGATAGTCTCTGCAGGTATTGATATTTGGCTATTACTATAAAATATCAGTTCATATTATATATGTGTTTGTCATTGCTAAACAGAAGTAAAGATGGAAAGAAATTTTAGGCTTGCAATAGAAATAGCCAGCACACATATTAAAATGTATATTGTATGTAAAGCTTACGTTGTAAAGCAAACTAATGGTACCTGATTTACATGACTGGGTAGCCTGTACATCTTTAGGTACTCTTCACAGTATGTTACCACATTTTGTACAGTAAATTTATGTGTTAAAGAACCATACCAACCTTCTAAGACTTGGCTGCTGGTGGCACAAAGAAAGTTATGTATTTTTTGAGCTCTTGGTGCTTACAAGAAAATTGGATATCACATCTGGAATTCCCTGGCCCATACATATGATATCCAGCTAACTGCATCTCATTTACATCTGCCTGAGGAAAATTCTCAAAACACAGTGAACCCAATGATACTGATACTTGTTTCCCACCCTGGTACCCTTCAAATGTCTGGGATTCCTACCCTAGTGCCCTGCTATTTCCAGTACTCATGGCCTTTTGTCCTATTAGCAGGGACTAATGGGGGCTAAATGTATTTTGGTTGGGCACGGGATTGGAAGATGTTATTTTATTTTCACTCCTGACTTTCCTGGGGTGTACTTAGAAATTAATTAGCAGCAAGGTTTGTTTTTATTGTTTTACCAGGCAAGACTGGCTTCATGATAGACGTTCAGAAGTTATTCTGTAAACTTTTATATTTCTCTTGGAATATTTTGATTTCTGATTATGTTTGTAAAAAAATGCAAATGTTTAATAGCTCTGTCTTTCTAAAAATTTCTTTTTAGGTGTGTGTATATGTGCCTTCAATTTGCCTGGCAACTTATGGCAATCCTATGAATTTCATAGGGTTTTCCTAGGCAGAGAATACTCAGGGGTGGTTTTGTCAGTTTCTTCCACCCTACACTGTTATAGTGATATTATTCCACTTTCAACATCCTGTGGAATTCTGGGGTTTGCAGATTATTGAGGCCAAAGAGCTCTCTGGCTGAGAATTCTCAATGCTCTTCCCTGAACTGGAAACCCCAGGATTCCACAGGATATTGAAAGTGGAATAATACCACTATAACAGTGTAGCATGGAAATGGCCATAGCCTGCAGCACCCAATACTCATTGACAGTCTCCCATCCAATTACTAAGCAAGGTTGACCCTGCTTAGCTTCTAAGATCAGATGGATCTGGTGCCTTCTGGTATTTAGGCCTTCTGGTTATAAAATATATCTGATACTGATTTAGGAAAATGACTGTTTTGAAAGGCAGCATATAAATCTATAAATAATAGATAAGGAATGTATAAATAAATCATATATATGTTCCTGTCAGCAAAACTATTTCATATTATTGATATCTCTTCTTTTAAGCAGCTAGCTCATTAATCTTGAGTGTAATCTCAAATGTATTGTTTTGGTCGAGCAGTAGACTAAACTGTTTACAGAAACTGAGCAAGGAGGAGAATGTACAATGGCCTGCAGCCTAATTTCATGTGGCTCTTGGCCAGATTTCAAAAGCTCTCTGTAAGCAGTCAGTTCAGACCCTGAGCAAGAGCAATCTGTTCTTCCTTAAGCAGCCTCCTGGCAGAGAAAGGAGCGTTAGTGGGAGAGGGTTAACACATTATTTTAATTGTTTTTCTTTTTGATTCCATTTGCATTGAAAGGGGATACTTTGCTATTTTTAGCAACTACATTTAATTTATTTTGATGATGAAACATAAATAGAGGAACAGCTGTGGATCGGCACTTTATTTTTGCCGCGTTATTTCTCTAGATAACTTTTGGCAAGGAAATATTGTTTCTGTGGTGAAATCACAAAACAACAAAACTAATCGTAACCGCCAATGAAACAGCAGGTGGCTGGGTTCAAAATGATGTATACAAGAGTCCTCCAAGAGTACTCCATAACACTTGGGATGGCTTAACAGGTGATGTTCCAAAAGACTGGAGAAGGGAAACATCCTTCTCTTCAAAAAAGGCAAAAAAAAGAAGATCCAGGAAACTACAGACCAGTCAGCCTGACCTCAGTAACAGGAAAAAATATTAGAAAAATATTAGTACAGGAATCTATCTATAAATATCCTGATGACGATGCAGTGATTAGTAGGAGCTAGCATGGGTTTGTTATGTACAAATCTTGCCAAACTAATCTTATACCTTTTTTAAATCAGGTTACTAGCTTAGTAGATGGTGGGAATGCTTTAGATGTCATTTATCTGGATTTCAGAAAAGCGTTTGATATGATCATAATATTTTGATTAGCAAATTCATTAAATGTGAAATAGATGAGAACATTGTCAGATGGATCTGTAATTGTTTGGAAAGTCATGCTCAAAGAGTCGTCAATAATGTCTGCACTTCAGTCTGGAAGGAGGTCTCAAGTGGAGCGCTTCAGGGTTCTCTCTTAGGGCCATTACTCCAATTTTAATAGTGACTTAGGTGACAAGCTGGAGGTAATCCTTATCAGATTTTCAGATGACGCAAAACCGGGAGACGTGGCTAACACATTGGAAGATAGGAACAGAATTGAAAAGGATCTGGATAAATTAGCGAATTGGGCAGAGATTAATAAAATGAAATTCATGCAAAATTCTACATTTAGGCCAGAAAAACCACATGCACAGGTCGAGAGAATGACACAATTTCACTCTTTAAATACCTCAAGGACTGTCACAGAGAGGGACAGGCCTGTTCCCTACTGCCCCAGAGGGTAGGACTGGTTCTGATGGTTTGAAGTTACAGGAAAGTAGATTTCGATTAAACATTAGAAGGGACTTCTTGACAGTAAAAGCAGCTCAGCAATGGAACCAGTTGCCTGGAGAAGTAGTGGAAGTCTCCTTCTCTCGATATCTTCAGAAAGAAGCTGGACGTGTACCTGCAAGGGATGCTTTAGCTGGAGATCCTACGTTGAGCAGCAGGTTGGACTCAGTGGCCCATGAGGTCCCTTCCAGCTCTATGATTCTGTGACATTATGCCATTTGTGAATAAGTGAAAGTGTATGTATTTTTTCTTATACAGAAATGAGTGCAGAAAAAGTACGGGTACATAAAGGTGTCATGTGTTCATAAGCTTTTGATTTTTACTTTCTTGCTTCTATCCTATCATCTTGATTTCTCAGGGTTATTCAGGAAGCAATGAGAGTGGGAAGGAAGATGCTAATAGCCATACAAGAGCAGAAAAGAGTCCACCAAAATGTAAGTGTATGAAAATTGATGGTGCAATAACTATTAAAATATTCTGGATGTCAAAACATCAATTATTTATAGAATTTTTAACCTGCCTCTTTTTTTTGACAAGGGATCCAAGATGGCTTACAACCAGAATAAAACGAGATACAGCTAAAAACATGAGGATAGAAAGTTTTTAAAAAGACTACTAAGTCAGTTATCATATTAAAACACTAAAAATTTAAAACAATATGAAGTAATTTCAAAAACATAACAAGGACGAAAGTACAGTGCACAAATACCATTAAAAAAAACGCTTCTGTGCAACCAGTTAATCACCAAATGTGTCTTTAAATGAAAAGAAGAGCACCTGGCATGGAAAGAGAACAGGAACGGGACTAGCCTAGACTCCTGTGGGAGAGAATTCCACAACCTGGGAGCAGCCACTGACAAGGCCCACTCCCATGTTCTCACAAGACAGACCTGAGACTATGGTGGACCAAGACAAAGGTCTCTTCTCAGGATTTTAAGATTCAGGTAGGGTAATACAGGGAGATATAGTCTTTCAGGTAATCTTGGACCTAAGCTGCATAGGGCTTTATGAGTGATAACCCACACTGCCTGGAACCAAACTCAGCAGTTTGCAAGACAGGGCATCTGGTGAGGGAAATGGAATCATGATAGACCGCTGCAATCTTATTTCCCCACCTTCTAGGCCTCATCTGCCGCTGTGCAGAGAACTCAGTTGGACAGAGCTGGAAGAATTTAACCTCCCTAGCTTCATTCAGCCATGTTTCCATGATACAAGTCAGGTCAGCATGCTTGCACACAATCAGGTCCTGGATCATTGCTGTTTTTCTACTTTCCCATCAAGCATTTACTAGTAACATTTTCAGCTGCTAAAATATTCAAATATTTATGAAATATTCTACATGCTGATGATTGTCTTTAAAGCCCCACATGGCCAAGATCCACTGTACCCAACGGAGCCTCTTCCTTCCGCTTCACCTTTTAGGTTATCTAAGATTAGATTAGATTAGATTAGATTAGATTAGATTAGGAATCACTTGCTTCAAGACCCATTCATTTCTGAAGTAAAATTACTTATGGTAGGGGCAGAGAATATATTCTTCTCAGTTGTGTTGCATATATTGTGAACTACTTTCACAACATTTCAGTCAATCAGTAATAATTTACTTGGTCAATATGCAAACAATATGCAAATGAAGGTGTAGAATCAGCTATGAAGTTTACAATGTAATAAAAATTAACAATAAATGAATGACATTGCAGATTGCCTTGTATACCATTAGCTACATCTCATAATACAAATGTGTATGGTGTAGTAAACATTATTCATAATGTTTTCATATGTATCTAAAACTTTTATGTTCATGATGCTTTTATCTCATTCTTCTTGAGGCCTCCAAGATACTAACTCTCTCTCTTTTTAACTCTTCAAGATGGCTTTTCTGTTGGAGGTTCTGGCTATAAAGTGATGGACAGAGGAGGAAAGATCCGTTGTAACTTTGAAGACATGGGTATAAATACCAGGGAGAAAATGGAACACGTCAGAGATTCTAAAACAGGTGTAGTAATTTGTTGCTTTCATAGGGAATCAATTATATTCTTCTCCTGGTATGGCAGCATGGCCTTTATTCAGTAGTGTACTGGTACATGTTTGGCCACCTCCATCGATATGGCTTCCCTCCCTATGTTACAGAAAGGGGTAGAGTAGGCCCAGAATTGTCTTATTACAGTATGACGTGATTATTTGAAATGCTGAAGCTGTATGCTCAGTCTTATAGGCAGTGAGCACACAATCTGGAAAGAAATAAATACGCATACAGAATCAGAAAAAAAATACATGTTTCTTTTGAGAGACACTTTTGAGAGATACTCTGAAGGTATAGGAGGAGACCTCCTAACCATATTGTTACCCTGTTTACTGGGGTCCCGTGAGGGACACCAAAATGTGCTCAACAATAGGTGGGGAAGATTAGCTCTGAGCACTGCTTTAGCGTTACGAGAGGCAGGGTAACTTAGCAGGATCTGGGAGGGGTTGCTAATGCGCCAGAGGACAGGATCAAAATTCATGATGACCTGGACAGATTGGAGAGCTGGGCCAAGGCTAACAAAATGAAATTCAACAGAGAGAAGTGTAAGGTCCTACACTTAGGTAGAAAAAATGGAATGCAGAAATATAGGATGGGGGACACGTGGCTGGATGGCAGTACGTGTGAAAGGGATCTAGGAGTCTTAATAGACCACAAGCTGAACATGAGTCAGCAGTGTGATGCGGCAGCCAAGAAAGCCAATGCAATTCTTGGCTGCATCAATAGGAGTATGTTGTCTAGATCGAGGGAGGTACTGGTACCACTCTACTCTGCTTTGGTTAGACCTCATCTTGAATCCTGTGTCCAGTTCTGGGCACCCCAATTCAAGAAGGACATGGTCAAGCTGGAGCAAGTCCAGAGGAGGGCGACCAAAATGGTGAGGGGCCTGGAAGCCATGCCCTATGAGGATAGACTTAGAGAGCTGGGTATGTTTAGTCTGCAGAAGAGAAGGTTAAGAGGGGACATGATAGCTATGTTTAAATATTTGAAGGGATGCCATGTAGAGGAGGGAGAGGGCTTGTTTTCTGCTGCTCCAGAGACCAGGACAAGGAGCAATAGATTCAAGCTGCAGGAAAGGAGATTCCACCTGAACCTCAGGAAGAACTTCCTGACAGTCAGGGCTGTCCGGCAGTGGAATATGGTGCCTCGGAGTATAGTGGAGTCTCCTTCCTTGGAGGTTTTTAAGCAGAGGCTGGATGACCATCTGTCGGGAGTGCTTTGAGGGTATTCCTGCATGGTAGGGGGTTGGACTGGATGGCCCGTGTGGTCTCTTCCAACTCTACATTTCTATGATTCTATGATTCTATCTTGAACCTTATGTCTACGGGGTCAGGCTGAGTCAAGGAGCACACAGAAGTTGAAATAAAAAATGTGGTTTTATTAAAAATACAATCAAACAGTGCATGCGGCACACTCACACAAGATAACTAAAGAAATAAAGGTTGGAGTCGGATAGAGGGTTTTTTAGAGGAGTTGTTGGTTTGGGTGATACTTCACCTGTCCTGAAGCCCGATTGGAAGCGGAGAAGCTGGGGAGCATGGATCTCAGCACGTGGAGCTGAGGGGAGGGCTTGCTGGACAAAGCGACAGCAAGGCGGGATGGAAGCCAAGAGCAATCCAAGGAAGCGCTCAAAGTCAGGCGTTTTTATAAGGAGAATTGTGACCGCAGGCTAGGTCGGACTTGGGGAAAACAATAGATTTGGGGCTGGAGATAAAGCCTCCGAAAGGTCAGAATTTAAATGATTGAGTTGTAGCCAAATTGCCAATAGGATAGCCGGTATGCAAACGCGGAGTACTTGAGCGTTGTATAGTCAGATCATCAAGCTGCCAGCGCGGGGCAGAGGATCTTTTGGAAGCTGCGTGCATACTTAATGAAGGTACTTGCCTTGAGGTCTCCTAAAGCTGCGAGTCGGCTATTTCTGGCCTGCCTGTATTGTGTTGGAATATTACGGCGATTATTGGCCAAGCCTGTGTGCGTGCTTGTCCGGGGGCCTCGCAAGCACGTGGAAGGGAATGGGTATGTGAGGCGGAATTATTGATATCAAGAGATATCTTTTTATATCCCCCAAAGCTCGGGCTAGCCAGGGCAGTAACAATATCTTGGCTTAATAATCTGAAGTGTACATGAGCCCTTTGCCTGCACGTGCTGCCCCACTGCTCATTCGCTTGCGTGAACTGACAAACAAGCCAGAATGTATTTGACTGTTTTCTCATTCATTGGAAATGGAAAACTATGGTTAATGGGAGAGTCACATTTGAAATGAACAGGAACTACAAGACAATTGGCTGTATATTCTGGTTTGTTTCAAACTGTTTATCAGTTTATGAAACCATGATTGTGTAAACTTGTTCTGTGTTATCATAATCACCAGCCAATAGGTATCCATAACACGTTCCTACTGCTTGAGACTGAGAAGAATGAATAGCTCTTTACAAGCAGCACTCCTTAAGGACATGAGTTGGCAAGAAGCAGTGCACAGCTTCTATAGAAACAAAGAAAGAGAAGAAGATTATGATTAGGTCTTAGTTTTAAGTATTCATAAACAGTGATTCCCTACAATAGTCATGGTCCCTAGGGTGACCTATGAGAGAAGAAGTTGTGACTATAGATTCCCAACAAGAAAAATACAGGTCTAGAAAACCAGCTCACAGCAGAATAACTAGATGGGGCTAGCATTCATCCTTTCCTATTAGCACTTATTGTGAAGACAAAATTATTCTGCTTGAGTGGTACCTATAATCCAACACAGCTAGAGCACACTAGATTTCTAGTGGCTGCACTAAACCTACTAATAAATCAGTCTAAGTAAAAAATGGGCAAATGTTTAATTAGATATATTTTACATATTTTGTTTTCCTGTCAACGTTCAGGAAGAATTTGGCTTTTTGGGGACTGAGGAGACACTTCCCAAGCTGGAAATGGGAAATAGAATAGCAGTTAAAAAGGAACAATATTACATTGGTGTTTAACTTCCATGACTCCGTCCTATGGAATCCTGGTATTTGTAGTTTTGTGGGGCACTTGGCATTCACTGTTAGAGAGCTCTCAAGCTGTAAATCAGGAGAGGACACCAGAGAACAGTGAGTACCTCACCAAACTACAAATCCCAAGATTCTATAGAGTGGACCCATGAAAGTAGCAATGGGATCAAAGTGCTATAACTGTCAGTGTGGATACACTCACTGTAAAGGAGAGAAAACCAGAGCCAGTCACATACACTTTCTCTAGCTTAGTTCTGTATAAATAAAGAGCCACAGCTGAACTGGAGACTTTTTGTGGATTGTTTTCTGTCTTGTCTGGAGTTAAAGTATGCTATAACATGTTCAAATAAAGAAACCAGCAACATTCAGCACCAGTCACTGTGCTAAACACAGCATAGTGCTGAGGCAGACACATACATAAATCCATTATCGCAAGAGGGCAATTTACAAGTCAGGTACTTGCCTTGGTAAATTTCCACTCACTCAGACAAGCAACACACCGAAGAGTTATAAAAATGCATATTTATATTTGCAAAACCTTAACCAATTTTGTTTATTTCAGGGTCCACTGGAATTCCTATAAAGGTTGTTACCAACCTGTTCAGTTTAGGTTTGCCCAGAGAATGGCAGCTTTACCAGTACCATGTAGCATTCCTCCCAAAGCTGGAATCCAAACGCTTGAAGATTGCACTATTGTACAATCATCCTGAGCTTTTAGGAAAAGCCAAAGTGTTTGATGGAGTAGCAACGCTGTTTCTTGCACACAAACTGGAAAACCAGGTAAAGCTCCCTGTGTGTTTGTGTGTTATTAAAAAATTATAAAAATGCAGCAGCTTTCTTTTATCCTATTATATATCTTTGCCTGTGAAGTTTAAATGAAAGGATATGGAAATATTTAGTGGGAAAAAAATAGATCTTTCCTATTTGCATTCCCCGCACTCTTGAAAAAGGATTAGACACTTCTTCTGCATCTGGCTCAACTGGCTGCTGACTTTGGCCCTGTTTACTACCAGTATGTGGCACCTGAGATAATACGTTGCTTGGCAGAAAACAGGTTCTATCCATCTAAAAGAAAGAAATTGCTATAGAAGATGTAAGGGTGTTTCTCGTTTTTGTTGTTTTGTTATGGTCTCAATTTCAAATCGCAATGTACCATTATGCCTCTTACCATTTCTAATATATCATATTTTTAGAAATTAAGTGAAATTTGATAAAAAAAAAATCAGGGCAATAACTGTAATTGGCACATTGCAACCAGACTGGAACACCAGGTTCTCTAGACCCTGAGTATTACATCTCTGTTCTCAGATCTTCAGGGCAGAAGGCACTGTTGTGATTTGGGATGGAAAATATTATGTAAAGGGTGTTCACAGTCTGCTGTATGATTTGGAACCTATATTCAGAAATACCATTCTGGGTCTTACTTGGGCGTAAAAATGTCCTAGTTTGGGACTTTGTTGATGTTAAAAGAGTTCCATTTCATGACAGCAAGATTCCAGACCTCATGATTGTACACTCCTTCAAAATACATAACTGTGGCGATTTGCCATCTGAAAGGCATTTTAAGTTCATCATCCATTTTTGAGTCTCTGTCTAAATATTGAAATGCATCTATTACAATGTTTGCAATTCATGATCCATCTTATACTTAAAAATTGAGATTTACAACAAAATATGATAATAGTGTTCACTTTTTGGGGTGTTTCTCTTTATTGTTTCAGTTAGCCAAGCCTTCTTTTAGAATACTTCTCCATTCTATTCACCTTTCCATCCAGTTTTCTCCCACACCCTCAGTCAATCAGCATTCCATGGCCACTGTGCTCATCCATTTTTATAGGAATATTCAAGGGATCTGCTCTTGATCCCCCCTCCAGCTTTCTCTGAGTTCTATTCATGTTTTTCTTCCTTCATTCCAGAATATGCAAGGAGAACACTGAGCCAGTTTGGCCATCATAATAATTCATTGTGATAGGAACAAGCCACAGTGTGCATTGGACTTATATGTTTTCTTCCTGTTATACATCTGCAAGGAAGAGATTAAATGTTTTTTGCTTCACTTTTTGATTAGGCACAGTTTAGTCTTACATCCAAACTATAATATTCAATTAATCCAAACTATGGTTTGTTGGAAACAATTCATCATCATAACCATGGTTTGAACTTGCATTGGTTCAGATTAACCATGGTTAAGGTTAATCTCAGTCTGTTAGGTTCAAATAAAATTGCAATTAATAAAGAATGGATATGAAACCTTAGGTATTGGTATCTTGTGTTTGCCCCAAAGACACTCATGGTGACTATCAAAAGAGCAAGTACAGAAGAAAATAAAAAATAAATAAAAGATTGATTGAAACCTCCTCCCCCCGATATAACAACTTCACCTGATTGCAAAGACTGCCAACTTTCTCAATAAAAAGGTAGAAGCATAGCAGCCTAGCCTCCTAGGGTAGGGATTTCCACAGCCTGGGAGTGGCTACCAAGGCAGTTTATGCTCTCCCTTTCATAGCTGTGCCAGAGAAACACAGACTAGAAGGGAAAGTGAATGCAAAGCCCCAAGCCCTGTCATGACTCATTCCTGTCCCAACAAACAAACCATAGCTTATTTTGATGACTAGCCAGAAAGGAAGTTGAAAATAATGGACATAATAGGTCCAGTTTTTGAGAGACAGTTCACACTCTTGTTCTTCTTCATTTCTCGTTTTTAAGATTATTTTTAGCACAGAAGTATATTGAAAGTAAAAACACATCTTTGTTTAGAAAAGAATCTGTGGTTTGAAAAATATAGTTGTTCCAAGACACACAAACCACTGGATTAGTTGGTTTTAAGCCTCACCCTCTCAAGTGGGTATTTAAGTTGTTGCCCTTTGAAAATATTTGAAGGGTTTCTGGAATCAGGAAGTTATTATGAGGTGGGGTTACCAGGTGAAATAAGGGACAGGGCTCTTGTCCCTTTGTAGGTTGTATGGAAGAGAGAATTTAAGCAGATTTTACTTGCATGACAGCCAACACCTGCTGAAATTCTCTCTTTTACACAACCATTAAAGGGACAGGAGTCCCATCCTTTATTTCACCTGGCAATTCCTACTGAGTCAGGAATTAAAATGTGAAGAACAGGGATTGTCATGTTCCCTGCCCTGTTACCTGTTCTAGTTTTCTCCGATAGTTATGTTTTGTGACAAAGAGAGCCCCAAGGTTTTAGTATGCAGATTTCTTAGGTTGTTCTAGGTCCCCTGTCTAGCCATTCGGTTCTTGGATCTGTCTCATTGAACTCAGCCATTGCTCTAAACTATGTGCAGCCTGACTTCAGACTTGATGGATCTACTTTGGGTTTTTAACATAAAACCTTAAGGTCTACATGTCAGGATCACATGTAAAATAATGGCTCAAGGGGAAGGGAGCTTCTGTACTCAAACTGTAGTGCCTCTTTGTGTGCTCTCTGACCAACAGTTTATTGTCAATACAAGAGCTGAACTCACAGTTCCACTGAAAGATTCACACTCAGTTTTCAGTACCAGAGTTTGGCTTTTTACAGTATAAAGTAATGTAGTCTGAAGAGAAGCCACATAACTCACATTTCTTTCCCTTTAGGTTACAGAACTGTCTTGTGAAACTCGAAGGAGTGAAACTGTGAAGATCATCATTACATTAATCCATCAGCTGTTTCCCAGTAATCCTGTGTGCATTCAGTTTTTAAATATTGCCTTTAAGAGGTGAGCCATTTGTGTGAGAGCGTACAGAAGAACAGGGCCTAATTTTATACTGAAAATGAAAGCCGTACAAAAAGCTAGTTTGTTGTCAAAAAGTAATGAAACTTCACTGGGAGTCTGCCATTCTTTTCTTTGTAATATTTTGGTGCAATTTTATTATTACATTAGTATATATACCTGGCACTGTCCGGGGTTTTATTTTCTCAAAGGTAATACTTGTTAGAAATACCTTAGGAATTACCTTACCTTACCTTAGGAATTAGATGCAGTTGAAATGCTCAGATTTGAGATCATGTGTCTCTTATTCCTCAAACTGTTTTGTCCAGTGCCTGTTA
The DNA here is from genome assembly GCA_030412105.1 of Cyclura pinguis. Classification (NCBI taxonomy): domain Eukaryota; kingdom Metazoa; phylum Chordata; class Lepidosauria; order Squamata; family Iguanidae; genus Cyclura; species Cyclura pinguis. Next base: position 272,076,386 of record CM059601.1, on the reverse strand, counting down.
GTTTTTCCCATATTCCCCGATCCATTCAGTATTCAGAGTTGTTAACATACAGAGTTTGTTCCTCCTCCTTGGTACTAGGCCTTGTATCCATAGCAACCAGCTTATTCAAGACAGGCACATTTGACTGAGGCTCAAGAGCTCTCTGGCTGAGAATCCTAAAGGCCCCTCTCTAAACTGCAAACCCCAGGATTCCATAGAATCTTCTGAGACAGCCAATTATATGAGGCCTTTGCCTGACACAGCCATTCATATGCAGTCTTCGCCTGACACAGACAAACAGATTTTGACTTTTTTATATTAGATAGGCAAGAGAAGCTACCTTGGAAGCAATGTTAATTTTTTTTTTAATTTGCTGCTTAGAGGACTTTATGTTACACAGGTAGACAACTGGGTGCCCTCCAGATATTCTGAATCAAAAGTCTAATAATATCTGACCTTTAGCCATACTGGCTGAAACTTACGGAAGTTGTAGTCCAAATTGTCTGGAGAATACCACATTTTTTACCTCTGCTGTTTTTATCCATCCATTATAGAATCATAGACTCATAGAGCTGGAAGAGACCACAAGGGGCATCCAGTCCAACCCCCTGCCATGAAGGAATACAGAATCAGAGCATTCCCAACACATGGCCACCTACCCTCTGTTTAAAATCCTCCAAATAAGGAGAGTGCGCCACACTTTGAGGCAGCAGCATATTCCACTGTCGAACTGCTCTTACCATCAGGAAGAACATGGAATCTCTTTTTCCGAAGGTTGAACCCATTGGTCCATGCCCTAGTCTCTGGAGCAGCAGAAGATAAGCTTGCTCCATCTTCTATGTGACATTCCTTCAGATATTTAAACATAGCTGTCATGTCACCTCATAACCTTCTCTTTTCCAGGCTAAGCATCCCCAGCTCCATAAACAGCTCCTCATGGAGCATGGTTTCCAGTCCTTTTACCATTTTGGTCACCTTCCCCTGGACACATCCCTGCTTGCCAGTATCCTTCCTGAACTATGGTGCCCAGAACTGGACACATTCCAGGTGGAGTCTGACCAAAACAGAACAGAGTGGTACTTTTACTGTCCTTGGCCTAGAAACTATACTCCTTTTGATGCAACCTAGAATTGCATTGGCTTATTTTAGCTGCTGCATCACACTGCTGACTTGTGTTCAACATGTGGTCTACTAAGACTCCTAGATCCCTTGCACATGTACTGTGATCTAGCCAGGTGTCACCCATCATATATCTGTGCATTTCATTTTTTTTTCTGTCCAAGTGTAATGCCTTATCTATGTTATATGCTCCATGCATAGTATGTATTTATTTTATTTATTAAAATATTTATCTTCTCCCAAATATCTGAAGATCACAGAGTACAATAAAGTCAGTTTAGAACAATAAATAATGATCTTAAAAAATTAAAAACAAATTAAATAGATTATCACGTAAAAACTAGGCAGTTGAAAAACTTGTTAAAACAGTTTTTAATAATATAACCATAGGACCAATGTTAGTATCATTAAATAGATTATCAGTTAACAACTTGGCGATTTAAAAACTGTTAAAACAATTATAAATAATGTAAAACTGTAGGACATATGTAGCCTAGATGAAATCAGTTATGCCCAAAAGCTTTAATAAAAAAACAGGTTTTGACTTGGCACCAAAATGACCCCAGTGTTGGTGTCATTGGACCTCCAGAAGGAAGGGATTCCACAACTGGGATGCTATCACAGAGAAGGCCCTCTCCCATCCCCTCCAACAACGTATTTCCCCTGTTGGTAGGATACAAACACAGGCCCTTCCAATAGATCTCAGTTAGGCATAAATATAGGGAGATACTCCCTCAAATATTGATGTCCCAAGCCATTTAGGGCTTGAAATGTTTTATCGCCAGCACCTTGAATTCAGATGGAAGCATACAGCCAGCCAGTTCAGTTCTTCAGTACTGTTGTTATATGATGCCTATATCGGTTCCAGTGAGCAGTCTATCTCCTGCATTTTGCACTAGTTGCAGTTTTCAGGGGCAGCCCCAGGTACAGTGCATTGCAGTAGTGTAATTGGGAAGTTACCAGTGCATGGACTACTGTCTGCATTTAACAGTCAAGCAGAAAGTAGTGATACTGTTTTATCACCAGAGATACAACTCTTTGAAAGCAGGAGTGGGTAAAGTAGTTCTCCAGAGGAATGTAGGTCCCAGCATTCATCACCGTTGGCTTTGCTGGTTGGCTCTCATAGGAATTTCGCTACAAGCGCATCTTGGAGGCCACATTTTTTCCTGCTCTGCTTTGTAAGAGTATTGAAAAACAGAATCACTAGTGACCAAGAATCTAGCCACTGTAGTCATCAGGTAAAACATTATTAACCCTTCTCAGATGGGATAGTTGAAACTTCATAAATAGATTTCCTGTTCATTGTTATTTTCTATTCTGAAACTAAACAAACAGCTTTGAAACTAGCTATTCTTTTGCCCAGGAACATCAGCAGATCTCTTGATTTATTACTTGACAGTTGCTACCTGTTCTGCAAAAACAGTTCTGGAACTCCACAAAAGTCAAAACAGCACTGGTGGATAGTGGATTTGGGGAGATAATTAGCTGATGAGAAGTTAAGCATTAGCTTTCCCTATCATCATTCTCTACTTTGGAGTGCCCTCTCCTGGAAGTGATTTGCAAACAGGAAGAAATTGCCTGGCTTTGTTATATATATTTATGTACATGTTCGTTGAGAGCCAGTGTGGAACAGTTGTTTGAGTGTTGGACTATGACTGTGAAGACAAGGGTTTGAGTCCCCATTCATCTTAGAGACTCACTGGGAGATCTTGGGCACATCACACATTCTCAACTCCCAGAAAACACTGTGACAACGTACATGTTTGGTATACATGGCTGTATAATACACATGGCTTCAGCTAGAGCATCCCCAGCAGGTAGCTGTCCAGCCTGTTTTTGAAGACGGCCCAAGAAAGAGACTCCCACCATCTCTCTAGGCAATTGGTTCCATTGCCAAACCAGTCTCGCTGTCAAGAAATTCCTTCTAATGTTCAACTGAAATCTACCCTCCTGTAATTTGAAACCATTAGACCTAGTTCTAATCTTGGTGGCAGTAGAAAACAAGCCTTCACCCTCATCTTTGTGGGAGGCCTTGAGGTATTTAAAGAGGACAATCATGTCACCCCTCAACTTTCTCTTTACCAAGCTCCTTCAACTTCTTCTCATATGTTTTGTTCTCCATACCTCTTATCATCCTCATTGCTCTTCTGTGAACTTGCTATATCCTTCTTAAACTGGGACACCCAGAAATGAACACAGTACTCCAGATGTACTCCAGATGTCACTTGTCCAGAGCAGAATATAGTAGGACTGTTGCTTCTCTGTACATGGAAACTATTGTTCTATTAATGCAGGCTAAAATAACATTTGCCTTCTTTGCTGCATCATCATACTACTGTCTCATATTCAACTTATAATCAATAATGATCCCAAGGTCCTTTTCACATGTAGTACTCCGGAGCCAGGTATTCCCTGATCCTATTCCTGTCTATTTGGTTTTTGTGGCCTAAATGTAGAATTGTGCATTTGCCTCTATTGAATTTCATTTTATTGATTTCAGTCCAGTATTTTAGTTTATTAAGGTGCTTTTTGAATTCTGTTCCTATCTGTATACATGCCAAAATGTATATAAAAATGTGTATTTTAGGATAAATACATATAGAAATAAGAAGTTAAAAATACATATTTAGTGAGAAAATAAGGTCAAATGTATTTTTTTTAGTATGTACCTAAATTAATATGTACCTAAACTTAGTATGTTTAGTATGTATCTACATTTCAGTCATGTAGATATTTGAAATAAAAATTTTCAGAATTCCAAAGAACAGAATTTCATAGAATAAGCAATGCAAAATTGACACAGAAATGTACTGATTTATCTGTCCGTCCTCAAATTGGCTAACCATTATTTTATTATGTGTAAGTAGCTCTGTTTTATATAACAATATTATAAACTATAATTGCTATGTATCATTTTAAAGGCTGAATAGTTTCTGCCAAAGTCAAGTTTAGTATGAATGCCTCACTAGAATTTGGAAATTTATCTTCTATAAATGTAGTTAGCCCTGAAAATGGTATTTATGTTATGTGGCATATTAAAAACTATACTTAATATTTAGGGTTTTGAAAAAGTTATCAATGCACCAAATTGGACGAAACTTCTACAGCCCTTCAGATCCAGTTGAAATCCCCCAGCACAAGTAAGTAGGCTATTTCATCCTGTAATTATAGAATAGAGAATCGTAGGTTTTCTTAAAGTGTATATGATGTTGCTTTTGACACTTAAAACTTAATACGCTGATTTGTAGCTGGAAGAGAAATTCCATATTAAATTCTACTATCAGTATTAAATTTAACTAACTATCCTTATTCTTGCATATAGTTTCCCCAAATGTTTGATAATCATCTGCTATAATTATAGGCCACAGTTCTCTAGCTGTGAACCAGGAGTTTCCACAGGAGTTTCTAGAGAATTTGGGAGTTCTCTGGAAGTTTCCCTGAACTTTTTAAGGGAGGGGGTTGTCAGGGATTCCAGGCAGGGAACCCTGGGAAAATGATCAGCCCACTGCAAAGATGTTGCATCATGCCCCAGCTGTGGGTAATTGCAAGGTTGCATAAGAAACTGGAGTCGTGTGCAGATGGTAGAGGGAGGTGTGCAAACCTCTACCTGATTGGTTGTAGATATGTATATAACAAAGCAACGCCAGTATGTATTTGTCTGTTGACCAAACCTGGTGCCTGGCGTAAGCTTTTGTCCGTCTATCCTATGTTTTGTATATAACGGAACTTTGCTGCAAGATAAAGTGCCTCCTGTTTTGGAAGAAACTCCTCCATGTGTGAGTATCCTTACTGGGGAACAAGGCTGCTGTTGTTGGCTCGCTGAACTCTGGTTTTTCCGCTGCGTTTCCGTGGGGCTGAAACTCCTATCATCCCCAACAGGGGTACTAGAAGATAAAACTGCTTTGCTTGTTTTAGATTTTGGGATCTAACTTCTAAAAAAGTCAGTATTTCTGCTTCAGATTCCAACTCCATGTCTTTGTGAATGGATCATTTTGGAAAAGAAGGTTGGCCACCAGGCAATTAAAGCAAGAGAACTCTACAAAGTTCCTCCCCCTGAAATTCGTCAAAATAAAAATTCCCCTCTTCCCCATATAATGGCTTGCAAATAGGGATACAGTATTGAGAGAGGCTGGCCCAGTCCTACTGTGCTTCCCTGTAAGAACACTATCATTCTTTTAGAAAGTGTAGCAAAAGGGGAGAGTTGGGTGTATTCTTGGTTCTTCTTCGTGGTCTCTGTGCCTCACACAGTGGGAATCTTCACGCATGCGCAGTAGCTTTTCGGAAAGTTCCAGAGCTGAGCAGCTTGGCGGGAACCCCTCCCCATCCGGTACTGAGCATGCTCAGTCATGCCAAGCTAACGGTCTCTCCTCAGTTTCTTTTCGTCCGCCAACCTGTTAGCAGCTCGGACGGCTTCCTCACTGAGCAGTTCCTCGATTCTTGGCCTTTTTCTTCGCCTTTCATTCATTTTTTCTTGTCTTTTACAACAAAACTGTAAGAACTCTTCCCCCCTTCTTATGTCGTTTTTGTTTAAGTTGTGCGTGTCTTGCGGCCATAATGTCTCCCTTTTGGACGCCCACCCCGAGTGTTTGTTCTGCCTCGGGGAGGGCCATAACATTAGAGCCTGCTCTATTTGTAAGGACTTCACCTCACAGACTCTAAAGAATAGAGCTTCTCAGTTGAAATCCTATTGTTGGGAGCAGGCCCTTCGCATTAAGGAGCAGGCTTCTTCGAATACCGCTGTGTCCACCATGTCGGTATCGGCGCCTTCCATGATGTCCTCTACTTCGGCCCCAAAGTTATCAGGAGCGTCCGCTCCTTTGGTATCGACAGCCTCGGTACCGGTGCTGACGGCAGCCTCATTGACCTTGCCGCCGATTTTGTCTCTGCCTAAGATTCCGAAGCTCTCCAAGATGCCTACTGTCCAAGACAGTGGAGATGCCACTTCGACCTCTCAACAAGCTTTACCTTGGCAGAGCGTAAACGTGCCTTATCGCACCATTCTTCTGTTTCATCCAACAAGGAAAAGAAAAAGAGGAGAAAGGAGACGCATCACTCTCCTTCTCCCACTACCCGTCCGTCGGCTACTCGACCTGCCTCTCTCGGTCCCTTTCCGACTCCTCTGCCAACACAGCCTGCGACGTCCACCATTGAGGAGGAGAATGCTCCCACCCTTTCACCAGTACAGGGCGCTACTCAGCTCCCGGTACTGTAGGTCCCAGCTACTGTGACTTTGGTTTCCGACTTGGACCGTCGATCCTTGCCGAAGGCTTCCTTGCCTGTGACCTCTGGCCAATCCAGAGATGGCTGCCTGCAAACTCAGATGGCTCCGGCATTCTCTCCTGGCTGTCCCGAGTTTGACCGTCTGTCTGTTTTGGACACTTCTCGGGCTGTTTCCCGAGACCGACCACAGCTTAGTGTGGCTCTCTCTCCGGGATGTAGTGAACGGGGTAGATCCCCACGTTGTCGGGACTACCAACTTCGCACCACTTATGAGCCTTCACTGGAGAGGGTTGATTTGCCCTTTTCCTTGGCCTCTTGTATCGCCAGGTGCGGCCACAAACATCTTTGGAGAGAGCAGCCCGGCTCCTACCACTTTTACTAACCAGCCTACCGCGATGGTACCATCCCGATGTTCGTCGTCGGTCTCCTTACCACCCTTGACGTTCACGCTCTCCATTGCAGTCCCCTTCGGGATCTCGTTACCGGCGTTCCCCTCGGTATCGCTCCAGATCCCGTTCTTGGTCCCGATCCACCTACTACTGCCTCTCTTGGTCTTGCCACCGGTCTCAAGACCCATCACTTCATCGTCGGGCTGTTTCACCTCCTCCTTGGGTGACAGCCACGGTGTCACGGCCTCTGCCAGATATTCAACCTGCGTCCACTCTGCCAGCATCTCTGTCAGCTTCGTTGTCGACACAGTCTGTCGTTGCACCAATCCTGACTGTACTACCCATTTCGTCCGCATTCACTTCAGTACCAACTCATACCCTGGCCTCGGTACCAGTGCAGATTCCAGTCTCACTACCAGCCCCGACTGTTCTAGTGGTTTCTGCTCCATCTGCTGTTCTTTCTGTGACGTGACCAGCCCGACATCGTCATTCTCAATCCCTTCGCTCATCGTCTCCTTCTTCTGGTTCTTATGATTCTGACGGTGATTCTACGGATTCCACACCGCAATCTCACACCTTGCCGTGTCTAGCATTTGGAGACCCGTCTCCTGATTCTGCTCCTCAGGACATCAAGTAGTTCTCGGACATCTTAGTCAGCACGGCCACTGCCTTAGGCCTCGACATCTCTGGACCTGCTCCTATGGTACAGGACCCGGTCTTCCACTGTATCGATACTCACCCCCTGTTGACGGCTCCAATTCCATTTCTACCCATCCTGCAGGAGGTTTTCAAGCACCCCTTGGGCCCAGCCGGCTTTGCTTCAACCAATCCCTCACTGCCTGGAGCATCTCTACCGCAGCAGAAGAAAGACGTTGATTTCCTCTTCAATCATCGGACTCCAAATTCAGTTGTTGTTGAGTCGTCCCAAACTAAAGGGAGCAAAAGGGCTCATATGACCCCACCTGATCACGAGGGCCGCAGTTTAGATGTATTTGGCCATCGCTTCTATTCTACTTCTTCGTTGATCGCCAGGATCTCCAATACTCAAGCTTGCCTGGCGGCCTATCAATGCAAGATCTGGGATAGATTCTTTCCCCTCCTCTCCCACCTGCCAGACGATCACAGGGCCACTGCTGTTCAGTATTTTAACGAGTCTGTGGCCCTTTTGAATCAACAGGTTTTGTCCTCTCGACATGCTGTTGGGGGTGCGGCACACATGATGGTTGGTGCAATTGCTCTCCGCCATTTCACTTGGCTCCGGTCCGCTGGTTTAACCAAGGATAGTCGAAAGCGTATTGAGGACCTTCCCTTTGACGGCCAAGGGCTGTTCCATGCCACTACAGATGGGGCAATGGACCAACTTGTGAAAGCTCATCTGACAGCTAAAAGGATGCGCCTTCGCCCCTTGGCCCAGCCTAGGATGGCACCTTCATCACGTTCTTCCTGGAGTCGCCCTTCTTACTCTTACAGGTCATGCTCTCTTCGCCACTCATCTCTGCAATCTTCCTTACTGGTCTCTTCCCGCCGTTCCTTTAGATGTCGCCAACTGTCTTCCAAAGGATCCTCCTTGATTGCCAAATCTCGTTTTTGACTCCCGTTGCAGGTCACCACCTCTGCCCCTCTTCCACTTTCCCAACTGCCTCACCAGAACCACAGGACTGGCCCGCCACCTCAACATCTCGCGCAACATCACTTTGGACTCATGGGTTTTGACCCTAGTTAGTCTTGGTTATGCCATCGAGTTTCGAAGTACTCCTCCTCTTGGCAGCCTGGCCCTCCTGGAAGAGGTAGAGACCCTCCTTCTCAAAGGGGCCATAGAACGACTTCTGCCTGCAGCATAATCCATGAACTTCTTCTCCCGATACTTCACAGTACCCAAATCGGATGGCACGCTCCAACCCATTCTGGACCTCAGGGGGTGAACTCCTTCATTGCCCCCCGGAAGTTCAAGATGGTCACTGTCCTTGATTCTACCTTTTCTGAGGCGCTGGGACTGGTTTGCGTCCATCGATCTACAGGATGCCTAGTTCCACATTTCCATTCACCCCCAGCACAGGAGGTGCCTCTGCTTTGCAATCAACGGCATCTGCTACCAATACAAGGTTCTTCCCTTCGGCCTCTCCACCGCCCCCCAGGTCTTCACAAAGTGCCTAGCCCTTATGGTGTCTTACCTCCGCATGAAGAATGTTCTGGTCTACCCCTATTTGGATGACTGGCTCCTTGTGGCGTCCTGCAAACAAAAGGTATATGAGGACATCCATATTGCCCTCTCCTTCCTTTCCGATCTCGGACGCAGAGTGAACCCCAAGAAATCCCACCTCGAGCCCTTGCACGCCCTAGATTTCATCGAGGCCACTCTCAACTCCACTCAAGCCAGGGCCTTCTTACCTCTGAGGCACGCACGGACCCTGCGACAGGCTGTGGCCACCATCCTGCGCAATCCGTCCGTTTCCACCTGCAACATTCAACAGCTCCTAGGCTACATTGCTGTGATGACAGCAGTCACCTATTCCTCCCGCCTTCACGCTTGCCCTCTCCAGCACTGGTTTCTCCGATGTTTCAACCCTCTCCTTGACAACGTCGTGTTCTCTGGATGCCTCGTCCAGTGTGGGACTCACTTCATTGGTGGCTGTCCCCAAGCCATCTCTTATCAAGGATGCAATTTTGGGACCCCTGTCCGACTCTCACTGTCACGATCGATGCGTCTCTCCTGAGCTGGGGAGCTCACTGTCATGGTTGCGCAGTTCAAGGCCACTGGCCTGGCCTGGAGTTGCGTCTTCATATCAACGCATTGGAGCTACTGGCGATTTTCAAAGTGCTTTGAACTTTTTGAAACCTTGTTGTCGGATGGACCGTCCAGATCCTATCAGACAATATGACAGCTGTCTGTTACGTGAATCGGCAAGGAGGCGCTCACTCTTCCACTCCATCTGGCTCTACACATCTGGGACTGGTGCATTCCACTATGGATGCACCCCGCTGCGGTCCACCTCACGGGGTGGGACAGTGTGACAGTGGACATGCTGAGCAGGGACACAGTGTGTCATCACAAATGGTTCCTGTCCGATGCCGCCTTCCAGCGGATAGTGTCCCAATGGGGCACTCCAACCGTCAGTCTCTTTGTGACCAATAGCAACAGGAAGTGTCCCCGTTATTGCTTGAGAGCCGGCCTGGGCCCCAGCTTTCTCGGCGATGCGTTCCAGTTTCCTTGGAACAGAGAGTTCCTTTACATCTTTCCACCGTTTCCTCTCCTAGGTCGAGTGGTGGTGAAAATCGTGACAGACAAGGCAAACGCCATCCTCGTCACTCCCTTCTGGCTGAGGCAGCATTGGTTTGGCCCCTCTTTGCCATGGCACGGGGCCACACCATGAGGCTCCGGAACGCGCCTGACCTCCTCTCTCATTCGGGGGGGTCAGGTACTGCACCCGGACCTTCCTCTTCTCCACCTGCACACTTGGAGGATAACGTTCTAGACTCTCCTGCTATCCAAGCTGTTCTCACAGCTGTGAAGAAAGAATCGAGTCATAGGCCCTACGAGTACAAATAGAAGAAGTTTGTGGCCTTTGCCATCTCCTGTGATGAACCTGCTTCTCCTTCCTCCCTGTCCACAGTGCTTCACTTCCTCCTGGCGCTATGAGATCAGGGCCTCGCCTTCTCCTCCCTGAAAGTTTATCTCTCCACAATCGTGGCCTATCAGCCACAGGGTTCTCCTCCTTCTGCCCTTTTCCAGAACACTATGGTGAAGCAATTCCTCAAGGGCCTGCAACACCTGTATCCTCCTGTCACTCCACCGCTTCCTCCATGGTCACTGTCGCTTGTCCTGTCCCAACTCATGCGCCATCCCTTTGAACTGAAGGCTGCTTCTGATGACCGTCTCCTCACTATGAAGTCAGCGTTCTTGGTCACCGTCACTTCAGCCAGACGGGCAGGAGAACTAACTGCGTTGTGTTGTGATGAGCTGTTCCTGGTGTTCCACCGAGACAAAGTGGTCCTCCATCCCGATCTTTCTTTTCTTCCTAAAGTAGTCTCCGATTTCCATATAAATCAAGACTTGATTCTACCTACTTTCTATCCAGACCCTGCATTGCTACTCGAGCGCTCTCTTCACTCGCTGGACGTGCACTGTGCACTTGCCGTTTACCTTCAACGGACCTCCACCTTCCGTCAGACTCCCCACCTTTTTGTGTGCTATGGTGAGTGTTGGAAAGGTCATAAAGTCTCCTCTCAACAGTTTTCCAAATGGGTTGCCCAGGCAATTCACCTTGCCTATGAACTTGCCAGGCAACTTCCCCCAGCTTTGCTTCGGGCCTATTCTACCAGGACAATGGCCTCCTCAGCAGCCCTTCTCAGGGGAGTTGACCTACAGGAGCTTTGCCGTGTGGCTACATGGTCGCGGCCTTCGACCTTCATCCTCCACTACCGCCTTGACTGTAGGGCCCGGCGTGACACTCGCTTCAGCCGTGCAGTGCTGTTTTCTATCCTCTAGGATCTGACCCGCCGTCCAACGGTAAGCTACTCAGTCTCCCATTGTGTGAGGCACAGAGACCACGAAGAAAAAGAACAGGTTGCTTATCTGTAACTGTGGTTCTTCAAGTGGTCATCTGTGCCCTCACACACACCCGCCCAGCCTCCCCTCTTTCAGGTCTTGCTTTGGCGGACTTCGAAACTGAGGAGAGACCGTTAGCTTGGTGGGACTGAGCATGCCCAGTACCGGATGGGGGAGGTGTTCCCACCAAGCTGCGCAGCTCTTTCCGAAACTTTCCAAAAAGTTACTGTGCATGCATGAAGATTCCCATTGTGTGAGGGCACAGATGACCACTTGAAGAACCACAGTTACAGGTAAGCAACCTGTTCTTACATGTTCACTTTATGCAAGGCAGTTCCTAGTATCTGACTATTGACTTTTGTTAGTTGTATCTGAACACTGAGAAATATGCAGGTTGCTCTGCAGTGGTGTAGTGTTCTTTGACAGTGTGAAAAGTTATGCAGAAGGAAGATAGTTGGAATATCCATTGTATAGAACAGAATGAAGGCTTTACATGTATAACTCTGCAATCCTACAAGAGCTGCATTACTTAATTTTTTTTTCAGGTTGGAAAACGTTTTAGTAGGGCTAGACGCAGTGCTATAGAAATCAGACCTATTGACATTTCAGCTGTTTCCTCTGAAGTTTTATGGTTCATTTTAATAAATTAAGTCTCTAGTCATTTTTTTGTGCTTACAGAGAGATATAGGAAAAGGTACCAAGAGACTTACTAGCCAGGTTTGTGGACAGTGAGAGCAAAAGCATTGGAATGGACAAAGTCCTGCTTCATCTGCCTCCATTGGATGCAATGACCAGTCAAAGCAGAGAGGGCAGGATTTTTGTGTTTCTTCCATTTGTTGCTTTTGGCAGTTGTTTTGCGCTTCATTTGTTACCATACCGTACCAGCCCTCCTATGAGATATGTGATTTTCCCAAAGGGGACTTAAAGACCAAAGAACATACTTGGGATCACGCCGACCGGGCACATGTTCAGGGTCATGATGGTGGGAAAGTGCAGATAGGATTATGCAGAAAACCCCAACACTGATGTAATCCCTTCACCTCTACAAGCTCTTTGCATTTTTGAACACAGTAGAAGATGAACTGGCCAGATAATCAGAGACTATCCCTCAAACTTACCCTACAGAGACCTTCCCTATACACCCTTCCTGACCAAACACTATCATAAATCCCATCAGTGTTTTGTCACTCCAGAGTGGACCCCTTTGTCAGTCCCATGGGAAAACCATTATGGCTTTGTAATACATCCCTTCAGGGTATGAAATAAGGTATAAAAATCCTAACTTTGACCCCAGCCAATTGTAGTATGTAGTACATGGTACATAGTATCCCGGACTGCTGCTCCTCCGTGTTACCCTCAGACACTGTCTGAGTCCTCTGCTGTGACTTCTTTCTTTAAGACTGGTGACTATCACCCTTCTTACCCCAAGTCTCTCTCTATCTGACCTTTCCCAGCTCACTGTCCAATAGCTGTGTATGGTTCTTAAGAGTATCTGATTTTTCGTATGTTTGTCAATTCAAATAAAATACTTTGTTTCAATTTTAACTGGAGTCCTCTGATATAGTACTGATACACATGGGAGAAAAGATCCTGCTGTTATTCTCCTCCTGTAGGCCTCCTTTGAGCTATAATTTCCCCAAATTTCTAGGGAGACACTGGCATTGCAGGTAGACCCCAGCATCCCCCACCTGCCAGAGTAACACATTCTTTTCCTCAGTTTCATTTTTCTTTCAGACTAGTGATGTAGGCATTTTTTTTTTTTAGATTGAGTATAAGCTGTAGGCCATGTGGCTCAAAACTATATTTTATTAAAATTATTCCATATATAGATTAGGCCTATCATGCAGCAGCTTTTAATGTTCTGCAGTGTCTCATAATGCTCTTCTTTGTCAACATTTACCCTAAGGACTGGGCTGGCTGGATTTACTTACAGCAATGTTAAATTCCACTGTCATGTGTTTTGTCCAATAGGAATACGCTACTGTGATTTGCACAAGATAAAAGTGTCAAGTCCTCTTGTCCTACAGTGTTCTTTTTGCATCAAAGATAATGCTTATTACAGTCAGCCCAGTGCAAAACAGATGTGCCCTTAATGGCCTTGTTTAAGAGCATCATCAATTTTTAAACTTAATACTTCTGGGTTTTCTGTGGGAAAAGATTGAGGAAACCCTTTCTTGTGCCAGCTGGAACTTCGTAACATGTGTTTGGACCAAGAGAAGTTTTGTCAGACTGTACACAATTTAAAATGGAGATTAAATCATCCATCCTTTTATCTTTTCCTCTTGATTTCAGACTCACCCTTTGGCCAGGCTTTGCTGTGTCCATTGGACAATATGAAAACAGAGTGATGCTCTGTGTGGATGTGAGCCACAAAGTGCTCCGAAATGAAAATGTTTTGGAGTTCATGACCAACCTATATGGCAAAGTGGATAGTGCATGTTTTGCAGAAATGTGTGAGAAGGAGCTGATAGGGCTTATTGTTCTTACAAGGTAAGAACAAGGTTTGTTTGCTGTTTTGAAATTCTGGTGTCTTCTAAGTGTGTATCTACACTGAGCTGATAAAATCAGCCAAGAATTAGTCCTTTTTGTAATTTTATAATGTGTTATAGACAGCCTGTTCTTAAATGGGTTTTCTTACCTTTATGGTTCTACAAGGGATACCATCATCACATAAGACAAGGAACATTAGACTTGAGGCTCATCAAGCTTTCTTTGTTTCTTGCTAGAACCCCAAGTTCCACCAACCAGACGCAGGTGCAAAAGGCAAATACCTAAAATTAAACAACTGGATATCTCTGAACAGGTTCTGAGCACAGGGATTTGTTTATAATGCTGGAACTGAAGTGAGATCACAGTCATTTCAGACAAAGGTCCACTTCTGGCTGTCCCAGACCTTCTTTGTTTCAGCAGCTGAATATAATTGGAAAAGGTAATTTTATAGCTGCTGCTTTGAAACAATTGGGAATCCAGAACTCTTCCTGTAAGCCATGCAGAAATGTAACAGTAGATCATGGTTACTTTCTGCCCATCCCTCCCCAAAGGAGAGTAGGTTGATGTTGGGGAAAAATTAGCGGTTTTGCTGTAGAATAACAGAGCAAAATGTCTGCAGAGTTTATATTGCATTATTGTTATTTCATGTAATTTTAATCACAGTTTAAGATACCACTTTGGCATTTGCAAGGATGATGGGCAACTTTTAAAGATTTTATTAAAATAAATATAGAAATAACACGGCCGCTTTAAGGTTTGTTTTTTTAAAAAAAAAGCTCTGGAGGTAGCTGTTCATGATCTTTCTCTCCTTCAGAGGTGTCCTTTTGTAAGTCTTTCTTCAATTTATCCATCATTTCTTTTGCTTTGTGTACTGAGTTAATCCTATATCTCTGCTGTTTATAAGTAAAGGACAAGCATTCAACCTTTTCCCGTCGATAATTAATCTGACGCTTTTGCAGAAGGTTGGCCAACGGTTTATATTCTTGTCTTTTCTTTAGGATTTGATAAGGTATATCTTTGAAAATTCTGACGTCTTTATCTTCAATCTTCAGTAGTCCATCGTTGCTTCGCTGTAATATTTTGTCTCTAACCATAGTCCTCGTGAACGTTATAATAATGTCTCTTGGTAATTTCCTCTCTCTCACTACTCTGGAGGAAACTCTGAACATTCTGTCAATATATGTCTCCATCTTTTCTTCTTCAATGTTAATGAATTCTGCCAAAGCCGGTACAATTTTTTCATACAGATTCTCTGCTAAAGCCTCTGGAACACCTCTAAATCAAAGACATCTTTCCCGATATCGTAACTCCTGCTGAGTAATTTGAAATTCATCTTCTTGTTGCTTCCCCTTCATCTCAGTCATTTCCTTTTCGACTTGTTTAACTTGTTGTTTTATCTCCTTTGTTTCTGTCTTTAGCTTTATCACATCCTTTGTTATATTTTCCAATTTCTTCCCCAGTTTGTCTATTTCTTGTTTCCTGTCAGCTCTCATCTCTTTCCTTGTTTCTTTTATATCACTTCTTATATCATCTTTCATGCTTTTAAACTCTTCCATCATCTGTAACATGAAATCTTGAGGTTTCTGGGGTATATCCACTGATGTCCGTCTGGTTGCCTGGGAAGTTGTGGTTGTTGCAGCTGCTGCCGCTCCTCTTCTTGTCCTTTGGTCCATTTTTGATTTTTTTTTCTTGGTACCTAATGCAAATTGCTTTTTTGCTTTTTGTTACCTTAATCAATATTCAATATAAAAATCAATTCCTTATACGTATATTTTTTACGGTTAGCACACAAAAAGCTTACTATTTATAACCTTGTAGTTTTCAAATTCTAATAACATTCAAATTGTTATATCTATAATTCCTTCACATTAGATCCAATTCATTGCATGTATAAATCAATCACATCAATCACATATATCCTTAGCCTGAATTAATTACTTTAAATTGAAATTAACACTGCTACCCAGTCACTATATCAATGAAATGGAAATAAAAATAGCTGTATATATGTAGATCATGCAAGTATCTTATGTATCAATTTATATATGTAGAATTTGTATAGATAGATAGATATATAGATAGATAGATTTATTCTATAGGATAATATATTCTATACTATATTCTATAGGATTATATATAGCTAAATAGAAAAGACCACTTATTTTAAAATCTAGTACATTGTATTCAATTCATTCATCAAATTCATTCAATAAAATCATACAGTGAGTTCATTCAATATAATCAGTGGGCTGTACCTAGGCCCAATTCTTTCACTTCCCCTCCCAGCAAATGCTGAGTCTCCTCTCTCTTCTGGAACTGTTCCCAGACCTTGACTGTGAGAACTTCTCCTCCTTCTCCTCCAGTGTTGATAACAGGAATCTGAGCTGCTCCGCTGCGTGGGGGCAAAAGTCTCTCTGTCTTTCCTGTCCTTCCAGCACAGCCTCAAAAAACACTCCCTTATGAATATTTTTAAATCCTCGAATTGTTCTCAAAAGCCAAACGGACAAAAAATAAAGAAAACAATGCAGTTGCAAAGCAAAGTCCCAATTTTAAAAATCAAACCACAATCCAAATGTCACAGTCCCGAATTTCAATATTCCATGTTCATTGTTCCAAGTTCAATGTTCAATGTTGTTCAATAGACCAAAAGAAGAAGAAAAAAATCCAAAAGGGAATACCAATGTCCCATCTCGTCACCAAAAAAGGTACTATAATCCACAAGAGTTTGGCAGCCACGTCTTAAATCCTGTACTCCCAAAAACACAGATGTAAGGTCCCAAACAAACACAGATCAATTATGTACCAGGATTCCAAAATTCCAAGTCTGTTCAATCAAAACGGAGGGCAAAAACAGAAAGGCAAAAGCTTAAGTTTAAAGCAAGGGTAACCATATTCTCAATCCAGTCCAGTCTCTGCATACCAAGAAAAGGCAAAAAAAGCACAAACTTCGATCCCATCTCTGTAACTCTCCACTTATGCTCTTTTAATCAAAACTGCTAGTGAAATCCATTACATTCTTAGTATACAGTCTATCTTAGGAAGTTGTAGTCTTCTAAAAAAAATTTTCCACCATTACATACCCACAGTCTGCTGGGTCACTACATATTGCCACTCCTGTTCACCGCTGCAAGTTCCAAATTGTTGCAGTATCAATGAAATAAAAACTAGATCAGATGCTTATTGTCTCAAACCGTGTTTTCTTTTTTAAAAAGTCGGCAGCGGCACTTGTGCCGCAAACACGGCGTCCCTGCTGGATCCATCGTAGCCCTTCGGCCCTCCTGAAGCCTCCCGCTCCCTCTTGGCAGAAGGAGCTCGGCACCAGTTATGGAGCCCCCTTCGAGCAATCTTCGGCACCCCCTTTACCGGGGGGGGGGTGTCTAGCCACTTATCAGATGAAAAAAGCGGCTGGATTCCAGTGGGAGATAGCACGGAGTTGCAGAGCTCACTCCGTGCGACCACTCGCGCGCGCCATGCAACCGGGAGTCCAGTGTAGGTCATTCTGAAAAGAAAAATAGTGATGCTTTTCCTTTTCATAAAGGAGTGCTGCATTCTTGCACAATTAGCCTTTTCTTTTTAAAGTGCAGGTCATTCCTAGCATATAACTGGAACTGAATCTTAATTGAAGAGAGAATTCTCTGGATCTGCCTAGATCTGTGACAGATGAGGATACTATCTGATTTGTGTGTGTGTGTGTGTGTGTGTGTCTGTGTGTACTTAATTATTTCAGATACAACAACAGGACTTACCGTGTTGATGATATTGAATGGTCTGTGAAGCCAACAGATACGTTCCAAAAACGTGATGGTACTCAGATCTCTTATGAAGATTACTATAAACAGGTAAATACAATTATGTTCTTACTTGTCAAGTCTGGGCAGAATACATCAAAACTGTGTGAGAAAAGGAGGCAAGGATCTAAATTGTGAAATTTTGAGATATATACAGGACAGTTTCTTTCCTTTTTTTTTTTCTCGAATGCAAATGCAATCAATTCAGGGTGAAGTCCTGTTTTGTATTTTCTGGATTTTGACTATTGCCAGACCAAGATGTTTTACTCACTGAACTGATGAACAAGATATCCCTTCTAATTCCATGTAGAGAAGCCAGTTGAATCTTTGAGTACTGGTGATGGAATAACGTCCTCTATCACATGTGAGGCTGCAAGCCAGCTTTTTTTTGGGGGGGGGGGGGCAGGACAGGGTTTGTGCCATACACAAGTCTGCTCTTTAACAAAAAATAGCCAAGGAGCACAGAAGGAAGAGCTGTGGGGCTGCCAGTATATTACTGACTGAGATTCCAGATTTGTGTTGCCAGATGCAAGTTTGGCCTGCTTTCTGCTGAAGATACAATGAATGCACAGTGAGATTGCCTTGCTTGCCTCTATTTTTGTATTTCCCTAACAGCAATATGATATAGTTCTGACTGACTTAAATCAACCCATGCTTGTCAGCCAGCTGAAAAGGAAGGGCATCAACGTTGTTGAACCTTGTGTGGTCCATCTGATCCCTGAACTTTGCTACATCACAGGTAAACAGCTGTTAACTTCAGTGGCTGGCTCATTAGTGCAGCATTTTATGTTAGAGCTGTAAACTTAAGAAGTCTGTGTTGTTTAACCAGCCCTCTGACACCGAGGGTCCAGAAGAAATGATCTTGGCAAAAAGGTCCTTAGAATAATTTACTTTGGAGAAATAAGAAAATTTCAATCAGATCCAGTAGAAACTTGAATATAGAGTCCTCACCAACTGGAGAAGAGTCATAGTGATCAGGTGCATTCTTGTAAATTTAATTTTTGGCATCTGCAGCTAAATAATCTGAGGTAACAAGGCTGAGAAAGAACTCACTTCGAAATCTCAGGGAACTGCTATTTACTGCCCAACCTCAGAATGACGAGACCAGACACACAATAATGGGGTAATGAGTTGGCCTAGGAATGGAGCAAGAAGGGGTGAGCAACCTAATGTGGGTCCAGCTGAGGCCAAGTGTCACCCTGGTGACCACCTCCTCAGCCTTCCCTTGGATGAAACACCTGAGCCCCAAGGACAATCCACTCATTCTGGGTTGCTCCCTGGCCAATCTTACTTGTAAGGTAAACCAAGTGGACTCACACTGATGTCCTAGGACCCTATGTGTGAAAGCGCAAAGCCTAGATTACCTCAAGGGAGGCCTCCTTCCCCATGCCCTGAGTCTCAGGAATTTAAAAAAGAGGTTATAGAGTGTTACCCTACACCCAAAAGGTACAGTGGAGACTTTTCTCTCACTACCTGAGTCTACTTAGTGCCTTTCCCCCACCAAGCTGGCCAGTATAGCCTTTCGTCTTGCTGCAGCTCCTCCAGGAACAAGTTACCCTCCCCCAACAAATGCACTCCATTTACCCAGTAGAGCACTGGCCATCTGAAGACTATGACTAGATGGGGAAGAAAGTGACCCAACTCCTTTCCCAAGGCATTCTGCACCTCCTGTTGGCCCTCCTGCAGGCAATGTCCGTGTGTTTTGAGTCATCCTCACCCCTCCACACCTGATGGAGTAAGATGGTGAAAAAAAAAGTGCTACCCCAGGCCAATGATTTTCTATAGTCTGGAAATCATTAAAGGTTTGCAAAATCAAGGCCTTATTCTTCATCAAGCCCAAATCATTCCCACCAAGGTGAATGACTAACACATTAGACAGAAACCCCTGGCACTCCTTGAACAGTAGAGGTAAGAACCTGCTCCACCAGAGTCCTCTCATGCCCAGCCACTCCACTTTAGCCAACTCACTCAGCCCCAGCTGCACCTCAGAGTGGCAGTTCCATGCCTGATGCTCTGCCCAATACACCATGCTCTTGCTGCAAATGAGGATCCATCATCCCAACATGCTGGACCTAGGGGCTGTTGGGAATAGCAACCTTTGCATGCTCTGAATTGACTGCTAGTTTGGTTGTATGATCACTGTAAGTTTAGGGGCAAAACCCAAGATAACTTCCTGTTTGTTTGTTCACACCCACTCTCTTTCTCTCACACATAAGCATCCTTTTGTTCTTGGGGTCCTTGTCTCTCTGTTCACTCCCTCTTCTTGTCTGCCTGCTTTCCTGGAAGCATGTGGCCAGGAGTACTCCAGAGGAGACACTCCAATGAAAGCATGTAATTGCTTATTTTTCTTACTTTTTCTTCAAGAACATGAACCTGTGTAGATTGTGCACATGGATCTTAACTACTTTTATATACTTTTTAAACAAAACTGAATCTGTGTTTGCTTCTCAGGTAGAGTAAAGTATGTGAGGGACGATAAAGTAGGCTGGTGAACTGATCAGACTTTTATAGGTTGTTGTGGATTTTTTGGGCTTTGAAGCCGTGTTCCATTAGTATTTTCTCCTGACGTTTTGCCTGCATCTGTGGTTGGCATCTTCAGAGGAGAAAATACTAGTGGAACATGGCTTCAAAGCCCGAAAAACCCACAACAACCTATGGATTCCAGCCGTGAAAGTCTTCGACTTTACATTGTTCAGACTTCTGTTCGTGTACTAATTGCTCTGCTATGTAGAGAGATCCACCAAATCTCTCTCATTTTCCAGTAGGTGCTACAATAATATACTGTTAGCAAGACATAGCATCATTAAAATGTAATAGGACACACATACCTTTTTGCTGATGATGATTTCCAATACCCAATGCACCAAGCAGACTGCTGCCCAGCCCCATTGCAAAGATCATAGAGGCAGCCCCAATTCGAAATAAACAGCTGCTGAACTTACCCCTTCCAGTCCCAGGCTCTGCAAGGCCTTTGTGGTGACATTCCAAAACTGGAACCTACTTAAGGGTGAGAAGTTAGTGTGGCAAAACAGGAATCCTGGTCTGGCCCCCCATACCTGTGTATACCATTTCATTGCTTGCACTAGCCATAATGTGGGTCTGCACACAGCCCCAGCTTGACAGTCACCCTCTCACCCTTCTGAGCCATCTTAGCTTACGTGATCCTTTGCCAAGGCCACATGCTCAAATGCCAGAGCTCTCTTTATGTCACGCCTGGACATTGCCACTGACTTGCAAGGCTCTAGAAAAGGCAGTCAGTGCTGCCACATGGAACAGCACTGTCTCATTATCTAAACTACAAATTCCTGGCCAAGTATTCCCTAGCCTTCAGAGGGTATGGTTTCGTGCCTGTCAGTCACTTGTCCCCTCTCCCGTGGCCAACCTTCCAGTGTCTTGCACACCCTAAAATCCCCCGTAGCATCCTCATAACCTTGTACTTTGGCTGCAAATGCTGACACTACCAACCCAGCGTGAATGGAGTTGTGATGTCAGCCCCCTGTCCTTCAAGGAAACCCAGTATTGGAGTATGTCATCCACAGGTATTGGCCAATCTGCCTTTAACCCCTAAAACTCTCAAACTCCTTCCCTGCTCTCGAGTAGCTCTTCCTAGTGCTGGGACTAAGGAGAGCCCAATGGACCTGACATCCTCACACCTCCAGGGTTCCATAGTTCTGTGAACATCAGGACAAGACATGTATCTATTTCTGGGAGTGAGCTACCTGAAGCTCTTCATCTTTTGGCGAGAAAGGGTGTCAGCTATCCCATTATCCACACCCACCATAGAAATCATTGTAAACAAGATATTATAATAAAGACATTGCAGTACAAAAACCCTAACAAGACCTATAACACTCTGCAACCTGGATGACATAGAGTTTGATGACATAGACTGTAGACAAGTCACACCAGAAGTGGATTGATGTGTTCATGAATTCCTTAGGCCAAATCTGGACTGCAGCTATTATGAGGAAAGGACATTTCTTTGTAGATTTAATTGTGGCACTGCAGCTAAATAATCTGGGAAAGATCTCCGTTTGAAACCTCAGGGGACTGCTAATTGTCTAGACAGATCATCAATTTCACTCATTATAAAGCAGTTTAATGTATTTAATGTGTTTCTCTCTCACAGCTCCTCCAAGCAGCCCCTTAATAAGGAGGATGTGAAGAGTTAGTTAATAGTTAGTGAAGAATTAGTATATGTGGTGTGTACTGTATACTCATGCACATCACAGCCTGGGCAGGAGTTACACATCATGGGGAGGGCTTTTTTTCCTTTTTGTAGCATCCCCATGTTTGTGATAATGTACACTTGTGTTAGTATTACTTAGTCTCTTTCTGCTAGAAATGTATGCATCATTTCGATGACAGTGTAGGCAGAAAGTGCTTGTAATTTGCAAGAACCAAAGGAAGAGGCAGTATGTTTTTGTGATCTGCTCGTTGACACCTTCATTGCAATGGGTCATGGGAATCTATCAGCAAGGGTCAAGAAGCTTTTTCTTTTACTAATACAGTGTACCAAAATGCAGTGGGTTACTGTATTTACACTGAAGTGGAACATGTCCATTTAGTTATATGAGGGGAAGTCACAGAATCATAGAGTTGGAAGAGACCACAAGGGCCACTGAGTCCAACCCCCTGCTATGCAGCAATACACATGAAACAAACAACGTGCAGACCTGCAGACTGTGGCTCCAGCAGTGTCACTTTTCCTCCTGTGCATGAATTCTATACTATCTTTTCCTGATGAAGAAGCTAGTGAGTTTCTAAAGCTCGCTCTTCTTGGCAGCTTTTGGTTGTCTTAAAAGTATCACCAATGTTTATTTGGGAGTTTCAATTGTAATATAACTACTTTTTGTTTTGGCTGAAAGCTTTCTGAAAGAGAAGAGGGATGTGAAGCATTTGCATCTGAAACATCCTGCTGTGTTCTTTTCCTTGGGCCACAAAATCAATTTCTTAGGGCATTAAAATGCTCCCAAATTCTTTGTTAGGTTTGAGCAGCCGTGAAACTTCTGATTTCCGTTTGATGAAGGATTTGGCCCAAGAAACTCACTTGTCCCCTGAGAGCAGATACCAGTGCCTGTCTAGGCTTGCTGACAACATTCAAAGGTAATTTAGTGGTCTTACTTCTCCAAGTTCTGTTGCCTGACCAGAGTTGAGATTGTTTCAGGCATAGCACCCCAATAAGCAGTAAAACATTTCAGTGTACGGTGGGCAGTCTGTATGACAGTTGAGCAGCCATTGACCCATGGAGTAGATCTGACTATGGAAGATTTTTCTTTCCTAAGAAGGTATTCACAATTTTAATAAAGGTATGTTAGAAAGTTTCTCTGCAGTTTGACTGTTAAAACAAAAATTATTTCAAGGTAGAGAAAATGGAGATATTTCACATGTCAGTATGGAAGATTGCCAAGAATACCAGGTGCTGTAGGCTATATTTTAGAGAAGGGAACTGGCAAAACCATCCCTGAATATTGCTTGCCTAAGAAAACCCTTTGAAATTCATGGGGTCACCATAAGGCAACTTAAAGGCACATATGCACACACTTTTTCTGTTATTAACATTGATGTTTTTCCAAGAAAACTTTAATACAGTTCGCCCTCGCTCATTTGTTAGAGTTGGAGCACAGGACCCTCACAAAAGGAGAAAAATCATGAATAAGCTTTTAAAAGCCCTTTCCACTCCTAGGACTAACCAGCCCTGGCAGCATGGGTGGCCAATCCAGCTCCTGGCCTCCCTAATCCCCACTCCTCCCCCATCTCCTGTCCTCTGACAGCACTTCCTCTACCTTTTCTTACTTCCCACTGCAAGACCCACATCTAAGCCCTTTCCCAACTTTTCCCCTTTCTCCTCCTCCAATAGCACATCTTCTGCCTTCTCTTACTTCCAAAACCATGATCCACCTGTAAGTCAACACTTTCCATTTTTCCCCTTTCTCCTCGCCACCAACAGCTCTTCCTCTATGTTCCTCTATCTTGTCTCCACCTCTGAGCAACACTTCCCGTCTTTTCCCCCTTTCTCATTCTCCAGCAGCACCTCCTCAGCCTTCTCTTACTTCCCACTCCACCCTCCATATCTAAGCCTCTTCCCATCTTTCTCCCTTTCTCTCCTCCACTAACAGCCCCTTCTCTTCCCGACCTGCAATCCACCTTTAAGCCCCACTTCCCTTCTTTTCCCTTTTTTCATCATCCCAAAGCACCTCCTCTGCCTTCTCTTCCTTCCCACGAGCAATATCTTTTCCCCTATTTCCTCCTCCACCTCTTCTGCCTTCTCTTACCCTGCAAGAAGGAGAGGAGGAGCTACAAACTTGTAAATAATCAAATTTGTGAAAAGAAATCCTGCAAAAATGGAGGGCCAACAGTATTATGTTTCTTAAATTTTGTAGATAAGTTATAAGTTATGATAGGGATGGGCACATGTGCTCTATAACACTTGAGCATTAAGTGCTATATGGAACTTTTTTTTTTTTATTATGTAGACTGACTGCTCACAAAAGAGTTAAAGAATCAGGAAATCCCCTCACTGTGGACCACTGTCTGAGTGGTCCCTGAGAATATGAAAATAGACCATCTCTGATCTGCATTATGATTTTTGCTTCTTGAATTTCTGTCTATTACACAGCTGGTTCAGTCACAGAGCCCATTTAAGACTGGAGGAGGAGGAAGTGTGAAGAATCATAAATGATGAACTGTGAGGGTTTCTGTGGGAAGAGGCAGCCAAGCACATTCAGTCTATTTAAGCACACATCCTTGTGGCTTCTAATGATTAGAAAGTACATGATTCTGGAGAGATGATGCTAATAATAATAATATATACTTTTCAGTTAACTTGCAGGGGGAAGTGCCTGCCACTGTCACAGACTAAGGGAGTTTTGTGGCTGCCTCTCAGGCTATTCAAAATTGTCAATGGTCAAGTAATAAAGTTGTCGTGGCAATAAAATGAGAACTCTGTCACTTGAACAGAATGTTAAAGAAATGAGGGAAAGTCCATTTCACTTTCTTGAGAGGCTGAGAACCTTTGAACTGTAGAATAGAGTGTTCAAAAATGGCAAAGAGAATATTTAGTCCTCTATTAGGCTGTGTAGCAATGGAGACCAGGCCTTCACTGGGTGGTGGCTCCTTGTCTGTGAAACTCATTTCTTTGTTAATTGACCCTTTCAGTTCAGTCTTTAAAATATTGTTTCTCCATTGCTGCCTTCTCTGATGAGTGCAATTGATTGTTGTAACTTAGAGCTATCTTCAAATACATGTGATTGCAAATTTGACTTGACTAAAATATGGAAACCCAGCATGTTGTTGTGGTTTGAGCATTGGACTATGACCCTAGGGACCAGGGACCATGACCATGGAAATCCACAGGGTTACACTGGGTGCATCACATATCCTCAGCCCCAGAAAACCCTGTGATAGGTTTGCCTTAGGGTCACCATAAGTCAGAAATGACTTGAAGGCACACAACAAGAATAAAGTGTTTATTGTTTACTGTTAAATACACTGTTTTGTGACTACATATACTTGGAAAGTGGTGTAAATGTTTTCAAGAAATAAAAACAAGTCAGTAGCATTGATCTCTGAGTGAGAAAGGAAAGTAGGTATATCTTACTCGGACATGAAGTCAGTGTACATAGAAGTTCTTCTTCGTGGTCTTTGTGCCTCACACACTAGGAGCTTTCGCGCATGCGTGGTAGCGTTCGGAAAATTCTAGAGCTTAATAGCTTGGCGGGAACCCCCCCCCCCCATGCCGGTATTGAGCGTGCTCAGCCCGCCAAGCAACGGTCTCTCCTCAGTTCTTTCTCGTCCGCCGTTGCATACGGAAGGTTCTTTTGCTTAGTAGCGTCCTTTGGCTTTTCGGATTGTTTTCTCTCTGGTTTTTGACTTGGATTTGACTATTGGACTTCGTTTTTGGATTTCGGACTTGGTTTTGGTGACTTTCGGATCTTTTCGACCCCTCCTTTAGCTTCTACCTCCCATCTTCTCTGACCTCGTCTTCGGCGCCATCTTCTCCACCACCGCTTGTGAGTCTTTCTTCCTTGGACTTCTATGTCTTCTCTCTTTAAGCCTTGCAACACTTGTGGTCGCAAGGTAGCGCTAACAGACGGACATAGTGACTGCCTCTTCTGCTTGGGAGAGACTCACAATGTTAAGGCTTGTTTTATCTGCCACGGCTTCACCGCCCAGACTCTGCGGAACCGCTTGGCCCACTTGAAATCTCACTGCTGGGAGGAGTCTCTCTGAGCGAGGGATCAACCATCTGTTCAGCCCGCGATGTCTAAACCATCGACATCGAGCTGACCTGTGACCACACCCTCGTTGGTTCCGGCGGCTCTCGCCCCGACGACATCAACAGTACTGGGATTGGTACCGTCATCTCGGCCCCCGATATCGGGCTTGCCGAGAATTCCGAAGATTTCTTCGGTGGTGTCAACTTTGAGGGAGGCTCCTGCGGGCTCGCAGGCAGCTAAGTCACCCAGGCCGCTTACTGCTGCTCAGCGTAAGCATCCTGCCCCTCAAAAAGCCGTTAAAGAGAAGGAAAAGGAGAAAAAGAAGAAGAGGAAGGAGAAGCGGCGCTCTCCTCCCAAGAGGCCTTCTCCTCCTACGCCTCCTCTGACCCAGCAGCCTGTAGACCCAGGCGAAGAGTCGGAACCCCAGGAAATTCTGGAGGTCTCCGATGAGGAGGTGACCACTGGCTCGGCTGTGCCTTCCGGCCCGCCGCTACTTACTGCAGCGGTGTCTCCGCTCGGTCACCCTGAAGTGGTGGACCGCCCGGAGGATGTTCCAGCCTCGCCCCGCCGTTGGGAGTCTTCCGCCAGGAGCGAGTCATGCTCCCCTGAACGAAGGGTGAGACGTCGGTCCCCGCGTCGTCGGGAGACCCATCTGGAACGGGCCCTGTCTCAGCCCCCATTTGATTCACCATATTCCTCCGCATCCCATATCATGAGGTACGGTCGAGAACACACCAGGCGGGAGTATCCAGGATCGTACCGGTCCTATTCCCCAGCGTATAGGGACCGGTACCACCCTGACGTGAGACAGTGGTCGCCTCATCATCGCTCGCGCTCTCCATCGCGCGCTGCTTATGACTGCGCCCACAGTTACCCTGACGCTGCCATCTCAGCAGCTGTCGAGGGAGAGGTCTCCTGAGAAATCTCCTTCTGAGTCTTCCCAGACCTACGAATCCAACTCGGAATCCGACAAGTCGACACCCGCATCCCACGAGTCACCTCCCTTGGTTTTTGGAGATCTTGCACCAGAGTCGGCACCGGAGGATGTGAAGCAGTTCTCTGATATCCTCCTCCGGATGGCGACGGCATTGGGATTAAAGGTCGCAGACCCGGCTCCGGCTGTGCAGGATCCGGTTTTCCACTACGTAGATAACCGTCCACCATCGATGGCACCACTACCATTCCTGCCGGCCTTGATGGAGGCCCTCAAACATCCATGGGCCCAGCCGGCGTCCGCCCAGCCGATCCCTCACTGGTTGGAACATCTATACCGGACCCAAAAGGGGGAGGCCGAGTTCTTGTTCACACACCCGGTACTGAACTCTGTCGAGGTTGAATCCACCCAGACTAAGGGCGGTGGGAGAGCGCACACCACCTCGCCGGACCGAGAGGGCTGCAGGCTGGACACCTTCAGCAGGAGATTTTACTCAGCTTCGTCTCTGATTGCCAGGGTGTCCAACACCCAAGACTGCCTCGCGGCCTACCTGAGGAACCTGCTGGACAGATTCTGTCCTCTCCTGTCCAACCTCCCCAAGGAGAATCGGGCGAGTGCTACGCAGTTCTTTAACGAGGCGGTAGCACTCGCCAACCAGCAGATCATCTCATCCAGGTACTCCGTGGAGGTTGCAGCGCAGGTGATGGTGGGCTCTGTAGCTTTACGCTGCTACGCATGGTTGCGCTCGTCGGGTCTGCAGGAGGACACCAGAAGGAGAATCGAAGACCTCCCTTTCGACAGCCAGGGCTTGTTCAATGCTATGACCAATGAGGCGATGGACCACATCGTCAAAGCCTGCCTGACGGCTAAGAAGATGGGCATGCACCAGCCCTCACAGTCCCGCCGTAGCTTCACTTCACGGTCCTCGTGGCACAGGTCGTCAGCGTCACCATTCCAGCCGCGATCGCCTCGTTCGGTCCTGTCCCGCCCGTCGACCTCATCCTCGGCACGGAGGCCTCTTCGAAGACGCCCGGCTTCAAAGAAGTCTTCATCCGGGACGAAGTCTCGATTTTGACCGTCTTCACAGGACGCCACCACAGCCACTCTTCCACCTGCCAGGAGCCCTAGAAGACCATCCGAGCCTGGCCAGACATCTCGTCGAATGGCGCCACATCACCACGGACTCTTGGGTTCTCTCCATTGTCCGTCTTGGTTACACCATCGAGTTTGCAAGTATACCTCCGCGAGGCGTCTACTATTCCACCCCGGCCAGCTCGGCTTTGCTGGAAGAGATCCAGTCCCTGTTGGAAAAAGGAGCGATCAAAGAACTCCTGTCCTCGGCCAGTACCACCAGCTTCTTCTCCCGGTACTTCTCGGTACCGAAATCGGACAGTACCCTGCAGCCAATCTTGGACCTCAGAGGGGTGAACGAGTACATCCACCCCAAAAGGTTCAAGATGGTAACCTTGTCTTCAGTCCTCCCCTTCCTTCGACGAGGGGACTGGTTCACCTCCATCGATCTTCAGGATGCCTACTTCCACATCTCCATTTGCCCACAGCACAGACGGTACTTTCGATTCGCAGTCGACGGCACCTGTTACCAATACAGGGTGCTGCCATTCAGGCTCTCCACCACCCCCAGGGTCTTTACCAAGTGAATGGCCCCTGTGGTATCCTACCTGCGGACGAAGGGCATCTCCATCTACCCTTACCTCGACGACTGGCTGTTGGTGGCTTCCTGCAGACAGAAACTCTACAAGGACATCCACTGGACTCTTTCCCTTCTGACCCGTCTTGGCCTCCGGGTCAATCCGAAGAAGTCGCACCTCAAGCCGGCGAGAGTCCTCATCTTCATCGGAGCGACCCTGGACTCGGTGTCTGCCAGGGCATACCTGCCCATGGAGCGTCAGTCCGCATCCGCCGCTTTCGATGCCCTGACGGTATCAGCAAGGACGATTCAGCAGCTTCTCGGGTACATGGCCTCGACCACGTCAGTCACCTACCTATCTCGACTCCGTGCGCGCCCGCTCCAGCACTGGTTCGTCAGGGCCTTCAATGCGCTCCTAGACGACCAGAGGCTCCGCCTGCGGATTCCTCGACAGGTGCGTCGCTCTCTGCTATGGTGGCTGTCCTACCGTCACCTGCTGTCAGGGATACCGTTCTGAGAGCTGATCCCCCAGCTCACGGTAACGACAGATGCCTCCCTGTTCGGGTGGGGAGCACACTGCGGCGATCTCAGAGTCTTGGGACGCTGGATCGATGACAAGATCGGCCTTCACATCAACGCCCTCAAGCTGCTTGCCATCTGGAAGGCTCTGAGGGCATTTCGCAACCTGGTCACTGGCTGCACAGTTCTGATCTTAACAGACAACACAAGAGCCGTCTGTTATGTCAACAGACAAGGAGGGACCCATTTGATCACCCTCCTCACCATCGCCTTTCAGTTGTGGGACTGGTGCGTGTCGCTTCGGGTCCACCTGATCGCCGTACACCTAGCGGGCCAAGAGAACACCATGGCAGATGCCCTCAGCAGGGACACCTCCTGCCACCACGAGTGGTCCCTTTTGAGGGCAGGGTTCCAGATGATACGAGACCGGTGGGGCCAGCTGACGACCGACCTTTTCACCACCAGCCGGAACAGGAAGTGTCGCCGGTACTGCTCGAGAGCTGGCTGGGGTCAGGGCTCTCTCGGTGATGCTTTCCAGTTCGAGTGGAGCGACGGGTTCCTCTACGTGTTCCCGCCGTTCCCTCCCCTGGGTCGAGTGGTCGCCAAGATCCTCGCGGACCGAGCCGACGTCATCCTCGTATCCCCGTACTGGCCGAGGCAGCACTGGTTTGGGCCCCTGTTCGAGGTCGCTCGCGGTCGAATCCTCAGGTTCCTGATGGCGTCAGATCTCCTGTCACACTCCGACGGTCTCGTTCTCCATCCAGACCTGCCCCTCCTGGCCCTCCACGTGTGGAGGATAACACCTTAGAGGATCCGACCATCCAGGACATCCTGACCGAGGCCAGGAAGGAGTTGACGTGCCGCAACTACCATTACAAGTGGCAGAAGTTCATTGCCTTCGCTGAGGCGCGAGGCAAGCCGGTATCGCCTGTTGGCCTGCGTACCGTGCTCCACTTCCTTCTCCACCTTCGGCAGCAAGGACTTGCATTCCCCTCCCTGAAGGCCTACCTTGCCTCTCCATCAGCAGCTCTCTTCCGGGACGCTACCATGAAGCAGTTCATGAAGGGCTTACAACATGTCTACCCACCGGTATCGCTGCCGCTATCGCCCTGGTTGCTGGCCCTGGTACTATCGCAGCTGATGCGACCGCCCTTGGAGTCCATGGCTACTGCGGATGACAGACTCCTGACCATCAAAACTGCTTTCCTGGTAGCTGTCACCTCAGCTAGGTGAGCGAGTGAGCTGACAGCGCTGCGGGCTGACGAGTCTTACCTTGTCTTCCACAGGGACAAGGTAGTTCTTCGCCCTGATATTTCCTTCCTGCCCAAGGTGGTCTCACACTTCCACCTCAGTCAGGACATCATTTTGCCGACCTTCTACCCTGACCCGACGACTCCCCTGGAGCAGTCCCTCCACTCCCTCGATGTTCGCCAGGCCTTGACCTTTTACACAAACCGGACTGCGTCTTTTCGCCGGACTCCGCACCTCTTCATGTGTTACGGCCGGCGTCAGAGAGGCCACAAGGTGTCCACCCAGAGGTTCTCCAAATGGGTGGCCCAGACCATCCTGCTGGCGTATGAACTCACCAAGCAGCCTCCGCCAGCCTTGCTCCGGGCTCATTCCACCAGAGCCGTAGCGTCTTCAGCAGCTCTCCTGCGAGGTGTGGACCTGCAGGAACTCTGCCGTGTGGCGACCTGGTCTCGACCATTGACCTTCGTGTGCCACTACAGACTGGATTGCCGGTCCCGTAGAGATGCCCGTTTCGGACGAGCGGTGTTAGCTTCTGTACTCTAGGACCTGACCCACCGTCCTACTGGTAAGCTACAAAATCTCCTAGTGTGTGAGGCACAGAGACCACGAAGAAGAAGAACTGGTTACTTACCTGTAACTGTGGTTCTTCGAGTGGTCATCTGTGCCCTCACACACACCCGGCCATCCGTCCCCTCTTTCTCAGGTCCCTTATCGGCGGACTCTAGAACTGAGGAGAGACCGTTGCTTGGCGGGCTGAGCATGCTCAGTACCGGCATGGGGGAGGGGTTCCCGCCAAGCTACTAAGCTCTAGAATTTTCTGAACGCTACCGCACATGCGCAAAAGCTCCTAGTGTGTGAGGGCGCAGATGATCACTCGAAGAACCACAGTTACAGGTAAGTAACCAGTTCATACTAGATCTCAACATCATTCATAAGTCCAGTATCATAGAGCAATCCTGTCCCCATCTACTTGGACTTAAGTCCAACTGAGTTCAATGTGACATAGAGTGCACTGGTCAGATTTACATAGTAGCTTCAACCCCTAGATGGAGTTATAGTACCATTATCAGTTATTACATGGAATACAAAGGTATTTTTTCCTTTAAATATCTTGACATGGGCCATTTCCGCATAGGCTGTTATAATGCTATTATTCCACTTTCAGCATCCTATGGAATCCTCAAAGGCCTTTCCCTAAACTACAAACCCCAGGATTCTGTAGGATGCTGAAAGTGGAATAATAGCACTATAACAGCCTAGTGCGGAAATGGCCATGGGTGGTTTCACAGAAATACCCTCAGTATTTAATCAGGGCTTCATACATTCCAGTTAATAAAAGTTCATGTTGTAAATAATTATCACACAGCAGTTAATGGATTTATTGTTAATGCTTTTTCTCTATTGTTCTTTCCTTTCACTTTTTCTGGTACGTTTATGTTTTGCATGTCAGTACTGACTCAGATTAGCTCAATTAGATCCTCATTGAAATGTCTTAAGATCAAAGAACTTGCGATGATACAATAAACTGTAGATTAGTCTTAAGTGGAGTTGCATCTCTCCACACACGCACACACACACACACACACAAAAAAAATCTGGGTCTAAAACACTATTGGGTGGCAAAAACAAGGAGAAATTGCTCCCCATGACTTCTCAAGGGTGCATTTTGAGTGAAAACATTAAAAAAAAGTGGGCTTGAAGTGGGAGATGCAGCTCATACTCCTGCAAAGTTTGGTGAAGGGTATGTACACTACCCAGACCTCTGGAAGCTGCACACCTCTGCCTTAATTTGTTCAGAAATTTCTGTTGATCGATATGTTGACATGCTTTTAACTAAAGGCTCTTTGTCATACCTAGTTCTGTAATAGCGTCACTTCAGTAATAGCTACACTGGTTACTATTGGTTTGTTTTAGTATTCTTTTAGGTACTAGTTTTGACATTTTAAAGTCTTAAATTGCTCAGGAGGATAGAGGATATTAAAAACTACTTTCTCTGACACAAATAATTCTCTGTAGTTCTGCTTTGGAAATATTTGTGCTAGTGTCAGGGTATTACTTTTGAGTTGTTAATGAATTTTTATAGTTTTTGGCAACATTTATTTGTTAAATCATTAAGTTCATACTATTCAGTAACAAATTAAGTGATGTTACTCAAAAAGTAATGCTGTTGAATAATTAATATTTTATAATCATAGGTGAAAACTTTAGGGATATAGTGGATGTGTGAAATTGCCACAAAATTCAGTAGTTATGAATATGTGAAATATTCATAGATGGTCCATTACTTATCCTGTAATCATTTTATATTGCAAGATTTAGATTTCTGTTATACCCAACCCAGCATCTAGGCCAGATGAACTGGTTAATTTGCCATCTGAACCTTCCACAGAATGGGGAGGTGAGGGGTTTGAGAACTAATTGACTTTACATGCTAATGGGGGTTTTGTTCACCCTCTCTGTCCCTAGACATGGAAAACAGGGGAGGGACCTTTTTTAAAAATGTTACCGGGAGCATCTAGAAGAAAGAGGCCATTCTTTGTCTAGAAGGATCAGAGAACATGGATTGAATTGACCCCACCATTGAAGTCTCCCAGAAATTGGCAGTGTGTGTTTGTATTTTGAGCGGGGGGTAGAATTTCACAACAACAAGACTAAGCTGTACCACTCACTGTTTACAAAAAAATGACGACTTTACAAACTCACAGGGAGGCCCACCCATTTGGAAGCAATTCTCAACAGCTATGCCACGTTTTTATCAGACCTGCGAGAGAAATCAGAAGACCATAAAGTATATGATGTATTACTTTGTCTTTTTTACTTATGCTGGTGGGAGGTGTTAAAATACTTATTCCAGCCATTGGTATGTAAGAGTGAGGGTGCAAATTTTCTTGCAGAAACAAAGATGCTCGCTTAGAATTAGAAAGCTGGGGGCTGCAGCTTGGGTGCCAGGCTTCCCTGACTGGTCGTGTGGTTACCTCAGAAAAAATCCTCATGCAAAATGAGATGGTATGTATTTTTTATTTTTTAACATTTTATATCATATAGTTAAATATGGCTCCTGTTATATGAGACTCCAGCAAGATTACAAACATTACCTACAGGGACATATGCTGTGCCAGATCAATGTTTTACACACACATACCCCAACTAAGCACAAATGTGAGAGACTCTGAGTGGGTGAGACACACTGAGTGCCTTTCCTGTTCATAGACAGTGGGCAAGATTTCATGTTAATTAGTTTAGTAGAATTAGTGTTCTTTTTTTTTTTTCTAATGTAAATGTCAGCTGGTGAATGGAGCACTGGAACTGGAAATCTGGAGAAGTGGAGGAAAAAATACCTAAATTTGTTTGTAATTCTGTCTGTTACATTAATATCCCCCTAAGTTTATACCCCATCCAAAGACAATCTCTTAAAATTGAATTTATCGCTTTTTCTCCTGTTATGGTCGCAATGAAAATCCTACCTGTTTCCTGCAAAGCTACTCTCTGCATCAACAAGGAAGTCTTCTTTCTCTCCATGTGCAAATGATTTTGTGATTATTTTCATTGGGACTAGGGGAGGAAAAAAGAGGTTAAACTCTTTCTTCTCCACCCACCCCACATTCTTGATGCTACTAACCCTAATATTTGCAATACACAAAGCATCCAC
Source organism: Cyclura pinguis (assembly GCA_030412105.1). Classification (NCBI taxonomy): domain Eukaryota; kingdom Metazoa; phylum Chordata; class Lepidosauria; order Squamata; family Iguanidae; genus Cyclura; species Cyclura pinguis. The sequence continues at coordinate 272,042,635 of CM059601.1, read as the reverse complement.
ATAAATGCAACTGGCATTTTCACTCTCTATAAATTGTATGCATGTACACTTTACTTCTTAAGTTGGTGCTCAGTTCTGCTATAAATGTGCCCATTATTATAACTTCTGTAGCACGGTCATGTGTAGGTATATCTAGACACGAACTCCAGTATGTATAATAGAGTTGACTCGTCAGTAAATATGTTTAGGTTTGCAGCTTTCAATATTGTAAATGTAACATAAAGGATTCCTTCATTTATGGAGAAAGTACTTTAAAGCATTTTCACAATCAACCAAAAACAAGCAAGAGTTTTCTGTGCAGTGCAGCATTTATCTGTTTGCAAGTTATATTTTAAACAAAAATGTTGAATTTATGTACAATTTAAAGCCAGCCACTTGAAACAGACTTTAGCAGTTCATTCACAGTCTTCCTTACTTAAATTACTGATTTATTTGCTTTCCCATTATTTTTAATCTTACAGTGTATGCCAATGAATGCTGGTGATTGGTTCAGAGATCTGCGCAATACAAAGATAATTGGAGTGGCACCTTTGGAGAACTGGATAGTGGTGTGCACTAACAGGATCTTGGAGCTAGCCCATTCCTTTGTGAACTGTTTGAGAAGAGTGGGAGGTCCAATGGGTTTTCACATTGAATATCCCAGAGTGTGAGATATAGTATACCACAAACTTCATTTTCTTTCTTTTTTTAAAAATCTCTGTTTCTCAAACACTCTTCATACATTAACTTTTATTGAGGTTTGCGTATAAGATCCTGAAGTATACACACCGAGGCTGTGATCCAACATTGCCTGGCTTAGTGTAAGAGTTCCAGAGGTTGAACTCTGCTGTGGCTCCATGCTGTCCCCTCTCATGATTTTGCTGTGATAGCCACCTTGAACAGCTGTCCCATGACTGTTGGAGAGTGAGATCAGAAAAACATTTGGTATGCTCCTAAATACCATAAAGGCACCAGATCCTAGCTGATCTTGGAAGCCAAGCAGAGTCAGGCATGGTTATACTTGGATGGGAGACCGCCAGGTGGTGTAGGCTATATTTCAGAGAAACCACCTCTGAGTATTCCTTGCCTAGGAAAACCATGTGAAATTTGTGGGGTCACCATAAGCTGCCAAGCAACCTGAAGGCACATAGATACATACATCTGCTGCATAACCAGACAGAGACTAATGGCATCTTCTACTGATATCTGCTAGAAGCTCAGTGATGCTTCTGCATTTACGTTCTCTCTCCTCATGATGCGTGCAAAAATCAGGAAAGACGAGCAGCCATTCACGTGACCTCTCCATAATGCCAGTAGCTTTCCTTTAGCAATTTAAGAAGCGACAGTTTAAGGTTCTCCAGCTCTTTTTGCTTCTTTTGTGGTGCTTTGTTGTTCCATAGTGTAACTCATTGCTGCTGTTTTTGCCCTTCCACATTCCATGGTACATTTTCATTCGCAAACTCCTCCCTCCCCTTGTTCCCACATTGCCCCTATTTTCTGGCAAACTTGTGATGTGCAGCCATGTGTACCATATGACCCATCCTCAGGAAACAGCAGCAGCTCCCCCTTCTTTTGCACTTTAACACCATTGCTTCCTGGCTTGCCTTGCCTTTCCAGTAAGGAGAAGAGGGAGAGCAAACGCCTTCTGAGCTCAGGAGGAAGTAAGGTCCATTGTGGTCAAAGCTACTTCCTTCTGAATCAACCTGCATGTACACTTTTATTTGGCAGCAGGATCTATTGAGGGCAATGGCACTTGCCCCTGAGTAGAACTATCTTGGCTTGTACTATGTAAAGCTTTCAAAGCCTTGGCAACATTAAAAAAAAAAGCATTTTAAAACAGAATGGTAGGAAAGAACATTTTTATTCTAAACAAAAAAGATTCCACCAGGCTACCAAGACACTGTAACCTTGGATGTTATATCTGATTACAGAGGAGAGGGTCAACATGGGTGGTAGCACACTCACGGGGTCATCACACAAAGCTCTTCATGTTCCTAATAACTTTTATTTTAAGAGAACCAGTACAAAGATTGAGTGATATGGAGGCCAGAAAAGGCAACTTTTCTGCAAAGTAATGTGAACAGCTACATTGACATAACATGAAACAAGGTGATTGCCCCCACCCCAAAGTTGCTAAGGCAACGACAGGCAGTATGTAGCCCTGTTTGGATTCACCCATGATGTTGAAGTTTACTGCCAGCAGTGTTCCTTTCGGTTCATCTGGCATAGAAGTTACTTGGCCTTGCCTTCTTTAGTGATTTCAGCTCTCATTCCATTGTTGATTACTTACTGCCTTGCCGTGGTCTCAGACACATTCTGTTTGGGTTTTCTGCCTCCTAGTCTTCTCAGGTTTTCATATCTGTAGCTTTGAATGCCATTTCCTTGGCAGCATTCTTCAAGTGACCAGCGGTACCCAGTCTTCCATCACTCCTGGCTGTAAATTTCCCAGCAGTCAGTTTTCATAGAATATTGGTCGTTGCCTGACCACTGTTTCATTGATCCTCTGTGCCCCCATAGAGAGTCAAGCTAAAACCAGCTTGATATGCAGTCTCTGGAAGTTAAAACATATACAATAGCCATTCACCTATATGTAGTGCTATTGCCCCCAAAAGTGCTTCAATTCAAAACTCTCTCTTTTCTTGTGGCTGTTTAACCTGAACATCCCTACATTTTGCTACATGTCAAAGCTGTTTCTCTTGTCTTTCATGATAAGAGATGACATTGTACAACTGTTGTATGTGTAGTAACAGCCTGGAGTTGCCATTCATGATGGCTGTTTGCTAGTGGGAGGCTAATCATGCACTATTGTCATTGCATGCAATATTGGGCTTTCTTGCAGATTTATAAGCCACCCTGAGATTTTTTGATATAGGGTGGGGTAGAAATATTTTAATCAGTATAATAATGCTGCAGCCACACACTGATATCTGGAAAGTTCATTCCTCCACAGTTCTCTCTCGTTATGAGCTGGGAGCCAGCATTGATTCATAGAGACAATGCAGTTACAGCTACTGAAACCAGGCCTCTGCCTTGGATTCTCTTTTTAGTTACATTAGGGAACCCAGAAAACTGCGTTTGCAAGCTTACTCCTTGCCAAATTGTTATACCAAAGTTTAAATCTTGATTGTCCCGTCTCTGAAATCTCTAGCTTTGCCTTCAGTTCTGTGATCCATGTTGACTATTGGCATTTCAGATAACTAAGAATTTCAAAGTCAAAATACACAACTCTCATCTTATATTGAATGCACTATGTTTCCTTCTCTGCTAATTGTACAGTGTTTGAGTCACACAAGTTTTAATTGGTGAAGTCAACCAAAATTGACTTTGTAGTGGGCTTTCAGATTTGCAGGTGTTACAGCACATGGTCCAGAATTATCTTATTTAAACTCAGGGAGAATTTTCAGGACATGTTGGGTTGTCTTCTGGGAATTTTCTTAATCACTCCCACATTCACATACCAACTTTATGCTTTATAAATAAGGTCCAGAATTAGCTTATTTAAACTCAGGGAGAATTTTCAGGACATGTTGGGTTGCCTTCTGGGAATTTTCTTAATCACTCCCACATTCACATACCAACTTTATGCTTAGTTCTGCAAAGGGAAAAATCCAGGGAACATGTGGCACTTATTTGATATTATATGATCATTTATCTATAATACTAGAATTTTGTATTCGGTTGTGTCAGATTATGCCCATACACATTTCTTCATGAAAAAAACAGACCAAAAAAAAACAAATTTCCTGGAATGAGAACAATGTTTTCAGCATTAATCCAATAAGAACTAGGCTTAACTTTAACCTGTAACCAGGGCATTAAATGGAGGTACTTCTTTTCTGCTTTCTACATCTTTTAACTGTTTGCCAAAACAAGGGGAAATCTTGTTTATTTTACTAAATTTCAAGAATCTTTGGAAATGTTCTGTGCCTAAGATCAATTGATTAGTAGGTTTTGTATTGTTGGCTCTGGAACTAGCAAGATAACATTCACTCAGGATTTATGATGATCTTTGATGATCTTTCTCAGTCTCTGTGTGTGTTGTACTTAGTGGCTGCAGTCCTGAAATAGATCAGAATTCTGTAGAGTAGTAATGGACACTAACTGGCAAAAGTGCTACAGCTCCAGAAGCTGATGCATGTTCTGGCACTATCTCTTAGTAGGCTTCCACTTTTCACCTTGGCGCATTTCCTCTCTTTGTTGTGGCCAGAGACCAGTTGCATTGGCTTCACTGACAAGATTCAGCTGCTAGGAAAATTAATGACTCATAGTCAAGGAGTACATCTCAGAGGAAAATTTGTGTAGTTAAAATGGTATGACCATAAGCATCTTGTCTCAAAAACGTGGTGATTCTTAATAATAATCTCCAGTGGGCTCACATTTTAGATGAAGCAGTTTAGTTGATGTGGCTGTGTCAATGTGGCTGTCACCATTGTTTTAAGTAAAGTATGCCTGGATTTCTGCCCAAGAGCGTTATCAACAGCCTTAAATATATGAACGATTAAATGTATGCATAATACCCAATGGGAGGTTTCACCATCAGCCTTCTCAGTAGCAACTGACAGATAAAATATGGGAATCATAGAGTTGGAAGAGACGACGAAAGCCATAGAGTTTGGAAATCATTTCCAAACTCAGTCAGACAGTAAAACAGACAAGGAGTTCCAAATTAAAGATACTATTACCCCATAATTTTTCTTTATTTTTTCACCTGGAAAGTCTTCAGCCTTTTGGTCAGAAGTCCAGAAATCTCAAGTGGACTTGGTAGCAGAATTACCCTACCATTATACATAAAATGGACACTTCAGATGGTTGGTTTTTGCTTGTCTTGAAATAGAAACTGACATTAGTTTTAATTTATCACTGTTGTGTTTCAGTAGCAGGAAGGGGGAGAGGCATTTGTGGGGTTTCTTTTATCAGGAAATAACGTAAAAAGCAGCTTTTGGTACTATATAGTTTGGAGATGTTGATTGCCTCAAGCAGCAAACGTTTTGGGCTAGCCCTGCTTGGTCAACAACTGTTATGCTCATCAAAGTCTTGCCTCTGACCCTGCAGCACCCTTCCAAAACTCAGCAAGTATGAGACCAACAATCCTTTGCTTCCTCTCCTAGTTCCAAACTTGGAAGCAAGGAGATACACTGTGCTGTGATTCCAGTATGTTTCAGTACCTTGGAAATGGAGAACAAAAGCAAAAATTTTAATCCTAGCAGTTGTTCTGAACCCTGGTAGCGCAGTGGTTAAATACTGGTACTGTAGCCACAGTGTTGTGAGTTCAATCCTGCAAGGCTCCAGGTTGACTCAGTCTTCCATCCTTCCATAGGTCAGTAAAATGGGTACCCAGCTTGTTGGGGGGAATTAGCTAAAACATATTGTAAACTGCGTAGGGAGTGCTTTGCACTGATAAACAATATCAAAATGTAACTGTAACTGCTATTGCTCTGTGGCTTGAAGGTGCCAAAGCATACAGTAAAAACACACAGCTTATCTCTATGTGCTCCCCAACTGTGATTTTTTTGAAGTTGCACTTCCAGGAACCTCTTGAAAAAAACATTAATCCAAAAGTAATAGTTGTCCAAAAGTCATAGATGATTAAATAGTGGTTAAATGTGGTTTCAGGGGGTTCCTCACCACCGCAAAACTCACTACTTTTTATTTGGTCCCATGTATGCAATGTAATTCCATGACCCGCTTTTCTACTCTTCCTTTTTTCACCATTGTAAAGTAATTTTGTACATTAGTCCATACAGAAATATCAAATGTGTGTGGAAAACGCAAATGAATTCTGTCTGAAATTGAGCTTGGTCTCCCTGGCAAGTGAACAGTGTGCTCTGTTCTATGAGATATATTTCAGGCTGCATCTTGCAAGGTTAGCATTGCTCATGTTCCGCAATGTGTTGTGATTTTTTTCTCCTGCAGTGTGCAAGTACCTGATAGCCCTCTAGCATTTGTGCGAGCCCTGCAACAGCATGTGAATCCTGAGCTACAGCTGGTACGTATGCAGGGTTGATAAACATTGCTTTTTAAAAGTGTTTGAGGAGGCCTGTTACCAGCTAATGTTCAAAGTTGGTAGAAAGAAGCTATTGAAAACCTTTGCTTCCAGAGGAAGCAGCAAAGGAGGTGTGCTCAATCACAAATGCACACACAGAGCTATCATTGCTTTTGAGGTGTCTTCCTTGTCAGCAGATGACCAGGTTCTCATAATAATAATAATAGTAGTAGTAGTAGTAATAATAATAATAATAATAATAATGATGATGATGATGATGATAAAATTTATTTCTATCCCGCTTCTCCACATGGATCGAGGCGGCGAACAACATGAATACATTGAATACATTAAAAGCATTAAAACATACCCAATCCTCCCCACCCACCAACCCACCTAAAACAACCCCTTAAAACACACAACAATTAACAGTCAATCAATTAACTATTAAAACAGCAAGACAATTGATGGGAGGCAATGGAAATACTAGTCTTGGAAGGCCTGTCGGAAGAGATCGGTCTTGACTGCTTTTTTAAAGCAGTCAAGACTGGTAATATGCTGGGTCTCTTCCGGCAGGCCATTCCATAACTTGGGAGCAATAGAAGAAAAGGTCCTCTGGGTAACCGCAGCCAACCTAGTTCTGACTGGCTGCTGTAAATTCCTCCCAGAGGACCTTAATGTGCAGGGCAGATTATATGGGAGAAGGCGATCCCGCAGGTAGGCTGGCCCCAAACCATGAAGGGCTTTAAAGATAATAACCAACACCTTGTACTATGCCCAGAAACTAATAGGCAGCCAATGAAGAGACTTTAAAATTGGTGTTATATGGTCAGTTTTAGGTCTACCGGTGACCAACCTGGCTGCCATATTCTGAACTAATTGAAGTTTCTGGACTAAGCACAGGGGTAGCCCTATGTAAAGCGCATTGCAGAAGTCGAGCCGTGAAGTTACCAGCGTGTGCACCACTGTTTTTAGGTGTTCCAGCTCCAGAAAGGGGCGCAACTGGTGTATCAGCCGAAGCTGACAGGCACTCCTGGCCACCGCATCTATTTGAGCTGTCATCTGAAGTGGCGAGTCCAGGAGCACCCCCAAGCTGCGAACACAGTCTTTCAGGGGAAGTGTGACCCCGTCTAGGACTGGTTGACAGACCTCCATGTCTGGGCTAGGGCCCCTAGCAGCGAGTACCTCCGTCTTATCTGGATTCAGCTTCAGTCTGTTTTTCCTCATCCAGTGCATTACTGCTTCAAGACATTTGTTCAGAGGCGAGATGCCACCCTTAGTTGATGCTATTATCCGAGGCATGGAGAGATATATCTGGGTATCATCAGCATACTGATAGTACCTTGCTCCATGCCTCCTGATGGTCTCTCCCAGCGGTTTCATGTAGATGTTAAATAGCATTGGGGACAAGACAAGTGCCCTGAGGGACACCAGATTTAAGCTCCTTTTTCGAGGAGCAGCTGTCCCCAAGCATCACTATCTGGTATCTACCTGAGAGATAGGACCAGAACCACTTAAGCGCAGTACCCCCGATCCCTAACCTTCTCAGGCGTTCCAGAAAGATACCATGGTCTATGGTATCGAAAGCCGCTGAGAAGTCCAAGAGTACCAGCAGGGTCACACTTCCCCTGTCAATACCTAGGCGAAGATCATCCACTAAGGCGACCATGGCAGTCTCGACTCCATATCCTGCCCTGAAGCCAGTTTGAAATGGGTCTAGATAATCTGTTTCATCCAAGACAGCTTGGAGCTGAAGATCAACAGCCCTCTTGATCACCTTGCTTAAGAATGGAAGATGAGAGACTGGTCTATAGTTATTCATATCCAGGGGGTCTATGGAGGGCTTTTTTAGAAGCGGCCGTATAATCGCTTCTTTTAAACAAGCTGGAAAATTGCCCTCCCTAAGGGATGCATTAATAATGTATCTTAAATGGGTCTTACTTGCAACCCCTCCCTGGACGACCAGCCATGAAGGGCAGGGATCAAGAGGGCAAGTTGTCTTTCTTATATTTCCAAGGAGCTTGTCTGCGTCCTCGGTACTCACTGACTGAAACTGATCCAGTATAATCCTGTTCACGGAATCGCTGGACACTCCACTCGTAACCCCTGCAGTAACACCGGCATCCAAGTCGGCTCTTATCTGAGAGATTTTATCTGCGAAATGATTATTCAAAGCATCACAGCAGCTACGCTAGGTTCTAACAGCGGGTTTGGGGAAGCGGGTATCTGAGTCAGATCCTTTACCACCCTGAACAGTTCTGCTGGACAGGAAGTCGCATATGCAATACGTGCAGAGAGGAAAGTCTTCTTCGCCGCGTCCATTGCCACTCCATAGGAATAAAGGAATTCTCTATAGCGTGTCCTGTCAGATAAGAGTCCAGATTTCCGCCAGTTGCGCTCTAGTCGTTGTCCAACCTGCTTCATATTCCTGAGTTCTACTGTATACCAAGGTTTACAATTTGAAGCAGGCCGGAAAGAACGCTTGGGAGCAATCGTGCTGATAGCCCTAGTAAGATCACAATTCCAGGTGTTAACTAGGGCTTCAACAGGATCACCGGCGATACCAACCATAAGACCCTCCAGGGCTTTCTGGAATCCAATAGGTTCCATTAACCTTCGAGGGCGGACCATTCTAATAGGTCCACCACCCCTGCAGGGGCGGATAGCAGTCAAGCTACTCTTGTGTCAGAGTAGCTCCCCCTACCCATATGCATACTTATGCATATAATGGAAGATCCTGCTAATGTATTAGGAGTGGTGTATATTCTGTAATACATAGAATAAGTAGGATCTGCAACAAAATACAGTGTGCAGAGCTGCTGTTCTGTATTCCAGGCACTTCATTCCATTCCCTCACAGTTTTTCATTCTTCTTGTACCTCCTGCACCCACATGGCATTTGGTAGCCACTGAGCCCACATTGTCTTCAATGGGATCTTTTGATTCCCCCCTGCCCCCATTTAGGGTTTTTCATAAATTTTTTTTAAGTATTTCTGTAAATCTTACCGTGCAGTGCTTATACTTCCATCTTGTGGGTGGATGATGCATTTTAGTGCTCACAGCTTGAACATTAGAAATTAAAGGAATTGTGTTTTTCACATGCAAAGTCCTTTTCCAAGATATAACCAAATCTAGAGACCCAGCGTGTTATAAAGGTTTGAGTGCTGGACTGCGACTCTGGACACCAGAGTTTGATTCCCTGCTCAGCCATGGAAACCTGCTGGGTGACCTTGGGCAAGCCACACTCTCTCAAAGACAACCTTCCTGAATGAATCTTGTCAAGAAAACCCCATGATAGGTTCACCTTAGTGTCACCATGATAAAGAAACAGCTTGAAGGTACACCACCACCACCACAACAACAACCAAATTTAATGCTCGGAAAAATGGTAAATCCCAGGATTTGAATAAAGAAATCTACACAGTTATTTTGTAATTCTCTGCAGGGTTCCAGAATGGTGGATCATGGATTATACAAGCCTGCTTTTTCATTTGCTATACATATGACTGGTTACGGCTGGTTATACATGTCCCATTGCGCATTTGTAGGTGGTGTGTGTGCTGCCCTCCAATCAGAAGGACTATTACGATTCTGTAAAGAAATTTGTGAGTTTTGACCAGCCTGTTCCTAGTCAGTGTGTACTTGCTCGCACCCTGAGCAAGCAAGGGATGATGATGAGTGTGGCTACAAAAACTGCTCTGCAGATTGCCTGTAAGCTTGGAGGAGAGCTATGGGCAGTTGAGATACCAGTAAGTAATTATTCTGTTTTTTTCTCCCTTTCCATTCAAACAAAGCAGGTGCAGGCAGTCACTGTGGGCATAGTCTTTGACATTTAAATCTATTTAATATTTAATATTAATATACTGCTTTGTTAAAATGCTGGGAAGTTCTAGCTCTGTATGGATGACCAGCACATCTGCTCATTGGAGGATGTTTCAGTATGCCTTGCATACTGTGCCGTGGTCTTGCGAGAGTTCCCCAATGAGTAGAATTCTTGGGTAGCTACATGGAATGTAAAGAGGTCTAGCCACAGCATTACAGGTGGATAGATGCAACAACGTGTGAATATGAGCAACAACATTGCAAACAAGAATGATACTAGAAAGCAGGATGATTGAAGGATGAAAGAGCAAAAGAGATAAGCAGCTGTTTCTGATAACTGCTGGCACCCTTCTTCTGACCTGATGGTTTAAGGGTATAAGAACCATGTTGGATCACACCAAAGTCATTCTCCAGATGGCCAGCATTCTGTTTTGACATTGGCCAACCAGATGCTTATTAGAAGCTCATGAGCAAGGCATAAGGGCCATTGCAACCTTTGGTTCATGTTCCCCTGGCATTGAAAAGTATACTACTACAATATTGGATCTGCCATTTAGTTATTACAGCTATTAACCATTAACAGCCTTATCTTCCATGAACGACCATGTTCCTTAACACCATGTGTATGCCACAAGGCATACAGCATCTATCCTAGAAATATGTTCCAGGGTGCTTTGCAGATATAGGTGTACACCTGGTGGTCTTGGATCCTAGGATGTGCCACAGCTCTAGAGAAACTATGACCTGTGCTAAGCTGCTGATTCACTTTGCTATTTTCTAACAGCTAAAATCCCTCATGGTGGTTGGTATTGATGTCAGCAAAGATGCTGTGGCAAAAGGAACCTCAGTTGTTGGATTTGTGGCCAGCATAAATACCTCCATAACTAGGTAAGATTCTTCCTTCATAAAGTGAACCTTTCAGAAGGTTTCTGTTCAGTTCAGGTGTTGCAGCAGCAGCAGCTCAATGGTTGTATAATGTGAAGATGCTTATCCTACATTATAGTGTGCTCCTCTGTTAATGTGCTAAGTGACAAATACCAGTATGCTGCCATTTCAGTAGTTTTTATGGAGATGGGAGCAAAGCACTGCCTGTATCACCATTCATTTGCCAGTTGCTTCCCCAAGAAAGTGAACGGTTATCATTTTGAATCAGTTTACCTCTAAGTACAAATAGGAGGAATCAGTAGGTGGTGGCCCCCACGCTTCAGAGAAACCTGGGCTATTGACTTGTTCTCTGAAACGGCTTTCCTCAGTTTGGTGTCATTAATTGGCTGTGATAGCTAGGAGTGATGGGAATTATAGTTCATCATGTCTGAAGACCCTGCATTGAAAATGTCTGCTGCGGATGAGATAGAAGTGGATAGAACCTAGTGAAAGCAGCAGAGTCAATAGAGAAGTATAAAGAGTATAGTACTGCATTTGTTGTTGTGTACATTCAAGTTGTTTCCAACTTATGGCAACACTAAGGTGACCTGAAACCCGTTGCCACACTTATCATGGGGCTTTCTTAGCAAGATTTGTTGAGAGGGGAGATTGCCCTTCCCTTCCTCTGAGGCTAGGAGAGTGCAACCTGCCCAGGGTCACCCAGTGGGTTCCCATGGCTGAACACAGATTTGAACCATGCTCTCCAGTGTCTTCGTGCAGTGCTCAAACCACTACACCACACTGGCTCTCTCAACTATAATGCAGAGCATAAAATAGCTTAGTAGAGGCAGAATCAGCATAGCAGTATATAACTTATATTGTTATATCCATGTAATAGCTTTGTAATAAACTTTCTTTCCTTTCACAATCAGGTGGTACTCTCGCTGCATAATGCAACATGTGGGAACAGGTATTGCAGATTGTTTAAAGATCTGCATGGAAGGTATGAGTATTGTATATATTAATGAAATACAATTTGTAGTTAAGGATCTAATCCTGGCTATTATTCTTAATATTGGCTAGTAATTTTGAATGAGACAGATTTTGTCATCTTGATATGGGATGGATGGTGGCAGCTTCTGTGCAGATGCTATTTGAGAGACATGTGTTTGCCAATACAATTTATACTTTTTCAAGCGTATGAGTAGCCCTGATTCCCCATGCCTTGCTTCTGTTTCTCCCTCTGGTTCACTGAGCTTGGCAGCTGGAAGTGCTGGAAAGGCAGGCAGTCTATCGTATGGCATGTCTAGGCCTATGAATCTGTCATTTATAAGTGTCCCATCCTGCTGTGCAGCTTATGGCAACAGAGCCACCTATAGGATAATAGTTAAATGTAACCTAATTTAAGTAAATAAATCATGTAGTAACTGTTGTCAGTGTGATAGCCAAGTTCTGTAACTAATTTTTTTTAAGGTGGCCAAAAACTGGTAGCAAAATTTGGCTTCTGAGGAACTTTTCTGGTAGGATCTCAGTTAGCTTATCCCTATAGCTTTCCCCACACAGGACCATTCACATGATTCCATTCTGTGTTTCGTTACAATTCTGTAGGCGCTATCAACAAATGGCAAAAATGTAATGGACAGCTACCTGCACGGGTAATTGTGTACCGCGATGGCGTTGGAGATGGGCAGCTGAGGATGGTGGTGGACTATGAAGTCCCGCAGTTACTAAGTGTCCTTAATGAATGTAGTGGTGGTTTCAGGTAAATTATTCCCACCCTGCCATTTGAATTGTCTGCAGATGGTTCAGATTTTGTGAGACCCTCCCTGTGCAATTCTCCAGTGTACACCTAATTCAAACCATGATTAGGAGACCAGAGACATGGTTTGCAAGCTCCTCTGTTGTTACAGTTGTTATATAATGCCATCAGTGTACATGGCACTGTACAAAAATTAAAACAGTAAAAACAGACATCCTGCCAAAGGCATACTCATTGCTCATCTTCCCCTGTTCATTTTTAGAACTGTTCATGATTAGTGCTACATCTGCATTAACGTTTTCATTAGCTTCTCTCAAGCCACAATGTATCAGCCTTGTTTCCCTCCAGCTACAGAGTGCTTTGGAGTTAATTAGTTGGAACTATGGTTAGTGACAGTTGCGGTGCTGAAATAATACTAAACGTAACTCTGAAAAAGAAAATGTGGTAAGGTCAGGGTGGAGGGAAGACATTCATGCACAAAAGGAACACTTTTGTATCCAAGCACTCCTGATTTTCCAGTCCTGGTTAAATGACTGGGCAGTATTACATTTGCCCCAGACTACTCTGTGGTTATAAAATACTATTTTTGATTTCGTCCTGATTTCAGAGGCCATGAAGCAGGCAGGGTTGTTGGAATCAATATTTGCTTTCTCAGCAGCTCCTGCTTAGCAGTGAAAGTGAAAAGTGAGAGCCTAACCATCCACTATCTTACTCGCTTTATTTCTTTGCTTTCATATCAGAAGACCCAGACTGTCTGTGGTTGTGGTCAGGAAGAAATCCCTTTGTCGTTTCTTCACTGAAGCCAACAGGAGCCTGCAAAATCCTCCTGTTGGGACAGTTATTGACATGGAGGCCACTCGACCTGAATGGCAAGTATATGTTAGCATAAGATCAAAACCAGTGGAGAACAGCTATAGATCAACTGAATAGGGGATTGTAAGTTTGCTAAGCAAGCACTTTAAGAAGTGATTGCAGGGACTGTGTGGGAGGTCTGACTAAAGAACAAAAAGACTGGTTTAGGAGAAATAAAGTAAATAAGAGTGGGAAATTTTTTTGGATACCATACCAAGGATACCTTACCAAGAAACAGCTGGAAGAGCACTAACGGAGAAGAAGGAAGTGAAGTTATCCTTCAGGAATATCAGTTTACATCCCAGGCGCGGACAGGACAGGTAGACAAGAAGGGAAAATAGTCAAGTTGTGTTGACTATTTCACTCTGTTACTATTCCTTCAATAGGCTTTCTTGATTTTTTTGTGAAAAGCTATTTTGCACCTGTTCGTTGCTTCCAAAGAACTAGCATGGCAGTACTGGACTACAGCTCTGGAGATCAGGGTTCAAATCCCCATTTGGCCATGGAACTCCAGTGGGTGACTTTAAGCAAATCACATTCTCTCAGAGGAAGGCAAAAGCAAACCTCTTCTGAACAAATGTTGCCAAAAAAAAACTCATGATAGATTGGCTTTAGGGTCACTGTAAGTCAGAAACAACTTGAAGGCACACAGCAACTGCTTCCAACAGTGTTTTTCCTCACTGCTTATCCACGAGCATCTGTTGAAAGCTTCTTCTCTTGGTTTGCGTATGTTATTGCCCAAATGACCAGATGATCTGAATTGAATCTGAATAACCAAAATCCACAAAAGAGCACTATCCTTATTGGTTAACCAAAATGCAAAAAATACATCATTCAGGCTTTCAAAGCTTCACTGCTTCATCATGCAAAGATGTTAAACATCATACAAGAGAAGAAAAATGATAAAGATAGAGTCATGGGCTTACCTTTTACCTCAAATGTTGCTTCTGTTGTCCATTAGGATGGTCAATGCAGGCAGAGGCCTCTCTCCTTCTTGGCCATGCAGGGACTTTGTTGGAGGTAAATTCAAAGAGTTATGTTGCAGTCCATTAGCTTTCTCTTGTTAACGTTTCCACTGTTGCAGCAAAATTCAGTACCTCCAAATCCAGGAAATATATTCAGGGGTAGCTGGTCATGCAGCAAAATACAACAAAATCCAAAATCTGCAAGAGTGGTACCTTTATTGGCCAACTAAAAATGCACCAGATGCTCGATGTGGAGTCGAAGGCTTTCACGGCCAGAATCCATTGGTTCTTATGGGTTTTCCAGGCTTTGAGACCATGTTCTGGTTGTATTTTCTCCTGACGTTTGGCCTGCATCTGTGGCTGGCATTTCCTCTGAAGATGCCAGCCACAGATGCAGGTGAAACGTCAGGAGAAAATACAACCAGAACACGGTCTCAAAGCCCGGAAAACCCACAAGAACCAAGGCACCAGATGCTGTTGACAAATGGAAGTTCCCTTTATATGTTTGTTCTAAAGCTTCATATTCCAGGGACTAGAGTGTGGGGGTGGGCAGGTCTGGACAAGAGTATTCACAACAGGTTCCCTTTAATTAGCGAGGAGTGGACAGGATGAGATGCCCAGACTCAGTGGAGTCTGAGTTCTCATGAAGGGCAGGTCAAGCCATGTGCTAGACTCTTTTTTAACGGGATAGCCTTCCTGCAATAGAATAAAATAGTGAGAAATATTGAAAGGCAAATGTGCTTTAATTATTACGTTACGTGCCTTAGGAAAGTATGGTTGACCCCACTAAATTAGTGTTATGCTTACTGTAATACAGATCCTTTAATGAATGTCTTCATCAGATACATTTTTTTCCTGCCACTAATTCTAACCTTGCCCCAAAGGTATGACTTTTTCTTAATAAGCCAGCTTGTACGCCAAGGAACAGTGAACCCAACCTATTATAATGTAATCTATGATGACAATGGATTAAAGCCAGACCATATGCAGCGCCTCACATACAAGATGTGCCACCTGTACTACAACTGGACTGTAAGTAGCACAGTTACATGCAGTCAGCATTGCTAATGGTCATTGCCTACCCACCTACCTCTCAGGAGTGCCTTTGCTGTTCACAAACACACACACACACACACATATATATATACACAATGCGCACACGCACACGCACACACACGCACACACACATGTATGTATATGTATTAGAGATGGGACAAATCCACAATTTTCCGAATCCAGATCCAAATCCCTGGAAGGTTCTGCAAATCCACTGAATCTCACAAATCTCGAATCTTTCGAATCTTTTTTTTAAAAAGGGGTTTAAAAAGCAAAGGAAACAAAGCAGTTCTACTGAAAAGTGTTTTGAAGCAGAATTTGACATCTTTGTTTAATGAAGAACAAATTAAATAATGGTTTTCACTTTCAGAAAAACATACCCATATACTTCTTATTAAGAATTACATGTAATTTGGAAATAGGTCCAGATGTTGGAGGATGCTTGAGATGATGCCATCTCCTGGATTGACTATTACAAAACAAAAACAAAAAAAAGGGCAAGGATAAACTTGGGCAAGACACACTCTCTCAGCCTTAGCAAAAGCCTCGGCAAAGGCAAACCTCCCTCTGAAGAAATCTGGCCAGGAGAATTGTCACAGTTTTGCCTTAGGATCTCGCCAGATTGAAAATGACATGAAGGCCCTTTCTATCCAGGCAGGAAAATGTGGATTATTAATCCCACATTTTCCTGCCTGTGTAAATAGGGCCACATACTACAGTACAGAAACAATCCAGGTCAAAACTGGATTTTCTTTGTGTAGCTCCTTGTGGCATCCTGGGATTTGTAGTCTGATGATGCACTAGCACACTTTGGCAGAGAAGGCTGTGACACCTTGTAAAACTACAAACCCCAGAATTGTGTCTGAAAGAGCTTTGCAAGGGAGCTATGCAAAGGAATCTTTTTCAGTTGTCCTTGAAATCTCAAGAACCAGTGTACTTTCCAGTCAAGTCTCAAGTCCTGCAACAAGGAAGGCACTTAAAAAAAGAAAAAACAGCCTCTAGCCCAGTCTCTATCCCTACCCTCCAGTCTCAAGTCAAAAGAACAGGAAGAGAATAATTACCTTGCAGAGGGAGGCAGCCACAGTGGCAGGCAGCAGGAACAAGCTTGATCTGGGGCGCTCGCATGAGCTCAGACCCCAAGCTGTGCAGGGACATGGCTCTTGCCGGCCTTCCATGTCTGTGCGGGCCTGATCCGGGGTGCTTGCACCAGCTCAGGCCCTGGGGCATGCAGGGATGCAGCTTTCGCCAGCCTTCCACACCCGTGCGGGCCTGATCCAGGGCGCTTGCAGATTCAGTTGGCCCATTCCTAATATATTTATATATATGTCTACACACACACACACACACACACACACACACACACATACACATATATACACATATGCATATGTGTGTGTGTGTGTATACATATATGTGTGTGTGTGTGTACACACACACACACATACATATATACATTTCCTGCATAGAAGGGGGTTGGACTAGATAGCCCTTGCTTGGGATTGATTCCTGCTCTATGATACTACTACATGTGATAGTAGGAAAAGAATAATGTTGACAAGTTTTCAAAATAGCAATAAAGACAGCTGAAATCCATGACATGCATTAATAGACTGGACAGTTTATCTATTTACATTGACATAAATCTCCAATAGCCAATTGTCAGTTGCTGGTACCCCCTCTTTTTTCCAGTCTTTAGCATATAATAATCTTGCTTTAGTTATCATGTACAACAGAATTTTTTTGTTTTGTTTCCCAACATAGTCTTATAGGTTTAGAAAAGATTGGGAATGTGTGAGCAACTATTTAGAAAGTAGATGGGACCATCTTCAGTTACTGTGTTGAAAGACTAAATTTGTTTGTATGAGTATGGATGCTGGAATAGAGTGGTTTCTGTGGCCCCTATAAATAGTATGTCATTTAAATACAATGATTATTGCTGAGATTTGGGAATTTGGAATGTGGGATATCTGATTAACTGGATAGTCTGATGTTAGAATGTTAGAATATATGCAAGAATGTACGTTTGTATATGTATATATATAATAATGGGACTATAAGTATATTATAATAATAATTCTTTTTAAAAATTAAACAATTAAAAAAAACAATTAAACAAAATTAAACAAAAAAAAAGAAATCCATGACATGCAGAATTGAAAATCAGGAAGTAATGATTAACAAGTTTGTGTTCTACCTACCAGATGAAAGTATTGATTTCAGTTAATATAGCTATTTATTTCTCTGTGAAATTAACTTATCCACGTTCATAAATTCACAATGCACACATTTCTGTCTTTATGAATTATCTGCACCCAAAAATGTGTGGGGTTTTTTGTTTTTTGTTGGCATCTTGTTCAGTCTATACAAAAGGAAGAGGTTTCCAACCCTCAAATAAAGGACGGCTAGCAACTCTATGAAAGAATGGCTCTTTGCACCCTTCCCCAACCTGGCACACTCTAGAACTATTGGACTGGCTCCCATAATCCTCAGCCAGCACGTGCATCATGGGTAAATATAATGGAGTTGTAACCCAGCACATCTGCAGGCTGCCAGGTCAGGAAATGCTGCCCTATGGATTCAAATACAGTAATGCCCTCCTTAGACCTGCACATTTTATGGAACTCCATACCAAAAATAAGTTTACTAAAGGCCCGGTAAACCTCTTGCTGTTGCCTTCCTTGAGCCATTTAAATAACTGGGTATCACTTTGTAAAGAATTCATGGTCTAGTATTTCATACTTAAAGCAGTGCATCTCCCTATACATGCCTGCAGAAGGTCTGAGATCTTCTGGAGTAGCTCTCTGTATGCCATCAGTCTAGGCAATTCACTGTGGGAGGACATAGGGGTCATTGTCTGTTGTGACACCACAGTCGTGGAAAACGCCTTAGAGGTCCAATTGATGCCAACACTAGTGACACTATTCATACTACAGTAGGTAAAACATGGTTTTCTGCTAAAGGTTTTCGGACCTATTTGTTTGAACTGGTTTAATCTATCTTGTTTTGACTTGTTAAGTTGCTTAATGTTCTTTTATTCTGTTTAAATCCTGTTTACTGTTTTCTCTGTATCGTTCCAATTTTAGTATATGTGCTACCAAAGCGAGCACTATTTACTGTTTTAAATTGGTTTTATTGCATGCTACCCTGACATCCTTAGATATTAGGCTAAGAGAGAAGTATTCTAATAAAATTTTAAAAATTGCTTTAAACATCTTGGAAGTAGCTTTCTGCTTTCAGAAATGGCAAGATCTGTGATCTGTATTTCTCCTTTTTGTTCTCTAGGGTGTAATCCAAGTCCCGGCACCATGCCAATATGCCAGCAAACTGAGTTTTTTGGTGAGCCAGAATATCCACAGAGAACCAAGCTTGGAGCTTGCTGACAAGCTTTTCTATTTGTAAAGAGTGTTGAGATGGCAGCTGTCAAGAGGGAGAAAAGAGTAGGCTAATTCAGACACATTGTTAGAAGAGTTCTATTTCTACCATGTTGAATTGTTGCTTTTAGAATTAAAAGGTGTATACTTTTTGCTTGTACGACTTGGTTTTGTAACTGTATACTTGGGCACAGTATATTAATATTTTGCTTAATTTTATTTTTTTCTAGCACACAGTATCAGCTAGACTAGGGCAGATTATACTATATATGAAATAAGGTAACATGACATGGCTTGTGTCCTCAGGTCACTGCTATCTTATGTTTTAATGGCCTTTGAGCAAGATAGTCTCAGTGTGAGCCCACCAGGGAGTCCCTTCTCCTCTCCCCCACCATTGTCTCCAGCTGCTGCTGTTTGTTTATTTAGAACAGTTGTATCCTAACCCATCATGTAAAGTTCCCTGGTGAACCTCAGTGAATACAACCATTATCTCCTTGCTTTCCAATGACTGAATTTGGAAGCTAAACGGCAGAAGTGACTGCTTCTCCTTCTTGCTGCTGTTGTTCACTTTCTCACCCCCTAAAGGGAAAAGGTCCAGGTACATGAGTGAGGAGTAGAGAGCAAGGATCAGAGAGTTCATGGAAGCAGTTTCACTTCAGAGGTCTGGACCTTAGCATTTTTCCAGGCGTCAGCAAACCAACACATGAAACTGGCTCTTCCACTTCCTCAGTATCCTAAAGGCTGAGAAAAACATGAGCGACATGGAGCTGTTGCAGCTCTATAGTCTTCTGTTCCACTCTTCCTTTTATGGGCCAGCTGAGCACTGTCTCTAATGCTGGATCATTGCATTGCTTTTTCCCACATCATACAGGAAGATGATGTCAGGAGACACAGTGTGCTCAACCAGGTATTTTAAAAGAAGAGAAGAGGAAGAGATGCAGAGAATTTGATACCTTTGTATTTTGCCATATTGTTATGACTTAAGTATGACAAGTCATACAGAGGAACAGAAATGTCGTGAATGGTAAAAATTCAAAATCAGTTATACAGTTAGAGTGAAGAGAGCAGTTATTGCCCACCGACATAAGCAACTTTAGCATCATAGCTGGCCATAAGGATTAGAAACATTCTTTTAAGAAATAAAAGGCCTTCATTTTTTTTTTGTCATTAGGAAAAGGAAAAAAGTAATCTCACAAACAAATGGGCAATAATTAGCTATTGCTATGATTAGCAATTATATTACTGATTACAAAATCTTTTTTTAAAAAAACTACTTCATTTCCTATTATATTGGGATGCCAGCTCTTTGTCCACTGCACAGTGCTACACAATCATTGTCCTGATCTGTAAAACCTGCTAATTTCGTCTAAATATCTTGGAATACTGGATTCAAATTCATCACAATTATATTTCTGTGGTCAGCTTCACCAGGTGCAGTTGTTCCTAAAAGCCAACATTCTCAGGATGCTTCTGTGTTCAGTGAGACTAAGTTGGGTGCTCAGATTCTACATTAAGCTTGGCCACAGTGGTTCTGTATGTACTTGAAATCAGTCATGCTCCAGTCTCTACAGCCTGGGCAGCTATTCTTTTGACAGCACTGGTTCACACTGCACATAAATCCTGGTGGATAAAAGCTGAACCTTTTTTTCCATCAAGTATGCTTGAATATTTCAAGGATAAAAGAGGAGAAAGACTATCCTACTATGGCGAGTGCTTGAACATTAAACAGAAATAACATGCTTACATGTTTATATATAGATTTAACATTTACTCCTCAGAAGCACTGGAAAAAAAGACTTGAAAGGTCAAGTTTCATTTCATATTAAGACATGCTATGTTGGCTTTCTGCTGCTGGTCATCCTTGATATATATGGTCTGCTATGGGTTGTATGCTTCTGCTTCCTAGTATTAGTAACTGACATTAATATAACTCTTACAGATCCTTACAGCAACTCTGTAAGGTAAATGAATGGATGAAGTTGTCCCCACATTAGAGAATTAAAACTGAGAAAATATTTCTTGCTTGAGGCTGCATATGTATATAAGGGCTTTGCCAGAAGGGGGCAGATGTGTTGGAAGGTTGTGGTATTTGTTGCTGTAGTTCCAGTTTTGTTTTGTTTTGTTTTAATATCCCAATGACATTTATGTTGTTTCAGACTATTTTTTGGCAATTCCTAGCACCAGCTGCGATATTTTATTTTCCAACCTTGAATGGGTTTCTTTTTAATTCTAAGGCATATTGGAATCATCACCATCATCATCCCGCCTTTTCCCCTGTTTTGGACTCAAGGCAGCTTACAACAATGAAAACAAAAGTTACAAAGCAAACTATCATAAAATTTGAAACCAGTTAAAACAAATTAAAAAAAAAAATTATAAGGACAAGTCCAGCTCATACAGTCAGCCCTCCACATTTACTAGGGATAGGAACACAGGACCTCTGCGAAAGTGGAAAAACCGCAAATATCAAAATGTATGTGTATGTGTGTGGGAAGAGGGCTGAGGCATAGTGGGGACAGTGGGCACCCACAGTTGTGTAGGAATAGGGTGATGGGGGTGCTGCGCCCCGGGGGGCAATGTTTTTGGAGTGTCCTGGCTCATAGCCACGCCCCTGCATGCCAAGGCCCGCCCCCACACCCCATGGCCACCCCCCCATGCACTCCGAGCTCCACTGCTGGGCACCCAGGGTATACGCCACATCAGGGAAAGGAGAGAGGGAGGTGAATCAGAATGGTGGCGCTATACTTCCTCTTTTATGTCCATCTCTTTCCTTGTGTGGGGGGGACATCAGGAGAAGGTTTGTGGGGCTGTGTCCAAGCTTAGTCTGGGCTGGCAGCCAGGAGAAGCTGATAGCAAACACAGGTCAGAAACTCAGCAGTAAGTTAAGTGGTCAGTTTACTTAAGCAAGGAAACAGCTTTGCAAATAGGAAGCAATAATGGTCCCAACAATGTCCATAAATCAGAGGCAGGCAAAACAAGCACAAGAAACAAGGCAGAAACACAGGCAAGGGCAGCAAACAAGAGCACAGGAGAAGCGGTCAGTTAATTACCGACAACAAAACAATTGCCCACAGATTGGACATGCTGAGTATACATTCCAGTCCCCAAGAAAGGGGACACCAGGGATTGCAGTAACCACAGAGCCATTGCATTAATTTCCCATGCAAGCAAAGTCATGCTCAAAATTCTACAACAAAGACTTTTACCATATATGGAGTTAGAAATGCCAGATGTCCATGCTGGGTTCAGGAAATAAAAAGACACTAAGGATAATATTGCAAACATACATTGGATAATGGAGCACACCAAGGAATTTCAGAAGAAATCAGCCTGCACTTTATAGATTATAGCAAAGTCTTTGAGCTTTTCCACACTACACTGCTATAGTGCTATTATTCCACTTTCAACATCCTGTGGAATTCTGGGGTTTGTGGTTTACTGAGGACTAAGAGCTCTCTGGCTTAGTATGCTATATGACTCTCCCTAAACTGCAAACCCCAGGATTCCATAGGACATTGAAAGTGGAATAATAGCAGTGCCACTGTGTAGTGCGGAAAGGCCCTTTGATTGTATAGATAATGAGAAACTATGGATCACTTTTAAAGAAATGACCGTGTCACAAAATTCAATTGTTGGAAAATGCTTCCCAACCAAGCATCCTCTTTAACCACCTTCACCCATCTGCTATTAAAGTAATGAGGCTTTAGACAGTAAGGGTTTAGTGCATGCCTCTGCCCTATACATGCTGTCTCTAAAACTTTTCCCATTTGCTCTGTCACCCATTGTGAGAATGTATTTAAATAATCATACCCTGTGACCAGAGAACTTTCAGGTGTGTTTGCAAGCACTCCTCCCTCTCTCTTTCTCTTTCCACTTTGCTAAAACTAGTCTCAGAGAGACCAAAGAGATTCAGCACTTTGACTTGCGAACTGTGCTAAATGAAGCTGAAACCATTTTCTCCTTATACTGTTATTCCACTTTCAGCATTTTGTGGAATTCTGGGGTTTGTAATTTACTGAGGCCAAAGAGCTCTGTGGTGGGAGAATTCTAAAGGCCCCTCTCTAAACTGCAAACCCCAGGATTCCATAGGATGTTGAAAGTGGAATAATAGCACTATAACAATGTAGGGTGAAATGGCCTGAGTCTTAATTAAACTAGTCTTCCTCTTTTCCAGAAAGTGGAAAACACTCCAAGAATCTATTTCTAATCCAACAATTGTCCTAATGTACTCAGATACCGATACTTAGGACAAGATGCTACCATTAGAACAGAATACAGAGAAACAACATGGTTTCCAATTGGCAAGGCTGCATACTGTCACCCCATCTGTTTGACTTGTATGCTGAACATATCACACATAAAGCAGGATTACACTCAGCATGAAGACTAGAGGAACATCAATAATTTAAGATATGCAGATGACACCGTACTATTAGCAGAAAATAACAAAGACTTAGAACAATTACTGAAGGAAGTCAGGGAAGAAAATGCAAATACAAGTTTACAGGTGAACATTAAGAATACAAAAATAATGACCATAGGTGATCTACATAACTTTAAACCAGATAATGAAGACATTGAAATATTTTTTTAAAATCCGTACCTTGGCTCAGTCTTTAATCAGAATGGAGATTGCAGTCAAGAAATCAGAAGAAGGCAAGGTCTTGAAAGGGCAGCTATGAAAAAACTGGACAAGATCTTGAAGTGTAAAGAGATATCATAGAATACTAAAGTTAGGATGTTCCATACCATGATACTTCCAATTTTTATGTACAGTTGTGAAAGCTGGACAGCAAGGAAAGCTAGTAGGAAGAAAACCAGCTTATTTGAAGTGTAGTGGAGAAGAGATCTATAGATACCCTAGACTGCTAAAAAGACAAAAAAATAAAACCTGAATTTTCCTAGGAAGCCAAGATGACTAAATTGAGACTGTCATACTTTGGCCATATTATGAGAAGACATAACTCACTAGAAAAGACAATAATGTTTGGTAAGGTAGAAAGCAGTAGGAAAAGAGGAAGACTGCATTACAGATGGATAGACTCAAGTAAGGCACATCCCTGAATCTGAAAGACTTGAGCAGGGCTGTTGATGATAGGATGACTTGGAGGTTCTTATTCATAGAGTCACCATAAGTCAAAGTTGTCTTGTTGGCAGTTAAGAAGTAAAATGGAAAAGGACTTTTTAAAACTTATTATCATGCAGGAAGATAATGAACTAACAAAAACAAATCAAGGACATATGAAGTGAAAATATGAAATCCTCTTCCAGTTAAATCCTAGCTATCAAGAAAACAGGGGTTTTCTTTTTTCCTCATCTGAGCTTCCATATCTCTAATTAGAATGTGATGAAGTTCTAGGAGGCAGAAAAAATAAGGTAAGATTGAAACACCCATGTAATTTTACAAGAATTGGACATGTAACAAGAATGACTTACATGATTTAGCAGTATGTCAACAGAGTTGAATGTTGGTTGGAAGAGATATAATATCTCAGATAAGGTGTGGCAAGCTTTCTGAGTCCTCATCCTACGCTGAAGTTTAGTGCCAATCAACAGAAAGTTTCTCAATCTCATCCAGAAAGTAATCCATGCATGGGAGGAGAGCTGACTCTCAGCATTGCTATTTAGCCAATAACTTAACAGCCCAGAGAGAGGTAACTAAGGTGTGCAACAAGAGAGTTTTCACACATCTCAACATTATCTTCTCTCTGCTTGTAGATGAATATCCTCAAGGGCTTGAGAGGAGAAAGGAAGACCATGATATGTTACAGGAATGTGTGTCTCTCAAGATGATGAGAATGCAGCTTCCTTCAACTCTAGCCAAAATAACTGGTGGTGATAGGAGTTGCAGTCCAATATCTGGAGGGTCATGTGGTCTCCGTCCCGGGTTTACAGACAGATCTCTAGGTGACTGGCAGTGAATCAGTAGGATTTCTGACATAGTTGTCTAACAATAACAAAATTATTTCCTCCCTGCTGTCTCAATTATGAGACCCCGTGTGGTGTAGTAATTTGAGCTTTGGACTGCAACCCTGGAGACCAAAGTTCAGTTCTCTGGTCACTTGTGAAAACCCACTGGGTGACCTTGGGTCTATCACACACACAGCCCCAGAAAACCCTGTGATAGCATTGCCATAAGTTGGAAACAACTTGACAGCACACAACACAATCTCAATTATACTGCTAAAATGGAATGAGCTTGGATTGGCCAAGAGTGGAAAGATGTTGAGTAATGTAGAGCTCTGTCCCATAGAATAAATGTCTGTGCTCAGAATTCTTTAGAGCTTATGTGTTTTCCTTTATCCTAGTTGGTGGATCTGGGAATTCTAGTTAAAAAAAAGTAGATTCTACTACTCTGAAGTCAGCCCACCCTGATGCCCTAAGATACAAATGCAATATACATCAGCAAGACACTGAATATTTGGCATGTCAAGACGGAGGAAAGAATCTCCTCCTCCTTCTTTCTTATTCTTTTTTATCCTTTTTCTACTGTGTGTGGCATGGGGTGTATTGACAACCCATTCATAATAACATAACAGCAAAGAAAAGAAGAATTGCATAAGAAATACAGCTAAATACATCCCATGGTGTTTCTTCATCTTCTAGCAATTTAAACAATTGGTGCTTTTGTCTCTTCCATTTTTCCAGAGGCAAAGGTTTAATTTTTCAGAGTTAATTATATGACTCCCTGTCAATGAATATGTATTCAGAAACTCCCAACATTTACAGTACTGGCTGGGAGGCCTAGAGAAGTCTTTTGAAGCTCCGTGGAAATGCAAGAACAGTCAAATTCCACTCCTTTCTCTCTGCAAACCTTAAGCAAGCCCAGACAAGGCCTACATACTTTTGAGAGAGTCATCACCAGATGAAGAGCAAATAGTTATGAGAGGGGAACATGTCTTGGGCTTCTTAAAGCATCAAGAAGAAGAGAGTTTACAGCGCAGAGGTAAGATTCTTCTCTTTCTGGTTTTAATTATTAAAATATAAAATTTATTTACTGTTGGTGCACAGAAATGCATGAGAAAAATCACCTGTGTTACTTTCCAGAAAAAAAGACAAAGGAAGGAAGAACATGAACAAACAGTTTTTTAAATTCCCTGTTTGAGGTAGGAAGGGGACAAGCTTGCTTTCCTTGAGTATTTGTCAATGTTCTTCAATTGGAATTGCTGTCTGTTGTTACTTTTTATGTGCATTGAGTTAACTTCAGCTTTTAGTTGGATACAAGGAAGCAACATACACATTTAATTTGATAATTTGAGCCAGAGATTACAAGGGGTCTGCTATGGAATCTGTTTTTAATGCCTGGAACATTAGTAGTAGAAGCAGTAGCAGCAGAAACATCAAATAATGTTGGTTGTATGGCTGCAATGTTTAGTCAGTTGGTTATATTAAATGCTTTGAAACATTTAAAGAGTTGCCTCAATTAACTCATGACAGCGACTCAGAATGATTTCTAATACAAATTAGAAAGTCATCTACTGAAGCTGAATGGTGGTAGATTCAGGGCAAATACAAAGTAAATCTTCATACTGTGCATAGTTAAATGGTGGGATCTGCTACTAAAAATGTTGCTATGGCCCCCAACTTAGACTGCTTTTAAAGGAAATTGGACCCGTTCCTAAAGAATGAAACTATCAATGACTACAAGTCATGACAGATTTCTGCTTGTTGATGAGGAAGAATAGAAGAGCTAAGAGAGACTACAGCATTTTGCCAGAGCTTATTGAGAAAGGCAAAATTCTGCCTCTTTCTGCCTTTTCTCCTTTGCAATTGATGCAAGCTGAGGATAAAGTGGGAAGATAGGAGGAGAAGAGAGAAACTGGGACGTTTTTAAAACAGCTGAAAAAAAATGGGACAATGGAGGATTCATTGGGAGTGTGTCTGCCAAATCGGGACAGTGGGAAGGTTTGTGATATAAATGAAAAAGATTGGTTTCTGTTCCAAGGGATTCATGGTCTAACTATTGTTCAGTAGAGTATAGCAGAGGAAGGTGAGACAAAGGACATTGAAGTCAACAGATATAGCGAGGAAAGGAAGCAGATAAAGAATGTGAGCATGTGCATCTGAGCTTCTAAGGGCAGCATCTGCAGAGTGTCTTCACCTTACTGTTGCCCAAAGTATCTGGCACTATCAGTATGCAACTGGCATTACTGTACCCCACCAAATTTTGACATCTCCCTCGTAATCTCACCCTTGAGATACGTTGGGCTATAACTCCTATTATCTCCAGACAGTACTGTCAGGGGTCTGGTTGGGGGTGGTGGAAATTGTAGTCTAGCACCTCTGGAGGACAACAGGTTGCAGTAGGTAAAGTTAAGCATGGTGTACTTAACTTCTCTTAATCTCTAAAGATCTGTCCCAGGATGGTGATATCTTAACAGAAGAAGAGGAAATCACTGTGATTAAAACTTAATGTCATTTATTAAGAATTTATTTTGAATGTGGGAAGATCTTTTTGTGTTCTAACCACAGTCCTTGGGGACTTAGTGGAAAAGGAGTCTGTCTCCATATTTTTTTTTCATAAATCCTCCCAACTCTTTCATTGAGACATAAGTGAAATAGAACCTGGCATCATCACACAAGCCTATAAATTTTATTAGCCCATCAAACAGTTTACTAGCCTGGCTGCCAAGCTGTGTTTGGTCATTTGTGGCACAGTGATGGTTTGAATGAAAAAAAAAAAAAAAGGATCAAGAACGAAATCTCTTTCATTTTGGAAAAGCTTTCAAGGCTGATTGCCTGGAAGCAGTTTTAAGTTGCAATCCCAAACCCTCTACATGTACGCAGTTACTGGGAGAAACACAATTGAGTGCAGTGGAGCTTCATTCTGAATACAGTCAGCTCTCTACATTTGCAGGTTTGACTTTCACAGATCTGATTATTTGCGAGTTTCTCCAGCTCCTGCCTCCTGCGACTTCAGACGCTCCTTTTCCAAGGGAACCTTTCCTCTCATCAGGCCAGGCAGCCCTTTAAAAGCTCGTCTCTCCTCCAGCTCCTCCTCCTCCTCCGCTAGCTGCTCCCTAACCAGCTAAGGATGGCTTGCAGCCCCATCTCCCAGCACCACAAACGCTCACCCAATGCCCCAAAAGCACACAAGGACAGAAATGGGTGAAAGAAAGTATAAGGCCACCATGCTGACTCTCCCTTTCCTTCTTCTTTCCCTGAGTCAAGGCCATTTCCGCACTAGACTGTTATAGCGCTGTTATTCCACTTTCAACCTCCTATGGAATCCTGGGGTTTGCAGTTTCGGGAGGGGCCGCTTGGCCCCTCCCGAAACTGCAAACCCCAGGATTCCATAGGAGGTTGAAAGTGGAATAATAGCGCTATAACAGTCTAGTGCAGAAATGGCCTCAGTTTGGACCCTGGGTGCCCTTTCTCCTCACCATGCCTCAGTCCCCTTCCCACAGACACATACACACATTATGATATTTGCAATTGTCTCATTTTTGTGCAGGTCCCCTAACCCTAGCAAATGTGGAGGGCTGACTGTAAATGAATAGAGCACTGAATTGCACAAATCAACGTTCTGATGCTAACTTAAAACGTGGGCACATTGGGGGACCCTTCTTGTTACATAATGTCAAGCCCAGGTAAATAGACAAGGTATATTTCAATCTTTGATTCCCTAAAAAGAAAAAAAAAACTACTTTAAAACCAGAAATAAAGTTATGGCAGTATATTGTCCAAAAGCAAAGAAATTCAGACCACAAATCACCTCTACAAGCAGATTCTATACAGGGGCATAGTTTCTGCTTCCATCTTAATGTCCACTTGGAATAAACACTAAAGACCCACCCACACTCTGATACAGGGGACCATTAGCACTCGATGTCAAATAACTGCCGTTGTTCAGAAGTAAAGGAAATGTCATCTTTTCCCTTCCGCAGAGCAGCTGGCCTCTTTCTCATGGTGCACTGGGGAAGGAAGCACCTAGATCACACTTCTACCTCTTCCGCATGGTCACCAGCGATGGGAGTGTCATGCGACTGCAGGCCATTTACAGATTTTTTTCTTCTAATGGAATATCCTGCGATCACAATGAGTGGGGATGCATTGTTGGTGGGACTATGATGTCATGCAAAAGCATGACTTGCAGACCACTGCCAACGCATCCCCATTTCAGGACAGTGACACCATGAAGAAATGGCCTAAGTTAACTTAAGTAAGGGCTCATCCAGAAAAGAGAAAAAAAGCTCTGAAAGGATTGAGAGTTTCCATTACTTTTTAAACAGATCTTACCTGCATATTCCCAAGCCTGCATCCAAACTCTTCCTTGAAATATCTCAACTTTTCCTCCCACTCCCACTGATCACATGCCACATCTAGAGTCAAGAAATATTTCAGAAATCTATTTTCACCTATTTCCCCATAGCCCGTTTTAGTATTATTCGGGAATTCCAGTTAAAATGCTAAAATGTCTCTACCTGCCCTGGAGTCTTTAATGTGACAGCTGTGTTTGCACAAGCCAGGCATCCTGACCTAAATAACTACAATGTGGACAAACTCCATGCTCCTGCATGAAGCCTGTTGCCTCCCGATTAGCTCAAGTGGACAATCAGACCAGCAAGAAAGTAGCCTTTCTGTGACATCTGAACCAAGATCATACTCAAACAAGCAAGCCATGACTGTAAGCCAGCTTTAAACCAGACTTTGATGTTGCTGATAAATCCTGGCTTGCCTGAGTGCAGTTAATCATATATTTATAGAGTTGGAAGAGATCACAATGGCCATCAAGTCCAACCCTGTGCCATGCAGGAACACACACTCAAAGCACCCCCCCCCCCAAGAAAATGGCCATCCAGCCTCTGTTTACAAATCTCCAAAGAAGGAGACTCCACTACACTTAAGGCAGCATATTTAACTGTCAAATGGCTCTTACTATAAGGAAGTTCTTCCTGATGCTTAGGTGAAACCTCTTTACCTGTAGTTTGTATCCATTGCTCTGTGTCCTAATCTCTGGAGCAGCAGAAAACAAGCTTGCTCCATCCTCAACATGACATCCCTTCAAATACTTAAACATGGCTATCATGTCACCTCTTAACCTTCTTTTCATCAGGCTAAACATATCTAGCTCCCTAAGCCACTCCTTATAGAGCATGGTTTCTAGACCCTTTCATGTACCCTCCAGTGTTTCACAGATAAGAACTGGGACATGTGTCTCCAAGCAATATTAGATTGTGGCCAATAGGGCAAAAAATATTAATGAGAAAGAAAACACCAGCTAGGAGAGGCTGCAGCAGTTTATTTTTGCCTGAGCCTATTAGGAACAGCATGGTTCCACTCTTCCTTTTCCCCTTCCCCTGCTGAGTTGAATACAAACTACTTTTGTTTTTTGAAGTCAGTTTGCAGCAACTGAAGTAAACTGAGGATGAAGGGGGAAGGTGGGAGGAGGAGAGAGAAACTGGGACATTTTAAAAGCAGCTGAAAAAGTGGGACAACTGAGGATTAGTTAGGACTGTCCCTGCCAAACTGGGACAGAAGATATATGATCATAAATGGTTTTATGAACTCTTGCTTGCCTAGGTGCAGTTAATCATAATCCTGGTTTTGGTTACAAAGCAGTGCTATGTCCTTCCTTGTTTGTCTACCTGCCCATGCACAGGGAGGTGTAAAGTGGGATCAAATATCTTGCTTTCTAAAATATATGAATTATATTTTCATTTTCCCTCTTTTCTCATATGATGTCCCTGGATTATTCAGTATTATTCAGGCCATGTATTTGAAGCCTTAACCACCTAATGCAGCATGTGCTTTCCTCATTATATCACCAATTTTTTCTACTGATATTCTTTGCAGTTAGGGTTTGGGTTTCTAGTTTGCAGGCACATCTCTCTTTAGAAATTAATCATTGGGGAATGTGTTGCAGACATGCTGAAACAAGAAAAATGAATCCTTAGTGTAATTGGCACTCCAACAGTATGTGTAAACTTGTGACTGCCTCTACATTGATGTTGCAGTTTCTCTCTTTTCTTTCAAACAAGAAAGGAAAGCAGATTTTATTTTCCAGATGCACATCCTACACAGAGCCAGGTTCAGCAAGACAGGCCTTACACATTCATTCTACAAATACCTTTCAAAACAGAAAAGTCTTTCCTTGTCTGAGAAAACAAAATAGGGAGCTTGCCAGTCTAACTTCTCTGGGAAGAGAGTTCCAAAGCCTAGATGCAGCCACATCTTCCCACTTGATGTACCCATGAGGGTGGTGGGACAAAGAGAAGGACCTCCCCAGCAGATCTAAAAACATGGGCAGGTTCATAAGGGACAGTCCAGTCCTTCAAATAACTTGGACCTGAGCCATTGTAGGTCAAAACCAGCACTTTGAATTGTGTCGGAAATGAGCTGGCAGCCAGTGGAGCTGTTGCAACAAAGGAGCTGTGTATTCTCTGTAGCTAGCCCCAGTTTAGCAATCTGGCTGCAATTCTATGGACCAATTGAAGTTTCCAAAGACTCTTCAAAGCTCCATGTAGAGCATGTTACAGTAATCCAGCTAGTGTGTAACTAAGGCATGTTTCACTAACCAGATTGCAATTAAGGCATGTTTCACCAGGGCCATATCTGACATTTCAAGGAACAGGCACAGCTGGTACACAGGCTCTAACTGTGCAAATGTACTCCTAATCATTGCTGAAACTTGAGCTTCCAAGCTTTAGAGCTGAATCCAGGAACATACCTAAGTTATGAACCTGCATTGTCACAGGGAACATAACCCCATCCAGCACAAGGTGAATCTCTATTCCCTGATTTGCCTTTTGACTTACCAGGAACACCTCCTTCTTGTCTGGATTAAGTTTCAGTTTGTTCACCCTCATCCAATTCCTTAGTCCAGTCGATTACTGAAACAGTTTTCTTGACTTGTGATGGAAAGGAATAACAGAGGTGGGTGTCTTTCACATACTAATAGTACTAAACCCCAAAACTCCAGACAAGCTTTCCCAGCAGTTTCATATAAATATTAAACAGTATGGGGGACAGAACTGAGCCCTGAGGATCCCACAGGCCAGTGGCCCAGGACCCAAGCAGGAATCCCCCAGCATCACCTTATGGGTTTGCCCCTCCAGGGAGGAACAAAGCCACTGTAAAAGAGTCCCACAAGACCCATCCCAGCAAGGTGGCAATGGTTGATGGTATTGAAAGCCACCAAGCAGTTCAGCAGAACCACCAGGGAAATACTCCCTCTGTCTAGCTCCTGGCAAAGGTCATCCACCAAGGCAAGCAAAGCCATTCTATCTCATAATCAGGCCTGAAGACAGGTGGGTAACCTATCTTATCCAGAAACTACTTGCTCTTCCCAATAGGCTCAGACAAAAGCAAACTGCTGCAGCCTCTCCTTGCTTGTGTGTTCATCCTCATTAAAAACTTTTGCTGTCTTGACCACACTCTGATGTTGCCTAGCCACATACGTCCTAGTGAAGTGGCAGAGGGTATATAGCTTTATTTTTTTAATGGAAATTTTTAGATAATTAAAACAAACAGGTATCAAACATTACAGCATTATAAATGGTTATACAAATGACATAATAGAGAGGGTATATAGCTTTCAAAGCTTACTAGCTTCTTTATCGGGCAAAGGTGGTGTTCAAGGTGGTCTTGAGGGAGGGTTGATACATGTTTTAAGCAAACAGGTTTGCCTAAGCCACCTTAAGCAAAGATCTCAAACAAGATGCAGGCCTGTGACTCTAATGCTGTCACTTTTCTTTTCCTATGTGATTTTTAACATCTTTGGCTGATGTAGCAGTCAGTCAGCTTCACAAGCCATTTTCATTTGTCTTATATGGGTATAAGTGTGATGGATACTTCAGATTTGATTAAAAATAAAGGGCTGAAACAGCCATGCCCTAGGATCAGAAATCTATAATGTATCTACATCTGTGTACTGGAAGAGATTTTGTTTTAACCCTTCCCCCCATACTAAGCTAGCATGGTGTAGTGATTTGAGCATTGGACTATGACCCTGGAAACCAGAGTTCGATTCCCTGCTTGACCATGGAAACTGACTGGGTGACCTTGGGTGCCTCACACACTCTCAGCCCCAGAAGACCCTATGATAGCTTTGCCTTAGGGTCACCATAAATTAGAAACAATTTGAAAACACACAACAACAACCACACTGTTTTCCAATCAAAATCCTCTAAATGGTGAGGGTGAGGATACCAGCACAACATAGGAAACCCCATTGCCTTTGTGGGTCTCACATGAGTTTTTATTTCGTTTTTTGGGGGGAAAGTACTCAGCTGATACAAACTGAGTGCAGGGTGGACTGGGAAATTCAGGGCCCTTCCGGGCAGCCAATAGTCTGGGTAAAATATTATCTTTCTTGTCTGTATGCCTTGTGGTCGGTGTTCCTGACCTGGCCTCCAGTTATGCCATAAATATCCTGGGGTTTCATCAATCTTCTTTGTCCTCCTTCAGGTGTGGTTAACTGCAGTGTAGGTGGGGTTTGGAATCCTCACCCATGTAACATATCATCAACAGACCACCCAGAAGTTCAGAGAAAACTGAGATAATGGAAATGCATATGGGAAATTTACCCCACTGGCTTCAATAACATCTGAGATAAGGGGGAAAAAAAACTCTTGCCCCGAGCTTTGAAAGTTGCAGCTGATGCTGGAAATTCACAAGGAATAAAGTAGGAGAGGAGTACATCATTAAAATAAACCTGATCAGAATGGGTACAATACTTGCCAAATCCTGAGGCTTTTCACCAGTCCAAATTGAGCCCTCAGTTGCAAATCTCCTCTGTCATTTTTGTGTCAGCCTAATAGAGTCCGAGCTTCTCCCAATGGTATAGTAAGCATTTGCACTATAGACCTCCCTGGAAGAGATGAGCACATGTGTGTGTGTTTTTTTTCTCCTCCAACTTACCTGGAAAGACCTTAAGTACCTCAAGGCTGATTTGTTCTGACATCTGTCAAAGTTCTTTTAGGATGTGATCTCAGTACTTACCATTAGAACAGATCCTCAGACCATGTGGCTAGTGGCTGGACAATCTTTATTTTATTTTCCATTTAGATTTCATTCCACTCAGCCACTCGCATCTTCTTGTTGCTGTGGAAAAGTTATTTTCGGAAAACTTTACCCAGTTGGGCTTAGATGCCAGCTCAGAGTTTTGTTTTGAAAACATGTTAACATACCTTCCAACTGTCCTCATTTGGTAGAGACAGTCCCAACTAATCCTCTGTCCTTTCACTTTTTCAACTGTTTTTAAAATGTTTCAGTTTCTCTCTCCTCTTCCCACTTTCTGCCTTTGTCCTCAACTTACTTCAGCTGCTGCAAACTGAATTCAAAGTGCAAAAGTAGTTTGCACTCAACTCAACAGGGGAGAGAGGAGGGGGTGGAATCTTGCCATTCCTTGTCAGTTCAGGCAAAATGAAGCGCTCCCAGTTTGGGGCTCTTCCTCATTAATACGTTTTGCCATCTTGACCATGCTGTGCTATTGCTTGGTCCTATGGCTCCTGGTTTTCATTTGTGAAGTGTGGAAGGTTTGTGTTAATGGTGCTGTGGCATGTACCCCACCACATTTCCAAGATATTCTCAGGGTGCAACACTTCCCTGAGTTTGGTTGTCCTTGCAGACAAAAGAAGACTGGTGATTTATTGGCATTTTGTAACAGATTGAATTACAGATATGTAGCCTGAACTTAGGTAGAGGGTACACAGGTCAAATCACTCCAACAGACAGCCAAGATGGAGTGTCTTTGCATCAGTTCTCCAGGGAGGAAGTCAGAAGCTCCCTGTAAAGCTGAGTCTAAAACCTCAGCTCTCTATGCACAAGGCATTTTGTGTCCTGAAGTGAAAAGATGACATGGCTGCCTTGTGAGCTATAAGGAGGCTAGCTTAGAGGATGTAGGGCAGGCCTCATGGCATATATTTCTCCTTTCCAATCCTTTGCTGACTCCTAAACTCACCTAAGAGATGGGCCAGAGCAGGTGTCTTTTCATCTCTTAGGCCATTTCCACACTACACTGTTCTAGTGCTTTTATTCCACTTTCAACATCCTGTGGAATTCTGGGGTTTGTAGTTTACTGAAGTCAAAGAGTTCTCTGGCTGAGAATTCTAAATATGCTTCCCTGAACTGCAAACCGCAGAATTCCATAGGATGTTGCAAGTGGAATAATAGCACTAGAACAATGTAGTGTGGAAATGACCTTAGACTTCTAAGTGGCAGTTCCTCTACAATACCAGGGGAGCTATGAGGAAGAGGGAAAAGAAGGCATTCATCCTCATAAGTATTCCGTCTACTCTCCAGACGATTTTTTTCTTTCACTCTCCAAATTTACAGCATTGCAGAGAGTAGGAAATGCTTCATACTTGGAACTCTTATATTTGCTATGCTCATATTCCCTTGATAACTTTGCCTGCCCTTTTACTTTGGATCCTTAAACTGTATTTTCTAAATGCACATCTGAATTTTTAAGTTATTGAAATTCTAGAAATTTGGGGTCTGAAGGAAGAATTCATTAGGAGGGTGGCCAGAATTCTCATTTAAGGGAAGCAACAACAACAAAAAAAAGAACAAATCTCACCAAGAAAACCCTGTAACAGAGTTGCTATACATTATAGTCAACGTGAAGGCACATAAGAACAAAGCAAAAATTATCTAGCTATATTTTCAATAGAAAGAAACAGATATTTTAAGACATATTTGTGTGTGTCTGTGTATAGCATTCCAAATCCAGGGTGTTTTCTTCCCCTTCCACCCTGAAGACTAAAACAACACAAAAGAACATCATGCTTTTACTGTGAACAAAAGATCAAAGCAGCATATATGGACTCTGATGCTGGAAATCAATTTAAAAACACTATGATCTGCTCCACAAGAGAATCAACATGAAAAGCCTTCCAGGAAGGCCCAAGAGCTACCAACGCAGACAGCAGTCAGTAACCCAAGCATCCACAGTGCTTTGTCTGGCCTTGCAATGTTTTGCAAGACTGTGGACAAATCCCACAAGTCTTCTTGCTTATGTGAGCCCTGACAATGTATGAAACTAACAGAGTGCAGAAAGGCTAACAAAATTCTGGTGCAGCTGTTCCTGTCCAGGGAATACATGCAGTGGCACATTGTTTTCAACTGGAGACATTCCAGGCCAAAAGCTTAGCTGACCTTTGTTCCCTGGAATCTAGCTCTTAAAGATTAGAGGTTTTAGGGAAAAAAGGCAGCTAGAATAATAATTCACACACTACAGTAAGTTTTGTACACAGAAGAGGAAGGAAATGGTGGTGAGGAAGGAGGGAAGAAAGGAGAATTGGTTATTTGAGCCATCAAAATGTTTAAAATCAAAACAGATTCTGATGGATGCGATAGTAGGTTTTAAAGAAATCTACTTAATTTAAATATAAAGTCCTTGCAAATTAATTTATAATAGACATTGGCCCATGACACATTGCTTGCTGTTAGAGGCAAAGGGTGATTTCACCTGTTATTCTCCATGCCTACCCTCCAGCTGTCCCGATTTGGCAGGTACGGCCCTGATTCATCTTCTGTTGTCCCATTTTTTCAGCTACTTTTAAAACATCCCAGTTTCCTTCTCCTCCTCCCACTTCCCCCTCTGTTCTCAGCTTATTTTGATTGCTGCAGACTGTTTTCTTTTGAAATCGGTTAGCAGGGGGAAAGGAGAGGGGTAAGCAGAATCTTGCCCTTCCCAGGATGCTCTGGCAAAAGCAAACTGCTGCAGCCCGTCCTCGCTAGTACATACTTTCTCATCAATAACTTTTGCCATCTTGATCACACTCTAATGTTGCTTGGCCACACATGTTCTAGTTTTCATCTGTGAAATGTTGGAGGATATGGACATATACAGTGAAAATTGGACGAGTAGGTTAATCTTACTTCAGCATTGGCAATGACACAGTTGTCCATCACCCCCTTGGGAGAGGAGCAAGCTAGTTGTACGGGCAGCAACAGAGTGGATGGGAGGAGAGCAGGTTTTATACCACAGGCTAGCGGCTTGCAGCATTCAGATGTTTTAAAAGCAGCTTTAAAGCTTCCGCATTAGTTACTTTTGAGCAATGGGAAAGTAGAGAATTGCCTTTTTTAAAGCTGTAGCTGTATGATGGTATTCCCTTTTGGAGGGTCCCTCAAAACTGTTAACTATGCATTACTTTTTAAGAGTAACTTGAAAAATTGAGATACTGCAGGATAGGCTTTGTAGCACCCATAGCTATCCCTTTAACATCACAGATTGTTTCTGAAATAACAGTTAGATTATACGGTGGGCTCTTCATATCTGTGGAGGTTCAGTTTCAGAACCCCTCGTGAATGACAAAAAATGTGAATGACAGCGTCCCTATTATTAAATGTCGGCAATGTGTGTATGGAGGACACTGAAGTGCATCTGCACTCACTTTGCCACCATTTTAGGTACAGTGGCCCCTCCACTTTCATGAGGGTTTGGGGGCACAGAAGCCTTGTGAAAGTGGAAAAACAGCAAATAACTCCCCCCGTGAGCCCCCTCCCGTTCCCTTCTGGGGCTCACCCCTCCCCTTCCCTTGCCTTTTGCCCTGGCACATGAGCCTTCCTTCTCCACACTGGGGCCAGAGGCAAGGGAATGGGAGGGGAGAGGGAAGGTCTGTGCGTGCCTTCCCCCCAGTTGCCTTGCATTTTGCCTGGGCACACTTGCATTCTTTCTCCATGCCTGGCAAAATTCAAGGGAATGGGAGGAGACTAACGGGGGCGGGGGAATATGTGCCTCAGGAATGATCCAACTCGTGAAAGTCAAACCTGAAAATGTGGAGAGAGGACTGGATAGGGTGTGGTGCTCCACAGTTGCTGGAGATCACAGATCCAGAGGTCACAGATACACAGGGTCCATTGTATATATGTTTTACTGGTGCTTTTGTATGGTTTTTAACCTGTACTGCTTTTAATAATTTGTAAACTGCCCTGAGTCCCATTATTGGTGAAAAGGCAGGATATCCATGAATAAAATCATCATTATCATCATCACCGCCGTCACCACTTACCACCCCCACCATCATCCTTTAAGACAGGGGTATGGTGGCGAGGAGACTCAGGAGGAACTGCCTTCCTGTTGCTTGGCATCTGGCGGCTGAAGACATTGCCTCTCTTTGCCCAATGGAATCACAGAACCATGGAGTTGGACTACAAATCCCATTACCCCACTACAAATCCCATTATCCCCACTCATGCTGATTGAGTGTGACGGAATTGTAGTCCACATCTGGAAAGCACTGGTTTAGAGAACACTGCTTTAAAAGAGAAAAGGATGATGCTGGATGAAAGCATTTGATTGCATGAGCTATCACCATGTGTGTGTGTAGACGTCCACGGAGGGTTTCTAAATATACTCCTGTGGAGACCACTGTAATATAGACAAAGAGAGCCCAAGAATGCCTATAACCTATCCCATCTCATTCATTTTCACCTTCACCAAATAATCCCAAATATTGAGCCTCTGTGAGCTCTGGCTTAAAGAAGATGCATAGTGCCCCTCCATCCCTTTGATCCTACCCAATTTTTTTCCTGTCATTTCTTGCTGCCTGCTGCGATTTGGCTTAATAAATTTCATGGTGTTTCTGCTTTATGAATTGTTGGCAGGCAGTTCACATGCAGTGATGAAGCCAGGAGCTTTTGTGGCTGCACTTGAAATATTTTGCTGGAGAGGAGTTGGTGATTTCATGTCTGTTGGATTTATTTTCATCAGCAAGGGAGAGGCCACTGGCATCTGGCCTGTAGATCCTTGGACATTTCAGCTTCATAGGCCAGCCACAAAAATGTAACCTGAGTGCATAAGAATAAGAAGACATTCTTCTAGTTCTGTATTGGAGGAGAAATTTTGCTGCTGGTTAAAGTTGGGATGCCCCTTTTTGAGTATTTTCAGTGCCCAGGGTATCTACTGAATTGATCTAGACAATACATAAAGGATTGACGGAGAATTCTTCTGCTGATAGGGGTGGGGAAAGCATAGCTTTCCAGATAATGTTGGATTGCAACTACCATCAGTTGTATTCAGCATATTCAGTGATGAGGAATGCTGAGAGATGCAACCCAACAACATCTGGAGGACTCCACTGCTCCTGGGCTTCCGACAGGTATCTTTCCAAGCCCCATCAGGAGCTGGTACCTTTTGCACACAAATACATCCTAAGTCCATAGGCCAAGACTACACTGAACAGGCAGACTGTAACACTCTATTTATGCAGTTCTGTGTCCTCCTTGCCTTGGCCTGGCAGCAGGGGCCCAGCTGGTGCTGCTGAAGGAAGGAGGAGGCAATTCAGACAATGAAGAAGTTATAGCTGTTGGCTCAGAGGAGGAAGGAAATGAGAGTGCTCTCACAGATGGGATGCACCCTCCTTTTCTTTCCCTGGGATACCAGAGCAAATGCATCTTCTGAATTATGGAATCCTAGAATTAGAAGAGACCACAAGGGCCATTGAATCCAGCCCCCTGTCATGCAGAAATACAGCATCAAAGCATTCCCAACAGACGGCCATCCAGCCTCTGTTTAAAAACCTCCAAAGAAGGAGACTCCACCACACTCTGAGGCAGTGCATTCCACTGTCAACTGCACTTACCATCAAGAAATTTTTCCTAATGTTTAGATGGAATCTCTTTTCCCAAAGTTTGATGCCATTGCTCCGTGTTCTAGTCTCCAGAGCAGCCGAAAACAGGCTTGCTCCATCTTCCATAAGCCATCTCTTCAAATATTTAAACACAGCTATCATGTCACCTTCTCTTCTCCAGGCTAAACATGCTCAGTTCCCTAAGCCTCTCCTCGTAGGGCATGGTTTCCAGGCCTCCTACCATTTTGGTTACCCTCCTCTGGACATATTCCAGCTTGTGAATATCCTTCCTAAACTGTGGTGCCCAGAACTGGACACAATATACCAGGTGGGGTCTGACCAAAGCAGAATAACATGGTACCGTCACTTCCCTTGACCTAGATGCTATATTCCTATTGATGCATCCCAGGATCATATTGGCTTTTTGAGCTGCCACATCACAATACTGACTCATGGTCTGCTTCCCTGCAGTTCCCATTGGTAAGCAGCTGCTGAAGAGGCTCCTCCTAGAGTTTGACAGCTGCTTAGGTGACATTTTGGGTGGAACACAAAGAACTAAAGTATAGTTCCCTGTGTCCTATCCAACAAGAGACATACATGTGAATAAGCCATAGTTATGCACACATATGACATTAGAAAGATGCTGCCCATTGTATGCAACTGAGTCTTTCTTTCTTTGCCTCACTTTCTTTTTTATTTTAATGAAAGTGCTCAGGGATCCAATTTGAACTGGGACCACTGCAAGGTGTTGGGAGAAATTTAAACCATCCATATATATTTTCCTCTAATTTTTCCCCCCAGTGTGGAGAACTAAAGAAAAATCTCAATTAGAACTAAGTTTGCCTCTGGCTTTGTGAAAGGAGTTGCAACTTTAAGGTGAGGGGTTGTCCTGGGTGCAGTAAATTTTGACATGTTTATAAATAAATTGGACAAAGAAGTAGAGGGCACACTCATCAGATCTGCAGATGACACAACACCGACCTGAGAGGGATAACAAATGTCTCAAAAGATAGAATCAGGATTCAAGATGACCTTAGGAGATTGGAGAGCTCAGCTAAAACTAACAAAATGAAAAATTTTCAGCAAGAATAAATGGAAGATAATGGGGAGAAAAAGATGAAATGCACAAATGTAAGATTCATCATGCCTGGCTTGACGTTTGAACAGGATCTTGGTAGACCATAAGCTAACCATGAGTCAGTTGTGGGATGTGGTAGCAAAAACCCTCAGTGTAATTCTAGGCTATATCAACAGAACTACTGTATAGTGTCCAAGGGAAGCAGCATTACTTGTTCTACTTTGGCCAGACCTCACTTGGTGTTCAGTTCTGGGTACCTCAGTTTAAAAAGGATATTGGCAAGATGGAACACATTCAGAGGAGAGTGACCAAGGTAATAAAGGGTATGAACATTGTTGGAAGTTAGAGTTTTCCAGGGGCTTAGCCCCTTTTGGGAAATTCTATTAAAGCTAAAACTGTCAGGAATCAGCCTTCTTTTGGCAGAGTAGCAGAAAAAGCATGCCCCAATCTTTGTGTTGCTTCTCTGAACTGAAACTGACTAAGAAAACAAAACAAGGCAGGCAGTTTCAGATTACAAACTTAGAAAAATTTACTAATGGATTTTAGAATTACATATATATTGGGGAGCCTGGATCCTATCTAGCTAATGCCTAAACTAGGTAAGATAGTAGCTTCATTTTTAACTCACCATCTTCTTGGTGGAGATGCGAAGCATAGTTAAGGAGAAGGAAGTGGAAGCAAAAATGGCAAAGAAGAGAAAGAGGTCTGAGAAGTGGGGTCTTTTATAAGGCGGCTGACCCTAGGATTTCTTCTGGGTCACATGATCTGGTTACCTGGATACAAAGGTATTTATAGCCATGCATTTAAATAACACAAGAGCAAGTAGTGAGATTTGGAAAGAAAGCAGAAGGCTTTGTCATGCAAAGGAAAAAGAAATGCTATGCTGTCTATGCCCCACTTGCCCTAGAACAAGGAGTGGTGGAGAGAGAGAATGCTCAGTTTTTCC
The DNA here is from genome assembly GCA_030412105.1 of Cyclura pinguis. Classification (NCBI taxonomy): domain Eukaryota; kingdom Metazoa; phylum Chordata; class Lepidosauria; order Squamata; family Iguanidae; genus Cyclura; species Cyclura pinguis. The sequence goes on along the minus strand of CM059601.1, from coordinate 272,001,442 downwards.
AACATGTAAAATCCAGCTCTGTGAGGAAGAGTTGTGGGAACTAGGTATACTTAGCTTGGAGAAAAGAAGACTTGATCGCCGGCTGGCATTTTGTGTTGCAGTTATGGATTCATGACCTAGAGTTATGGATGTGTAACTGTTCCATTTTCAATAAGACTATGTAGTCTAACTATAGACTATGTAAATGCCCCCGTCAAGACTATGGCCAGAAGCCACACTGGGCAAAGCAAGTTTGTTCATATGTCAATGGGGACACAAGTAGGATAACATTTTCAGCCCTCTCCTGCCAGCAAGCAAGATTGCAACCTTCAGAAGCAGGACTTCTGCTTTAATTCCTTGTCACAGGAATTGTGGGAAGGAGCCATCTTCTTCTTCCTTGCACCTTGATCAGACTTCCTTCACTTGAAGCTGCTGCTGGCTGTTAAGCTGGGGTTAAGAGGTTGAGCCAAAAAAACATTACTTAGTTATGCATTTTTAAACATCTTAATATCTGCCATATAGAAGACAGAGCTTGTTCTCTGCTGCTCTCAAACCAATGGATTCAAATTATAAAAAAGGAGATTTGAACTAAAAACTATGAATTGCCTGCCCTACACTAAACATGCACTATCACAGGTGCTGCTCTCAAAAGCAGTAGGGAAAATTGTTCTATCAGCAGAGCTAGGTGTATGGAATGGGAGATGAAATGCATTGCCTGAGGCAGCAAAACATGTTGGTTGGGCCAGGTTACCACTGCTGGTTAGAAAGCCCCTACAGGGAACAAGAGATCGCTCTCATTTTTGTTCCAAAATATATTAACTGATAGGTGGTTCCTCGGCTTGGCTCCCTGCTGCTCCTTTGTCTCTTACCCAAAATTCTTCCGAAAGAAATGGGAGAGGAAGCTCTTCAGTCATATGTCAGGCCTGGCTCTTTCAATAAGGTGAACTGCTGAATTATTCCAATCTCTGTCAGTGATGGGCATCCTTAAAGCGTTGCCACTGTGTTATTTTAGAAAAAGGCACTTGCATTATCCACACTTCCCCACTCTTTCTGATCCTACTGACATGCCAGTGGTATAGGTGGGGAAGCTCCTGACATAGTGGCTCCAAATCAGCTGTACTGATGGTAAAAATGAGCAGCACCCCAGAGCAGTGCCAGGCCTTCTGGTGAGCATAGCTTGCAGACAGTTCTCTGTTTACAAGGCAGAAAAAGCAGAGGAGTTGCTTTGCCTCCTCTGATGTATAATCACAGAGGAGGCACTTGATTGTTCATTCTTGTTCCACTGGTTCCATTCTTGCCTATAAGCCTCCATTCTTAGCAAGCACATAACCCAAGCTAACATAGTTATCTGGTCTTCAAATCTGGTTTATGCAATCTGGAATCAAAGCTTCATGTGTGCCACTTCCAGGACAGGCTTTACCATGGGGCAGAATAAAGTAACTATATCAGCAGCACAGGGCCCATTAACACTGCAGAATTGTTGCTGTTGTTATGTCTCTTCATGTCAGGGTCAGACTCGTGCACAGATCAATAAAATTGCATAACAGATTTATTGAAAATGAGCAGAGCAGTGAAACACAAACGTCGAAGGAGAGAAGTGAAGTAGGTAGGTGGGGCTCTAGCGTTTAACTCATACGGCAGAAGGGTTTTTTAATGTGTTGTCCTGTACTTTTTATATTTTTAAAATTATGTTTTAAATGTGTTTTAGACTGTTTCAGTGTTGTGCTTTTAATAGAATGTTTTGATCTTTTAAAAAATGTTTGTATAATAACATTTTGAGCTGTACTTTGTTTTAATTTGTTGTAAGCCCCCTTGGATCCTGTGTCAGGGGAAAGGTGAGACACGAAAGTACTATTTTTATTATTAATGTCATCCTACCTTTCCCAACAAACTTAAAAGTTAGGAATAAAATGAAGTGTAACTTATAAGAAAATAAATTTATATCTAAAAATTATTGCCTGTATTATTCTGTATGTCTATTTTGGTTTTAAATATTTAATTATTGATGACTTTATATATAGTTCACCAAGTGAACAGTGACTGTATAAAATTTATCTTAGGCAATAATTTTTAGATATAAATTTATTTTCTTATAAGTTATACTTCTTTTTATTCCTAACTTTTAAGTTTGTTGGTTTTTGCTTTGCATTGGTTAGGAGTTAGTTTTCCTTCTTTCTTTTTGCTATCCTACCTTTCTCTCCATTTGAGATTTAAGGCAGTTTACAGCAATCAAAACAAACATAGCTAAAAATTAATAGCATACAAAAGATAAACATAATGAAATTATCAGAAAAACTAAAACCTGAGGAAAGTGAAAGCAAACCCCTTTTGAACAAATCTTGTGAAGAAACTCCACAGTAGGGCGGTCTTAGGGTCGCCCTAAGGAAGAAATAACTTGAAGGCACACAACAACAAACCATTGAATTAGTCAATCATTAAAGTAACACAACAACAGCTAAATGTAGCTTGGCGGCTAAAATGCTAAAATCTTTCCATTTGCAGCCCTTGTAAGTTTTTTTCTTCAACCCCTCCGCTCCTCAGGTGCTTTTTTTCCAAAGGAATCTTCCCCCTCCGCAGCTTTGATCAGGGCATGCAGCCCTTAAAAACCCACCTCTGAGACGCTTCTGCGCCAGACTGTTATAGCGCTATGATTCCACTTGCAAACATCCTATGGAATCCTGGGGTTTGCAGTTTCGGGAGGGGCCGGCTCGTCCCTCCCGAAACTGCAAACCCCAGGATTCCATAGGATGTTGCAAGTGAAGTCATAGCGCTATAACGCCTAGTGCGGAAATGGTCCTGGTCTTCCTCCTCCTCCATTAGCCACTGCCTGGCCAGCTAAAGAGAGCTCACAGTCCAATTTCTCAGAAACACAAACCCTCTCCCGATGCCCTCCAATGGAAAACTTTTCCATTTTGATTGATGACTAAGCCAAGTTATAGATTTAAAAAAACTATTTCAATCTTTTCACCACCCTGTTTAAAGTTAAGTAAATAATCCATGCTCATTATTTTTGTTTTCTTACTATTCAGCTGTAATCCTGCTTTGGCACTTTCTTCCTCAATTTTCCTCAATAGTTGTTCCAAGTCTTTGCTATTTCCCGCTAGTAATATGGTGTCATTTGTGTATTTTAAATTGATGTTCTTTCCCCCAGTTTTCACACCTCCACCCTCTCAGTCTAATCCTATTTTCTGTATAATATGTTCTGTGTATAAATTAAACAGATAGGATGATAGAATGTAATGTTGTCAATCAGAAAACGTTCTGTTCCTCCATATTCTGTGTTTACAGTAGCCTCTTCTCCTGAGTAGAGGTTCTACATCAGAACAACCAAATATTGTGGTATACCCATTTCCCTTAGGCCATTTCCGCACTAGACTGTTATAGCGCTATTATTCCACTTGCAACATTCTATGGAATCCTGGGGTTTGCAGTTTCGGGAGAGGCCGGCCGGCCCCTCCCAAAACTGCAAACCCCAGGATTCCAAAGGATGTTGCAAGTGGAATAATAGCGCTATAACAGTCTACCACGGAAATAGCCTTAGAGTGAGCCATAAATCCTCGTGGTCTGCACAACCAACAGCTTTGCTGTAATTTATAAAACACAGACTGGCTTTCTTCTGAAATTCTTTGGTGTATGTTCGCAATGAGTCCCATCGTGGTGTGGCCATTTGAGTGTTGGACTATGATCTTGGAGACCAGAGTTCATTTCCCTGCTCATCCATAGAAACCGACTGGGTGACCTTGGGCGTGTAAAGCACTCTCAGCCCCAGAAAACTGAGTGATAGGTTTGCCTTAGGATTGTGCTAGATGACGGCTCAGAAGTCAATGAGCAATTGATTGTGCCAGAAACAGAGCCAGTGATAGACCAAACTACCTTGCCAACACTCTTGTAGTAGCAAAATCCCAGTTAATGATCAATCAATAACACCTGGATCATAACAAAAGGGTTCTTTTTATTTCATTTGTGCAAGCAGTGAGTAGCTGTGCTCATGCACCCAAGACAAACCACTCCAAAGAAATGGCTGCATGCAGGTAGCTATATACCCTGCTAAGCATGATTATAGAAGCAGAAAATACTAGTCAATTGGCTAATCCAAATACATACGTATAGGAACTATGTCATGAATACATTGTTATGTCAGCATTCAAGCATTGTGCATGTCCATATAGATGGTCCCAAATTATAATACCCAACTCTACCTTGGCAGTGTAAAATTTAATATTATGATGAGTTCTAATGAACTATAGGTCAAGTAGAGCTCTGCTCTTGTGGTTGCCCCCTCCCAACAATCCAGTCTTGACTGCTTCTTGTTTACAAAGTTGCAAAGACATCTGCAGTTTTATTTTAAAATTTTCTTATCTTAGTTAACTACAAAGGAACACTGTCTCTAATGTCCAAAGATTTGCACCTCTGTCTGTGGCAGACAGACTTACTAATTGTGTTCAATGTAACTTTTATCTGTGTCTGCATTCCAAGGCCCGCTTCCCAGGACAAGAGCAGAAAACAAGGCCTTCAAGTATTTGATTGCATGACCCATCATGTTCTAACTACAACTTAACAGATTTCTCCTGACAAAATCCATATTTTTATTTCACGCCATCACCCCCATCAACTGAAAGACAAGCTGAGATGGAGTTGTTGCAACCAGTGCCAGAGGGAGAGGGGACCAGCAATGATTTAGAGGAATTAGATCCACCTTTGTCCCCCAGCTTCCAATCATGAAGGAAACAAAAACAAGCAGCTTAGAGGGAAGCCATTTTGATGAGATTGAGAGAATGGAACAATGATAAGTAACATCTGTTTTTGTCAGCTAAGTCCCTTGGCGCGGCTTGCTGTTTGCTTGTAGCAAATCGCTACTAAAGTCCTTACAACTCTTGTGGCCCCGCACTCTTGATCCCTTTTAGATGGATCTTCAGCATTTTGGACCTTTTGGATTTGACCTTGACTTCAGCTCAGCTCAGTGCTTCTACTGATTGTTGCATTGGACACTCCCCACTGTCTCCTACTCTTGGGCAAGTACTATTGTCTTCCTTCCATTGTTGGCAGAGAAGTATGGGCTGGGAGTTGAACTCTGACAAGGATTGCTATAAGTTGGAAATGCCTTGAAGGCACACAACAACAACAACAACAACTACTACTACTACTACTACAACTACAACAACAACAACATTTGCAATATGATCTCAAGTGTCTCTTCCTTTTCTGAACCAAGTTTGGACAATTCATTGCTCCATATAGTAAAAGACTTACTTATAATCTTGGGAATCACTTTCCTTGATTACTGCAATTCTTGTTGCTCCCTTTCTTGGGGATTGAAATGTATATTGAACATTTCTGTTTGTTGGCAGATTTTTGTTAGAATTTAGATGGAGCCTGAATGTGTTCGTAAAAAATATGTTAATTATAATGAATTTATATATGTGAATGAATTTGCTGCACCTACAATACCATTTTTGATCATTAGGTGGCATGCGTCCCTAATCACTGCATAAGTTTGTTTTATTGCTTTGCTTGTTTTATTTTGTTTGTTTCCTTATTCCTTGAATAAGCTCAAACTGGCATACATGAGCCTCTCTATATTTTTAACTTAACTTTAGTGCTGTCGATATATTTGAAGTCAAGAAAGTACTCAGAGGGTCAGAGTTATAGAGCTGTCCCTTCATTCCTGCTGCAAAACAGTTCCCTTCATGCACATGGAATAGCTGGATTCTTCCTTTGCAGGTTTGCAGCGGAGCACTATAGCAGCAGGCTGAGGATCCATTCAGGCAAGGCAAACACAATGTTGCCTGACTGTGACAACTGTGTAAATTTGCTTGAAGGTTTCATTATATCAAACTGAGGGCTATTTACTACTGCTAGTCGTGCAATGCAATGCAAAGTACTGCACTGCACTGCACTACATTTTACTGTAGCCATTTTTTTAAGCACAGCCAGTCCTGTGGATCCTCGAAGAAGGAGCGATAAGAGGAAGATCTATTTTGTCCCACTTTGCACTACTGATAAAATGTGACCAGCTTTAGAGATAAAGCGAAAGCCTGAAATACATTACAGCGTTTCTGTTTCTATAGCAACCCTCCATTCTTTCATATCTAGAAACTGATGGCAACCGTAGTTAAGTCTATACTGTGCTATTTTCCTTGCAAGGAGCTGCTGCCTCTTTCTTGACACCTGGTGAAGCTGTAACTGTCCACAAGGCAATACTTGACCTTGCACAGAAAGATGGACTTGAGTGGAGAATGGAACTTGGGTGATATCAGTTGGCTGACCCCCAGTGGAATTCTTCACTGTGTCAATGCATTAAGAGGTATGTATAGTTGTTAATTATTTTAAAGGTGACTGTTAGCTCTGACTTGTTTTCAGTCTCCTAAGAGCCAAGAGCAGCTTTGGTGCAGGTATTTCAGGCTCTTTCACGCTACACAATGATAGCACTTTGATACCGCTTTAACTGCCATGGCTATATAATATGAAGTCCTGAGATTTGCAGTTTGACATGGCACTACAGCTCTGTGGTTGAGAATTTGAAATAATTTTCCTAAACTGCAGATCTCAGGATTCCATAAGATGAAACTATGTCAGTGAATGTGGGATTATGGCACTATAATTGAACAAAGGCCCTTAGACCAGACAGAAGATGGATGAAAATAAAAGGTTCTACAGTTGGCCCTCCACATTCCCTACAGTTGGGATGCAGGGCCTCCACAAAAGTGGAAAAAGTGCAGCTATCAAAGTGTGTGTGTGTGTCTGTGGGAAGAGGGCGAAGACATGGTGGGGAGAGTGGGCACCCAGAGCCCAAACCAGGTCAGGGAAAGAAGAAGGAAAGGGGATGGGTCAGCAAGGTGACCCTATACTTCCTCCCTCTTTCTCTCTCTCTCTCCCATCTCCTTCCTTGTGTGCGTGTTGGGGGGGATTGGGAGAGGGCTTGTGGTAATGAAAAATTGGGCTGCCAGCTGTCCTTAGCTGACCAGGCAGTGGCTGCTGGTGGTGGTGGAGGAGGACTATAGGTGATTTTTCAGAGGGCTGCATGGCCCGATTGGAGCTGCTGAGGGAAGGCTCCCCCAGAAATGAAGCACTTGATGTGAGTGGGGGAGGACTTGGAGAAAGTCACAAATAATCAAATCCATGGAAGTTAAACCTGCAAATGTGGAGGACCGACTGTAACCTTTTCCTGAAGAACTGCTTTCTCAATCTTCCCTAAATGGATATTAAAATAAAACAAAACAAACCATGTACCTGTTCTTAATTACATTGCGAGCCACTTGGGGTCCCAGTTATTGGACAATGATGGAATAAAGATCAACAAACAGATATTAGGGCCATTTCTGCAGTACACTGTTATAGCACAATTATTCCACTTTCAACATTCTGTGGAATTCCTGGAATTCCTGAATTACTGAGGCCAAAGAGCTCTGTGGCTGAGAATTCTAAAGGCCCCTCCCTAGACTGCAAACCCCAGGATTTCACAGGATGTTGAAAGTGGAAAAATAGCACTATAACAGTGTAGTGTGGAAATGGCCTGTGTGTTTCAGTCACAGATTGTGAGCTCCATTACATGTGGAGTCAGCCTAGGAGACCAGGGCCATTTCTGCACTAGACTGTTATAGCGCTGTTATTTCACTTTCAACATCCTATGGAATCCAGGGGTTTGCAGTTTAGGGAGGGGCCAGCTGGGGCCTTGGGCAAGTTACACTTTCCTGGCCTTAGTGGAAGGCAGTTTTAACCCCCTTATGAACAAATCTTCTTAGGAAAGCCCTGTGATTTTTTTCACTTTAGGATTACCATAAGCTGGAGACAAACTGAAGGCACAACAACAACCCATTCAGTCAGGCCCACAGACTGACTGTCTGACTACTAGTAGTAAGAACAAGACTGAGAATAATGCGTGTGCGTGTAAGCCTATTGACTGATAATTTCAATAATTTCACAGGGTTTTCTTAGGTAAAGAATACTCAGAAGTGGTTTTGCATTTTCTTCCTGGGAAATGTAGCCTACAGCAGCTGATATTCTTTGGCAGTCTCCTATCCATCTGCTAACCAGGGTGAACCCAGTTTAGTGACCAAAATGAGACAGAATCTGGTACCTTTAGTGTATTTTTAATGAGAGTAATAAGCCACGAATAACCTTATGTGCAAAAGGAGCTTTTTGCAATGAAAGTGAACTGGTACAGGGACTAAAGATCCGCACTGTGTTGATTAGATGGAAGAATTCTAAAGGGACACACCAAGAAAGATGGGCATTTGCTAATCCTATGTACTATTTAACCATTATGCATTCCATATATGGATTTATTTTCTGCTCCCATTCTCCATTATTAAGCTCATTTCAGTAGTCTGCTGAAAAGCAGAAAACATTACCTTTTCAGTAAACCATGGGTGAATGCAAACAGTGACACACTATGTGGTGATTTACAATAGTGTGCAAGCAGTGAAACCTGCTTGTCTCAGCATCACATCCGTTGGTGAAGGGTTTTTTGTCTGGTACAGCAGAAAAACTCTGTTTGGAGATTTGTTCATAAGCATGACAGGCCATGTCTTTCTGTATACTCTCTAGTTGTATTTTCCTCTCTCACTTCTCATTTTCTGTCCTCTCCTGGGGTGGTGGCTTTTGTCCAGAGAACCTGGCCTGTCTTATCCTGGCCTCTTAACTGACAATAAACCAGTGTTCCTTGGTTTGGAAATAAAGGAGAACTCTAGCTTAATGTAAGTAAAATTTTCCATGTGATAGAATGCACACAACACACACCCTCCAACTGGCCTGATTTGGCAGGGACAGCCCCAGTTAAAAATCTACCATCCCACTTTCTCAGCTACTTTTAAAATGTCCTGGGCCGTTTCCACACTAGTCTGTTATAGCGCTCTTATTCCACTTGCAACGTCCTATGGAATCCTGGGGTTTGCAGTTTTGGGAGGGGCCGCTATAACATGCTAGTGCGAAATGGCCCTGGTTTCTCTCTCATCCTCCCATTTTTTTCCTTTGTCCTTGGGTGACTTCAACTGCTGTAAACTGAATTCAAAGTGCAAAAGTAGTTTGCACTCAACTAAGGCCATTTCCACACTAGACAGTTATAGTGCTATTATTCCACTTTCAACATCTTATGGAATCTTGGGGTTTGCAGGATTCAAACTCAAAGGCCCCTCCTTAAACTGCAAACCCCAGGATTCCATAGGATGTTGAAAGTGGAATAATAGCACTATAACAGTCTAATGCTGATATGGTCTAACTCAGCAGCAGGGAAAAGAGAGGAGGAGACTGTACTCTTTCCTAGTTTTTGGAACAGAACAACTTTGTGCCATATGTCTTCAAATTGCTCCTTGCAAAATGAATAAACACCCCCTTGTAAGAAAGCAGGTAAAGCGGAGGGGCTTTCTCTGAGGACATCCCCTTTGAATTACAGCACTCTGGACCTGCACACATGTATCCCCATGTTCATCTTGAAATGTTGGAGAGTATGGCAACAGTTTCATAATTGTGGCCATTTCTGCACTACACTGTTATAGTGCTATTATTCCACTTTCAACATCCTGTGGAATTCTGGGGTTTGTAGTTTCCTGAAGCCAAAGAACTCTCTGGCTGAGAATTCTAAATGCCCCTCTCTAAACTACGAACCCCAGGATTCTGTAGGATGTTGGAAGTAGAATAACAGTGCAGTGCAGAAATGGCCTATGGTTTATGAAGCTGTGGACAAAAATCTGGTTTGGTTTAAAAATGCAACCAGTCGGGAAGTTCTTTTGGTGATCTCATCCAAACACATTCTCTTAGGCAAACTTACTTCACAGAGTGAGAGAGGAAAACAAGATAAACCTGACTTTAAAAAAAAAAAACGTATCAGCACTGGAGGGCTCAAAACATTTTGGGATGGGAGGGAAAAAGTAAGGAAAAAAAAAAGATTCTGCCTGATAAAAAGAACTTTGACTGCAGAAATCTCTGTGGAATTTGTGAGCTGCTTTCGTGCCCACCTACTATGAATTATAAGTGTGACATTTTGTTGATTCATTCAATTTAGTTCTAGTCACTACGCACACACATACACGAGGATAACATTTCTAAAAACATTTCTAACCGAAAAAAGATGGAGAGTTAATATTACGTTAGCAGAATACGCCTGCTTTGGTTGCCTAGCAACCAATGTGCGGCAGCCTGGATGGCAAAAAGGAGATTGTGTTGACGGAGAAGAGGTAGCTGTGTCAATCCAGGTGGGCGCACGACTGGAATGCTCCATTCACTTCTCGTCTCCAAAGCCGTGAAGCAGATTTTTCAGGGCAAACTTTGGCTTCTGGAGAAGAAAGAAGATGGGATCAGGGCGGCATTGGCAAAATAAAGAGGTGAGCGTGAGTAAGGATTCTATGCAAGCCAGCTCTCCCCGAGTCAACCTCTGAGACTCGGCTGGAGCAAAGTTTGTGGGCTGGTGAGACCCAACAGCATCACTATGTGATGGAGCATTTTGTGCACTTGATCTAAAGTCTGTTTCAACAACAATAGCAACCCACCGCCGCCACCACCATAATCATCACCACTGCCCCCAGCAGCATCTCCCTCCAATTTAAGTACGGCATCAGCATACTAAAGCAGTTAAGGAAGAAGACCTTAGAAAATGCCACTTAGAATCGATTAAGACAATGTCATTGCTCAGTTTCTGTTTCCGGCTCAAGCTGCTCTTTCAGAAGATTGGTTTTCTTTCCTCACAGAGACGGAGGTTTCCAAAGGACTTCCAGCAATTTTTGGTGCCCGTCAGTCAGGTAAGTAAATGCCGATTGTATTGTCTAGTCAAGACCTTTGGAATTGTCTGCAGTTTTGTGGGGGCTGAATTTAGACTATGCATGCCTTAATTACCAAAAATATAAGCTGGATCCGTACATGTTTTCTGCTCCATACGTGCTATGGTGTACCACTGGCTTTAAAAGAAAATGCCTGAGATTTCCACCTCTGTAAGTTGACTTTTGCAGTCAACTTGAAGGTTGAATGTAAATCTAGCTTTCTTAAAGAGGTCATAAATATAGCACTGTTGTTTACTTGAAGTGGGCTAGTGGAATGCTGGTCACAACCAGCCCTAGATCAACTTGTACCCCAAACAAATCTTCAGAACTCTTTGATATGTTCCAGTTTTTAATATCGGATTTTTTAAAATTGCATTCCTAGTCTTTCCAAACATTGATACTCCATCATTGCATAAATCATACAATGTGTTTTTGTACACTTTGATGCTATCTGTTATAATCATTACTATAGAAATAACTATTAACTTCACACTAGGCATGCAAGTGTAACCAACTTTTCAAGTGAAGACATATTGTTTGCTTCAGTCATTAAATCAATGGATAATAATGTCATTCTTCAGATAATGCTCAGATAAACTGTGGAATTCATGCTACAAAATGCATAGGACTGGTCACCAACATGGATAGCTTGAAAGGGATATTAGTGCAGGGTGGGAAACCTTTTTTTCGGTCTTGTGGTGGAATATCAATTTCAGAATGGTTCAGGGGCATCATTCTAGGAGTGGGTGGAATTAAGGACATGGGGACAGGGCCAAGGATAAGAGTTTTAAAAGGGTCAAAGCAAAGAGAGTAGGTTGAGGTGTGTTTTTTACCAATCCAGACATTTCTACCACCTGCCTGGGCTATAAAGCTCTGCTCAATTATAGCCTTGTCTACACAGGAGTAATGCAGTGTATGACAGCTTTTAGGTTCAGTTCTAGACATGTTCACTCCGGAGAAATGTGTAACAGTATCATACAAGAGCTTTCATGTATACAAAGCAAAGCTCACTTCCCCTCATGTCTACTTAGATGTTTAAATGTCGATTTAAAGCTATTTAAGAGATTTAAAGTTTAAATGCAATTAAATACCCTCTTATCTCCAGTCATTGACTGGAGACAACTGCAGGGTCCCCAGCCCTGATTCAATGAGAATGAACTGAAGTGTGATATGGGCATTCTCCCTCTCTCTGTCACCCACACAGTTACTATAATCCCACTCTATACGTATAATCTCATGACTGATGTAAGGGGAGAAAATCTATTCTAATTCTTCATTTCTAGAATAATACTATAGCTCATGCTAAGACTTTTCTATAATGTTGCCTGGCATTACATCCTCATCCCTTCTCTGCTGATTTTGTGCTAAGAAACTTGCGGACTATTTTGTAATATTTGCATTGGTTCTAATAATACAGGCATTATCCTGTTGCTCAGTTTTAAAAGTCAAATGGAGCAAAAGAACTGCAAATGTTGTATAAGTAGACTTATTCTGAAGTTTTATTTTTCTGATTTTTTCTATTGCAAAGAATTGAATTATTGCAAAATAATGTGCTATTTCTGCAAAGTCCATTTATCTTGCAGGTTCATATTTACAGATAAACTAGATAGATGCATAAGCATTCCTTCTCCTATACATTGCATTGACAGATAGACATGGTAGTATGGTCAATACATGCACTCATGAGACCAGTGGTTGCCAATTTTTTTTCACCATGCAAATGTTTTGGCCTTCACACTCAAAAAGCCCCAACCAGCATAGCCAACAGTTGGCAATTTTGGAAGGTGAGGTCCTTCCAGAAAACTCTGAAAGGTTTAACCTTTACTTGGATGAAGCTGGAAAATATCATCCAAGATTTTACACTCCATGCCATTGTTTACCTCTTTTGGTTTTTTTTTTTTTTTTGCTTCAGTTGGCAGGAATCCTGTTGCTGTTATATACTTTTGTCAGTATCCTTATTCATGCAGGGTGGTACTTTCTGGGGCTGTTGTGTAACTTGTGTATTCAGTTCATGGCTGTGTAAACAGAATTCCACAAGTATCACTATTTTACATGCAGTTGCATATTCCAGGATAGTGCATAGCTATTTGTCAGTGTCACGTCCAGGACCGAGGTACAATCACAGATGGGGCCTCCCGAACAGCCAAAACACACAGACATGAATAGGACAATATTTGCTGCAGTCCAGCATAGACAGGAAGGTGAGAGCCTATGATACTCAGAGCACTTATATAGGGAAGTCTCATTAATCAGGGAAACAGTACAGGGAAGCTGCTGGCCAACAAATACCAGAGGAGGGGTGGGAAGAAGTCTGTTGCAGACAACTGTTAATTCTGATGGAAGCAATATGTTCTTCTTTGGATTGTTGGCTTATGTTCCTGAAAGACCTTGACTCTTGCTTTGTGTGCTGACTATGTTGCTGGATATTCCCTTGAACTGACACTCTGAATTTATAGCTGAAACAAGAATGGTAATTGACTGTATTCCAGCATTCTGTAAACCTTGACTGTGACTGCTACTATAGATTTTATTTAGGCAGTGGCATAGCTAGAGCTTTTGCCACCTGGGGGCACTCCCTGAGTTTGCTGCCCCTCCCAGGGAGGCAGGATTTATCCAAAATACCAAATAAAAATTGCTCCATTGGCATTAGGTGATTGGGCTCTGGGCATGCGTGCTCAGAGTGGGTGCTCTGTATGTGCTCAGAGGCATGCTGGCATTCCCATGGTGATGAGGGCTCTCTCTCTCTCTCTCTCTCTCTCCCCTTCCCTTCTTGGAGGCTGAGCTGGTCTTGTCCCTGGTCTCAGAGGTGTAGTGGAGGGGGAAAGTGAGACCTCTCTACGCCTCCTTGAGGCTCCTCCTCTCCTTCTTTTCTCCCTCCCTCCTGCTCTGTCCAACCCAGAGGTCCACCAGCGTCGGCACTGCTGCTTTGGCTGGAAACACTCCAGGCTGGGAGAGAGAGAGGGAAGGGAGGGAAGGAGTGGAATGGATGGCCCCCTTTCCTGGGGTGGCATACCCCCACCAGCAGACCACCAGGAGGTGCTAGTGCCCATCTAGGCACTGGGCATCTGCCAGCATGTGAAGGGTGACCTGGCAGCACCCCCAAAAACATGCCACCTGGGGCAGACTGCCCCCTCCGCCCCGCTAGCTACGTCACTGTATTTAGGGACTGAGAAGGGTGGGTGGCTTTCTAAACAGGACAGTCAGTGCCTTTACTGAACCCCTTTCTTCACCACCATTGCAGAAATAGTCACTGTGCATTCCCCATTGTACCCATGGGGGCAAGAAGCAAAGCACAGTGGCAGAAATATGCTGGGTTGCACAAAAGCTGGTATTCAGCAGAAGAATTGATACAGTGCAACTGCTGCATAACTATGTGAATGCAGGCTTATGTCACAAGCATGATGTAGGATCTTGGCCATAAAATCCAAGTGTTTCTACCAGTTTTTAGAAATTCTCTACATTTTATAGATGGAAAAAAATGTCTGTTTTCAGTCATATAGATTATTTGCTATATGTAGAAATAGCACAGGGATAGAGGAGGACTGGTGATTGAGGCCTGAACACAATTTATCCTATTGGAACTAATCTTGAGTAAGTGATTTGAATCTGGTGGACTAAACATTGCAATCTAAGAGAATTATGCTTTGAGTAAGCAATTAGCTGGGAAGTGTAGAATTCCTTGGCTCTTAAGTTCAGTCTCTCATGAAATTAATTAATAAACTTGTTAGGTCCATGCTGAAATTCCTACTTAAGTTGATCGGTTGAGTTTAGTAATACATTTCATCCAGTTGTCCCATTCATTATGATATTCCTAAGATTTTAATTAGTCAGTCTATATTACTGGCATTTTGTCCATTTTTTTTTTTTGCATTTTTGCATTTGTTCGTTTTAAGGTGGGGTGTTTGAACACGTTCTTTGCACTGAAGAAAACATGTCTGTGTGCATTTTTCAAATATATGCAGGATTATTTGTGTGCCTTTTGGGAATGTAAACATTGCTCTGTTTGCATTTCATTATCCAAAATGTGTCCCAAACATGGTAAACATATAGATTTCTGAGATGAAATGTGCTCTGTTCTATTACCAGTTTCAGAAGTGCAATATGGATATTTTTATGTGGAAATGCAGACGGTGGCCACCTCTTCTTTTTCTCCTCCTCCTCCTTTCCCTTATCATCATCAACATGCCACCCGTTTCCCAGTTTGAGGCTAAAGGCAGCTGCCATCAGTTAAAGTAAACATAGTTAAATGGTTTTCTGCCGCTCCAGAGACTAGAGGCCTTTTTCGCACGGCATTTCTGAAGCGAAAGGGCCCCTTGAGCATCGTTTAAATGTGAGGAGGAGTCCATACGATGCACTCACATTTGCGCGACGCTCAAGGGCCTGACGCGGACCGCGCACACATTTTTTCCTTTTCTGCTCAAAGCCGAAAATGCTGTGCGGTCGCGCATCGCTCCGGGGCCCCGCGCACACTTACCTGGCGTGCGGAGCCTCGGGAGCTGGGCCAGTTGCGCATCCTCTCCTCAGTGCAGCCTGGCAGGTCCCAGGCAGCACTGTGAATGGAAGAGGCAGGGCGCTCGCACGACGAGGAAGCAGCTGCGGAGCTGAAGCAGGAAGGACGCGACAGCGTTCCTCCCAAGCCTTCATGCGCGAGCCGAGCAGCCCAGCACCAGGAAAGGTAAGGTGCAAAAAGGGCCTAGGACAAGGAGCAATGGATTCAAACTACAGGAAAAGGGATTCCACCTAAAGCTCAGGAAGAGTTTCCTGATGGTCAGAGCTGTCCGGCAGTGGAATATGCTGCCTCGGAGTGTGGTGGAGTCTCCTCTTTAGAGGTTTTTAAACAGAAGCTGGATGGCCATCTGTCAGGAGTGCTTTGATGTGTGTTCCTGCATGGCACGGGGTTGGACTGGGTGGCCCCGTGGTCTCTTCCAAATCTATGATTCTCTGATTCTATGAAAATTGACAGCATACAAAACTTTAAAAGCCCAGAGTTTGGAAAGTTACTTTTCAGAAGGATCTTTTCTGTTGTTTATTACAGTGTTTTAAAAAATAATCCATTCCTTTAACTCAATAGAAAAGATGAAAAGAAAACCCTGTACAACTTGTTACTGTGCAATTATTTTCAGATAGGTTTTGTTTTTAAGGGACAAAAATCTTAGGATAAGAGAATGCCCTAAAAGTGGAAAATTTCTTAAAGTAACTTTTAAAAATAAGACATACCACACTACACTGTTATAGTGCTATTTTTCCACTTTCAGCATGTTGCGAAGTTCTGAGATTTGTAGTTTCCTGAGGGAAAGAGCTTTCTGACTGAGAATTCTAAATGCCCCTCCCTAAACTGCAAACCCCAGGATTCCATAGGATGTTGAAAGTGGAATAATAGCACTATAACAGTATGGTGCAGAAAGGCCCCTTGACTTTTTATACCAATTAAGTATAACTTTGTTGCAATCTCATACTAACTTACTAGTTGTTTGCACTTATTTGTTACTTTGCTTTAAAAATGTAATTTTGTTATACCTTTGATGCCCCAAAGGTAACTACTGTATGTACTCATGTATAAGTCTAGATATTTTAGTCAAAAAATTGACCCCCACAAAACTGGGTTGACCTATCCACAAGTCAATGTAAGTACTGTACCTTAACTCTCATTAAAAAAGGAGCCATTTCCTCCTCCAAGTGGCAGGAGGCAAGAGCTTAGCCCATCCCAGGAGAATCTAAAAGACGTGACCTGTACTCTCTCCACTGTGGTGCCACTTTTGACCTTTTTGAATGTCTGGGTGGGAAAATGGTACCTCCTTCAAAGGAGCACTGAAAGAGTAGAGAGGATGGGTGCTTCTTTTAGGTTCTCCTGGGATGGACTAAGCTCCCACCATTTGCCACTCAGAGAAGGAGATGGCTCCTTTTTTGATAGGAGTTAATACTGCACCTTCACTTTTATCAAAATAAGAACCATCCTTTCGTCTGAGTAGAGTAGCAAAAGTCCTTTTTGAATGCCTGGGCAGGAAAATGGTGGTAGTGGTGGGCAGTCCTCTACGGTAATACTAGCATTTTCCCCTTCCCATGGACTGACAAGACTTATTCATGGGTCATATCAAAATCTACGAAAACTCAACGAATTCTGTTTTGTCCCTAACTTAACCTCTTTTTCATGTTTGAAAGAAAAAAATGTCTATAATGTGTGATGCAGTAGTTAAAAAAGCCAGTGCAATTCTGGACTGCATCAACAGGAGTATAGTGTTGAGATCAAGTGAAGTAATAATATCACTTTATTCTGCTTTGGTTAGACCTCACTTGGAATACTGTGTCCAGTTCTGGGCACCACAGTTCAAGAAGGATATTGACAAGTGGGAACGTGTCCAGAGGAAGGCAACCAAAATGGTGAAGACTCTGGAAACCATGCCCTGTGAGTACAGGCTTAGGGAGCTAGGCATGTTTAGCCTGACAAAAAGAAGGTTAAGAGGAGACGTGATAGCCATGTTTAAATATTTTAAGGGATGTCATGTCGAAGATGGAGCAAGCTTGTTTTCAGCTGCTCCAGAAACTAGGACATGGAGCAATGGATTCAAACTACAGGAAAAGAAATTTCACCTAAACATCAGGAAGAAGTTCCTGACAGTCAGAGCCATTCAACAGTGGAATATGTTGCCTTGGAGTGTGGTGGAGTCTCCTTCTTTGGAGGTTTCTAAACAGAGGCTGGATGGCCATTTGCTGGGGGTGCTTTGAGTGTTTGTTCCTGCATTCCATTCCATGCAGGAACACCCATCTAAGTATTCCCAACAGATGGCTATCCAGCCTCCGCTTAAAAACCTCCAAAGAAGGAGACTCCACCACACTCCGAGGCAGCATATTCCACTGCCAGACAGCTCTGACTGTCAGGAAGTTCTTCCTGAGGTTCAAGTGGAATCTCCTTTCCTGCAGCTTGAATCCATTGCTCCTTGTCCTAGTCTCTGGAGCGGCAGAGAACAAGTCCGCTCCCTCCTCAACATGAAATCCCTTCAAATATTTAATCATGGCTATCATGTCCCCTCCTAACCTTCTCTTCTGCAGACTAAACATACCCAGCTCCTGAAGCCGTTCCTCATAGGGCATGGCTTCCAGACCCTTCACCATTTTGGTCGCCCTCCTCTGGACACGTTCCAGCTTGTCGATATCCTTCTTGAATTGAGGCACCCAGAACTGTACACAGTATTCCAAATGAGGCCTAACCAATGCAGAATAGAGTGGTACCATTACCTCCCTCAATCTGGACACCATACTCCTATTGATGCAACCAAGAATCGCGTTGGCTTTCTTGGCTGCCGCATCACACTGCTGACTCGTGTTCAGCTTGTGATCTACCAAGACTCCTAGATCCCTTTCACATGTACTGCTATCCAGCCATGTGTCCCCCATCCTGTATTTGTGCCTTCCATTTTTTCTGCCCAAGTGTAGGACCTTACATTTCTCTCTATTGAAATTCATTTTGTTAGCATTGGGCCAGCTCTCCAATCTGTCAAGGTCTTTTTGAAATTTGATCCTGTCCTCTGGTGTATTAGCAACCCCTCTCAATTTGGTATGATCTGCAAATTTGATCAGCAGGCCCTCTGCTCCTTCATCCAAGTCATTGATGAAGATGTTGAATAGCACTGGGCCCAGGACAGAACCCTGTGGCACCCCACTAGTCACTTGTCTCCAGGATGAAGAGAAGCCATTGGTGAGCACTTTTGGGTTCGGTTACTCAACCAATTACAAATCCACCTAACAGTAGCCCTGTCCAGCTACTGTGTGGGGCAGCAGTGGAAATTGCAGTAAACCCCACCAGCCACCCACTTCTGCCTTGTGAAGGAACCCTAGTGTCTCAAAAGAATCCACAGTGGGTTGGATATGGTGATCATACTTTTTTTTAATTTATTTTTATAAAAAAAAATACATATTATTAAAAAACATAATATAAGATCGCTTTCATAACATCAATGTTCCATACTATATACAAAATATATTTGGTATCTTTAACTTTACAATGACTTCCATTGGCATTTACCCAGAATCATTTCCCACGCGATTGCTTTATACATTTGAAACTCCCTTATTTCCTATACAACTTCTATTACTTCTATATTGATTGTACACTTCCTTGTCATTTTCATTGTCTACAAATACAATTTTTCTCCTTATTCCATACTTTTGTGATCATACTTTTTTATGTGTTAAATATAGTTTGGGAGGGCCTTATTCACAGTTTTCCCACTTTCATGTGCCCCTGTGCTCCTAACCCTAGCAAATGTGGAGGGATGACTGTAATGATGTCTGAATTGGCATCTCCACATATAAAATGACACATATAAACTTTATGCAGTTTATCCACACTTTATGCACATTTTATCCACACTGCACAGTTACAGCTATTTGATTTCACTTTAATTTCCATGGACTTTCCTGTGGAATCCTGGGGGCTTTTGGGTTGATGAGATACTTAAAAATCTGTGCTACAGAGCTGTTGCCCACTCCCCTGAACTGCAGCACCAGAGCTCTGTAGAAGGGATTTCTAAGTACCTTGCCAAACCATAAATCCCAGGATTCCATAGGACAGAACCATGGGAATTAAAGTGGTCTCAAACTGCTATAATCATATGGGATGTGGATATGCCTCAGATCTCTGTGCCTGTCTGTGTGTGTGCATGCGCGTGTGTGTGTATGTGTGTGTATGACCATTTCTGCACGAGACTGCTATAGCACTATGATTCCACTTTCAACATCCTATGGAATCCTGGGGCTTGCAGTTTAGGGAGGGTCCTCAAAGGCCTCTCCCTAAACTGGTCCCTCTGTAAACTCCCTCAAAGGCCCCTCCCTAAATTGCAAACCTCAGGATTCCATAGGATGTTGAAAGTGGAATCATAGCACTATAACAGTCTCATGCAGAAATGGCTTATGTCTTCAGGTTGCCTGTTGACTATGGCGAGTCCATGAATTTCATAGGGTTTTCTTAGGCAAGGAATATTCAGAGGTGGCTTTGTCAGTCCCTTCCTCTGAAATGTAGCCTACAGCACCTGGTATTTGTTGGTGGTCTCCCATCCAAGTACTAATCAGGGCTGACCCTGCTTAGCTTCAAAGATGAGATGAGATCTGGTGCCTTTGGGGTGTTTAGCCCCTCTCTGTGTCCTCTTATGTCCTCTTTATTGGTGGCTGATGATCTATGTCCATGTTCTGGTTCAGAAGTTGATGTTTTTAAAAATCTTGCATGATGGGTCAATAATCGAGAAGCTTACAGTACAGCCAGGATCATTTCAGAAACCAGAGGTTGACCCCACACATTTTTATGCCTAAGGAAGACCAACAACTTGAGTGGAACACCCACTCCAAAACATTGTGCATAGTATCTAAAACCAGCCAAGGTATCTTGGTACATGTGGGGAAAAGCAAAATGAAACAAAAGAAAAAGAAAACTCTACAAGCACCTCTCTCACTGTCTAGCAATAAGCATAGGATAATAACAAATGAAACGACAAAATGGGTTGCCAGGTGAGGACCACAGTCTTCTGGCTGAAGGAGACACCTTTTCTAGCCTAACAGAAGATACCAGTGGTATGAATTGATTGTTCCACGTGGGAGTTGTGCACACGCTACCATGTTTTGTGCGACCCTGATGACCTTATTCTGAGCCAGTTACAGCAGTTGAGAGTTGGAATTCTCAACATCCATCCCAACCAAAGCTGGGGAGTAATCCTTTTTTGGATTATAACTCTAAATATCGTGCAACCAACATGATTCTCCTGTCTTTGAGTGTCTTTGGATTTACACAAAGAGCCAGCGTAGTGCAGTGGCTTGAGTGTTGCACTATGACCCTGGAGACCAGTGTTCAATTGTCCATTCAGCTATGGAGACCCGGTGGGTGACCTTGGATGCATCACACACTCTCAGCCTCTCCAAAGGTTCACCTTAGGGTCACCGTAAGTCGGAAATGACTTGAAGGCACACAGTGACGACAACAACAAGATTTAAATAATAACTTCTTCTTCTTCTTTGTTGTTGTTGTTGTTATTAAGGAGCAATGGATTCAAGCTGCAGGAAAGGAGATTCCAGCTGAACCTCAGGAAGAACTTCCTGACGGCCAGGGCTGTCCGGCAGTGGAATAGGCTGCCTCGGAGTGTAGTGGAGTCTCCTTCCTTGGAGGTTTTTAAGCAGAGGCTGGATGGCCATCTGTCGGGAGTGCTTTGAGGGTATTCCTGCATGGCAGGGGGTTGGACTGGATGGCCCGTGTGGTCTCTTCCAACTCTACATTTCTATGATTCTGTGATTTAGTTCTGGACCCCCTGGAGGCTGTATGTGACTTGTGTGCCATACAATTCCAGTTTAGATCCCGCAAGGGTCTTTTTGTGCATTCATACAAAACACACTCAGACTTCCACATGCAGACAGACACACTTGAAAGGAGACACTGCAGCATCTACACTCTTGATGACAGGTGGCAAAGCTTTCTGGTGATTCCTGCATCTGCCATGCTACAATTGCAAGTAGAAATCTTTAATCCCCTTTCACATTCTTTGAAAACCAAATCCCCAAAATGTTTGTCCAGATTACTTAGTGGCCATCCAGCTGTGAGAACTAGCTCTTGCTCTTCCCCCCTCCCCATTATCTATTTTTTTTCATTCTGACCTCATCTGAGCTTGGAATGAATCCAAGGAGCCAGAGAGCTCTGCCTCACAGCATCCTCTTGTCAGAAACAAAAGAGGTCAAATTATTAAAGGAAAGAAAGAATTGAGCGTTCTTCACCCGAATAGAAAAAACAGATGTGGAGTGGCTCTTTATTTTTAGTGCTCTTTTCAACTGCAGCCGTGTATATTGGAGAAAGTGAACTGAGGAATTTGTTATAAATATGCACATTCATCACCATGGCAAAAATCTATTAATTTTAGGGGTAGAAAACAAGGTTTCTTTCAGTGCCATCATCACTGCAGTGATGATAGGCTGCCTGATGGTCAGAATTTGCTTTAAATGCGTCTTACAGATGGAACTTTGCAACTGCTGCCGATGCATATAACAGGAAGCTACTTCTCTTTGTAAAACTCATTTGGGCAGACTTTTTGCTTGCTAACCCTAAGCAGGCACTACAGTGAGAACCTGTGTTTCTGGGTGGGGAGTGAGGAAGGAGGATTGAGACTAATAAGAACATGCAGTGCTCATTTGGGGTCCACATAATGAGACAAAGAGAGTGGTAAGTATCTTCTCTCCCATTTTCTCTCTCTCTCATATTTTTCTTTATTATTTATTGATTTTATATTCAGTACCATCATACAACATACAATATAATAACACATTACACTTTTTTTCTATAATTATACCAATCTCCCTCCCACCCTCTCTCAATCCCCACCGATAGCTTTAAAAGATACTTTAGTAACTATTCCCCAAATTGTGGAATATTTTATCAATAATTTCTCTCACTTCTTTGTACTCCTTTTCATCTTTGGCATTTTCAATCCCGAAGCCCCGTTATCCTACCAAGTGGTTTCATTTATTTGCCCATTATATTTCCTTCTACTTTCCCTTAAAAAAACAAATAAAAGAGATTCTGCTATATAATTTGTCCAATTTTTAAAATCCCAACTTTGTTTATTTTTCCATCCCAGTGCAATTACCGCATGTACCTCTCTTAACAAAAAAATTATTACATTATCTTCTGTTTTACTCAAACCCAATTTTCTTAGATTCAAAGTTAAGCAGATCTCTTTATTAAATTGGAGGTTTCTGCCCATTGCTTTATTTCTCTCTTGGGTAATTTTTAACCAAAAATTTTGTACATTAGGACACTCCTACCACATATGAATATATGTCCCTTTTTGCCCACATCCATGCCAACAATTTGATGAAATTTTTTTGTTTATCAGTGAGATCTGATGTGGGGTTTTATAGGACTTACTAATTAACTTTAATTGTTGTTCTCTCACCTTTATATTTTTGACTTTATTTATCTGGGAGACCCAAAGCGTTATTTCTTCTATATTTATCTTCAAGCCTTTCTCCTTTCTCTCTCATATCTTTATTATCTTTATTATAAATTAAGAAATACACCTGGCATTGCCCAGATCGATCTCATTGACTGTATTTATGAATGAAACTGACATTTTACTAGATGCAACTAGAATCCCTTCAAATTTGTTTCACACCAAGTGCCATGCAAAATGGACCCCAAATCAGCAATTTACCCCTCAAAGGCCATTTACCAATGGGTTCTGAATCTGCGCAACAACATTTTAATATGCCATCCTAAGGGTACATAGTGACTTTGGTCAAAATCAGTTTGTACTAATATGCATTCTAGCACAAAAACACAAAAAATTGAAGATACCCAAAGTAGTTGCCAGATTGGGTCTAAAACTTTACCACAGTCTTCAGCAGGGTCCCATTAGATTAGGGCTAGGCAACGGTGACAGGTCTGGGGGTCACTGTTGTGCTCCAGGACACTGGGAACTATATGGACTACCCAAATATAAAACAACCCCCAAGTGTCCAGAAATCCAATTATGTTTCACAAAAATTTTAAAAAAAATGTTAAACAGTACAGAGCTGCCTTGAAACATATTTAAAAACTAAACTGTCACACCGGGAAGCTCCACCAGGAGCAGCAATTCAGTCTCTTTGGGGGATCAGCAAAAGGTCACTCTGGGGATTCTGGAAGTGTTGAGGGCTACAAAAATACCCCTGGGGACCACATAGGGCCCCAGAGACCATCTCTAAATTAGAGTATCATAGGAATGTACAATTGGAAGAGACCACAAGGGCCATCCAGTCCAATCCCCTGCAATGCGGGAACACACAATCAAAGCACTCCCGACAGATGGCCATCCAGCCTCTGTTTAAAAACTTCCAAAGAAGGAGACTTCACCACACTCCAGTGTGGTGTGCTGTACTATCAAACTGCTCTTATCATCAGGAAATTTTTCCTAATGTTTAGGTGGAATCTCTTTTGCTGAAGTTTGAAGTCATTGCTCTGTGGAGCAGCAGAAAAAAAAGCTTGCCCCATCCTCTATATGACATTCCTTCAAATATTTAAACATAACTATCATCTCATCTCTTAACATTCTCTTCTCAAGGCTGAACATATACAGTTTCCTATACTGCTCCTGATAGGACATGGTTTCCAGGCCTTCTACTATTTTGGTGGCCCTTCTCTGGATATATTCCAATTTGTCAATATCCTTCCTGAATTGTGCTGCCCAGAACTGGACACAGTATTCCCAGTGTTACCTCAAAACATCAGTGACTCAGAGATGCACCCACAATGCCAGTACCTCTGTGAAAAGGTGGGGAATTATTAGCTCAGATTAGGAATCCTGTGAGGGGAGGGGTAACCTCGCAAGATCTTTGACGCCAATGTTTATCAGCATTTCTGCAGGGAAGAACCGGCCAGAGATCCAAAAATAAACTAAACTACGTTTTATTAGGGGAATTAATTACACACAGAGGATCCAAACTATTATGCAATCACACAAGTCTAACTGAAGGAAAATAGAGGAAAGGTTTTAGATAGCAAGATTTAGGGCATTGTGGGTGATATTTACCAATCTAGAAGAGTAGCGAAGAAGCAGCAATGTGGCTTAGCGTTGTGTCTAAAGGCAGTACAGTCAGGAATCAGAAAGGCAGAGTGGCGACCAGCGATCAATATACTGTGTTAGCTGGCTGAAACTGGGGTATTTTATACACAATTTCTGCCTGGAGGGCACTGGTGTGAATGACTCTCTAGCCCAGTGGACAATGAGGTCTGGACGAGGCTGATGGTTTGAGCGTCAGGTGACAAAAGGGCTGATGATTGCCTGATAGCTCTGTGCTTGTCAGATAGGTTTTAGAGTGAAGGAAAGATTGCTTGGTCAGAGGAAAAGGAGATCAGACAATCAGCGGTTTGGTAGGAATCTCTCAGTTGCTATTGTCCCAAAAGGGAGAGATATTAACCCTGGTCTCCAGGGTTGTAATCCACAGCTCAAACCACCTGGCTGGCTCTCTAAATGCCCTTCTCTAAACTGCAAATCTCAGAACTCCAGAAGATGGAACCAGCTTGGATCCTGTATAAGGAGAAAGGGGGATGTAAATAAAATAAAGTAGAATCATAGAATCATAGAGTTGGAAAAGATCACAGGGGCCATCCAGTCCAACTCCCTGCCATGCAAGAACACACATCAAAGCACTCCCGACAGATGGCCATCCAACTTCTGCTTAAAGACCTCCAAAGATGGAGGCTCCACCACACTCCAAGGCAGCATATTCTACTGCCGAACCGCTCTGACCATCAGGAAGTTCTTCCTGAGGTTTAGATGGAATCTCTTTTCCTGTAGTTTGAATCCATTGCTCCTTCTCCTAGTCTCTGGAGCAGTGGAGCACTGTAGGTGTGTAGTGTGAGTGAGCACCATTCCTAAAACTATACTTGAGAATCTCTGCAAATTCAGGTGATAAATACTGACAGGATTGTAGACCAAAATGGGGCGAGGGGGGTCATACTGAGAAACAACAGCTGATGCTTAAAGGGACCTTCACATTTGCAAAATTTCTTTAATGGAGAGAAAGGGAGGAATAGTGCCAAGGGTATGAAATGGAAGAGCTAATAATGACCAGACATAGGCCATTTCCGCACTATGCTGCTATAGTGCTATTATTCCACTTTCAACATCCTATGGAATCCTGGGCTTTGCACTTAGGGAGGGGCATTTAGAATTCTCAGCCAGAGAGCCCTTTGGCCTCAATAAACTACAAACCCCAGAATTCCACAGGATGTTGAAGCTGGAATAATAGCACTATAAGAGTGTAGGGCAGAAGTGGTCATACTCGGTAGTCCTAGGATGCTGAATGTCTCCTGGATGGGGAAGATGGGTGTGGGAGATGGCATGGAGTCTGCTGAAAGAAGGCATGGCTGGCATGCTGCCTGGCACATTTAAAAGGGGGCTCGCCAGTCCATCCATCCTGCAAATAAATCAATGTGTTCTTGACGGTACCACAAACCCCTGGTTTGTTTTCCTGCGAGAGAAGAATAAAAATTAGGGAAGAATCTTGTGGGCATCTAAGGACCAGCACGTTTTACCTGGCGTAACCTTTCCCTAGATGACAGCCCAGTTCATCAGGCATCTGAATCTGGTGGGACCCAGGAGCAGCCAGTTTAGAGCGGCGGCAAGTGATCTGGTGAACTACAGCTCCCAAAATCCCCAAGTCATCTCTCTAGTGGATTCTGGGAGTGGCAGGCCAATAAAGTCACTCGCCCCAGCTCTCCTTACACCTACAGCATTCTCCTGACTCTGGCTATTTCCGCACTAGACGGTTACAGTGCTCTGATTCCACTTTCACCATCCTATGGAATCCCGGGGTTTGCAGTTTAGGGAGGGGCCTGAAAGGATTCCATAGGACGTAGAAAGTGGAATCAGGGCACTATAACCGTCCAGCGCGGAAGTGGCGTCTTTCTGCCGCCTGGTGGTGGCGACGGTCAGAGGAGCGCCGGGTCGTCCTAACTCCGCCTTGCTTCCAGCCCCCCCCTTCCCGCCGGGAGAAATTTGGGGAAGCCCCAGCCTTGGCGGTGGTCCGAGGGGCGCTAGGACCCGGCGGGCGCCCGCCACCAAGGGCGCCGTGGGGTTTCTCCGAGGTCCGTCTGGGCTGGCGGCGGAGCGCGGAAGCCTCGTCCTTTTCTGTCTCCCCGCCGCTTTTCGGAGATCGGGAGGTGTTTGGATCGGAGGAGGAGGAGGATCTGGGTCGGGCGAAGGGAGCGTGCGATCGCCCTGGCCGCCGTCGAGAAAGCGGGGAATCCATGGGCCAACCTTAAGACCCAGCGAAGTTGTGCTATGATTTGGGCAGTAGGTAAAAAGAAAGAAGAAAAGCGCCGTGACATTCCGTTCATTCCAGCCCGAGACATGGGGGTTCCCGCTCCCCCTCCCCGTAGTCTTTCTTTGCCGTCCCCTCCTTTGCGCCGCGCTGGCTTGGGATGCCAGAACCTCCGGGCGCAGCCTGTCAAAGCGCCGTTTTCCCGCTGGGACGGCCGATCGCTGCTGGCCCTTCCTCCCCTCCTCCTCCCTCTCCCTTCCTCCCCTCTTGCCCCCGGGATTTGCCGGGCTCGGGGCGGGCGGCGGGCGGGCGGGCGGGCGAGCCGAGCCGCGGTCGTTTCCGGAGGAGACGCGTGCGGACGAGACGGAGCGATTCCGCGACAAACTTCGGCGCGGAGGAGGTAACCCGTGCCCGAACTCTTTGGGCGTGCGCCTGGGTTTGAGAGAGAGGAGAGAGACCGAACGCCGTGGTTGAACCGCCTCTGCCTCTGGAGAAGGGAAAATGAGCAGCCTGCCTGCCAGTTTTAGGATTTCCTTTTTCTCTTCCCTTCTCAAAGTGAGGCCATTTCCCACTGGGCTGCGATAGTGCTATTATTCCACTTTCAACATCCTGTGGAATCCTGGGGTTTCAAAGGCCCCTCCCTAATCTGCAAACCCTAGGATTCCGTAGGATATTGAAAATAGAATAATAGCACTATAACAGTTCAGGGCAGAAATGGCATTAATAGAGGTTCCTGGAGATCGAAAATGCCAAAGACCTCAGGTGGGCCCTGGGAGACAGTGTAGGCTCTTGTTCGTTTGAGTTTTTGGTAGGCAGAGTTTGCAGGAGTGGGTGGGCTACGTTTCATAGGAAAGCAGTGGGAAACTATGGCCGTTTCTGCACTAGACTGTTATAGTGCTATTATTCCACTTTCAACATCCGATGGAATCCTGGGGCTTGCAGTTTAGGGAGGGGCCTTTGAGGCCCCTCCCTAAACTGCAAGCCTTAGGATTCCATAGGATGGTGAGAGTGGAATAATAGCACTATAACAGTCTAGTGTGGAAACAGCATCTCTCTGAGTACCTATTCCTTGCTGAAGAAAACCATGTGAAATGCATGGGGTTGCCATAAGTCAACAGGCGCCTTGAATGCAGACATACACGCTTGTAACAATACAGGTTGCATCCAGCCTTCTTGCTATTTCAGTTTCTCGGGACAAATCCCTAAATCAAAGTTGGGAAGACAGAAGAGAGGGGACTATTTCTGGAATTAAGTTTAAAAAAAAAAAGGTAAAACACAACCAAAAAAGTAGCTCTGAGTAATGCTGCTGTCACCTGCTAGGAAGAAAACAGCAGCCAGGGGGGAAAAATAATTATAGGTTGAAAGTGTTCTTTGAAAAGTATGCATAACTGTCTTGTGTATTATTTAAAGATCAAGAGGTTTTGTTGTTGGTAATTGCTGTCAAGTCGGCTTTGACTTATGGCAACCTTATGAATGAGAGATCTTCAAGACACCTTGTTTTTATTCAGCATTAGCTTATATTCCAGTGTTGTCTAGGAGGGATTTTATTTTCTCGTAGGTAATACTTCTTAGAAAGATTTGAGATCCTGTGTCTCTAATTCCCCAAATTGCCTTGTCCAGTACGTGTAACTTTTCCCCATATTCCCCAATCCAATCTGTCAGAGTTATTAACCTACAGAGGTTGGGTTCCTGAGGGAATATACTGCCCTTCTCCTTCTTGCTACTAGGCCTTGTCTCCATAGCAGCCGGCCACGCCCAAGAGCTCTGTGGCTGAGAATTCTAAAGGCCCCTCCCTAAACTGCTAATCCTAGGATTCCCGTAGAATCTTCGCAGGCAGCCAACTGTGTGAGGTCTTCTCACTTGGCACAGCCTATCACATGAGGTCTTCACCTGCCTGACACAAACTCGCAAACTTTGACTTTTATATATTAGATTATCGTTTATCACTGTCCCTGTCATAGGTATTCAGCAGTGGCACAGACTATTGGAGCCTTCTTCTTTGGAGGTCTTTAAACAGGGTGGATGGCCATTTCTTAGGAGTGCTTTATTTTTGTATTCCTGTATGGCAAGTGGTTAGACTAGATGGACCTTGGAGTGTCTTCCAGCTCTATGATTTTGTGATTCTACTACTCCTATCTAGGTGGTGGTGTTTTTTTAACGTTTGGGTAACAGGTACTGGAAAAAAGCTCTAGCTCAGACCCTGGAGGGCCACCAAAGAAGGGCTAGATATCTCAGTGTTCTAACATGGGATAACATTCTCATTCATATGAGTTCACTCTACACTGCCTATGTACACTTTAGGGTGCAATTGTGTGCCATGACAATTCCTGGATCTTGGCTAACAGCAAAAATCTCTGGAATGTGTTTTTTTCTGGTTTCGTGTAGATTGTTGCTTGTTGTTAACCGTAGTCAAGTTGAGTTCAACTTACGGCAGCCTTATGAATGAGGCTCCAAACCACCATATCCTCAGCTACCCTGCTCAGGTCTTGCAGAAACAGGAATGTGTCTTCGTTGATATGATTCATGTAGGTTACCTGGGGGGAAAAAGTTTAAAAGTTGCAATTACAAAGTTAAAATTCTGACTATGCCTATAAAACTCTTTCCAGGAAGCAGACCTACCTGTGAGGTGATTTGTGATTATATCAGTTTGCTTGGACTGCTTATTTAGTGTAGGAAACATTTCAGGCATTCTGCAATTTTCAACTAATCTACATTGCACCAAAAATGAAACATGGCTTGTAATCATATCCTAAAGTGGTACTGTAATTGGATCTTCTTCCACTGCCCAATATGGCAGGGGACTGGGGAGGTAGAGGTACACTTTAGGTCATAATTTTTCTTGCAAGATCATTTGACAGCCAAGATCATTAGTTGTCACTTGAAATGAGACTTCTACAGTGTACCATGGCCCTGTGTTTCTCAAGCAACTGATTCAATCTTGTTGATGTACTAGCTCGAGTACTAGAGATCTGTATTCAAATCTCCATTCAGGTGTATACTTAACTGGATGACTTTGGAACAGATGCTGTCTGTCAGGTGAACCTACTTTGCAGAGTTGTTGCAAGTATGGATATAAATCTTTGTAAAATTTGTTCTTGCAGGCAAGACTGAATAATTTTACCTACTGCGAAAAATTCGTTGAAAACTGCACAGTTAACAAAGACTGTTTGCAGTCTGCATTTATTCTTTAAAAAAATGCATGTTGAGTTATTGTGCAAAAAATGGCAATTCTGCACAGAAAACATGATTTTCTGCAACAAAAATAAAATTTTGGGGTAGAAAGTGATACTTTCTGTGCAAAAAAACCCAAGTGTGCTTTTAGTGCAGAGTTAAATCCTGAACTGTGAAAATTCTCATCCATCCTAGATTCACCTTGTAAGGTTTGCATGACATTCAGGAACCTCATTTTTTTTTTTTGTCGATTATTTGAGTATTTTCCTTAAAAATATATATATTCCTAGCCATAAGGAATAGGACCATAATTTACCACTCCAGTCTCCTTGGAGGAAAGCAGATAAGTGTCATGAATTAAAATTATGTTTTGCCCAGGAATCCTGAAACAAAATTTTGTAGCTGCAAACCCTGGTAATTACCTCCTTCCTTGTTGTTGTTGTGTGCTTTCAAGTTGTTTCCAGCTAATTGCAAAAGCCTAAAATTTAGGCTCACGAGTGAGGTGAAGGAGAAGTCTCTTGAGTGCTACAAGACATAAATGTAACTTACTGAGCCCAAAACATTTGCAGGGGTTGGAGCTCCCTACTGTAGATTTATGATTCAGTGTTCCACGCCTGCCTCATAAGAATGTATAAACATAAACATAATTGTGTTCCATCAGACCAAAGGTGTATTTAGTCCAACATCCTGTTTCCTGCAGTGACCTACCAAGTGAGCATTCACACTAGTGAATTATAGCATTCCACTTGTCCATGTTGACTGCCATGATTACAGCCAATGGAATTCTGGGATTGTCCGTTAAGGGAAGGGCATTTAGAAATCTCAACTAGAGCGCTCCAGTGCCTCATTGAACTACAAACCCTGGGATTCAATAGGGTGGAATCATGGCAGTTGAAGTGGGATAATAACACTACAATTCTGTAGTGTGAATGGGTCCCAGATACCTGTGGGAAATCCACAAAGAGGACACAAGGGCAAGATCGCTCCTCTGCTTCTATCCTCAAGCAATTGGTGTGGAAAGGCAAACTGCCTCCGTTACTGGAGATACCATGTTGATGTTGTGTGCCTTCAAGTTGTTTCCAACTTATGGTGACCTCAAGGGAAACCTGTCACAGGGTTTTCTGGGGCTGAGAGTGAGTGACACGCCCAAAGTCATCCAGTGGGTTTCTGTGGCCAAGCAGGAAGTCAAACCCTGCTCTTCAGGGTCATAGTCCAGTGCTCAAACCACTGGCCCTAGAGGTACTATATAGGCCTCATAATTACTTGATAGGCTTGTCTCTTGTGAATTTGCCTAATCCCTTTTTAAATCTCTCAAGATTGATGATCCTTACTACATTAAATTTTAATCATTTGGATCCAGCATTTTTCCTAATATTAGGACACAGGGCTGGTTGCAGCATATTAAAACCAGAACAGATGAAAGACAGAAAATGTTCATTAAAATATATATAAAACTTGTTTTAAAAAAGCCGTTAAACTATATATAGAATTAAAATTGTTTGTTTAAAGATAGGATATAAAAAACAACAACAAAACAATTCTCTGTAAACATTAGTCAATTCCAAAAAGTCTTTTGAAATAGGAAAGTTTTCACATGGTGACAGACAGACAGCACAGAAAGGAAACCCATCATAGGGAGCTAGTTCCAAAGTCTGAGAGCAGCCACCAAGAAGGCCCTTTCCTTTATACCAGCCATAAATGCCTGGGAAAAAGGTGGCACTGAGAGAAGGGCCTCCTGCAAAGATCTTAGAGCTTGGGCAGACTCATACATCTTCACAGATACCACAGTTTTAAGTACATGCAGTATGAAGGAGTATTTTCTTTTATTTGTCCACAGTTTCTCATGATTTAACGTCAGTGAGTGACCCAGAATTCTAGGATTACTGAGGAGGAAAGCTCGTTTTCTTCAAACCATGCATAATTTTATAACCCTCTATCATCTCCTTTTGTCATTTCTCTAAGTTGTTGTGTGCCTTCAAGTTATTTCTGACTTATGGTGACCTTAAAATGACCCTACTGTGGGGATTTCTGGGGCTGAGAGTGTGTCACCCAGTGGGTTTCCGTGGTTGAATGCAGAATCGAAACCCAACATTCAAACCACTGCACCAGGCTGGCTCTTCTCTAAGCTGAAGAGCCCCAAATGTTGTAGCTTTTTCTTACAGTTGATTTATTCCAGTTTTTCTAACCTCTACCATGTCTACATCTTTATCGTATTATTCCATTTAAGTTTTAATGGATCTGTGTAATTCTTCTCCGCTCCTGAATCAGGTGTAAGAATGAAGCACACAGACAGGGCAGAGGAAACTACCGGCAGATCTCTGCCTAAACTGGCTTCTTTCTCATCAGGAAGCATGCCTAGATCGCAGTGACTCACATAAAAGCACAGAGATGGACTCCTCTAAGAGTAGGGGCAAGTCTTTCATTGTTGTGCACATATTTAAAAGTGGAACTTTTTGAGGTTTAAATTGGAAGTGAGCTTCTGATTATTTGGATTTAATGTTTTCAGTGCTCAGAGGTTAGGAGATTCTGGTTTTCATTGTGTTGGTTTTGGATGGTTCAAAAAGCCATGCTGCTGTCACTACATAGCGTGACCTTGGACAAGTTAACAGCCTCACCTTGCCTAACCTCACAGAGTTCTTCCGAGGATAAAAATGAGATAATTCCACATAAGCTCACCTGCACTGGCTGGAGACTGTATGGGAATGTCACACCATGTGATATAAATACCTTATCCAGATGCTCTAGGGATTGTATGAGGACGCCCTGTATTAGCAGTGTTTGTGTGTAAGAGGGAGAAATGAAGGCACAACAGTGGCAAGAACTGTGGCCTTTGTTCCAGTTGGTCCCAACCTGTGAAACAGATGTCCCCCTGAAAGTTGGAAGTCCTGTGCTCTATTGATCACCTGAAGAGTGTGTAAAACACACCTTTTGTTATTCACAACTGGCTGATTAGTTTGCTAGATGCTGTTCATTGTATTCTTTCTCTGCATGTGTGTGTGTGTGTTAAATTGTTTTACTTAATTTTTTGCACACCAACCCAGCTTGTGTTGAAATGTGTACCTTGATACAAGCATTGATAGGGGTGGACCAGATGATCCTCAGTGACTCCTCCAGTTTTACAATTCAGCTATGTGGGAACAAGCATTGGGAGCACAGAAGCCATTGATTGCTCTGCCTTTGGTAGGCAAGCCCCTTGGGATGGCTCTGATAGGATGATAGCTAGCAGGGCATTTTAATAAATACGTAATAAGGAAACAGATAGTTGTTCGATGTGGCCTGTCTGATAGGATGTGCTAGGTATTGTATTGCTGATGAGTGCTGGATTTAAATTGTGCATCTTAACATTGTTTTAATTCCTTTTGATTGTTTAATTAAGTTTCAACTTTCGTATTCTGTGGGTTTTAACTACGTCTTTTTAACTGTTGTAAGCCATTTTGAATCCCAACCTGGGAAAAAAAGCAGGGTATAAATAAAGATGATGATGATGGTGATGATGGTGATATGCTAACTTTTATTATAATGGGAGATGTAAACATACCTGGCTGTCTGCATTCTCTGGACAAAAAAAATCTGCGCACAGAAATCTGCGTATGGGAATCCAACTTTATTAGAAGGTTAACATACAGGATGATTAAAGTTCTGCTTAACAAGAAAAGAGATTCCACTTAAAATATTGGAAAGAAAATCTTGACTGTAACAGCTGTTCAACAGGGGTACAGATTCCCTTGGAGAGTGATAGACTCCCATCTTTGCAAAACTTTAAACAGCAAGCTTGGTTGGGCATCTCTCCGGAGTGCTTTTAGTTGTGTATTCCTGTATGAGAGAGGGGTAGATTAGATGACTCTTGTGGTCCCTTCCCACTTTTTTATGCCTGTGCTCACCTTCTGCAAATTATTGTTGTTGATATGTGCCTTCAAGTCATTTCTGACCTATGCTGACCCTTAGGTGAATGTATCATGGGGTTTTCCTGGCAAGATTTGTTCAGAGGGGGTTTGCCATTGCTTTCCTCTGGGGCTGAGAAGGTGTGAGTTGCCCAAGGTCACCCAGTGGGTTTCCATGGCTGAGCAGAGAATTGAATCCTGGTAGAGTCCTAATCCAGCATCCCAATCACAGCAGTACACTGGCTCTCCTTCCACAAAATAGATCCCTTTGTATATTTTAGACTGTGGCCATTTCCGCACTAGAGTGTTATAGCGCTATGATTCCACTTTCGACATCCTATGGAATCCTGGGGTTTGTAGTTTCGGAAACTGCAAACCCCAGGATTCTATAGGATGTTGAAAGTGGAATCATAGCGCTGTAACACTCTAGTGCGGAAATGGCCTGTAACTCCCATTGTATTAGTGTGTATGGCCAGTGATCAGAAATGATGGGAGTAGCAGTCCAGAATATATAAAGGGAATCAGACTGGGGAAATACCGGTATATGCTGATGTTATGGTTGTTGTGTGCCTTCAAGTAGTTTCTGACTTATGGTAGGCCTAAGGTGAACCAATCACAAGATTTTCTGGGAGCTGAAAGTCCCAAGGTCTTTCCGTGGGTTTCCATGGCTGAGCAGGGAATTGAATCAGGACCTTCAGGGTCATAGTCCAATGCTCAGACCACTACACTACGCTGGCTATACTATACTATACTGTTATTTCTGCTTTTGCATCATTACTATGCCAGCAACAAAGAGTGTTCTGCACGCCCTAAACTTCTCTTGCTTCTGGCACTCCATTGTCATACCCTGCAGAACCCTCTTCTTCAGCAAACAGAACAATGTAAGCAATTTAGTCCACGTTGCATAGCTTACTATATCACATTTGTTGATTGTTATATTTTAAAAACAAAATTCAAAATTCAATTCATCACCCTAGTCCAAATTAGTGAAAAAGATTACTACAGTAGTATCACTTTCCATATGCTTCAAGTCACCTCTTGATTAATGGTGACACTATGACTTTCATAGGGTTTCCTTAGGCAAAGAATACCCAGAGGTGGTTTTGCTAGTTTCTTCCTCTGAGATACAGCCTACAGCATCTGGTATTCGTTGGCAGTCTCCCATCCAAATACTAATCAGAGCTGACCCTGCTTAGCTTCCAATATCAGGTGGGTGCCATAAGGGTATTTAGGCCCTGTAGTAGCAGGTAGCAGATCCTTTTTGAAGAGACAGATGGGACATTTGAGGGGGGAAAAAAAGATTTCACCAGCCAGCATGGTGTGGTTTGCATAAGAAAAACCACACGCTAGTGTTAACAATGGGCCAGCTAATTGTATGAACAATTCTAAGTAAATGATCCTAAAAGGTCTTTCTTTGGCAAACAGCCTGAAAAAAGAGAGAGAACAGGGCAGGCAAATTGTGTGTTGACTGCTGTAAATGCCAAGCATACAAGAGGGATTATCTTCTGTTATTTACTTTCAGGATTCTTTCTTGCTGGAAACTGCAGCCGAGGTTAAAGGGACTACGGGCTGCAGCTCGCTAGGAAAAAGCAGAGTTTAGCACTGATGAGTGAATGTAAAAGTAATGTACCCTGCATATGAAAGGAGGTGGGAAATGGTTTGGTGGTAGCAATAATCACACCATTTATTAATAAATAGGGTGGAGTGGTTTAATTAAGGCAATTTTATCTCAAGGGGTTGGATCCAGACTGAATAATTACAATTTAAGAGATTAGAGTTGTGTGGCAAAGCTTTTGCGGACTCCATCCCACTAAGCTGTGGTCATGCAGCCCAAATTGTTTCTGAGTTACAGAATTTACATGCTTCGATGCAGTTGAACACTTTTGAAATTAAGGATTTTTGTTTGGCTTTCTCTGAATATGTGCAAGAATGCAAAGCAAGAATGCATACTTGAAGACTAACAGGCCATATACTTAGGGACAGAAATCTAGGCCACAAAGATAATTCTGTGGAATTTGATGGGATTTGCTTCTGAGCAAACATGCCTAGAATTCTATTGCCCATGCTCAGAACTTTCTAAAAGCAAGATCTGGTAGTTGCTGGACAGAACAGTGAGTTGATTTTTTTTTCATGAGGGGAAAGTAAAACATCCATGCCCTTTGGTTGACATTCTAAATATGCCTGTTGTACAAATTCCAATATACCTGACTTATTGTGTCATTTATAATGTTTACCTCCAAAAGTCAAATATTATTACAACTGAGTTCTTGTTCTGTTTCTTGTTCTACCCAGCAAGTGTGCTTTGGTGAAATGCCCTGGTTCAGACAGATTGTGAAATCATGGCTTCTGCTCTGTGCATAAGCTGTAGCAAGCTTAGAGCTTGCCCACTTCTTCGGCATGTACTGGGAAGCAGACACTTCTGTTTTTAATTAATCGGAGTTTCTCATGATACCTGAACTCTGGAGACTGTGGTTTGTGGTCAGTAATCATGGCTAGTGAGAGCAAGCCTGGATCTGAAACCGTGTTTTGATTTTAGTTGATTCTTGCTAACTGTAGTTTTCACATCTACTGTTGTTGTTATGTCTGTATTACCCAAAACTGGGGTAGAGCAAAGCTTTCTGACCATTTTGTACTACTGTTCCCCAGCTCCCTTAGCATTTGCTATGTAGGGCAAAACTGATGGGACTTGTGGACCAAAACAGTGAAGAGCCAAAGCTTCTTCCATACCTGGTTTAGAGAAAGTTGCCCCTAAACAAGTAACTCACCAGATCAGAACTGATAAGGAAGGAAAGATGAAGCTCATTCACATTACTTGGGTACATTGCACTGTCTTTTTTGTAGTAATTCATGTCATCTCATGAGTCATTTCAAGCTTCAGTTGACTCATTTTGGCTTCCAGTGAGATCACAGGTATAAAACTGCTCTCAAACCCCATTATTTGTCTTTTTGACAATACGTGGTATCCCTAGAAGTCCCCCTCCAGCATCCCATTTCAGATAAGTTGATTGGGACAGCATATATCTGGCCATCATGATTGGAAACCACTGGTAGCCTTGTCCTCCCTAAGTGCATCAAACCTCCCGTTAAAGCTGTCAAAACTGATGGCCTTCACCATCGCCTTTTCAGGGGCAATCGTGATTCTGCCACAGGGTGTATTCTTGAGACTGCACTGGCACAGTGTGTGTTGAAAAACCCACCCCAGCGGATGTGTGGATAGATGAAATGAATTGCTACAAAAGGCTACTTTTATACTTGTTTCTTAGAGCAGAAACCAGCTGCAGATCTGAATGGGGGAAAATAGATTTTAGAAAAGTATTCTGGCTTAGTCCCATCTGGAGTACAAATGAAACTTAAGTGTTGCTTTACCAGGTTTCTGTTGTTTCATTGGGTCTGCTTTAATTTGGACTAGCAACTGGATTTGACTGTCTGTGTTTTTATGCTACAGGAGTAGCATACCCCCACTCCTTGCCAAAGTGAAGTTATGATTATACTTTGAAAGTGGTAGCTTAAACCTTACCCTTACGGTGATAATCCTAACTGGGGTGTTGCACCTAATTGTCTTTTTGTGACAAGAGGTATAAAATATATTTGACCCAGATGTCAGAGCAGACTAGCACTGGCTGGTGAGTCTGCTGCAGCAGGAGCTCATTGTGCTCTTACCTAGGTCCAAGGACAGGCTCTGGTTGAGGCCTGGTTGGGATGTAGACTAGGTGGGGGAAATCCTGCGGCTATTGAGATGTTATTAATGTGCAAGTCCTAGCAACCCTACACAGTCACCAGTGGTGAGTGATGCTAGGAACTGTAGTCTGGCAATAGGTAGAGGACTGTATGATTCCCACCCCCGTATGAGCAGATGGGGATCAGAAAGCAGAAACGTGGTCATGAATGGATTGGACACTTGGTCCTGGACAGGGCCAGCTGAAGACATTTTGCTGTCTAAGGTCAACATCCCAGCCCCCAGTGTATCCAACTGAATGTACAGTATGGTTGTTGAAGCTTGTTTTAACTTTATTTTAAGTGTTTTAGCTTATTTTATTTTTATCTCGAACCACAGTTCCTGAGGGCAGAAACCAGCACACACAGCTCTTTGCCCCAGGAGAGGAATCATTGCTAATCCCCTGCATCTGTTGCCTGATTCTGCCTCGTGGTGGAACCAGCTCTGATGCTGGATCAGGAAGGCGTGGACTGAAAAGTTTGAGGAGAATCAGAGCTAAGTGGGGTGGCCTAGTTCTATGGCAGCAATAGTAGTTTGCAGGAGCCAGAAGTGGCTGGCAGGTGAAAGACAGGCAGGCGGGTGTCATAATCTAAGGTGCCAGATTGGAAGAGGAAGCTGGAAAGTAGGCAGTGTTGCCATTCAAAACAAGTTGCCCTAACTGTAAAAGCTGGCTTGATTTCAAGGGCTTCACAAGGCCTGATGTGTTTGCAGAGTCAGCTGACAGTATTCGCGATAGGAAGTGAACTGATTCTTATCAAGTGGGGATTACAACCTGGAGTGGATGCCCTAAGGCAGGCAGGGAGGTCTGTCAACCCAGACCTAATCCAGCCCATGGGGTTACCACAGAGATCAGATCATGGCTTGAGGAAGCCATACTTTGCTTGCATTGAGATTGTCCCACACATATCACTCACCTTCCTACATGGGAAGACGAGAGGCATGTACGGGAATCTTGTTATTACTGTTAGCTGTACTTTTGTGTTTCATCCGCCCTAAGTCCTTCCCAAGATACCCATTCCCTGACTGAAGTGCTGGCAGCATCTGGATGAAGTGACAACCGTGGGTCTGTTCACACTACACAGTTATAGCACTGTGATTACACTGTAGTGGCTATGGCTGAATCCTGTGGCATCCTGGAGTTTGCAGTTTGGTGAAGCTGCTGGCTGAGAATTCAAAATGAATTCAAAATACCCCCCTAAACTGCAAATCCGAGAATTCCATAGGAGGTTGCCGTGGCAGTTAAAGTGGGATCGTAGTGCTATAACTGTGCAGTGTGAAAGGGTCCTAGATGATGTTGGGATGTGGGCATTCTCTTTGATGCCATCTATCTTGCAGATCTTGTTAATTTTTAAGTTGTTTTTTAAAGGCCTTTGTTTATCACCTTTCAACCCACTGGGCTCCAGAGGTGGTGTGCGATGGTTAAAAATGTTTAAAATGTGAAATACGTAGATAGAAATATTTAAAAACAGACCAAGAAGTGCTTTTAAAAAATCAAAATTAAAACAAAAACTGCCAGAGCAGCTATTGCTAATTTTAAGAATTAAAGGTAAAGTGAAGGAACAGCCTTAGCAGTGTTCTGGAACTTCAGAAGGGATGAAGCCAGACTGACTTCCCTTGGAAAGGAATTCCACAATAGAGGAGCTGTTACAGAGAAAGCCCTGTCAAGTA
The DNA here is from genome assembly GCA_030412105.1 of Cyclura pinguis. NCBI lineage: Eukaryota > Metazoa > Chordata > Lepidosauria > Squamata > Iguanidae > Cyclura > Cyclura pinguis. The sequence continues at coordinate 271,962,503 of CM059601.1, read as the reverse complement.
TACACATTAGCGTAGACTCACAGGGTGTTGAGACATGCAGCAGGGTCTGTGTTAAGGATCTTGGATTTTGGACAGCCTTATATGGAACAAGGCAGTCTTTCAGCTGTCCTGGCATCAACCTGTGAATGGGGTTCCCCTCTCCCTACGGCTTTCTAAATGGTCCCAATGATGTGACTTTCTCTCCCCTTCTCTTCTTGCTTGATCATTTTCTGGTGTGGCAAAGACAACGGGGACAACAACATTGTCTTTTCAGATATGTTACAAACATATCTGATTGCCATCATTGACATTTTGAATGAGCATGTTGATAAGTGCTGAAATACATTCCAGATGAGTGCCTGAAAAGTAGGAAAGTACATTTTGGACATCTACAGATCTGAGATGGTCCACCTTTGCAGATGAAGGTTAGCAGTTACCAAATGACGGTAAGCAAGGTCCCAGATCTGTGCCCTTTGAGACATAAGCTGACATCCTACACGTGCTCTAGCTTGGCAAGCTCAGTTTTGTGTTCTGCCCCTGCCTGGCATCTGGTCTAAATCACCTTGCCTCCCACTGGTAACCAGATGGAGCAAGAGCCCCTTCTGGGGCTTGACAGCAGGACAGTGGGAGGCACATAGCCCCCTGTGGCTCATCCAAAAAAGAGACTTATGTGCACTAACAGGATGCTAGTGAAACAGGGTGGGCAAGTCTCCTTCATCCAACTGTATGATTTCATTTCTCAAAGGCTGGTGTAGCATGTGCTAACTATTCTTCCCACACCAACTGCTGCTATATCACCTCAACCCTCAGCCCCAAGAGGGAGAGCGGTCACATACCCAGAGGGCAGTCCTCTGTGTGAAAGTTTTCTCCGTTTGAAGGTCTAAATCTAGTTAAAGAGCTGTCACAACAGGACGCAGTCCTTGAAATTGTTTTTTTATATATGTTTTATTGAAATAAAAACAAATAATACACGAAAACACAAACAACATCACAAGACAAAAAAGAAACAGACATAGCTATGCAACTACCTATACAATGCAAATCAAGCAAACTAAACCGCCCAACACCTAACTAAAAATGAAGTTTCCACCGCTGTAGCAAACAGCTACATAGTAATTCTAATAGTAATCGTAACCTCAGCATCATATTGTAATAGGTTTTTCAAATCTGCTGTTTAATCTAAAATTGACTAATATACTGAGAATATTAGTAATAATGGTAGTAATAGCAATAACCTGTCTATCAATTCTATCCTAAATTCTTGAAAATAAGATCATAGAAGAAAGATTAAGGTTATATATTTTCTTTAAAATTTTAAGCTAATATTACCTACTAAAGTTATTTATCTAAAATCTAAAGTCTTCTCTAATGTCATTTGAATAAAGGATAATAACTGTTTTTCTTGATTCATCCTTTACGTTCTCATCATTCATAACAATAAGCAGCTGTAAGAAATTGTTCATCCTTTGGGAAAAGGAGAGCACACTAAGCAGATCCATTGATCACCTGGCCACATTTTTCTTCATTGTAATGGGTGGGAATATATTTCTATTTCATTTGTAGTCACCACGTACACAACTGTACATATAAATCACCGTATGCACATTGCATGCAGCTCAGTGTGCTCTTGCTAGTACGTTTCCCTTCCTTTTTTGGTCATGCAAAACTGGTCATCCTGAACAATGATGTAGTGGGAAAGGGTTCGTTCCCCTACTTGCATTGCATAATATGGATCCCTTGCTACCCCCTCCCACATTTTCTGTTTAAGTAACAAGAAACAAGAGTGTTGCACTGTTTGGCCTGGAAAGTAGCACCAAGAATCACCTTATAGTTCTCATAGGCCCCTTTTGACAGTTGTTGTTAATTTTGTTCATATCCTGAACCCCTACCCCCAACTAGAATACAAGACGGTTTACAAATAAAACCATATGGTTAGAAGGTATGAAAGGTCAATGATAAAATGAAATTAAACTATCGCTAACATTAAAAACAATTGAAAATTGCAACTGGAAAATAACAGAAGGCAGTTTAAGCCTCTTACACACCAAATTGAAGCAGGGAGCTCTGTATTAAGATTATTGTTGTTGCATGCCTTTAAGTTGTTTCTAACCCTAAAACAACCCTATCATGGGGTTTTTTTGGCAAGATATGCTAGAAGGGGTTTGCATTGCCTTCCTCTGAGGCTGAGAGAGTGTAATTTACTTAAGGTCACCCCATAGGTTTCCATGACTGAGTGGGGATTTGAATCCTGCTCTCCCAGAGTCCTAGTCCAAGACTTCAAACCGCATCATCCTGCTGGCTTTCTCTGTACAAGACGAACATAGCAAAGCAATATTAGATAGACTGTTCAGCTCTTGATCACACATGAAAGCTGCTTTCATCACTCAGTATGTGGTTCACCTTTGCCTGTTTCAGCAGAAAATTTCCACCAAGTTGCTTGGACAATTTATTGCTTGGCACATACAGCAAAAACAAACTTGTGATTGACACTAAAAGTAAGGGAGCTCCTGGAAATTCTTGAGAGGAATGTTTCAGATTCTCTTCTTTCTTTTTCAATCCTCATCCCACACACACTGTTCAGAAGGTCCACTTAACCTCCAAAGAGGCTTTTGTGGAGGGGGGGGGGCAGGTAGCCAAGGGAGAGTACCTAGGATAAAAGCTTTCCTTTTGTATCTTTAAGTAAAAATATTGTTGAATCAGAGCATTGCCCAAGGTATATTGATGTTCCACACATTCATGGGCCCTTTCATTTATAGCACTATCTTTCCACTTTTACTGCCATGGTTCTATCCTATGGAATCCTGCAATCTGCGGTTTAGAGAAGGGTATTTAGAATGATCAGATGCAGAGCTTTAACGCCTCCTAAATTACAAACCCCAGGATTCCATAAGATGTTGCCATGGCAGTTAAAGTGGAATCGTAATTGTGTAGTGTAAAAGGGCCCCAAATCAAGGTGCTTATATGGTTCATGATGCAGAAGAACCTTCAACCACCATCCCTGGCAGTAAGGAATTAAAGAAAAATTACATAACTAACAATTTGCTGTAATTTCCTGCAGGATAATAGACCCAGCCTTGCTTAGAAAGAGCTAAGCAGATGTGGAATACAGTTGATATTCACTGAGCTCAGCCAAAAATAGTTTGATATTGTTTGAATGGGACAATTGCTTTCTGAACACCAAGCACAGGATGAGTTTTGTAACAGTCTTTTCAACACAGCATCTTTCCTTTTTTCTGAAGTATTGTTTAAACTTTCACAGATGAATAGCGTTTTCAACCTGTTTTCCCCAAGAGCCAATATAAACGGAGAAGAGATTGATGAATAGGAGCCAGCAAGGCGCCTGGCAGCTCTAAGGTTTATGACAGATCTACAGGCAGTTCAAAAAAGCAGTAGCTAGACAGCTGAATGTGAAAATGCTGTGGAGTTGCCTATAGTTGCTAATGTCCCAGAAAAACACCTATCTGTGTTAGCTCACTATACAGAACTTGATGGGCACTTTGCTGGCCGGAGAGCTTTTGGCATCTAGAATAGGAAATCCAAGCATCTCCTCTTCACACTGATTTTAACATGGGATGCAGTTAGGGATGAATTGGTCAGTTTTACTTTCTTCTTTTTCTAACCTGTAGTTTGTTTTGTCCTATTTCTGCGTCAGTTTGTGAATTTTAAAAAATGCACAGACAAATTCATACACATTTTTTGTGTGCACTTTCCAGATTATCTGTATTTTTGCACACTTTGTTTGCCTAAAAACCATATTTTCCCAATGAATTCTTTTAAGCATGATGCATTATGGTACATTTTTATGATGATCACACACTTCCTTGTGTGCAGTTTCACCTAATGTATGTATTTTCTGTGTCTTGATTTGATAAGAAAGCTGCAAATATGAAAGTGCCATTTCGGTTCTTTTATGGAGTTGGAAATTGTGACTTAGGTAACTTTCTCATCAAAATGCAAACAGAATGAATTCCTGTCCCAACCTTAGGTGTCATGTACTGAGAAGTCCACCTACACAGGCTTAACTGAAATGAATGTGAACTCTTTGAATGACACAGTGTCCCCTCTTGTGCCCTTTTGTATTGAGATGGAGCATCCTCAAGCAACTGCTGGGGGTTCCAGTTCTTCCCCAGAGTGACGTGTTGATGCAGACCCTGGGCCCACTGTAAAAGTGCATTTACCCTGCAGCTGCTATTTTATTTTTCCCCAACACTTCTAGTGTTGCATTGGGACTGTAAGGAACTGCAGCATTTCAAGCCAAGGAAAACGGTAGAAGAGCCAAGCACCATACAAACAGGTATGAGAACTGGAATGGGGAGTAGGTATCCCTCTAGCTGTTGTTGGATTACCATGCCCATCAGCCCCTAGCTGGCATAGGCAGTGGTAGGGGAAGATGGGATTTGCAATTCAGCAGTGTCAGGAGACGTAAACATTCTTTTAACCTTCTGTCTGGACTAGGGTTGCCAGCTCAAGTTCATCCCAGACCCTGAAGTTTCTGAGCCAAAGGCTGAGACAGCTCCTGGTGATCTCATTAAATGTCATGCATTTAGTACCAACCACAGTTGTTTACAGCTCGTCGTTCACACTCACGCACAAAGATACACAGAGAAAATATTTTCCTGTTTGGAAATGAAGACAGAAATCTCAGCTAAATGGTCTGTTCCCAGCTCAAGATGAAGTGTGCGGGGGTCGTTCTTTCTCGCCTATGTAGGGGAGGTGAGATAAGGGACATTTAATTTAGCCTGCTTGCTTCTAGCCAGAAGGTGGATGCAGAGCAGAGTAGAGGGTGATCACTGGTGCCCCCGTTTTTGGAAGCTACAGCAACCAATCAAGTAAGCTTTGGAAACTGTAGCAAGCTGCTGCTCTACTAGGTGAACTGGAGATGTGAATACAAGCCCTTTCCTCTTTCCTGGAACTGAGACAACCAAAACTGAAGAATTTGCACCTTTGTCTCTTGCCTGGGGACGACCCATGAAAACTGGGGAACCTGGGCCCTGAGTTCTGGCAACTCTAGTCAGAGGGCAAGAACTTGTCAAGTAGCCGGAGTGAGTCAGAGGGGCAAAGTAAAGGTTGGCGGGTTTTAAATATCTACACATATACATATATCTCTGTTGTGCTATCAATAGGACACAAGACAGATTTATTTTTCCAAATAGTACAGGACACAATGCGAGGTCCAGATATTTAACTGTGGAAAAAATATATCAACTAGAACGTTTTCGGTACTGCCGTTTTCCTGCCAGCCTGGCTTCAAAGATCTTTTGATTTTGCTGGGCAGATGGCATATTTATTCAAAATTATTTTCCTGTCCTATCTCTGTGGGCTCAGAGGCATGTGAATATATGTATAAGCATATGGGGGAGAATAAAACATGAAGAAATAAAGACTAGAAAGCTCTTAGTCTTCATGAGACCTTGGTGGGTTGGCTGGGGAATGTATTGCTATACATAAAGAAATAAAGAGTTCATTATAGAACTAATTATAAAATCTTCCAATATCCAAAGAAGAGAGAAATTGCTGAAGGTTAATAGAAATGCATGCCAGAAATGTTCTGTTGGTGGAGAATGGTGGAATTAATTAAATTAAATTAACTTTGTGAGAGCAAGAGAAGGATGATATAATGGAGACATTTTTATTAGATAGTCTTTTCTGGGATTCATGCAACAAAAAGTATTGGCACAGTCCTATGTATGTCTACTCAGAAATAAATCCCACTGAGTGCAGTAGGGCTTCCTTCTAGGTAACTGGGCTTCAGGTTGCAGTCTTAGGCTATTTGGATATCTTGATTTAGGAACATTGGCTATGTTTGGATGTAGTTGTACCCAGGGAAATATTTTAGGGTTCAAATATATATACTACAAACCTACACTGTAGTTTCTTTCTGAAAGAGGCAATCACATGAGTTTGAGCAAGTGGACTAATTTTACTGCATACGGGGAAAGGGGAGAAATAATGAGAGCATCTCTGATTAATTTCCCAATAAATCAGCTGTATTTAGTGCAGTGGGCCCTCTTTCCAACTGTGAAATACTTCTACAACTAGGACCTTCCTTGTCTGTGACAGAATAAGGTAAGTCGGGGTTAAGCACCCTGAGGGATTAGGATCATGGGTCTGCCACTCAGAGTAAAATCCTGACAAAAAGAATATGAGACAGCTTGAGCTGGATTTATTTCTGTCTCTCCATATGTCAGTCCTGCCTTTTCCTCCATAATTCTCAGCTTAAAATAGTGCTGTAGTACCATCCACTGTGTCCTCAATTTCTCATCAGATGGTGAAAGAATAAAATGATGGGCTGTTATAATTAGAGAGCAAAAGACGATGGCAGGGAGAGTGGAATCAGCTCTGCAAAGCAAGGGAACCATATGCATAGGCATCCATTTCCTCTTTTGCTTTTATATTGGAATTCTGTTTTTATGTGTGTATACGTATGTGGGTGAGAATAGCTCAACATCTGGAGGGCCATAGATTTCCCCATCCTTGCATTAGGAAGTAACAGATAGACAAACAAATCTTCTATTTGGTACTATCATCATCACATGGTCCCTTTCTGTGCAGTTAGTTCCTTACCCTGAATTTGGAAGCTTTTCAAAAGTTTATTTTTATTTAGTTTATATTCTGCTTTTCTCCCAGCATAGGATCCAAGGTGGCTTTTGTGTTGGAATAGCTGCAAGATGTTATGATGTCTAAGTTTGTGGTTAGCCCTAAATATGATCGGTGGTGATGGTTGTTGTGTGCCGTCAAGCTGTTTCTGACTTATAGTGACGCTAAGGTGAACTTATCATAGGGTTTTCTGGGGGCTGAGAGTGTGATATGGGCCCAAGGTCACCCAGTGGGTTTCCATGGCTGAGTGGGGAATCGAACCCTGGTCTCCAGGGTCATATTTGAACACTCAAACCACGCTAGCTCTCATGATTGGTGGACACAAATTTCCTAACAGATATGCATGGAGGGGGGCAGGTTTGAGAAAGAGTGTGCACCTGAGGTTTTATGAGGATCATCCTTATAATACTGAACTGTGATTTTGTCTAACGTGAGAAACAAGGTGTTCTTTTTGGGGCTGTATGCTGGACTTTCCAGTGTAGTTTTGGATGAGCAGCTGAGGGTTTTCTGATATGGAAAGAGGCCATATGGGGAAAGGGTACTGGTACAGATGCTCTCCCTCCTTGAGGCATTGTTAACCACAGAGGAAAAGTATGTGGACTGGTGTGTTTAAGCAGCTGATTTTTCAATGTTCTAATGTTTGGGATTTCAGATATTGAGCCCCAGTCTGGCACGTATGTGAGTTTTTCTTTTCAGGAGTACAGTTAAGGCCTTGTTTTCCCACCAGGCACTTGCAGGGTAATGACTGAACTTTTATTCTCTAATGTGCATTTTTACCTCTCCAATGGTTTTGGAGAGGCAATGGTAGCATATATGTTTTTGTAGCGAGCTCCCATGCTGTATTACTTGATTTGTTCTAAGTCCTCATGTGTAGAATGGCAGATGTTGGAGGGGTGACCGCTGTTAACTTCATAGCTACCATCATCGTGCGCTATTTGTGACGGGCCAGAAACATTTTTCTACTAACTTTCAGAAAAAAGAGCATCCATACCCCTCAACTTGTCCCAATTTTGGGAGCCCCAATTATTCTTCTGTTGTCCCACTTTTTCAGTTGCTTTTAAAGTGGTCCAGATTCTCTCTCTCCTTCCCGCCTTCCCCCTTTGTCCTCAGTTTACTTCTGTTGCTGCAAACTGAGTTCAGTTAACTCAACAGAGGGGAGAGGAGAGGGCAGAATCTTGCCCATCCCAGTGCTCTCTAGCAAAAGCAAACTGCTGTAGCATCTCCTAGTTTGTGTGTTCTTCCTCATTAATAACTTTTGTCATCTTCATCACACTTCAGTGTTGCTTGGCCAAATGTATCCTGGTTTTTATCTATGAAATGTTGAAGGGTGTGAGCACCAGATTAGACAAGGCTTGTTCTGACCGGCGTGACAATTATTTTTCCTGCCTCTAGACTAAACATGCCCACTCTTATATTTAATTAATCTTCATCGGCCAGGACTTCTCTCTTTTATGTGTGAAAGGGATACTTTAATATCATCTCAATTTTTGCTTATTTGACTTTATTGTGGTAGGAAGAAATAAAGGGAGAAAGGCCTAGAATATGTGATTTATTGATACTGTGCATGATATTGATGAATAAAGGTCCCTGCCTCAGCGTAGGCAGCTACTTCAAAGTGTGTATATCTCAAAATGAATTCATTGCCTGGTGCAATAGGCACTTTCTTAGAGTTCCTCCTAGCCATATGCTGAGGATCTCTGGTGGTATGGATTGTTCATGAATATTCTAAATTCTCTGTGTCAAGAAAAGATAGGAAAAATATGTGCCGTTGTCACACTATTTTTCTTAAAATGGTTGGATTCTCTGGCTGCAGAATTAACCTTGCTTTAGCACCACGCCAGATGATGTGTTTCGCTTGCAATTAGAAAGTGATTAAAAAAAAAAGTAAATAGCTCTGTGTGTGTGTGTGCGTGTGTGAGAGAAAGAGATTAGGACAGTGGCAATGAAAAGGGGCTTTAATGCATTGTCCCAATACAAATTCCCCCACTATCTGCTGTTGTTTGCATCAGGTGGAAAGCTCGCACTGGAACCAGTGGGGGCAGTTGGGATTGTGCTAACTTGGCAACTGGGAACATAATAGAGTAGGCATCTGGCAGAGGAAGGGAAAGTTGTGGACAATCCCAGAGCAAACAAACAGACGCTTTCTCTTATCCCTTTACACTGTTTACTGTATTGAGCTTTAAAATAACTTCCGTGTTTGCATTTTTCTGCATTGCTTGGGCTGTGGCCCTTTGCCAAGCAATGAACTTTCAAAGCCGTTGTTATCTCCGTCACATAAATAAGGGCATGTTGTCTGTGTGATTTCATTCTAATATTTCATTAAAACTTCTGGTACTAAACAATACAAGGTGACTATAATAAAGAGTGAAATTGGCAGAGGGATGTCTTCTCCAGAAGACTTACTTGGGGCTGCTCTAAATCATGCATTTGCAGCAGAAAAGCTTGGATTAAATAAAATCACAACTCCCAGTGACCTTTTCACACTACACAATTATAGCACTATGATCATACTTTAACTGTTGTTTTTCCATCCTGTGCAATTCTGGGATTGGCAGTTTTTGTTGTTGGTAGCTGCCATCAAGTAGACTTTGGCTTATGATGACCCTATTAATGAGAAACCTCCAAGTCACCCTGTCATTAACAGCCGTGCTCCAGTCTTGCAGATTCAGGGCCGTGGCTTCCTTCATTGAAAATACTCACCAGTAATGCAGCTTTCCTCTTTTCCTACAGCCGTCTATATTCCCAAGCATTATTATCCTTTCTAATGACTCCTCTCTACTCACAATATTCCAAAGTCTGAAAGTCTCACTTTAGCCATCCTGGCTTCTAGGGAGAGTTCAGGCTTGTTTTGCTCTATAACCCATTTATTTGTTTTTTAGCAGTCCACAATATCTGCAGACCTCTTCTGCAGCCCCCCCATTTCAAGTGAGTTGGTTTTCTTCCTGTCAGCTTTCTTCACTGTCCAACTTCCACAACCATACATAGAAATCATAAATACAGTGGCATGGGCAATCCTTACTTCGGTATGCATCTTGGATTTCAGGGAGGGATAATTAGAGTTTTCAGCTAGAGCACTCTGGTACCTCACCAAACTACAAACCCTGGGATTCTGTAGGATTCATGGCAATCATAGCCAAGCTGACTAGGAGATTGTTGAAACTGTACTTCAAAAAAGTAATTTTTCCAGGTTCTGTAATAACTGCCCTTTGAATTTTAGAAGTTTTGCAGGATAGCTTTCATTAACATAGGATCTGAGAGGGCATTCACAAGTGATGCTAAAAGGGTTTATTTTAAAAAAGTTAATTTGGTTAAATTAGAGTGTCAGGTAGGAAATGTGCGTGAACAACATATCTTCTGGCGTTTCAGAGATGAAAACCAGGACGTATGTGGCCAAGCAACATCAGAATGTGGACAGGATGGTAAAGGTGATTAATGAGGAAGAACAGACTTGGTAGGAGAGACTGCAGCAGTTTGCTTTTACCTGAGCCTCATGGGAGGGGCAAGATTCCACCCCTTCTTTTTTTCTGCCACTCCTGATAAATTGAGTGCAAACTGCTTATGCATTTTGAGCTCAGTTTGAAACAATTGGCAAAAGCTGAAGACAAAGTGGGAATGTGGGAGAAGGAGAGAGAAACTGGGGCCATTTCAGCACTAGTCTGTTATAGCGCTATGATTCCACTTTCAACATCCTATGGAATCCTGGAGTTTGCGGTTTCGGGAGGGGCCGCTGGCCCCTCCCGAAACCGCAAACTCCAGGATTCCATAGGATGTTGAAAGTGGAATCATAGCGCTATAACAGACTAGTGCTGAAATGGCCTGGGACATTTTAAAAGCAGTTGAACAAGTGGGATGACAGAGGATTAAATGGACTCCTCTGCCAAATCAGCACAATTGAAGGGTACAAAATGATTCAAAACAATAATTTCTAGTAATATATATGTATTATCTGTTAGCTAATGCCCTTTTTTGCAACAAGCAAGTAGAGCCCCTTCTACATTAGAAACTGGGAAGCATTTCTAGCAACATTAGTTTTTGAATTTGTGTAGGGCGGGGAGGCATGATATCACTAGAAACATGCAGCATGTGTAGGTGTGTGTGAGATTATATTTATGGCCTACCGTTCTCCAATGGAAACAAAGTGGAGTACATGACTTTCCTCCTCTCCACTTTATCTGCACAACAATTTGGTGAGGTAAATGTAGTTGAGAAAAAATGACTGGCCCGTGAAGGTTTGGCTGGACAAGGTCGGAACCTAGATCTCATAAGTCCTGGGCTGACAATGTAACCAATACCCCACACATGCCATTATTCTATATCATAAGCAGTTGGAGGATGGGTTTCCAGAGAGAGGACTCCTTCTAGCATTACCAGTCAAAAGACATATGTGCAGCTGTTCTGTCTTCTTTTTCTTAATATAGGTTTTTCTGGTAAAAAGAAAAGTTCCTCGAAAATTCTACAAACTACCTACAAACTCCCTCCTATAATATTAGAGCAGCTGCATTAAGAGAAACAGAATAAAATTTGTGTTGCAGTGGAGCTACCTGTATGTGTGGTTTTTTAAAAACGTCTGATGTTACGTTTTAACCTCTTTAAATGACATGAGGTGGCTTTAAATTCTGTCTTTGTCATGCTTTGCCATTCATCGTATGTGTGCTTTCATAATCCCTAGGAAAACTTCCCCCATTTTGATGCTATTCCGATACCTTGAATAATCAGATATATATTTTCCAAAAAATAATTGCCTCTATATGTACAGTTGGCCCTCCACATTTGCTAGGGTTAGGGGCACAGCACCTTGTAAAAGCAGAAAAATTGCAAATAACAAAGTGTGTGTGTGTGTGTGTGTGTGTGTGTGTGTCTGTGTGTAAAGGGAGCTGAGACATGGTAGGAAGAGCAGACACCCAAGGTCCAAACCAGGTTAGGGAAGGGAGAGGAGGAGAGGAAGAGGGCTTCCATGGATGTTGAGTAGGAGCAATGGGAGAGGGTTTGTGTTGCTGAGAAATTGGGCTGTGAGCTGTCCTTGGCCGGCCAGGCAGCAGATGATGGAGACGGAAGATGGCCAGAGGTGGATTTTTAAGGTCTGTGCATCCTAATTGGAGCTACTGAGAGGGAAGATTCCCTCAGAAAAGAAGCACATGAGGTGGAGGAAATGTGTGCACAAGTTCAAGAAACTCACAAATAATCAAATCCATGAAAATGAAACCTGTAAATCTGGAGGGCTGATAGATACAGGACGTAGAAAACAGATTAATATATTGTTTTGCAAGCAAGAAGGACAAATCACAAGTTGTCTTGAAATATAGTGTCTTCACTTGCAGAGAAACAAAACATTTCTGGTTGAAAAACTACCAGGACTGCTTGCTCGTAAAGCATCCAGAACTTGGTTGATTTATCTCACCAATTCTTTGTGTGCGTACAAGCTTTGTATGTCCTGTGTGTATATTATATTTATTGGAATATGTTTCAATTTTTATCTACATCTGACAGATCATTTTTTATTTTGTTTTTATTCTGCTTTCCACATCGTCACTTTTTTGGCTTTCTGGTTCTTTGGAGGGACCCTTGTCATTTGCTTCAGATATTTTAGCCTCAGCTCTGAAGAACCCCCCAAGCATAGCAAATTGTCAGAAATTCCTGGAGTTTGAATATCTGGTGGGTTCCTAGGGCTTCATCTGCGTTGCAGTTCTGTAACAAACTGGGTTAAGCCTCATCCTAGTTTTATTAAGATATGTTTCCATATGCAAATGCATGTGCATTTCAAAAGATGTGGATCACTGAGAAGCATGTAGACAATGGATACATATTTCAGGATTTCTTTATTCATTCAATTATGTTCAAAGATAACTGTGAAGCCACAGGAGTGACTCATTACGGGGAAAAAATTCATATGAATATTTTTCTGTAGACAGTTTTCTATATCATGGCACTGTTTGTGTTTTATGGGTAGTTTACAGATAAATGTGTTTATCTATAGTTATCTGTGCTTTTATACTTCAGTCAATCATGTTAGATGAAGCTAAATATAGGATATGTATTTTTATTCTTCTACGGAGACAAGCATTGACCTACTCAGAGGAGTAGACTAACAAATGAACACAGTGCAAAGTTTGTTGCTGTTTCACAAAATCTCTTGCTTCATGAACAGTCAGCACATGTCTAGAGACTCATATACATCCTATAGTGAAATAAAATGTTTAACTAGTTGTACTGAATGTTTTCTTTTTCAGCTTGAAATAGAAACTGATAAGTAGCGCAGACAGTGAGTGAAGGTGAAGGTACTGTAGTTATATCTCAGTTAAACTGTTGATATAAGATAAATGAGGTACAACTCTCTTTATCTATGTAACCTTTAAAAAGTGTTATTTTAGGTGTAGTTGTTTTTGGTTGAACATAAGGAAAGTGTATGCTATTATCTTCACATTACTACAAATATTCAAATAAAATAATTACTGCATAATGCTGTGAATGTGCTCGAATATAGTGCACTAAATCACATAAAATTATTTACAACATTGGAAAAATTTCTGGGTTTTTTTTCCTGAAAAACCTGAATCACTGTTTTAAGTGGAGTATTTTTTTTTTCTTCCTAAATAAGTTTTTGTTCTTATTTTTCATTCCTTTTAGGGCCGGCATCAATTTGCTATACTTCTAGTACTCCTGCTCAAATACTGGAAGACAGTGTCTGTCTTAACACTGATCCACAGCTATTTGGTGGCAGGCAAGATGGTTCCCCGTTAATGCTTGAGGTGGTTGGCGATATTGAAGGTGAGTTTTTGGAATGCCAGTTGCCAGTCTGAAGACTTCAGCTGCACTGTATCAGTGAGGTTAGCACTCTTTGTATGGGCTGAAGCAGGAAGGGCCGGAGTGTTAAAGATGTGTGCAGGCTAAATGAGAATGGTGTGGACAAGTCATGCCTGGCACTGCATTTAGCACTAGCAGGAAAATTTCCATTGGTCCTAATGGAAGTTTTGTTGAAAAGCTCGTTGTTTTGCTAAGGGTGATCTTTAAGATGGGCCCGTGGTTCCAGAGCAAATTGGCTCACTCCAATCCTCATATTTAATGTACAGAATCTCCTGATAGGTTCAATTTAGTGTGGGAGGCCACAGGGACATTTGGAAATAAGAATAAAAAGGTTAACATGAAAAATAGAGAGAAAAAGAACTGGAGGTTTTTAATGAAAGGGCTTCTAAGAGTGTGCTGTATTGTTTTAATTGTACTGTATTTTAAACTGCTTTCAGAATTTCCAGTTGTATGGTTTACAGTGGTTTACAGTTGCTTGTTTTAATCTGCTTTGATCTATTGTATATTTAAATATATAATATACATAATACAGCCATCCACTTTTATGGGAGTTAGGGATGCAAGACCCCTGCGAAAGTGGAAAGGTCACAAATAAAAATAAAAATTGTGAACAGTATTTTTTTTTTCTTGAGAACATTTCTGTAGGAATCTCTAGGTCCTTCAGTGTGATTCTGTGGTCAACTAGCCATGGAAGTGGGCCATCGAGTCCCACGGGAGGACCTAACAATGCCTAGAAGAGTGTTCTCTCTAGGAATCTCTAGGTCCTCCAGGGCTATTCTATGGTCCACTTCCCCTGGAAGAGGATTCCCCTCTTTTATATCTACTACATTCCTGTGAGGTAGTTTAACCTGAGAGTTCCTCAGGTGACCCTTAGTGGTTGATCTGGGATTTGAATTCAGCTGGCGAAAACAGTGTAACTGAAAGGAAATATATCATTAAAAAGCTGCCTTCATTCCTGAAAACCCCTTGCTCTTTCATTGTCTGTCTTTCTTCTTGTCCTTTGCCCCAGCTGAAGACTCTCTGTGCAACTTCGACCCTCCAAGCTTCCTCCAGATCTCAGAGGTGGAAATGAGAGGTTCAGAGGATGTTGCCCCTGGCACTGTGTTACAACGGTTGATCCAGGAGCTGCGTTATGGCAACCCAAATGAGAACATGAACCTGCTGGCCATCCAGCAGCAGGGCACGGGGAACACGGTACTGTCCAACACCACTCCCAGCACACTTTCTTCTTCAACAGAAAACCTGGTACTGGAAGACCCACAAATGGTCCAGCAGTCGGCGCGCCAGGAACCACAGGGCCAGGAGCACCAAGGGGATAATTCTGTGATGGAGAAGCAATCCAGGGGCTCCCAGCCTCAACAGAACAATGAGGAACTACCAACTTACGAGGAGGCCAAAGCCCAGTCTCAGTTTTTCAGGGGTCAGCAGCAGCAGCAGCAGCAGCCGCCACCCAGCACTGTTGGGCCCAATTTTTATGTGTCTGGGAACTCTTGTCCAAAATCTAGAACAGAAGGGAGGCCAACTTTGGCCCGTGCCAACAGCGGGCAAGCACATAAAGATGAAGTACTTAAGGAGCTGAAGCAAGGCCACGTTCGCTCTTTAAGTGAGAGGATAATGCAGCTGTCTTTGGAGAGAAATGGTGCCAAACAGCAGCCCCCTGCCTTTGGGAGAGGCAAAGCGCTCAAAACGGGTGGGCCGCCCTCCTCTCAGGCTGCCAGTAAGGGTCTGGATCCGAGGGGGCCACCACCGGACTATCCGTACAAAAGCAAGCAGGTGGTCTCTCCCCTCAGCAAAACTCAGGAGCATGGAGTGTTTTTCAATGACCAGCATTCTGGAATGATCCAAGAAGGTGTGAATACCTCCTATACAGCTTCACAACCTGCCAGGAGCGAAGTTGCTGTTGTCCACTATCAACCTCCCCCAGAATATAATCTGACCAGGTAATTTTGAATCCCTACTTCTTCATGCAGTTGTTAACTCTCATCCAGGCAATTGGACAGCATCCCTTTCTTTCTTCCGCCAGTCATGATTTATTGCAGAGTTCATCAGGCCTCCATTTTCTCTTATTGTCACCTGACATGCTACAGCGTCCCAAAGTTTCAGCCAGTTACCCTCTTAGTAAAGAAAGATTTCTGAGGCGTACATCTATAGGCGTAGATCAGGGGTGGGCAAAATGCAGCCCATGAATCACATGCAACCCCAAGGGCTGTTTTGTAACCCCCAGGATAAATTGTTTTTTAAAAAAATATTCTGAAGAATGCCTCCCAAATGCTCTCTAGAGGTGTTGGGAGATGTTTTCCCCCATCTGAAGTCCAAGATGACCTGGAAGTGATTTCCATTCGGTTCCTGTTGTTAAAGGTAAGGCCTCCTCTGGACCTAAAATGGCCCAGGGGGTATAAAAACATGATGAAAATGTCTCCCAGACCCACTAAAGGGTGTTTGGGGGAAAGTGGTTACGATAGGGAGGTGGCTAAGGTGGCTCCTTAGGCCTTCCACGGATGCCCATCTCTGTCTTATGTGTATGTGTATATCTGTGTGGTCCCCATACCAATATCACATGTGGTGTGGAGATCCAAAAAGGTTTTCCACCTTGATCTGCTTGAAGCGGTTCATGAAAGATATTCAGGCTAAAACGGGGGTGTGCAGCTTTGGGAGATGGGAGGGATAATTTGTGGACCCTTGGATCCTCTAGGGCAGCACAGACTTCCAAAAATGCCAAAAGCCAAACCAAATCAAACACTCACAGAGTATGTTACCTCTTTTCAGGTAACTTTTCCAAGTTCTTGCATCAGAGGCTATGTTTTGTAACTTTATGACACTGTAGTTGCATCCTGACAAGACATGCAGTTCTACTGAATTATGATGCCTATTGGGGAGTCCTTTCTGATGTCCTTTTGTGCAATAGGAGTTTCCACTGCATAATGTTCCATAGCATTCTGGTGCCTACTGTGCAAGGGGTTCCATATCACTCTGATACCTATGATACTGTGGGACCCATGGATGATACTATGGGACTTATGGCTCAACAGCCATGCTGTTGGCTCTGTTTATGCAGTGGTCCCAGAAACCTACTTATGTCTCTATTCACCTTGTGAGAGTATGAGCATTGTGCAATGTTGCAATTCATCTTTATGTGATTATAGCTCAGTTTACAATAATGTAAATATCTAACAGGATGCCAGCTAGGGTATACAAGTTAAGCCTCCCTTGTAAAGAAATCCAAATTATGAAAACCTCCAAAACCTGAAACTTGTTACCACCACTCGCTTGCTTCTGCCTTCAAGGTGGCGGCTGCAGCTGTCCTGCTTGTTAGTCTCTCAGATATGAGGAGCACTGCTGCTGCCACCTAAAAGACAAAAGCAGGCAGCTGGTGCCAAAAGAGAGAGACTGAATGCCAGAGAAGTAGCAGGAGGTGTCGATTCATGTGAAGCGCTATGCTTGGATTCCCGCCATTTCACAGATTCTCAGGCCATTTCCGCACTAGACTGTTATAGTGCTATTATTCCACTTTCAACATCCTATGGAATCCTGGAGTTTGCAGTTTAGGGAGGGGCCTTTAAAACATCTATGAAAACACAATTTAAGACACAACAGTTAAAAATTTCAGAAAGAGAAGAAAGTAAGTGCAGCAACAATCACTATATTAAAAGCCCCCTCCTCAGCAGCCAGTCAGTTTCAGCACTTGCATAATAAAGTCTGAATCATTATTTGAGCAGAATCTTTTGTGCTCTGTTACAACTTCATGATTCTATAACAGGCTCCCTTAACTCTGTTGCTTTCCTGCTAAAAGCCTTATCATCCCCAACCAGCACAATCAATGGGCATGCTGATTGTGGATGATGGGAGTTAGTGGCACAATCAGGAGAGTACTAGGATGGTGAAGGCTGTTCTGTAGCAGACAGTGCCTCTTTAAACTCATGGTCTCTTAACTGTGAGTTTTGTCTTCCTTGCAGATAGCAAACAGTGCTTGCGTTCCATCTGATGAGTCCATGCTTTGATTTTCTTTCCATAACTTAACTGAAAGATTGTGTGCATTTTTCTTCAACCAGCAAAAGTAGGGCTTTCAAAGGAAACATAAAAACCTCTGTTTATGCAAGTGAAACAGTAATATGGGGATGGGGAGACAGGAAAACAGGGTCAGGGTGAGGTTACAGTCTCTGGAAGCTGCAAGAAGATTCCATTTATAAGGTTTCTTCCAAAGCGGAGCTCTTTTGGTGCCAACTGCATGGGTCCACTGTATGCGTAACATTCTCAGGCCACATCCAGAATTTGATACCTTTCCTAAAGACCAAACTAGGCATGATGTCAACACATATGGGATCAGATTTCTTGTAGTTTTTTTTTAAGAGAAAAAGCTGAAAAGACCATAGCTCAGTGGCTGAACACATGCTTTACACATGGAAGGTTCTAGTTTTAGTCTCTGTTATCTGCAAATAAAAGGATTTCAAAGAACAGATGCTGATGCGAAGGGTCATCTGAGATCTGGAAAGTCACAGCAGACAATGCTGAGTTTTAGGTGGACCCGGTCCAAGGCATCTTCCTATGTTTCTAAACCAGAAGCTATATTCAGAGCTGTGTGTATGACTTCTTCCATTCCAAATCCAACTTGGATTCAACAAGGTGGCAACTTCAGCCCTATCAGAGATTGCTTCTTAGAGTTTGGTTACCCACAGCATCACCTTTACGGGGATGGAGACTTATAGACTGTGGGTCTAATCCAACCTAGTGAAATTCTTCACAAAGAGAATATACACAAGATCCCACACAAGAGCGATTCTGAAAGCCTCAACTGGACGAGGCTAGCATGAAGAGAATCTCTTCTGTTTTTGATTACTGATTGTTCTCTTCCTGGCTTTGCTTCTCCTACCTCTTCCCTGAGGGGGGGAAATAGCTAGGAAGGAAGTTGCCTGAAGCAGCAAATTGCACTGAAAAGTGTAACTGCCTTCCCACAAATTTGTGAATGAGAGATCTCTAAGATACCCTGTTATCAACAGCCCTGCTCAGATCCTGCAAGCACAGAGCTGTGGCTTCCTTGATTGAGTCCATCTACTTCCAATGCAGTCTTCCTCTTTTCCTACTGTTTCCCACTTTACCAAGCATCGTCATATTTTCTAATGAGTCATGTCATAATATGTCCCAAAGATGATAACCTTAGTTTGGTCATTTTAATTTCTAAGAGAGATTCAAGCCTGATTTGCTCCAGGACCTATATATTTATTGGTCTGGCAGTTCATGCTGTCTACAGGACTCTCCTTCAGCACCACATTTCAAATGTCTTGATTTACTTCCTATGAGCTTTCTTCACTGTCCAGTGAAGAAATCGGAAATACGATAGCATGGATGATTGTGCCTTTGGTATTCAATGATACTGGCATTCATTTCTGTCTCCCTTTTTAAAAAATCTCTTCCACTGTTGAAAATATAACTGTAAAGCCTTTGGGGCAGAACCCTTTCTGGCAGCAGATTTTTGGATGTCATGAAAGGGCAGCAAGTTGTTAGGTATTTAATTTGTTTTTATTATATTTATTTACTTATATATTGTAGGACCAATGTAGCATTGTGGTTTGAGTGTTGGATGAGGACTCCAGGAGACCAAGGTTTGAATCCTTGTTCAGCTAGGGGAACCCACTGGGTGATCTTGGGCAAGTCACATTCTCTCAGCCTAAGAGGAAGATAAAGGCAAGCTTCCTTTGAATAAATCTTGCCAAGAAAACTCTATGATAGGATCACCATAAGTTGGAGTCAACTTGAGGGAAGATAACAACATTAAGTATTTTTAGTCTGGATGGATGCAGCAACATTCTTGTGGGGTATTCTGAGCCATCTACCAAAATAACTTGTCTGGCTTTAGATATTATGTACCTTGACTTGATAGAGTGACAGTGGCATTTGCTGTAATATATCAGGCAACATAATATTTTGGGCTGGCCCTGTCTGTAAGCACCATCGTTGTTGTTGTTTGCCTTCAGGTCATTTCCAACTTACAGTGACTGTAAGGTGACCCATATCATGGGGTTTTCTGGGGCTGAGAGTGTGTGACATGCCAAAGGTCACCCAGTGGGTTTCCATAGCTGAGCAGGGAATCAATCCCTGGTCTCCAAGGTTGTAGTCCAGTGCTCAAACACATATGGCATGCTGTCTCTCAGTGGCGGCTATATAATAATAATCTCCCTATCAGATATTATTATAGTACTGATAACAACACTCACTGCTGAAAAGCTTTTTATCCACATACCCATGTGAGTGAGGGGACCTAGTCAGAGTCTTTCCTCGTAAGAACCTGTGTGAGTTTTTAGAGTTTCAGGGGAATGCTTTGACTCGGTCCCATCACCTACATGTCTGGTCAGAGTATGAGAGACAGTCTTTTTGGTGGCTGCACCAGGTTGTGGAATGCCCTTTGGCAATAGTCTGGGCTGGACCACTCTACTTCAGCCAGCAAGCAGAGACCATTTTTCCAGACAAGCTTTTAGCCATTAACTGGTTATTGCAGCAAGGTCTTTTCATGGGTGTATGTGTATTATACTCCTTTCCCCTTTCTTCCTATATTTTTAAATGTTTCTGAATTGTTTGGTTGTCATATGACAATTTACTTTAAAGGCTTTTGAATGTGTTCTCCAGTGATGTGGACTCGAGTCGATAGACTCTGACTCAAGTCAGACTTAAGTCACTTCAGTGACTCGACTCGGCCATAAATGATGCACTGACTTGACTTGACTGGAGACTTGTATATTTTTAATGACTGACTTGCTGTGTTTGGTTCAGTAACATAACACATTGATCCAGAAACCTTATGACTTTGAACAATGCCTCCATCTCTTTTTGCCTACTAGTCACATGACAATATCTCTCAAGCCCAAAGTGTGGGTGCATTTCTCAGAGGGGAACAGCAAACAGGTTAGGCTTGAGGTCTGCTCAGCAACCTATCCCCACTGCATATCGGAGGAGCCTTCTAAATCTTGTCCTAAGAGCAGAAGACAAGACTCACCCCCAGAGCACTGAGTGCGTTTCTCAGAGGGGAATAGCAAATGTGTCAGACAACGGGCTTGAGGAAGAAGGATCCTTCCTTCTAAATCTTTTGAATCTTCAGTAATGTGCAGTAAGATAGGATTCTATTCCCCACTTCCAAAGCTGCAGATGACAAAATTGCAAATGTGGAGAGCTGACTCTGCTTAAATTGTTAAAACTGAATTTATTTCACTCTATCCAATAATTCTGGAATTTTGGTTGGGGTATACAGTTGGCTTCCAGACTTGAGACTTGACTTGAAAGTATCTTCAAGGACTTGAGACTTGACTTGAGACTTGAAGGTAGAGACTTGAGACTTGACTTGAGACTTGAAGTAAAAGACTTAAATACACACTGGTGTTCTCTGTGTTTATAACAGAATTTTGCTTTTACTAGTATGGTAAGTTACTTCCTTGGGTTCTGTAATGGCAGAAAGGCAAGATAAATAAGTAAAATAAGTTGTACTTCTTCTCCTTGAAAACTGATCATCTAATTAAACTTTATCCCATTCTTCCTTGCCTTTTCCTCCACTTAGCCGTCAATGCCAGTCATTCCCATCAATGCCAGCACAACAGCAGCACAGTCCGATGTCATCCCAGGCATCCTCCCTTAGTGGACCATTGCACACTACGTCTTTGCCACCTCTTTCGATGGCCACAGCATCCCAGTCGTTGCCGGCAACACCACCAAGCCAACAACAACAGCAGCAGCAGCAGCTCACACCAGATGCATTTACTATAGTGCAGCGAGCCCAGCAAATGGTGGAGATGCTATCGGAAGATAATGAGGCTTTGCAGAAGGAGCTGGAGGGCTACTATGAGAAAGCCGACAAGCTTGAGAAGGTGTGTGGCATGATGGAAAGGGATGGGCTGTTGCTGAGGGGCAGAGCACATGCTTTGCATGCACAGTGTCCTAAGTTCAATCCAGGTAGGATTGGAAAAGACCTGGAGAACAGTGGCTAGTCAGTGTAGATGATACATTGATGAGTCTTGGCATAAGGCAGCTTCCTATATTCCTGTGCTCTGATGCTCTTCACAGAGTACCATTGATGGAAAGAACAGGAGGTCCTAGTTCAGCCTTCCCTAACTTAGTGCTTTCAAGTATTTTGGACTCCAGCTCACATCAGCAATAGCCAGCATGGCCTATGTCAAAGATTCTGAGAGTTGCATTGCCAGAGATGTGGCATGATCGCTGCTCCAGCTGGCTTTGGAGTACTTCAGAAAGGCAGCAAGTTGAGAAAGGCTGACCCAGTTGGTCCAGGATAGGGTTGGGCCAATTTCAGGCTTGTCGGATCTATTTCTAGTGTTTTACTAGAATCTTGAGCTTCACTAAAAGAAGCCATCTGCAAAAGTCATGCATGTAAAATTAAAGAATTTTGAATTGAGGTATTTGTTTTTGAACACCAGAACTGAATGGAGTTCAGAGTTCTTCCACACAAAAGTCCCCTTCGAGTTACCATAGACTTTCTTCATTTAAGCAGTATAATTTGGGCATAGAGAAATAATTTTGCTGCTGCTTTTAAGTTGGGAATCCTTGCTGATCTACTGCCGATCGTGCAGAGAACTATGAATAGATTCCAATCTATAGTTCCAGTCTTCCTTTGGCCTACCACTTGTCCATAACAGGAAAAACTGAGAGACTTCTAGACTGCAACTGATATGAAATGGAGTGAGATCTTAGAAGTCTCCAAACCATATCTCACTTCAGCTGTGGAATCTCTAAGTTGGTGGTGAGAACATGTGGCCCTCCAGATACGAATGGACTACAACTCCCATCATCCCTTATTACTAGTAGTGCTGAAGAGGACTGACAGTAGCTTCAGTCCAACAACATGGGAGGGACACATATTCTCCATTCTCATTTTCTCCTGTGCCCTTTCATTGTAAAAAACAATATTTAAGTAGGTTTAATACTGGATACCCAATGCAGCCCTTCCCACTGTAGCACAGATGGGAACTATGTGGCTCATCTGGTGGTGTTTGACTGCAGCTCCCAGCATCCCTCACCGTTGGCTGTGTTGCTGGGAGTTGCATTCCATCTATATCTGAATGCCTACACATTTCCTGTCTCTGTTCTAAGTAGCATTAGGCAAGACGCCATTTGTTTTCTTCTACCTTTCATGTTTTCTTTGCTTACTGTAATAATATCTGCTTTGAGTTCTCTCAAATCTTGTATAAATATGACAATAATGATGATAGTTTGACCCATAGTAAATTTGCTGTTGTGCTGTTTTATAGCAACTGGGGTGATTTTCTCTTTGGCAGTGTTTTTCCAATTCTTGCCATATTTTAACTCAGCCTGCTCTATTTATACAGCCATGGACTATCGCATGCCAAAAACGGGGTCCCCAGCATGATTTTCTTTCCTTAACTAGCTGGCAGGGAGTACCCGTTGTCAGCTTGCCTACTGTCCTTTTTAATTATTGTTTCTTAATTCATTGGGAAGTGTCCAGTTTAACATTTCCAGACTAAAGGCAGCAAATTTTGCTCCAAATTTTCCAACATATCTGTCTGGTGGCATGAAAGGCTTAGGAAGAAAGAGGTAGAAAACGGGTTTCCTTTGGCAATGTAGTCACCATTTGTTCCCTTAGTAATGGATCAAGGCTGAAAAATGTTCTTGACTTTGAAAAGTGGTGAAATTAATGATTTTAGATTTTGGACACAATAGTCTTAAAAGGGAGCATGTATTAGAGGATAAGGCATATTGCTTCATATCAAAATGTAGTCACCCAGCCCTGTGGGATTTGGATTTTTCTCATTCTGGTGAGGGGAGCTTTGGATTTCTACTCTAAGATCCTATCCTGGTAGCACTACAGGCCTCTGATGATGTTATACTCAGGGAAGAGTTCATTCTGTATTCAGTGCGAGGTACATAATTCAGCCATTGGAGAATCTCAGGTGGTTTTAGCAAGTTGTACAGATGGAAGACCACTTTCAACTGGGCTTTCCCACTTTATTTTCTCTCCTGTGGTCCAAAAAGTTTCTGAGGATCTCCTTGGGAAAAGCCTGAAGCATGGGGCAACTATAGTGGGAGAGGGAACTTGCTGAAAACCAGGTAGAAGAAACTTCTAAGAGCAAGCATTTGGAATGCAGCTTTCATTTTTTTTAACAAGTTGCTGAAAAATCACAATCAAATCATGGGCCAATCTCTCCATCCTATCACCCTCACAGGCTCTTCTAGTGAAGACAAAGGAGAGAGCCTTCTCTATGGCTGCTCCTCAGCTATGGAACTGTCTTGCAAATGAGTCTCGGTTGATCCTTTCTGTTCTCTTTTCCTTGGCAGGCAAAGCTATTCCTATGCAAATAAGCCTTTTGCTGATTGAGATAGAATGATGTGCAATGAGTGTGCTGTTTTTTTTAAGTAATGGGGTTTTTTTTAGATAGTTTTAAATTGATTTGTCAATTGGATTGATTGTTTTCATGCTTTCAAAACTTAGCATTTTAGCTATTTTGTTTTAACTTACGTTGTAAGCCAGTTTGGGTCCTGGAAAAGCGAGATGTAAATGAACCACTTTAGATAAACCTTCATGAATCTGACACTGTCTAGCTAGTTTAGGAGTGGGAATGATGTGGCCCTGCAGATGTTGTTGAACTGCAACTTCCAGGATTCCTCACCACTGACTATGCTGGTTAAGGCTGAGAGTTGCAGTCCAACAACATCTGCAGGGCCACATCATTCCCACTCCTGAGCTAAATGGATCAGTGGCAGGTCTCAGTAGGAAATAGCTTCCTATGGCTGGCATTAGATGATGCTTTTCCCTTTCAGGGATATTCCCCCCTCCCGCCCCAGCATTTCCCTTTGAAAAATTAGTGAGTAAAGGTGTGAGCAAATGGTACTATCATCTGGGGAGGTAACAGTGTGACCACTTCAAAGACATAGCCATGTTCGTCTGGATCAGTATGGAAAAGGACCTTGTAGCACTTTTGAGGCTAACTGAAAGAAAGAAGTTGGTAGCATAAGGCTTATTTAAATCTACTTCATCAGATGCAATGTTAGCTTTCTTTCAAAAGGAACTTCTTTATCCCTACTTAAATTAACATACTAGAGGGAAACTTTTTGCTTATCTTGAATCCTTAGTTTCAGAACAGGGGCCATCCCCAGTCTTACCTGGACATGCAAGGCACTAAATCTAGGACTTTTAGGATTGAAAAGCACATGCCCTGGTACAGAAGTGCTGCCCTTCCATTGCTGTGATTACAAACTTCTCTGGTGAATAGGGAGTTGGTTGCTTTCACCGGTAGTAAGGCTATGAATGCCTGTGGAGGAGTTTCCACTTTGGCCTCACTGTAGTAGTTCTTCCTGCAGAATCGTGCTAGTGTGAAAGTTGGCACATAACTTTCTGGCTGCCACACAAAACTTTCTTTCAGAAGTTTCGAGCCAATGACTGACACGCCTCCCTGTCCAGCTCCTAATGGAATGTTGGTTTCTTCTCTGTCTTTTTTTCCCCAGTTTGAACTAGAAATCCAAAAGATTTCAGAAGCTTATGAGGACCTGGTGAAGACCACCACCAAGAGAGAGTCATTAGACAAGGCAATGCGTAACAAACTTGAAGGGGAAATCAGGAGGCTCCATGATTTCAACAGGGACTTGCGTGGTATGCCCTTTTTACAAAAGGTCGTTTCATTTTTTATTGCAATGCTCTCAAAACAATCACATTCCAGATTGCCACATAAGAGACTGGATGAATTATTTTCCATCATGAATTTTAGAGAGCTATTTATTGTAGGTAGGGTAGCCTTAAGGATTTGCTCTATTTAACTCGTTCTTTCTTGGACACTCTGTGGAATGCAGTACCCTCAGTGGCTACATTTAGATGTCACACTAAACCACAGTTTAGTGTTATAGGAAGGAGGGTGGCCAAGTTTGTTTGCTGCCCTTTCCCCCCTGCATTTCCCCCACTTTCAAGGAGATTGGAATTATGTGTTTCATTTCAGCTAAGAAATGTGTTTAATATTAGCTATGGTTTACAGGGAACAAAGAGGGTTGCAAACAACTCTTTCAGGTTGGCTTGTTCTCCTAGACTAGCTGCTGCTGCTGCCATTATTATTACTGCTGTGATTATGATTATGGTTATTGACTATTTATGTCCCACCTTTTCCCCAAGACCGGGACTCAAGATGGCTATACAAAGATTACAACGTGCAAAAGGCCACATTAAAACTGAATTAAACTAAAGAATATAATAAAAGCATACACTCTAAAAGATTTTAAAAACAATTCAATTAAAACAATAGAGCACTTACAGCCCTTTTTCAGTTCTAAAAGCCTGTTTGAATAAAAAAAAAAATTGGCCTGCTGATAAAAGGAGAGCAAGGAAGGGTTCATTCTATCTTCCCTAGGGAAGGAGTTCCAAAGTGTAGGGGCAGCCACTGAGAAGGCCCTCTTTTGTGTTCCCACAATCCATAGGAGAGAAGGGCGTCTCTTATGGATTTCAGGGTCTGGGCAGGCTTATATTGGGAGATACAGCCTTGACTTAAGCTATATAGCTCTCCTTTAGCCTAGAGCCCTCTAGATGTTTTGGGCTTCATCTTCCGTGATCCTTCACCTTTGGTCACGTTAACCTGGGATGATGGGAGCTGCAGTCCAGAGCATGTGGAAGACACCTGGTTGAGAAAGCTAGTACTAAATCACAGTTGAGACTAGCAAGCTTTTATGGGCTTAGATATTCCAAGAAACTGAGGTTAGTTGAAAACGGAACCAAATCTTCCAAATCCTGTTGTTTCTGGAAAAATGAAGATATCTTTTGATGGGCTTTCAGGAAACAAAAATAGTGTCATGGTTTACAGCGATGGCAAGCAGGGCCGGTCCTATTGTAGGCAAAGTGAGGCAGCCATCTTGTGGAGCTGGTTTTGAGTATCATGAAAAACTGCTAAATTGTGTTGTTTACATTGTTATTATTGAATTATTTTTAACACATTGGATGGAGAGAATTGCTCGTGAGATTTTGCGCCTAATATGTTGAAATAACTTGACTGGTTGGGTACAATGCATCTTCATTAGGGTGAGTGGGACACATTTGCACCTCAATCTCAGGCAGCAAAATGCCTTAGGCTTGCTCTCAACCTTCCTATGGGAAATGAAAAGAAAGCTTGCTATCAAGAATCAGCAGCCTCCCTCAGATTTCCAGTTTGGCATGGAGAAGGACAATAGAAGGAATAAAAAAGAAAAGGAAAAAAAAAGGCAAAGAAGATTTGAAAACATCTAATAGATGTGATGTAGAAAAGAGAAAATCTCAAAGAGAAAAGAGAGGTAATTTTATCATTGAAAATAAGCCAACATGTTTTGGGCTGGGAATATATTTTTGAATTATGGTGGCCACAGCAGGGAGACTTCTAACCTATTGGGCAACCCTCTATCTATGCTGAATTATTGGCTTCAGATGAGCTCTAATTTCCAAAGGGTTGCCTAGCAATTCCTAAAGGAGTCAGATGTTTCTTGTGAAAGTCAGTGAGGTCCTCCAAAATGCAGTTGGCCATATCTGTCCTTCAGCATAATCTCCTGTTATTTGTTGCTATATAAATTGGTCCTTTCCACATGAGTTTGAGGTTCTCTTTATATCACATTTGTTGGCATGTCTTTTATTTTGTAGTTGGTCTTCAACTTCATACACTTAACTTTTTCTTCTTAAACTATTTTCAATTTCTGTGTAGAACGATTAGAGACTGCCAATAGGCAGCTTGCCTGCAGAGAGTTTGATGGACCTGAAGATAAGGCAACAGAAGGTCTTTATGCTTCTCAGAGTGAGTACCACTTAATCTGCACTGAAGGTATATATGTTGTGTGTATGTAGTTTCACATCATTTCTTAACATTTCTTAACAGCTTTTTAGCTGAAGACAGGTTTCTTTCTGTAGATTTATTTTACTGTACGCTGCAGCTCCTACATTGGCGGTGGGTGGAGAAATAGGAACCCTTGAATAAATATTTTGATATCCATGTATGGTCTCAGGAGAAAGGCACTTTCAGGAGATAAATTTTTATCATCTCTGTGGATAATTCTGAGTTCATTCAAGTTCAGATAAAAAGAGAATGTAGTTTCGTGTTCCATGAGTCTGAACAGGTCTTCTTTTATGTTTCCATAGCACCATGGGATCTATTTCTCTGGAGTTTCTTCATGTGATATTTTATTAAAATCCATATTCAGAGATGGGAGATTTTCCTGTCTTTTGGACATCTCCATTACCTCTGTCAAAACCTGATTGGTCTACTTGATAGCAGTGGGTATAGCCAAAGCAAAAGTGGGTGAGCCCAAAGCCCAAAGCAAGAGATAGTTGCACATCTGACTCTTAGCTCTCTTCAGTCTGCACTGAAGGGGAAAAACTTTTACATCCAGGTGCTCCTTCCCCAACATATGCAAGGTTTCTTCATCACCTTTGTAGTAAGGAGAGAGAGCAAGAGTAAGTAATATCAACAGGTTGGTGCAGGGCTGGTGAGGGTAGATGGCTTGGAGAGAGTCTCAAGATACAAAATGTTAGACTTGGCGGTCTGCATTTAGCCTATGGACTCCCTTGATCTTGGCCTTTTCGCACGGCATTTGCCATGCGAAAGGGCGCCTGGAGTGTCGCGCGATTGTGAGGAGCGATCTGCACAATGCACTCACAATTGCGCAGCGCTCCAAGGTAGAGCAGGAGCCACTCGTGCACTTTTTCATTTTCGACTTTCAGCTGAAAATGGTGCACGATCGCGCATTGCTGCAGGGCCCTGCGTGTACTTGTTGTGTATGCAGAGCCTCTGGAGCTGCAGCAGCTGTGCTTCCTGCCTCAGCGCTGCCTGGGAAAGTCCCAGGCTGTGCTACGGAAGGAAGAGGTGAGGCTCTCGTGCTGCGTGCTCAGGAGCAGGCAGCTCATGTGGAGCTGAAGCAGCAGGGACGCGAGAGCCTCTCGCTGGAGGCTGCTCGCGCGATCCCTGCACCCCAGCACCGAAAAAAAGTAAGGTGCAGAAAGGGCCCTAGACTAGAAGAAAGAACCCTAAGAACATAAAAACTGTCTTTCTAGATCCATAATAGTCCAGATACCCCTCTCCAACCATGATTAACCAGAGGCATTCATACAGAACAAGCCAATGCTGAGCTGAAAGTTCTCAGTTCGACCTCTCAGTTCAAATCTATGGGGGTGCAAAAATTAAATAAGGAACTTCCCACATTAAGTTGTACAACCTGGAGTTGTTCCTTTCCCAAAAGCTCTGAGTGGGAGATAATGTGGTGATAACACATCTCTTTTTTAGGCAATTCTGCAAAAGGCAGAGGTAGAATTCTGCCTCCCTCCTAGAATAAAAAAATTGGCCCAAATTTCTCTACTCCCTAGGTTTTTTGTCTTTGAATGGAAAAATGAAAGTGAAGAAGGATTTCCTTTAGCTCCAGAATGAGTATAAAAGCCCTAATTTCCATGTATGCAAGCATACTACCTCTAATTTCTATGTATGCAACCATCATACCTTAAAGTCATTGATGTGAGTTTTCTGTAATCCTGTTAAGAAACGACCTGAGATGGGGGCCATCCCACATTTGTTTTTAAGCCATGAGTTTCATGATCATTTGTTTGATTGTGCATCTGGAATCCATGTGAGTAAGCTGAATGAGGTGATTTGTTTTCATATGGTTCCTCAGCCAGTTTATATAGAAGTTAACATTTGAATGCGAATGGTTAACTAGAGGATCACATGTTGTGCAGAGCCCGGTGTAGGATATCTTTGGTTCAGTCTTGGTTATTTCCAGCAAAAACAGCTCAGGTTTCAGGACTGAGAAAGGCATCTGAGAACCTGACTAGTTTCTATAGACTACATGTATGAATAGCCTGTGTATGTCGGCTCCTTCGAGACCTTTGGAGATGTGGACTCAAATACCAGCTATCTACAGCCTTGAGAATGTCTTTATATAAAATTCTTGAGTGTTCATGTCCTTCACCTATCATATTGGACATAATGTAGAGCTTTGTAAAGTAGCCTGTGAAGGTCCTGATTTTATATCCCCACTTTCTATTTTTTAACTATCTTAGGCATGTCATTAAAATGAGGAGGTCTCTTGTGCTACTGAAACAGGCAAGCAAAAGGCAGGTTGCAGCCCATGGGTGGCCTCCTTGAAGTCTGTTTGTAGGACTTCATTGCTCCCCAAATTGTTCTTTACCTCCTAGAAAGGAAGGAGATGTTCTACACACTGCACAAGGAGAATTCTATGGCACAAGAAACCTCTCTGGAACCCTTCTGCACCATTGAGAAATGTCCAGGTGTTAACACCAAAATCTGTAGCAACACTCTGAGCATCTGAAGGGATGTCATGTAGATGGTGGAGCAAGCTTGTTTTCTTCTGCTCCAGAGACTAAGAGGAACTTCCTGATGTTGTTCAATAGAGTAATGAACTGTCATGGAAGTCTTTAAAAGAGGTTGCATGGCTATCTTTGGGACTGGTTTAGTTGCATATTCTTGGATTGCAAGAGTTTGGATAGTATAACCCTGGGGACCCTTTGGACTCTGATTCTGTATGGCTGCTAGCTTTCAGCAGTAGTGGTACAACCCATTAATGGGTTACTGGAGTTCCAGTTTTCAAAGAAGTAGCCGTGTAAGTCTCTTGCAGCATAAAAAGGAGAAAGGGATGGGGGTGAAAAAAGAAAATGTGTCAGCACCTGTAAGACTAACTGGTTTTTATATTAGCATGTGCTTTCATGGATACAAATCCACTTCTTCAGATACAGTATTGAATTGTATTAAAACTTCAGATATAAAGCATATTTATACAGTAAAGCATCTTTATAAAATATATATAATCCACTCCTGCAACTGTATGGAGTTCCAGCATAGCTCTTGGAAGTTTCCCCTGTTTGTCTTGAGAGCTGGTATTCGGATTGGTGAGGCCACAGATTGGTCAAGCTTCCTCTAGAGAAAGAATTACAGAACAAGTTTCTTCTGTGAATTGTCCTTAGATGCATGAAGATGATTTATGACAACGCTTTGTCCTGGTTCTCATAGAGTAACTGCTATTTCACCTGAATACAATGTTGTCTGGCTATTACATTTTTGGGGCACCACAAGAAAAAAATCTGAAATATGCTTCTGTTTACACCTCACTAAAAATGTTGATGCAGCCACCTTCACCACTCTTGGCCTAGTTGTACTATCAATTCGCAGCATGTGAGCAAATATAGTTCCTTGAGACAGGGTCATAAAAGATAGCAAGGATAGTTGGCAATAGGCCAGACAGTTCAGTGCTCTAAATAGAAGGTAAAGTATTTCCAAGAATAGAAAAAGGGTTGTACAGGATCTCCTTAAGCAGGCTGTATTTATTTATACCTATGGCCACAGGATTTGGCGTATGTCATGTACACAATAGCCCTTGATGCAGAAGGCTGGTGTTCTGCAGTATCTGCCGAGTCTTCCCTGGCTTGGGTAGCATTTTGTGTGAGATGATTCCACCCTAAAGAAATGTTACCAATATCTCTCTAAGGTACTGGAACCATCTTGGAGATTTTTTTCCAACCCGTGGATGATTCAACCAGTATTTGTTGGCAGCAGAATAACAGCAGTGTCTGTTTATTGTCAGTCTGAGGACTTGCTGTGTTGTTAGATAGCTTTGTGAAATGAAACAGTGGCACTAAATTTAAGATTTTTTAATGTTTAATGTAGCTTAAATTTGTTTAACAGAGTATCATCTCTTGCAGCACAGTTATCATATTTGCCGGTGTATAAGACACATCTGTGTATAAGATGCACCCCATTTATACACTGGCAAATACTGTTTGCTGGCATATAAGATAGACTGCCATATAAGATGTACCCCATTTGCAAACAGTATTTTTTGGGGGAAAACGTGAATCTTATATGCCAGCAAATATGGTAATCTGTTTTCTAAGGTGCACTGTGTTGAGTCTTTGCAACAGAGGCAACACCAGATGTGTTGAACTATTTACCATCATCCCTCTGACCAGGTTGTCTAGGAGTGGGGGAATTGTTGTCCAGCATATCTGGGAGGTGCCAGGAAGGCTGCGGTACAGAGTGAAAATAAAAGAAAAGAGTGTTTAAGTAGGCACACATGTCCTATATCACAAGGAAACATGGCCATGTGATTTGATCTGAAGACAGCCTATTGCAAGAACACTAACATCCTTTAGAGAGAGGAGCAGAGGCAATGTTGAAGGGGGAAATGGTTTGGTGGGCCAAATGAAGAGTCTTGGTTGTCAACAAACATGGTTGTTGCTCACCCCTTTGTAGATAGGAAAGGATCCTTGACAGCTCCTTTTGAACCCTCAGTGTTCAGCCATTCCTGCAGATGAGTCTTTCATTTTGTCAAGGTCAGGAGGCCCCCAAATAAACATCTGTTACTGAATGAGCAGGCAGAGGTATATCTTGTAACCCTCAGCTCATTCCAGAGTAGGAGAACTGTACTGGAATGTTTGGCAACAGCTGAAGCTATGTGGATTCCTGTGTGTTTAGATGATTCACAGCAAAGCTCACTTGAATGGTGCAAGGCTAAATAAAGAACAGCAACACCCACTGAAAAAGAGGATGTTGGTACCAGGAAACAGGTTTAGAATCAACAGCTGGTATAAAAGAGCAAGTATGAAAGGCCACACCACTATTTCTTCCATTCTAGGAGCCAGTTTTGTGTTATCACCACCTTGAAAGATTACGTTGTTGAGCATGTTAAGGCAGGGCTTTTTCTGTAGCCCCTCACTTGTGGAGATCTGGCTCCATCTTTACTGAGTTTCAAAGGGCAGTCAGAAGTATATTATTCTTTCAGCCCATTGTTTTAGTCTGTTTTTAAAGAATGGATTGCTTCCTGTTTTTTTATATTGTGATTTAATGGTACATCACTTGGGTGGCCCAGAAAAGTGGCTTAGACGTACTTTAAAAACAAGCAAAGCAAGGGACTTGGTGTATTCTTCCTACAGTGGGGCTTGTACCCTTGCACAGGACAGATACAGACTAGATCTCGAAGGAATTGCCTTCGTTTCTAACAATGGAGGAAAAGCTGCTTTGCTTTTGTGTCCCAAATGCCTCACGGTCAGCAAGGAGGGTGCCTTTAGTTGCATCAAACCTCCCCCCCCCACCATCTTAAAGTCAGCTTTAACATTTCAAGAAAGATACAGCTCTGTGACCCTTCATCGTCACATTTCTTCCCCTAAATGACTTTTAACACCCATGTGTGATCAAGAAGCCTGGGAGCTTGAAAAGCTTACATAAAGTACTTTGAACCTTTTGTTTGCTTTAATAAAAGTATCACCATAAAGTGGGTCTTTTTCATTTTGCTGTATTTTGCTGCATAGCCAACATGGCTACCCCTGGATATATAGACAAAACAATAGACACAGTATACTCATTGACTCCAAAAGTATCATGACTGTGTCTCCCTATTTCAGACAAAATCTGATGATCCAGAGAACTTCTTACAGTTTTCTTCCTTCCCCCACTTTTACTTATTTTTGTGTGCGTGTATGTGTGTGTGTGTATCCTTTTTTTATCATCACATGTCAGGATATAATTCCAGATTAAAATAAGTAAATAATTTAAATAAGACAGGAAACATATTAAACAACTCAAACAGGTTAAAACAGATTGAAAAGACTGAAGGAGTTTTTTAAAAAAACATTAGAGTCGGGCTTCCACATTTGCAGTTTTGACTTTCATGGATTTGATTATTTGCGAGTTTCTCCAACTCCCGCTCCTCCTACCTCAGGCGGTGCTTTTCTGGGGAAGGCTTTGCTCTTGCTGGCTCTGATCAGGCTGCACAGCCTTTTAAAAACCTGCCTCTGGTCCTCCTCCTCCACCACCACCAGCTGCTGCCTGGCTGGCTCACAACCTGATTTCTCAGCACCACAGATCCTCTCCTGATATCCCACACACACACCCAAGGAAAGGCATGGGCGAGAGAGAGAAAGTATAGGGTCCCCCTTCCCTCTCCTGACCTGGTTTGGACCATGCCTTGGCTCCTTTCCCACACACACACGCACATTTTGATATTTGCAATTTTCCCACTTTTGCAGGGGTGCTGCACCCCTAACTAAAGCAAATATGTATTATAAGTACATGCTTATAACTAAATTAGGCTGCAACAGTTTTAATAAAAAGCTGCCTCCTGACCAAGCACCAAAAAGAAATGAACATTGGTGTCAGGTGGGCTTCCAAGGGGAGGGTATTCCACAAGTAGGATGCCACTGCCAAGAAAGACCTCTCTTGTGCTTTCCCACCTTGTATTGTTGCCACTGGTGGGACATGGGGGAGGATTTCAGATCTCAGGGAAGCGTATATGAGGAGAGGTGCTCCCTTGGGTATTACAGTCCCAAGCTGTTTAGAGCTTTTAATTTTCTCACCATCAGCACCTTGGGTTCTCATCAGAATTCTTATCAGAAGCAAATTGGCAGCCAGTGCAGTTCCTTTTAAACTTAGTTCCTTTTATGTTGTGTGTATGATAGATCAGGAAAGTTGCTGCTGCATTTTGAGTCTTCTTCAAGGCAGCCCCAAGTAGGGTGCATTACAGTAATCTAATTGGGATGTTATCAATCTGTTAACTACTATGGCTTAATTATTCCTGTCCTCTCAAATTTTTCTTATCCACTGTAATTTCTGCTGCCATTCTCCTTTGATACTTAACTTGTATAAACTATCCCCCGGCTTTCTTTCATTCCTTTCTCCTACTGGAAATACTGGATGAGCTGAAGCACTGAGACCCACCTGAAAGTGGCCTGAAGCCTACTGGTTGGTCCCCAGCCCACAGTTCATGTGGAGATTTAAACCTGAGTCTTACTCATTCAAGTCTTAACATTTTCTAACCACTATGCTATACTGGTTCTCTGAACATACTTCTGTGATAAGGTCTGGAGTGATTACATCATCATTGGTTTTGGCCTTTTGTCACCCTTCCAGACAAAGAGTACCTGAAAGAGAAAGAGAAACTAGAAATGGACTTGGCAGCCATGCGCCTGACCAATGAGGAGCAGAGAAGACACATCGAAATCCTGGACCAGGCTCTGAACAGTGCACAAGCCAAAGTGATCAAACTGGAAGAAGAGGTGAGATCAAGACATCCTTTCACACTTCTGTCTCTCTCTCCTCCCACCAATATCCACACACCACATACACATACTCACTTTATAAATAGCAGTCACAGCTAGAGTCTGTTACTATCTATTTTTTTTCCTGAGAAACATTTCTGTGGCACTTACTTCCACATAAGTATGTTTTAGGATTGCAGTCTGGACCAGTTCCTGAATATTTTTCAACACACAGTTCAGATGGTTTTCAGGAGCCAAGAGAATGAAAACTCTAAAAACTCTTGTTTCCCAGTGGAGGAATCTGTGAAGACTCAGATAGTGCTTGTATAGCACCTTTCAGTGTAGTGAAGTTCCCTACTCTCATCACAGAAAATTCCCCAAGTTGTCACTCTTTAAATCATGAGAACTTGTCAAAGAAGAAAGCTAAGAGTCTAAGGAGAAACATGAACAGCCTTGGGAGGTGAATTGGAGAACTGATTTCTGAGTGGCAATGCCAGAAAAAAAGAATTAAAAGGGGCACCAAAGAAGCAAAGTAATTTTGGGTGGCCAGGTAAGAGGAAAATCTTTGTCCCACCTGTTAAATTTCTGGAAGACAACCAAGGACATACAGGTTTAGTATCTCTTATCTGAAATGCTTGGAACCAGAAGTGTTTCATATTTTGGATTTTTTTGGATTTTGAAATATCTGAGTTTGCATATACATGAAATACAGTACTGTACAGGAGGTGTCTGGGAAGCCCACAAACAAATGAACAGGAGCTCTGTAGCCATCACTTCACACCAAGCACTGTGCTTGGATTCCCACCATTTCCCAGATCCTTGCATCTTTTTCAAGCCTCGTATCTCATTTGTTTGCTATGTGTGTTGTGTATGGGAAGTGAGGCTGGATAGAGATTGAAGATCTGAGACATAAATGAGCAGGAGTGCTTCATCAGCTGCCTCAAAGGTGGAGGCGGGTGGCTGATGGCAAAAAAGTTTCAGGTTTTGGAAGTTTTCAGATTTCCATATAAGGAATACTCAACCTATATTACATTTAAGTGCTCCCATCTCAGGCACGCTTTCTCCAGAGTTACCCATATTGACCATAATGGAGCTAATTTTCAAGAAGGCATGTGATCTTGTTTCAACTTCTAGTTTATGATTCAGGGCCACAATACAAGTGAAATTTATCTTTGCATTTAATATCCAGATCTTCTTTTTAAAATGCACATTTTAAAAAGTATGTTCCTAGGGTGAAAGAAACAAATCAGTTTAGGGATTGCTGCAGGCTGGGAGAGAACATTTAACTCTGTCCTCCCATGCTGCTGACTGATTTCAAATATTTGAAGAACTGCCATGAAGAAGGTGGAGCAGGCATGTTCTCTGTTTCTGCAAGGGTAGTTCTAGAACCAATAGGAAGAAATTTCAAGGAAGGACATTTCAGTTAGCAGGAGCTTCCTGCCAGAGGATGGACAGCCAGCTACTACTGTTTAAGCAGAGTTGAATCTGTACTTGCATCCTGCCTTATAAATCCTGCATTGTTGATCTCCATGCTCCTTTCCAACACGGAAATTCTATGATTCTGCCCGCAGCTGCGAAAGAAGCAAGCACATGTTGAGAAGGTAGAGAAGCTTCACCAGGCATTGACGCAGCTTCAGGCGGCCTATGAGAAACGAGAGCAGATGGAACGTCGGCTTCGTACAAGGCTGGAGAGAGAGCTGGAATCCTTGAGGCTCCAGCAGGTGAGGTGGACTCCGTGCTCCCAGTACCTTGTGTTTCCTGAAGACTCTTTGAAGGCTCAGTTAAAATCTGTGGCAATCCACATCAAGGTCACTTGGTGTGGCATCCCTGTTCTTTTACCTTGGGGACATTGAAGTATGTTTGGACACATGCTGTACCATGCTTAACTGCCTTTTAAACATTTTAATTGTATATTTTAAATAGTTTTTAGCATTGCTAATAGCTTAATCTCATTTTAATATTGCTTTTTTAAAAA
Source organism: Cyclura pinguis (assembly GCA_030412105.1). Classification (NCBI taxonomy): domain Eukaryota; kingdom Metazoa; phylum Chordata; class Lepidosauria; order Squamata; family Iguanidae; genus Cyclura; species Cyclura pinguis. The sequence continues at coordinate 271,926,168 of CM059601.1, read as the reverse complement.
ATGTTTTGACTGTGTTGTGCTTGTTTTAATTGGTAAGGCACATTGAATCCAGTTTTGGGAAAAGACATATAAAGACATAGTGTTGTGATGGTATAGTGGGCATTGGACTACAACACTGGAGACAAAGGTTCAGTTTCCTCGCTTGGACTTGGAAACCTACTGGGTGACCTTTGGCTTGTCACATAATCTCAGCCCCCTGAAAACCTTGTGATAGCCTCACCTTTGGGTTGCTATAAGTCAGAAATGACTTGAAGGCACACAGCAACAACAAATAAATAACCAGCTCACTGCCAAAGACTCCTTAGATGAGTGCGGTGGTAGAGATAAACGTGCAATAATATATAGTCATTTCTGAATTAAATGAGAAGCTTTGTTCATTGTCTGTCAGTGAAAGAAAATAGTCACTTCTGCTTTATAATGCCCTGTCTAGTGCTCAGCTGGGACTGAAGAATTTAGTAATTGTTTGTGGGTACTTTTATTAAGCTCACGTGCACACAGACTCACACAAACCAAAACAATCTGTGTAGTTGCATTTAGCCCTTGGCTCAGAAAGCACAGAGAATACCTCAAACTTGCATAAAATTTAGCAAGATAAAACCTACTGTGATCCCAGGATATTTCCTCACACGGGCATCTAGAAAAGCAGCTTGGCTCAAGTCCATTTTGAAAACACAATAGATCTCTGGTATAATTTTTAAAAACCTTGGCATATTCTGGGAGACGATCTGTTTTTTAGAAATGTAGAAACTAGTATATATTTACTGATTTGAGTAATATACCACATTATTGTGTTTCATGGAACAATAAATCATGATCTTTTAAGGATTTGGGTTTTTTTTTTAAATCCATATTAGGAGTATTCAGGGTTAATAACCAAAATTGGAAAGCTGTTCCTAGAGACAAGAGTCTACCTGTGTTCATTTAACTATTGGCTTATACTAATCCGCATGCCTGAAGACAGGCTCCAGAAACCAGGTTTTTCTGAAAGCACATTTTACCAATGCAGTTACTTGGCTTGAAAAAAGGGCTCCTTTGATTCAATTAAGGGGCCTTTCTAGGAATGACCTTATAGAAATCTCATTGTCAGCTGCCAAGATAGAACTTGCCTTAGGCTTTGATTTTTTTTTTTTAATGCAGAAATCTGTGCTATTGAGTAAGCCCTTGGGAGTTACAGATAACTAGTAATAAATTCCCTTTTCCAAGAACAATGGTTTAAATGCATTGTATTATAACTGCAACTTAACAATTTTCACTCCTTTTTTATTACAATTATAACTCCTGCACTACTTTTATAGTTACGAAGGAGTGGCCTCACCAAATGAGGTAGAAAATTTTTTATAGTTGAAGTGTTGGTTTGTGTGGTGCTTCCTGCTGCTGAGTTAAAAAAAAAAAAACAAGCCATAAAACTAATTGTTACTTTGTGAAAATTGCAACAATGGTAGTAAATAAAATCTCTTTCACACTATATAATTCTAGCGCTTCAATGCTACTTTAACTGTCCTGACTACATACTTTAAAATTTAGGGATTTTTATTTCTAGGCAGTATTTCTCTGTCAGAGAGCTCTATAGCCTCCTCTGAACTACAGATCCAAGGATTCCATAGAACACAGCCATGGCAACTAATGTGGTATCAATGTGCTATAACTGTGCATGAGAGCCAGCATGTTGTAGTGGTTTGAGTGTTGAGGACTCTAGGAGACCGGGGTTTGAATCCCCATTAGGCCATGGAAACCCGCTGGATAATCTTAAGCAAGTCGCACACTCTCAGCCTCAGAGGCAGGCAGCGGCAAACTTCCTCTTACAAAACAACCCAAACACCTAGGATATTTTCTCTGAGTGGTAATTAAGAGAGAAGGCAACTCCTTCGTGTGGTCAGAGTATTTAGAACACTCACAAATAATATGACTATTTTTGGCGCTTAGGTTCTGCTAAATTTCTAGCTGTTTTTTATTTAATATTGTAAAATTTTGCTCTGATTATACTGCTGAATCTGTGGACTGGAATAGACTAACTAAACTAAATTAAACCTAGAATAGGGTCACCATAAATTGGAATCAGCTTGACAATACATAACAACGTAGTTGTGCAGTGCAGAAGATACCTAACTGCTTTTAACCTTGGAAGTATAACATAATGACTTTAAAAAGTAATTTTCCATGTTCTTGCAATGAGATGGTGTAAGAAGTGGACACCGATGAATTTCTTTGCATCTTTGAAAAATTGTGTGTTAGATCTGCTCTAAGTTTGTTCTAAGGAGAATTTCGGTCTCACTGAGATCTTACCCCCTTCAGCAAATATCCTCTGCTATATTAAATAGCATGATCATGAGATATATTGAAGTTTACGTAAGTGAAATTTGGGCCTAGAAGGTACCTGAGGACATGCGTGCTATAAATAAATAAATAAATTTAGTCATACTATCTCGGGAAGCAGATATTGGGGTGTAGAAAATGGAATGGAGTTTTTACTAATCCTAACCAGAGTAGACCCATTGATTCAGTGAGATTTATACAAGCATTGCTGGTATCATTCAGCAGTTAATTCATTGCGTCTACTCTAGTTAGAACTAACAACTAGTTTTAAGCCATGAGTGTGAATCATATATATCTTCAGGTGTTGTTAGACCACAGCTCCCAGTATTCCTCACCTTCAGCTACACTGGCTAGGGCTGCTGGGAGTTGCAGTCCATCAATACGTGAAGAGCTGCATGTTTCCCACACTTTATTTAGGCCAACATTTTTGAAAGATAACGGCATATGTACTACATGGCCTACCCTGTGCCCCTTAAGCCAACCCATTGGCCTAAAGTGTGGTAGAAGACATTTTCACATCATGAATGTTAAAGTAAAATTCAGTTTCCAGTCCAGTCAGTTTCTATATATGAGAATGGAAAGAGGGCACCATCTTTGCCTCAAGAACAAAATGTCATGGCCACTGCAGTTCAGCAAGCAGTCATAGACTGAGTGCCATAATATTCCAAGGACAAATGATTCAAAGTGTTCATGCAAACGCATCTAGCAACATAAATGAATCCTTAGAAAGACAACCCTCCTTGAGGAGGCTTTTATACACGTTTGGCAAGCATGGATGTCTTTTGCTGCTGCATGTTGCTTGGTCTCTCCAGCCGGTTACACAAGGAAAAGGAAGGGTAGCTACATACTGCCTAGAAGGTGAGGAAAAATAGCACACAGAAAAGTATTTTTGGCTTACTGAGTGAGGCCTACTGAGGACCTGGCAGCACATAAATAGAAGAGCATTTAAATAGCTGTTTCAGAATTTGTCTCCCTTGAGAATATGTGTATCCATAATCACAAGATCAGATGCAGGCATCTTTCCAGCACTCAGCATGTTAATGGCATTTGACAAAATAAGACAAGCTCCAGCTATTCACCTGGGCTCACCCAGACCAGTTTTGACCATAGGCCTTCATCCAGCTAAAGTGAGTTCTGATTAACAGTGTGATCCTGTTCGTATCTACTTGGGAGCAAGCACAACTGAACTCAGTGGAATGTGCTTGCCTTGATAGGTGTTTGCCTGGTGAAGACTGGACCACAGAAAGGAGCTTTTTCCCTTGTGGTGGTACCAATTTTTTTTTTTTTAAAAAAAAGACTTTAAAGGAGTGCCTCTGCTTTATACTTCCCTGTACTTGAGTTCCCTAGCAGAACATTCTAAGTACTTCCCCAAACTACAAATTCCAGGATTCCATGGAATGGAACTGTGACAGTTGAATTGGTATCAGACTCTATAGTTGTGTACTGTAGATAGATTCAGATGGATTCTGTTTTCTTGGGTCTGAAGAGACACAGTGTTTTGCTGCCCCACAGTTATTAATTTACTTATCAGTGCTAAGGTTATTGTTATTACCAGTTACTGCTGCAGTGAACTTGTTTCAGCTTTAATTGAATTATTGTAAACTTTTCATATTTTGTTCATATTGACCCTTCCTGTTCCAAGAGATCTTTTACCTTTCTGCACCATTGTGTGTGCGTGCACACATTCTGCTAGATGGGAATGATAGCCAATATATCTGTACTCCAGTCTGTGACACCCTTTGAGAGATGTATATAAAAAGGTCATATATGTCCTGAAATAAAGAATATCTTCATAAACATAATCTTCAAGGTGCCAACCCCACAAAAAAATCACACACACACACCTGCATTTACTTGCCACAACAAGCCATGGTGTATTTTGTTGAAATTTGCCTTGTGATGTATGCTCTGCTAACAAGCCATAGATTCTTAATAAATTACAAACCATACTCTGAATCCATGGTTTATTGTTAGTTTATAAGCTGTGGCTTGTTTAAATTGTGGCTTGTTGTGATGCCTAAACCTCCAGTGATAGCTTGTCCATGGCTTCCTACCCCAGCTGCTCATTCTGAAAACGTAGCTAACTTGATGAGTCCATTGGAGCAGTAACATCATCTGGAGGAGGTCTTGTCTCTGTCCTACCACTCAGGCATGTTTGGTGGAAACAAGGGAGAGGGCCTTCTCAGTGTTGTTCTCAGACTTTGGAACTCCCTCCCTGGAAAGACTAGGATGCCTCCATCTTTACTCACCTTCCAATGATGTGAAAACATTTTTGTGCCATTTATGTGCCATTTATAAATTGATAGGCTTGGGTTTTTAATACTGTGCGATTCTGTTTTTAAGGTTGAAATAGTTTTGCATGTTTTTAAATATGTTTAATATTTTTAATGTTTAATATATTTACCTCTATAAATTTATAAATTGTTTTTCAAATTTTATATTTATACTTTTATTTGTGTTTTAATTTGTACTGTTTTAATGTTGTTAACCACCTTGAGTCCCACTGTTGGGAGAAAAGGAGAATATAAATTAAATAAAAATAAAATAATGAATAAATAAATAAATAGACAAGGAACACAAACCAGAAATGGAAATGCAAGCCACAGTTTGTTCATCTCTGTGGGATTTATGGCTTTAAAACAAAACTTATTTAATACAAACCATAGTTTTCAGTGAGATGCTGGGTTAGATGGATCTCTAATCTGGTCCAGCAGGTTTCTTCTTGTGTTATGTTTACAATAAAGCTTTTTTTACTGAATCTTCATTTGTTTTACTGCAGAGGCAAGGGAACTACCAGGCTGCCACCTTACCAGAATACAATGTGCCTGCATTAATGGAATTAGTACGAGAGAAGGAGGAGAGGATTTTGGCTCTGGAAGCTGACATGACTAAATGGGAGCAAAAGTACCTGGAGGAGAGTGCAATCCGGCACTTCGCTATGAATGCTGCAGCCACTACTGCAACAGAAAAGTAAGACATGGCTAAACAAGACCACTATTTGCTTGCTTTTTTGCTTGTCCATGGAGCAAAAAAAGAAGGATAGGCACGACATCCAAAATGATATATCACAAAGTGTGGGTAAGCTGTTGCTTTCATATACAGCTTAATAAACTGCAATGTGAGTGAGTTTTTTGCCCTAGGTACATAGGCCCTCTACTGTTCTCTTTATCGAAGCAATGATTAAACCAGCAAGTCTCTAACCATAATTTCCCATTGTTTTCTAAAATGGAGAAAGTTAGTTTGCCATTTTCACTAAACTGTAAAACGATGATTAACAACAAGCTAGGATCTCAAACTAAGATGTGAAATGGGTTTAGAATCCCAATTAGTTCAGAAGCTGATAACTATAGTTTCCTAATTTACATGAAGTGGAAGACTGGTTCATTAGAGACTTCCTGGCTTGATTGCTATGTGCACTGATAAAAGGTTTGTTCATACCTCAGCTTGTGCACTGGTAAAAGGTTTGTTCATACCTCAGCTTGTTAAGCTGAAATATGGATCATTAAAATCAGACCTTATTGTTCCACAGAATTCTCCAGGGAAGAGTGAGATGAGTCATCATCTGAGTGAATGCAACAATTAGAAGTTTTGCTTTGGCAGACATGGAAATCCAAAATCAGTTGTTTGCTTAAGGGAATATATATGTTTGTATGTATGTATGTGCGTGCGCGTGTGTGTGTGCACATGCGCATATATATATAGAGAGAGAGAGAGAGAGAGAGAGAGAGCGCAAATACAGCAGAGTCCACCAGCTCTAGAGGCAGCTTGACATTCCGAAGTTTCTGGTAAATGTTAGCAGAAATCAGCTTCCTTGCAACCTTTATTAACAGTCCAGCCCTCTGAAGCAAGAGCGAACAAGTCTACTCTGTCTTCTTCATGTAACTGTTGCTGGGGGATGATAGGAGTTTCAGCCCCACGGAAATGCAGCGGAAAAGCCAGAGTTCAGCGAGCCAACAGCAGCAGCCTTGTTCCCCAGTAAGGATACGCACACACAGAGGAGTTTCTTCCAAACAGGAGGCGCTTTATCTTGCAGCAAAGTTCCGTTATATACAAAACATAGAACGGACAGACAAAAGCTTGCGCCAGACACCGGTTTTGGTCAACAGACAATTACAGACTGGGGATTGCTTCCTTATGTACATATCTATAACCAATCAGGTAGAGGGTTTGCACACCACCCTGTACCTTTTGCACCCCACTCCATTTTCTGATGCAGTGTCCAGCAATCGCATACACCTGGAACATGATGCAATGTCTTGCAGTGGGCTGAACATTTTCCCAGGGTTCCCTGCTCTGAATCCCTGACAACTGTTTAGCTGAAAATAGTTTACCACAGTAAGCTTGTTGTAACCTGTGATGCGAGAGCTACCGTAGTGTGGTGGTTTGAGTGTTGAACAAGGATACCAGGAGATCAGAGTTCAAATCCCTGCTCAGCCATGGAAAGCCATTGAGTGAACTTGAGCAAGTCACACTGTCTCAGTCTCAGAGAACAGGCAAGGGCAAACCCCTCTCTGAACAAATCTTCCCAAGAAAAACCCATGATAGGGTCACCATAAGTCTGAAAATATTTGAAGGCACACAGCAATAACAACAACCAATGTGGTAGTGTCCTGCCTAGTAGTGAGAGTTTTACTTTTGCTGTTACTTTTGGTTTCTGATGAGATGCAGATTTGTAGTTTGTTAAAAAAAACCAACTGTGTGACAAGACCCAGGGTGGGCAAAATGCAACCCTGGGCCCACATCTCAGTGCTGTTTTTGGGATCCACAATCTCTTCACGCTGTCTGTTGCTGTTACTTTGTGCTTCCTAGTCATTTGTAACTTATGGCAACCCCAAGATAAGCCTATCCTAGAGTTTGCTTGGCAAAATTTGTTCAGAAGGGTTTTGCCATTGCCTTAGTCTGAGGCTGAGAGAATGTGACTTGCTCAAGGTCACCCAACGGGGCTTTGAATCCTGGTCTGTTGGAGTCCTAGTCCAACACTATCCATTCTGCCACTTTGACTCTTTCGTGTTCTCTCACTGCCTTTTTTTTTCTGGCCAAAAATGGTGTTGATTACCTCTTCTCAAGCACATCAGGAGTTGCAGTTTACCTTTTAAAAAAAGTTACAGGTCCCTTTGCTTTGTCTTTAAAAACGTACATTTTTCAGAACCAGAAGTGGACTTCCAGCCACTTTTGGTTTTACTGTTGTTTGCATTTTTGGCATTTCCTGAATGGTCCCAGGGCAGAAAATTGCCCCCTGAACCCACCACAGATGCTCATATCTGCTGTTATCTTGATTGAGATGTGGGACATGGGCCAGACCTCGACCCAGTACCCTGCTTTTGTGGTCCCTGAAGCCTCCCATCAGTCCCCCAATCCCCGTTAAAAAAAAAAGAAGAAGTCCTCCAAACAAACACAAACTCATGAAAATGCCCCCCACAAACAGCCCAGAACCATGTACTACTCTAATACTTCCATCTTCCTCTACAGTCCCTCTCAAAATGGTGACAAGAAGGGACAGGGCATCGTTTCCTCTTGCCATTTTGAGAGGGCCTGCAGAGGAAAATAGTGGTATTTGGGCTTGCTGTGTATGAGCCATCAAGGTCTTGGTGGGGATTGGACCATGGCTACCATTTAGTTACCCACCCCAGTTTACCAAGTGATTACATAGAAATGTTGGGAAAGAATCATACCAGAGTAGCAGAGCTTTGCAAACAGAAGGTCCAAGATTCCATCCCCTGGTATATCCAGTGGACAGTACTGGCCAAGACGGACAGCCAAACTGACCGTAGGTCATTCGTTACACAGGAACCTACAACAAAAAACATGAAGTGTCACATCCCATTATAGTCAATGGGTGTGATGTGTGTGCACCTGCAGCAGCACAAACACACACACACACACACTGCATCCATTGACTATAATGGGATGTGATGCTTTGCGCAACCTTGCATTCATGCATACGAAGGTCGCGGTAAGAGAGGGTATTTGTATCTCTGATCAAATCGGATGGGAGGATGTGGATGGATCTATGTGTGTGTGAGAGAGACTTGTCTTCTGTTCCCAGGGAAACCCCAGCAACTAGTCACTCACGGAACGGGAGCTACAGCGAAAGTTCCCTGGAGGTCCGCATGTGGCAAGAGGAAGAGGAGATTATGCAAGCCAACCGCAGGTGTCAGGACATGGAGTACACGTAAGAAACAACTTGTAAAAACCCTACTGTGGGATTTATTATTTATGTATTATAACTTATTAAAATCTATATTAGATACTGCTTTTGAAATGTGCCTTTCAAGTTAACTCAGACTGTCAGAGGGGTTTCTTGGCAAGATTCGTTCAGAAGAAGCTTGCCATTGCATTCTTCTAATACTGAGGCCATTTCCGCACTACACTGTTATAGTGCTATTATTCCACTTTCAACGTCCTATGGAATCCTGGGATTTGTGGTTTAGGGAGGGGCATTTTGAATTCTCAGCTAGAGAGCTCTTTGGCCTCAGTAAACTACAAAGCCCAGAATTTCACAGGATGTTGAAAGTGGAATAATAGCACTCTAACAGTGTAGTGTGGAAATGGCCTGACAGAGCGTGGTTTGCTCAAAGTCCCCCAGGGGGTTTCCATGGCTGAGTGGGGATTTGAATGCTAGTCTCCCAGAGTCCAACATTCAAACCACAAACCACTACACTGTTGGGCAAATATGGACGTCTAGGGGGCTCATTAGCCCCCCAGGAAAACTTTGAGGACCACAGCCCTCACAGCTTGCAGTCTTGCCAAAAAAAATGACCCCTAGATGTCCCCCCGGGGACAAGGGAGCAATCTTCACCATGTTTAGGGGTCTTTTTTAGGGCCCCAAAGGGCTTTTTTTTAAACAACAGGAAGTGAGCAGAAATTGCTCCCTGTTTACTTCTTGTTTCAAAGAAGGCCCCTCCTGGGCCTAAATTGGCTTGGGAGTACGTATGCTGAAATATAGTAGAAAAGCCCCACACCTCCTTAGAGGGCATTTGGGGACATTTTTTTTTAATTCACAATTTGTTTTTGACCCCTAAAGGGTCCGGGGCCCTCCAAACATGGTATAAATGCCATTCACGCCCCTTAGAGCTGCTTTGGGAGCATTGTAAAGCATTTTTTTTTACTCCAGCTGGTCCTGGGACTACAAAAACAATCCTCTGGGCTGCATCTTGTGATATAGGGCATCTTGTGGTATACGGCAGGCAGCAATTTTATTACCTTCACACTATATCATGTTGGCTCAAAATATTTATATCCTGCCCTGTATCACAAAATTGCAGAGTGGAGTACAAGAAATCACTGGACTAGGATTCTGGGGGTGAGGGTTTGAATCCCCACTTGGCTGTGAAACCCACTGGTGGCCTTAGACAAGTCATACTCTCTCAGCCTTAAAGGCAACCCCCCCACTGAAAAGATCTTGCCAAGAAAACCACATGATAGGTTTGCCTTAGAGTCTCCATAAGTCAGAAATAATAAGAATTTCATAGGATTTTCTTAGACAAGGAAAGCTCAGGGATGACTTTGCCAGTTCCTTTGAAATATAGCCTACAGCACCTGGCATTTATTGGCAGTCTCCCATCCAAGTACGAACAAGAACTGACTCTGCTTCGCTTCCAAGATCAGATAGGTTCTGGTGGCTTTAAGCTATTTAAGCACAGATCCTCCTGCAGATCACTTTTTCTGTTCTAGGGGGAGACCAGATTGAGAAAAAGCTATCCTCTTCCTTCTAGTGAAAAAACAAGACCATTGAGAAGTATGTTTGCACATCTGTGTTTGTATTTGTGTGTGTGCAAATGGTCATGTTCCCTGATCTCTAAACAAGCATCATAAGTAGACTCTGGGGGTATGAAGGTTGCACACTGATTATTATCCCATCACAGAAACCTTATTCAGGCATTTGTTGCCTCAAAGTGTTGCTACATTGTGTGACAGCAAGAACAGGCTGCGCTTACTGGCCCTGTCCCATCATTGTCTCTATATTGGCTCTGACTCCCTCTCACCATCCACGCACTGAGGGACAGAAGGTTTAAAGAGAGAGGTTTGCTGTCTTCTTTTGGGGTATAGGCTCTTCTGCAGTGTAGAACCCTAATTATGCAATAAGTTCCAGGCTTCCAAGCTTGGTAGGTAGTTGAACGATGTCTCCCAGAGTCCCCCAACTTGCATGTCTACTAGATTCTGGGAGTTAAGGTCCAGAAGTTAGTGAAATAGGAAACTGTGTAATATTGAGTCATTGGTCCATCCAGTCCAGTAGCTCTGGCTGGGCAGTAGCTTTCTGGGGTTTCAGGCAGGATTCTTTCCTAGCCCTGCCTGGAGATCATAGGTCTTTCTTGGGGGAGGATACTCCATCCAAGCACTGACCAAGCCAATCCTTCTTAATTTCCAAAATCAGACAAGACTTAAAATTTTCAGGGTGGTATGGTTGAGCCATAACTTTACTCAGCTGTGTCTCTTAAGGTGCAGGAGTAGTGTGTCCATTATAGAGCTGGTATCCCTCTTTAGACCTTCTCCCATTTCATACATGGATGGGAGACAGACCCAGGCAGCATAGCCCCTTCTTTCCCCTTCTGCAGTGTTAAGTGGCATGAGAAGGTAACTGCCAAATAAGGAAATGTAGTAAATGTATATTTTCTATAAATGAAGCAGATTTCTTCCTTTGTATTGATTTTGCAAGCAGGTACAATTGACCAATGTTTGCTTGTTGTATTGATAGCCTGCCTTTCCTGCTAACAAGCTCATGGGACCAAGGTCAGCCTGTAATCTCATCGTTCAGCGAGATATTGGATCTAGGCCTCCCAAATCCCAGTCCAGCACTGTCCACCGTTACATGCTACTGGCTCTGCTAATACGCTTTTCGTGCAACAGATGCACAGGAGATTAACCACACAGCAGTCTACTAAGATTGACTTTGCAAATTCTAGTAGAAGGAATTAATGACACTTTTAAAAATGAACAATAGACAATTTGACTATCGGTTAAGGGGAAAAATACAGGAGAAAAATTACGCAGAATGGGAGCCAGTAAGGAATTTCTTAGTAAAGAAATATAGTATGGTTGTAAGCTGGTAGGAAAGAGACCATTATAAATGACAGTTCAAAGTAGAATTACTAACACAAACTAAAAATAAGTCTAAACTATGTCTTCTTCCTTTTTATGATCTATTTTTTACACTGAAATAAGGGTGTACCCATGGAAAGAGCAGAAAGTCTCACTGTAAAGTTTGTTGAAATGAAACAAAAAGAAACAGAAATTAAGCAGAAAGACTTCTAACAATAGGACAGCTGAAAGTAGTAATAGGTTAGGAGTGTAAGGAGAAATCTGTTGATGCTTATGTATTAGAGATAACTGTTAACCTTATAAGGTAGAGAAGCTACAGACATTTAAGCTTAAAGTATTTGTTTTAATATGAGAAGAAAAGAACTATTTCTAGGTTGATATGTATATAGACACATGTATGTACATATTCATATTTTTGAAATGCCGTGGAATGGATTCTATTAATATTGCTGGAAAGCATTGGAAAGCTGTTGTTGTGGTTGTTGTTGTTGCTGTTGTTGTATGCCTTCAAGTTGTTTCCAACTTATGGCAACACTAAGACAAACCTGTCAAGGGGTTTTCTGGGGCCCAGTGGTTTTCCATGGCCAAATGAGGAGTTAAAACCCTGATATTCAGGGTCATAGTCCAGTGCTCCAACCACTACACTCTGCTGGCTCTTGGGAAAGCTTTTAGGCACCCAACAATGCCTTTGATGTTCTGTCTCACCTCTGCAATCTTTCAACTTATCTATCTCATAGGATTAAGAATCTGCATGCAAAAATAATTGAGAAAGATGCCATGATTAAGGTCCTCCAGCAGAGATCCAGAAAGGATCCTGGCAAAACTGATACCGCGAGTTTGCGGCCTGCTCGGTCGGTTCCATCAATTGCTGCAGCGGCAACTGGGACTCATTCTCGTCAAACTTCCCTCACCAGTAACCAAATGGCTGAGGAGAAGAAAGATGACAAGACCTGGAAAGGGAGCATAGGTGAGTTTAGCAGTGCAAGCCAGGTCCTTCTACAGAGAGATTTCTCCCTCCTTTCCCTCCCTCTCTTTTTCAGTGTTATCTCATATGGGGTTTGTTTGGAGGGTGACAATATCAATTTTTCAGTTTGAATTGTGATTTATTGTTAACATTGTTTCATGCTAGCTCTGGTTTTGCTAGTGCTTTGTCTTTGGCATTTCCAGAATGATCTAAAGATGTGTCTTGCATTAGAGCTCCTCATGTTTTGCTGATCATTATCTCTTCCACGTGTGCTTATTCCATTCTTTTTGGGGTTCTGTTTGCAGCAATTTCATGCCTTTATGTTAGGGCACTTCCAAAGACTAGTTTTGTGCAGTTTGAAAGGCATATATTCTCCTTTTTTCCCCCCCTGAGTTATGGCATTAAAGTGCCAAAGTACCATTGCACCATTGCTTTGATGCACTATAACTCTAAGGAAAAAAATTAAAGAAGGAGGAGAGAAGAAGATTTATTTCTTTGTTCTGATGTGTCTCGTAATTTAAAAGAAATCCATCCAAGGGATGGAATAAAATGTTGCAGATGGTGTTGGAGTTGCCACAGAATAGTCCAGGATAACAGAAATGGCATTTGGTATTTTAAACAACCCCCCAAAACTACAGCAACAGATACCACAACGTCCCAGCACATTTACTCTGTCTGGAGGAGCCTTTTTTGCTCCTTGCCTCTCTTCTTTGGGTGACATTCTTTGGATGACATTGGGTTTTTTGTTTATTGTGTATTGAGACTGATAAGTTTCATCATGTTGTTTTTAGAAATGTTTGTTTTGTTATAAGCTGATCTGGGAAACCCTGTGGTTAAACAGGGTGGGTAGGTGGGTGAAAATGACAATAAATAAAACGAGATAAAAAAATAAGAGATTACCTAAATAAAATTTCTCCATTATGGTGATGGCATTTAGGGATTCATGCTTTGTAATGGTAAGAGTTTGAAAATGTTACTTTTCTGGATGGGATCTTTCAGAATCCCTCAGCCAACATGGGTACAAAAACATAATTTTCCAAGCTTTGGTGAAATTTTGAGATTGGGTATGAAATGTACTGAATGGAAAATATAAATGCTCAACATTATTAGTCATCAATGATGCAAGCAGTTTCAGTTATTAGTTTTCTTTGTGGTATACATTGAGTGGAAGTTTGTTTGTAAGTGAAAATCAGGAGGTGAAATTTAGCTTCCAGCTTCCATTGTTTTTTGGCCCTAGTGGACTGCTCTCTTTAGGTCTCAGTTCCCTCTTCCCTAGCTTTCAGCTCGCTATTCCTTAGCTGTCCAACTACATGGTACTTCTGAGTCTGCAGCACCATGTTACTGCTATTTCGAGATCCTGTGTGAGTCTTTACTCACTGTTTCTCTCCCATGAGTTGCACTGCAAACAGACAGCTTTGTTCCCTGAGCAGTTGGGAATGTTAGTGAACGTTCTGTGTCATCACACCAAGTCAGCTATTATACACCAAAAAGTTTCCTGAGTCTTTCATAATAATTGCTTTCATGTTTTTATGAATCACCAATTGTATTTTTGATTGTCAATGGCATTGCCATTTTTAAAATGAATTGCTTGAGTGAGAAATACATTTTTGAACAAAAACATGGAGAAGAGACAGTTTTGTGGCTGATGTATGGTGTCACATGTATTTCAATTTACCGTATGACTAATTTAAGCCATTTTGAATATTTGGAGAGTAGGGCAAAAATGTAGTGGATCTAAATTTATTGAAAATCATTCTGTCCTTATGTTTTCTCCTCCTACTCCTTCCAGGATTGCTCTTAGGGAAGGACCCCAATGACCAGGTGTCCATCCCTTCACTGCCTCCTCCACCTCCTACTTTGCTGTCTACAACATCTTCATGGCCAGTGACCATTTGCCATACAAAAATGGGCAGCAAAGATAGCAGCACTCAGACAGACAAGGGCTCTGAACTTTTCTGGCCAAGCACAGCTTCTTTTCCAGGTCGAGGAAAATTGAGTAACACTCCAGGTGGCAGTCCAGCACTGAGGCACACTGGAGGCAGAGGCACTGGAGAAAAACTCGGTAAGTCATTTTGCCTTGACTGACATGATTGGCTCTGAGAAGGGAGGGAGGAAGAAGAGGGAGAAATTGAGTAGAGGTGTGTGTGCAGAAATCAGAAATGGGGGAAACTGTCATCAGAAAAAGAATACGAGTCTCCGAATCCTCTCTCTACCCTGAGAGTCGCTAATTGAGTTCCTATTCTGCTGCAGCACACGGGATCTTCCAGAGCACCCTGCCTACAATATATGACTCTGAGGAAGTACTCTTCAAGCCAGGCATTTGAGCCTAGCCAACTGTGGAAAGTTGTATGGCAAACATTTCTCCACTGTGACATTTGCTGTCTCCCAAAAATGGACAGCAAGGCTCTTCAGAGTGGTGCTGCAAGCCCTTCCGGGGGAAGATGTGTAAATCATCCACCTCCCTCTCCCTCTGCCACCCAAGGTACATGCATACTGTAATGTATGTACCGTCAGGTTGCCCATCTGCTTATGGTGACCCCGTGAATTTCACAGGGTGTTCTTAGGCCAGGAGAACTCAGAGGTGGTTTGCCATTGCCTTCTTCCAAAATATAGCCAAAACCACCCAGCATTCCCTGATGATTTCCTTTGCAAGTATTAACCAGCCTTCCCACCTAATTGTACAGGTGGCTCTGGTTCTAGAACTTGTCTCGACCCACATTCCTGATACACTCCAGTTCATTGCCTCTTGCACATGGATTGGGTGGGGAAACTCACAGTACAATGACATCATGATGCCTTGTTATCTTTCTCTCTTAAGATCTCCTGTTCAAGCCCTCCTCCAGTTGACTTCTCTGTTGGAAGTATAGTGTTGAACCACAAATAAGTACACTGCCACTGCCACTCCTACCCCCACCCCTACCCCAGAGCTTTGAAAGACTGCAGAGGCCATCCTGACTGGAACATTCTGGGCACTGTGGTTCAAAGAGTCAAGAGTTTTGGGCTTTTCCCCCCCGTGATAGTTACTCAGCTTTGAAATGTCCTCTCTTACCTGAACTTGTAGAAATTCAGATTGTGAGAGAGAGCAAAAAGAAAGCAGACCTTGATTCTAAGCAGCTGTGGGGATGGTGCTTTAATGGGAAGAAAAAGAGATGTCACCCCATCAGTCTCTTCTTTGTTTTTGCCATCTGGAGGTCCCAAGTTATTGCTTGCTTCCATGCTTGAGGCTGGTTTAGAGGATCAGAGTGCTGGTTTTCTCTCTCTTCCCCACTTCGTCAACAGATATTTTATATAGACACCAAGGGAGGTGTTTTTTTTTTTAACTTCTGATGGTCAAGGTTATGCTGTGTACACAAGTTCCATGATTCTTCCTACCACTTCTTTAAAATGCAAAGCATACCAGCCAGTTGTTGGTTTAGCTACTCAAAATATCCCCACCAGCACCTGCTTTCTCACCTCTAAATTTATGAGGGAGAAAAGTCCATGGTTCCCTCCATGGTTAAACCTCACTTAGAATAATGTGTCCAGTTCTGGGTATGACAATTCAGGGAGGATATTGACAAGCTGGAATGTGTCCAGAGGGCAGCGATCAAAATGGTAAAGGGTCTGGAAAGGCTTAGAAAACTAGGTATATTTAGCCTGACAAAAAGAAGTTTAAGAGGAGACATGATAGCCATGTTTAAATATTTGAAGGGATGTCATGTTGAAGATGAGCAAGCTTGTTTTCTGCTACTTCAGAAACTAGAACACGGAGCGTGGTCATGTCCTAAGGCTAAAAAGTATTGGAATGAAATACATAATATGATATGTACAATACTGAGGGTTCAATTCGATAAGATACCTGAATTATACTTATTAAATATGACACATATGTTAGATGGAAATGTTGTAAAAAAATATTGGAGAATAATATTGTATATGATCACGACAGCTCATATTGAATATGCAAGGTTATGGAAAACTGACCAAATACCTACAATAGAGCAGTGGTGGGCAGCATTTAATGAAAATCGAAATGCAGATATAGTCTCTCAGAGACTAAAAGGAAAATCAGATGATGACATTAACAAAGAATGGCAAATTGTTTTGTATATGGGTTGGGTTTTGACAGTAAATAATACTTAATTCATGGTAGTATGTGTAGCTAGAAGGAGAAAATCAGGGAAATATCATGGAACATGTAAAGTTGGATTGAAAAGCAGGAACTATCTTAATATAATAACAATTTATTGCGATGCATAAAGTTAATATGTCAATGATAGAACAGTTAATGGAATCCAGAGAGGTGTGGAAGATAGCTGTAACAATTCACTAAAATGTACAATGAGAAATGTTTGTTTTATATGTTGGAACTATAATAAAATTATTATATAAAAAAAAAGAAACTAGGACATGGAGCAGTGGATTCAATCTACAGGAAAAGAGGTGTCACCTAAACATCAGGAAGAACTTCCTGACAGTCAGAGCCGTTCGACAGTGGAATGTGCTGCCTCAAAGTGTGGTGGAGTTACCTTCTTTGCAGTTTTTTCAGCAGAGGATGGATGGCCATTTGCAGGGGGTGCCTTGAGTGTTTGTTCCTGCAGGGCAGAATGGAGTTAGACTCGATGACCATTGTGGCCTCTTCCAACTCTATGATTCTATGATTCCAATAAGTGAGGAAATAGCATGGGCAAAGAATGAGCAGGAAAAGAATGAAGCAGACTTTTTCTCCACCCAGCCCTCCTGCTGTCAGTCCTCCACATAAGCCACTCACAGGTTCTTTGCATTAAATAGAAAACCATTGAGGGAAGAAATAGTAATGCTGTATGGAGTTCTCAGATCAGTGTTCATTCTTTGTTCTTTTCCTTTTTGTTTCCACAGAGAATTCTCCCAGCCATGGGAAGCTACCTGAGAACAAAGGCAGAGTAAGCAGTTTGCTTCACAAGCCTGAATTCCCAGATCCAGACATGATGGAGGTCCTTATTTGAAGCAATGGCAGCTTTTTCTGCTTTTTTTGTGCCAAGTGCCCACAAACCCCAAGAAGGGGTGCTCTTGTTGCTGTGCACAACTTCTCCGGAACTTTCTCAAGAACAACTTGAAGCTGGAACAAGAAAGTTTAACTCTAGAAGGAAAGCCCAGGTGAATTTGACTTTTTGAGACAAAGCACAGAGAGGGATGTGAGATGTCGGAAATGAACATTTGAGATGTTTGCTACGTACAATCAAAAAAAAATTTAGGCAACAGGATGTGGTGGATTCAAAAAAATCAATGGCAACAAAACATAGGAATGAAACTGCATTTTCTGTTGTGAAGACAGAGTAATTTGGGAAGATGCAACCAGTGAGCCAAATACTCTCCTGCAACTATCAAGACAATAGCATCATTTGCTGCTTAATGGGAGCTGCTGCATTCTCCATGTGAAATGTCTTGTACTGCTTACATATCTGGGATGAGGGAGCAGGACTTCCAGATACACAGTTTTAGATACAATCCTACTGCCTTCTTCCTGGCTCCTTTTTTGGTCTCCCTGCTATCTTCTGATGCTTCTAAGTCCTGGAGACATGCACACTTCTGCTATTATGGGAAGTATATAACACATCCTTTCTGTGGATTCCTGCCACTCTACATATGTATTTAATATTTATTAAGCTGTATGTTTGGTGCTGTCGGAAACACAAATGCAGCATGTTCCTTGTGAAAAGGGTTTTCAACAGCAACTTGTTGCCCTCTAGATGAACCAGACTACAGACCGCATCATTTCCAGCCAGTGCAGCTATTGGCTGTTCTGGCAGGATGATAAGGAAAGCTGTAGTTCAACCCATTCAGAAGGCAACAAGTAAGGGGAGGCCACTTTTGTATCAAACATCCAGAACCTAAAGAGTAGCTGTGATTATATACCCTTCTAGAAGGACGCTTATGCTTGTCTTTTTGGAGCAGGAAACCAACCTACCCACTAAACAGCTGAACGTAAGAGCCCTACATCATCTTGAATGCTAATTCATGAGCTTTCATAAGCTAGAGGTGATTTGGCTGGAGGCATGTTTGGAAAGTCTCGGTAGTACCTTCCCCTCCTCTATAATCTCAGTGTACCATCATCTTGTCTGGCTGTCTGTTTACCTGTTTAGTGGCAGGGCTGCAGCTGCTGCCTCTGTAAAGTGACCAGTGCTGCTGCATCTGCCAGCCTCCTTTTGTGCCTGACTTCACTTTTTTTTCTGAAACCCTGAATGTAAACATTTATTCTCAGTAAGGAAAAGACCAACTTGGGCTGGAATCCAACTTCATCACATGCTAACTTTCTATATGCAGGGGATCTATTTAAAGTGCATTCAAACATGCAACCCCACCCCTCCTGCATATTGAGGCATCACAGTCTTGCATGCGTGTATCCTCTTTGGACATAGAAAACTAGCATGTAAAGAGCAGAGCTTGATTCCCCTTTTCACATGGTCTTGCCAGTCTTACTGTCTGTTTTATTATCATTTCTCCAGGCCCTGTCTTACTGTCTGTTTTATTATCATTTCTCCAGGCCCTGATGCCAGCTGCCTGTATGCAGTTGTGACACATGTGCTTTATTCTTATGTTAAGAGGCAAAAAATGTAATAGCTGAGGTGCACCAAGAAATGCTCCCCACTCATCTCCACACACAAGATCAGATTAAGCTGGAGACACACACTAGTTCTTAGAGGATTTTTTTGAAAAATAATTTGGCAGAGATATTGCTTAAGTTATAATTAACCTTCAGTCTTCCAGATGTTTTGGACTTCATCTTACAGAATCCCCAGAATTCTAGGGCTTCTGGAAGGTGCTGGATGGGGTTTTTAGGAGCTGAAATCCAAAAACATATGGAGGACCAAAGTTGGAGGACCACTGCATGCATGCATGCATGCGTTATTATTTCTCTGGTAAAATAGATACTACAGCTGTTTGCAACCACATAAAAACCTGCTGAATCTATTTGCCAAAAGTGAAAGTGGGATGAGTGCATATCACTGACCAACTTTGTTCTATACATTGAAGTCTCTATAGAAAAAATGATAATCTATCTTCTCCAGCCTTCATAAGTTCTGCGTTATGTGTTTGTGAGTAAGATTCACAGCCTCTATTTGTCACATTATTTTGGATGCAGATAAACTATTCTTTGTTTTCTTTTTAGTGTAATTTATAAACTTGCTCTGACTTAAGTGCTTCCTCTAACATGCATTCGTTGTGGCTGTATATTCTCTATAAACAGTTTTGCTTTTAGGGTCCCCTTTTTTACCGGTTTGACAAAAAAACACAAAATACAAATCACAACAGTATATGTACTGCAAGTATTTTAAGCATTGACTTTCAGTACTGTGGAGATTATATTAAAAGACTAGACAGCTTAATAATGCTTTTGTCACTAAAGAAGAAGAACATTCAGTTCCTGTGCAAGTTACATGTATTGGTATACCATTGATAGCCTTGTTCCTGCTAGTAAGAATATTTTTGTATGCCACCAAATTAATAGTACCCTTTGTTGAAATGTAAGTAGAATATACATATAGTGATGTTGCTATACAGGTTACAAATGTGAAGCAGGATGACACAGCTAATCTCAGTTCCATCCATTCATCTGGATCACATTTGCTTTACTTGATACACAGTGGATTAGATCCCAGACTATGTTAGCTTCACTTACCTCGCATTGAGATTGGTGGAACTTGAATGAAGCCCTATCATAAAGGGTTAAAAGATGTGAGTAAGGAGAAGGAGGAAGCTAACTCCCTCTTCTGTCATCAGTCTCTTCATGTGGAGGGCATTAGTCTGAAAAAGAGAGCCTCTGCTATGCACAGAGGCCCTCCAGGAATCGGGAACCCTTTGACCTGGTCATGTGGAAAGCCTCCGCTTGTAGCAGATGCTCTCCATTTCAGTCAAATGCTCTCCACATGAAGAGAGTGACAGTGTGGAGGAAGGGGCTAGCCTCCTCCTTCTGTTCCTAGTACTTATTTTCATTCCTTTTCAAACACCTGAATGGAGTGTGAGTCATGACCAATTTTACCTACCGTATATACTCAACTATGAGTTGAGAAATTTTAGTCAAAAATTTAACCTTGAAAACCTGGCTTGACTTATCCGTGGGTCAAAGCTGCTTCCATAGGAGTTGAGGCCAGACCAAACTGGCATCATAGGAGCGGGAGAGAAGAGTGGACTGCAGCAACTGACACCATGAGAGGGGAATGACACCAAATGAGTGTTTATGAGAGTGACTGCCAGATGGAGTGTGAGCTCCCTGGACAGCTTCTAGTACCTTTCCTTGTGGTGTATGGATGGTGAGGGAGAAGATCCAGTCTCGCTCCCTCCAGCTGCTGGGCTGTCGTCTCCCCTGCTGCCACCTTTGAACCAGCTGCTCCTATTTGTATTCCACTCACACCTCTCTCCTCCTGAAGAACCTTCATCCTGGCGAGGAGGGCACAGGAACCTGTGTGCCGCACTGAGGGGTAGGGCTCCTGCTGACTGCTTAGCTGCTCCAAACCAGGAAGACCGCTGAGTGAGCCATGTGAATGTATGTGGGAGGTGGAGGAGGGTGAGGCAATGCCTCCCTCTTGCTTGGGTTTTGGGGCTTCAACTCTCTTCCCTGCCCCTTCATTTTGGGACTCTCATACAGCAGGGAAAGAGCTCTGGGAGAACTTGAAAGGTTGCTGTTGTCTGCAAACCATGAATGATGTTCTTCAGCATTGAAGCTTGCTTCTCTTCATGGATGCCGTGACTATTTTGGATTATTTTGTTTTCCTCAGCCTTGCTCATGGTTAATTCATGACCCTGAGTGTCAGTTTGGCAAGGTGAGAAGGATTTTGCAATGGTACAAACCCTTGGGTCCTCCAGATATTTTAAACTTCAGCCTTCAGAATTCCTGACCATTGGCCAAGCCGGCTAAGGCTTCTGGGAGTTGTAGTCCAATCCACCTGGACGGTCAATGCGCAAGAAACACTGGATTAGAGGACCAGAAGACTCATGTTTCTTTGCCTCTTTCACCTTAGGATCCAGGTAGAGGTTGCATTGAGCTCTATTTTTTTTATTCAGTGGGAGCAATGAAAATATTTTTATTTTTAAAGGAAAAGTACCTGGTGCAAAAGCAAGGGTGTCTTCAGAGCAGGACTTTGAAGCAGAAGTGCACGATCAGACAAAGAGGAGGGGTTTCCAGTGCATCAAGTATGCTCCCACCACCACTGCATTTTGACGCAAGGAAAGCGGTAATACGTATTACAGCATCCAAACTGGGGTGTGTGTATCTGGTTTGGCCATTAAATCCACTGTATGAAATGACTTAGCTGCCCACTGATGCAAGCAGCAAATAGGCCATGGCATTCTCTTTCCCTGATATATCCACACTACAAAATTATATCAGCTGGATTCCACTTTAACTGCCATGGCTTCATGCTATAGGAATCCTGGGATTTCTGGCTTGGCGAGGTACTCTGCTAATGAGAACTCTCTGCTTGAGAGGTCCAGTACAGGAGAACAGATCTGAACTCTCAAACAGAGAGAGAATGCTAGGTCATCACCAAAATACAAATCCTAGAATTCCATAGAATAGAGCCATGGGAATTAAAGTTCCAGGAGGTCCCTTGAATCCCAAGCATGTTGCACTTTCTCCTTAGTAGCAGGGTTTTCTTGCAGGAGTGAAGGGAAGGCCTGACAGGTTCTCTGTAGGTGATTCCATGTGCCTTACTCTACTTTTGTGAAAAAAAAAGATGGGGAGGGGTCTGTGGCTTCTGTTTTTTACATGCTCTTAAACTAGTGTTGTTGTTGGGTGCCTTCAAGTCATTTTCAACTTATAGTGACCCTAAGGCAAACCTATTACATGGAAATCAATAACTCTGCTCCCCAGAAGTAGGGGAATCACAAAGTAAAGGCCCAAAAGGGACTTGCATACGTAGAAGCCACTAACTTTGTTTCTAGGGAACATGTTACATGCCCCTAAGTTTTACTCTCAATTAATCTTGGGCCCCAAACCTGCTCTCAGCTTATCCATGAGATTGACTGATAGTTGAGTATATACGGTATTGATTTTTAAAGGGGTTCCAATCTCAGCTACCTAACTCATTACCTTTTTGCACATAGACACAGGATATTCTATGGTCAACAGTGCAGAGCTGGTCCTGTGCATCACTTCTGGACCAGGTCTGTGATTGGGGATGTGGCTGTGCAGTCTGGCAGCAAGACACTGTGCCATGTAGGTAGAGGCAGCATTGGATACTTTGCCTAAGATTGATGTGTATCATTCGTATATCTGGTCTATACATGTGAACCTCTCTCGAGGAGCTTGGAAGGAACACTTCACAAATGACAATAGTACCTATAATGTATGCGTTTGAGAGGGGAGGTAATGGGAGCATAATGGCAGCCCTTTTGCACAAAAATAGCAAGCTGTAATAGTATTGCCCCCCCCCCCCTATTGCTTTTTTCCATATGTTTGAGAGGAAGTCTACAGATTTATTTGAGAGGTTTCTTTTTGCAAATTTTAGGCCATTTTCTACCGTTTTAGATGGTGTCTTTTTTAATGGAACTAGCAATGCAACAAGCAGCCAGTTACTTTTTTGCAGTACTAATGGTAACAAGCTACAGGAGAGAGCACTTCGTAATAAATGATGTAATGAATTACTTTTTAAAAGTAATTCCTTGTTATCTGAGGAATCTAACATGTGTAGAAGCCAGCTTTTGTATGTGGTCCTTCCTTTGCTCCACCAGAATTTTTTTTATTCTCCTCTTTCATTGAGTGTTGTAGTGCTACCTGTGCTGTATACTTTCTGAATTGCTTAATTCACTTTCATACACTGCTAACCAGTACATGTTTTAGGGGAGTACAGCTCTGTACTTTTGTTTCTTAATAAGATCTTCTATGTCAAAAAGCCTCCTAAAGCCTGTAGTAGCTGCCAGTCCCAAAGTAACTGTGGACAGCAGTGATCTGAAAGCCTTATGTCTCCTTGCCCTGCTGTTTTGGTAAGGACAGCGTGCTTGCTTCCTTTTGCTAGAGAGAAATCAGTTCAGGGCAGAAATTCTCTTGTTGCCAGAGCACAGGGATAGGGGTAGTGAAGTCGTCTAGAAACTCTTGGAACTCATCTTCCATGAGCCTAGTCAGAAAAGCCAGTGGTTCCACATTTGGAGAGCCACATGTTTGTCATCCTTCCTCTAGCAAAGAAGCATAGTGAACAGCAGCAGAGGTCTTACACAGTCCACAGGTGGGAAAAGGAAGTAGCTAGAAGAGTGGTCTCTGTTTTTACATTTTTTAAAATTTAATACACATTTAAAAAAAACAACAAAGATTAAATCAGGAAATAAAAATAATCCAAAAACAAAACATAATGCATAGTCAAAATAGTGCTGCACTCTGTATCAATAAAAACAGGGAAAAGAAGAAACTAGAAACAAGAATCATTACCATTTCTTTACAGGTTGACTGTCCCTTATCTGAAATGCTTAAGACCCGGAAGTGTTTTGTGTTTTTTTTTTTTGGAATACCTGTATTTGCATATAGATAAAATGTAGTACTGTACCTGAGATTTCAGGGGTGCCCGCAAACAAACCAGCAGGAGCACTGCATCCACCATTTCATGTTGAGAGCTACACTTGAACTCCTGCCATTTTACAGATCGTTGCATCTGCTTTCAGCCTCCCCTTCTCTCTCTAGCCTCGTGTCTTGTTTGTTTGCTACTTGTGTGGTGTATGAAACACAAGGCTGGAGAGAGACTGAGGATCTGAGTGATACATGAGCAGGAGCACCACCACTGCTGCTGCCTTGAAGATGGAAGCAGGCAGCTGGCAGGAAAAAAAATGTTTTTTGGATTTCTGGATGAGGGAGACTCAACCTGTCTATGATACAAATAACAAGTGTTAAGGATTGTTGTCACAGGTTTTCAAGTTGTTTCCAGTTTCTGGCAACCTTAAGGCAAACCTGTTCACAGGGTTTTCTTAGCAAGGTTTGTTCAGAGGGGCTTTGCCATTGCCTTCTTCTGAGGCTAAGAGAGTGTGACTTGTCCAAGGTCCCCCAGTGGGTTTCCTGAATAATAATTTGAACCCTGCTCTCCCAGGGTCCTAGTCCAATGCATCACTCTAGAATTTTAGATGATGTTTGGGTGGGTGACATAAGAGAATGTTCTTTATTTACAAGATGAATGTCAAGGCATTGCTTGTTGTGGTTCTTTGGCAACTGGCATATGCTACAATTACTCAATGTCTTCTCCATACTACAGGGCTAATGTGGACCACAACAGTATGTGATACTGTTTGCTCACTATCAGCAATGTTTCTGAAGTTCAACAATTTAGAGGAATTAGTTTATATTTTATATTTGCAGACATATACGCTCATGGCATTGGATTCAACCCCAGTCCCTCTTCTTATAACATCCCAAAGGTAAATTTACACCTAAGACTTCATTTGAATACAGAAGGCTACTTGCTACAGATTTTGCATGTGCACAAACTGCAGACAGCTTTCAGATGTGTAGCCAGAAGGATCAGGATGCTAAATTTTTGTTAGTCTTGGTTGTACTTGACTGTTGTGCACAAAGGTTCTCCAATGCTACTCAAAGTGTTGCTCCCTGAACAGGTGCTGGTCCTTGGCATGTTTCCAGAAAAGAGAGAAACAATTGTACAGTACTCAATGGGCAATTGCCAGTTCCTGGCATACTGGAAAACAGTAATTGCCCGTCCCCAGCATTGATAACCTGAAAAGCACTGCTCTCGATCAATCCAAGTTAGAACGGAGTTTATGTAAAATACTGCTATTGATAAAAGTAAAGGCTTAACTGCAGCAAAATGTTTTCTGGTCCACCCAGCACCTTGACTTGTACGCTGTGGTGTTGTGCTATATGATACTTGTATTGTGTAGTTGTGTTCCAAGTAAACTGGCTGTAAGATACTGCCTCCCCTTCCCACCATTGTCCACCTGCTGTACAGTATGGCTGGTGCAAAACATTGTACAGCTGGAATGTATTAGTAGATACATAGGGAAACAAAATAGAAAATGTAACATGCCCCAACAAATACTGATGTCCCTGGCCAGCCAAAGATCTCCCCATTTTCTGCTGCTTAAATTTGTGCCTTAATATTGTATATAATAAATGTGTACAATGCTCTCCCCTGCCTCCTCTCACTGTTGACTTTTCTATGTGAAATGTGTTAGGAAGAAACTTCTATCATCTTGGTGGCTATTTTTACGTTGCTCTCCAAGGCATGTGAAATCACCCACCTTCAGTTGGTGTACATCCAAGCAATGTTGTATTATGTTTTGCCATTGTGTCTTCTATCCTTTTTTTTCTCTATACGCAGATGCACGTATTAAGGAGGAAAGAATGACATTAAGGAGAAGAGCGCCCAGTGTCTTTTGAGGAGTAGTCCTGGAAGGAACACTTAAGTTTCAGAGCCTGAGCAACTTGTCGAGAAACACCTGTTACAGAACTGATCCCACCCTATCCTTGAACTCACTGAGTGGTCTAAGCAAGGATGGGAGAGATCTCTGTTCCTTCTTTATCAAATCTGCTTGAGAAGCAGGCATGGCAGAGATGGGGAAGCAGAATTAGCTCTTCCCTATTCTCCTCCCCCCATTTTATTTTTCAGAGTTCCCCTTTTCTGTGCTATGGGATTGTTATTGGAACAGAAAAATGTGAATCCAAAGGAGTCCTTTAGTGTTTTGCCGTGGATAATCCCCTCCTAGATTACATCATCTCCTGAATTCTGAGCTAATGATGTAACCCTTATAAGGACATATATAAGGCTACTAGGACATATAGTCAGACCCTTCTCCAATCTCTTCCCCCATTCTCTACTAGGCACTGAATGGCTGTGGGGGGGAGCTATTATAGTGAAATGGCAAGTCCTTGGCAGAAAGCTTTGGTTTGTTGCAAAAGGAGGCAGAGAATATCAACTTCAGCAACAGGGAAAAGAAAATATTGAGCTGTATGTTGGGTTTGCATAGAATCATAGAAATGTAGAGTTGGAAGAGACCACACGGGCCATCCAGTCCAACCCCCTGCCATGCAGGAACACCCTCAAAGCACTCCCGACAGATGGCCATCCAGCCTCTGCTTAAAAACCTCCAAGAAAGGAAACTCCACCACACTCCGAGGCAGCATATTCCACTACCGGACAGCCCTGACTGTCAGGAAGTTCTTCCTGAGGTTCAGATGGAATCTCCTTTCCTGCAGCTTGAATCCATTGCTCCTTGTTCTGGTCTCTGGAGCAGCAGAAAACAAGCCCTCTCCTTCCTCTACATGGCATCCCTTCAAATATTTAAACATGGATATCATGTCCCCTCTTAACCTTCTCTTCTGCAGACTAAACATACCCAGCTCTCTAAGTCTATCCTCGTAGGGCATGGCTTCCAGGCCTCTCACCATTTTGGTTGCCCTCCTCTGGACCTGCTCCAGCCTGACCATGTCCTTCTTGAATTGGGGTGCCCAGAACTGGACACAGGATTCAAGATGAGGTCTAACCAAAGCAGAGTAGAGTGGTACCAGTACCTCCTTGATCTAGACACCATACTCCTATTGATACAGCCGAGAATTGCATTGGCTTTCTTGGGTGCCGCATCACACTGCTGACTCATGTTCAGCTTGTGGTCTATTAAAACTCCTAGATCCCTTTCACACGTACTGCTATCCAACCACGTATCCCCCATCCTATATTTCTGTATTCCATTTTTTCTACCTAAGTGTAGGACCTTACACTTCACTGGCCATAATGCCTGGAACTTAAGTAGAAGTTATCATGCATTTCATGGTAGTGAATAAGACTGTGAGTGTGCCTTCTTCTTAGTTTGCTGTTCAGGTGCAAACTGTTGATGGGCCATTTCAAAGTCCTTCTTCTCCTTTCTTCTGAATGATTATCTTTCTACTGGATTTGGATTAGAAAGCCCCACTGATTGATACACGTACTTACATGCCTCCATTTTCCATCCAGAACACACTACCAATTCTATTGTTCACAGCCAGGTCTTCCGGTACAGCTGCATCTGCTCAAACCCACAAGACAGAGACTCAAAACTCTTGGATTTGCAACAGGCGTTTCTCAAACTACAATACCTACTTAAGGAGGTGAAGAAACTAATTGACAATGCAAGATTAATACCCAGGAACCATTTACTATAAGACAGGCCAAAAACACAGAACAAGACTACTGGTCACCTGCAGTCCTCAGCTGGGACTACTCAAATGCGTTATCAATGGGCTGCAACCCATTCTGTAAAA
Source organism: Cyclura pinguis (assembly GCA_030412105.1). NCBI lineage: Eukaryota > Metazoa > Chordata > Lepidosauria > Squamata > Iguanidae > Cyclura > Cyclura pinguis. The sequence goes on along the minus strand of CM059601.1, from coordinate 271,898,665 downwards.
AATAACACAGTTCTCTCACAAGCTTGGGGAGGCAGACCTTTATTAACCTACAGACAGACACCATAACAACTCATTTACAAGAGGATACATAATATGGATGGTAATACAGAGACAAGATCCTGGCCCTTTCTGCACTACACTGTTATAGTGCTACTATTTCACTTTCAACATCCTGTGGAATTCTGGGGTTTGTAGTTTACTGAGGCCCAAGAGCTCTCTAGCTGAGAATTCTAAATGCCCCTCCCTAAACTGCAAATCCCAGGATTCCATAGGATGTTGAAAGTGGATTAATAGCACTATAACAGTGTAGTGCGGAAAGAACCCTTCTCCTGCCAGAAGCCCAGATGCCAACTCTGTCCCTACAGCTACTCTGGAGCAGTATTACAGGGGCAAATAACATCATGTGTAACATCAGATACATTTACTTCCTCCAATGTGATATATGCCATCCTATGCCAGCAATGCCCCTCTACACTTTGCATTGAACAGACAAGTCAGTCTCCTCACTATAGATACCAATCTGACATTACAAATGGGAACACTCAAAAAACGGTTGAATATTTCAACCTTCTTGGACTTGCAGTACAGGATTTACAGGTTGTGGTCCTTGGACAAGAAATTACAAAGGAATGCTAGAAAGAGAAACTGCTGAATTGAATTATAGTCACAAATCCCACTCCATTAGCAACGGTATGAACACAAACAATGGCTTCATGGCATACTACATGTATTAATACAAGAGTCCTCTCTACTGTACATATAACAGAAGCAATCTCAGAGTTTTGAACCCTGGGAAACTGATGTTTGGTAAGCAGATTTTTTTTGTTTCCACACAACACTGACCACTGTACGGATCTGAAAGACCTGTGTGGTCATGCAGCCCTTTGAAAATTTAGGGCAGGGCTCGTGATTTACATCTTTCTGGATCCTATTACATTCCATCCCACTCCCACAATTGTATAAATATGTTTTATGCCTCAGGCCACTTAGTATTGCATCCAAAGAACTGGGTTTATATCCATGAGAGCTCATGTGAAAATAAAAACCAGTTAATCTTAAAGATGTTGCCACATTTCTTTCTTTTTCCTTGCCGTTCTTTCCTCTGTTTTCTGTTCCAAAGAGAGGATGCCTTCAGACAGAGATGTATTCTCTGTAAAGTTGGACACGGCCAGCCTACTATCAAGACTTTCCCACACTCTCCTCTCTTCCCCTCCCCTCCCCAGCATGACCTTAAGACTAAATTTTGAAAAATGAGTTTCAAAAAAACTATATATTACAGACGTATGACTCTGGGGTAAGTTTGTTTGGGCACCAAGTCAACTGCTCTTGATGGCTCGCTAATGCGAACCATGTGTTTGGAATAATCTTGAGAAAGAGCAATTCCATCCTCTGCAGTTCCATTCTCTGCTCAACAAAGGGATTACCTCAGTCACACAGACGTGCCAGATGTCATTTGCTTGACAATCATCTGTGACCTCCCCCCAATCTAATGCTATGAGAAATATAGGATGAACACAAATTGTATGAATCAAGCTGGCTACCCTAAAATCAGCAACTGCTGGCTCTTCTCAAAGCTCACTCGCTGCTGTAATTCCTGCCCTTCCTCCGAGGATCTTAAGAAGATGGCACATATGGAATTGATGCATTTTACTTTACAATACTCTGGAGTCAGGTTATGTTTTATAGTGGAGCACCATGCCACAAATTCTCTTTTTGTGAAAGCAATGGGAAAGATAATCATCTGGACCAGGGTTGCAGCACGGGGTGGGTGGTAAAAAGGAGAAAACACTACCCCCTGTGTCACAGATCTGATCAGATTGCTCCCCGCTCCCAGCTAAAATGCTATTTGCCACAGTGGAAAAACTCAAATGGAAGGCACTCAAGGCAGAACTATATGTTACTTCAGAGATAGGTAGGTCATAGAATCAAAGAGTTGGAAGAGACCATAGGGGCCATCCAGTCCAACCCCCTCCATTCAGGAACCCACATCAAAGCACTCCTAACAGATAGCCATCCAGCCTCTGCTTAAAAACCTCCAAAGCAGGAGACTCCTCCACACTGTGAGGCAGCATATTCCACTGCCAGACAGCTCTGACTGTAAGGAAATTCTTCCTGAGATTCAGGTGGAAGTCCTTTCCTGTAGCTTGAATTCATTGCTCCTTGTCCTAGTCTCTGGAGTAATGGAAAACAAGCCCGCTCCCTCCTCGACATGACATCCCCTCAAATATTTAAACATGGCTATCATGTCTCCTCAACCTTCTTTTTGTCAGGCTAAATATACCTAGTAAATATACCTAAATATACCTGTTCTGCAGACTAAGCATTCCCAGCTCCCTAAGCCGCTCCTCATAGGGCATGGCTTCCAGACCCTTCACCATTTTGGTCGCCCTCCTCTGGACACGCTCCAGCTTGTCAATATCCTTCTTGAATTGAGGTGCCCAGAACTGGACACAGTATTCCAGATGAGTTGTAACTAAAGTAGAATAGAGTGGTTCCAATACCTCCCTTGATCGAGACACTATACTCATATTGATGCAACCAAAAATTGCATGGGCTTTCTTGGCTGCCGTGATGCAGTGTGATGACACACAGAGCAGTGTGATGACACCGCTGACTCATGTTCAGCAGTGTTCAGGTCATGTTCTGGTCATACCTGTACCACTCTTTAACATACCCAGAACAGCATCCTGTGTGGCTCAGTTTAGTATAATAGTTTCACATGTGGAGCTTTCCTACAACCTATCATTCACCTCCTCATAGACTTACCTAGAGGCACTGAAGCCCCCTCCCTCAGCCATTCCACGGCTGGTAGGAATGGGGAGAGCGCAGAGAGGTATCTGGCTATATTCCTGTAGCCAGACATGGAATGATTATATTTGTCTTCTAGGGTTCTTTGGAGGTCTCAGCAGATGATGTAATCATTTTGTTTCTGGCTATAGGTGGTCTCCAGAATTGTAGTCCAATGCTCAAATTACTACACCATGCTGGCTCTCACTGGGTACTGATAGTTGTTACTAATATCTAGTGAGAGCTACCATCAATGTCACATAAGGTTGGACTCAGGGAATGAATGGCTAGTTGTCACACACCAAAGTGGTTGGTTAATAAGGGACTGGGACTCGGTTCTCAGATCACAACCAATCCTCTATCCATTATCTCAGGGTGGACCAAACGTATCTCTCCAGCTGTTGTTGCACTGAAACTCTTAAGTATGCATCACCATTTTATGCACTGGCTAGGGTTTCTGGGAGTTGCAGTTCAGTCACACAATTCCCAGTCCTATTCTGCACCAAAAGTAATGAACATGTGGCCTTCTAGATGCTTGAATTACATCTTCTGTCATCCCTGGTGATTGGTTGGGCCTGATGGGAAATAAGAGTCCAACAACATCTGAAAGTTACATACTTCTATATCCACAGCTTTCAAAAGTTAACATTTCCAGGTAAAACTTCCTCAGCCAGTATGGTCTATGGTCACAGAGGCTAAGGGATTGTAGAAACTGTAGCTGCAAAAAGTAACCTTTCCAAGCTTGGGTTGCACCATACGGTAAGAACATTTATGAGACCAGTGGTAGCATTAAAGTATGTGTCAGAAGGGCCATTAAGTCAGGCTCCTTTGCCAAATAATTAGACTGCTTAGCTGCTCTGTTGCCATATTGCTTTGATTGCTTTGCTGTTTGGGTATTGGGAGAGGTGTGCAGGCCAGAACCTGGGGACCAAGGTCATTTTAGAGAGCTCGAACAGCCTGTGTTTTGTGGGGAAAAATGTGAACACTGAAACCTACGAGGGGGGGGTCGAGGAGTTCTTAGAACCGAAACCTGTACCGTATCTTCAGTTCTGGCAAATGCAGTGTCTCTGTGCTGTATCTAATCTAATCTATAAAAGTCAAAGTTTGTTTGTCTGTGTCAGGCGAAGACCTCGTATGATTGGCTGCCTAAGAAGATTCTGTGGAATCCTGGGGTTTGCCATTTAGGGAGGGACCTTTAGTATTCTCAGTCAGAGAACTCTTGGGCTAGCTGGTTGCTATGGAGATGAGGCCTAACAGCAAGGAGGAGGACAATGTATTCCATCAGGAACTCAACCTCTGTATTTTAATAACTCTGAATACAGATTGGATTGGGGGATATGGAGAAAAGTTACACATACTGGACAAAACAGTTTGGGGAATTAGAGACACAGGATCTCAAAGCTTTCTAACAAGTATTACCTATGAGAAAATAAAATCCCAGGCAATGCCGGGTATATACTCTAGTCTCTAATAAAGCTTTTCTGGATTTGTCCACAAAGTCTAGTTATTGAGTTAGATAGGACAGAACATTACAGTACCTTAAACATGTATCAAGAGAGAGATGTAGATATTTCAAGACATATTAAGTTCTCTCTTGCCATGAATAATTTGCTCATTTTTATTCACTTTCTTCACAGTGGATGAAGAAGATGGAGTGACTGGAAAAATTCTTCTCCTATTGAATTTCTGCCTGCTGTGCAGCTGAGCCCATTGCCCAGTGTAAAATTTATGCTGCTTAATAGATCAGAAAACACTGGGAAACATCTGCACTTTGGCTTGCCAAAGTCTCTGCGACATTGTAGCCTTAATGGAACTGTCTCTAAACCATCTGAGCTCTTCCTGAACATTATTTTTGCTGGCTGAAGTTATTAGAAAGAGCACCACTCCCTTCACCACAACCCACCCCCTTCTCAACTTAAGGAAATGTGTGAGAACTTGCCAGAAGCCTCAGTTTTCTGCTTTTTGTGAAAAGATTTGTGTTTCAGAGTCTCTGCTTGGCCTGCGGTAATACAAAGGGGGCAAGATGGAAGCTACCTTTGGGATTTGCATTTCTGAGCCAAAAGACCATGAGAAAGGCATGCCCTGCACTCCAGAAAAAAATGCAAAGCCTCTTTTTTAATTGTACAGTGAATTTTAGAAAGTGTTTTTCCCTGTGGAACATCCCAGACAGGACCAGAGCCAGTAGCTAAAGTGATGAATGGAACAGTTAGCTTGCCAGTACATACACTTAGCAATGGAAAAATCACCACAAAGGGCAGATGCATTTTTTCCCCTTGTGGTTCGAAGTGTGTTATTAGCCTTCTTTCAAACAAACAGTTTGTGACTGAGCATTCACAAAAATCATGCTCCTTTGCTGCAAATCTTTCCATGAAAAAAATTAAAAAGTCCTATTGAAAGCAAAGGCATTTACTTTTAAAGCAAATGAACGCCAGCCAGTTCTAGTTACGGTTTGCTGCATGCAGCTAGTGGTTCTGGATGGAAGCACTGCATACACACCCAGCTAGTCAGACACTGGACTAGAGAGTTCTTTGGTCTGATCCAGCATGGCTGTTCTTGTGTTCTTCAATAACTGGAGAGTCATCAGTGGATGCTCGTTGTGACAGTTTCATGCTACTGCCATGTTCCAAGATAGTGTTACCCCAAAAGATGGGTGACTCAGAGTGATGCCAGTGTCTCCGTCAAATGGTGGGAAATTATTAGTTCAAAGGGAGGGGTGTTAACCTAGCAGGATCTTTCCACCTGTATATACAGGTACTAATGCAGGGACAGTAGCTGGAGATTTAAAAGTATGTTTTATTGGGGAACATCACCATCACATGCAAGATTCAAGCAGTTCCACAAACACACAAGGCTAACTGAAGGAAAGGAAGGACAAACTGGATAGTGCAAAGTTTAGGGTGAAGTGGATAATATCTACCTATCCTGCAGAGAAGAGATGAAGCAATGGGGCTCAAGACTAAGGGTCGGAGGGTAGTACAAGAACAGGACTCAGAGCAGCAGAGTGACAGCCTACTGTACTACTACTGTACTACAAGTTGTCTGGCTCAGAGCCAGGGATAAATGCCTCTCAGCAGAACAATGAGGTCCAGAATGTGCTAATGCTCTTAGCATTAGGTGACAAAAAGCTGATGGGAATTTAATAGATCCTTAATGGCTGGGCAGGTGAGGAAACAAAGGAGAATTTTGGCAGGAAGAGGAAGTGGGTTGAAGACAATCAGTTGCTTCATTGAGGTAGTTTTGGGTGCTATTGTTTCTGAAGGTTGAATTGTTGAGGAGATATTTGCAAGCTTATTAATACCAGAGCTTCCCAACTGATTCTTTTGATTATGACCTGACCATGCCCTGAGGTTCCATCTGACCTAGTTTCGCATGTGTTTCAGCCAGTCCTCTTCGTCAGTATAACTTTATATGATTTATATTTTATGCCAATTAAATGAGATTTGCCAATTATATCATATCATGGAGTTGGGGTGTACAGCATGGTAAAAGTAGCAAGCCCAGTTGATTACAGTTTGCAGGAAAACAACAACAAATGGCTATTGTCCAAGTGTCCTGCTCATGGGCTTCCCATTGGCATCTCATTGGCCATCGCTGGAACAGATTGCTGATGAGGCGGGTCTTTTGTCTGTATTTGAATAAGTAACTAGGGTTGCTAGATCTCAGAGCCTCCCTGAGTCACCAGTTTTTCTGGATCATCTCCAGGCAGGCAACGTAGGTGCCAGTTCTCCAGTTTTGCTAGGCTTATCTCCAGACAAAAGGACAAGGCTTTCTGCGAATCTGTAGTTTAGCTAGTAGAACAACAGCTTGCTGTAGTTCTGCAAGGTTCAATTTGTTGCTTCAACTTTCAAAGACTTTCTAAGAGGCCTATGTAGTTACTTAGCATCCTCCTTCTCTCCCAGCTGTTGTGGTGCCAGGGCCCATCGACTGCCCTGCATACCTCTTCTTGTTAGAAGTCAGCTAGATTAAAGGTTCCTTATTGCGTCTCCAAAAGCTAGTGAGAAGAAAGAATCCCCTCCACTTCACCTTGATCTAGGAAGAGCTCCTTTAGCTAAAATTTACAACTTAATTTTCAAACAAGAAAATATGCTGTGTGTGTGTGTGTATGTGTCTGTGTATGAGAAGCTGTGAGCAACTATGGTTGGTACTTAATGCATAAAGCTTAATGACGTTGTTGTGTGCCTTCAAGTCACTTCTCACTTACGGTGACCCTAAATTGAATCTATCACAGGGTTTTCTGAGGCTAGGAGTGTGTGATGTGCCCAAGGTCAGCCAGTGGGTTTCAATGGCCGAGTGAGGATTCAGACTCTGGTCTCCCGGGGTCCATAGTCCAACACTCAAAACACACCACACTGGCTCTCTTCTTAATGACATTACCAGGGGCCATCCCTGGGTATCAATCTGGCCAGGAAACCTCAGAGCCTAGAATAATCCTGAACTGGCAGTCCTAATCATTACTGTTTGGCAGCCAGCTAGAGGCAGGAGTCTTCTTCTCAGCAATGACTGGACTGGTACCTGGTACCTTTTGCATAGTTCAAGCCTCCATGAACTACAGGTTGTCTACTGTCGAGCAAGGACGAGGGGTGGGTGTTGCCATGAGCAAGTGTACCAGTTCTTCATGTGGATCTCCCTTGCAGGATTCAATTTTTCATTAACATTTTGATCTCCCTCTCAGACAATCACTAGTGCACATTTGAATCAGAACACATATTGCAACACTGAGAACTCATTGAAAGTTAAAGCAGAGGTGAGGAAAATTCAGCTATCCAGATGATCTTGTACTGCACTTCCCATAAGCCTTAGCCAGCACAGCCAACAATGAAGACTATTGGGAGCTGCATTCCGACAACAATTAGAGAACCAGATGTTTTCTCCTCTCCAGGACAAAAGTTTCCCTGACGTCAGCCAAAAATTGGAAAGGCAATGCCCGAGATCTTATTTTGAAGGGCCAGGATTTGGTTATGGAACATTTGAACAAATATTTTACCTGGCAAGAGATGCTGTCGCCTGATCAGCACTACAGGATTGCTTAGGTCTAAGGAATGGCTATGCAGTCTGGAGAATTCTGGTATTTGTAGTACAAAAAGCAACAATTGCAAGCTCTGTTTCACCTGCTCTCACAATTCTAGAGATGTCAGCACTGCATTTCTTGAGTGCCCCTTAAAACCATTTGAATGGCACTTCTAGCCAAATGAGGAGTCCAGAATTAGAGAATTACACCAAGTACGTGAAATGACAAGAAAATAATTACAATGGGGTTTGTACAAGGGTAAGAAAGATTACAGGCGCTGGTGTGAGCAGAGACAGCTGTCGGTTTCTGGACCAGTGAAGCACAATGAGGGAGTGCTTGGATTAGTGATGGAAAAAGCAGGGGAGAGCAGAAGACTACAGTGCATTACATTAACTGAAATTGAAGCTTAGAGTAGTGTGTGCTGTGAAGAAGCTATTGCAATCGTACAGAAGAGCCCGCTGGCTTTATCATCCAAGGACCCACTGAAATGTGTCTTTTTAAGAAACTCAGAGAAGAGTGAGTTTAACTTGCTCAGTCATTCTCATCAAATTTTCCTCATGCTTTTTTTTAAACAAAAAAATCCCCTTTTGGAATGAAATTTCACTCTTTTTCTTAGTATTAATAGTCTCAGGACAAGTTTCACATGTTAAAAATAGAAAACAAGCCTGTAGAAAATATAGCTAATTCAAACATCATTGACGGTGAATGCTGCTGTTCACCACTTCGAGTAGACTTGGGGCACACCCTGAAGGAATAAAGGAAGACAGGTACATGGAATTAGTCCTTGCAATACATAGAAGACTTTTTAGGATTGTTGTGACATGACTTTTCCCCCCAATTTATTTCATATCTAAAGTAAGTGAAACGATTCAGCTGTTATGCTTTTAGGAGGAAGTTATGGTTTTTCTAGCCAGCTTTCCTCAACTTTCTTCAACATGTTGGGCTATGGCTATGTTGATTATTGGGAAGAATGAAGGTTGTAGTCTTGAAGACAATCACTGGATAAGACTGTTTTAGGGCAGTGTGGTTCTCACTGTCTGGCCCTGCTGATGATTAGGGTTTCAGCAGCCGACATGGTCAATAGTCAGAGATTCTGGGAGCTAGAAGTTGAAAACATCTAGTGAGTCTACGGTCACAAACTACAGTTCCAGACCAACTGTAGCTCCTCACCTGAGTATTGCTGCTAAAACTTTTCCCAAAGTTAGAGATTTTTCACAAAGGAGCAGTGAATAAAGAGAGAAAACCAGTTCTGCTCACCTGCTCAGATCTTTGTATTGCTTTTTAAAATTAGAGAGTCTTAAATCTGAGTCAACATGGTGGTCTGAGTATTTGACTAGGATGCCAAGAGACCAAGTTTAAATCCCTGCGCAGTAACAGAAACTTACTGGATGACCTTGGCCAGGTCACACTCTCTTTGCCTTTACAGGAAGGCAATGGCAAGCCTCCCCAAATGAATCTTTCCAAGGCAAACCCATGATAGGGTGGTCATAAGCTGGAGTTGACTTTAGCACATGTAATGAAGTCCACTTTGGAAAGCCTTTCTTGGAGGAAAAACAGCATTCACAGGCAACAACATCAAGCAGAGCTGATATAGACACTTTTTTTTTTCTTAATTATACTTTAGTACCTGCTCTTTAGCTCTTTGCACCTCAAACATACAGACAGATTTATACAGAACAGTAATCCTTCTATTAGTTCAGTGTGGTCTAGTACAGGATCTTCAGGCCAATTAAGGGTAAAATGGCACCTTTCCAGTTAATCCACCTTGAAGTTTTAGGTGTCAGAAATTAAATCTCAAAAATACTATCACAGGTTTTAATTAGGCCCAAAACAGGCACAGTCAACATCTTAAAGAACAGCAACCACTCAAAATGGATTGGTCCTTGAAACACTATTCCAGGGCACCTTTGATGTTTCTTCTCCGACCATTTTCTTCACTGGTGTCCTCCATTCTATTCTAACCTCAGATCACTCAGGCGATAACCCTTCATACAGCCAAAACAAGCAAACCGAAGATTTGCTCATATAAATGCCCCTCTGTGATGGAAAAACTTTGGCTATTCCTCTAAGTGGGATCTGCAACAAAATGTTGCAGCACAGAAGGCGTCACACTAACGATGGGGAAAATCTGTCAAATTTCACTTTCTCCCAAATTTAAACTTCATTCTTTCTATCCCAGATATGAACTTCCAAGTTTTGGTCATTTGAAAGAAAAATCCAATTTGCACCAGGTAAATTCAACAGGTATAGTGATTCCAAAAATGGAAAAGACTGTGTTGTACATGTTAACTAAACAGGGTTAAAAAGAGTGTTTAAGATTTGAACACTCAAAGCTCTTGGCCTGGAAGAACAAATCTGTCAGTTTTGGTTCAAACAAATCTGAATTGTTTACAGTGGCACCTTTACTTTCCTTCTCACCCCACCCTGTTTTTTGCTTTCTGCACAAAACACAACTGAACATCCTAAAATTTTAAACACACATGCATCACATTTCTGGTATATCCCACGTTAGCTGAGTCTATGGATATCTCCCTCACAAGGATGGATGGTTATTCTGGTCATATAAGGACCAGGGCTAGAATGCGTTTACTAGTGGCATGGGAAGGACTGCAACCACATCAGTCATTTAGTGTACTGATTTTATTACATTTTTTATTGATTTCTGTTTCAGCAGCTGTTTTACCAAGCATCTGCAAAAGGTCAGAACAAGTCTAAAAGTTAAGCCCAGGAAACTTAAACTTGAGGGAAAAGCAACCTAACAAATAATGGAAAACAAACTTAAATAGCACTCCACTGCCCTTTTGATTTCAAGCAGTTGGAAGCAAGGGGATTGGAAAGAAAGCATTTTAAGTGAAGTGGGCAGATAGCAGAGCTGGAGAGAGAGAAATTGAGGCTAGGAAGAGCAAGCTGGGACAAAGTGGGCTGCAACAGCCTTCAAGAAGATAAAGTGAGAGAACTGGAACATACTTTATTGCTGTACCCTAAAGGTACCAGATCCTGTCTGATCTTGGAAGCTATGCTGGATCAGCCCTGATTAGTACTTGGATGGGAGGGAGACTGCCAATAAATACCAGCTGATATAGCCTACATTTCAGAGGAAGGAACTGGCAAAACCACCTCTGAGTATTCCTTGATTAAGAAACCTCTGTGAAATTCACAGGGTTAACAGATATTGACTGGTGACTTGAAAGCATATACACACACTGGTCTCAGGAAGGAATCAGATTACGTTTAAGGGATTGCATTCCCCTGTATTAGTTTCAGTGAGCTGCATTAAAATGAAAGTCATGCTTAGACTACACCCATTAAAATTAGTGTCTGTGACTACCATATTGGAAGAAAGGTGGGATACAAATTAAATAAATGTGACTCTCATGGTTCAAATTCTTTAAAATTTTAGGTAAGCTCCCCTCAATACATACACAATCAAGAGTTTAAAATACTACTGTACAAAACACACACACAGCTCAATTTGTTTTGGCTGAACACTGCCTGATGCTTTACTTTTTTTTTTAATATAATCACTTTTCCTGACCATTCTTTTGTGCAGGGTATGGCTCGGCAACTAAATGACCTCCAGAGGCCAACAAGTCAGCAGTCAATTTAGCCAGGGATAAAAATTTCTACTTGCTGGCTGCTGTGAGCATGAAAGCCAAATGTGGTTGGCTTACCTTCCTTCCCTCCCATGATGCACGATACAGCTCGAGTAACCAGGGGATATGCATTACTGCTCTCATAAAATCTACTGCATATCTCCTAGTTGCAACAGTAATTTGAATAAAGATTCAGCTGTTGGTGTGATGAGTTTATTGCAAATTATTTTCACAACATGTAGAGAAATGAAATGGGAAACAAATTCATAGCAACAAGAAAACAAAAACATTCTTAGGAAATAAGCTGGTCCAGCTGAAATAAGAAAACCACAAAATATTCCAGATGAGGAATTAAGTTAAAAAGGTAGAGTGACCTTGGGTTAGAGCTGCTACTTGTTGACAAACGCTCACTTTGAACGAGGAGATTTTTCAGATGGAGCAAAAATAACTTGTTTCATTCAGTCTATTAGCAATACAGCACTTTTTTTTTAAAGGACTACTTGATGTATTTTTCCATGAACTTTTTGTGAAATTCAGACCTCAGTGTGTCGTTGACAAATCTTTTATCTTTTTTCATCTCATCAACCCCCTTTGCACAGTTCTTGAAGACAACATCATCATCCCATCTAAAAAGCAGGAAGGATGGGAGAAATAAAGTAAATCATATTTACTAAACAGGAAAAATAAGACGACATGAGCACAAAGCAGACAGACATAAGTCCACACTATACTGTTTTGGTACATCATCTCCCTGGCTGATCTTTTTCAGCAACAGAATGTTGCAGGGAGAAGAGAAGCATTTAGATCAGGGGCTAAGGTTCTGGAACCCTGGACTGTCTCTTGAGGAACACATCTGAGACTTTATACTGACAGAAAACAGACTAATCAGGACACAACCCAAGAAGACAATCCTCTCCCATGCTACTTAGATTAACAGAGCAAATGCTCAATCCTATGAACTCCTGCAAAGGACCCTGGTTTACTACTGTTACAGGGCCCCACCCAGACATATCACCTTCTACAGTACATCCTCAAGGGTAAAGCTATTCCTATGAACACATCTGCGAGTTGACTTTGGAAACCCAAGGACAAAATGTTTAGAATAACATTTATAGCAAACTCTATTTAAATCAAGAATAAATGCCTGGAAAATAGCATGTAGCCCAATGGTGCCTAAAAGTGGAAGACAAAACTTTCTAAAGAAGCGTTTTTTGTTACAAAAGGTATATACCTACCTGTCTCTGTAGAGTGGCCTTGCAAATTAACACCAGCAATAAAATACATCACATTCAATAAGAGAGAAGTTTATGATCCGGAAAAGCATAAGCTTCTCCTTAATGTTTTCCATTCTGTTTTTCACAACTATTCTCCATCTCTAAACCTTTCCCTTTTTTAGATCCACTGGGATAGACTGTATTCATCCTACAGATTTTGTATAGCTTAGATGAATCAGATTAAAAAGCATCCCTTGAACAATGTGATTAAAATCCAATTTAATACCTCTTGAATTGTAAATGAATGGGGTACTGGTGGAAGTATATTGTAGGAATCCAAAAATAATACCATCATACCTCCGTTTTACTTTGAAATTTGCTTGGGGCTGCACAGGACCAGTAAGGTTCAGCAAAGGGTTACCGCTCAAGATGTTTTCCATCCGTATCCTCTCTTCTTCAGCCTTTTGCTCTTGTTCCTGTCAAAGGAGAAAAATTTGGTCCATATCTACTGACAAAAGAGAATATGCATCCGTCTGACTCATAACTGCAAGACTGTAAAATCTAGACATCTAAAACTTGGCATGTATACTAAAGAGATTGCATGACTGGACATTTGGGAGATATCTGGTTTTTAAAGTGAAGCAATTGATTTTAATTAATTCCTATTTGTTTGTATCTTGCAGTACCAACTTTAGTTACTAGGTGGAAGACTTCTCTAACTAACAGGTTTGGCATATTCACTGCTCCATAGGGCATCTAAACAGCTCATTGTGGGAAACTGGTATGCCAAAGAAAATAGTCGTGCTGGGCATGTTTACTGTTTCTCTCCGCAGAGCCCTAAAACTCTTCAATAAGTCAGGAGAGAGTAAAAATCCTGCTGCCTGGTCAGGGGACAGGGAGAAGAGTAAGCAGAGAAAAGACTGAAAAAGTATGGAACAGAAGGGAAGACCAACAGGAAGGGGAAAAAAAAGGGAGGGGGGTCAGAACAGAGAAAAAGAGACTGCCAAGGTGTGTTTGCAATAGAACAGAAAGAGTACCTGAGTAACCAAAAGGGAAAAACACTGGGATACTTGATTAGGTGAGAGGTGAGAAAGACTCCTTGGGCTGGTTGATGATTACATGCAGAAATATAAAGAGCACCAGGATGAGAGACAAAGACGAAGAAATTACTAAGCTGTGGGAAGTCTGGTAGTTCCTGTTACAATTATAAAAAGTTGCTCAGCTTCCTTCTCAGCCCAATAGAGCAGAAACTGAAGACTTAGCCACAAATAATTTCTGGACATCTTTTCAAATATATTTAATTTTTTTTTAATTTGAAGTATCAATTATAATATGCAGCTGTCATATTTTCTGGAAATAAGCAAGGAACCAGATTGCAGCCAGAAATTGCTTTGAGATGTTGGCTTCATAGATCCAGAGTAGGGAGCAATGAATACAAAAAATAAAGAAGTAACCTTTAGATTTAAGCTTCTGCGCTTCCACTAAGCAGTTCAGTCACAGACCTAAGTACAATTAAATCTGATTTCTCTGTTTAAAAAAAGAGAGAGAGAGAGAGCGCGCAGGCACAGATTCAACCCAACTGGAAGCCAGGTATTACAATGCCCAGCCTGCTATCCTCTAATCACAGACATTTGGACAGTGGGCAGGAAGTGGTAAATGTACTTGGCTCATGTCTGTGAGAACTTGTGAATACAAGAGCAAACTAAATCTATTCCAGCTAAGACTGAATTCCAAACCTAACAAATATTTTGTTTCAATTCAGGATGATCTCTTGTCTCTGGAATAGTTTTTAAACAGATATTGCATACAGAGCTTTGTGTATGCTGCAGAACTCAGGTTTCCGAGAATCTGAATAATTCTGCTATACATTTCTTTTAGAGACATGTGTCCTGCCTTTTGAATGCACTATCTCAAAGGCAGTTCACAACAGACTGAAAACAATGTCAAAACAAAATATGACATCATTAAGAGACATCTCAGGCTGTTAGCATGCAAAAGCATCTCCTTGGCATTCTCATGTTCCAGTTGCTACTGACCTAACTAGGCCCACAACAATAATAAACAATACAGCGAGTTTCAAGCTTTTATAGATGTAAAGATATGCTTGAAACAGGGTGAGATCATGAGATCAGAGGGCTAGTGAATAAGATTTCTAGTACTTAGAGAGAAAGGTATTCATGCTAGGAAGATCCTCCAGCCCCTTTCTCTGATCTCTTACAAGCAGGACCTCTGTAGAATTTTACACCGCCAAAATATGCAAATCAAGAGTATTTATTTGAACTAGTTATATACAAGTTGTACACAAGTGACCCAAATTTGCACCACTTTTTTTGGTACAGAATTTGGTTTACCTGGGTGGTAGGGAGGATTAACCAATTCTGATCCTTCCGTACCTCAAACTAGGAATTTTGGACTGTAGAGTCCATGTGGCCAGTAGAGCACACAAAGACTTTGGGAAAGGAAGCAAAGAAAGCAGATACTGAGCTAGCCTTGTACCTAACAACTGACTCAATGGCCACAGATAATGAGGAAATCAAGGCAGGTGAATGAGTAATTTGACAGAAAAGTATCTGAAAACTCCATCCTCCCTCTGCCAGCTTGCTTCCATTCCACACAAGATGCAGAAGCAAGCAAGCATCTTTTCCCACTTCCAATGTGGAATAGCAGAATGGGGAAGGATTGCCCTGCTTTTCAGTACGGAACTTCGTGTTTTAGTAGCTTGTGTTTCCATGTTGCATGTTAAAAAAGGAGTGTCTTAATCCACAAGGAGCCTAAGAGCACCTTGCAGTCTAATAACTTTTGTCAGTTTCTTTACAAGACAAGTACTAAATTCCCAAGCTTGTAACTGCTAAGTCACATTTCCTGTTACAACAAAATTCCACAGCACAATATCCACAGAATGATGGAGAGGACACTATTTGGTTGTAGCAATAAGTGTGTGAAAAACATCTTCAGCACTTATCAATGTCCAAAGTGAGACGGGTCAGAATACAAGATCCATAACTATTAAATCAAACCCCATAAGACAGCCAGAGTTCAAGTGTCAAAGGACACACATCTGCCTATTAGAAGGCCCCTTGTTCATTCTTTCATGTTCTAGTTGAAAGGACTTTTGGAAGCAGGACTGGGAAAGATGTCTGGCCAAAGTAGAGGAGACCCACTGTCATTCAAGAGAGACAGTACCAGGCTAGGGCTAAAATCTTATGCACCAGGGCTTGATGATCTCATTCGCTCCAGATAATTTTAGTTTCCAACTCTTGTAAGCCTCAGCCTACAAGGCCAAAGATCAGGGATTCTAGAAGTTATAATTTAAAGCATCTGCAGGATACCAGTTTGCCCACCTCTGCCACACTCATCCGAGAATGAACCCCACTCCATTTACCAGAGCTTCCTTCTGTGCAGATGCAGAACTGTATTGAAAGCAGAGCAGTGATCTGTGCTGGTTTAAGGCAGTTTGTTCAATAAGATTTAATTGGTGCATTTACCTTTCGGGTCTGCTCTTCGGCACGTTCTTTTTTAATCTTTTCTAGCTCAGCTAAAAGAGCAGCAGTATCATCATCACTCTCTTCCTCATAGTCTTCATCTTCATCATCCTCCTACAAAGACAGCAAGGACAGTTAACTTCTCTTTCCATTTCCTACCCAGTGCAGAAGTTTTCATCAGATCTTACTACATGGCACCACACACAACTCAGCACTGTATACAATACGACTCAAATTTGAAACGATGCTCATGAATGGATGCAATCTGCACCCACAGGAGCACCCAACATATCAAAAAGCTGTCACACAAGTTGAAGGTTCTGATGTTTTACCTCATAAAAACACTGCAAGGTCTATCTCCTTTTCCTGAGCGTCCCAATCAATAGCAATACAGGAGGCCCCCACTTTTTGACCCCCATTGCCTGATGACTCACTCTTTTGAGACTTCCAAATTAAGGACAAGCTCTGTTAATTCAACAGTGGTTCCACTCTTTCATTAACTCTTCTTACCTACGGATGCTTGCTTGGGACTGCTCATATGTGCATGCTGCTTGCAAAGCAAGCTAAGAGTGGGGGAAAGACATCAAGCCAGTTGAGGCTTTGCAAGCAGTGCACACATGGTCAGTCCCAAGTGAGCCTCCATAAATCCTTCACACTCCCTGCAGTACAACACATGGGTTCTGCTTTCCAACCAATTCCATTTTCTGTCAGCGCTCTGGTTTCTAACCTGTCAGATAAATGGGGAAGCTTGTATGAGAAATCATTCACTGAAACTAAAGTCTTTGAACAGAATCTATCAATTTCCTAAATACTCAAGTAAGGTTTCACCACAGGGTACAGTGATCCCTCAGTAAAAATAGGAAAGACACACAGGAGAGCAAACATGTTTCAGTGAATCTTGGAGAGCTGCACCCTCAAGATGCGCCTTAACCCTGACTCTTTTTACTTTTCCTTAAAAAAAAAAAAATCACCCCCCCACCCCCGCACTTCCTACAGAGTGTGGAGTGAAATTTCACCAAGATTCTTATCTGCTGGGCTCTTTTAGACCCAGGCAGTTAACTAGATGACACTGCCAGTTCACTTCCTGGTTCTAATAGAAGGTTATTCCTGTGCCTAAAACAGCCCGGGGGTGGTGGAGATGGCAAAATTGCCCCCCAGGTCCCCTAGAAAAGTACAATGAGGCATATATATATATATATATATGTGTGCGTGTGTGTGTGTGTGTGTGTGTGTGTGTGTACACACACAAACATACATTCATACATATTCACACAGGGAGCTCGGAGGCCTCATTAACAGGCTTGGTAGTCATATTTTTCCAAACCCTGCTTTATCATCTCTAAGACAAATAATTATCACAAAAATTTCAGGCCTGCATCAAGGGCAACCCACCACACTGTGGGCAGTCCATCAGCGATGCAACTGTGGAAAATTATGTGACTGATAGCACCCAGTGTAAATGGCCAGGTAGGGAGGCTTATAAAACTCTGGCTCCTGGGCTGTTATTTGGCTCAGCAGACTACAAATTGCACAAGCCTACTGAACATAATGTAGGCCCTAGGGTGAGTACAGACAGAGCTTCTCTCAACACTTTATACCTTCTGTAAGGCTCTACATGATCTATGCCCTCAACTAGGATGCTAGCTATTCAAGGAGAGCAACATTTTTCTGAATCACAGCTTCCATAATTGCCCAGCCATTGCTGCCACTGGGCATGCTGGCTGAGAAATTCTGGAAACTGTAGCCCCAAAAAGTAGCTTCTTCGAGCTCTGAAATTAATTCATGATTTGGCATAGTGCAAATTTCTGTGTTCTGCTGTGCTGTTTCCCGGCAAATGAAAACACATACGTCAGTCAGGGGGTCATCTGCATCCAGGTTAGCTGCAGGGATCTGATCTAGTCGGGGCTTCTTAGACACTGAAGAAGAAGTTGTATGCTCTGCAGAAGAAATGCAGGAAAAATTGTAAAAATTCAGACGGCCAAATGTAATAAAAGAGTCTGAAACAGAGTGTCACCTAAGCTGAACTTACTTGAATGATAATACCAAAAATAGCAGCTAACAGATTTAAAAAAAAAACTAATCGCAGTATCAACACAAACAAGTTTGTGTCACTGTTTGGTGCTTGTTCTGAAAAGTGGTTGTTTTAAATTTACTAAGATCCGCACCTGATTTTTTTGCAGGCAATTCTTATGTGCTACACACAGGATACTACCAACAAGCCTGCATGATAACATCTGTTTCTGGGACCCATTGCTTCTGGATTTCCCAGTGGCCTTAATGGCTAGGGAACCCATGTTTATCAGTCTAATTTCAAATCCATCTGCACATGATCCATTCATGCCCCGGTCCACCAAGTGACAAGGGAGACAGAAAAGTAGGTAACAGAAAAAGAGTAGGATTGTCTATTTTCAATTCTGTCTTTCTGCATCATTGGTTTCATACTCATAAACTGACAGATCACTCAAGGGAATGTGGTCCTTGGTAGGTGAAAAAGTCCACCTTAAGTTGATACACTGAACTTTAACCCTTGCCTTTAGAGAAAATCATAACATTTAAGAACAGCACTTGTTTTGCAAGAATCTTTCCTGTTGTCTCTGCTGCCAGCATGTCCCCTGATACTTGTGACACCCTGGGCACCCACCCCCACCTTCTATAACCTGCTATCAAGATCACCTCCTGCTCAACTGTTTGCAGACTGGGGAAGTTTCTCTTCTGCCTTCTGAATATGTACCTCTTCTATGATTTTAAAATTCTAATCTGATTCTTTCCTGAACGTCCTGCAGTCAAGACACAGGTGGATCCTGAGCTGTTCCTAAATCACAACCTGATCCCTTCCACCTGCAAAAGGCAAGAATGATCCAGTAAGACAGCACAGACCTCGTGCTGGCCTATCCCTGTTCTTCTCTCTCACAGCAACACGTTCACGCTCCTCTAGTTCCCTCCTGAAGTCACGGTTGCGAACCTCTTCGGGGGCATCCTGAGTTGTTTGTCTGAAACAAGGAGTGGGGAAATGATTCCGTCAGTACTGGCACTGTGCAGCAGCCAAAAGCAAGAAATGAAAAGCATCCATTTCAAATCTCATCTAAACTACAGACTCACTTTTTTTTTAACAACAAAATACTATCCCGACATCCATTCTTGAAGCTTCCTAAGCACCTCTATTTAATACAATAATAAATAAAAACATTAATACCCACAGTTTTTTTTAAAAAAAATAAGGATTAAGAACAAATAATGAACTCTTCCCATGCCCCCAAGACATCGTCTAGAAGACAGCATTCCAGAACAGGGGTGCCAAAACACAAAAGGCCCTAACCTCAGTCACCATCATCAGTCTTGTATCCAAAGGGAAGAAGCCTTAAGGAAAATAATGGTTATTAATATAAAACATATTTCATATTCACATAAAACATTTCCGATAGGACCACAGTGAAGTTCTAATCTAGAGTTATCTTTACATCCAGCTAGGTTCAAATGGCCTTTCAGATACCCTGCCCTGGCTCAAGCTGTGCAGAACTGCAGAGATAAGAAACCATACCACAAGATGCTAAGTGATATTATTCTCTCCTGTACATCTGAATTCTGCACTTCAGGGAATTCCCTTAATGGGAAAGGTATCTCTTAGCCCTTTTTGGCATCAAAAATTACTAGTCCCTCCACTTACTAGTTCTGTTATGATACAACAAACATGCCTGCCAAAATATCTGCCAAAATACCAGGTCCTAGTAGGTCTAGTTGAGCCTAGATTCTCATACCCCTTTGGTCATAAGTAGATATCTGGCCTTTGTTACACATCGATGAAGCTCTTTGCACAGAAGAGATTCTGCAACAGCCAGTAAAACCAGACTTACATACAAACCTATGGTTGTTATAATCTCTCTCAATTTTTATTAGCCTGTGACTGCTAACACACATGATATCTGTGGCATATCAACAGCCAGAAAGCAAACAAAGAACTAACTCTTCATCTGCTTTCAGAATTTTCTTCTAAAGCAACTGGTGCCTGTCACAGGGATGAGATACACGGCTGTTTATACACCTTGAGGGAAAAAAGAATTATCTGCTGCAAATTAAGCATTACTCCAAAATAAAATTCCACAAGAATGTTAATTGCTCTTTACCTGTATTTGATTTTAGTATGAGAAGGAAGATCTCTGCTGGAATACTGTTTGGAGAGCTGGCTTAAATCACCTTCTCCTTTCCCTCTACCTCCTCTCGCAGGTTCAAATGTTGGTCTTGCTGCAGTAGTCATCTTTAATAGTTTGGGATCAAATGTTCATGATGGATAGAGATTAAATCCTATCAAAACAAAACAAAGACCAATAAACACAACAAATCTTACTAAGGCAAACCACAATGCCCTCCACTGACTAATTTTATGCAGATTTGCTTAGAAGCAAGCAGCTCTTAAGTCAGAAGGGGTTTCAAAGAATTATGCATAAAATTGCAGTTTTAAAGCACAACCCTAACTAGTCAAGGACAAGTTGAAGCTATGCTGAATCCAAAGCTCCACCAGCACAGAGGTGCTAGAAATTTCTTAGGACTATCCACACCCTGGATTAACTTCGCAGTGGCACTGTAGCTATGTTGCTGTGCTAGAGGGAGGTTTGGGCCTCACATAACTCAGCTATTTACTTGCCTTGCCTCACCTCATCCTCACATCTCTTTTGGCATTTCTGCTGGCAGATTTTACCAGATCCCAATTGGTTTAATGGATCTATGCTAATTGGGGCTAACAATTGGATTTAGGCCATCACTTGTAATTTACAAAAAGAAAAGAAAATACGTCTAGCAAAAAGTATTCATAAGAACTTTTGAATTCTGTAAAACAAGTTTCTCCAGAAGATAAATACAATGACAAGTGCAAAAGAATGTACATGTATCAAACTGCAAATCCATCAGGTACACTTATCGTCAATATCTTCCTGGTGATATTGGACAAGTCACTGTATCATCATAATCTAATTATGCAGGACTGTTGCAAGAATTAAATGGAAGGAGAACCTCTGAACATCTGACTTAAAGAAAGGATGTGATTCCAATGTACTGAATAATTAGCTTACACCCATTTCAGAAGAGCAGTATATATCTGTATATCCCTATATACCTCTACCATATTTCCATCAGCTTCACGCTCCTGATGAAAACACATCAATTCAAAAAACACACCCAATAAATTAATATACCTTCAGTGCCTGAGCTAGTTTATAGCTGTTGTTAATTGCCATCAAGGAGCTTTGATTTATGGTGAATGACAAGAGCTCCATGACACCTTGTCATGAACAGTCCTGCAAAATCAGGGCTGTGACTTTCTCAACCGAGTCTCTCCACCTGTAATATGGTTTTCTGCTTTTCCTAATACCTCCCACATTAGTAAGTGTTATCATCTTTTCTAATGAGTCATGTCATCCTGTGATATGTCCAAAATACAATAGCTTCAATTTCAGTTTTGGCTTCTAGGGAGAATTCAGGCTTGATTTGCTCCAAGATCCATTTATTTGTCTTTCTGGCAGTCCAATTTGGAAATTCAAAACAATAAAAATTACACAGGATTACTTACATAACACTATGTTGACACTTTGTACCACGTTTGTATAATATCCCCCTCTGCACTAATTCCCCTTAATCCCATATTTAGCGCTTTCCCCAAGATATATTCTATTCTTTAAACTTTTATCAAAATCTCCTTTATGTGAAATCTCCTTTTCGTATAGCCCATTGTTTATTACAACATTACCTACAACATATGCATAAATTTCTTTTTTCTTTAAAAAATTCTCCCCACCCTTAGCTCTTCCCTTGTATAATCACCTCTTTTAATTTTTAACCCATTTCGTTATCAGACTCCATTCTCGCTCAAACTGCTGAATCAGAGTTTCCCACCACCACATTTCAAGGGAATTGATTCCCTTCCTATCAGCTTTCTTCACTGTCCAACTTTCACAACCAGTTTATGGTTCACATCGACCAGCTTTTTCTTAAAGTCAGTAAGTTATCCAGTAAATAGAACATAGCCTTATCTACTATACAAAAGTCAAAGTTTGTTTGTCTATGTCAGACATCATATGATTGGCTGCCCAAGGCGATTCTACGGAATCCTGGGGTTTGCAGCTTAGGGAGGGGCCTTTAGAATTCTCAGCCAGAGAGCTTTTGGACCCGGCCCGTTGCTACGGACGTGAAACCTAACAGGAAAGAGGAGGACAGTGTATTCCCTTAGAAACCCAGCCTCTGTATATTAATAACTCTGAATACAGATTGGATTGGGGAATATGGGGAAAAGCAATCAACTGTGTCTGTCTCGAATAGGCTGGCTGGTTGCTATGGAGATGAGGCCTAGCACCAAGGAAGAGGGCAGTGTATCTCCCTCAGGAACCTAACCTCTGTATGTTAATAACTCTGAAGACAGACTGAACTGGGGAATATGGGGAAACTTACAGGTACTGGATAAGACAGTTTGGGGAATTAGAGACACAGGATCTCAAATCTTTCTAAGAAGTATTACCTACAAGAAAATAAAATCCCGGACAACGCCTGGTATATATGCTAGCTATCCATAAAAAGAAACGGTGATTCTGCAGAGAAATTGCTCTTACATCAACTGAGCTGCTAAAACACGGGAATTTTCACAAGATCAGACATCTGATGCCTGCTGTGGAAACAGGTACTAAACGGCGGGCTTCTTAGTAACGCTCATATCCCCCAGCAGGCCCCACCACCATTCCCTTTCCTACGCAAAAATACCCAGTGGGACCACTTATACTTAAGAAAGAAAGTTCTGACTAAACCTTAAACCGTTCCAACCCCACCGTCCCCTACCTACCGTTCCTCCTCCTCCTCCTCCTGGCGCTGCACCCCTAGGCCAGAGGCGCCATGACTCCGCCACATTCCCAGCATTCCCCGCGCCCGAAATCATAGACACCCGCCAACCGGAGGACGGAAAGGAAGAAGGTGACTCCTAGAGAAAGGGTAGAGTGACACAAATGCCCGAGCTTCCGGTAAAACTCAAAGACAACGGTTAGTCATTTTTGTCGGTTTAAGCCTAGGTCCCTCGGCTATGAAAAGTTAAACGATTTCATATTTAGCAGTCGTTCTACAGCGGAAAGTGGACCCTCATCAACAAAATTAAGTTTTAAAAAAAGCTACGGGTCTCGATGGTGGTAGCCCACACGGTGTAGTAGTTGGAGTGTCGGCTTAAGGTTAAGATCAGAGCTCGAATTCCCCTCAGCCGTGGAAACCCACTGGATGATCTTGAGCAAATCACACTTTCTCATCCTCAGAGGAAGGCAACGGCAAACCACGCCGCCCCGAACAAACGTAGTCATGAAAATTCCCTAAATTCGAGTCCGTTTTGAAGGCAAATAAAACTAACTCCATGGTGTGTGATTCCTCTACACTTTTTTATCTCTACGGGCAAGAGTTCAGAACCAGCGCTGTCTCGACACGGGAGGAAGAGGCGTAACTATCATGGATACCGGGGGGATAGAGCGTCCTTCCGCCATTTTACAAGGATACTGGTCATATGATTTAGTGCATTTCCGCACTGGGCTGTTACACTACTATTATTCCACTCTCAACATCCCGTGGAATCCTGGAGTTTGCAGTTTAGGGAGAGGCCTTTAGAATTCTCAGTTCTTTGGCCTCAGTAAACTACAAACCCCAGAATTCCACGGGATGTTGCAAGTGGAATAATAACACTATAACAGTGCAATGTGGAAATGGCCATGATGAGAAACGGAGGCTTCCGGGATGGAACGGAGTGCCCTCTGAGTGTATGCAGAGTTTCTTTCCTTTTTGCACTTGTAATGATAGGGTGCCTTTTGTGTGTTTTTGAACTCTGGAGAAAGGCTTCCTAAAGAATACTTCCTTCTCCGTCTTTTTGCTCCGAAAAGATTGTTACAGAGTTCTTGAAGGTGAAGCTAAACGGGCAAGGGGAGTGGAGCCGCTCCCCTGTGAGAGAATAAGTTACAGTTACTTTGGAAGCTTCTCTCTCTCTCTCTCTCTCTCTCTCTCTTCCTCTCTCAGAGAGACGGAAAGAAGGACATATATGTCTGTGTGTGTGTGTGTGTGTATGTATATATTGCACCGTATATACATATATATAATATGCTATGTATCTATATCTATATATATCTAGAGAGAGAGAGCTGTATATATATGTGTGTGTGTATGTGTTATTGTATTAACCAACAATTACAAAAATAATTATTCAGAAAAGAAATCTATCATCTAATATAAAAGTTCCTTCCCATTATAGTTATTGTATAGCAATAGCAATAGCAGTTGCATTTCTATACCACTTATCAATGCAAAGCACTCCCTAAGCAGTTTACAATGCGTTTAGCTAATTGCCCCCAACAAGCTGGGTAGTCAATTTTTGGGAGCTACAGAAGAATGGAGGGCTGAGTCAACCTGGATCCCGGCAGGATTGAACTCACAATGTTGTGTGACTGCAGTACTGGCATTTAACCACTGTGCCACCAAGGCTCATAGTCCATTAATCCATTAATCCTACTGTAAAATTACTGTCTATGTGTTACAGACTTCATTTTTAAACAGTAAACATGTCATTTATGTCTCTGTCTAATGTTATTAGTTAGCTAGTTATTAGTAGCTTCGGAGGTGTCTTAGTTTAGGGGGAGAAGGTCAAGTAAGGGGAGGCATGACAAATGTGTAAAATTGTTCAGCGAGGACTGAATTCATCACATATAAAACTGTGAAATTCACTATGAGGTGTAAAAATGACAGCCAACTTGGATGGCTTTAAAAGGGAATTAATCAAACTTGGGGAGAATAAGGCTATCAGTGACTGCTAGTCATATGGTAGCTATACATTAGTTGCAGGATAGGAGGAGTTATGGCTATGGATTCCAGTTGTTGGGTCACAGATGTGGGAGGATGCTCTTGCTTGTCATGTCTTGCAGAGGCTGTCTGGCAGAATGAAATATCAAACCAGATAGGACTTTGGTCTGATCCAGTAAGGATCTTATGTTTGCATTCAGGATTGGTCAGCTGCCAGAGGTTGGGTGACTACTGTGGCCTCTTGTAGCATCATGTTTCCCCCTCTCTGAAACCCTGAAATGGTAAAATGCAAACAGTATATCACCCACCTTTTGTTCAGTTGGTCACTTAAGCCACAAGGGGTCTCTAGGAAGTTTCAGGTTAGACTCATTGAAATGTTATGAACAGTAAAAGAGCAATTCACACTTTTTTGTGACAGATGCAGTTGCCACTGTCAACACATTAAAGTATGGAAAGAGAATGTCACAAAAAACACTTAAGTCCTAATTGCAGTTCTCCAATACGTCTCTTTGCATGTTGACAAGACAGACATCTCCATTTTACACATTTTGGAAGGGATCCAGAAACCTGTGGCCCTCCAGACATTGAGCTACAGGTTTGATGAACTTCTCTCAACCATTTTGCTCTGTAGGACCCCTTCAAATAATTTTCAGGTCTCAGGGAACCCCTACATAAAAATTATATCTACTGCTCAAATAAGAGGGGTTTTTTTTTCCAGTCATGATGTCTCACAAAACCCCTAGCAAGCTCTCTGGAACTATAGGGTTCCAGGGAGCTCTCTCTGAGAAACCCTAGGTTTGATCATCCTTGACCATTTATTGTTCTTTGCAGCAAGGCTGTGATCTCCTTAAAGAAATCTTAAAATGATACTCCTGTGCATGTTTGAATAGAAGTAATCCTAATGAATTCAATCCTGTGAAGCCTAAAATAGAGTGTACAGAGAGTCCTTGGTATCTGCTAGGATTTGGTTCCAGGACCATGGACACCAACATTTGTGGATGCTCAAATCGCTTTATGTAGAATGGTGTAGTGAATGGCAAAATAAAAGTTGCTTTTTGGAATTCAGTTGGTCCTCCATGTTCACTAGGGTTAGAGGAACAAGACCCTTGCAAAAGTGAAAAAATTGCAACTATCAAAATGTATGTCTGTGGGAAGAGGCCCAGGCATGGTGAGGAGGAAAAAGCACCCAGGGTCCAAATCAGGTCAGGGAAGGAGAGGGAAGAGGAGTCAGCATGGTAGCCCTATACTTCCTCTCTTGCACCCTTCTTCTCTCTTGTGTGTGGGGGGGGAAGGGTCTGTGGTGCTGAAAAATCAGGCTGTGAATCGTCCTTAACTGGCCAGGCAGCAGCTGGTGGAAGAGGAAGGAGAGGAGAACCAGAGGTGGGTTTTTAAAAGACTGCGCAGCATGATTGAAACCTCTGAGAGGAAAGGTTCCCTGGAAAAGAAGCACCTGAGGTGCAGGGGCAGGGGTTGAAGAAACTCACAAATAATCAAATCTGTAAAAGTCAAACCTGCAGATGTGGAGGGCTGACTGCATTTTCAAGCCATGGTTGAATCTGGATACAGAATCTGTGGATAAGGAAGGTCAACTGTACGTGTTCACAGCCTGATCCTGTATGTAGTTATTCAGAAGTAAGTGTCTCTCTTCAACATGACTGACTTAAAGGTAAGAGTGAGTAGGATTGTAGCCATAATCAGTTAATTGCATATTGAATAAAACCAATTCCAAAAGAAAAAGATAGGCTTTTGTATTTAATGATATACCCATATTTCAAAGCAGGAAGAAATATATTCCATGTATGAGCGGACAGAGAACAGCTTTTCAAAGACATGCCTACTTCTCAGTTCTTCTTTGTATAATTAATAAAATAAGAATGTTCTAAAGTATAATCAACTTTAGACAGCTTTATAATTAAAATGTTTTAAATAATTGCTTTAAACAATAAATCAATAAAGCTGTGGAGACACATAGTGACCACACGGGAAATATCTTTGATATTCAAAGTGTGGGTCAACCTTAGGAATCCAAAGAAGTTAGATAATTTGCATAGCATTTTCAGTGCTGAATATTTTCGATCAGTGCATGTGCCTACAGTGATGAGTAAAATGATCTGTCAACTACTGCTGTTGATTTGGATCCAGGATCTGCTTTCCATGGACAGAATCATTCTGCTTGCCAACTGTGCCTCTAACTGATATAGGGGATTTTCCTGTTCCCCTGCATGACGGTTTACCCCATAAAAGGTCTGCTAACCTGTTGTGTAGAATTACGAGGGTCAGTGTGGTATAGCAGTTAAAGCGTGATAGAGGAACTTGGGAGACCCAGATTCTAGTTGCCATCAGCCACTCATTGGGTAGTTTTAGAGTAATCACGTTTTCTTCATCTCACCTAAAATATAAGTCATTTTTTTGGTGAAGATAAAGTGAGGAAGAAAGCTATATATGCTACCTTTAAGTACTGGTATGCCTCGGTTAATAAAGCAGATGTGTTCCTGGAAATGTCTCCTTTAATGGAAGGTTTGGTACCAGAAGCGGAAATAACATGGAAAGGACAGTTGTCCTTGTGCCATTAAAAAAAAATAATAATAGAGCTTTTCATCAGATATTTGTCTAAAATTAACAATATGTATATATGGAATGAAACAACCAGGTCAGGTAAGTCTTACATAATTAAACAAAAACCTGTTGAACTTTCTAGAGACCACCAGAATGCTTTTTCCAATCCAGGGATATTTTTTTCTTTCATTGGCCTCCACTTTTCTTATGATTTTCATTTTGGTAGCCAAACTTACAGATCTATGCTTCTTTAACATACTGGGAGGTGTTTGATGAGGCAGGCTTATCTCCCCCCCTCCCTGCTTTCTCTCCGTTTTGCTGTTCGTGCATGACCACCAAGGGATTTGGAAGGCAGCTGCTTGTTTGCTTTGCCTGTTATAGGCAGGCACACACATCTACAGTTGGATCAGCCACAGCAGAATCCCATGCTTTCTCAGCTTTAGCTTTTGTACTGCAGGCATGGTGCTGCAACCTAATATTAAAAACTGTGTTTCTCCAGGCCTACTTCACTATCCTCCCAATGCCACTACTGCTAAAAATGCAGCTAGACATATCAAGAAAGTGAAGGCTAGGCAGGTGAGAACGAAGTGTCTTTGTCAGAGGGTTTGTTCACTGATGTATACCTGTACATTGAAAATTCATGATTTTGTTGGTGCAGCTGGTCCCACTATCAGCGCAGATTGCAAGTAATCCACACTGGCATTGAGTGCATAGTTGCTGTGGCCAGTATGTCATCTGGTGGACAGCTTTCTGTTGGTGACCATCTCTGTCCTTCACAAGGCTGGTCTAGACTGAAAAACAAATACAGGTTGCTGCCTGGACCATCCATGAAGCCTTAGTGATTTGGTAGAATCTGCCAGAGATTGGTCTATAAGGAAGCAAAGGGAAGAACAAATACATTACTTTTTTGTGGGGGCTGCTATAGAAAGAGGTAGATGGGGGAGCCGCTTCTCCTAGCCCAGCTGTGCCTGCCTCTTTGTCCAACCCATTTAGTTGAGCATCCTGTCTCCTAAAGTGACTGCTTGGATGTCCTAGGGAGCTATCAAATAGGCCACACAGGCACCAATCTGCCTTTGTTGACCATCTGGGATTTAGGAATATTTTATTTCTATAAATGGAGATGCTCTTTAACTTCAACTCTTGATAGAGTTCCCCTCCTTAAAATGGAGAGAGGAATGTGAAAACTGGCTTATCTTGAAGTTGCTGTAGCACCTCTTCAGGCAGGTAGAGTCACCATACAGCACATTTTAGGGCATGCCTGACATTCAGCCTCAGAAATCTTGCATGACAGCTTGCGTGACAACTATACATACACCTATCTAAATATAGATGCTATTAATCAATTTTACCTCTGACCAAGAAGGTTTCCCAGCTGATACATTGCAATTGCTTCATTTTTACTGCTTTGCCATATCTCTCTGATTCAGTGGTGGTGGTGGTGGTGGTTTGCACAGACTTTATACAGCTCTCCTTTGAATATGGGTTCGGAACCTACCCAGAGTGGAAAAGATTTGAGAGTGGGGCTGCAGCCCAGTAGCAGAGCTGCATTGGTTGACATACAAAAGGTCTCAGATTCACTCTCTAGTGTCACCAAATAGGGCTGGAAAGCACTTAAAATAATAAAAAAAAATGTGTTCTTCCTTACCTTTGATTTTCCTTCCCTAGACCAGTTCTATGCTGGTCAGTGTAGTGTGATGGTTTGAGCATTGAACTACAACTCCAGAGACCAGGATTCAAATCCCTGCTTGTCCATAGAAGCCCACGGGGTGACTTTGGGCAAGTCACATTCTCTCAGCCTCAGATGAAGGCAAGGCACCCCCGCCCAAACAAATCTTGCCAAGAAGAAACCATGAAAGGTTCACTTTAGGGTTGCCATAAGTCACAAATGCTTTGAAGGCACACAGCGACAATGTTGGCTATCTGAATTCAACATCCAAACATCCGTTTCACTTAAATTTTTTATAGAATTGTGACTTCTCTACTATTTGCTCTTACATTCTTTTCTTTTTATTTGCTGTCACCTCTGTACTTCAGTGTGCATTTATATACAGTTTATGAGACCACCATGCATTTGATGAAGTCACTTTTTGTGCCTAAATTGGAGATACTCGTGGTGACATTGGACAGTATTTTCCAGCAACTGCAGCTGGCATAATAAATGGTGAGTGAAGATGAAAAGTACATTTCTGCAACACTGAGAGAGCCACACATTCTCCACGTCTGGTGTGTGCCACTAAGTTTAAGGCATAATAAATTTATTCTTTGCAATGCCACAGAATTCTCTGGCTGTCTCTGCATTTTGCTGCAATAGTTATCCTTTTGGGCATATCTCCTCAATGAATGGTTCCACCTAACAAAAATATGTGAGTCTATATACTCCAACAATTAAGTGGAAGGTATAGAGAGTATTAAGAACTTAATTTTCCCTTCTTATTGCCAGACTTGGATGGAGAAGACAGAAATATTTCTGAGGAGGATTGGAAAGGGAAGAAGTGATCTAACCTGTTCCAATTCAGCCATTCAGCCCTGGCCTTCTGGCAATGTCTCTTTATAAAACTTTCCCAGAATTGAAATATGTTGATATACAGGATGCAAGCCCAGTTTTGCTTCTGTGAAATCTTGAAAAGATTGTCACTTGTTTCAGCAACAGTAAAAGAAAATGTTTTGTTACAACATGAACGTGTAGTTTGTTGCCAAGAGCTTGCTTCTAGCATTGTTGCCTGTTAGGGCTTGCACACAAGTTGCTAGGTAATAAAGTCTTTATTTCATAGGTTCAAAACCACAATGGATGAATATGATTGTGCTTTGGCTTTGGTTCTAAGAAGAAGGCACTTCCCTCCAGGGACAATGGCAAGGAATATGAGCACCCATTTGGAAATGTGCACTCATGTTCCACTGTAGGAGGATTTAGTATGAAATTTAGTATGAAATTCCGCCTAGTAGGACAACCCTTGTAGGAAAATTGTATGTTCCAGGCACTCAAACCACAATTTTGAATAACAGGCAAAAGAAGATTCCAGTGTATTTCACAAGACACTAGGCTTCCTGGGTAATCTTTGATTCCCAGATAAGAATGCCTTCATTGTCTTTAATATTTATATGATCAAGAGGACCTATTTGATTGCCACCTGTGTCTACTCAGCCTGCACACTTATGCATAAATATCATAAAGATAAAGTAAACTTTCCTGTGCTTTCTGCAGCGAAGGAAACTGATTGTGAGGCTAGTGTGAAGATCTCCAGTTAACTTGGAAGACAAAACAGTATTGCTGGATTCAGGAGATTTTGCTGAATTATGAGTTGAAACTTCACTTTTATTTCTTCCTGTTACTCTTTAGCACAGGGGATAAGAGCAAAGAGTTACTTGAGGGTGGGGAGTGTGGTAAATGTTTGCTGTCAGCTTACCAAACTGGCTTTTTGTAGTCAAGATGAAAGGTGGACCTTATCTTTAAAATTCTTTACTAAGTCTAGTTCTTGGCAAATCTCCATATGCTTTCAGTACACTTGCTGAGTCTGTTTACTTTCATCAACAAGTCTCCTCCCTTTCTTGTCCTATCAGGCCTACAACTGTCCATGAAAGAAAGTGCATTCTAAATCCCACCCAACTTTTGGCAGTTAGTCCTGTACGGGATTATTGCTTTATTCTGCTGAAGTCCATCAAGTGAAATCATTTTCACCAGCACAGCAAAAATTCTGCGGGCATGTTGGCTAATTTTGCTGTAACATGTTGATAAAAGAGAAAGAGAGAGAGAGAGAGAGAGACCACGTAGATTTTACATGTATTCTTTTTCCTGTTGAGTGATCTAGTTAGCATGATAATTTATGGGAAGACCTATCTCGTCCAGCATTCTGTCCCACAGTGATCAACTAGATAATGCAAGAAATTCTGCCAGCAGGACGTAATAACACCTTCATACATATATGCTCTAGCATTGTAAAAGTGCGGCCAACTATAATACAGGAGTCTGCCCATCGAATATTTGGCTGATTATACCAAACGAACAGAGCACTTCAGCTTTGCTGATCCTTTCAACTCTGTATGATGTGATCCTACCTTCTCCATCCATTTTCTCTGTGTTTTTCTCTCTCTGCTTTAATCTCCTCTTTTCTGTCTTTTCCTTTTTCTCACTGCCTTAAGATCTGTTTTTGTCCACTGGGACTTTTGCCACTTGATCTCCTCCCCCACATGTCGTACCTCATTCTTTTTCCTTCCCTAACCTTTTAATCCCCATTGCCAACTGTAACCAAGCATACGTACAGGTGTAAATGCATTTGCTACCTTGCATTGGTTCCCTTGTTTTTCCCTATAATCCCTCTGGTGTCTTTGCTCTTAATGGTTTTAGATTGGAATTTCCTAAGGGACAGGAATATGTCTGCCTACACATTTCCAGAGTTTTGAAGAGTACAGTATGCATTAACAGTAATGCATGTGTGCCCGTGCATAACAAATGGAATAATTATCAGCAATATCCCTGCTCCTGTTCCTTTAAAATTGTAAGCCTGAAGTCAAGGAACATTTTGTTTTATGATTTTATGAGTTATTTTATGATGACTGGAATCCAAAGCACTCAAAGCAAGGAAAATGCTTTCATATGTGCACAGGGTGAGGGGATTTTTTTTCCCTTCTATACCATTGATTTTATCAAAAGCTGACTGTTGGATCTTTATCCTTTGATCTTTAGGAGCAGGTTTGGTTGGGGAGAAGGGGGCACATGGAGAAAATAAATTTTTCTCGATCATAACACTAGAGTCTGAGGTCATCCAGCAAAGCTCAGTGAAGGAAGATTCAGGGCACATAAAATACTGCTTCCCAAAACATATAGTTAAACTATGTAATTCATAAGAACATTAGAGCCATGTTGGATCAGACAAAGGTCTATCTAGTCCAGCTTTCTGTTCCTGCAGGACACATGAGCACATTCGTACTCATGTTCTCTGTCAATAGGTATTCAGAGATTAGGCTGTGCTAGGTTAGTCTAAAGAACTGTGACTTCCTGATATACAGCTCCTTGGGTTGTTTACTGGTTGTTGTGGTCTCTAGGTCCATTCATTCCATTCTTTTTAAGTCCCGTTTGTAATTTTTTTTTGTTTTTATTTTTCGATCTACACAACGGATCTTCCAAAGCTTTTTAAAAACTGACATGTAGTTTACCAAGGTGAACCTATGGTTTGATGGGCACATTTTCTCCTCTCTAATTAAAGCAGGGGTTTTTTTTTAGCATTATGGTGCTACAGTGTAAAGTGTGAGATAAACAGATGGATAGATGGATAGGTAGATAGCATTATAACTATAAAATATTGTGAAAAAGAAGCAAAGGATACATGTTTGTTCTGATATGTTTTGGAATTAAAAAGAACTTTCCTTGAGAGTGGGAATAAAATGTTACAGATGGTATTGGGAATTGCCAGAAAATAGCCCAGGACAAGTGTAACATCATTTGGATACTTTAAAAAAAAGAAAAGAAAAGAACAACAGCAACAAAAGCTGTCTTTTGTCCCATCTGAAGGAACTTGTTGAAGGTAATACGTAGCTATCAATAATAATAGTCATTGCCAACCTCATCCTTTATGAATGTATCTAGTCTTCTTTTAACGTCATCCAAGTTGCCAGCCCTGAATACATCTTGCATGGCTGAATTCCATCTGCCAGTGGTTATGCTGCCTGCACATGGTAGGGTTGTAGATCAAGAAATCTAGAAGTGTATAAGGTAGGAAAATGCCATTGTGACAAAGTGGCATGACTTTAATTCATCCTGGCACTGTGTCATGCGAGAGCCAAGAGGAATTACTACTACAGCTATGCCATACCAGTGGATCTTTAAGAGACATGTTAAAACACGTATTTCTAGTAATTTCTGAAATCATTTTGTTCTGACTGGCTTTTTGAAGTTAGTGTTAAATTTGGGAGTGTCAACAGGTGACATAAAGGCACACACGCATACTGAAATCCATTTTAAAACTAGTTATAATGGGACTTTTGTATTTAATTTAATCTAGTATTTAAATCTAGTATTTTTTCTGTCCTTAGTGCTTGGTTTTCAGGAAGACTATACAGATAGGCAAGTGACCATTTGAGATTCTTTTCAGGCTCTGCATCCCTGGGTTTCTCAGAACATCATTCTGTATTTCAGAAAACCACCTGAAATTAAAGCATTGAGTAAAATTGACCAAGAGTTCCAGATTCTTATGAATCAAGGTGCTTTAATTTCAGTCTGGAGGTGTGCTTGCACACATGAGTGGAAAGCTACTATACAGCAGAGAAAAATAGCATTAAAACTTGCTGTTATCAGAAAACTGTAGGAAGACTACATGGAAACCATGACAGAACAAGCAACAGAGGCTCTTAGAAGCCAGGCAGATAGAAATCCTGCCATGTAACTCTTTTGAAGAGTGTTGAATTGCACATTCTTCTCCTCTTTCATTCACTAGTCTGCAAAAACAACTGGAATGCATTGTCACAAAGCAAACATCCAAGCCGATTCTTTACCCAGCATTAATATTTGGTGTCATTTATTTTCCATCTGTAGTATATTCTCTGCCCTCACCCTGTCAAAATCCAGGCAACTCAAATACTTTCTACCTTGGCAAACCTGACCCTGTAGCCATGTTTATCTCAGCATTAGCGTACAATGCCAGGCAAAGCAATCATTCCTATTTTGTAGTTGTCTCTCACACTGGCCCAACAAGAAAACTTTCTGTCATATCCTTTCCTGGGTTCTTTAGGCAAAATTTCACAGAATACACTGGTGCAATGGGAGTGGGGAGCAATCAGTCTTATATTGTCTATATAGCTGTATTATTTGCAATAAGTCTCCAGAAATTATGCATTTATTTTATTGGTGACTTTAAAATTTCTTAATAATTTAAGTATTGTCAAGGTTATCTGCCATGGAGACAGTTCAATGCAGTTGCAAAGTATTTTAGTAGTAGCTTGTGTTAGTTTCTTGGATTATGGATATTTCTTACACTTTTATAATTTCAAATGAAAAAATTGAAATTGTCTACTGGTGTTGTTCAATTATTAGTACTGCTAACTTTTAAAATGTGTAAGTAGCTTTTTCTGACATCTTAAAAGTCATGGAGAATAAGAACAGGCCAGTATTAGTAACCCACTTACAGATTTGAGTTGAGAATATTCATATCCATGGCTTGGTTTATGTCTAAGCAAATCAATTCCTTTAGTTTATTTTTTATCTAAATTATTTAAATAAAGTTCTGACTGATCTTTCCATTTGTCGCTTAGTTTTACCCTTTCCACAGTACCATGTACTCCCTAACCAGCTGCACTGATGAAGATCATGAGCTCATTTCTCGTGCTTGTAACCTACAAAGGGTCAGCATTAAAGTATATGTTAGCCTAAAGGGTTTTATGAATTGCGTATTTATTTCATGACTGATTAACTCAGCTTACAGGTTGGGGTTAGTCATTCTCGTGGGTATTGGTAGATATACATCTGATCTTTCTTGACACATAGGCAATGATGCACCAAATGGAGATCAATGTTGTGCAATGTTTGTGGCTGTAATGGACTGAAGGCTCCCATTAAACTGATACTTGGAATAAACATAGGCATGACCGGCATTCCTAAATGACAGATCAGATAATTTGGAATGGCACGCCTGAAAAGAGAGCCAGTATGTGTAGTGGGCTGGACTACTCTGGAGACCAGGCTTGAATCCCTCTGCTCCACCATGGAAACCCACTGGGTGATCTTGGGCAAGTTACATTCTCTCAGCCTCAGAAGGAGACAAAGGCAACCTCCCTCTGAACAAATTTTGCCAAGCAAACACTGTAATAGGGTCACCTTAGTGTTGCCACGAGTTGGAAACAACTTGAAGAGACACGCACACTCCACAAGAATGTCTCCTGGAAATCACATTTTACTAGACACACAGCCTGGTCTTTATGGTCTTCTTGCTATATTGTAGACTAGTCAGATTGATTTGGTTACCCTGTGAAGGGACCTTATGATTTCCCCACTGAAATTAGGTAGGTTCCTAGTGTTCAGTATTTCTGCGATGGATGAGTTGCTCCAGCAGTGGGTAGAAACATGGTTATCTTCTCTCTGGACCAGAGCTGCCACCCATCCCGATCTGAGAATCTGACTCCTTTGACCAAGCCTTGGCTCCGTCTACCTTTAGCCCTGGCAGATTACTCTTCTAGGCTACCTGCAGACCATCCAGTCCCAGTAGATAGCCAAATGTGAACACCAAACTTCAGAGATGGGACCACCATCCTTGTTTTGTCCAACTCAGCCTGAGGAAAAAACTCAGAGCCCTCAGAATGTCCTTGAGGCTCAGTGGAACCAGGGCAAGTCTTTGTTTCCAGAAGTCCCAAGCTAATGCATAAAATTGTTTTTTTTCCATAACAATAACCAAGGAGGTAAGATGCTAGATTTAGATTTCTCAGTGTGTTCAGGAAATACAAGAACCATTACTAAACTCTTCTCCTTTACCTATCCACAGTCACAACGTTAACCCTACTGACAACCCTCAATATGTTGGAATTCTCAGGGGCCCAAAAAATACCCCACAACTTATTCAGTTCAAGGTTGCTGGGGGGTTTTTTTAGTCTGATTTATGAGAAGTAAAACAAGACGCACCTGTACGTATTCCCCCCTAGCTATGCAATACATGTATGTCAAAATTAATTTAAATCATTCATCACAGATTGTATTGTCGCTGTTTTAGACTGTGTTTTTAAAGCTGTAATGGAATGATGCTCCAGCCAAATTGATAACTAGAATATACAGATATGTAGCTTATATACACACAAGAACCTCAGGTGGTAGATCAAGTAGTCTGAACCTGCATATCACAAAAATGAATCCTATGCAATTTGTCCACCACTAGCATGAGCTGTAATTTTTTTATTAATTTGTAAGTAATTTGGAGTCTTCATAGAATCGTAGAGTTGGAAGAGACCACAAGGTCCATCAACTCCAACCCCTGCCATGCAGGAATACAGAAAGCACTCCTGACAGATGGGCCATCCAGACTTTCTTTAAAAACATCCAAAGAAGGAGACTCCATCACACTCCGAGGCAGTGTATTCCACTGTTGAACTGCTCTTACCATCAGGAAGTTCCCCCTAATGTTTAGATGGAATCTTTTTTCTTGAAGTTTGAAGCCATTGCTTCATGTCTTAATCTCTGGAACAGCAGAAAACAGGCTCCATCCTCCATATGACATCTGTTCAAATATTTAAACATAGCTATTATGTCACCGCTTAACTTTTTCTTCTCCAGGCAAAATGTACTCAGCTCCCTAAGCCATTCTTCATAGGGCATGGTTTTGATCACCCTCCTCTGGGTACATTCCAGCTTGTCAATAACCTTCCTGAACCGTGGTGCCCAGACCTGGACACAATATTGTAGATGGTGTCTGATCAAAGCAGAATAGAGTGGTACTATCACTTCCCTTGACCTAGACACTATACTCCTATTGAATCACATTGGCCTTTTTAGCTGCTGCATCACACTGCTGACTCATGTTTAGGTTGTGCTCTACTAAGACTCCTAAATCTCTTTCACATGTACTGTGATCAAGCCAGGTGTCACCCATAGAATCATAGAATCATGGAAATGTAGAGTTGGAAGAGACCACACAGGCCATCCAGTCCAACCCCCTGCCATGCAGGAACACCCTCAAAGCACTCCCAATAGATAGCCATCCAGCCTCTGCTTAAAAACCTCCAAGGAAGGAGACTCCACCACACTCCGAGGCAGCATATTCCACTGCCGGACAGCCCTGACTGTCAGGAAGTTCTTCCTGAGGTTCAGGTGGAATCTCCTTTCCTGCAGCTTGAATCCATTGCTCCTTGTCCTGGTCTCTGGAGCAGCAGAAAACAAGCCCCCTCCCTCCTCTACATGGCATCCCTACATGGCAACCCATCTTTATGCCTCTTTTGGCAGGCCTATCCATATAATTTTTAAATTATTTTTTTAAAGTATTGATTGGTGGATTTTAAATATGTGTTGGTTTTATACACTCTTTTAAGGGATGTCATGTGTTGTGTTATTTATTGTTGCTCCCTACCTCAATTAAACAGAAGAGATGGTTAAGAAAGATGATGATGATAATGTGTCATATGTCTGTTTATGTAGAATCTATTCTTCCTCGTAAAGGAGAGTGCGGTCCCCTGTTTGTTATATGAAAGGAAGCCCAAGAAACCTCTGTCCATGTGCTGCCATTTCTGAGAGTTGCATCAAGTGGAAAGGCATCGTTTTCTTCTGATGAAATGGACTGAAGTTTTGTCCAGTTACTGAAGAAGAAGGAACATTGTCTGTAGTGGCTTCATGTGATGAAATAGACAGTTTTTGAGCTTTATGGACAATTCTGCCGAAAATCTACTGAATGGATGTACAGATTCTTTTCTTTTCTCTTCTCTTCTTTGGTATCTGTTCCCTTCCATCTTTCTGAGGACATGAAAACCCATTCCAAGCGGGGCTAGGCTGGGATTTTTGCAACTGACTGGTTGTTGTGGAACTGACTGGTTATCACTTGGCTATTCCATTTTCCTTTGTAATTGTATTTCAAAGTTGTACACTTAATTTCGTTTGTTTTAAATTGTACTTTTAATTTTGTTTCAATATTTGCTCTTGCTTTGCATTATAATTGTAATTTCTACTCAATATTATTGTGACCTACCTGAAGTGGCAGATGTTTCTTGTGAGAACAATCTCCCCTGTTTTCTAAAATACATTTTCGAAAAGCAAATTTCTTCATTACTCTGTAGCTATCCGAAACAGAAATAATCTTTGACGGTTCTCTAATATCAGCAACAATAAGAGGCAGAACAGAATTAAAATATCAAGTTTTAATCCATTTAATCCATAATGAGAGCCAGTGTTGTATAGTGGTTTGGGTGTTAGACTATGATCCTGAACACCAGTGTTCATTTCCTTGTTTGGTCAAGGAAATTCACTGGGTGACCTTGGGTGTGTCACACACTCTCAGCCCCAGTTAATCCCATGATATGGCAACGCTAAGGCAAATATAAGTAGGAAATGACTTGAAGGCCCACAACAACAAACACCTATACCATAGAATCATACCCATGACTTACTGAGGTTGGAAGGATTTAAAATATTTCTGTGAAAGAAGTTATGCTTGAACAAAACCAAAATGGCTTCAGCCTCTTCTAACTTATGCATGCTTCCTTGGGTTATCTTGACCACACTCTGATGTTGCTGTGCCACATGTGTTGCAGTTTCCACCCATGAAACGCTGGAGGTATTAATGGCTCTCAAGGCGGTATACAGAAAAAACGCAAATGAGATCCAGAATCCACATCAATCAAGTCAAGGGCAGCTCAGTCGAACAAACAATTGATTAAAAGCTATGGAAATTAAAACAGGCATCATGGGAAGACTTTAAAAAAAAAGATCAAGGGATGAAAAGAACTTCAGAGCCCAAGATGGGAGCAGAAATGTACCAATGATTTTTTATTATTATTATTATATTTATTACATCACCAAACTCCACCAAAACTAAAATAACATCAATTTAACATGCATCAATTTACAATAGTATGTAATTTACAATAGCATCCATTTACAATAAAATACAAGCATAATAATGTATGAGTACCGTAATATTAATCAATGGTTATTTTTGTAATGTAAATTCCATCGTGTTACCATTATCGTGTTATCATTATCCATGTAATTTCCTAAATATGGAATCTAGGTATTTAATACCTCATTCATCATCATATATTACTTCCATACTTCCCCTAGAGTTATTCCTTCTTGGTTACACTAATGTCTCTCTTCAAAACTCACTCCATCTGTACCTTGCCTGCCGTCTATACTTTCATCTCAGCCATAATATTTGTTATTTCTTAACTGTCCAAACCTTAGATTCCTTTGCTTTTTCTTTGTCATGTTGGGAGCAGAAACGCTTCTACTTGCCTCCATTCTTCTTCATTGGCTGCTTGGCTTCTTTCTTGTATCATCATTGTTAGTCTATCCATTTCTCGATACTCCATCACCTTAACTTTCCATTCATCAATTTGAGCGGTTTGGTTGTTTTTCCACTTCCTGGCGAATACCATTCTAGCTGCAGTAATCATGTACAGAATTATTCTCCAGAACTTCCTTCGTTTTTCTA
The DNA here is from genome assembly GCA_030412105.1 of Cyclura pinguis. NCBI lineage: Eukaryota > Metazoa > Chordata > Lepidosauria > Squamata > Iguanidae > Cyclura > Cyclura pinguis. The sequence continues at coordinate 271,859,113 of CM059601.1, read as the reverse complement.
CGTCTACTTTCTGTAATATGTTCAAGAGAAAAATTTCTGACGTCAGTGGGATATTGGTCTGTAATGCTTCTGAGATTAACCCTTGTATTTTTTTCCAATATATTTTCGCTTTTTCACAGGTCCACCAGACGTGGTAATAAGTCCCATTTTCCTGGCTGCATTTCCAGCATTTGTTCTCTCTTGTTTTAGATATTTTGTTTATTTTTACAGGATCAAGGTGCCACCTATATAACATCTTTAGGTAATTTTCCTTTAGATTCTGGGCTGCAGTGAATTTTTGTGTTTCTATCCAGCTTCTCTCCCAGTCCTCCAGTTGAATTTCATGCCCTATATTCTGCACCCATGTAATCATTGAGGATCTTATCTGCTCCGATTCTAATTCTCTCTCCATGAGTAATTTGTATAGTTTGGAGGTCAATTGTTTTTGTGATTCAAATATTAATTTTTCAAATGGTTTTTCATTTTTGTCTAAATCAAAGCCCTCTAATTTTCTATCCATATTGAATCTTCCTTTAAGTTGTCTATATAGGAACCATTGGCACTTGAATCCTTCGTTTTCCAATTCTTCTCTGGTTTTCATTCTGATTTCCCGATTCTTCTCCTCAATTATTATATCTTTGTATCTTATCATTCCCTCTTGCGGTTCTCGCCATCTACTGTAAAAGGCTTCATGGGGAGAGATCCATAATGGAATTTTCCTGTAGTATTTTTTCTTAAATTTTTGCCAATTTAGTAAAAGGGATTTCCTCAAGTAATGGTTCAGAAATTCTTTGTCTATTTTTTCTTTGTTATACCACACGTATGCGTGCCAGCCCATACGCAGTCCCGCACCTTCCAAATTCAATGTTTTTTCATTTTGTAGTGTTAACCATTCTTTAATCCAAATTAGACAGTTCGCTTGATAGTATATTCTTAAATCAGGTAATCCAAAGCCTCCTTTTTCTTTGCTTTCTGTAAGCGTCTTCCATCTTATTCTTGGTCTTTTTTTCTCCCATATGAATCTGGAAATTTCTCTCTGCCATTCTGTAAATGGTTTTTCGTTTGTGATTACTGACAGGTTTTGAAACAGGAAGTTGAATTTCGGTAACACATTCATCTTTATCGTTGCTATCCTTCCCAATAGCGACAATTGCAGTTGATTCCAGTTATTTAATGAATTTTTAATTTCTTTCCATGTCGTTTTGTAGTTGTTGTCGTATAGCTCATTATTTCTTTTAGATATCCAAATTCCTAATATTTGACTTTCTTTTCTACTTTGAAACCTGTTTTGTTAATCAGTTCTCTTTCTTCTTCCAATCTTATATTTTTTGTCAGAATTTTCATTTTTTCTCTGTTAATTCTTATTCCTACCAGCTCACCAGATTGATTCATCTTTTCTATTAATTTGTCTATGCATAAGTTTGGGTCTTCCAAGATGATTACCAAGTCATCAGCATATGCTTTTAACTTGTATTCGTGACCCTTCACTTTATACCCCTTTATTTCCGGATCTTCTTTTACCATCTTTATTAATATTTCTAATACTATTATGAATAGTAGAGGGGATAGAGGGCACCCTCACCTTGTTCCCTTTTTGATCTCAAATTTTTTTCGTTTTTCCCCCGTTTATGATTAAGGTGGCCACTTGGACTTTGTATATTTCTTTTATCCAGTTCATATATGTATTTCCAAAGTTCATTTTTTCCAGTACTTGGAACATGAAATCCCATCTCAAATTGTCAAATGCCTTCTCGGTGTCTATAAAAATTAGGGCCAGTTTCTTCTCATTATTTCTCTCATAATATTCTATAACATTCAGGATTGTCCTAATGTTATTTTTGAGTTGTCTCTTCGGTAAGAATCCATTTTGTTCTTCCTCTATGAATTCTTGCAATACTCTCTTATTTCTTTCAGCCAGGATACTCATGAAGATCTTATAATCTACGTTCAGCAATGATATCGGTCTGTAGTTGCCTGGCTCTTTTGCGTCCCACCCCTCTTTCAGTTTTAGCATAATACAAGCCTTGCTCCAAGAATTTGGTCTTCCTCTTTCTATGATTTCATTAAATAATTTTGACATATATCGCACCAACTCTTCTTGCAAGAAATGTACCAATGATGAAAAAATCAGAGATAATCAAAAAGTCTTTGCATGGCACTGGAAAGTTAATAAAAGTAGACACTAGGTTGACCTGTTCCATGGCAGGAGGGGGTGGAGGGGATAGGACAGTACTACTGAATCCTAAGTTACCTGCTGCTGTATATTAGCATGCAAGGTCATCTGGAACCAGATCTTTGGCCATTTCCACACTACACTGTTATAGTGTTATTATTCCACTTTCAACATCCTATGGAACCCTGGGGTTTGCAGTCCAGGGAAGGGCATTTGAAATTCCTCATTAAACTACAAACTCCAGAATTCCACAGGATTTTGAAAGTGGAATAATAGCACTGTAACAGTGTAGAGCGGAAGTGGCCTCTGATGGCAGTCTCAAGGTTTGGGTGAGAATATGCAGGAAGATGTATGCAAACATACAGTACTTTGGGTGCTCCTGAAAAAGAAGGGATAAATGCTATTCAAGAGATGTATTTGGATTGGGAAACCATGTTTGTTTTTGAATGCATGTGTGTGTGTTTGTCTGCTTAATTTTACCTTGCCTGCTTTGTTTTTCCAAATGCCTCCCCTTCCCAAACCACTTTTCCCTTTTGGACTGTTCCAGAGTTGTGTTTCCCATCCTAAATACAGGCTAGCAACACATTTTGAATTTTGGGAAGGGGGGGAGGTTTGAGATTCCAACAGACATAGATTGAGAGCCAGCATAATGTAGTGGTTTGAGTGTTGAGCTAAGACTGTGGCGACCAGAGTTCAAATCCCCGCTTGGCCACTGGGTGACCTTGGACGAGGACACTCAGAACCAGAGGAAGGCAATGGCAAGGCATCTCTGAGCAAGTCTTGCCAAGAAAACCCTGTGGCAGGTTCACTTTAGTGTCAGCATAAGTAAAAAACAACTTGAAGGCACACAGCAACAAAGACTGGAGGGAGAAAGAGAGGGCAGAGGACAAGTCACACACTTTCTCAGTTCTAAACTGATGTCTTTTTTAAAAAAAGAAAGGTATTTTCTTTAAGCCAGTAGTCTGCTGACTGGTCAGGCATGCTGCCTAGGACTTTTGGGGAGTTACAGTTCAACTTTGCTTAGAAGGTTATGTTTAGGAACCAGCACTTTAAACAAAAGAAATCGGTTTTGGTGGCTGGCATTTGTAACAGATCTGTGGGCATTTTGCTGCCTGAGGCAAAGAGTAAAAAGCCCTTTCTTTCCTTCCATTCTGTGTATAGGTTGTTGAAGTTTACTTCAACACTGGCAGAGCAAGAGAGGTTCTTGTACCACATCAGAGGGCAGCAGAAAGACAGTTTAAGGGGTGTAGGACAGGCTCTGTGACACCAACAATGCTGTCCCCCAGGACAGAGGAAAAGCTAGGGCAAAGCTTTCCAAATGGCGTGCTGCGACACATTGGTGTGTTGTCTGAAGTGTGTAGATGTGTCATCTACAAAAATGTATGTTATTATTTATAAACCATATTTTTAAAAAATATATGAAAGGTTTTCATGAAATATGTTGCGTTCCCATACATTTTCTTATTACAATTCATGTATGTGTCTGTATCTCTTACAAGGGCTTAATTTAACCTCTGCCTTGGTTGTAAAACTGAATTACTGTGTCGTGAAATGATGCATGTCTAAAAAAGTGTGTCACCAAGATGAAAAGTTTGGAAAGCTCTGGTCCAGAGGTAACAGAGGAACATGTGGGCCTGCCACTGCTGCCCTTTGGCAGCTACCACCTGAGACAGTTGCTTTGCTCTGCCTGATGGTCAGGTTGCTTAGCATATTGTGAGTTCCTGATTTATGGAGAGAGTAAAAATGTGGCATGATGCCAGCGAAGAAAAGGAATTCTATTTTACATTCTAATATTTCCTGAAGTCTGTAATTTTTCATTGTGAACCTGGCTGCTTTCTCCTTTTAAATGTTGGTTTGCAAGCTGGAATTCCCTTGGAGAAAGCCAGTAAAGTGCTAACAAAAACCTCTTCCCTGTGGAAAGCAGACTATAATCAGTCCAATGCAGAAGAATGGATTCTTCCTTTGTCTTTTTTAAAAAAATGTATTTAAAGGAGGAGATGATGACATTCCAATTTGTCAAGTGTATTTAAAGTGGGTTTTCAGTGGCAGTTATATGAAAGCATTATCTCCAGTCAGATCTTGGAAAAGTTACTTTTTTTGAACCATACCTCCTGGAATCCCCCAGCCCCATACGGCTTGGATTTTTTAGTAGCTACTGTTCAAAAAAAGTAACTTTCCCAAGCTCTGCCTCCAGTGTTCCGAAGATGAAAACAGACAAGCTTATAATGTTCCTATTCTTGTCTAGGGATTACTGCTTGAGCCAACCCCTGCTTAACTGTTGCAAAAGACGATGCTTCCATCTGCTGTGTGCTGTATTTCTTAGCCTGCAACAGCTTGACCTGCTCTGGGTTAAAAGCTAAATACTGTTCATTTGGACATTTATAGTCTGCCCCTTTTAATCAAATCAAACCCAAGGCACTCTTTGTGTGCATGCAGTTGTGGGAGGGACTAAAAGAAGCTATTAACAAACAAAAAACAGAAAGGTGGGTAATATGAAAAAAATAATAATTACAGTTTTGTTTTTCTAGAGGGCATATGGTGGAAAATGTCTTTTGAAAAATTTTAGCTCAGCATTAAACTCAGGCTGTTCTGTACATTTTAATGAACCTACCATGAAAGTTACTAATTCTGTCCCTTTGATACCATGTTGTTGATACAGCCAGTAAATTTTTCCATTCTTTTCATTACCTTGATATGTCTTTCATTATCTTATATTGATTTTAATTACACTCTTCTTTTAATGGTCCCCTGGAATTGTTTACATTCTTTGCTTGGCTGCAATATTCAGTGGTTTGCCTACGTGTTAAGTGAAAACAAGATGAATAACAGAATTAAGTGATGGAGATCACTAGGTTTGAGAAGAGTTATTTCCCTACTGGTAAGAAGTCCTCCAGGTCTGAAACGTTTTCAGTTTTCAGCCTCAGAAATATCTGTGGCAGCATATGAAGGTAATAGTGCTGTACCTCTCTTGAGGTCACCTGTCTGTCATAGGGCACAACTGTCCAAGGCATGGCTGTCCCTACCATTAGACAGAGTGAGGCAACTGCATTAGGCACCAGATATTGGAAGGAGCAGCAGCCCCAAGTGTTCCTCCTGAGACCCTTGTAAATCTCCTCTTTTGGATGCCAAAGTTGTGTGGTCCTGCCTCCTTCCACTAGTCTGCTGTTTTGAGTTTGGTGGAAAACACTATCCGACTTCTAATGCTGGAACAAACTGTCCTGCCAATCAGCTTTAGTACATAGAATTAAAGGGAGCACCACTGTGTCCTGGACTCAAGCAGCAAAAATATCTTGTGCTGGCCTCACTGAAACACAGTCAAGTATTTATTTTATTGTTACATTTAATCACTGCCTGAGATTTCTGCCCTAGTCAATACAATGTCTGGGAGCTGTTTCAGAGACTTTGCATGATTCACCTACTCTTGAAATCCATCTTGTAAACAACTCTGGAGCCCAAGTTGGGAGAAAGGTGTGTTATATAAAATAAGTAAACAAAGGATGCAATCCACCTGGCCACGTAAACTGCGGAAAAGATAGAGAGAAAAGGCTGCATGGTCATTAATGCCGCAAAATGGTTGCTGTGCAATCAGTAACTCTCCCCCCATATGGCAATGATACCCTGTGGGTGACATAGACTGGGCAGTAAAGTTGCCAGGTCAGGACTGTCTTATCTATCAATGACTTCTTGCGATGTCATTCCATGTGATACAGTAAGCAACAAGCACAGTGGCACAGTATTCAATTTTTTTTCTAAAATCTAAGTAACTGGGAAAATATACATACACTAGGAATGGAAAGAATATCCAAAAGTATTCAAGAAATGGTCGTCAACAATATATTTCCCAAGTTTTGGGAAATTCTGATGAGAATCTTAGACCAATGAGAATTTTTTTTGGTACAGGACTTTGTTCAAAACTTGCACGTTTCTTTCTTGTGCAGAAAACAGCATATTATACACAGTAATATTTCTAAACAAAAACGCTCAAGAAAACACACAAAAATATCATTTGCAAATTTTGTGCGGAATAAGATGCGAACTGTGTATAGTCTTTGATAGCGTTTGAAAACTGATTAGTTGAAAACTGAGCAGTTTCTCAAAGACAGCAGGAAGGATATTGCTGAAATTACTAATTGCTTCCTTTGAGAATGGAACTGATAAAAAATTGCATCTCTACAAGCCTGTGCTGTCACCCTGAGATTCCTTCCCCTCATGCTGAAGGAGAGTCAGATTCTGAGATTTAAGGCCAGGCCTGGACATTTGAGAACCCAATTGGGCAATGCTTTTCCCCATCTATTCCCCATAGGAGTCACTGAGCCAGCTATAATCAGAAGCGTGTGAGAATGCAAACAGGTTATATAATCCAAGTGATCCATATGGCTGCCATTTGTAAACAGTGCTTAACTAGACACAACCTTTTCTGTAGTAGCTAGTTTAACTGGTATGGCTCCATCCAATGGAATCCTAAGATCTGTAGTTTGGTGAAGCTCTTAGAATTATCTAGCACACTCCTGTTACCCCAAAATGTAGGTGCCACAAGTTTCCTTGCCTTATGGGTATGCAACACTGACAGAGAAGAAAACCAGTTTTGCAGATTAAAGAAAAGATTGAGGTTTGGCTGCCCTGGCAAATTCACCAAGAGCTTTCAATTTTAGGAGCCAGCAGCTCATCCAATATGCTGAGCCAGCAAGGTAGAAAACTAACAAGATTTGAAATGCCAGAGTGACGCTGTGTTCAAGTTTGGAGCCATGTTGCCTTTGTTGCAAATGGAGAAGTTTAAAATCTACAACTACAACTATGCCTAAGACAAACTATATACACCAAAAAGGTGAAACCCTTGTTGGAGTGTGTCTCTTCAGAGTGGCTGCCAGTCCATGAAAGGAATTAAGGCAGTTGCCTTACTCCTCTGCTGCTCCACAAAAGAGAGGGTTGCCCAGTCTGGAGGCTTTCCTTTCCAGTCTTTCAGAGCAGACAGCCTGTGTATTTTTGAGTTGTATGAGCCTGTTTGAGTGGCTGTGCCCACTGAGTGTCTCTCTTAGAGTGGAGGCTGGTACTTATCCAAAATGCCTCCTGGAGTAATGCATTTCATGGCAGGATGGTGATCGAGACAGAGCCATGGATTGTCTTGGTCCCTCTCAAGATTACCGGTGTAAAAATATATTGGGTGCCACAGGACATGAATGCAACTTAGCACCAGTGTAGCTCTGTGGAGGGGAAGGCAGTAGCCACATCCACCTCCATGTGGTATTTGGGGCTTGCAGTTGTTGAAATCTCCCCTGACGGAATGCAGCCAAAGGGAGTGTGTAGTGTCAAGTCAGGGTGTGCCAGGGTGAGGGCCTTTACTAAACTGTGCTCTGGTTGGGCAGGAGCATTTTGCTGCTTGGATCCCCAGTCCCACAGGAAATTCCCTTGAAGGAGGGCATGGAGAGAGTGGAGTCTCTCTGCCAAGGATTCAAGAAAATCTCGGGGGAAACTGCAGGTTTCTAACAGGGGACTCAGAGAGGGAACAATAGCAAGTTCTGGAAGCCTGGGATTACCTTCCACTCGCTGTGTGTTCTCCGTGCCCTGGCTCTCACACATGCTGGCAGTGTTCTGTGGGGGTTTCTTCCTGAAACTTAGCCTTGCCCAAGCCTTCTCTGTGCTCTGAAAGCACCCTGGTCTTAGAGGTGGTTGGATTCGCACTCATGGCTAGGTCAGGGTGAGTGACAATTTGCTTTGTTCCAGTGTCCACTGGGGGCTTAGCGGGAGGTTCTGCCCGTGAGGTCTGGATGCCCGCTCTAACCATCTGCCTTCCCTGGCTGTTGGGCTTCATGTGAGCCACAACTCTTTGGGGAAGTGCTTTGGAGCTCAGGCGTCCCTAACATCTCATGTCCATGTTCTGTGTGCGGCTCGGTAGGACTGCATCCACTGGCTGTGTGCTTCCAACAGAGCTTCCCTGCAGCTTGAGGAGTGGATCTATCAACTCAGTGGTTGGCCTCATGTGGAACTGAGACATGTTGGCTCCTGCTGTCTTTAGCAGCTCCCATACATGTCTTCATTCCTTACTGTAAACCAACTGCTGAGGATCATAACCTCCAGACTGCTGCCTAGGGTTTGAGGTCTGGCTCAGGTTTCCTTGCTGTTGCACGGAGGCAGAAGAAACATTGCCTCGGCCACGGCTGTTGCCAGAAATGGAGTTACCATGCTGGTCTCTCCAGTTCTGACTACTGGCGCCACCACTGGAGCGTTTGTCTCTCTCTCCGCCAGCTACCATGAGGAGCTGGGTTTCCTCGACTGCCTGCACTGTTGTACTGTGTGTGGGAGCCACGACTGCTGTATATCACTGACTGAACAGTTTCTGTGTTCATGTGGGGGATCTTGGGATTCCTAATGTTGCCTGATTCTCTAAGGAGATCTGACACCCTAAGTATTTGCTTTGATAAAGTGGCCCGTGTGAGCTCATCAGCATTCAAGGGACCTAAAGCCATCTTGGTTTGGGAGTCAAACCCTCCATAAAGGAGAGTTTTAAACTCCTCTGTGTCGTAATCAAATGTTCCTAGCCTCGGAGAAAGAACAACCTTGCCAGCTAGGATAGCCAAAAGCTTCTTCCTAGCAACATAAGCCTCTGGGTTTTCTCCTGGAACCTGTCTCTCAACAACAAAGAGCGCATTTGCAGTTTGCCCTGGCCACAAGATCTGGATGATCTCTTTCATCCAGTCAAGGCTGTCCAAAGCAACCAGTTCACGTGCTGCCACTACAGACTCTAAGGTGGGCAGGTCTCCAGGGGACATACAAAGTCTGGCTAATTGGGTCAAGTCCTGACCATTAGCTGTGGGGTAAGAATGGGCAACAGCATTCAGCCACATGATACCTGTATCCTTATTTAAGGGGCCTAGCTGGTCAGCAATGGCTTTGGTTTCGGTAGCTCTCCAGGGGACATGAACTGTTGTCACTTCCTGGATCTCATCGCTATCATCAGAGGCTTTAGCCCTGTGCCTTGTCATGGACCTGGTCTCAACTGAGTATGCGTCCTCGGGAAGAGATTCTTCCAAAGCATGCACTGGGATGGGGGGAACTGCCTTGGGACACACTGCGGAGATCACAGCTTTCCTAGCGGATAGTCTTTGGGTTACTTCTGCGAGCTTGCGCTCACAAGACTCATGGCTAACCTTTTCTTGATTCGTTTTTGCCTGGTTAGCTAGAAATTGAGCTGCATACTGTGCCTTGGTGAGATCACTCTCCAGGGTGGCAACTTTTGCCTTGAGAGTTTGATTTTCTACCATGGCTGTATCCAATTTTGCATAGGCCTCTTGGGCTGAGGCAGAAAAGACCGATTTATCTGCCATCAGCATCCGATTTTGGGCTTTTACAGTGTCCAATTCTTTTGCCAGATTGTCAGCCATCCTACGGAGATCCTTTATTAAATGGGTGGCATCACTCATAGCCATCCAGAATCCCCATGCTGCCATGGCATCTTTAGATGGGCCAAAAAGTGGATTTGTCTCTGCTTTTGGTATGGTAAACTTCCTGCAGGGTTTGGAAGGGATCCTCAGTGTTAAAGGACCCTTCCTTCCATGGGTTTTTGCCTGTTTAAATAAACCACTTCTCTAATTCATCTTTTTTGTCCTCATGACAGAACATGATGCCAATTCAAAAAGACCAGTTCAAAAACACCAAATCAAAAGTTTGCCAATTCAGATTGGCAATTCAAATAAGAAGCAAGGGTGCGTTCTAACACACTTGCTAAACACAAAAGCAAACAAGAATCAAATTTTAAAAAAAAACTTTTAACTCAAGGGACGCCCACCCACATTTCCCTTGAGCCCACCGGCCAGGACACACCCATGGAACCAGCAGCAAACAAGAGGACCAGGCACTCAGGGACAGAAAGGTCACATGTGAGCCTTTTGGGGAGATCCTTGGTGCTCACCACACACAGCGCTTGCCAAGAGGAAGAACGAACCCAGAAAAGGGAACCTAACACTGTTTGGCCGAACAGTGGGGGAAAGGAATCAGGAACGAACTGAGCCCTGCCTATATGCTTTTTTGAGGGAGGGGTACCTTCCTACCACTCAGGATAAAGCCTTAACCTAGGGTCAGCGGCGGCCCCACACAGTGTTGCATACTGCCCAACTATTGGTCACCACCACACACGGTGCACAGAGCACAATTTCTCTAGAGAGTCACACAAGGGATTGGGGCTTCCTACCGTCCCTAACAATTACAATGGCACACAGGCCTAACTTTACAAAGGCACACAGGCCTGGCTGAAGTGGCACACAGACCACACAAACAGAGACACTAGCAATTCTGATGTGTGTGTGTTCCTAACGTGTTTCTTAGCCCTAACACTCTGGATTCCATACCAATAGAAGCAAGTTAGGGAGTGATTCTCAGGACAGTTTGTGCATAATGCTTGCGTTTTGACTTGATTCACTGCAAAGCTAGTGATCAAGCAGAGGTAGCTGCCATACACAAACCAAGACAGAAGCAGGAGAGATTCCCAACCCAACAGTAGCCCTTTGGCTCAAGCACACGGATTCTCATTCACACGTGTTCCTAGTTGGCTGGGATTCCTATAGTTACCTATGTCTGTACTTCCTTTGCCAAGTATGTTGACTTCACAGGGCAAGGGTGCAGGGTAGCGCCCACATTACTCCACCAATCTTGTTACCCCAAAATGTAGGTGCCATAAGGGCCGCCCTGCAATGCCAAATACCTCCTTGAAAAGGTGGGGAATTAATTAGCTCAAAATCAGGAGGCTGCGATAGGGGGTTAACTTAGCGAGATCTTTTTTACCGGTATTTACGGGCACACGCAGGAAAAGAACCAGCCAGAGATTCAGAAGTAAGCTAAAAATGTGTTTTATTGAGGGGAATTCACTCATGCATGCACACAAGATACACACAATCACACATTCACACAAGAGCTAGCTGAAAGAGAAAGGGAGGAAAAATTATAGAGAGGCTGAGGGATTTGGGGGGATTTATAATTACCAGTCCAGAAGAGTAGTGAAGAGTAGAAATGTATTTTGGCTCAGGTGGGACCTAAGGACAGTTCTCATTCAGGAGCCAGACGGACAGAGTGACAGGTAGACCTTCAAGAGACTGCACTGGGCATCCTCAAATCAGGGGTATTTGTACCCTGAAAATGGCTTGTGGCTGTGAAGGTTCCAGATGCAAGACAAGGGGAACCTGTTGTGGACAATGAGTCTTTCGTCTGTTGATGGGCTTAGTGCTTTGTTTGACAAAGACATGATGAATGTTGTAATAGCTGTCTATTGTGGGTGCTGTGAGGAAAGAGGAAAGAATCCAGGTGTACAAGGGATGGATATCTGTGAATCAGTGTCCTGGTGGGCTCCTCACAGTTGGATTCCCTGGAAAATTCCAGCTTCTGTTTAAGCCTATTATCCACAGGAATGGTGTGTATTTGCCTGACAAATGACTCAGTTTTACCTGGAGGAAGTTTTGAGTTGACCTGTCCTTACATTTACAGTCAAATTCTTTCCCTCATTCAGTTTGAACTCTCCTTCACCTCTCAGGCTTGAATTTGATATCAGACCCAATAAAATGCGTTGCCAATGAGATGTGGTGCCCATCCAAATCATACTGATATTGGGGACCCCCAAAATGGGGCCTTACACTCCCCTGAACTACAGTTTTGGAGTTCTCTGTCAAAGAATTCGAATTACTTCACCAAACTACAGATAGATTAGTATTATGAAGGAATGAATCATGACAATTAAAATAGTATCGAGAAGTTATAATTGTGTGGTGTGGATACACACAGTTGTTTTTGGACTTAAATCACCAGGAGTTCCGGCCTGCATGGGAAGTGGTAAGGGATTATGAGGGCTATAGTCCAAAACTTCTGGAAGGCAAAAGGATCTCAAATTCTGGACAACAAATTAAAGGGATTTACTTGCATGTATGAAATTGCTATCATGGAACAAACATCACTTGAAGTCAACTCAGACGCAGCATCTGTCATTGCGAAGAGTTGGTTCACACAGTCATCAAGAGGCAAGTCACTGAGTTGTGTCATAATTGTTATGAGCCACTGAACAACCTGGGTGTCTATCTGAACTGGCTCCCTATTGTTGTGCCGCACAGATTGCTCAAGCCTTCTATTATAACACTTGATTCTTTCTGCCTTAGTTTTGATGAGGAATGCAGCCACTATTAATGTTGTCACTCTCAATGACATTCATGGCACGGCAACCTGTGCAACCAATGAGGAAAAGGTTTTTTTCTAGAGCTAAATTCTAGAACATATCTAGAACGAGACAGAATTGTTTGCACATTCTTTAGTGCTGTGATCCTTCCACAATATGAAGTTCTTTACCAACAAAATAACCTTGGATGATGCCTCTCACATATGGAGACTGTAGCAGTTAAATGGCAAGCCCTTGGAAGGCTTAAGTCATTGTAGAGGGAGGATGAGAAGTCTGACCTCAACAAGCAGAAAATAGATACATTTGACTTATATTTGTTTATGCCACTAACACAATGCCACTAACATTTACCACCTATCCCTGCTTCATTTTTCTCCTTACTTCATACATCTTTAAAGAAAATGATCACTCATCCATAGAGAAGGCTATTTTTTTTAAAAAGTAATAATCTCAAACTTTAGCACTGTTACACTATTGCTATAAACTTCTCATGGCCAAGGGGAAAAAAAATACAGTGATATCACCAAGCAGTTTATAACAATAGTGCTACAATTCTAGAGAGTGTTTTTTTAAAAAAATAAAGTTTATAGTGATAGCATTAAAGTTCTAGAGGTATTTTAAAACTAATCTAAATAATTTAGAAACTGAAAGACAGTACTGGGAAGAAGACCACATAAGGGTTGGAATAAATTTGGACACACATGTGGAGACAAAATGTAGAGGCATCCAGAAGTTGGACTCACTCACATCTAAAATCATGACCCATATCACAAGCAAATCACCCACAAATCAATCAAAATGCATGTCATCTTTTTACCGTTTTTTTTTTAAATCAAGAGGAGGCTTGGACCAAGAAGTGACATTACATGGTGCAGAGCCATGCAACATAAAACTCTAGTCTCGGGTTTCTTTCTGCACTACACTGTTATAGTGCTATTATTCCACTGTAAACATCCTATGGAATCCTGGGCTTTGTAGTTTAGGGAGGGTCCTTTAGAATTCTCAGCCAGAGAGCTCTTTGGCCTCAGTAAACTACAAATCCCAGAATTCCACAGGATGTTGAAAGTAGAATAATAGCACTTTGATGGCAGTCCCAAGGTTTGGGTGAGAATATGCAGAAAGATGTATGTAAACTTACAGTATTTCTGGTGTTCCTCAAAAAGAAGGGACAAATGCTATTAAAAGGATGGGGGGAGTCACAGAAGGAAGTGAGAAGTGAAGAAAACAGAGAAGTGACCGAGAAAAGAAAACGGTCACAAAAACGTTGAGACACACTGTTCTAAACTGCCAGTCCCAAGGTTCCATAGGATGAAACCATGGCAGTTAAAGTGGAATCACAGCGTTATAACCCTGTAGTGTGAATGGGGTCCAGGTCCCTCTAGCAATATGGGCAGGGGTTTGTACCATTTGTCTACTGTCTGTAGTATTATTTGCTGACTGTTTGCCAGTGGCAGCCCGGACTCTCAAGTAGAGCTCTTTCCCATCACTTGCTCCCTGATCCCAGGGCTGTCCACTACCATTAGGCAGACTGAGGCATTCATCTCGGATGGCAGACAATGGGGGGGGGTGCCCTCAAGGTATTTGAGAAGACTCCTCTGCACCCCTTAAGCTACCTTGATGTCTTAAGATGTGTTTGGGGGACAGTGTCCCATCATCATCATCAATGCTGAATAAAGATTCACTTGCTTTTGTACAAAGATGTACAAGCTGGAACTTGTCCAGAGGAGGGAGATCAAAATGATAAAGGTTCTGGAAGCCATGCCCTGTGAAGCTAGGCTTAGGGAGCTGGGTATGTTTAGCCTGACAAAAAGAAGGATAAGAGGAGACATGATAACCCTGTTTAAATATTTGAAAGGATGTCATGTTGAAGATGGAGCAAGCTTGTTTTCTGCTGCCTCAGAAACCAGGACACAGAGCAATGGATTCAAACTACCGGAAAAGAGATTGCACCTAAACATCTGGAAGAACTTCCTGACAGTCAGAGCCATTTGACAGTGGGATATGCTGCCTTGGAGTGTAATGGAGTCACCTTCTTCAGACGTTTTTAAGCAGAGGCTAGATGGCCATTTGCTGGGGGTACTTTGAGTGTTTGTTCCTGCGTGGCAGGCGGTGGGACTTGATGGCCATTGTGCTCTCTTCTCTTCCAACTCTTTGTTTCTATGATTCTATGTCCTTTTCTCTCAATGATGCACTGCAGCTTTTGTTTACACAAAGTGAATGTTCTACTAATTTCTTTGTTTACAAAACATGCTAAGATTAAGGTTCCTTTGTTTTGTTCAACATGCAGATTAATGGCAAATGATTAATCGGGTAACAATGCCAACCTGTGTTCAGAAGTAAGCGTGGTTTTCATCTGCATTTATTCACAGGTAATCCTATGAATTCATGGGGTTGCTGTAAGCCAACAGGTGACTTGAAAGCACATACGTACACACAGGTGTGTGTATAGGATGGCTACTTAAAAATTTAATTCCCACTGCCTGGACCTGTCAGACTTAAGGGCTTGTTGATGCAGCTACAGAAGCAATTTGCGGCCTGCAGTTGGACTATAACTCCCATTAGCCCTACCCAGCATAACCACCGGTGTTGCAGTCTGACATCTGAAGGGCCATACATCTATGTTTAGTCATTGCTTGCTGAGTAAATACCTTCCTGCATACATGGATGTGCCTTCATAGGAAAAGCATTCATACAATCTCGAACAATGCTTTTCCAGTGGCACTGAGTCACACATTTGTCTACCAGAGAACAAATGTACAGGAATGAAGTGATATGCATGATTCTCTTAATTTCAAGCATTCTGTGACCATGACCCACATTTGTCCTTGGATCTTATATCAGTCAGGACCTCTTTCCTCTACCCTGTTAGTTTCAAAAGATCAAACTGAGTCTGGGGCCATTTCCACACTATACTGCTATAGTGCTATTATTCCACTTTCAACATCCTATGGAATCCTGGGATCTTTTGAGGTCCCTCCCTAAACTGCAAACCCCAGGATTCCATAGGATGTTGAAAGTGGAATAATAGTGCTATAAGAGTCTAGTGTGGAAATAGCCCTAGAGAGACATGTGTGAGACGTGGCATTGTGTAGTGATTTGAGTGTTGGAGTACTGCCAAGGAGACCAGGGTTTAATTCCCCACTTGGCCATGGAAACCCTCTGCATGACCTTGGGCATGTCACACACTCTTAGCCCGAGAAAATCCCATGATAACTTTGCCTTAGGGTTTCCATAAGCCAGAAATGACTTGAGGTCACACAACAACAACATGAAAGCCATGTGTGCCACCTTGGCCTCACCAGAGAAAAACTGTTTTCCTTATCTGGTTTCAGGGCTGACTAATGGTGACCTTTTCATAGGGTTTTCTTGGGGGTAGTGGGGGGTGGTAAGATTGATTCAAAGGAGGCTTGTCATTGTCTTTCTCTGGGGCTGAGAGACTTGCCCATGGATGCCTAGTGGACTTCCATGGCTCAGCAGGGATTTGAACCCTGTTCTCTTAAAGTCCTAGTGCAGAAAGGCAGGGTATAAATGTAACTAACAATAAATACATTTATTGTTAGTTAATCATTCATTTATATTGAGTTTCATGGTATGCCTCACCAAAACCGAATCCTCAGGATGGCCCTATGAGCTGGTTTGTTGTCGTGTGCTTTTGAGTTATTTGTAGTGACCCCAAGAACCTATCATATTTTTAAAGTGAGATTTATTCACAGGAGGTTTGCCATTGCCTTTCTGTGAGGCTGAGAGAGTGTGCCCAAGGTCATCCAATGGGTTTCCATGGCTGAGTGGGGACATGAACCCTGGTCTCCTATGACCCTGGAGACCAGGGTTCGATTCCCCCTTCAGCCACAGAAACCCACTAGGTGACCTTGGGCGTGTTACACCCTCTCAGCCCCAGAAAACCCTACAACAGTTTCGCCTTAGCATCACCCTAAGTGGGAAAGGACTTGAACGTATACACAACAACAACAAGTCCTAATCCGACAGACCACGACACCACCCTGGCTCTGAGGAGGCAAATTAAGCTGAGAATCAAAAAATTAATAACTCGCACAAGGCTTCCTCGTGAGCCTCATGGACAGGTAGGGATCTAAACCTCCGAAGCGCTAAGTCCAAGGCTCTAACCACTAGGCCACATTGCCTGACTTCACCGGACATCTGCCGGCTGGCTGCAGGCGCCTTGTCTCTAGCGGCCAGCGGCTGGCAAGCCCTCAGGGAAGGAAATTCTCGCCGAATCATCGGAAAAGCCTCTGGTGTGCGTGGCGAGAGGGGGAGATCCCGACTGCAATGCAGTCCTGGCCGCCTTCCCCTCCCCTCCAGACCTCAGCCGTGGCCGGCAGCCAAAAAGATAGCTAGCCTGGGGCCATTTCCGCACTAGACTGGTATAGCGCTACGATTCCACTTTCAACCTCCTATGGAATCCTGGGGTTTGCAGTTTAGGGAGGGGCCATAGGAGGTTGAAAGTGGAATCATAGCACTATAACCCTCTAGTGCGGAAGTGGCCCTAGGCTGGTGCGCTGATGATGATCCCATGACGCAGGGAAAAAGGAAGGGGGAGGAAGCAGAAAGGAGGCGATTTTTTTCTCTCCTCCTCCTCCTCCTCCTGATCTGCTTCGCGGTCTTTCCTTGCACGCCGCCGCCGCCGCCCCGTGACTCTGAGCGCGTGCAGAGCGCCCCATTTGCGCGCTTGCGGCGTGTGTCACCGCGCCGCCGCCGCTTTTTCTACTCCCGCGCCGGGCGTCAGCGCTCACAAAGCGCCGCTGCGTGGTTTCGTCTTCGCCTTCCCTTCCTCCGGGCTGCGCCGCGAAGAGCCGCCATCCGCCTGCCTGCCTGCATTCCTGCTTCCGTCGGATCCAGCCACGCTTGATCGCCGCCGCCGCCGCTGCTAGCCTTGGGTCCCGTTTCTCCGTGCTCT
Source organism: Cyclura pinguis (assembly GCA_030412105.1). Lineage (NCBI taxonomy): Eukaryota > Metazoa > Chordata > Lepidosauria > Squamata > Iguanidae > Cyclura > Cyclura pinguis. Next base: position 271,841,896 of record CM059601.1, on the reverse strand, counting down.
CCCTCTGGCTCGCCTTTTCCTCTCCCCCTCCGCGCCAACCCGAGCCAAGCGCAGCTTCTCCTCGCAGAGGGACCCAGAGAGAGGCATCGATCGTCCTTGGGGGCGCTCCCTTGCCGGCCAGATGGGGCTTCCGTGCCTTTCTGCCTCTTTGTGCCTGGTGGCCCTGCTGGTAGCCTTCCCCGAGCCGAGCCGAGCCGAGGTGGTGGGGAAGGGAGAAGCGGGCTTTGGGGAGTGCGACGCCTTCTTCTACCACCGGACGCCCCCCGAGGGCTTCGTCCTCCTGGAAGGGCAGCAGCGGCAAGCCGGATCGCAGGTGGCCAAGATCTGCCAGAAATACCGAGAAGAACCTCGCTTCGCCACCCTCTACAGCACGCAGGACAAAATCCCGCTCTACTCGGCTTTTCGGTACAGCGAAGCGGCCCAGAGCAGCCCGGAGGAAGAGAGATGGTTGGTGGAACCGCAGGTAAGGCTGGTGGGCTGGGGCTTTCCTAGGAAAGGAGGAGATGGGTAGCGTTGCCAAGATAGCAGTAAGGCGCAGCCAGGATTCACAGTGAGTTGCTGTAGCTATTGACAGGTTTTGTCTGCTGCCTGAATACGGAATGCAAGTACAGTCATCCCTCCACATTCGCTGGGGTTAGGGGCACAGGACCCCCGTAAAAGTGGAAACCCATGAGTAACTCTAGGCCCTCTCAAACCATTTTTAACACACACACACACACACACGTATGATTATCCTATTCAACCGGCCATGGATTCCTTTGAGGCATCTTTGGAGACACCAGGGTTCCTTCACAAGGCAGAAGTGGGTGGCTGGTGGGGCTTACTGCCACCTCCCCTGCTGCCCCACACCATTTTAAAGAGGGGCTTACAAGCCTTGTTAGTTTCTCAGTTTCACCCGGCCTGCAATCTTTATTAAAAATGGCATGGGGAGGCAGCAGAGGTGATAGCAAATAATCCGTGAATAATCAAATCCGCAAAAGTGAAACCCGCAAATGTGGAAGGCTGACTGTACAGCCTGGGCTGGATGGCTCCTGTGGTCTCTTCTAACTCTTAAGATTCCTCCCTCCACATTCACTAGGGTTAGGGGCAGAGGACCCTCAGGAAAAGTGGAAGAACCGTGAGTAACTCTAGGCCAGAGCTTTCCAAACTTTTCCTGTTGGTGACACACTTTTTAGAGACATGCATCATTTCGCGACACAGTAATTTCAGTTTTACTAGCAAACTGGCGGTTAAGCTAACCCTTTATAAGAGATATGGACACATACAGAAATTGTAAGAACAAAATCTATGGGGACACAACATATCTCATGAAAACCTTTCATATATTTTTTAAAAATATATGATTTCTAAATAAAAACATACATTTCCAAGATTGTAGGTGACACACCTACATACTTCAGGCAACACATTAATGTGTCGCGGCACACCATTTGGAAAGCCCCGCTGTAGGCCCTCCCAAACCATATTTAACACACAAAAAAAAGTATGATCATATTCCACCCACTGTGGATTCCTTTGAGGCATCAGGGTTCCTTCACAAGGCAGAAGTAGGTGGCTGGTGGGGCTTACTGCCACCTCCACTGCTGCCCCACACCATTTTTAAGAGGGACTTACAAGCCGCCTTTGCAGTTTCTCAGTCTCACCAGGCTTGCAGTCCCTCTTAAAAATGGCATTGGGAGGTAACACCAAATAATCTGTGAATAATCACAGATAAATCTGCAAAAGTGAAACCCGCAAATGTGGAGGGCTGACTGTAGTCAGTTCACTTAACAATGTGTTTCTCTGTAAAAGTAACATCTCATCCACTTTCATAAATTCCATTTCAGTCTTTATGAAGGGCCCACACTCCAAAAGCTCACCCCTTTTTTTGCATCTTATTCATTCTACATACAAGAGGAAAAACTTTCCAGCTCTCAAATAGGTGACATGCCTTATAATAAGAGACACATGCCAGTTCTGTAAGGGACAAGCATTCCAACCTCAAATAAGGGACATTCCTTATAAGAAGGGACACCTGGCAGCTCTAGAGATGAGCGAGCAAAAAGGATTGGAGCAGTCCAGATTCCTGTGGACATGGTTTGCCTGGTGTATGTGGGGTATGTGGAACTCCCTGCCACATGATGAGGTGGTCACTGGCTCTGTCACCTTTGAAAGAGGGGTTAGACCATTCATGGTAGCCATCAGTGGCTTGTAGACTTGGTGGCTGTAGGTAGTTAATGTGCTCTGAGACAGTGTGCCTCAGCATATCAGCTCTTTGGGAAGCCACCGCTGTATCAGACTATATGCTCTGTTTGTGGAGTCCCTAGAGAAATCTGAGTTACCATGGTGGGAAACAGGATGCTGAATTAGAATTTCAGAGCTTGGAAAAGTTACTATTTTTGAACTACACCTCCCAGACACTGCCCTGCCCACCAGTGTTTATGGAAACTACAGTCCCGCCTCCAAGTAACTTTTCCAAGCTCTTGCTGTTGGTCTAATCCAGTATGGCTCTTCTCTTGTGTGGGCGTGGCAAGCGGAGTGCTGCATTTGGATGTGGGCAATGCAGCTTTTGCTCTGATATTTGAGCCCTTTCATGCCTTCTGCAATGACATATTGTGGTTCATCACTTGCAGCCAGCTTTGGGTCAATACCTGTGTGATGCATGTGGTTTGTCGCATTCTAGAAGGACGTATTTGGAAAACACCTGCCAACTAGACAAAATATCAACCAAATCCAAAATTGGCAGCTGTGTCAAGTTCTTACTCTCTCCCTTTTCCCCACTTTAATGTCTATGTCTGGATGAGTGTTTTAGAACTAGTTCGTCGTCGTCGTCGTCGTCATCGTTGTTGTTGTTGTTGTTATTATTATTTCTATTGGCTACATTTATATTCTGCTCTTCATCCAGTGAATTCAAGATAGAATTAAATGGCTGTCCTCCCCCACGTTGATCCTCACAACAGTCCAGTGAGATAGGCCAAGTTGAGAGAAAATAACTGGTCCAAGTTTACCTAGTACATTTTATTACGCGTTACACAGTCAGGGAGAACAGGTTATGACATGGAAAAGGCATGCTTGGAACAGTTACATGTTTCTCAACTTCTTGTGGTTTCACATTTTCCACATCTATATCCATCAAAGCAGGTTAGGCTGACCTAAGATTTTTTGCTGCCTGAGACCCCCTCCCTCATGAGGCGGAAGGCTAGTGTAGGTGGGTAGGCTGAGTAACATACACAGCTCTGTCCTTTTACAGAGAGGAAATGTCAGAGAATCTACCACCACTTGTCCTTCAGCAAATCTGCTTCCTGAGGCATTTGCCTCACTCTACCTAAGGAGAGGAATGGCCCTGCATGAGGGCTTCTCCATTTTATATTTGCAAGAATCCTGTGAGGCAGATTGGGTTGGAAAATAGTGAAACCCAGTGATATTCACAAGCAGGGCTTCAGACACAGGACTGCCTTTTACTAATTCAGAATTTTGCCCTTGTTAGGCAATGGTTGGCCTTTTGTCTTATAATGCTTCCAACGCTTTTTGAGGCTCTCATGTGGCTTGCTTCTCACTGTACCTGTGATACACTCATCCAGAGTGTCTTAAACGTGTGTGTGCAATGTCTCAAGGACTGTGCATGTTGTTTGCCTTCAAGTCATTTCTGACTTATGCTGACTCTAAGGTGTACCTGTCATGGGGTTTTCTTGGCAAGATTTGTTCAGAGTGGGTTTGCCTTTGGCTTCTTCTGAGGCTGAGAGAGTGTGACTTGCCCAGTGGGTTTCCATGGCTGAACAAGGATTTGAAGTCTGGTCTCCAGAATCGTAGTTCAGCGCTCAAACCACTACACCATGCTGGCTCTACCCTGAGTTTGCTGTGGGAAATGTTAGTGTCAAAATGGTGGACATGAGGTATTTTTCCAGTCAAAAGGCTGTGTTGCTGTTATAAAGTTGCCACTTTTTTGTCCAATATGTATATATTGCACATTTTAAAATACTTCTCACAAGGTCACACCATCCCCACCCTGGCTGACTTCCTCCATAGAAATGTTGCTTGAGGGAGAGTAAGTTGATCTAAGTATTGTAGCATATACTGAATTAAAGATTCCGTGGGAATAATTATGGGACAAGAGAAGGAAGCAGGATCCCACAATTTCAGAAATGACCAGGGTGGCGGAAATTATAATTAAAGTCATCCTCTGATGATGATTATTATTATTGGCAGGGTGTGTGACAAGGAGCCCAACCCACTCCGGATTTGTTAATAAATTGATTTTGAAGCCAGAAGGGAGTATAAAATGGGCGGAGATTAACTGCAGTGTCATATTTTTCATTTAAAACAAACCCACATACTTCACAGTCTGCTAAACATTTATTAGAAGGCATGTTTAATTCTGGGGACAGAACATTGGCTCAAGGGGGTGTGGTCCACCATTTCTATAATTTTTTTTAGTGAGTTAAGGGGAAGAAGCAGTGTTCTCCCACTATGCTGTGTAGGGGCTAATGTTGTACCTGTGGATGTTGCACATACATAAACACAAATAAACATCATTTACTTGATTTTTAAAGCACGTCAAAGTACAGCCCCATTGAATCGAGGAGCCTGCATCTGAGGCCATTTCTGCACTAGACTGTTATAGTGCTATTATTCCATTTTCAACATCCTCTGGAATTCTGGGGTTTGTAGTTTTCTGAGGCCCGAGAACTCTCTGGCTGAGAATTCTAAATGCCCCTCCCTAAACTGCAACCCCAGGATTCCAAAGGATGCTGAAAGTGGAATAATAGCAGTATAACAGCGTAGTACGGAAATGGCCTAAATCTTGATAAGGAAGCCTCCTTTACATTTGGATGCACTGCACTCTAGCACATCAGCAGAGCTTGTATAACTTACTTTTTTAGAATACAAGTGTACTTTTAGAATACTTTTTTAGAATACAAGATCCTCTAGCAGAATACTTTTTTTGGAATACAAGATCCTCTAGCTAGCCTGGCCACTGGCTAGCAGGTTCTGAGAAACATAGTCCAGAACACAAACTTACACAACAATACCAACCTACGCAAGGGTGCCATGGGGACTGCAGACTTCAGAACGCTGTGACATGTCAGAACAGGAATGAGTGAGCCCGTAGCTTTGTTGTGGCCCAGAGCCAGACCGGCATTTCTACCTCTCCAGAGCTATATTGGTGCCTTCTCCTTGGCTCAGTTGGTGAGAAGTGAGGCGGCACAAGACAGGGAGATGGAAAGGGCTTTAACATGCACTAGAGTGCCATACGTTGCACCTCTTGGTGCACTTGTTTCCAAAGGTTGGCTCTGTCAAACTTCCTTCTCTGAAGCAGTGACTGTCAACAGCTTTGTTCTCTTGAGAGGATTGTTTTCTTCAGGACATTGGAAGCTACTTTCTGCTGAGACTTGGGGCCATCTAGCTAAAGATTGTTTATCTCTCCAAAGAAGCCTCAGCCTTCGTCCAATTTGCTACCATCTCTTTTTCTTTTTTTAAACTGGCAAGACCAGAATTTAATGACTGGTTGTGGTAACCTTCTGTATGCAACGCACATGCAAGAAGCGTGCCTCCAGGGGTGTAGCTACTGGGTGCCAGATTTCTAGCATTGCAGAGAATGAGGCACTGAAAATTGTTCACACTTAGAACTCTTGAGTTTGCTGTGAGTCACATTCCCTTGGTCACTTTGCCTCCTCCTTTTCTTTGAATATCAAAACTATATTCACAAGGACACAACTGAAATCTTAAGTTATGCAAATGCTAGAAACTTGGGAACTGAAGGAAAATTTTGGGGTGGTGGTAGTGAATTCCTATTTTTTTCTTTATTTCTGCCATCTATTTGTTTACCAAACTTTACTTTAACTGCTGAGAACCTATGTTCTGGCTGCTAAAGAGTATATTTTTACAAGTGTATGGGCTGGAGGCAGGGAGACCGCAGCTTGCAGGGAGTAGAAGTTTAACCCTTCCTTCCCTAGTTGCAATACCAGTGAAAACGATCCCTCACATTACAATTTAGGAAAGAAAAGACTACCATTGCAGGGCCAGCTCAAGACATGTTGTCACCTGGGGTGAAGAACAAGATAGTAGCCGAGTCTCTTTTCCACCAGCAGGGAAAGGCATGTTTGTTTTTTCCTAGCCTTTGTTAGGTAGATGTTGCAGAAGGCCTTTTAACTGTGGCATGCTGTATTTTTCAAAATTGTCCTTATCATGTTTTAGCTCCTTTTTAAATGGTTGCAAATGAATTGTTTTAATATAATTTTATTTAATTGTTTTTAAACTGTATTATGTCTTGTTTTGACTTATAACTGTAAGCTGCCTTGCACCCCATATTGGGAGGAAGGTGGGAAAGCAGAGTAAATGAAATGTAATAGTAGTAGCCCCTTCTCAGTACGTATATATGTGAGTGTGTGCGTGTACACACACACACACACATATACGTATACGTACATGCACATACAGGCATGTATAGAAATGCTCTTGAACACTAGTGGTAAACTGCCTTTGGAGATCTTAATACAGAGGCTAGATAGGCATCTTTCTGGAGTGCTTCTGTTGTGTATTCCCACATGGCAAGCATGGATTAGATGGCCCTTGCAGTCCCTTCCATCTCTGAAATTCTATGGTTCAAATAACAGTATTCACCAGCACACCTGAAACAGCAGGGTAGTTTAGGGAGTTCAGGATATGTTGTGGGCGTACATAACTCTGCCCTCCAAAAAGAGAGGAATGGCTAGGGTACTCAGGAAGAATAGCCAGGAGGTGGCTGCTGTCCCCTAACAAATGCTGTCTGAGGCAGCTGTCTCACTCAGCTTAATGTTATAACTAGTCCTGTTCAAATGCTTCTACAGTTGGCCCTCAACATTTGCTAGGGTTAGAGGTGCAAGACCCTCACAGAAATGGGGAAATTGCAAATAATAAAATGTGTGTGTGTCTGTGGGAAGGGGGCTGAGCCATGGTGGGGAGAATGGACACAATGGCCGTTTCCACACACGACTGTTTCGGCCCCTCCCGAAACTGCAAACCCCAGGATTCCATAGGATATTGCAAGTGGAATAATAGTGCTATAACAGTCTCATGCGGAAATGGCCAATGTCAAGGAAAGGAGAGATAAAAGGGGTGGGTTGGCATGGTGACCCCATATTTCTTCTCTCAAACCCGTCTCCTTCCTTGGGTATAGGGAGGCATCAGGGAAGGGTTTGTGGTGCTGAGAAATTGGGCTGCGAGCCATCCTTAGCTGGCCAGCCAGTGACTGATGGAGGAGGAGGACGACCAGAGGTGGGTTTCTAAAGGGTTGCATGGCTTGATTGGAGTCTCCAAGAGGGACGGTTCCCCTGGAAAAGAAGTGCTTGAAATGGCAGGAGTGGGGAGCAGGGATTGAAGAAACTTGCAAATAATCAAATCCATGAAAGTCAAACCTGCCAATGTCAACGGTTGACTGTAACTACATCATGGCAGCAAGGAGTGGTAGCTTTTCATCAGGACCAAAGTTTGAGAAAGGGTATGTTGAACTTCCCTTCCCTTCACGTTGTACCTGTTGATGAAAATTACCCTCTTTCCCTGTGAACAGACAAAAAAAAAGTGGGCAGGAGCTTTCACAGTACACAATTATAGCACTATAATTCCACTACAACTGGCATGGGATGGTTCTGTGGAATCCTGGGATTTGCAGTTCAGGGAGAGGCATTTAAAATTCTCAGCCAAAGAGAGCTCCAGTGGCTCACCAAACTACAAACTGCAGGATTTCTATAGGGTGCAGCAGTGGCCAATTAAAGTAGAATCATAGCACTGTAATTGTATGGCATGAAGGATCCTTGGCAGGATTACTGAGTGAGATAATGAAAATAATGTCTGATTTGGATTTGGCAGTGTCAGCCACAGAGCCACTGTGATGCCGCAGAGGATTCTGGGAGCGCATTCTTGTTTATCTATTTAGATTGTATACAAGCCATGCTGGCTGGGGGATTCTGGGAACTGTAGTCCAAAAGAGTGTACGTAATATTCCCAAGTTCCAGGTCCTCTGATAGGCTTCTGAGGAATTTCCCAGGCTTCTCTTGCACTGTTGCCTTACGATTGTGTTTTTCCACAGGGAGAGGGGGAAATTTGTTGATCCTGAGAGAGGCGAGGTTTGTGCCAATCTCTGCCCTGACCTCTGCAGTACACAAACAAGCTCCAACTCAAAACAGAAAGAAGCAAAATGAATAGGGAAGAAAAGGGTGGGAGAGAGGGCAAATGCCAGCTCTGTTTCACATACAAACATATCCCATTGTGTTGGCCTCGCTCCTCTTCAGCAGAGAGCCTTCAAGAGATGCATTGTCAGGAAGAGCAATCGGGGCCCTGCAGCCTGTTTAGTGATGATGACGCTCTTAACCATGCACCAATGCCAGCTGATGCTCTGCAGCGATAAACCCTCTTAGCTTCACTGCCTGCACACCGCACTAGAAGAGAAGGCACATGCACAGCCCTTCCTGCTCGCTCTGATGTGGAAGGGTTTGCTGCTGGTCCCCTAATCTTAGGAGTTTGGAGAGGAGGCAGGAGAGAGCAGCAGCAGCTCTCTAAGGGAAATATGACTTACTGAGTGCATCCATGTTTTAGCCAAGTTCCTGTGAACCTTGAAGAAAAAACCCAAGAGATACAAAATAAGGAAAGCAAAACAACAGACAAATCAGCCAAACAGTTTTTCTTACATCACTGCCAGTCTGGTTCTCTCTGGGCGCTGCTGGTGACTGCTGACTTTGTCGTAAGGTGGGGTGGAGTTCTCCTATTTATCAGTCTGGAGGAGGTGGAGGAATGTCAGAGATATCAGCCAACCAAGAGGGAAAGGAGTACCTCAGCTGGAAAGGTTGGCCATGAAGTGTTTTGAAACAAACATATTTGCTGCCTACTTCTGACACTCAGGGTGAGAGTTTGAGGAGGAGGAGAAATTCCCTCCTAGTTCTGTAGCACATTTTTTGTTCTTCTTGTCATTCTCAAGTTGCTTTGTGTTGCTTATTTGGCATTTAACCTTTAGGCTGAAAAACAGCCAATTGCTAGAGGAAGCTGCCTGGCAAACTTGTATGGAATTGCCTGGTTCAAACATATGTACTCATCACTTGATAACTGCAGTATCAGAGGACAAGAGGCATGTATGAATATAAAACAGCACAGAGCTTTGAAAACCAGCACTTTCATCATCTCCACTCCTGGCAGCTGAAATGTGAGACCAACGCCACCTAGGAGCAGTTGAGAAATGCAAAAATGTGGGGTCAGTTCACATGCTTAGCTTCCCAGTAGTCAAATGGGAAGAAACAGAGCAATGTATTTCCGTGTATAAGTGAACCCTAAGTGTGCAGTAATGGAGGACAAGAAAGCCTAAATGATACTTGAACCAGGAATCTGTGTGAACCAGACCTGGGTGAGGATTGCATTTGGAACTTCATGTCTCGAGCACTGCACCTTATTTGTTTATCAAATCTGTTCTGCAGGCGTTTGCAAAGTGATCGTTGCCATGGTGGTTCTGGCTTCCAGTATCTAGGTGCTTTCCTTTAGAATACAGAAGAGGACAGGGCTGGGTGGGTACTGCTTTTCAAGACGATGGGGAGTCTTGTCTAACTCAGTGCCCTCCAGATTAGTTGCACCACAACTTCCAGAATTCCCACACTCAGGAAGATGCAACCCAACACATCTTGGGTCCTGAGGCTGGGGGAGGGTGCCATCTTGATTTGTGTGGCCTTGTGTCCTACCTTCCAGAGAACAGTTCTCCACCTAATCTTTTTTGCATGTAAAAAGCATGTCCCCTCTCCTAGGCACTTAAGTACTTCCTAGACATAATATAATAATATTATAATATTCCTAGACTGCAGACAAAGGGCAGCCTCTGCTGCTCTCAGGACTATGGCAGAACAAAGGTAGAAAGAGAACAAGTGGCCCTTAGCTATATTCCTATGCCATTGCACCAAGGGTAGGGAACACTTTTTTTTCTTGTTGGGGTCTGCATTGCCATAGTTGGAATCTGCCTGTGTTCTGCTTTCCAGCAGTAAGCAGAGCCAGGGGAAAAACATAAGAGTATATGTTGGTGGCTCACATCCTGTTAGTGACATACACAAGCATTATTCTACCACAAGCTTGCCTCCCCCCCCCCTTTTTTTTGTTTTTTTTTTGCAGAGGCTAGTATTCCCTTTCTCCCTAGGCAATGAGCAAAGCCGCTCCAATTCACTGTGTTTCTTCAGTAGTCATCTTCAATGGCCATTCCATCTCTGGTGAAGAACAGGGGTGGGGATCTGAAAAACGTCTGTCTATGTTACTATAGCAGACTAATGACATCATCTTTGGCAACCTCTGGAGGACCTTGGTGGCTCTTGGTGGAATACAGGCACACACACACTTAATTTGACAGGTTTGGGACCAGAGCACTGCTGAAAACCAGAAATCATTGAGAAGCAGAACCCAGTAAATAGCAATGCCTGTATGTCCTTGGTCTGCTTCTGGATATAAGAACCCAGCCAAATGCTTTTCCTATTCCTCCTCCCTGGTCTTCAACAATCACAGTATAGCTGTTGGGAGGGGGCCATCAGAGCAGCATGCTAAATACTGGGGGTTTAAGAGGGGAGCGTAGCAGACTTTTACCTGAAGAACTCTTACACTACATTGGACAATGTAAAGTCTTGCCCATTGTGTATATATAGGATTTCCAAAAAGAAAACTAGATGTGGGTCCTGTCCTACCTGGTTGTGTGACAAGTGGCCCCTGCTGAAATCCCCCTTATTACATATAGCTATTAAATAGACAGGTGCTGTCTCTAGTTTCCACTCTGCCCACTCTATATGTATACAGTCCTCCCTCCACATTTGCGGGTTTGACCTTTGCAAATTTGATTATTCATGAGGCATGTACATGCCTTCCCCCTCCCCATTCTCCTCCTCCCATTGCCTTGCATTTTGCTGGGTGTGGAGAAAAAAAGGCAAGCACCTGGACAAAAGCAAGGAAATGTTGGGGGGAGGCATGCATGTACCTTTCTTCTCCCCTTTGGAGCTCGCACTCCCATTCCCTTGCTTCTAGCCCTGGCACTGAAAAGTATCCTTCATCCAAGCCATGGTGAGTAGCTTTCTTTAGTTTTGCTTTGAAGGCCATGATAACTTCATAAACTAGATCAAGGTTGGGAAACCTCCACCTCTGCAGCCAAATAAGGTCCTTCTGGTGTGTCCCAGTTTGGCTCTTTAGGATGGTCTGTGGCTCCTTCCCCAAGACACCACTGTTTGGAGGGTTCCCAGCTTTGTTTAGCTTCTATCCCATTATGAAATGCCTCTCCTAAGGTTGAGTTACTGGCCATGAGAGCGTTAAACTCTCATATGCTGGGTTGTTGTTTTGTTTTTTTTGGCCCTACTTGTTTACCTTTGATCCCACCCACTACTATAATGGAACCCATGGAAACGTCTCTGAAATTCAGTTTGGCCCTCAGGCTCAAAAAGGTTTCCCAGCCTTTGACTAGATACCGGGGTGGACAACCTCTGGCCCTCCAGACAGTTTTAAACTCCCAGATTGTTAGTTACACAGTCCATTAACAGGTAAAGACCCCTGTGTTGCCCAAGCCATGACTGGAATAATGCTGATATTTTACATCTGCTAATAAGCTCTGTATACATAACAAAGTAACATCTCTTGGACTAACCTGGAAGCCCACCATGACAGCCAACAGCCACATGAGGCGAAGGAGGTCTGTTCAACTGCTGATTAGGATGCAAGGAGGATGTTTCTCACCCCCTCTTACTAGCAAGTGGCAATCAGAAGCTGGACCTTTATTGCAATTTCTTGTCACAGGCTTACTTGCTGGTGGGAGGGGGCTGGAAATATAATCCTCCTAGCATCTTGATCATCCAGTGAACAGTCCTTTGCCTGATGTGGCTGCTGGGTGTCAGGAGAGCTGAGCAGGAGGGTATCATTTATGTAGTCTTACTGCATGAGTAGCAATTATAGATCCACAAGTCTAGGTTATGAATCCTTAACTGCGGTAAGGAATACCATACCATGTCTATTGTCCACAGTCTGGCATACTAGCTAAATTGAAACTTGGTTTCCAGAGATAGTGATCTTTGATTACATCTGATGCCAGTGACAAAGAAGAAGGAATGAGGATCATACTCCTGTCTTGTTTATGGATTTCCTGAATCCATTGCAAAATGTGTGGAAGGGCTCAGAGAGCAGCTTTGCAGCTGCCCTTTTATATCCAGATGTAGGACTCTCCTCACTGCACCACAGGAACATAGGAAAACTGAGAACTGGAGTTGTAAATGCTCCTTTTTTGGACTGCAGTGTCCAGAATCTCCCACTTAGCATGAGCACTGCCTGTGATGGCTGGAGGATTCTGGGTGTTGCAACCCAAAAGAATAATATTTCCAAGCTGTCATTTTTGCTGTGATGGATTGCCTTCTAACACAGGCCTGGGAGTGAGCTCACATCTAAAGGCTGTGCAGGACAGTTTCCTAAAGCAGGATGACACTGATTCATAATGCATTTGAAAACGAGGCCTTCACTTATGATTGTTTCCACCTAGCAACCTGCTGTCCATGTTAAATAAGCTTAAAACAAGGCAATATATCTATATTTTTTGCTGGAGCTGGAAAGAGAGGAGGGAGACATGCAAGGACAGTGTGGTTGCCAAGTAACCACAGTACAACCAGCCAGTTGTTAAGCAGCTGCAGCAATCAAGTCATCTTTGGGGGTGGCATAAACAGCTCTGGCTCCCTCATTAACTTGAAAGGCATGGAAAGCATTGCCAAGATGCTTCTTTAACTGGCGGTGCTCCATCTATGCATGGCATCTTTCAGAAGAAGTAATGGCAGAAGTAATTGCTGTCTAATGCAGGGTTATCTGATTAGCAACAAACAGGTTTCCGGTTGAGGTGGCAATCAATACAATAGCATCTTAGAATGCTAGAGCTGGGAGGTACCTCAGAGGTCATTCAGACCAAGCTCTTGTGCAATTGCAACGTAGGACTATTTTTTGCAAATACAGTGTGGCTGTTCATCTTCTCCTTAAAAATACCCAGCCATCTCTGGGGGCAGTTCGTTCTACAGCTGAACGGTGCAAACAACTAGGAAGTTTTGCCTATGTTTAGCCAATATGTGCTTCCTTGCAATTTTCATTCATTAGTTTGTTTACGTATCATGTTTATCTTCTGTCTTTCCTCCAAGGAAATCAAGGTGATTTAGGTGGCTCGCATCTTCCCCATTTAATATCTTAACAACAACACTGAAACAGGTCAAGCCAAGAGTGACTGAGCTACCTCGTGAGTTCATGACTCAATGGGGATTTGAATTAGGGTTCTTCAAGTTCAGTAGTCTAACCACTGTACCACACTGGCTTTAATCCTCCTCCTCTCTGGAGTAACAGAGAACAAATCAGCTCCATCTTGCCAATGACAGCTTTCAAATAGCTGTCAAGTTTTTCTTCTTCTCTTCTCCAAGCTAAACATATTCAGTTCTTTTGAGAGCTGAAGAGACCATTCTCTCCTTGAGATACTGACTGAGGTATGCAAGGCAGTATTAGAGACAAAGGGATCTTTAATAATGTGCAAAATGCCACCACCTAGAGACTAGACAATTACAAGCAGTTGTCAGTAAGCCTCTTGCAAGAGGGAATCGCGTCCCTTGCACTCCCCTCCGCACCAGCTCCGTGCTGGATGGAAGGAAGCACAATAGCTCCACCCCTTCCTTCCGCAGCGCAGCTGGGTACTTTCCCAACCTGCGCTGGGGGAGGAAGTGCGGCCATCGCACTTCCTGAGGTTCTGCACACCAGGTAAGTGCAGGAGGGACGTGGGAGGAATGCACAATCGTGCATCATTTTCAGCAAAGTGCTAAAAATGATATAATACATGATTGCCCGGGAGCACCGCGCGATCATGAGGACGTCATGTGAAAATGTCCTTGCGATTCCGTGTCACTCCTGTGGCCATTTTGCATTTGAAGTCACATGTAAAAAGGGCCTATGGCCTTTTCCGCATCCTACCTTTTCTTGGCGCTGGGGTGAGGTGATCGCGCAAGCAGCCTCTTGTGAGAGGCTCTCGCTTCCCTGCTTCTTCAGCTCCACACAAGCTTCCTGGTCGTGCGAGAGCCCCACCTCTTCCTTTCACAGTGCAGCCTGGGACCTTCCCAGGCTACACTGAGACAGGAAGCACGACCGGCCCAGCTCCCGAGGCTCCGCACGGCAGGTAAGTGCGCATGGGGCCCAGGAGCAATGCGCGATCACGCAGCATTTTCGGCTCAAAGCCGAAAATGCAAAGGTGCACGATCATTGCCTGCCGGCCCCTGGAGCCTTGCGCGATTGCAAGGGCATCACGCAGATCGCTCCTCGCAATCGCGCAAGGCTCCAGGCCCTCTTTCGCATGGCAGATGCCATGCAAAAAGGTCCTGTGTCTTCCAGGCTAGCAGGAACTGCAACATATCTGTTGAAATATGTCTGTTTAAAAACTGAGCCAGAATGGTGTGTTGACTGGAGTTTTGACTTAGGATTCTGGGAGAAAACCCAAAAGTGTGCAAGTCACACTTATTCAGCCTTAAAGGAGAGCAATAGCAAACTTACTCTGAATAAATCTTGCCAAGAAAACCCTAGGATAGGGCATGTAACAATAATGTGGTATAATGGTTTGAGCTTTGGACTATAACCCTAGAGACCAGGGCTTGGTTCCCCTCTTGGCCATGGAATTCCAGTGGGCAACTTGGGATGCATCATACATTCTAAGCTCCAGAAAACCCCATGATAGGTTAACCTTGGAGTCACTGTAAGTTGGAAATGACTTGAAGGCCACACAACAACAACAAAGTAACATCAGAATGATCATGGCTATTTCAGTGATACTTTTAGGATTTAGGCCAATAATCTTTGAGTCACGGATGATATATTCAGTCCTTGATAGTGGAGCCTCACGCAGATGAGGTGGTTCTCATTTGAGGTGTTCCATAACCAGGGCCTGACACATTCCTGGATGAAACACACAATTAAACACTTAAGGCTGTCATTTGGAAGGGACATTCTGCTCCTAGAGGTCTATGTGGGGCCGACACATTCCTTCAGGTGACTCAGGACAAAAGCATCTTTAGCATGTGGAACCATCTCTGGCGAAGATGGTGCGTATGGAGTATATTTCAAAATAAGGAGACAAGAGTTGCCATCTCTTCAGAATTCTACAGTGCTTGTGTTTTTGTATGTGATAGTGAAACGCCTGATGCCAGTTGGTTGAGATGGTGTGGAAAAGTGCAACAATATCATGAGAGCCTTGTTTCCAAGCTCAGTGCCAATTACTAATATAGCCATAGGGATTGTGGCACTACGCAAAGAATTAATGCCCCCAGTAAAACACTGCTCCGGGGGGGGGGGGGGCAAGGGAGAGTATATGGAGGAGAGACAATCAAATACTGAAATTCAAGAACTGCACCAAGACAACCCATGTTCTGAACTCACTTCTGCCTTGATATCTGGAGAATATTACTACCGTACATACTCAAGTATAAGTCTAGAAATTTTAGTTTACCCACCCCCCAAAACCTGGGTCAACCTATCTACAGGTCAGTTCAAGTAGTGTGCCTTAACTCTTATCAAAAAAAGAGGAACCATTCCCTTCTTTTAGTACAGTGGCAAAAAGCAAGAGCTTAAGTCTGTCCTGGGAGAACCTAAAAGAAGAACCACTCTCCACCATGGTGCCCCTCTGCCTTTTTGAATGCCTGGGCGTGGAAAAGGCAGCAATGGCTGCCAGGAGCATCTGGCCCCTTGAGTGACCCTCAACTTATCCACAGGTCATATCTAAATCCATAATTTTGGCCCCCAAATTGGCCTTCTGTTTATATCTGAGGTCATTGTACGCGAATATGTGGGATATCTCTCAGTCTTTTTTCTGATTTGTAAGATGGGGATAATCATAATGGCCTATCCCACAAAGTTTCTAAGGATCATGCAGACATAAATGAAGTACTCTGAATCCTTTGAAGGCACACAACTTCAGATAAATGCAAATTAATATGGTTATTAATAAATGTTGTACATGGCAACATTCGTGAGCTGGGAAACAGAAATACTTTAAATAAATTTAAATAAATAAATAGACCAGGATCATCTTCAAATTTACTCAAATGTAAGGGAGCAATATTTGGGCCAAATCCTCATCTGAAAAGCAAAACTCCTACACCATGAAATAGTGCTTTATTTGCTGAAAGACTCTTGCCTACAAAGTCTGCCTGGTTTTTGTCTTTATCTGTCATTATCGGGCTTTGAAAGATGAAGCTGTATGTTATCTAGATGACCCTGCTTTGTGAGTTCTATTGTGAGTCTTCGATGGCTGTTTTGTACTATATTTTGTGATGACTTACTGATGATACATGAGTAAAATTTCTAGCTTGCTTTTTTGCTGTCGCACTGTGGGGATGTCTGAAATTGCCAGGATGTCTTTTAACTATAATGCCATAAAGAGAAAGTGCACCCAGCTAGATCAGACCAAATATCTCTCTAGTTCAGCATTCAGTGGCCCAAGAGAAACCCATAGATTAAACATACCTTGAATAGGGATGAAACAAAATTGAATAATAAAACTTCAGTTGTAAAAGGACAAGGGTGTGGATGGGAAGCAGAACCTTTGAGATTAATTGATATATTTCAGCTTAAGCTTTCATGTGCTCCTATCCAGTCAGATGCAAAGCTAGATCCTTGAAAAATTTTCAGTTCCAGATATTGATATAGGTATCAGGGCCCCCTGTACTATCTAACATTTTAAAAAAAGAGAATGGCCCATTTTTTTTTGAAACCATAAGTTGATTTGGAAACCTTATCTGTTCTGCTTTGTTTAATTTGCATTTTTGGCCATTTGTGCAGCCCCAAAGAAGGTGTCAGGGTAGAAAACTGATGCCACCCAGCAAATAATGACCCCTCTGGTTTATGGTTGTCAGTTTAAATTGAAGGCTTCAAAAGTAACAGAAATGCTTAAGTTATGTGTAGACCTGTGGAGTAAACACAGAACTAACTGAGAGTTGAAATGATAGTGATGCTTTTAAAGCCTTGAGAAGAAATGCTAACTCGGGAAAGTTTGAATCTGACCATTTTTATTTTCTTTTAGAATCTGACTTTGTCAGGAAATTGCTGAGATTGTAAATAGGGTCCAGACTGTTGTTTTGAGTCTAATTAGATGTATGGCTCTTCTTCTTCTTTTCAGATCGATGATCCTGAAAATGGCTTGGCAGGAATGATGCCAGAAGCTGAGGTCACAGGTTCGGTGAATAACTTGGGAACAAACCAGGCCCTCACTGTAGATTATGCAGACTCGGGCTATGAGAGGGGCCAATTAAATCCCAGCTCCCTCCACAAGGATGACCATCAGATGGCCACATACACGCTGACCAATGCCTTCCCAGTGATGCCACCTCTTCAGGATGTTTGGCACTGGGAGGTCGAGAACCTTGTAGGCCAAAGTTTGGCTCCTCACTGTGCAAATGGGAAAGACCTGTATCTACTTTCAGGAGCCATTCCTTCTTCCCTCAGAATGAAAGACAAAGTGGCAGTCCCTAAATCTCTCTGGATGGCAGCCTGCTGTGATGATGGCTCTGCAGCTTGGTCAGTGGGATTTATTAAAGAGGCAGCTGCTGAAAACCGTTTGGAAGATCTAAGCCTGGAAGAACTTGAGAAGAAGCTGTCATCAGGGACCCAATTATTTAAGGACAACTGCGGCCAAGACAGACACGATTCCAAGAAATTAGAGGTCGTGTTGAAATCTGTCCAAAAGATCCGGGCTCAAAAACCAGTCCCACAAATGAAAACGTCCTCTCCAAGCCATCAAACTGGCACAAAAAAGGAGGGTGGCTTTCTGAAGAAACTGTTTTGTTTCATTGTGACCCCAATCTTCAAGCTCCTGAAATGTGTTCTCTACTTGATTGTCCAAATAGTGAAATATACCTTTAATTTCCTATGCTATCTTATCCAGGCATTTATCACAGGACTGTGCAATTACATCAAAGCAATTGCCTCAGTACTGATGGACGTCTTTGTTAGTGTGATTCAGGTATTCGTCAACATCCTGAACGGCATCGCGAACAACATCTACAGTGTTCTCATGGCTCTGTACAGGATTATCTGCGTCCCAGTTAATCTCATCCTGGATATTGTATCTTTCCCTTTTTACGTCCTGGGTGCCATCCCTGCTCTCCTCAAAGATATCGTTTCAGGTATCGGTGGGCTGCTGTTGTTGGTGATCGATGCCATAACAAACATCGTGAAGGGCCTAAATTATATCGTTTCACACCTAGCCAAAAGATTTCTTCCAAAGATTTCTTCTGATCTTTAAAAAAAGAAAAGCAATTACAGTGACAAAGAACAACTCCTCTCCCTCAAAAATCTTTGTGAAGCAATACTTTCCAGTGCATTGCTAATCTTCAGCTTTTCCTATAATTATTTATTGTGATGCATTATCAGTAATGAACCAATGTTCTGGTAACATGGGTGAGCTACATGATCCTCAAGGGAAATTTTATGACGCATTAAAAGTTCAACTATTATCTATATATTTAAAAAAGTCAGCTTCAGGTGGCTGACTGATCTTCCAGTATCATGTCAAACCTTTTGAGAAACACAAAGCATTCTGAATTATAAGAGAAACAAGAACTGTTTTGACTAGAATGTATGAAAATGCATATATAAAATATATGTATATAAGGTATTGAAAACATGGATATATGTAGATTGTAAAAATATACGGTTACAGGCTTTTCAGCAGTAACAAAATCCCTGAAAGTTGTTTGGTTTCTTTTTTTGCATTAATTCTGGGAAGAATTAATACAAGGGCGGTGAGGGGCCTGAAGACATTGGCCAGAATCCTGATGGCGAGTTACATCTGTGTAAGTGAACTTCTGCCTGCAGGAAGTCGAATGGGGCATGTAATGTCTATATCTTATAGAAGGCTGCTGTTACATTACCTACATAGCAGAGCCAGCAAAATGACTGTTGCACAATGGGACTGATACGCTGTTGTTGTTGTTGTTGTTGTTGTTGTTGTTATTAATTTTCTACCCCGCTTTTCTTCTTGAGAGAACTCAAAGTGGCTTACAAAGCTTAAAAGAGAACATAGTTAAAACTGTAGTATACAAAAGTTAAAACACACATTAACAATGACAGTGATTAAAACAATATTAAATATTAAAATACATATTAAAATACATATTAAAATACATATTAAAAACAGCTTACAAATGACAATTAAAATAACCAGCACCATTCTACATACTAATTACATGTTAAATGCCTGCTGGAATAGGAATGCCTTTAGATGTCTCCGGAAGGTTGGCAGGGAGGGTGCCACTCTGACCTCTTTGGGAAGGGAGTTCCAGAGCCTGGCCACTGAGAAGGCCCTCCCCTGTGTTCCCACTGAATGCACCTGTGAGGGTGGTGGGACAGAGAGAAGGGCCTCTCCAGCAGATCTCAACACCTGGGCTGGGGGTGGGATGTCCATCATATCAGGCATGAATGCACATTGGGCACTCTGTCGTTTTACCTATGTTCACAATTCACACAGGATTGCTTAGTGTGTCTGTTAAAGAGACGCTGATATAGGATTCCAGTGAATCTTTTCTTCGGCCCTTTTGGCACGGCGTTTGCCATGTGAAAGGGCCCCTCGAGCGTCGCGCGAATGTGAGGAATGATCCACATGACGCACTCACAATCGCGCGGTGCCAACCTTGCCTTTTTCATTTTCGGCTGTGAGCCAAAAATAGTGCACAATCGTGCATCGCTCTGGGGCCCTGCATGCACTTGCCAGGCGTGTGGAGCTCTGGAGCCACAGCGCTCGCGCTTCCTGCCCCAGTGCAACCTGGGAAACTCCCAGGCAGCACTGTGGAAGGAAGAGGTGGGGCTCTCGCGCGAGCAGGCAGCAGCTGCGGAGCTGAAGGAACCGGGATGCAAGAGCCTCTTGCTAGAAGCTGCTTATGCGATCCCCGCACCCTAGCTCCGTGAAAAGGTGCGTTGCAGAAAGGGCCTTAGTCAAGAATGAAGGCAGTGTCTGAACTTGTCTTCTTTGTTTAGGAGAGGGGCATATCTCCACAATATAGCATCAGCTCTCCATGTTGAAAGTCCCAGATTTAGACTGGGTATTCATTGAATTGAGTTAAGAGAAACACATCTGACATCCCAATGAGCTACAGTCTGGCAGGAGAGACAGCAGCTCGGCTGACAAACAGTCTGGTTCATTGTAGGGATTTAAATATTTCCACTGTTGATTTTCCTTTCCCTGTCTAATGGTATATAACTGGGGAGATGCATTTTGGCATTATTTTACTGAAATATCAAGTATTGTCCCACGGGGCTAAAAGAATGTAAATATTCAGTGGGAATAAATGATGGTGTAACAGTGTCAGAGAGACTGAGCTAGGAGCTAGGATGCCTCTGGTGTAAATCTCACCTCTACCTTGAACCCATTGGATGGCCTCAGACAAGACACTTCCAGCTTCAAACTGCCCCTTGCCCCAGTCCTTATAAGAAAGATGCTGATAATACTGGCTTCCTTGGCAAAGCTGTAAGGAGTACAACTAGATTATGCACATGATGTGCTTCAAACACGGTAAAGTACTATGCAAGTATGATTATCTTATGTTGGCTTCTGCAGTACTAGAAGCTGTTTTCTGAAGGTTTGAGGTTTATGGGTATATCCCGGTTAATGAAAATGATGTGTTCCTTGCCATTACTTTTTTTTTAACAGTAAATTTGGTACCAAAAGTAGAAATAACATGGAAACAATACCACAAAAAAACAAACAAAAAAATATTTTTTAGGAAACTTTTTATTCAGAACTAATGGTATGACCATCTGTAATGAAACGACTAGGTCAGGTAAGCCTTGCATAAGTAAACAAACACATTTTTAACCTTCCAGAGCCTGCTAAAGAAGTATGTCCAGGAATCATTTTTTTTTCTTTCACTAGCTTACATTATCTTATGAGTTCCATCTTGGTGGACATATTTATAGATATATGCTCTTTTAACATGCTGGGGGGAAACTGGTGAAATAGGACAATCTGCTCCCCCTTTTTCTCTCTGTTTTGCTGTTTAGTAAGGGATCCTGGAGGCAGCTGTTGTTTACCTTGCCTGCTGTAGGCAGGCACACACAGCTACAGTATGCTGTTTCCCAGTTCAAGCTTTATTGCATTCGTCTCTGAAGAAATGCTGCAGCAACCCAGCTCTAAAAATCTGTGTTTAGTCAGCTATCCTTCACTGTCCTCCCAATGCTGATGCTGCTAAACCACTTCTACCCAGACAGAGGATAAGGAAGAAAAGGGGTGCTGCATGGGTGTAATAAAATGACTTTTTAAAAAGGAGCTTCTAGGTCAGAGGTTTTGTTAACTGAGGTATGCCAGTATCAACTTTTACTTCTAAGGTCTTTATCTGCAAGCCTAGCATAGTGTTCCAAATGGACTGTTGTCCTTCTCCTACCTGGAAACCTCCGGATGTGTTAGACTCCGATCATCCCCCCCCAGTCACTGAGGATCTTCTTCCTCCTCCTGGATGGCCATCTGTTGGGAATGCTTTGAAGGTGTATTCCTGCATTGGAGAGGGTGGACTCGATGGTCCTTGTGGCCTCTTCCAACTCTACGATTCTTCTCCTTTTCCTTCTTTTTTCCTCTTCTTCATGATTATTACCTCTCAGTGCACTGAGCGTACAGTCTTAACACACCTGGAGGACACCAGGTTGGGAAATGCTGGATTAATGTAACTCATGCTATATGGGACTATCCTTGAAGATGATTCAGAAATTGCAATTGGTAGAGAACAAGGTAGCTAGATTACTAATGAGTTGGATATATGGAGAGAATACTTCACCGGTTTTAAGCCAAATAGGTGCCAGGTCTGTTACCAGACTGAGTTCAAGATACTGTTTTTGACCTTTTAAGGCCCAGGTTATTTTGGGTGGTCGTGCTTTACAGAGAATACTCCCGGGTTTGATGGGCTGTCTTTCCAAGTCTGATTTAGCGATGAAGAAGCCTAGGAGCCCACCAAGCGCCTTGAAGTGGCCCATCCACACAGTTAGCACCTGGACAGCAGACTAAACAACGACCATCCAGGTTGCTTTCCTTACTGTCTTTCCCACTTTGGTGACATGTATTCTGTTTCTATTTAAATGGTGTCACTATTTCTAAGTTTGCATCTATAATATCTTATAAATTAGCATATACAAATCAGCATCCTCTCTTTTGTTTTTTTGGAAATGGGTAAGTGGCTATCCTACTGCATTCTCTCACTTGAACCAGTTTGGTAACTGAAATCTGCATCTGAAGCCCTTTCCTACCAAAGTTTTGAAATGTTACTTTATTGGTTTACAAACTTTTGGTCTAATTTTGCTGGTTGTATAATTCTGGGAGTAATAATCCAAAGGAAATGATGTGCCCAAGCTCAACCTTCTGGGTCTGCCTTTCATGGATTTAATTATTTGTGAGTTTCTGCAACTCCTGCTTCTCCAGCTCAGGCACTCCTTTTCCAGGAGGAACCTTCCTTCTCTGCAGCTCCAATCAGTCCATGCAGCCCTCCTCCTCCTCCTCTTCCTCCTCCTCCTCTTCCTCCAGTAGCTGCCAGGCCAGCTAAGAGCAGCTCGCAGCCCAATTTCTCAGCACCACAAACCCTCTCTTGCTGCCCTTTCCCACACCCAAGGAAGGAGATGACTGAAAGAGAGGAAGTATAGGGCCACCATGCCAATCCACGCCCTTTCCTTCTCTTTCCCTGACCTGGGCTATTTCCGCACTAGTCTGTTATAGCGATATCATTCCACTTTCAACACCCTATGGAATCCTGAGGTTTAGATAAAGACTGTACATATCACTGTATCAGAAAATCGCTTTTGAAAATCTGGGACAATTATAAAACTAAAAACATAAGGCAGCTCCCCACCTGGGTCTCACTGCAAGAGGCTTTTTTTGGCAGATGGACTGATACAGATAAATGGTTGCGATATGATGATGTAATTGAGAGATCAACGTCCAATAATCTTAAGATTAAAACAAGGGAAAAATTAGAACAAGAGGGAACAACACTAAGTTGGTTCCCTTACAGACAATTAGCAGAAAGGTTTCAGATGGATATAAAAACATATGGAATTGAACTAAAAGAGAAAACTGGAGTAATTAAATGGCTGTTCGAAAATCCGCCTCATTTACTAGCCCAAATGCATCAAGAAATATTACATCAGGAGAGGCAAGAAGAAACAGTAAAGGCAACAATGATTTCATGGGCTCAAAACATCGGACATTCAATTCAATTAGAGTCTTGGGAGCAGAGTTGGAAAAAAACACAGAAATTTACAGTAGCTCAGAATTTGAAAGAGAGCTATTATAAGCTATTTCATAGATGGTACATGACACCAGACAAATTAAAAAAGATTTATAATACAGGTACCGGACGCTGTTGGAAATGTCAGAATGAGGTCGGTACGATATATCACATGTGGTGGACATGTCCAAAAGCTAAGAAATATTGGACTGGAATACACAATAAAATTTGTGCATTAATGAAAGTTCAGTTTGCTAAGACACCAGAATTGTATTTGTTAAATATGACTGACATATTAGAAGGTACTGGTATAAAGAAGCATTGGAGAATATTACTGTATATGATAACAACAGCTCGTATTGAATATGCAAAGTTGTGGAAAACTCAGCAAATACCCACAATAGAACAATGGTGGGGTACACTTATTGAAAACAAAAATGCGGATATGGGCTCTCAGAGATTAAAAGGGAAATCAGACGATGAGATACAAAAAGAATGGCAAATTGTAACAGGTAATTGCTGGGTTCTATCAGATGGAAATATGTAATTCATGATTTAAGATAAATTATGAGGGGGCTACAGGATACATATCATGAAGCGGGAATATGGAGATTGAAATGCAAGAATCAACAAGTAATGTTAGCAGTAAAATGTTGTACAGTATTTTAAGCATTAAGAAATCTTGATAATGAAATCTAGATCAGTGTGGAAGATCAGAAATACTTCAATTAATCTGACAGTTATAATTGTTTTATATGTGAATTTTGAATAAAATGATTATAAAAAAAAAAAGGAATCCTGGGGTTTGCCCCTCCCGAAACTGCAAACCCCAGGATTCCATAGGGTGTTGAAAGTGGAATCACAGCGCTATAACAGGCTAGTGCGGAAATGGCCCCGGTTTGGAGCCTGGGTGCTCCTCACCATGTCTCACCTTCACACACACACACACACACACACACAATTGATATTTGTGATTTTTCCACTTTTGCGAGGGTCCTGCACCCCTAACCCTAGTGAATATGGAGAGTTGACTGTACTGCAGTCAAGTCTCACCTCTGGGAATCAACTTTAATAGAAAAGGAAAAGGAGGTGGTGGTGGGCTGTGTGTGCAGGGAGGGGCCCATGGAAATACAAGGGTTTGCAGCTTCAGAAGTAGGGAATAGGATCCTTCTTACTCCCCATTCCCTAAGCTGGAGGCTTTTGTGTCAACAGGAATAAAGGAGTCTGCAGTTTCTGAAGAGGAGAATAGGACCCTTCTTACTTCCCATCAGTGGTGTAGCTAAAGCTTTTGCCGCCCAGGAGTGGTCCCTGAGTTTGCCACCCCTCTCAGGGGAGGGAGGACCTATCCAAAATACCAAGTAAAAATGCTCAATTGGTATTGGGTGATTGGGCTCTGGGTGTTTGCACTCAGAGGGGGCACTCTGCATGTGCTCAGAGACAAGCCAGCATTCCTGCAGCAGTGAGCACTCTCTCTCTTCCCCCTTCCTCCTCAGAGGGTTGGCTGGGCTGGACTCATCCCGTCTTGGAGGTGGGGTGGGGGGGAAGGCGGGCACCTCTCCCCACCTCCTCGGGGCCTCTCCTCTCCTCCTTTTCTCCCTCCCTCCTTCTCTGCCCGACCCAGAGGTCTGCCAGTGTTGGCACTGCTGCTTTGGCTGTAAACAGGTTTGACTCCAGATTGGGAGGGAGAGAGGGAGGGGAGGGGAGGAGAAGGGGGGGGAGGCCAGCCCCCTTTCCTGGGGTGGCATACCCCTCCAGCAGACCTCTCTGGGAGGCTCCAGTGCCCATCTAGTCTCTGAACATCTGCAAGCGTGTGGAGGGTGACCCAGTGCCACCCCCAAAAGCATGCCACCCAAGGTGCCCCCCACCTTGGTATGCCACTGCTTCCCATTTCCAAAGCTGGAGGCTTTTTGGGTTATGTTGTGTTATGTTAACTGAACCAAGGGCAGCAAGTTGGTCACTAAAAGTATACAAGCTACGAGTAGAATTAGTGTGTTATTTATTGCTGAGTAGACTCCAAGTTGTGTCATTGAAGCACGTGAGTTCGAGTCTGAGTCAGTTGACTCAAGTCTGCATCACTACAGAGAACCCATATTATCAACAGAGGCAATATCTTCAAACCAAACTATAGCAGGAATGCCTTCTGCATTCTCCTCCTAAAGCCTACTTGTTATTGAATACTTAGTATGTTGTGTAGAAGATGGAGTGAACTCCTTTTCTGGTCTTCCAGAGATTAGAACATGTACCAATTGATTCAAATTGCAAGAAAAGAGGTGCCATATAAACCTTAGGAAGAATTTCTTGACTGGAAGAGCTGTACAGGGTGGTGGGCTCTCCTTTGAAGGTTTGGATGACCAGCTTTTGGGAGTGCTTTGGTTGTGTATTCCTGCATGGCATGGGTTGGACTAGATGGGCCTTGTACTTCCTTCCGACTCTATGGTCTGTTTTTACTACTAGCATTCAGCATCCAGAGAACTGTGGTTTATTCATTTCAAATGAAATTTCTAGTCCTTAAGGAGGATGAAATGAGGTCAGAAGTATGAACAAAAATCTGGTGAAATTTCCAAAGCTGCCACCAAGGTAAATCAAGAAATTCCAATGTTCTACATAGCTTTTAGCTTCTTCCCATGCTAGAAATGGGACATGATTTATACAAACTGCAATGCATATACTCCACATCAGTCTGAGAAAGAAGCATACAGTTTTAAAGCAAATAATCAGTTTTGATTTTGATGTTCTTCTATGAATACCATGTCTGGGCTGTAAAGATAAGTGGCAGCAGTGCATAAAAATAGAATATAAGGAAACCAGTCCTGAAGTATATTCCCAGCTTCATTTGAGGAAGTTTTCCTGTTTTGCTATCAAGTTGTGGTGGCATTTTGGGGGGCTGGGATACAAAAATAGCATGTGGCCACATGTAACCCTCCCCTGAGAGAGGCTTTTGGTCTGCTGCAGCTGGCTGCTTCTTGTGCTATATTCAGTAGGAATTTGCTCTCTCTCTCTCTCTCTCTTTTTGATAGCCTCTCACTAACAGCTGGTACATCATGCAGAGGAGCTCTCTTAGCTTCCTGGAATAGAAGAATTACTTTTCTAAAGCAGACCTAGAGCATTTAACATTCTACTTTCCATAGAGGCCTGATTCTTATTCTTGTGAAATTCCTAAAATTTAATAGAAACAGACCTAATATTTGTCCCTGGGAGCAAATAATGAAACCTGTATTGTCCAATAACATTAAAGTTACACAGCCAAGAGGTATCAACTGAACTTTTCCCTCCAACCATTCTGTTAGTTTACCCTTAAGAAATGTTAGGTAGAAGGGAGAAAATCAGGTTTTATTCTATGGCTTTTCCCCTACTGCACAAGATGTTAGAAGGCTGGTACCAAGGAGATGCCTTTCCTTAATCTCTCCAGCACCCGTGTCATTTTGTATGACCAATCAATGCATGATAGAAATGTGGCTCAGTGAACTGTCTCTATCAGAGCCACTGAATACAGTGGCTTTGTGCCTAAGGTGTGATGGCATTGCAGACAGAACTGACAAAATTTAGGTAATGGTGAAGGTTATTACAAAATTTAGTGGATAAGCTGTACTTCCTTGATGCCAGTGAATCCTGAAGCCATGATGCAAAAAAAGAGAGTACAAAAATGCCTGCAGCAACACAGGTCCAAAGCAGTATCAAGTAGAATTCTGGAAATGGCTTCTGTCAGTCTTATCCCTTTCTGGGTGGGGCATGAGGAGCTATTCTCTTCCTCTTTGTGTCTCACCCAAAACTCCCCCCTGCACACTTATCAAGCCATGAGGGGCTGCTGCTCATTACTGAGGGGTTGGGAGAATGACAGAGAGGGAAGCAATTCAGAGAAGGAAAAGGTGGTTGGTTTTTTTGTTTCAATGAGAAGGAAAAGGACGGTGTAACTTGGGAATGCACTCACACTTCGCCCATCCCATGAACCTGGACCACTGCATCTTTTTCCTCTGAATTATCTCATTCCCTCCAAGTGTTGGATTTTGGCAGGGACAGTCCTGATCCATCCTACTTTTTCAGCTGTTTTCAAAATGTTCCAGTTTCTCTCTCCTCCTCCCAATTTCCCATGGTTTGTCCTCTCTTACTTCAGTTGCTACAACCTGAGATGAAAATGCAAAAGTAGTTTGAACTCATTTAACTCAGCAGGGGAGAAGGGGGCAGAATCTTGCCTGCCCAGTGGGCTCAGTAATAACTTTTACCATCTTGTAGCATGACTCTGTGCATTCCAGTTTTCATTTCTGAAATGTCAGAAGATATAAAACCCAGTATGATGTAGTGGTTTGAATATTGGACTATGACCCTGGAGACCAAGGTTTAGTTCCTCACTCAGCCATGGAAACCAACTGAGTGGCTTTGGGTGCATCATACACTCTCAGCCTCCAAAATCCTGTGATAGTTTCACTTTAGGGACTCCATAAGTTAGAAACAACTTGAAGCCATACAGCAATGTTGTGTCCCGCCTCTCTCCCCTCCTTAACAGTAAGGAGCAGCCACAGCACCCCTTCAGGACTTAGCAGTTGACAGGGCAGGAGAGAGGACTTTGAACTGCACAGGTGAAGCATTATGTTACATACACTTATGTAAGAATTCTGCCATCTTCATGTATGCATCCTCTTTGGTCACAGGTAGAGCAATATGGTAGTTGGTCACAGCTATATATTTTTAATATAGGGTTATGAAGATGGGAAGGTATCAGCAGTGATGTAGACTCGAGTCAACTGACTCAGACTCAAGTCAGGCTTAAGTCCCTTCAGTGACTCAGCTTGGACTTGACAATAAATGATGCACTGAAGGGACTTAAGTCTGAAAGCTTATGCCACGCAAGTCTTGCTCTCAGTCTCAAAGGTGTTAAAACATCACTTTGCATACTGGAAACCTGAGTAGGTGAAGTACAGCCCCCTGAAGCCGTTTTTGCAGTTCAAGCCCCTTAACTGCCCTTTTCCTGGCAAACAAAATAAAGCAGAGAGAGACCAAACTGCCACTCTTAGGGCAACAATTGCCCTTTAAAGGAGGTCACAGAGGCCCCTTGCACTGTTTAACATCAAAAAGGCTATGTTTTTCATAGCCAGGAGTAGACTGGTAGCCATTACAGTCCTCCCTCCACATTCATGGGTTTGACCATTGCAAATTTGATTGTTCGCAAGGTGCTGCTTGTCTCCTTCAACCCCATTCTCCCCCTCTCATTCTCTTGTTCTTTGCCCAGGCATGCAAGCCTTTCTTCTCCACACCCAGGCAAAAGCCAAGTGAATAAGACAGGGGAGTTATTCCATTTTTTGACTTTAGCAAGGGTTCTGCATGTTCATGAAAGTGGAGGGCCCACTGTGGTTTGTTTGTTTTACCCTTTTGGTCAAATTTTTGGTAGCCCATGTGAACCCCCCCTCCCCTCGGAGATCACAAGAAGCTGACAATTGGCTTGTGGATCCACCAAACCTGCCCACCCCTGTTATAAATGAAAACTATTGTGGCACTACAGCCAATCTTGTGCATGTCCACGCCTTCAAGCTGCCTGTCGACTTAGGGCAATCTCATGAATTTCATAGGGTTTTCTTAAGCAAGGAATACTCAGCGGTGGTTTTGCCAAGTCTTTCCTCTGAAATATAGCCAACAACACCTGGTATTTATTGACAGTCTCCCAGCCAAGTAGTAGCCAAAGCTGATCCCGCTCAGTTTCTAAGATCAGACAGGATCTGGTGCCATTAGGGCAGGGGTTCTTAACCTAGGGTCTGCAGTCTGAGGCCTTTTCCATATGAGGCACAAGAAGTAGTTCGCACTGTGTCATCGTGAATTTAAATAACTTGGTTTTCCTTTGTTGTTTTCTGCATCCCCACTCCGTTTTCAAGCGTTTTCCTGTGGAGGAGCACAGGTTCATGCACCCACACTACCTCGTCGCTGGCCGCTCCCCTGGCTCCCCTCACCCCGCCCGTGACCCTGATTGACTCTTTTTTGGGGGGGGGGCACCGTTTCTGTGTACCTGTGTAAAGTTGAACTTCCGGCCCACAGCCCGCCCTCCACTGCCCACCAATGTGCATTGGTGTGGATATACATTTTTAGATCACTGCAAAAAACCAAATTTAATTTGATTTCAGAATGTGAATTGGATTTTTTCCGGTTTTCAAATACTGTGCTTTCCTATTACACGGTGGCACATTAACAGCGGATTCCATGCAGAACGACGGAAAATAACATCAGGCTACTTCATTCCCATGTGCAGAACAATACAACGCTATGATGCAATGATCCACGGTAACGACCCCCTGTGGAAAGGGCCCGAGAAGGGCTTGAAGGCTGCTCAGCCTGTCTCCTCCTCCACAACAAGTGGCAACATGACAAGAACCAAGGCAGGAGGCAGCGGGCAGGCTGGCTGGCTGGGCCTGTGCATTGCTTGTCATGTGGCTGTTCAGCTGCACGGAGGAAATGGGCTCAACATCTGAGTGGCAGTGGAGCTGCCAGCCAGCCAGTCAGTGCCCTTCTCTCTTTCTCTCCCTCCCTCCCCTCCTTTCCAGCAGAGAGCCATCCTCCCTGTTATCCTTTTTTAGAGTTGGCTGCCACACCGCGTGGAGGATCCCATTTGAAGTGGGGCCAAATGAGAAGAGGGATTGCTGCCGCAGCAGGAGCCACTCCATGAGAAGACACTGGAAATTGGTGTGAGGGATCACCGTTGGCAAAATAAGCTGCCACTCAATTCAGACTAAAGTACATACTTATGAATGGAAATGAGGAGGTGTGCTCAGGGTCTTTTATATAGGGGTTGCTTCAACTCCCCTCTCCCCTCTTTTTTTGCCTTCTCCCATCCCTCTCTCCTTTGCCCAGCTTGCTCTCCTTTCCTCTTGGTGAAGAAGGCTAAAAAGGTGATAGTGATGATACTTTAGTGTTCCTGGTAGACAGGATGGCTGGAAAAGATGGGAAGGAGGGAGAGAGAGAAAGGGAGAGAGAAGGGCAAATGCCAGCTGGGTCTGTGTGTTGCAGTTCAATCTACTCCAGCCTTAAACTGGCAGGAAGAAGCAGGGGAAAAATCTTCTCTCCCCTTCCATCGCCTCTCAGGGAAGTGTGCATTTACTTACTCTCTCCAAGTCAGAAGACCTTTGATAAGCAATTTTAAATAAATATTTGATGCACTTTAGGGTTTTAAATCTTGAGTTAAGTCTTGGTAGTCTGTGACAACAAAAGATATTTAAAAGGAATCCCTGGTAAAGAAAAGGGTAAAAAACACTGCTTTAGGATATTCAGGCCCTATAACTAAACTATAACAGTATCTATAGCAGTCTAGCACCCCCTTGTGTTTAGATTAGGGAAAGTAGTGATATCTCCCTTTAGCTCATTTTTAGTCCTTCATTTTCCATGTTCTGCTACCTCTGTTTGTAGGAATAACGGTTATGATCCACCCAAAGTTAAGCACTTTAAATTTCCGTATAGTCTTAAACAGCTCCTTCTGAAACATGGAATATTGTACGTTGTGAAGCACAGATTACACTGGAGATAAATTCAGTACAGATAAAGGAACTACTCCATCCAACATCATTGCACAAATGTGTTATCTCAACACACGGTGACATTCAAAGCTTTTGAAAAGGATTACACAAATTTATAAAAGGAAGATGATGCCAATACCTGTTAGTTGTTACAAGCCATGTGGCATCTCCGTGGTTATAAAGAGTGTACTTTGATTAATAGATAGTGGGTTTGGGATATAGCATAATTCCCATGGCACAGAGCTGAAAACTCCCTAAACTGCAAACCCCAGGATTCCATAGGATGTTGAAAGTGGAATAATCGCATTATAAGCATGCAGTGCAGAAATGGCGATTGTTAACAAACAGATTACTTCAATTACAGCCAACCTTGGTGTTTAAGAAACGGAGACCCATCATTATTTCTCTGTCTCAGCATGCACTGCTAGCTATAATCTGGTACCTTAGCACACATCTACCAGTGGCACATATACCTTGGGACTGATTTTAATTGCAGACCTAATGATGAACTGTAGACCTATGAGACCACGAATACTTGCACAGTTTGATAGCATCTGGGTTGGCCCCCAAGAAGGTACTGACCAATTACAGATTTTGCTTTTTCCCAATGTACTAGTACAACCTTGTTTTTGAGCTGGACCTTTGTTCTGAAGCAAACCTAACAATCCTACGAGATCAAATCAAATGCCTGTCTGGTCTAGCACTCTGTTTCTCACAGTGGCCATGGATAACCCAAAACGAACATGGACAACAGTCCTCTACTGTTTTCCAGTAACTGGTATTTGGAGGCATGTTGCTTCTTATCTTGGAGGTAAACAGGAGTCATTGACAGCCTTATCCTCTAGCAATATGTGTAATCTCTTAAAAGTTACCTAAATTGTTGAATAGGCTCCCATTCCATGTAAAGGAAATCCACAGTTACTTGTGCATTGTATGAAGAAATATTTCTATCCGTCATGAATCTTCTAGCCTTCAGCTTGGTTGGATAACCCTGTTATCTAGTACTGTAATCCAACTAGCTAGTTCTTAAGCCCTTCTGATAAAATCTGGTTTAAAAGCTGCTCCGAAGAACTCTGATGAAATGAAGACAACAGACTGAACAAACACCAGAGTGGGGGTTTTGGCCAGTTTTATTGAACCAATAAAATTCCTACTGATAACAATGAAAGAAATTTCAGCAAGTATAAACGCTATACAGTTTTAACAAACCCCATTGTTCCGTACCTATAAATAGAATTTTTCAAAACCTCATAAAAAGTGCAGATCTTTATGAATTGCTGTTAACAGGTTAATACACACACACAAATTCCTCTATTGAAAAATACATATTTTTTTTGTCTTAGCTCGCTAAAAAGTTCCTTCTGCATCTGTTCAGATACAATTCAAGTTGGGTTGGGCAAATAAAGGCTTAACCAAAGAGAGTAAGAAAGAGAGAGATGTACAAATGGATCCAGTTGGATTGGCCTGCCCAACATCCATCTATGTTGGAAAGATGCTACCTAAAATCTTGGTTCTGCCTCAACTGTTCATAAATCTGCACATGCGCAGCAACAGTAGGTCTTTAAGGGGAGCAATAGTGGCTACAATTCACACAAGTGTTACTGATGTCATGTAAGATTTTGGGGTGTAGGAAAGAAAGCACCCACAAAATCTTTATTTTGCCAAACAGATTCAGTCAACTTGCCCTAATGAGGAAAATTATCCTAGATTCCATATTGATATGATAAAAATCTATGACTTCCCCAGCCTTCTTTCATCAGTATCAAACCACTTGTTGCCAAGACAAGATAGCTGAGCAACAAGGGGCCACTGAGCTTAATCTGGCTAATGCTGAAAACTACAAATTTGAGTATTTGCATCTACCCTTGTAGCAGATAAAAAAAAAGCACTTTAGTTTTAGCCGTGCTTGAATCTGACTCCTGGGGAAACTTAGAAAAAAAAAAGGTTCTGTTGGTCCTTCTTCCTTCCCTGATGGGTTTCTGCCAGTAAAAGGTTCATTGGTGCCCAAGTGAAGAGGGAGCAGGACTTCATGCCTCCCTTTGGAGCTCAGCCTTAGATCAGCTTGCCAGACTATTTAGTTTCATATCTCCATTGAAGTTTCTCCTAGACCTTGGGAGGAGACTGGCACTCGAGTTTAAACCTGTTTCTAGCCTAAACTTCCTTCTTTGCCAGAGCAAAAGGCATGCAAGATAGTTTGCTTTCCCCACATGCACAGGCTCACTACCCAAACCAAAAATAGGATCTTTCATCTACAGCAAGGTTTATTTAGCCCACACAGTTCTAAGTGGCTATGGTTTTTATTGAGTCAGTTATTTGATAAAATAAAAACACAACCCTAAAAAGCTGAAGCTATAAACACATACCATTCTCTCCCTGCTCCCCAATATACACGGTACAAAAATGCACACGCTTACATACAGACATACACACACGGACAAAATAAAGCTGTGTGAATCCTAAATTGCATCACTGATAAGCTTATTTTACGTACAGCTGTAACGCAGTACAAACAGCTGAAAGTAGGCAACCATGTAGGGCTGAACCATCCGTTTCAATGTAGGCCATAGGCCTCTGTTTTCACAAATCTTATATTACATATATAAAAAACCTACAGTAACAAAATCGAGGGCCATGAAGGCCTATCACAGCTTCTAGAAATACACTACATTTGAAGGGAAAACACATTCAAAAAAGCCTAAAAAAGAGAAGTGATGTCAATACTGTTTTTTTCATTTTTTTGTAACCATGGAGGTCAGATAGATGATCACAGCATGCTATAAGCAGGACTTCAAGCTCACAGTCAATTTAGTTGGTCACTCTACATATGCTCAGGTACCATTTTCTTATCTTCAACAGTGCATGGATTAATGGGATTATGTAAAGCAGGTATGATCGGCTGCTAAAGGTTATCAGTTTCAAGAGACATTAACTGCAGCTAGAATGATCTCTTTCACACACATAACACCTCCTCTTCCCTGTCCATGGACGTTAATGCTCAACAGAAAAGTTAGCAAAACCAAGTAGAAAAGTCAGTATCACTGAGCAGATTATGCATGCTAGGATGGTAATTTAGGCCTTTAAGAGCTGGGACACAGAGTAACTGAGGACCTTTGTGAAGATACCCCTCAAGCAGCAATTGCAATGATCCCTTATCTTCTCTGAACGTGTCTGAGATAATAAATTCACAAAATTTATATGAATTCCATACGGATACCCAATTGCTTCTTTCATTTCTAACTGGGATTGAGAAGAAATGTTTTACTCTATTGTAAAAAGTTAAAAAGAAAAAGAAAAAAGGTAGGGCTGCTGACTGGGGAATGGAGAATTGGAGGTTCCTGCCCTTGATTGGCCATCCCAGAGGCTCATTGTAAGACATAGCTTTTGCCTCATACTAAACACTTTCCAACACAGATTCCATCAAAAAGAGGAGTACAATGCCATTATCTGTTTGCCACATGACATGGAGCATCTGGATAAAGCCAGAAAAGTACCCAGCTATATTTTTAATGACTTTTCTGAACTTGAATGAAGGGAAACCAAATACCAGACAGGGGAGGGGGGGGAGCTGCACAGCATTCCAAAAAAAGTCTTCAAGAGCTCAAGGTTGGAGTCCTGACGGTGACTTATGCCAGGGGTAAGGGATTAACTACATCAATGTAAGCCACTTTTTTGACCAGGGTATAAAGGTCAGGATGAGATAGCAGCAAAAACCATCCACATCAGGAGATACAGCAGTCCTGCCAGCTCTTGAGCAGCTCAAAACTAGGCAAGGCAGCTTTATGTCCTGATTGGCGACAAGCTTTCTCTCCTGCTCCCCTATGGCCTCTTTTCCTTGACTGCCTCACTTTGTTGTCATTGCTCCTGCTCCTGCTCCTCCTCCTCCTCCTCCTCTCTGCTGACACAGTTACACTGACAAATAAGATCTTAGCCCAAGGGTGTAAGCGATCTGTTTGTTTTACATTACACTTACAATTCAAGACATCCAACTTTAGAGAAACCTTGAGTGAGAGATTTTAAAAGTCTTTCCCATGCTGGTGCCTTTCAGATGTGTTAGATTATGGCTCCAAACATTCCCAAATAACACAGTCCAGTACTCATAGAGGGCACCAGGTCAGGGAAGCCCAAGTTCAAATTCTGCCATACAATGCACCCTTTTCTGGTGTGACCTCCGCGTGCATGGATGCGAGGTTGCACAAAACATCCCATCCTATTATAGTCAATGGATTTGATGGGCTCACACTTGTGCTGCTACACACACACACAGACATTGCGTCTATTAACTACAATAGGACACAATGCTCATGTTTTTTGTTTTACATGAGAGGTCCTGGAACAGAACCCCAACACAGATGGCAGATGCACTGTATTTTAAAACTGTTCGGTTTTGAGTGTCCCCTGGCTAAGATTTTATGACTGTGTGAAGTATTATGAGCAACTAATTAGCACTAGGCCAAACTTGGTAGCTTGTGTTCTACTCTGAGTCTCCTGAGAAAGACATATGGGAACTGGGATATTTGAAACCAGCTGGAGGCAATTAAGCTCCTTGTAGCTCAGAGCTTGGAAGTAACTAGTTACAAATAACCAGATGCTTATATTCCATTCCTTTCCAACAATAACAATATAATCAAATTATATCAGTTTTGCGAAGGGATAGCTTCTTTTCTTTTATGGTGTACCTTTTAAACTACTTTTCAAATCACAGTGGTGTGACCTCACTAAAATCATAGAGTATTACATATTCCAAGCACTGGCTCATACTGTGCCTTCTATTGCTGTATTCACATTTTCCTTTTAAAAAGGAAATTAAGAAACTTCAAACAAAGAATTACTTTTCTAAAGCTCTTTGTAACTATGTTGGTAAATATGTACTATGGGAGACTTCGAACCAGACTTTGTAACCAGCTAAATTTTAAAACTTTTCAATCTCTGTGATAGTCTATCAGGCCTCAATGTGATGTGAGGAGTGGGAAGCTGCTTGCCTGTGTGGCATTCCAAGTCATCATCTTCACATCCCCAGCTAGACACTAACAGATGCAGTATTAGGACACCATGGATTTGTGGCTCTGGAGAATACACAATAGTGCAAAGTGAGCAGGTATTAAAGGATTAGTTTAAATGCAAAGTTTGCTATGTACAACACTACATAGATTTTGTAAAGGTTAAACCAAAGTGTGCATCCACACTACACAATTGTAGTGGATTGATACCACTTTAACTGCCATGCCTCTACCCTATGGAATCCTGGGATTTGTAGTTTATGGAAAGGTTCTTACAGCTTTCCACTGCACTTCTCTGCACAGGCAGCAGACAATTCAAAGACCTAATCAACCTACAAATTCCAGGATTCCAACCATTATACTTAAAAGTGGTATCAAACTGGTATAATAAGAGTAGCGTACATACACTTGAAAATCAGCATCTGTCAGTTGGCAGCCTCATTTTGGGCTGCAAAATGCTGCCTTCCTGCTCTACTCCTTAGCCCTTTGTGGATTATAGTGATGTCTTTACAAAAGACATGTAAGGTTTGCCCATTTGCAGAGCCACACAACATGTGTTCACTTTCTTCTCTCCCTGTACTTCACTGAAGCCTTGCAACAAAGCACTCAGACGTAGCAAGTATCACCAAGTTGCCTAGATAACATGGGCCATGCTTTCCCACACCAGAAGCTAGGCAAGTTTCTATGCATGAAGGCAAAATATCTTAGAAAAACAAAGAGGTGATTAGTATGCCTCTGGAGCAGTAAAGAAAAACCAAACGCAAGAGGGCACCTCCCATTTACCTAACCCAGTTAGTTCCTTTTCCTAGAATGCTTTGCAATGATTTTGTTATTAAAGACATTTGTTGACAACTTGTTTCGAGTTTAAGAGTGTGGAACATCCTCTAGAGTAAAGTTTCAGTCAAGGAGCTTACAGCCTAATCAGCCGTGGCTTATCTACCACATTTAATATATAATTTGAGTTCCTTTAGGTTCAGTTTTGGAAACCTTTAACCTTCCAGATTAACTTGTTTTATACTTCTGTGTTAATCTGCAAGAGGCTGAAGATATTTGAGACTAGGTTCAGACTGTGAGATGCACACGGGGCATAGATGATGGTGGGTACAGGTTTGCATGCATGCTTGCTCTGCATTTTATTTATCTTGTTTTGGTTTTTTGGTCAAACGTGTTCAATATAATTAACACAATATAAATAACACAATTATTCAATGGTAAGTTACTTCCCTTAAAATGCATTAATTGGCTTGAGCTCTCAAAACAGCAAGAAACTTTTTTTTCCTTCTGGCTCTGCTGCTGCACACCATCATTTGGCACAAGGACTACAATTACATAATCGTTTGAGGCCATCTGTGCCTTATTTGTTTCTGTCTAGTGTGCACAGTCTCAAGCAAAAAGAGCAAACAAAAATACCCCCTTGAAAAAGGAGGGTTTTGTTTTCTAGGACTTTGAAGCAGTGCTTCACAGGGTGATTAATACAAATGCCAAGTGTGGTGGTAACTTCTGAAGTACTGGAGGTCAACTAAACAGTCTACACAGCCAAGCCTCCAAGGAGATTCCAAAATTCAGTCACCCATGTTGATCCATATCAATAAAAGGATCAGCACAGTTCTTACAGTTTTCATCTAAGCCAAGAGCATATTTTTTGCAAAACTAATGGCTCTTAACTGCTCATGTAAGACCAGGCCACTACAAAATATTTTGTTATTGCAAGAGCTCAGAACTAGATATCTTTCCTAGGAAAATAAATCCCCCTGCCTGCAGTTCCTTGAGAATCGTAGCTAAGTTCAGAAGGAAGTCACAGTGACATGGCAGGTGACATCATCATCCCTTTAATCCGAAAGGCCAAATTTCACTACTGTCAAAGAAAGTAGTATGAGCTAAAGCAATCCACTGAATCAATGGGGATTTGGCACATCAACTCTTCTGTAAATTGTACCAATTCAGTGTTTCTATCCTAGTGGAAACTAACAGCTGGATTAAAGTATATATCTTCGTACTTCAATTTTGCAACTTCTAGCTCTATCACTCTACTGCTTAAAACGAATCCTGGATCTAGGTTGTAACACACATAGATTTCATCCTGGGTATATGCATTTAAATTTTGTAGTGGCTGCCATCTCCTAGCATGCAGTTGCTTAATAGAAAATATGTACTTTTAAACTATGAAGTACCTTTTACAATGAAAGTACAGGCCTGAGCATGAAAAGCCTTGAAAACCTCATACAGAGAATTTGCTTTCAATTCATTTCAGGCTAACCAACTTTATCTGTAAACTCATTTCTCCCCCAGTGTTGATGCTACTTGTTTAAAAAAAAAAAAAAGAGGAGGGGACATTCTTGTCAAAAGATCTTCAAGCACACAGCTTTAGGTTTCATCAGAAGAATTTTGCAGGAGAAATTTGGGCCTTTTAATGGTATTCTACAGAAGCTAGGTTCTCCCAACATCTACCTTTCTGTAATTGGGGCTGTCTCACCACATGGCTCCATAAAGGCCTTAAGGTTGCTAACAGGATACCTTGTTACCAAGTCCTGTTGCTGCTGGTGCACAATTTACATCCTATACCTCTTTAGGCCCTTAGTTGACCATTGGGACACATTTTGGTCTAGGGGTCACCACTTGCTGACATCTAACCTAAATCCACAAAGTGAGAAGAAAATGTGTAAAGAATATGCCCACACCGTGAAAGTCTGTTACACATTTCAACAGCTATTAATATATGAAATCTAATCATTCATTCACATTTGTATGTGCTATTTTTTTTCTAAAAAAATACGTTTTTGTACATTTAAATTTTGGCACAGTTGTGAACTTTTGGGGCACATTAAGCAAAAAGTACAGTCTTACTCTGATACCTACTCTGAATACAACTGTGTAAACACACAGAGACACATGCACACAACCCCATCACATCTGAGTATATAAAGCTATGTACCAGATTACAACCACATATATGCATACTTTGAATTAGCCACCTCAAAAACATTTTATAACATTCATGTTTGCCATTCTATTTCTAAGGAAAACCACAAACTAATGCTCAAGGAGAGCAGGTCCCAACCTTGAATGTCACATGTGGCACTGACACCATGTGAAATCAAGTTTATGCTTCTCTTGATGGGATTCTTTATATATTTCACAAAGGTGAAAAAGTCAACACAAACATTAAGATTTCAAGTGTAATTGCCTCTCAGCTTGGATGACTATTGAGTAAAAACAATAAAAATAAATGTCTACAAGAAAAGGCACTAATGCTTCTACAGTCAGAACACCAGATTATCTATTCAAAAAAAGCACACACATGTGACCCTGCCAAAGGAAAATAAAAATTAAAGCTCTTACAGTTATGTATACAATTCAGCTTGCATCTCTAACTATTCTTAAGTGTGCAGACACATGTAATATTTGAGAGGCCAGGGTACCCAAACCCTTCCCCCACCTGTTGCTTCTGCTTGCATCTCTTCTAATCTAGCTGTTTTTCTTTACA
Organism: Cyclura pinguis; assembly: GCA_030412105.1. Taxonomy (NCBI): domain Eukaryota; kingdom Metazoa; phylum Chordata; class Lepidosauria; order Squamata; family Iguanidae; genus Cyclura; species Cyclura pinguis. The sequence goes on along the minus strand of CM059601.1, from coordinate 271,802,712 downwards.
ATGTGCAAACAAGTGACTGGAACCTCAGCCGGGGAAACAAAACAAGAAGGAAGAGGTACAGAGGAAAAAGTCAAACACCGCTTCCTAGTCTGGTACTTTCCTTTTCCCCTGCTGCTTTGCAGACACCAGATGCAATATAGGTCTCCTTTTCTTCCCATCCCACCCACACCCTATTCTGTTTCCATCCCAGTTCAAATGAAAGCCACCACCCAATCAGGGCAAAGAGACCAATTCACCCTCATGGGCATGTTCCACTAACCTACTAAAATCAATGTGGCTTTGGACCTGGCCAACCTATGCTGCCAGATGAATGCATGCCCAGTTTCTGCAACTGAGTCAATCCTATGTAGGGCATGTACAAATCTTGCTTTCCACACTGAGATCCATGACTTCACCTGGAGATGGCTGAATGCGCTTGCAGTCAAGACAATGCTACTCTGTACACTTCTTATCTGTGGCTGGACTCCACACTCAGTTGAATCTTCTTCCCTCCACAGCCTCCCCTCCCCACAGAATAGTTAACTACTGTTCTTGATCTGCAACAACCATGCACTGGTCATGGAACAGCTGTATTCAGTTATGTAATTTGTTTCTCAGAATATATCGCCACTACACAGTTCAAATAGTTTAACAATTTTCTGGGAAGGTAGGTGAGAAGCCTTCTGGTGCTTGTGTATGCAGGCTAGGTGTATTTTTTAAAACAGAGAACTTGGCTTTGTCCCTCCAAACCACCATTGCCAGATGTCTTTAAGGACCATCACAATAGTGTAACTGATGTAACCATTACACTTCTGTCATGCAAATATATCCTCAGCAAATTTTCACATAAAACAGTCTATAATACTAAGGGCAGAAGGAAAGTCTACACAGAGCAGCAGATAATTATTTCAGCAATTTGGGGAAGGAGATTTGATGATGTCACAGCAATTATTAAATGAAAGAAGAGAAAAAAGAAGAATTAATTTAAAATATCAACAATATAACCATCCCCAAATTCTACTCATGTTTATTTGTCTGTGACAAAAAAAAAAGTCAAAATCACCACCATAAAGCCCACCATTAAGGAAGTCTTCAACATAAAAATGTTATTTTATGTTGCCTTCTACAATTCATTGGAATGAAAAAAGTTTATTTCACTCTTTTCCAATGTATATAAAAAGTTGAAGTCAAGCTCATGGAAAAATAAAGTAAAACCCAATGTTTTACTTTACATCAGTACCAATCCAACAGAAGTTCACAAATGAATCAATACAAAAGGCTAGGAATCAAATTTATTTGCACGTAACCCCAGCTCAAAAGGCTTTGAACAAGTAGAGCTCCTCGTATGGAACTTTCAGATAGCCATGGGAAACAAACAGGTGGCTATATATAAGGTCATCTGGGCTTGAGCAGATCTGATTCCAATGGGACTTTGGGAATGAGTTGTGATTGACTTTTCCTGGACTGAGCTGGCCATGAAAAAGTCCTTATTATGTCCTAACGGGTAAGTTAAATTTCTCTTCAGGCACTTTGTTGAATCATTAAGGACAACACAAAGTAAAGCTATAAAAACACTGACATTTTCTGGTCTGAAAAAAAAATCAGTGTAGCCAAACAACATAAAAACGTGACTTTTTTGGCAGCTCACTTTTCTTTCCCAGCAATACCAGTTGTCAATAGATGCACTATCACTGCACATTCACTGCTCAGTTCTATGGAACTTGCATAGGACTTCTCCATCGCATGAACTGGAGCTGCTCAGAAGGGCTTGGGGAAGCATGCTGTGTATCCGTTTCAGTTAAGCGATACTTTGGCATATTTTTGGTAACTGATTGTTCAAGGCAAGCAAGCCACAGACAGACAGAAAGTTTGGGAAGGAAAAGAAGATCTTCCTCCATTCATTTTGAACAGGACATTTCAGCAGTGGGTTTGTTAGCGAAAAGCTTGCCTTTCTGCTCAATATTGCACTTCCTTTGTTCACTCATGTCGGCAGAGATGAACATGATTCATAGCTTTACTACATTTTTTTTTAAAAAAAGTGTTCTGACACCATGATTCAGGGAAATAATACAGGAATCAAATTTATAAAAGCTTAAGCTAAACATCAAGATAATTAGCCTTGAATTTTAAAAAGGGGAAAGAAAAAAGAGCAGGAGAGGGAAAAGGTGGCCATAACTCCTTGGTAAAGCACATTCTTTGCATGAGGGAGGTCCTACATACATTCTCTGGCATTTCTAGCTCAGGGATCTCACCCAAGACATCAGGAAAGCCATCTGCAAGCCTGAACAGATGACACTCGGCTTGACGGATGAAAGGTCTGACTCTGTAGAAGGCAGCACTGTATAAGCAAAACTTTCAGGAAAGGGACAGATTACTGCTTTACATGCATAAGGTCCTAGATTCTCTGTCTGCCATCTCCAATCAAAGCCATTTCAGGTAGCAGGGCTCAGAAAGGCCTGTGCCTGAAACCTTGGGAGAGCCAGAATAGAGAGCAGTAGGTTAAATGAACCTACAGCCTGAGCCAGCAGAAGGCAGCTCTTTATCATTTGTAAAAGAATGTGCTCATGTAGATTTATTTTTCATTTGATCAGGCAGCATATACTGAATTTGTACTTTCTGCATAACTGCCAGATCTAGAAACCAGTTAAAGGGTAGATTTGGATTTAAACTTTTAAAAAGTGTCTTAAGTCAACTGGCAAATAATAAAACATTTACAGTTACATTGATTTGCCAAATGGGCTTTAAGTACCCTTTCAAGCATCATTACAGGCAGCAAGAGAGCACAATTGTAGGCAAAAGAGGAGAAAGCAGTCCCTGAACTGATATGTACATTTGAAATGGATATGGTAAACACCTCTTCATTCAAGAAAGCATGTATTTGAATGCTGTATCTCAGTAGCATGCTGCAGAATTTGCAGCAGTTCCTTTCACATTAAAAAAAAGGCAGACAATAATTGCATCAGTTTTCACATGACCTCCAAACTACTGCTGAACTATTATATTTCTAGGAACAATCTAAGAATAAGCCAGTTGAGGAGTTCAGTTTAAAACATAGTATATACTGCATCTATGAAAACTGCATTATAATATCCTAGAAAGAACTAGAAGAGAGGTGGGGAAAAAAAGAAAAAATATACTTTGCTGGATTCCATTCATAAGAGAGAATAGGGTGGGGTAGAAACAAAACCTCAAAAGAGACACTGTACGACAACGCTTTTCTTTTGGGTGAGAGGAGAACTAGCAAAGAATCAAATATTACAAACCAGCTTAGGGTTTGTGACCAATATATCATCTGGAAACAACTTAAGAAGTAGTGTTCCTCAGTGTTATTTTGCTATTATTAGTAATGTTAAGCGTCAAGAAAAAAAGAAAAAAAAAGATATAGATCATTGCACGTTAACAGCCACCAGAAATGCGGCTTCAGCTTTGACACTCAAGAATCTAATAACCTGATACTATGCCACAGGCAGCTTTTTACTGCGCATCTTATCTGGAAGCTTTATTCACACACTTGCAACTGTGCTTCAGGTCAAGTGACGTGTGATGGCACGAAGGGCATAGAGGAGTTCAGCTTGCATGCGAGCCTCCATAAGAAGAAGATTCACATGGACCTGATGGAAAGATTGAAACACAAACATTACATACACACACACGTTGCTTGTGAAGCTTATCAGTGTGGTTTTTCTTCTCTGTATCCTCTCTCAGTTGAGATGGGAAGTCTTAAAAGAATTTATTAACATGTACATATCAACTACTTTTGGGCTGCAACATCACATGGTCTCTTGCATGTGTGAATAAATGTTTGCAGAGTTACCAAAGAGACAGAACTTGAGTATTATGTCATAATCTGAAACACAATCATTTTCATAGGTTCTATTTTATCTACAGTTATCACCAAATGTACATACACACACCGTTCCCCAGTGCCCACGCACTTCTGAGATGCACCAACCCTGAAGTCTCTTCTCTAAGTGGCAATGTAGGATAGCACATCAATGCACGTGAGCTTGTTCACTGATTATGGTGATGGTAGCTTTCTTCCATATCAATGACATTTTCCTTGTTTACACACACAGAGCCCATGCTAATGTGTTTGAGGAGACACTCACCTTCTCTGAATGCTTGAACTGGCGCCAGTAAGCATCGTACATGCGCTTGGTAGTTCGCTCTGGGTAGCAGGTCACTGTCTTAATGTAAACCTTCAGGTTCCGTTCAAGTAATTGATTAACTTCTCCATAATCATAATCATCATACCTAAACAAGATTAAGCCATTCTGAATCTCTCTTTTCTAAATACATGTAGCTTTAAAAATAATTCCTTTTTATACTGAACAATCTTTTAAAAGCTGTGCATTGGGGATTAGTTTGTTTAAAGACTGAATTACAGATGGAGTATCCCTTATCTGAAAATCTGAAATCCAAAATGCTGCAAAATCCCAAACTTTTAAAAAGCAGAACACAGTCTTTTTCCTATAGGGACATGAAGCAATTATGAAGGCTTGCTTGGGATTCTGTGCACGTGCTACTTGCAAAGTCTCTCAAGTTGGCTTGGTGCCTTTTTTCCCCTCTCAGCTTGCTCTGGATCATGCATGCATGCATGTGTGCTGCTTGCAAAGTCAGTCAGTTGGGTTGGCACCTTTTCTTCCCCCAGCTTGCTTTGCAAACAGCATGGACACGTATGTGGTCCAAAGTAGCTGCAAAGGAAAGAAGGCTGCCAAGCAACTGAGAAAATTTGTAAGCAGTGCATACATGTGCACATAGTCCCAAGCAAGTCTCCATATTTCCCTCATGTCCCCTACAGGAAGAAGGCAAGAGGAGAAGAACTGATGAAAAAGCAGACTCCTTGTTGAAAGAAAGGTATATGTATATGCAAATGTTCCAAATCTGAAAAAAATCCCAAATCCAAAACACCTCTGATCCCAAGGACATCAGACAAGGAATACTCAGCCTGCATATTATACGGTACTGTCCAATTAGAAATATGAAACAGTACATCAATCCTGTATGAAATTGAGTACTTTCATGCTGTTGTTTGCTAGATATGATAAGGGACCCTTGTGTGTGACTCCTATGATCCAACATACATAGAAGTAAAGCAGGAGAAATGGGTTGCACATGCCTTTTGCTTTATAGAGGCCTTTTCGAACAGCTGCTGGGATCCCAGAGGACTATTCTTGACAAGAATGAGCTGAACTATTTGTGGAACAGGTGTCCACATGGATGGCAGCCCCAAGGAAATATTCTCAAGAGTCTTTCTGAAATCATCCTGTGTAAGTGGTTCCAAATATACGTTAAAATTTTATTCAAAGTTTCATTCAAATTTTACAGAGGAATGTTTTTCTCCATAGAGAGTTATTGGCTCTATGAAGAAAAACATTCCTCTGTAAAATGTGAATGAAAGTTCAAACGCCCCCCCCCCCCAAGAAAATATCAGTATGAGGCAAGAAAAATTTTAAAAAAGGGAATGATGGCAAAATCCCTTTAACCACGCTTTCCTCCTTCTATCTGAAACATACTTTTATGAAGTCTTAAGCCCTTTCTGAAGCTGAGGTCCACTCTTAGCCACTAACTTAGCTCTAAAACACTCAAAATGCACCTTAGCCATTTTCTTCCATGTGAAATGAAACACTGGCATATGCTCTTAAATGATCATGTTACCAGCTTTCCCCAAAAGATGGATGACCTTCTCAGACTACAACTCCCATCAGTCCTAGCCATCATGACCAGTGGTCACTGATGATAGGACTTTTAATTCAAAACACTGGATAGTGCCTGGCTAGGGATGGCTGAACAAGTCTGCTTGCTGAAACCAGAGATGCCAAACCCCTGTGAATTGCTTGAGACAGCAGATACTGCAGAAAAGGGACAAGCACATGGGCATTGAATTCTTTCCTTAGCTATCACTTCTCCCCACTGGCTTTCACCTTTGCTGAATTTGTATAGGAGAGAAACAAGATATCATGTGTATACCTTCAATCAATCAACTGTAAAACTTTTTATATTGCATTTTGGCCTGAACAAAGGCTCCTAACCAGTGGTTTACAAAACAGGAACAACAAAACATGTTGAAATTTAAAAAGATTTTGAAACCAAACAGCTGTTCTTTTTGGAATCAAAATGAGTAAAAAAAACATGAAAGGCCACACAGAATAAGAATAAATTCACTGCCTGTCTTAATGACCTACTGAATGGAACTATTCTCCTCTCCCTTGGGGTGGAATTCCCAAACCAGGCTTTGCCACAGAGGACAGCCCTATTTTTCATTCCCACCAACCCCCACTTTTGGTGCCAGGTGACAGGAAAACATGGCTACTAAACATGCTCTCAACCTATAGGTAGGTTTATGTGGGAGCAGGTGATCTTTGAGATATCCTGGCTCTATAAAGTTCTTTAGAATTTTATAATTGAGCACCAGCACTTTGAATCTGGTCCCAAAGACACACTGAAAACCTGTGCACTTGTGCTAAAAACCATACACAAGAAATCAATTTGGCTGCCATGTTCTACATCATGCAAGTTGCAGTGTTTGAAAGAAGCTGAGAACCATTACAGAGCGAGAGTTCAATCTTCTCTCCCCAATGCAATCCTGATGTAAAGTACTCATGATAAGCTACAAACTCCAGTAGGTATATTTGTCATTGACGCCAATAACGGATCTTCTCCCAATGTAAATAGCAGCTTTGGATACGCAATATTTATTAGGACCAGAACAAGAGCAGAAAATGTTGAGCTTGTGACTCCCCAGATGCTATGGTTTTGAAAATGATTAGCCCTCTCCCCTCCATGGACCATTTGCATACTAAAAAAAAATGCTTGTGAAACACAATGGTTTATTAAATACTATGCCTACTTAGCTCTAAGTGGACAAAGCTAATATTGCCCATCCTTTATTCATCATTCATCATTAAAGAACAGCTGCTGAACAGAAGCCTAGGTAAATGTGTGTAGTGAAACTACTATTTTCAGTGTGTGTTTACTTCTGTTCTTCAGGGCACTCTTCTGTAGCAGTACGAATACAGGCTGAAATATACCCTAGCTCTCTCTTCAGAAGCTAGTAGTATTCACCATGTTTCTAATATAATATGTTTTATCTTTCAAAGTTCTAATAAGATTTAGAACATTTTGCTGTAATACCTCTACCTTCATTATATACAGCACACATTACAGGTCACAATACCTCTAAACATACTCAATAACCATGTCTATTTCATAGAATCATAGAAATGTAGAGTTGGAAGAGACCACACGGGCCATCCAGTCCAACCCCCTGCCATGCAGGAACACCCTCAAAGCACTCCCGACAGATGGCCATCCAGCCTCTGCTTAAAAACCTCCAGGGAAGGAGACTCCACTACACTCCGAGGCAGCATATTCCACTGCCGGACAGCCCTGACTGTCAGGAAGTTCCTCCTGAGGTTCAGGTGGAATCTCCCTTCCTGTAGCTTGAATCCATTGCTCCTTGCCCTGGTCTCTGGAGCGGCAGAAAACAAGCCCTCTCCCTCCTCTACATGGCATCCCTTCAAATATTTAAACATAGCTATCATGTCCCCTGTTAACCTTCTCTTCTGCAGACTGAACATACCCAGCTCTCTAAGTCTATCCTCATAGAGCTTGGCTTCCAGGCCTTTCACCATTTTGGTCGCCCTCCTCTGGAGCTGCTCCAGCGTGACCATGTCCTTCTTGAATTGGGGTGCCCAGAACTGGACACAGGATTCAAGATGAGGTCTAACCAAAGCAGAGTAGAGTGGTACCAGTACCTCCCTCGATCTAGACACCATACTCCTATTGATGCAGCCGAGAATTGCATTGGCTTTCTTGGCTGCCGCATCACGCTGCTGACTCATGTTCAGCTTGTGGTCTATTAAGACTCCTAGATCCCTTTCACACATGCTGCCATCCAGCCACGTGTCCCCCATCCTATATTTCTGCATTCCATTTTTTCTACCTAAGTATAGGATCTTACACTTCTCTTACATACCTGATTCCAAACATACAGTGGACATAATTAAATAAAGCTCTTCTCAACATGGTTGTGTCAACATCTTCATGGGTGGCCATAGTGTTGTAAGTGAGGTTGTAGACCATCCGGAATTTCTCATCCAGGAGATGCCCAATGTCAGAATACAGCCTGTTTACAAGGGAGAATCCATGGTTTTCCCAAGTGTAGTCCTGTAGAACGCACAGAGATAATAAATTTATACCTCTTTTGAGCCTTACTGTTGAATTGTTATTGGAGGCACATAGTGAAAGTAAACAGTTTTGGCTCTGTAAGCTGGAAGCCATATGAAAACTTCTTTGAATTCTTTGAAGAAAGAGCAGAGTGTAACTGCAGTGAATATCTGCACAATTTTAAGAAACTGACTTTCTCCCTTGACACTCTCAGGACCACCTTATAAGTGCTCAGTTAGCAAGTAGAACAATCCTTTTGGGCTGTACCATTTCAGACAGCAAAGTGGAGGAACATAAGTTTGAATGAGCTGGACAGGAACCATAGCTCACAAGAGAGAACAAGCCCTATATTTAGCATCTCCAGCAAAGGTTCTCTGTCCATTTTGACTGATTCCCCACACTAGCAGCCTTCTGCCCTATCCCATAGTTTTCTAGAATACTCCCATTCCCAACCCAGATCCTGGAAAGTTCTTTTTGTGTAGAATGAGTAGAATGACAAGCTAAATCCACTTATAACTCGGTAGTAGTAGGATAATGCTCTAGGCATCATCCTATCATTGCTCAGTTATGGATGACTTCAGCTTATCAGTATAATTACTCTTCTTTAAAGAAACTTTCCAAACTCTTTCCCTCTTTCCTCTGGGGGAGGGTTTCAGAGGGCAGTGTTTGCATGGAATGGGAGGAGAGCATAGAAAGCACTCCTATGGTAAACTTCCTTAAAGTTTGCGCTACTCTTAAAATTGATGTTCTGGCCTTCTGTAAATCACAGTGTCATAGCATTTCTACACTCGTGCAGAAAGGCAATCCTATCCCAGAAGATGAAAAAGTGCACAGATTTTCATGTGTACTTTTTAATTTGATTCTCTAACAGTGACAAATGCCAGTTACACTTGTAAACACACCTGGGCTCGGAACGTTGGCAGATCCCCACGCCTACCAAAGTCTTTGTATCCAAAACTGGGGTCTTCAACATAGCGGGAAACATCTGCTATGGAAACTATTTCATCATCAAATGCTAAAAAAGAAAAGTAGGCAAGGCAGTAAGTATACCCTTCTTTTTTCTCCCTTTGAATCAAGGTAGGGAACAACAGATTAAAATACAGGAACAAACAGACACATAACACCGTCAAAAATGAACACCATTTAAAACTATATAATCAGTTAAAAGAGCATAACAACAGTTAAAAAAAGGATACAGATTAAAACCAATCAATTCATAATAAAAAAACTCATAATTTAAAAATAATATGGATAGCCCTACTGGGAGAGACTGGTCTTTAATATGGTTTTAAACATAGATGGCATAACCAGCTATCAAATCTCTTCCAGCAGCTCATTCCACTATTTGGGGGCAGCTGAAGCAAAAGTCCTCTAAAAGATTTCTTTAAAAAAGTGACAAGGTATTAAACAAGTAGTATGCTATGGAGCACTTTCTAATTTGCTTCATTTGGCATTTTTCACTTCTGTATGTAAGCTAACAATTCTTAGTGATGCTAGTTTAATATTTTAAAGTTCAATTCCAGGCAAAGATTGAGTTGAAGACTTATTATCATGGAAGTGATGTTCTGAGCCACAACGCAGACTAGAGCAACAAACAGATGCGGATTAGAGATGTTGAAAATAACCAAGGTCCAAGATAAGTGTGTGAGCCAGTGGTTAAAACTGCTTTAGGAGAGAAAGGAGTCATACTGAAGAATCAGGTAAGCCACAGTTTACGGCTTAGCAGATATATAGATCATATGGGATAAAAGGAAAGTTTGGGAAATTCATACACTGCCTGGCCTGCAGTATGTTGTAAGAGGGTGTAGGAAGCACCTCTGATTCTAGTGCCCAACTACACTGTGGATAGAAACTTACAGGAAAATAGGACACTCAGGCCCATTATGCTTACACATGGAAGCTCTGATCCATGATTCGTCTGCTGCAAGATGAATAGGTTGTTAGATCAGCTAGACATGGACCTTAGTTCACAGTAAAAGTTTTAAGCAGTAGTGGTGTGTGCATGAGCCACCGCCCACACCATGCAACATATACAAATTCATGCCAGGACCCATGAGTCCTTTGGTTCAGTAATTTGGTGCCAGTAAAAAGCATTCCTGCAGCTTCTTTTGGATCAACCTAGATGGAAGTGCATGCCAGCACTTTTTTAAAAATATAATTGGATTATTAAATGCTAACACCAAGAGGTGAAAGAGTTTCTGCCTGCCTTAGCTATCTCTGATATTTTAACCTCTGAATTCTTGCATTCTAGGAGGTATCAGAAAAGGTTTAGCACAAAAAATTATCCACTAAATTTTCTTTACAAGAATTAGTAAGTGTTCAGCTTATATTCTGAGCTATGTTGACACTGGTCGTTTTAAAGCACTGTATCTTTTGTATGTTTATTCTAAATTAATTTTCAAGCGTCTGTGTATGTGAATTGGCATCAAAGGATGACTATTTAGTACTGAAGTAACCTAAAAGGCAGTTAACTATGTTCTACCATTTTTGAAGGCCTATATAACCTTTTGCTGTCTACAATTACTGAATTCAGTAATTCACATAGGTATAGTCATAGCCACACACACACACACATACACGCAAACGTATGTGTGTGTGTACGTGTGTGTATAAATATATACAGAGCTGACCAAAGCACTTATGAAAGCAGAGCATTAAATGGCACAGAACTGTGGTAGAAAAAGTGCTCATTGAGAGTGGCTGTCAAAGTCAAACCAAATGAAAAGCTAAATTCTCTAACCAGCAAAAGCCCAGTGGCTTCATCCATATAAAACATCACCCTAAACAAATGCCAAACTATGGTTTTACCTGCATATGTTAACATATGAAAAATTAGATTCATTCCTTGCAACTTTGCAAAGTTCTTTACCCTCAATATTTATTGCATATATGTGACTTTAAAAAAGATATTTCTATGTAGACTTTGTCTTTGGCATTTTCTGAGGGCTCAGATACCCGTATCTGTGCTAATAGACAGGTGTGCAAGCAACCAAATTCCTCTTCCACTACCTCCAAAAATGGTATCCCTTTGTGGCAAAGCTTTCTGGAGACTAAACTGTTTCAGACAGCAAGTGATTAGAAATTTAGCTATTCCAAAATCCTCTGTCTGTTTTAAAAGGTAGCATGTATCAGATAGAAAACTTGAAATTGCCATGCTAGTTTTCTTGATTAAGGGGAAAAGGTATGGTTGTTGTTTTTTTGGGGGGAGGCAGCAACTGTAATTCAAAAAGGCAGCCTCAGATCTACCATTTGAAGTTATGTAACTGTACTGCTGAGAAACTTGATTGTTCTGTATTGGCTCTCAGCAGCCATCAACAAGTGAAACTACTGTTTGATTTTAAGTCTCCCTTTATTTAATCCAGCTTTTGCTGTTTAGCATCACACATGGAAACAGAATGAAATGAGGCAGACAAGAAGGCAGTACCTTCAGTGATAACTAGGAGGCTCTCTGTCTTCTCCTTTTCAAAGCGGGTATCCATTTCCTCCTGGGAAGCCTCCTCCTCCTCTTCCTCTTTCTCTTCCTGCAGCCTCTTCATTCTATCCATCAGAGCCTCCAGCTCACTTAAAGAATCTGAGATCTATAACAAATCACAAGTTGGGAGTAGTGCTAAAAATTGGAAGACCAAAGGTATATAAAGACAGAGGTATTCAAAACTTTTTGGAATTGCCTTTCCCTTTCAGAACTAAATAGATTGTTTTCTTCCACCACTCCTCAGGTCCAGTTTCACACTCAGAATTGGCAAGGGGTTTTGTATTGTAGATTTAAAGCTATGCCAAGCAAGTTCTTCTGCCTGTCTAAATTATAAAAAAAGTCCTTATTCTGCACGATCCTTTCTCTTATGTTAGATTTCCAAGAGAAATGATAGCGTAATTCATAGCAGCACACTCAGTCTCTCAAGTTAAATACTATTGGTTTAATGCAGCACACATTCTAATAACCCTGCTTAGGACTATAGGGCTAAATTTCCAATTTATGATTAAAATTTGTATGCAAGTAGTAACGACAGGGGTCTTGCCATTCCTGGGACATGCCATTCCTGTGTCTTGGAAGCAGACAAGTTAATGCCACCTTCTACCACTCCGTAGTGATACCTATAGCCAGCCAGTTCCTTCTTATCCTCTCTTAGCTAGTGTCTTTCTCTGTTTGCTTGCATCTGTACTCCAGCATGGCTTCCACTTCTTAGAACAGACTCTATCCAACAAATGACTTCTTTCTAGATTGACTTCCCTTTGAATCTGTCCCAACGCTCCACCCAGCTCTGTTCCTACTCTGCTGGGATTCACACTTCACTTCTTGGTTTTCTAGCACTGACCGACACAGAAGAAAATTGATCTCTGAACTTGAAGCAAGATTTCTCTTCCCATCCACCCCCAAACAAAAAAGTGGGATGAGCAAAATGGGAATAAAAATCTGGCAAAACTAACCTCAAAATTGTTGCTTGTGAGGGATGCATTTTCAATGTTGTTGTCATTGGCAAGATCACAGACACAGAAGTTGTTAACCGATATGAGCCTGTAGCCATTCGAAGTATCAAGATCTCTCTCTGGATTGATGCCACTACCAAAGACAAAACTTGCCAAGGCATGGTAGTGCGCCAAGAGGACCACAGCATGCACCAGTTCAGGAAGAGACCAATTATTTTCCCCTGTCTTGACAAGTTGCTGAAACAAAATGAGACAAAAAATAAAACCACAAATGTGCATTATGCTAGATACAGACACAGGAAGGAGACTGAACATTCCAGAAGGAAGGCCAGAGTTATACAGTATTTCCAGAATCTTTATTTTAATAGGGACAACTCGGGAGGACCAGGATGAAAAGACGATACAGGGCCCCTCTGAAGCAAGTACATATCATTTGGCACCCTTCCAAATCTTCCACCAAAGAGCCAGATTTTTTTTTTTTTTAAAGAGGGGGGTGCAAGGCCTTTATGCCATTCATGAAGACTATGATCAGACTTATTATCTATGTAATAAAGACAATAACTCAGACATATGGAACTGCTGTAGCAGTTTACCCACCAGGGCTGATTTTAAAGAATACCTGAATATGTTCTTTTGAAACTAGCCAGGGTCTGTGTGCAAGAAGCTTATTGATTTCATTCAGATTTTTCAGCCTTTGTGGAACATATTCCAAGCCATTCAGCCATTCTGGTATCCCTCCAGTCTTCAGGAACTCATCCACATGCATGTTTATTAGGTAGGTACACTGGTGCCTGGCAGCAGCCTAGAATTTGGAAGCACAGATACAGATAAGCTGCACATGGTTAACTTAAAGCTTGTTGCTTTCTAAGTAAAAGAAACAAGAAGATTCGAGTGCAAGCAGGGCACCAGAGAGAAAAGTGTACTTTCTACATGTTGAAGAAACATGAATAAAAAATGCATACATACAAAGCCTACCAGACATTTCGGATGATTTACTCTGACATAAAAACAAATGAGAGAGCAATATTTCAGCAAGTGCATGTAATTCCTGAGTACAGTCAAAGTATAAATGACTAATGTATATCCTGAATATTTGCAACTGTACTGCACAAGCAGTGAGCGTCAGCACAGAGAATGAGTCACTAGGTTGCAAGCTCAGCAGTTCCTAATTCAATTCCTGCCTCTGCCATGAATTTACTGTGGCATTAGGCAAGCCACTATCTTTCAGTTTCACCCCTCCCATCTGCAATACAACAACAGCAATACTGATTTATCTGATCGAGCTACTGTTCAGACTGTGAGAGTCAGTGATATCTTAATACAGGGGACACCAAAAAACGCTTGCCAGATCAGATCAAAGATTTATTTAGTCCAACATTGTTTACCACAGCGGCCACCAGATACTTCTGGAAAGCCAACAAGCAGAACAAGCAAACAACGGACCTCTGTTGCTCACGTTGCACAGCAAGTGGTACTAAGAAGCATACTTTGTCTGAGGTAATATATCCCACATGACAATTCATAACCTTATCCTCCGTGAACTCACTGATTCCCTTTTGAAGCCATGTACAATTCTGACTATTCCTATATTCTGTGGTAGCAAACTACACATTTGACAAAGCACTGTGAAGAACTGAGTCTCTCACTGAATCTTACTAGTCAGCTTCCATGGGTGATTGCAAGTTCTAATAGTATGAGAAAAAAGACCCTACAGACACATTTTGATTTTTCAGAGAGTACTATAACAAAATGGCTGCCATGGGAGGTTGCTTATTCACAAAATGGCTTCCACAGTGGGCAAGGCCAGTCATGAAACACACGTCAGAGAACACAAACTAGTGAGAGTAAGATGTATAACTTGTCTCAGAACTTTACAAAGCGGAAGTGATCTTTGGAACCTAAAATACTTAACACTAATTTGACTCCACTTTTCTGTTCCAATTGTGGAACAGAAGAAAACCAGCTTTCTCTCTGCCCCAGAACTTGAAAATCCCTATATAAATGGTACATACAATACAAATGGTTGGCAACTGCTAGCATCTCTTGGGACCATCAAAGAATACCTTGCCCCTCTCTTAAACTGGCCAATCATATCTCCAAAAGCTTCTGGGATGCATGACTGCCCCTTTGAGGACAACTTCCAGTGCTCCCTTTTTTTAAGACTTGGACACCATATACAACTCACAAGTTGTACTTTTCCACCCCAGCACTGTATGTTCGTTACTGCAGACTCTGGCATCCTGAAAACCATAGCTCTAATCTGATTTCTTTTAAGTGGAATACTTGAGGACAAATATCATATGGTGATTCTAGTGTTAGGCTTTGATATTAAAAACTCTGCTTTATATTCTTTCAATGCCATGAAGCTTTAAGACTGGCCTTGGGCAAATTAACTTTATAGTTTTCCTGACACTCAGAAGTTGCAAAATGAACTTTTTTGAAAAGGCAGAACAATGTAGAAAAAATGTGAATTCTGAGAAAAGCAGATCAACGTAGAGAACATATAAAATATTCAAAACCTCGATAATTTATTAAGAGTGTAATTCATTTGGATCCAGTATTCCTTGAACTCAATGAACATTATGTAGTATTTTTTGATGTACAGTCCCTGTATATTATAAGAGTGAAGACATCTATGACTGTATGTCAACCATTTTACAAAGCAAAGTTCGCAGTTTTAAAAATCATACCACAATCCAAATGTCACAGTCCCGAATTTCAATATTCAATGTTTCATTGTTCCGAGTTCAATGTTCAATGTTCAATAGTCCAAAGAGAAAAAAAAATCCAAAAGGAAATACCGATGTCCTGTCTCGTCACGAAAAAAGCACTATAATCCACAAGAAACCGTTGCAGCCACGTCTTAACTCCAGTACTCCCAAAAACACAGATGTAGGGTCCCAAACAAACACAGACCAATTATGTACCAAAATTCCAAAATTCCAAGTCAGTTCAGTCACAGCGGAGGGCAAGGAAAACCGAAAGGCAAAAACTTAAGTTTAAACCAAGGATAACCATGTTCTCAGTCCGGTCTCTTCATACCAAGCAAAGACAAAAAAAGCACAAACTTCAATCCCGTCTCTGTAACTCTCCGCTTATGCTCTTTTAATCAAAACAAGTCTCATCAAATGTCATTTACCATGTCTTCTTAGAAAAACAGCTAGTGAAATCCATTATGTTCTTAGTATACAGTCTATCTTCAGAATGTTATAGTCTTCTATAAAAAAAAAGTTATCCACCATTTCATACTCACAGTCTGCTGGGTCACTTCGTATTGCCACTCCTGTTCACCGCTGTTAGCTCCAAATTGTTGCAGTATCAACGGAATAAAAACTAGATCAGATGCTTACTGTCTCAAATCGTGTCTTCTTTTTTAAAAAGTCGGCGGCGGCGCTTGTGCCGCGAATACGGCGTCCCTGCTGGATCCGTCGTAGCCCTTCGGCCCCCCTGACGCCTCCCGCTCCTTCTTGTCAGAAAGAGCTCGGTACCAGTTACGGAGCCCCCTTTGAGAAATCTTCCACACCCCCTTTACCAGGGGTGTGTCTAGCCGCTTATCCGATGGAAAGAAGCGGCTGGATTCCAGCGGGAGATAGCACGGAGTTGCGGAGCTCACTCTGTGCAACCTCTCACGCATGCCGTGCGACCGGAAGTGTTGTTTTACTGTATGTCAACCATTTTGAGCCTAAGTTAATACTCCAGACTATTGTCTTTTCTTGATAGGCAAACTCTATTCTACAGCTACTGTAATTTCACACTTTTAAGGACGGACACAACATCCAAGAACCAGTTCTGGGATGACACCTCTTGACCCCTCAAAAGTGATGCAAATAAAGCTTGTTTTAATTTAGAAGAGCACTGGAAAGAACAGAAGCATAATTGTGACAGGGAAATGATGAAGTAGAGTTTCTAGTACTTACCATGATTGCTATGTAGTGCCGGTAGGGCAAAGGAAGAGGCCCATCCATTCGCAACATATAAAACTGACTGCGGAGGAAGGACTCCAGGTACTGTGTGTGTAAGCTCATGACCTGGGTAATGTTATCTAGGCGACCAGATGTAGAATATTCTTCCACAAGCAGGTGCATACGTTCATTCAAACTGTTGGCTTGCATAACCTTTAGGGAACAAGAGTAAGCACTTGTTAAAAAAGGAAGTTGAGTTTTAAACAATATTACCAAAAATATTACTATTATCAACAATGATTTTAAGAAAAGGCAAAAGAAAAACCAAAGAAAAGAAAAACAGAACACTATCAACAGAATGGCAAGGTTCAACACACCTGAGACCATCTGTTCAAATGACTGAAAGAAGATAATGGCCTATATAAATGGTCTCAAACCCATCATTGAAGTGGCCTGGCAGGTTTTCCAGGGAAGAACAGAAATCTGACACTATTTACACTATATTACTATTGCATATGTAAGTTTAAGAAAGTCAGTGTGGTGCAGCAGTTTAAGAACTCTGGAGAACAGGATTTGAATCTCCACTCAGCTACGGAAATCCACTGGAAGACCTTGGGCAAGCCACACTATCTCAGCCTCATTTGAATGCAAAGGCAAACCACCTTTGAACAAATCTTCCCAAGAAAACCCTAAGTGCCGTAAGTCAGAAATGATCTGAACGCACACAACAGTAACAATGTAAGTTTAAAAATAACTTACTTCCTTTTCGGGTATAAAGGCACTTGGTCCTCTTGTTAAAGGCAGAGACACTCTGATTTTTTTTTCCTGGAAAAAAAAAGTTATAGATACAAAAATTACCACATTTTTCTTAAGTGTCATTCTGGATATCCAAGATTTGAGGAACCACTGACATAAGTCATGACAAATATTTCTCCCAAGCCTGAAACTACTTTTGTTTTTAAATAATCCATCTCTTCATTTATTTATGGAAGGACTGGGAAACCTATACAGCATACTTTTCCAAATCAATCTTCTTTTGTTTGAACAAAAAGGATATATGAAATATTTTTCTTACTCCGAAGTCCACAAAGATCACCCATAGGATACTGACTTTGGTAATTCTACTCCAAATTGCAAGAAGAGCATATTGAACAGAATGGGTAGTATTAGAATTGGACAGAGCTTTGAGATAACTTAGAGAAGGCACGACAATTAGGGTGAATTCACAAATAGATGAAAACTGACTGAGTTCTCCAACAAATAATGTATCCCTATATAAAAGATATCTTACAGCTAGTGTTGACAGTTCAGAATCATTCTAGGTCCTCAGGTTTCTAAGCCAAAACCTGAAACATATGGACCGCCTTGGTAATGTTGTTAAGCATAACGCATTAAGTATCAACCACAGTTGCTTACAGCTTGTCATTCAAACACACACACACACACACACACACACATATTTTACAGTTTGGAAATTAAAAGTTAACTAAAGGGACTGTTCCCACAAACATTGAAAAACCACAAATAACAAAATGTGTGTGTCAGTGGGAAGACGGTCAAGGTATGGAGGGGAGAGTGGGCACCTAGGGTCCAAACCAGGTAACCCTCTACTTCTTCTCTCTTGCCCATCTCCTTCCTTGGGCTGGGGGGGCATCAGGATAGAGTCTGTGGTGGTGAAAAATTAGACTGCAATTCTTCCTTAGCTGGCCAGACAGTGGCTGGAGGAGGAGGAAGACAACCAGAGGCAGGGTTCTAAAGGACTGTACAGCTTGATCAGGGTTGCTGAGAGCAAAGGTTCTCCTGGGAAAGAAGTCCTTGAGGTGGGGGGAGGGCGGGGGTTGGAGGAACTCTCGAATAATCAAACCTGTGAAAGTGAAACCCACAAATTTGGAGGGCTGACTGTATTCCTTCTCACTTAGTTAGGGAGATGGGATAAGCAACATTTAATTTAACCTATTTGCTTCCAACCTGGATGTATATTCAGACCAGAGGAGAGGGTCAGTCCTGGAACCGCAAGGACTGCACAGAAAGGCAGAAGCTAACTAAGTAAATACACAGACCCCTGGAGAGTCTTTACAAGTTGCAGTAACTAATCAAGTAATCCTTCAAACTGTAGCAAGTTGCTGCTCTGCTAGCCAAGCTGGACATTTGCACATAACCATTTCCTCTTGCACGGAACTGAGCCTCTTCCCCTGACTGGAGAATCTGCACCTTCATCTCCCACCTGGAGATAACCCACAATGTCTGGTGCATCATGGCAAGGCCTCGAGATCTGGCAACTCAACCCACAGTGCTGTCAAAACTGTGGTCCCCTAACAAGAACACAGTTCTTAAAGTTCTGTATTTATCTACTTTCTTTAAGAAAACGTTGCTCTGAGGCAATTTGCTGTTACTGTGTGCCTTCAAGTCATTTCCCGCTTATGGTGACACTAAGGTAAACCTGTCATAGGGTTTTCTTGGCAAGTTTTGTTAGGAGGGAATTTGCCTTGGCCTTCCTCTCATGCTGAGAGACTGTGACTTGCCCAAAGTCATCCAGTGGGTTACCATGTCCAAGGCTATTTTCATTATTAAAAACATGCAAACTTATTATAATTTGGGGTGGGTAAAGAGCAGCCCCCACAGACTATTTGTGGACTCTGAAGCTTCTACAGAATTCCCTGAAAGCCACAGACGACTCAAAAACGGGGGGGGGGGGGTGGTCAACCAAACTGACAGAGAAATGTGGCAGTTTGGGCCCCATCAGCCCCCACTACTCCCTACAACCTCCACACTGAAATTGAGCTATATTTTGTCTACCTAGAACTACTGTTGGTGAGAGCTGCAGTGACACATGCAGGAGATGGGTAGAAATAGTCCTTGTACCCTCCACAGGTGTTGTCCACCTTGCCCTAAATGTTAGAAGTGGAATTCCACACTGTTCAACAAACACACACAAATAAGATCCTCATGACTACTTCGTATGGGCAAACTAGCTTGGAGAAGGGATCACTTTCAACAGTGAAGTGAGTGGGAAGTGTAGTCACTCATTTCTTACCTTTCACATAGATTTCAGGTAATTGTGCCTCTTTCTCATGATTTCTCATTATAACCCAGAACATACACTTGTTCCAATTCTACTGGTCTCTGTCCTTCTGCTTTCAGACAACTGCCACCTTCTCATTACCTTTTATGATTCACAGTTTGTGTCATGCCAGCTCTCCCCTCCCCATTTAGATTCCTCAAAATTTGGGTTTCCATTAAGCCTTTGAGAACAAAGTTTCAAGTTCAATCCTTGGCATCCTCTAGTTAAAAAGGGATTTAAAAAAGTGTATTAGGGCAGAGAAATCCTTGGAAGAAGAGGAAGGAAGAATTTTGTCTTGAGAATGAGAAAGACTGCTGAAAAACAGAATAGACAAAACTGGCTAAATGTACCACAAATATGTTCTGGTATAAAGCAGTTTTTCATACTGATGTGTCTACCCATGCATGCTGAAATGGACTGAGTCCATGAAAGCTTATGACAGAAATATCTTCTTTCCAGTTGATCCTAAATGTGCTACTGGATTCCTTTATCTCGTTTTATAGTTACCAGTCACTTGCGGTTAAGAGAAATAGAACTAACATTTGGAAAACTTCCCTTTCTGAAAATAATTTGCCCTCACCACAGGCAAGTGACCCAGCAACCATTTCCAAACCTGCTGTAAGACTGGTCATGAGCATGAAGCCATTGTCATTTTCTCACAGGTGGGCAGAGAATACATTTGAAACATAAGCAATTTGGGTAAGAACTTTAAAGTAGATGAACAGTTTTTCAGTTCTTGGAAGGTTATCAGAAATATTAGTTGTAGCAAGTTCCAAAGAGAAAAAGAAAAACAGGAAGTGAAGCACTGCCAAGTCTGAAAGACGAGTCTGTCAAGCTTGTTGAAAGGAGAAAGTATAAATATAAAGAACTAACGCAAATTGTTTCCAACTTGTGAAACTTTGGGGCAAGAAAAATCCTGAGAACATTAAAAAAAAGGTACAGCCAAATGGTTGCCCCATGAGAAAACAGCAAGTTATAGGCTGTTCATTTATTTTAGCTTTTCTCTACCACTAGAATGCATGGGTGCCATGAGTTCTCTTTCTCTGCTTCTTTTCCACTGAATGTGAAAGAAGTTTGAGTTTTCAAAATTAAGTAATCTACTGGTTACATTCTTAGAAACTCTCTTAATTGTAATACAGGACATGGCTACTATAATACCCTACAGTCAGCCCTCCACATTCATAAGGTTGGGGTGCAGAAACCCTGCAAAACTGGGAAAACTGCAAATATTAAAATGTATGTGTGTCTGTGGTAAGGAGGCCCAGAAATAATGGGGAGACCAGGCACCCAGGGTACAAACCAGGCCAAGGAAAGGAGAGAGAAAGAATGTGGGTCAGCATAGTCGCCCTATACTTCCTCTCTCACACTCATCTCTTTCCTTGGGTGCGTTGGGGGCATTTGGGAGAGGGTTTGTGGTGCAGAGAAACTTGGTTCCAATCCATCTTTAGCTGGGCAGGCAGCAGACCTGAGCCGGGTTTTTAAAGGGCTGAATGGCATGATGGCAGCCACAGAGAGGGAAGGTTCATCTGGAAAAGAAGCGTTTGAAATGTGGGGAGGGTAGGTGTTGGAGAAACTTGCAAAGCATCAAATCCATGAAAGTGAAACCCACAAATGCGGAGGGCCAATTGACTCATGTCAGTGACCTGTGACATCTGCCATGCTTCTCAATCCTTCTTCAGCAGCACTATCTATAGCTTCCAAGGACTGAAGAAATCTATATGTAGAAGTGCTGTGAGACTGATGTCAATCCATCTCCCATTTTAGGCTGATCAAGCACAGAGCAGGGCAAGACCAATGCTTCTTATAAGTAAGCCTTGGACTCACATTCAGACAGAAAACCCTAGATAGCTAGATAGGGGCAAGTTAGTCCCAACTTCCTAACCACTCTCCTGAGAGTCTGCCAAAGTACCATAGGGAGACTTGAAAAATACCACTAAAAAACCCACAGTGGGGTGCTCAGGAATCACACTGAGCTTTCAACGAAGCTGACGTCTGTGCTAAAGTCTAAACCAATGATATCAAAAGATTGGACTTGGGAGAAAGCATGACCATCACATACCCAGAATACATCAGTTCTGACTTACCAAAATCTCATAGTGTAGCTTTGAAAAAATAGAGAAGTTCTCAGTGCACTGCTGTAGCTCCAGAAAGTGAAAAGAAACTAGGAAGAAAGGTGGGAGCGACAGTTTGACTTGTGCACTGAATTCAGGTAGAATTACTGCACAAAATTCTTGGATCAGCTCTAGAAGTTCTCAACCAACTATACACAGGTACAGAACTTCCCCTTCATGGCTCCACTTAAAAAGGAGTGGGCAGATTCTGAAAAGAAGTAATGGAGGTGGGAACCTAACTTCTGCACCCAGGAATAGCTTTCAGTGGCTAGAGTCAACACACTATGGGGCTTTTTGAAACTTGCAATGTTCTAAAAAAGGAAACCATGCAAGAAAATTCTATATCTGAAATCCTTAGGGGTTTTGCTTCAATGTATGTCCCTGAGGAAAGAGGGGAGTTCTTTAGGTGTTAAAATACTTGCCACCAGAGGAAGTTTGTTTACAGTTTCCAACTTTCACACAAAACACTTTGGGTTCCACTGTGGGAGACAGGCAGGGTATACATTAAATAAACAAACAAATATTAGGGCTTAGCAACAACTGGCAGCTATGCATCAAATCCAGCCTCCAGAGAAGTTCCATCTTACCTCTCCCTCTCACACTTTGCCAATTTAGAGGCAGGACATCACTTTGATAAAAGTAACTGCAGAGGAAAGACATTAGCTCTTCAAATGCCCAGTTTTTAAAATAATCTTTCAACAAAACTAAGGCAGATACTTGACTAGGTTTTTTCCCCTAAACCATTCAAATATATTTTTACTATCTTTTGCTTCTGTATTCCTGCCTCCCCCCAGACTGGCTGACATGCAGGTACTAACCAGGTTCAGACCTACAAATCTTCAGAGGTGGAACTACATCAGATCCTGCCATTCCCTGGGCCTCAGCCATTCTTTGATTGCTGTATTCCAGGAAAATATGAATTGATGTGGTTCATATGAATAATGATTTAGTCAGAAGGAAAGCAGTCCTTCTAATGAAATGCAGCCATTTGAAAGTGGTTTGGAGACAGCAGAACAAAATGAAGGAAAAATAATGCAGAGCTATAACAACAGCAGCTTCCTGATATAAGAAACATCAACCTTGATTCACATCAGAGTGCAGAAACCAGATAACAAATAGGTGGAGAGAGAAGCATGAAGAGTCAGAAGCTGAAGTCACATTACATTTTTCCACATCTTTACTGCAGGGATGGGAATTGTGCAGCCCTCCAGATTATGCTGAACTGCAACTCCTATTATTCTTCACCATTGGCTATGCTGATTAGGGCTGCTAGAAGTTGCAGTTTATCAACATCTGGATGGCTGCACAGTAACCACCCCTGGTGTAACCAACTAAGGGACACGATGTGCTTGCTCTCTGATATGTGGGTGTTTTTTCTTTTAAACTATTGTGCTAGGACGACATCTTTATAGAAGCTGAAGTCAAATAAGACATTGGCACCTTGTTAAGAACAGAATACAAAAATGAACTTGTTTGGGATGTTTCTATGCATGGTCCATGGCATTTCACAGCAACAGGCCAACAGTATCTTCATCAGGCATAAATGACAGTATCAGACAGAGAGCTGAGAAGAGAGGAAGTCATTCTACGTGCATGACAATTGTCAGGAATTCATTAGGTGGCAGCACTAAACAAGTTATTGCTACAACAGACTGTTTCATTTGCATGCAAACTCATGTTAGCAAATGCTCCAAAAGCCATGATAAATATTCATATGCACACATCCAAGAGATGAGCCCATTGCGTCTCATTCACATTAGTGTTTTAACCACAGGGATTCCTGTCAGGAAACAGGGCTCATTCACACTCCAGCACAAGAGGACAACAACTGGTACCCTGAGCACCAACTTCTTATAACTCAAATACAGGAGTAATTTCAACCATGGTTATTCTTGTCAGTGTGTTCCACAAGTCAGGATGGCAGGATCAGGACAACAGCCATATAGTTTTTGCCTTTCTGTATAGGTGAAATAAAAGCATGGAAGGTTGCTGTGCCTGACACACTCTTCAAGTACATTCTCAATGGCAGAGGAAAGTGTGAACATGTTTCTTGTAGAACTTGGAAAGAGGCTGTGTTGGACAGGGGTTTCTGGGAATTGTGGTCCAATCCCACCCCCCAATATTTCAGTTGTCTAATTTCTTATATTTCTTTTTCAGACAGAAGAAACAGTAAAGGGATTAAATTTCTCCATCAACACCACAATCTAGATCAAAGCACACCTCCAAAGCACACCTCCAAAGCTAGCTGTCCCTTCAGAGGGGATAAGTGTGATACTCATAGAGATTATGATCTGGGGGGAAAGGTGTTAAATTCCCCATCCCTGTAGTTCCAACTGCTCTCCCCTTCCTTAAAAGTAGCCTTTCAAGCTTTTCAAAGAGGCAAAGATGTTAAATGCCGATGTAGAAGCTTGGCCTAATCCTGCCTACTTCTCAACCAATGAGGTAAGTACTTCTATATCAGCCTTCCCCAATCTCTTGTATTCCAGATAGGTGTGGATTATAAATGCCATCTATCTCATCCAGGATGGGTGATGGTAAAGGATTTGGGAAGCCTAAAGCATCTGGAAAGCATCAGGTCAAAGAAGGGTATTCTAGATAATGCATCAACAGTGCAGGTAGTCCGCATCACATCTTTACAAACAACTTTATTGGAGTATCTGTTTATACAGTTTAAATAATTTGCACTGCTTCACCCCAAGCCTTTTTCTTATTTCTTATTTAATTTATGAAGTTATATTTTTCTTCAATTATGGGGAGCAGTTCACTGGTACGACTGAAGCCAATCATAATCATAGCTATCAAAGGCAACACTCTCCTGTCCATATTTTCCCCAAAGCAGCACAACAGAAACCGTGTCAGTTGGGCGGATTCCCTTCTGTTTGGGAAATAAGAAGTCTGAAAAAATGAACATATCAAGAGGAACCTACTGAAGCCTGCTGAGCTGGTTCTTTGGGGGAGAAGGAAATATTCTCTAAAATATTTTCAGGTATTTGTTTAGAAGAGTTTTTAACATTAAAGTGATAGAATTCTCTACCACAGGATGCCATGTGTGATCACTGGCTTGTATGCCTTTTAATAGCCATGAGTATAAGTTTTCAATATCCACAAGAGCTTAATAGAATCCCCATGTTTAGAAGCAATAAGTTCCTATGAACACCCCTCTGCCCTGCTTTTGACCTTCCCCTCCCCAAACATCTGTCTGTCTACTGTTAGAATACCATGGAACTAGATATTTTGTCTGGCCCATTGTAACAGAACTAATGACCTGTATCTTGAAACAATAGCAATGAAAGAGTGCAGTGGATATGGGCAGATTGTGCTGCTTTTTTTTTAAACTGCACCGGCAACTTACAAACTAAAGTAAATCTGAATGTTTCAATGTGCACAGTAAAGAATAATTAATGTAACATTTGTGTGTATGTAGTGGAGTACAGCCATCTGCCTTTTGGCTACGATTTCTGTAGTGCATATCCAGTTTCAGAATGTAATTCCTGGCATGATCAATCTCCCCTTGGCCAACTGAAGCTACGTGTCAACCAAAGTTCTTAGAAGAGCCAATACTGCCAAACTCAGTCCAGAACATTCAGGAGCAGCTCAGAGACCCCCACTGACCAGTACATTCAACAATGCCACAATATAGTGTGATTGGTGTGTCCCTAGTTAAGCCATAATCTCCTAAAACTGATTTTGCAAAGTGGCCTTCTACACCATTCTGTGTCAAATTCAAGTTGTTCAAAAATCATAAAATTGCTCTTTGGACTAAGATTAGACTGATATTTAAATGGTGTGCACTCATTTACTAAGGCCTTGAATCTGTTAAAACCAATTGCAACTAAGTTTTTTTTTCTTTTGGATTAGAAGTCAGCTGAAATTGCGGAATTTTTCAAAAAAACTTCCTCTGCCTGCAAAAAGCACCCTACTTGTGTGTGTGTAAACAGAGGCCAAAGAATGAGCACAGAAATACTTCCTTCACCTCTGAATTGGATTAAAATGGCTAAATTTGGCTAGATTGTGCTATCACTCTATGTGATTCTACATTCCCTGCGAATGGCTTAAAACACACACACACACACACACACACACAGGTGTAAAAGAGGCTACCATTAGGGGGGGTTATGGGAAAATATTTTCAGAAGCAGGGTTTTTAAGTACTCCTATAAAATAATAGCATGATAAGTTCTCTGCAGATCCTTATGTAGAAAAAATAGTGCCATCCAACCACAAGAGGAAAGTATCAGCATACTTTTATGGAACTACTATTTTTAGAGAAACACAAAAGATTCTTAGGGGGAAAATCTTTAAAACTAGGATATAGGAGGGAAATTCAAAACAGCCCAGTGAAGACTAACATACACAGCGGTTGATTGAACACTGGCTGACTGATCAGGAAGGGGCTAAACTGTAGTAACCTGGAAGGAAACATGGCTGTTTAGTACCCTAAAAGAGGAAGATTCCACACTGCAACCTGTTCTCACTTGTGTGTATGTGCCTTCAAGCTGCCTGTCAACTATGGCTATCCCATGAATTTCACAGGGTTTTCTTAGGCAAGGAATATTCAGAGGTGGTTTTGCCAGGTCTTTTCTCTGAACCTGGTCTTCGCAGTCTCCCATCCAAGTACTAACCAGGGCTGACCCCTGCTTAGCTTCCAAGATCAAGTGGGATCTAGTGCCTTTACATTCTCACCTGTACCCACCTAACAGCCAATGTTGAGCTTTGTAGGTGATTACAAAACTCAGACTGGAACTGGGTAAACAGAAAAATGCTCAATTCCCAATGACTGAGGCCGAATCACTGGAGTAAGGGAATTGATTTTAACCTGCCATTTTCTGAAATCTGTCCCTGAGCTAAGTACTTCATAGCAGCCTTTTCCAATCTGTTATATTCCAAACAGTTTTATAATTTAAAAAAAATCAATTTATCCATGTGTGGAAAAGATAATTGCTTCATACAGGAATATTAGTGCAGGAAGGACCAGCTAAATTAAATTAAACTAAACTAAACTGAACTAAACTAAACTGATAGATTCCAGACAAGGATCCAACACGGGGAACGATTGAGAGCTCCCTACCTTCTGCACACTCTCCTGGAGGTCCTTTCAAAAATGAAACCATGGCTTCCTACACAGAACCCACCTCATTGTAATGATGGGAATTTTGCTGGCTGCATGCAATCTATAAAGCAGTCTGAAAGAGATCTAACACAGCTGTGTAGCAACTGCAAAGATCACATGGCCAAACTTATTTTGCTGATCTCTGCAATCTGTATTTTACTTCAGCAGCTTGAAGCACCAACTCTGAAGTTTAGTTTCAGGTGTTCTGACTTTTGTTTAAGGATGGGGAAAACTTAGGTGCAAAAGTGAAACCCTTCCTTGCCGTGGCAACTTTCCACTGAAATGCTCGATGCTCAAGCATTAAATTTTCTACCATATTCCTCAAGGGGGGAAACTTTGAAACGTGACTGTACTGTTTGCCAAAAGGACTCTATGTCATCTAAGCTATGCATAACTTCATCAGACGGGAGGACTTTGTCCCAAGAATCTTCAGTTCTATAAACTTCAAAACATTGGTCGTTATTTTCAAACTAACCTTGTCAACACAAGGAACCCTGTATTCCAAATTACTCCCTATTTAACTCCTGTTAACTCATAAGCTTTCTTTGCCTCTTCTGTTTTGCACTTACTAGAGTCTGTGCAATTCTTTATCTTAATAATCATCAATCTGCTTTGATGCGGTCTGCTGGAACACGCTTGAAAAGGAACTTATTCCAGCTACGTGTTGCCAGTTTTTTTCAACATAAAGGCAAATTTGAACTGCATTTAATTTAACAATTATCTGCCCAAAGACTTTTCAAACCTTTAAGACAAACAGAATATGATGTTTCGGTTTCTTGCCGTAGTTAATTTAACTACCTGCCCAAAGACTGAGACAAACAAACATTATGCTTCTGTGTCGCTGAAATGCTGGAGCTGCTGAAATGCAGCTCCTTCCTGTGATATTTAGGTACCATAGGCAGCCTTAAGAGGTGGGTGAACTCTCCACACTAGCATTTCACTAGATCTGCCAGGTTTCTAGGAGAATAGCTATTATGCATGTGTGCTCTTTCCACAACTTTCTCATACTGTATGAGGGATATAGTAAGGAAGTACAGTGTAACAGCATAAAATAAAGTGAGAAGACAAGTCACAGAAATGTTCTGTATATTATATATATCATGGTAACAGAATTCTGGGCTGTACTTCAGAAGAGAACATTTCTGCATAGCTCACTAGCAACACAAAGTGTTTGCTATGTAATTTCAAACTAGATATGCTAGTTTGTGACATGCACAGCATTCAGAAAAAACATTATTCTGTCCACCTCTAGTGTGAAGTGCTAAAGTCCTAAACGCTTTCACCACCCTATGTATGATATGTTGGAGGGAAAGGTTTTCAGCCTGGAGATGTAAGAATTAAAATATGTGTTTTCACTTTCCTCTTAAAAGCTATTAGTGGATGGATTCTCTGTTCCAGTTATTACAACAGTTCATTCTATGATGGTTTAAATACATCACTGTAACAAAAAGTAAACTATCTCCTATGATGCAATTCTTATTAACTGCTATGATTCTAGAACAAATACTTTTAAAGCACCTCTCTCTTTCTCTCTCAGCCCCCAAGCCATTTTATTCACGCAGGGAGTGCTGGTTACAGCATTGTGCAATTCTGTATCCACATATTTCTAAACATCTGAAAAGACTGTACATGTCAGAGATGTATGTGGTAAAAACAAGTTGCAGCATCCAAAGTCCTTGTACATGAAAAGATTCTCTCCCAAATGAACTGCAGCCTAATTTTCCACCCACCCCACTTGCAAACAGAAAGCTAGCAGGTCAGGCAGATGGCCTTTAGATTATCTTCCGCTTGTAGTCTTCCATGTGCAAAGCATCTTTTACAAAGCGTGAAGGAAATCCTTCAAATACATAGTCTCCCACCTGCAGTCCGAAGTGGCACAGTCCTGGTGAGAACTGTATTGTGTACATTTGTTACATGTCTGAACTGGCTTTTCTGCAAAAGATGACAAGAATTAAACTGCGTTAAGCATTTGTCAAAATGAACTGTTCTTTTATTTGCAAACATAAGCTCATATTTTTGCTATCAACTAGTGATTCTTCTTTTTGTTTCTTTCAAAGTTTTAAAATGGCCAGTTGGACACTCTGAAAGCTGGCTTTTTTTTAATTAAATATAATAATATATAATAGTATATATGGAGTACAGTTCCAGTAGCCTGTGTGAGTTCAGGAATGTTGGAAGGGCTTTTTGACTGACTCTCAATCTGGCAGAGCCTATTAAGTATGGGACACTATATGCTGCAAAGAAAAGTAGGGAGGAAAGAAAAATGGAGGAAAGAACCGAATAGGGGGGAAATCGTGCATTTAACTACTGAACTAGAAACCAAAACTGTACTCATACCGTACATTAATTGATGGACTGTAAATTTCTAGAGGAATCAGCACTTTTTGATTGGGAAAGCAGTCTGTAAGGCATCCAACTTATTGTGAGGCAAAACTGTTTTGAATACTCTTTCAATAACATACAGGAAATTGCTAGGTTAATTCTAACTCTGAAGTAGGGCTTGTACATTTGTAAAGAACAGCATTAATTGGTTTTTCCTCATTTCCCATAATCTTGCTCATAACCAGACTCTCATCTGAGCTATGAAAAAAAAAAAAGTTTTTCATTTCTCATAATTTTATAATTTAAAATTAAATCAGCACATCACTACAAATATTTCCAAAAGAGAGAGAGAGATTAAATAGGAGCAACATAAAATTAAAAGCATTTTTTAAATGATTTTTCAATACCACATGATGCATAGGAACTCTGAAAAGTCTCAGTATTGCTGACTAGCTTTGTTTTGTATTTTATTTATACTTCAAATTAAGTTCAACAATGATTTCACAAACACAATGCAAATCTCACAGAAAGCCTATTGCCTATCCAAAGTCACTTGGACATTATCTACAAATGTACACAGCAATCTGCTCTCGTGACACTGTTCACCTGTCTTCCAAACTATGCGTTGAACTCCTACCTGTAACAAATTATTTGCAGTTCAACGGCATGGTAATTGGGGTGGTAGAGTTGTACCTAAACACAACCACCAGCTAAATGGGTACAAGCAGAGGATTTTCTCAAACCCTTCCTAAATTGCACATCCCAGGATTCCACAGGATGTTGCCATGGCAGTTAAAGTGAAATCAACATTATAATTGGAAAGTGTGAAAAGGCCCGAGGGCTAAGAATCAAATAACTTTAGGAACTTTTGCTTTCTTTTTTAAATTCTATTTCTCCCCCTTCCACTTTTCCTTTTCTATCATGTATTTTCAGATTGTACACCTGAGGGCAAAGCCCTTCCAGTTATAGAGTGGTATATTATCCAGTAAATACATAGAAGATACCTGACAGCGCAACTTCTAGCTTAGAAGTTAGACTTGTTTTCTTTCCTCTAGGGAAAGACCAAATAGGTATATTTCAAAGTGGGAAAAAGGCTGAATAAAATATTGTCATAGCAATGCTGTTGCTATGCCACATCGTAAGTGGGCACGTTTTGGAGCCCATAGGGCCACACCACTCCATTCTGGCACCCTCTGGAGCTTCACTGGGCCATACTGATGTCACTCCTGTTCACTTTTAGGACCACAGCTGAAAAACTCAATGGAGGTGCCTCCGGTTAAAATGATGGTCAGCACCAGGGAGTGCAGAGAACACAGCCTGATGGTGTGAAGGACACAGGAACTTGATCCCCACAGTGATAACCTGGACTGACTCTATCTGCAGCAAAAACAGGCTTTGGGCTCCTATCTATCCCCAACCCCAACGTGTATAGAATGAAATGCTTCAAGGGACAATCCTATGGTTGTGTGAATGGAAGCTCTCTAGCTCCACATTCCAAGACCCCTTTTCTCTAATGTCTTCAACATCCAGAATTTGAAGGGCTCCTGCATTCAGATAACCAGGTTCAGTATGAGCACAAGCTTCTGTACAGCATAAGAGTAGTCACATTACAGAAGCTCCTGAGGTTTCTCCTGATCACTCCTGATCCTTGTACAACCACAAATGAACAAATGTGTGCTGGAAACTGGAACAGCCCTGCAGACATCAGGGCTGTTTGTAAGTGTTCTTTGTCATTTAAAAATGGAAGCCTTCTTTTGAAGAAACTAGAGAAATTACCAGTAGCTTCCAATAATTTAATAGTAACCAAGAAAAACATGTATCCAGTTTACTTTCCCTCTGACCAGGCTTTACAATTCCATCACAGAATTCTGGGCAACACTGGTTCCTTGGTCTGGCGCTTCTCTGTATAATAAACCAGCTCTAGCAATAAACTACTTTTTTAAAAAAATAATATATTAACTACATCAGGAAACGGGATGGACACATGTTGTGGCCTCTGGGCACAGACGAGCTAAACCATTCAATATTCAATGCTTTCTGCAGCAATAGCGCTGTGCACCACAAACCAATACTCCATGCCAAATTGCATGAGGCTGGCTAGAGGGCAGCCAACATGGGAGGATCACATTCTTATATGGGTCACAGTTCAGACCTTTTGTTTTTGTAACAGCTTACAGTAGACTGAATATTCACTTCTATATCATGCCAGATCAACTCACTCTGCAAACTATTAAAAAATGTAAGACATCTCCAGTATGGAACCGCAGCCATTCCTCCCTCCGCAATCTGAGTTGTCATCAGGAACTCATTTGGGAATTGATTATGTTCTCTCTGTTAGGGCTCATTTAGACTGTTCTCTTTAGGCACCTTTTAACTCACTTCTTTCATGGATTTTATATGTCAACATGATCAAAAGGTAAAATGAAGACGGGAGAGAGAAAAATGAGGAATTAATCCTGGAGAAAAGGAGAGTCCTTTTCTCTTTTTTGGTGGCATTCAGTACAGCTAGATCTATAAATGAAGCAAAATTATGAGAGAGAAAGGAGACTGTGGGTTAGGGACATCATTTTATTGCTTCAACACATTTCAGAGAAAGGTTTCCCTGCAGACAGAAAATGAGCACACCACAAGATCATTACTACAACCTGTCTTCCACCTCCTGCTGCTTTGTCAGTTTTCTTTTTGTTTTTAATAGGACGAGGAGGTGGAAAGCATGTAAAACTTGTTTCATCCTCCTCTTTGGTCTGAAGTACTATAATCCACTTTACCACCTGTGATCCTATTCGTCCTGCTGCCTGAGTTGAATAGGATATGCACCTCCCCATTCAAAATGCAAGCAGAAATGGATGACCTATAATTATGAGTTACAGAGAGAAGTTTATGGCAACACCCCAATAATGTTCAAAACCAAGGTTCTGGGATATTCGTTTCTTAAAGTAATGTTCCATTTTGGATTGCTATGAAACCAAAGTTACACAATTGCAAAACTGTTTAAATGCTGCAATATTATTATTACTGTATTTATTTATGATGTTTGTATTCTGCTTAATTTAACAAAGTCTTTAAGCTGCTCACATTTATACTAATATAATATAGTATAGAAATACAAAACAATATAAAAGCCATTTTAAAATAACGAACAGCACTTCCAACAGCCACTGTGAAAACAGAGCAAAGAATCTAATCATTACTAGTCAGAGAAGTTCTGAATAAATAAATGTTTCAAAGAGATGTGTAATGCTGGATATGGTTTCCTTCCCTCTCCCTTGTACAGGAAGAGTGTTCCAGAAAGTAGGGAGGGTGCCACCAGTGAAAAGGCCAGCTTTTGTAATACTAGATTATAGCATTTTATGGCCGGAGGACCAGTAGTATCTGCTTATATGTGCCAACTGCAAAATAATGCTTTACGGTGGCTTTGGGCACGTGTCCTCTAAGCCAACAGTCCTTCCAAAATATCTTGTGCATAAAATATTTCCAGCAGGACTGTTCAACTGCTGGTGGTGATAACTGGAGGCAATACAAGCTGGGGCCAGCTATAATACCTCAACCACAATCTCCATGTGGGAATTCTCAGCACCTTAAAAAGATTAATTCAGTTCTCAGGGTTCCTAGAAGGAAAAGCCATAAAAAAGTTAACCCTTACAGAAAGCCCATATATGTTTCTAGTACAGATAGACCTATGGGAGCAAATTAACTTAGTGCTCTGGTTATTCAAAAGAAAATTCAGGACAGTCCTGTCTTTAAGCAACCTTTTATAAGACAACTCCAAAGACCAGATAAGGCATTCCTCAGCTGAGGATTACTACAGCCTTATGCATAGGCATTTCTAGCATAAATGATACTGCATAAACACTGACAAAACAAAAGCACTGACAAGACAGACTCATGCTCTCTGACAATCATATTTAAGTGCTTCCAGATCAACCCAGTAAAGTCATTATTTTAAAGCTGTCTCAGCAACTACCAGAGTAGTTCAGAATGCATACATAGCCCTTAAAGAATCAGATATAAAACGTAGCTACTGCTTGTTATCTTCGATGGTAATCTTTAAAATGTGGGACTCTAAGATTCATGCTGAATGCAAACAGTAACATTGGAGTGGTCTCGCAACACAATTTGTTTCATCCCTGTTAGCAAAAACCTGAGTCAATTGTAATTAAAAAGGCTGAAGCTCCTGACTTTAATTGTGTGTGGGGGTTTTTACTTATTTTCAAAGAAAAGCAGCCTATTTGAAGTGAAATACTGGCACTTTTACCTTTTTTCATGTGGAGGAGAGAAGTTTCATAGGGTGCTATTCAGCAGAGGCATGGGTATAAGGGGTTAAGAAACCCCCTTTGTGTTGGTTTTCTACTTAAAACTGCAGATCTAGTAGCTGCATTGCCTCTTTAGACATTGCCTCCTTAAACAAGAACTGAAGAACTACAATCCAAACATTTAGTTCCAGCCTAATACTGCAATCATAACAAACTTATCTGAAAATAAACTGAAATGAAATTGCTTGGATTTTTTTTCTCCTCAGAGAAAATATTTGAAAGATGCACATTTCTGCTATAGTGACAATCATCTGAGCAAGAAAACTTAGTTTTGCTGCATGGGCTATCCTTCATATGTTTTTGACATAATTTTAAGTATGCAAAGTGCAAAAAGCTGCATAAAACTAAAGTACTAGATATAGTTCTTGGTACCATGACTTAAGAGCAACATAGACAAACATGTCCAGAGAGTGGTGATCAAAATGATGAACAGTTTGGAAACAAAACCTTACAAAGCAGGTAGGGAAAAAAAGGTGTGTGGGAGAGACATGGCAATGACAGTCTTCAGACAGCTGAAAATCTCATCCAAAAGATAGAGCAGACTAGTTCTTTTGGTTCATGGGTAAGGACTAGAATCAATAGCTTTAAGTTTCAAGGAAGCAGAACAAGAAACTGCTACAGACGGTGGTAAGCTTTCCTTCATTAGGAGTTATTGAAGCAGAGGCTGGATGGCCATCTGTCAGGGATTCTGTAGTTATACCCTGCTTTGTAGATTCTGTGTTCTGGACCAGATGCCCCCCAAGGTCCCTTCTAAATCTACTACTGAAATGAAGTATCATACAGAGACCCTCATCAGGCAGCTACAGTGTGCTGCAGCTCCCTACAGAGTAGCAAACCCAGGCCTGCTCCTTCCTCATGTGTAAAATGAGCCAAAAAAATAGACCACAGAATGTGATAAAGGATCCTGCCATCTAAATGCAATTTCTTCAACTATATTGTATACTTACTTGTTCAACTGTAAAGTTTCAATAGGATTTCTCAACTTTTAATCAAGATGATACCCAATATCCAAACTGCTGTTTAAGACAATCAGCCTCTTGTTTCCCAGCCAGTGTCAAGAGTAAGACCACATGTTTTACAGCCACATCTGAAAGCTGCCTGAGCTCTAACTGCTGGTCAATATTCCCTAA
This sequence comes from Cyclura pinguis, assembly GCA_030412105.1. Taxonomy (NCBI): domain Eukaryota; kingdom Metazoa; phylum Chordata; class Lepidosauria; order Squamata; family Iguanidae; genus Cyclura; species Cyclura pinguis. The sequence goes on along the minus strand of CM059601.1, from coordinate 271,768,190 downwards.
CCAGAGAAAACCAGTTCTACATAGTCACAGCTGCAGGTCCAACTTTTACTGTGGAAATAAATACTGTTACATATATAATGCTACTATGTAACTTGTGGCAGATCTAAGTGTGATTTGCTGCTTGTTGTGTAAAACTGCCACCCATTCTGAGGCAGATTTTGGAGCCATGGCATACAGGTTAGGCAAGTTCTGAACTTCTCTTCAGTGAAAGCCACCAAGAAAAAAAGTTCATTTGGATGGGAATAATCTGTGCAAAGATGTCTTACGTCATCCAACGGGAGAAGCACGTTTTAATTCTTCTACATACAGGAAGGGAAGAAGGAGAATTTATCTTGACATTGGGCTAAAAATAGATCTAGTACAAGTGACCTAGATCAAGATCTAGCACAAGTTAAACAGCACAAGTCAGACAAAGTCCAAAAGATACACATGTCTAACAGTGTGCACATCTTATCAGTATATGTGAGAGTCTTGAGACTGGCCACATCTCTCTGTTGATTGCACACTCTGCAGCAAACTTGTTTTTGTTCCTATGCTATGTTAAACTAACCCCCAGCCAATATAGGACTTGACTGCTAATGCATCTCTGATGGATGGCCTACATTTAATAGTCCACCATTTTCCCCGACAGTGTGTTCCACTGTTGAAAAAATCTTACCATGAAGCAGTTATTCCTAATGTTTAATCAAAATCTCCTTTTCTTATAATTTGAACCACTAGTCTGCGTGTTACTACTTGAAATGGCAGAAGACACTGTTGCTTCATCCTCATTGTGACAGCCCCTCAGACATTTAAAGATGGCTGTCAGTGTCCTCTGAGAAAAACACAGTAGCAATAAGATTCTCCATAAATTACAACAGATTGTTTTGGCTAAAATTGTCAAGAACTGTTGACCACAAATTTTAAAAGACAACTAAGCTACGTGTTATACAAACTTTTTTTTCAGATTCTGAACACAAAGAAAGCATTTGCACAAACAACTATGTCTGCCACAAAGTCTATTCTCCAAGAACATCATGTGTTAAGATTTGTCCAGATTACAGCCTGAGTCAAAAAGGACTGTGGGTGGTAAAATGGAGAAGAGCTCCAAAGCTCTCTCTTCCGTAATGCCCTGTGAGCAATGTTCTGTGCTGTCAGCATTGCTCCCAAGGGCATTCTGAGGAAAAAAAATAGTAGTCCTGCTGGCCACTTCTTCATGCAATATTTATCCTCAGAGTGAACAGGGAAGACAATTTGCCCTTCCCTTCCAAACAAGCTGAAAGATGGAATTTGGCATCATCCTTTTTCTCAAAGACTGGCCTTCATGCACAATGGTGTCATTCCCTTTTTAATTTAATGCTGCAACTTCTACCTGCTTTGCATAAAAAACACTATTCTTTCACTGATCATTCTTTTGGTTTTCTATACTAGTGCTAAGTGTTCAAACTGACTGGATTTCATCTTCTAACCTTTACCTTGAAACCCAGCTTCATAACATGCAATACTTCTTTACTTGTCATTTTCAAGCATTTTAATTAAACCAGTATTAAAGAGTAAAACAGGAAAGTCTTATTGCTTAAAGTAAAAATAGCTCCCTCTTCTTAGTGTTTTACCTCCATGTAGTATCGAAGTCAGGATGAAACCGGACTGTATCATCCAGGAATATTTTGAGCTGAACAGCTACAAATCCCTTAAGTGTCCCACCCCCACACTAATGACCAACAGCTGATGCAAAACCAATAGGGTCCAAGTAAAGTTTCATAAACCCTTTCTCAAAGATAGTCATCATTAGTATGCTGCTGACACTTAGCTGTATAGGCCTCCCTCCATATTTGTGGGTTTGACCTTTGTGAATTTGATTATTTTTGAGGTGCATGGATGCATTTCCTTTGCACATTTGGGCAAATGAGAAGAGAATGGGAAGGGGAGCATGAAGAGGGAATGCACGCATGTTCCTTCCTTCCTTCTCTGTGTCTGGGCAAAACAAAAGGGAATGGGAGAGGGAGCACGGAGAAGGAAGGTATGCCCATGTATTCCCTAGCTTCCTCAATCAGGTGAGAGAGGGAAGATATTCACAGGTTTTGGGTTTTTTTTTTTACTTTTTGAGGGTCCTGGACCCTGAACTATCGCAAAAGTGAAGAGGCCACTGTACTTCTCTTTGTCATGAGAGTCAGCTGAAGTACTGAAGGTACTAGACTAGTAACTGCATTCTGTAATGGGCCAGATGGGGGAAGCTGAATAAGATGGAACTCTGTGCACTGGTGGTTTCTGGATTTGAGAACTGAGTAACCTTAGGAGTACTCCTAGGCCCCTCCTGTCCTGGGAGGCCCAGATGGACTCCATTGCTTAGAATGCTTGAAACCAGCTTCAGCTGGTCTGATAAGTCATGATCTTTTCTGAACAAGGATAAGCTAGCCACAATAGTATATGTATTGGTCATTTCCAGATCAGATACTATAATGCATTCTACATCAGGTTGCTCTTTGAGATAACTTGGATGTTGCAGCCAGTACAAAATGCAGCAGGTAGATTGTTGATGGAAACACTGCATAGAAACCATGCAATACCAGTCTGGTGTATGTTACAAGGCAAAACAGTGGCTGCCAAGACACCTCTGGTCTAAATTTAAAGTGCTAGTGACGACATTAATTAAAGCCCTGAACAGCCATAGGCCCCGGTACTTGAAGGAGTGCCTCTTCCCATATCTACCTGCCTGAGGACTGAAGTCTACAGGAGAGACCCTCCTCTGTGTGGGGACAATACAGTCTGTTTAAACTATTGCTTTACTATCGTTAAGTTGGTTAAACTGATTCTATTGCATACCATTCTGAGATCTGAGAGCTTATATAGTGATATAAGCTCATTATATCACTATAATATTATAATGATATTATATTTTAATATATAAATATTAATATTTTATTATATAATAAAATAAATAATCATGGTTTAAAGTAGCACTTGCCATTTGCTGGACCCAAACAGCTACTCTCCTGTGACTAGGTTCCACAGGCTAAATGCAGAGTACGTCATGTGTCTCCAAGTACTTTATCTGTAATCATAGGCTGTAGACTAGGCTGCTCATGAGTCTAGATGGCATTCTATGGATAAAACAATGCAGTATGATTTCCTTATCCTTTGCAAAATGAATAGTGTATTTATTATTACTTGTACCTACACAGATATGCATCAAATGTCACATAGATTTGTAAGAAAAAAACAATCTCCCAAGCACTGACAAGTGATATTAGCGGTTTGGTGAGAAAAGCATTCAGGACAGGTCCATCTAGTTATAACCCTTTCTCTTCTGTTCTCTTTGTGAACAAAAGCAATTTCACTGATAACAGTATTGATTCACTCATGGTTCTCCCCAATACCTTTGAAAATAAGAGTGGTCTGTGTGTGCATGCATGCACATTCATGTTTCTTCTCCCGAAGGACATTCCTCTAATCAAAATAAACTCCTTCATGCTGGGTTTCCTCCAGGGGCAAAAAGTAGTTTACTGACAATGGTTTTGATAAGAAAAATGTCCCCCAGGGAGTGAGATAAGTAATGCATAGTAAACATTCATCACTGATACAGATAGCAGCTCAGGGACAGATCGAAGAATGCCTATCTGGGAAAAACGGTTCATGTGACCAAGCAATAGGGCTGGCTCGAGTCTTTTTGATGCTTGAGACAAAAGGATAAGACTAGTTAAAAACTGTGTGTGCGTGCATCTGTGCATGTCTGTACACATATACAGAGGGTGAGAGGTGCACAGGTTCCATGCAAAACTCCATCCTCCTAACAAAAGAAAACCAGCATGTCAAAAGCTACTTTGCCAAACCTTGTTAAAGCAAAGTAAATTGCTTTTCTCTCATATGCTTCTTTTTTCTAAGTGTAGAATGTCTTCATTGAACAGCACAATTCCTCCTGAAATGGATTAAACTGGTTCTTCAGAATAAGGCAGAGGGAAGTTGTGGTACAGCTTCCTTCACCCATTCAGAGACTGATTTACTGGAACTTTTAAAGAATATTTCATTAAGTAACTCAGTACAAAGCTACCATTTCCCCACTCCCAGTAATTTATTATCAGTAGCACTGGAAAAAAATCTCATAACCTTAACTTCTTATCACACTGCTTTTCTATTCCTTTAAAAACCAGCACCTTAGAACTGGCAAGAGAACAGCATAAAATTTTACTTCTTTTTCCCCCTCAAAATGCCTCTAAAAACATTCTTAACACTTTTAAGAAATACTTGTTATACCAAAAAAAGTAGGTTTTTTTCCTATTTGTTACCTAACTTCTTAATAGTAACTTTTTAACGACCTCATTACACTAAGCACATCTAAATACCACATACATCTTCCAAGGAATAAACAGTTTAGATCCAGCTTGGAATCTCAAAACAAATAGCACTCACTATCTGCTGTTCCCCTAGCAGTGTTCTGAGATACCAAAAGCTTTTGGTTTAGGAGAACAGGCATAAGACACAAAACAACAAAGGAGGGCTATCACCATAGAAACATAGGTGGACAATTATACAAACGCCACAATTAAGACAGCAACTTTCCAATAACTATATTTGCTTCTTCTGGCAGAATCGTTTGGCATTTATGACATAAAATTAGATTTGTGAGCTTGAGGGAGGCACTGAGATCAGCCAGAGGTAATTAGAAGATTGGCAAAGCTGCCAAGTAGTTCTACTAAATGAACAGAATGCAGAGATCTGCCTCAATTTAAAATTGCTATTACTTGCCCTAGGCTTTTAGAAGAGGTCTACAAAAATCTCTAAGACGGTAGATAAGTCAAGGAAAGAAGAAAACTGGCAGTTTTCCAAACTCAGCTTTATTATGTGCTAAACTAGATGCATGATCCAACCAGAGTCAAGCACAATTAAATTCATCCAACTTCACCAAAAGTACACAAATGGATGAAGGAAAGAAGCCCCACTGGGTTTTCAGACAAAGAGTCCCACTAGGTTCAACAAAACTTCCCTGTGATTTGACTTTTCTTAGTAAGATCCACAGTGAAGAGCTGTTCCCCGTCCTTGCAACGTCAGATTGAAGACATGAATGGCAAAACTCTCTGTGATGGGAGTTTCCCAACTGGTAGAAACTGACCTCTGGCATTTAAGCCACCATCTGAGGCTTTTGGGCTTCTTATTTTAAAGCAATCTTTTTTCTTCATAAGCTTCTTATGAAGTGGCAGCTCAGTTTTTTTTAAAAAAACTTTACTGTTATTTCTTTGTGATATGCTAAATTATATTAAAATTTGTTTTACATCATTATTATTGAACTTCTAAATTCCCTTGAGGACTGGGATAGGTCCAAAAGTTAGACACCTAAAATGTAAGAAACTCAACTTTAAATACATACCACAGCTGCAAAAGGCTAAAAATGTGAACTGCTGGGATGCAATAACAGCTATCCATATACCAATATTTCAACATGGTGAAATTGGGTAGAATTAATCCAGTTTCCATTTGACTTCTCAGTTCTATAAGCTCACAGAATGGAAGGAGAGAAAATTCAGCAACTATGAGCTGTTTTGCTCAGCTTGGCAAACTTCCAGGCAAGACATGTTGACCCACCCACTCAAACCCAGATTTTCAGCCCAGCAAGTATATCAGCAGCGTCCCTTCAGTTGTTTACTCCTATCCCCACTGGAAATTAAAAGCAGAAGTCAGAGCTCAACCCCCTCCTCCAAGCTTGTTTCAAGAAAAAAAAGAAAAGAAATCTAAAGACTGTACATGCACCCTTTGCTTGCTGCCTTGCAGACAAAAAAGAATATAATATTGATCTAAATTGACTGATATGTCTTATCTAGAGAAGGTATACTAACCACCAGTCATCAGGCCACCATACAAGAAAGGAAGAAACTGAGAACACCCAGAGAGTACTTTTTTTAGGTGTATACCAGAGATGCCTGAATATACACCTGAAGTGTGTATGCAACAAACATCTGTGCAATACATATGAAGTACATGGCAAGATGCACAAGTAGCTCTCTACTGAGTGAACACTTCATGAGAAACCGAGAGATTTTTTTTGCATATTCCATGAAACGATCCATGTTCAAAGCCACAAGTTGGGGATGCAGCCATATTTGTGCCCATTCTCACAGTTATCTGTCTCTACCTAAAGATAACAATGAGCAGAATATGCACCAGAAGTTGTACATAGTTTCAGTAATAACAATTTCTACGTAATGAACTTCAGACTGGAAAGCCCCTAAGGAACTGCAGGGCCAATCCTAAAATGCCTATAAATGAAACCACAAGATGAAGTACAAGAGTCACCATTCTGGCATGGGTGGGGCTGCTGAATCATGTTTGGAAATTTCTGATGGATTCTGAAATAAAACAATTCATATCCAACCAAAAGGGCCATACTGGGCCATGGTGCACATATAAGGGAGCTTTCATTGTGCAAGGCTGGATTATCAACAGCGCAGGTGGATCATCAGTGACTGGGGGCCCATGTGCTAATGGGGGCACAAACCCACAAACTTCCTATATTGTGACGTTGTCAAGAAAGAATTGTGTCTGAGGGCATAGGGAATATACTTCTTCCCCTTTCCCATCCTCCCTGAGGGTCGGTAGTATTTGCCACCTATCCTGGCCTCATTTTGCAGCTCTAGGGTACATGGGTGATACATTGAGGTTATTGACTTAAGACTCTAGCCTCAGTCATTCCACCTGGAACACACACATGAAACAATGCCTGGAACATCCTCCCCACCCACCCTGCTTCTCTCTGGCCTGAAAGAGAATGGTTCCAGCCCCAGGGATGGCTTTTCTTGGCTTGGCACCATAGCCAAGCACAATCTACTACTGCACAATGCAAGCCCACTCAAGGAAACCTCACATATGTGCACAAAGGAAGTCCCCCTTCAGTTTTTTGTTGTTGTTTTTTTGGAACTTCTTCAGGACCTCTATGAGATTATAGCTTATCCATTAGCACTCATGTTCAGTGGCATCAAAGTGAAGAAAGAGCAAGACGTGATAGAAGCATGACTATCTTTTAATATGCATGTAACTCCAACAGGGCATATGTGCTTAACTGTCATAATTAAAAGGAAAAAAAACAGCAAATAATTGAAGCTACAGTTAATTGGGAAATAGTACATTGCGATGTGCTGACTAGACAGGATACTTGCTGGTCACTTATCTACTTTTTAGCTGCAAGCACAGGTATCACAGATTCATGCTCTCAATGTATCTCCCCCACCTCAGATACTCTAAATCCAAGAAAGGAAGCAGATCATTTAGGGCAGCACTCCCACCCACACCTATATCTCACTACACAGGGTGTTTTGCTGAAAAAAATCAGTTCTGTTGCGGTGGAGGAGAGGAGGAGGAGGGAGGGGGAAGAGAGAGATTGCTGGGGAAGAAGGAAGTCACTTCATTAGAACCGTATTGTTCCCCCTTCTGCCATCACTTGGCTCCTTCTGGACTTGTTCTGCTTGGGAGCCTCAGTCTGCGGTCAGAAAAAATATATATATATACTTATGGCAGCAGAAGCCCTGAGTGAGTCAACTGATAGCTGAGGAGTGTGGAGTGGGAGGAAAAACACTGTGTAAAAACAGTTCAATCCCATCCCAGTTGTCTTGGTCTTTTAGGGCTATCTTAGACATTAAGAAATAAGAAGGTCCTTGATAGCTTGTGCACCAAGAGGCTTTTCTGGTCAAGCATATTCAGCACAAGAATGACCAGCTAGACACCGGAGGGCAATTTACAGCCAAAGCACCCAAGCAATAGCCCTTTCCTCTCGCTCGTCTCTTAACATGAGGTATTCTGGACGTGAGCTTTCATTGCTAATGTAAGCTTCATAAGAGTCTAATTCACATTACGTACAAACATGGCCAACCCAAAATACATGTCTCCTAGAAAGTGACTAGGCAAGCAGGTGAACCTAACTTAAGCACATGTAATGGCACAGTGTCCTTTACTAAATGAAAAGACATTGTTGGTCTGTTGTCAGACAAATCATGTATGTGTGCGTTATGTGCTCTCTGTGACAGGTTCGCCTTAGGGTCACCATAAGAGAGAAATGATTTTAAGTCGTACAACAACAACGCCACTACACAGCCAGCTCTGTCCAACAATAGAAGTAAACAACAGCTGAAGAATTCATAAGGAAGAGCCAGAAGGCTGTCCCTGTGAACTACCAAAGATCTAACACCTGATGGAGTTGTCCTATTCTATCTAATGGCAAGGCCAACGAAGCCTATCTAACAAATCACAATGGTTGTTTTTGTTTTTTGGTGGAAGCAAGACTGAGAAGATGATTTTCAGTATAGAAGCAATATGAAGAGGTACTTAACCTCTTCTAGCCAAGATGGACTGATTCAAATCAAGGTAACATAAACCAGCAAGAAAAAGGTTGCTTGAGATTACTGGTTTAAATCAAGTTCCCCACTGTCATTTTGTACATTTTCTTTGAAGTAATGAAAGTCTCACCAATAAACCATGTTAGTTTATAAATATATTTATACTGTTCCTTTTTTCTTAAAACCAAGAAAAAGAAAGTGAATTGGCCATGACCATATTGTCCTCTCTTCTGATATTATTGTGCATACATACATTCTGCACATCTTTCTCTTTTTCAAAAAAAAAAAAAATGATTTAAAAAAAAATCATGTAAGCAATGTCTTTATTATCTTTTTATGAAGATACCAGCAGCCAGCAGCCATTACATCTTGTGAGGTTAAGAAAAAAAGCACGTAATTTTGTCTTCCCTGCTTTTCAGTGTTGCACTTTTCTACTTTACTCTGCCTCAAACTGGCTCTCGTTCATACCCGCCAAACAAAATATATTACAAAAATGAAATGCTTGCAGCCGATAAGTCAAAGAAGAGTTTGATAAGTACAAAAAAACTACAGCAGCTGAGGAGAAAGTACAACGTATAGTTATGTTTGGTAGACAGAATGTAGAAACTCGTATCTTTAAAAAATCAAAATAGTTTGTTAATCACATAGATAGACCGCATTTAACTGATAGAGGTAACAGGTGAACAACCTGTGGCCCTAAGACCAGAGCCTGGAAACAATAACTTACAATTCCCAAAATCCTCCTAGCACTTCCCCTAGCTCTGGCCCTAGGACCACATGCAGAGTCTTATCCTGATTTCATACACCCTTAGTGTAATTTCTAATTTCAGAAATCCTCTGCAAGTAGTCCATTAGGGCTTCTGGCAATAGTAATCTGTCCTTTTTTCCCAGCAGCACAGTGTGTGGGAAGGCAGGAAGAAGGGAGAATGTAAGAGTAACCCATCCATTTTTCCTTCTGACTCTGCCCATCACTAGCTTCAGCCCTGTTCACTGTGGCCTCCAACAGATTACTTGCACAGGAATGTGGCCTTCAGCACGGAAAAAGTTGACTTTATCCGCTCCATAAATTACATATTTAAATAAGTTTCTCTGAAAAAAGTTTAGTATTTAATTTAAAAAACCGCTTCTTTTTTATTTTTAATAACTGATCACCCATCTCCTAGTCACTACTTCTCCACTATATCTCCCCAGCTGTTCTTGTTTCCCTGGGCCATCATTTCAGACTGGTAAATAAACCCAGATCTGCAGGTGACAATTCTGTTCCTATTCTCACCTTGCAATGGGAGACACTCCAATAAACAAAATGCCTATTTCTTAGCAAATGAGAAAATAAATGGATAGATTGTAAGTATGTTAGGGATTTAATAATACAGCAACAGATAGAAAATACTAGACCAATTCTTAAGCCCACATGGAATGTAAGACATACTCATGACATGTGCAAAAGAAATCCAGTTTCACGTCAATAATAAAACTGTAATTTCTAGAATTTGTGTTATTCTGGAAACTATCTAGTACAGAGCACCCTATTCAGAATGGATCCGGATTCTGCTTTTTCATGATAATTCTGTTTGTACGGAAATCTCTCATAATTTCTCAAACATTTCCAAAACAAGAAACTTGAGAAGAGTCTTATTTTGCTGTGCTAGATATAGATTCTGACCAAAGGCCTGACATAAGACATAAGTCTATTTATAACATAGGGTTAACGTGCTGGTCAACTGACTGCCTATTATGAAACTGCATAGAAATACTTCATCAAGTCAACAAAGCTTTTGTATAATAAGTCGCAGAATACTGCTTTTGTTGCACCCTGGGGTTATCTGATACCAATGGTATGAGTGAGGACCCTTGCTATTTAGCAATGAGGATAACATACTATTGACTTAGAAGCAGCACACCTTATTCGACAGTCCTAAGAGTTTCTCCCCTCTGTCCTTTCATTTAAGGTATATATGGTTCAGCCTCTTAACCAAGTGCTCTAAATGCAACAGTCTGTGTTCAGAAGGGACAAAGAGTTCAGAAGGATCCATCAGAGCTAGCACAGAAGTAATCTCCACAGGGGACTTGCATCAAATCTATAACTGTGGTTATGAGGAAAGAGGGTCCTCTATGTGAAATGGCTTAAAACACTTAGGAGGGACTGGATCCCAGAATCATCAAGAAAATATATCATTAACCATGTAATCCTGTTCTTGTTCTTGTAAATTCACACTTTCAGCAAGTTTTTTTCCCCTGCCATCAGACACTTTTACTAAGCCCCATCAACTGCTTCATCTTCCCAGATCCTCGCTTTCAATAAGAAGTCTAGCATAAGTGCATTAATGGTGATACGGTGCAGTTGGAAAATTCTATATTCTAATGCTCATTCTCAGCATCCAAAAGTGTAACTGACATCCAGCCTTGGATCCCTAGATGTTGTTTTCTTCAAAATCCATAATACCTGCCCACTGACCATGCTAGTTAATAATGGGAACTGTAGACCAGAATCATCTGAGACCCAAAGCTGAGAACTACTAGAAGGTATTCAAAGACCTTAAATATTATAGTGTTTGGGGGTTGCATTGGCAGCACTGAGTACAACTACTTATTCTAACAGAGTTTATGATTTTCATTGGACAATATAATGCTCAATTAAAGGACTAAATAAGGGTGTCAGGCCTATTTAATAATAAATATTTAAAAAACACTGTTGAGTTTTCATAAAGAACCTTTCACACAGAGTAGCCATACAATGTTTTATCAGAGATATAAGGTATGAAGGGGAAAAAATGCCCAAAATTAGTGGTAAACTCCCAAGCTTTTTAAATTTCATTCAGTTTCAGTTGCACCTTGTTACTGAAATCATCTTTAAAAATTTTACCAAATGATAAAATATGAAGAGGTGTTTTGATTTCTTCACTCAAACACAGCTTTCTCTGAACAGTCAAGTTCAATCAGCTAATCCCTACGGAATTTCTTACTTTGTTTGATCAACCATTCATGAAGCATCATGAAAAAGAGATGCCAGTGTTTCTGCCCACCATATCTATACAGTAGCGATAATTGCTGTGTGCCCTGTACTTGCAAAATTAGCTTGCTAGATTGCCTTTAGACGGGTGGTAGTTTTAGTCTAAGACCATTACAGGGGTTTTAGATGAAGTGTGCACCTCCCACTGTTATTAATACTGCAAAAACGCTGTATCCTTTCACATTGGTTTTTATTTGTTCATCACTTTGGGAGCCCTTGCGGGTTGGGAGGTGATACAGAGATACCATAAAGAAAGAAAGAAAGAAAGAAAGAAAGAAAGAAAGAAAGAAAGAAAGAAAGAAAGAAAGAAAGAAAGAACGGACGGACGGACGGACGGACGGACTATCCGTTTTCTCCAGACACTGAAGAGAGAATAACCCAACCCTGTCGCTTTAACAAAACTTGTTGCTCAGACATTTAATTAGCAGAAGTGACTCAATTCCTTGAGAGTGGTTGGGGGACTCTGGACTGTTTGAAAGCAAAGAGAGAACAGGGTTAGACTCAGAGCAATCAGTCTATACCCTCAGCAAACATTGCTGCATCCTCGGTATAGAGCAGCAAGGTCTCAAGGAGCTAATTTCCTAACAATGACAAAATTAGGCAAAAGATCATTCCCATGTCTCTCCAGACCTGTTCACTATAACGTTGAAGTAGACTCCTAAGACTTAGATTTATATCAACACATATGAAGTGTAATTGTAATAAATGAGTGTCCAAAAATGTATGCCCAATAACAATATTGGCTATGTCTCCCTGTCAAGTGTAAATGTGGTGATAAGCCAAGGTAGTATTTGAAATGGCCTTCCCTGGCTCTTTCATCTTAGTAGAAATATACATGTATTGTATAATGAAACCATGGAAATCAGGATACAAATTTAGTGCAGCTTTGCACAATTAGCACAGATTTCCCTGTTATGCAATGATGCTACCTAGAATGTGGCACCTATGAACAAACTCTTACATCTACCCTGCAGTTATAACCCTCCATGGCTTACATGCACAACAGTAATGGCCATCTGTGAATAGGAATCCAAACCATAATTTGATGGGAAGCACAATGTTACTAAAATTATATAAGATATCACTCCCTAAACATATAGGTAGCATTAATGGTATGCTAGGTACTATATAAATTCCATTAAGGCAACAATGAAGATTAATGAAATTGAACCAATTCTGGATAGGAACCAAACACCAATTTATCAGAATTGGCATGTCAGCCCAGGTCCATTCTACTCTCCCTAACTTACTTTTATGGAGCAAATAAACTTACATCACTAATTAGTTTGCTTTATATCTAAAGCACTGAGTGGACATAAAAATATCATCACTTCCTTTATGCTGACAATAACCCTATCAGGCAAGTCACAATTACTGCTAATTTGCTAATGGAGACCAAATACAGGAGAAACTTTATCAAATTCACGAATCAAGCCAATTATTGAAGGCAGGACTCATCGTCCAGCCCAGTGCAGTCTCCAGTCAATGGACTGTAACAACACCAACTCAACATTGGCCCTGTTGGCTAAGGTTGTTAGGAAATGCAGTCCAGCAATAGCCAGAAAGTCACAAGTTGTCTGCTCCTGATCAACAGGATCATACTCAAAGAAATCAAATCTCATAGTTACATTTATTTGGAAGACTCAATTTTAGGAGAATTTACTTGCTGCTGGTTCACATAGATAACCTCAGTACATGTGGTGATACAACTTTTGAGTCAGAGGCAGCAACAGTAGTTCAACACCCCAATAATATGAAGTACTTCTTCTTGGAAGTACTTCCTGTTCTGTACTCTTGTTGCTGTTCACAATAATGCTGGGGATAACTACTAGAGTTTAACTCTAATAAAATGAATGCAGAATAAGACCGGTCAAAGGTAGGCCTCAGACCAAAACATTTTTTTTTTATCTGACTTCAGTTCTGCTGTTCTAGAGACAGACACAGTCTCATGTAACAGATATTTACAATATTCTTACGGGCCTAACCCTTGCATATCTATTAGAAGGCAGTTAGGACTACACTGGCAGGCTCTGGAAGTGACAGTGGGAGATGAAAGGGGCTCAAGCCTTCCTCAAGCCTGATGTGGTTTACAGGCTAACTAATGAGAAACTTAAGGAAAAAGCAAAGAAATTTAAAATCTGCAGTGTCAGTGGAATTATAAATGTGTCTAATAGTACGTATGGAGCCCAGCCCTACGGTTACTTACACAAGTCAGTCCCAAAGTCCTCTGTGGCTTACTTTCCAGAAGCCATGCACAGGATCTTACCCTATGTCTAATTAACAGAAGTACCATATTTTATATTCTACGTTAGTTTGGAACCAGTTTCACACTTACTACTTTCCTCAAAGATCCCTGCGAACTGTGAATTTCATGACAGTCTTAAGAACTGTGTGTTAAATAGATACTGCCCTTTTAAAGCATTGTATTTCTCTGAGTTTCTTGTTTGGAACCTTCTCAATTATAAACAAATAGAAGGATGATTTAATTTTAATCATGGATATGGCCAAAGAGACAAAGCAAATGATCCCAGGATTAACCTTGACTGCACAGCCAAACCACTGCTTGGCATTCATACAATGCAGGAGAGGACAATCCCCAGCCTGTGAGGCAATCTAGATTGGCCCAGGAATCTGGTCCACCCCAAAATCTCATCTAAGCTTCTCAATTGGGAACAGAACATGAAAATGAGATCTCCATCTTACCTCTGATAACTAGGAGAATTTTGGCCTGCACTGTGTCTTAGCCAAAGAGAAAGCATGGGGCAGCTGACATTCCTGGCCCCAAATATCAGCTGTCAGAACAGTGGGGAGGTAAAGAAGAAGCTGGGACTCTGCAAGCACCAGCTGGGTGTGCTTGGCTCTGCTCCCCCTGATCTTTCACACTTCCTAGTTGCAATGTTGTCTAAAAACTCCACCTACATCGTCAGGGGGTGAAGCCATGCCCCTGATATTAAAAGCATGGCTGCCACCACCCCATTATCATTCAGCCCATGTGAGGTCAGAAGAATGGAAATCAAGCTGATCACTGGAAACTTGCTCCTCACCTCTGATACAGTCGCTTGAAGCAACACATGGACTACAACATGGAAGTGAAGGAAGAGCTCATCCAAGCCAAGAATACCTGCAGAAGCCATGAAACAGTTAAAATCAGCTGTACTCCTTTGGGCTCCTCATATTCATGAAACTTCATAAGTTACAGAGCAGAGAGAGAGACAGGGAGAAAGAGAGAGAGGGGGAGAAAGAGAAAAAACATAAAGTACAAGACATGTAACATGATCCAAGAGTTTAGGAGGTGGGGGAAGGAGAGTGGGAAATAAGTGCACGTACCAAACATACACATTTGTTAGCACAAGACACGGTTTGCAGAAGTTTACAGCACTGACAACTTTTTTTAAAAAAAGTGCATTATCCTCCTCACCCTCCCCCACAGCTGTTTTCCAAAGCCAAACTCTTCTTGGTGGAGGGGAGAGTTCTACAATTTCACCTCATGGCTTGAAAAACAACTTTGATTGGCACTTGGCCTGACCCACAGAGGAAGAAAAAGAAAAACAGCTTTGGGACAAAGAGTGCAAATATTTAAGCTCACTGACTTACATACTTTCTTCGTATTTACAAGAACAACCTCATTGCAAAGATATAATTAGAAGGAGGCTGCCAAAGACACACACGCACACACAGCACAGCAGCATTTGCCTTACTTACTCCAAGCTGATGCATTTGCCCAGCTCAGCAGTTTTAATTCATTTGCACTGGACAAACAAGAGGCACCTCAACTAATGCTCTCAGTTAATCAGATGTACTGAGAAGAAGTAAACTGATTAGAATATTCCTAAAGGGTGGCATGTTGGAATTGCCAAGAATAGCATGCAACTCTTTTAAAGTCTGGTTTTCCCTAGGGGTGGAAGTATACATTGACCGGGCCTGCACAATTGCTCAATGCTGAGAACAAGCATTAAGACCAAGTGCTCCTTCTTAATCTCTCCCTTTGGGTGTCATTTCAGAGCTTCCTCTCTGGCTTGTATTAAGCCAGAGCTACCTATTACATCTAAACTATGGCTTAAAACTATTAAAAGGAAATCCAAGGAATAGGACAATCCTAGTTTGACATTTTTATTCTGCGCATCCTCTATAGAGCAATGTTTTGCCTTTATAACAAATATGTGGGATACAGAAGCATAAGATTCAGCAGTAAACATCATGGCTCAGTGAGTATTTGAATCTCGTATCTAAATCTAGGTTTCCTCCACTCTAGAACTGGCTTACAGAGACCCTAAGGTGAATCTATCACAGCGTTTTCTTGGCAAGATTTGTTTAGAGTGGGGTTGCCTTTTCTTCTGAGGTGAAGCGTATATGACTTGCTCATGGTCACCGAATGGGTTTCCATGGTATGATTTGGGTTTATTTTAGTTTATATTATATCCCTGGAATCTGGGAATGGAGACTGTGAGTTGGACTCAGATTTAGTCTCACTGAAACCAGTGATACTTAAGTTGATCACCAGTTTCAGTGGATCTTCTTCAATGGATATGACTAGGTATAGATACAACCCAATATTTAGGAATGAAAAAGCGTGACCTCATGACTACTATTCGCCACTCTCTTAAACTGACTCTTCAGCAAGCCAGCTAAAACTATTATAATAGGCAACACACACAAGGAGAATCATAGAATTGTAGAATTGGAAGAGACCACATGGGCCATTGAGTCCAATCCCCTGCCATTCAGGAATACACCATCAAAGCATTGTCAACAGATGGCTACCCAACCTCTGTTTAAAAACCTCCAAAGAAGGAGACTCCACCACACTCTGAGGCAGTGTATTCCACTATTGAAGTGCTCTTACGAGCAGAAATAAACTGAAACAAATGCACATTTCAGTTCTGTGGTGTCCTTCCTTAAAAATTCCAATAAAACCTGAGTGTGAATATTTTCTAAAAGGGAATCAGGATTGTTTCATTAAAATATAACCTACAGCATGGGGAGTAGGGACAGGATAAGATCACAAAGATTTTTCTAGAAGTTTCTCAGGAGCTAGTGAATTAAATAAAGCTTATTCCAAGATGAGAGGAAGAGCAAGAAAGACTGAAATCAAATGTCACGATGCCTTTCTTAAAAATGTTCACATGCATAATACTTGAAATTTGCAAGTACGAGGGCAAAGCATGTTCTACCAAGGTGACAGCCATAGAAGATACAAACTGTATGTACAAGAGTTTTTTTCTTTTTACTTGAATCTGGAAAAAGAGCACAGACCACAGAAATAATTTTGACACAATAGTTATTCTAAAGACTTCCAAGACTTTAAGCTTTCAAGATATTACAAGATAAGTTTAAAAAATTCAAAAAGCTAAGCAAGGTACAACAGACAGAGAAGTACGAATATAAAAATTGCATGAAGACACATAAGGCTGCAAGTACATACAAGCCAAATGTAAGCAACATTGGGATTTCACTGGACACAGTAAATCTCTCCTGCTGAAATCAATGGGATTTAAAAGTGTCTCTCTTTAGCTGCATTACACATAACACATACACAGTGAACAACAGCAAGCAACAAAGTTGGTGAATGTGGCAGATCTTTACAGATAATTCTTCAGATTTAAGGACACAGAAGCATGCGTACCATTAACCTGCTTTTTTGGCATTTGTTCCTATAACACAGTAAATGTGCTTTAAGTTTCAGTTGTGACAATGCGGAAGGTATTCGACCATTAACATGAAGGTAGCCCAAGTAATTTACTTATTTATAGATAAAATAAAGACTTGTGATGGACACATATATCTAACCTAAGTGAAGACATCTAGATGTCACCAAAGACCTATATAGTCATAGAAGCGCAGAACTGTACAGTTGGAAGCAACCCCATCGGTCATCTAATTCAGCTTACTGCCAGTGCAGAAATCCTTAGTCAAAGCATCTCTGGCAGACCACCATTCTGTTCATACAGTGGCCAAACAGATGCTATGGAGAGTCTATAAGCAAGACACAAGTGCAACATCACTCACTGCATCTATATTCAACAGGTTTTGGCAATGTGGAAGTAGTTCTTCATGTGGGAGGTTTACCATATTCTGAAGTGAAGTAATACACATGTTCATCTAAAGAGCTCCTATCCTCCATGAAGACCTATAAATTCAGAGTCTAAAATTATTCACCTATATTTCTGGTGGGTTTGCAAGCTAATGGCCTTTGCTGATTCCCAACAGCCAAGAACCAACATGGGTGCCCTACCCCTTGCAGAGGCTGCTCCTAAGCTAAACTGTCCCTTTCCCTGTTGTCCTTCCACTAGCAAGAAAGACTTGTTTGTTCAGCAGTTGCAGCTTGTGAATCCCATGCCAGTTGGGTGGTGAATCTACTCTGTGTTTCAGTTAAAATTTTAAAGGAATTATGTAAAATAAGCTGAACCCTATCTGCATAATGCCTTGGACAGGTTCTTTAAAATTTGGATTAAAATTCAAAGTAGATTCACATTCCTACCTATAGGCACACAGTATATCCATCCATCCCTCAGCTATCATATAAGTAGCCACCAACAGTCTCATCATCCCTGAATTTGTCCAATCTCCCTTTAAATTCATCCAAATTAGTAGTTTTCATCACATTATATGATAGTATATCCCAGTTCAGCTAAACTGAGTGAAAAACTATTTGTCCTGAATCTCCCATCACCTTCAGTGGATCAATCTAATGTCTCATATTATAAGGGGGCAGAAGCTATTCCCTATCCACTTTCTTCACATCTATTCTTATTCACCTTTTTTTATAAGCTAAACACCCCCCAAAAGTTGCAGTCTTGCCTCATAGGGGACATGGTTCAGCCCCCAGATCATTTCCAGCTCTACAATACCTCTGTTAGCTGCAGTGACTAGAAATTGTCGGAGCAATCCAAGTGTGTCACACTATAGATTTGAGTAAACATGAGTAAACATTATAGAACACAGTTAAAATAAAGAGGCATAGGGTCACACTACAGATGTATTTTTTTACCTATGTGTGTGCATATACACAGTATACACACATAATACATAGTTGATTTATGGTCACATACACACACCTATTGCACTTTCATCTTTAGAAGCTTGCTCTATTCTCTCCTCTGCCAGGGTGGTTTCAATGATGTGATCATCTATTCTTTTCCTGCTGCCAATAGCAATAGCATGCTGTTTGCAGTTCTATTAACTATTTGGTATCTTAAAATGATTATACAGTGACCACATTCTGAGGAAAGGCAATGTTAAAAAGATTAAGTACATGCAAGTAACAACACGTATGCTTTCATACACAACTTGACATTCATGCCAAGTATTAGGGCATCTTGAAGACTAACACACTTTATTCAGCATAAAGCTTTGGTAGACTACAGTCAAGTTTACCTGAATCATTCAGTGCTTCAAATTAAGTGGGTTGTTGCCCATGAAACCTTATGCCACATGCAATTTGTCAACTCTTTTAAGGTGCCAGAGGACTTTCTCTTGTTTTTCCTTCCCAAGATTAATTCCTTACAAAATATTTCCTTCCTATTTCACACAACTTTAACCAAGCAATGAAAATACAGTTGGCCCTCCACATTTGCAGGTTTTGCTTTCACGGATTTCATTATTTGCAAGTCTCACCAATCCCTACCACCCCACCTCAAGTGCTTCTTTTTCTGAGGGAACTTTCCCCCTTTGGTGGCTTAGATCAGGTGGCTTAAAAACCTTCCTCTGGTCCTCTCTCTCCTGCCAACCCACCCCCTTTCCCGCTTCTTTCCCTGAGCTGGCTTGGACCCTGCCTGCCTGTGCCCACCAAGCCTTGGCCCCTTTCCCACAGAAACAGACGCACATTTTGATATTCGCGGTTCTTCCACTTTTGCGAGGGTCATGTGCCCCTAACCCTAAGGAATGTGGAGGGCCAACTGTAGATTGTTTGTCTTTTTAAAATGCATTCTTTTGATATAACATAGCTGCATGTCCATTCATTTCGCTGTGAGACGCACGACACACACAGACACACACACAAAGAAATCAGACACCAGCACCTATATATCCCTAGGCCCAAATCCAATCGTTAATCCTAATGAGAGACGAGTCACTGATTTAAGGGTTCTACCGGGAGCGGGGAAGGCCAACACACACAATTTTCATTTCGTTACCGTCGACACAGATATAAGAACCCCTGCACAAGTTTAGCAGATAGATTTCCCCCTGCCCTTCGAAAGAGTTGGCTGAGGGGGGCGTGGCCGGAGCGAAGGAGCCCAGAGGTCTTAATGGGCAGCAGCTGAGGCGGCGAGAGAGGCGTCCCCGCTCACCTTCGGGAGAGGGTTCCGAGCAGGGCAGAGACCCCGAATGAAGCAGCCGCCTGTCCCCGGGTCGCGCGCCCCCTCCCCCCTGCCTTCCGTTGCTCCCCAGCGTTCGACGGTCCCCTCAGGTTTGAGAGGGAAAGAGCGTCGTCGTCGTCGTGGCCGTCCTCTCACCCACCTGCCTCAGGACTTTCCGACAGTTGCTACAGACCCGGCGACACTCGCTGTGCCCGAGCCCGCTGCCGTGGCCGTCGCCGGGCACCGACGCCGGGCAGGAAGCGGCGCTGCTCCCCCTGTTCATGGTGGAGGAGGAGGAGGGGGAAGGAAGGCGGCCGGCTCAGGGGCTTTTGCCTTCCCTCAGCGCCCGGGAGCGGAGGCAGCAACAGCGGCGGAGGCAGGAGCACAGCCCTCCGGCCGCCGCCCCCATCCGTCGCTTTCTCCCCCTCCCCCCGTTCCCTCACGCAGCGCTCAGCTTCAACAGCTCAGGAACGGCCGCTGCCATCCTCCTCGCGCACACCCCTCAGCCGCGGCCAATCGCCGCGCCTCCTTGTCAGTCCGGGCGGCCAATAGTAAAGCCCGAGGGCGGCTAGCCAATCGGAAGAGAGTTCTTGCGTTCCCATCTCCAGGCAGTCTCTGGCTGGGAGGAGGTGCCACTGAGCTCAGGGGGCGGGGATGGGCGGAGAAAGGGAGAGTTTTCTCAGCCAGCTGGAAGCTCGGAGGCGGGGCCTGTTAGCAGGAGGCGGGGTTTTCTTCCACCAATGAGGCCCGGGTTGGTCAAAGAGCTGAGGGAGAAGGTACGCACGAGGTGGTCACGCCCCCCTCGCTGGGCCTGGTGTTGCTTTAGAAGATGGGGGAGGAGGAGGAAGGGAGAGAAAGAGATGCATTTTTTTTCGCCATAAAACTATGGGAGTTCCAGTTCAGACCCAGAAAATAAATGAGTCTATTGGCTTTACTTTGGCAATTTTCACTTGGGGCGGGGGGAATCAAACACAAATAACTTTTAGTGTGCGCAGAGGTAGCCTGGTTGGAGGCCTAATGCTTCCAACGTGTATTTATTTTTCACTGAAAATATTTGCACATAATTTTTCTGCTCATCAGGTCGTGGCAAACAAAGTCTTGGCAAGATTTGTTCAGAGCCGGTTTGTCATTGCCTTTCTCTGAAGCTGAAAGGAGCATCCTTGGTTTTCTCTGAAGCTGAGAGAGTGTGACTTGTCCAAAGTTCCCTAGCAGGTTTCCACGGTCGAGTAGGGATTCCAACAGTCAGAACACCACACCATGCTAGTTGTAATGTAGCCTGTCTTTGTTAACTCCAGGAGGGCCCAACTACAGTACAATACAACGGTCCTAAACTCTGTTGGTGTTCTTGGTTATTTAGCACACTTGTGATTGATATCATTAGGGGGCTTAAGTACATAGGAGTCTTAGTAATTCAGCTTGGCTGATTGGCCACCCACCTAATCCCACCTAATCTTGAGCAGAGGCATTAGCCACTCCTGACTCCCCTGTTCCAAGGTCCATGACTATTCGTTTTGGTTAGTTGGTTTTACTTGCTTTTAATCTTATCTTTTGCTGTTCATTCTAGAAGAGGAGAAGGATGTTGGTTCCTTATTCCCCATACTTTATTTGCACGAAACTTCAGGAGTCAGCTAAATTATCCAGGTGAATAAGGACTTACAGGATGCTTGCTGCATTTTTGCTTAACAGCTGGAGCACAAGCAAAAGGGCATTCTCTCCCATGATGTTACAAAGGTTACTTGTTTATTTGGCCATAATAAAAATATCCAGCCAGTGAAAACAGAAATATACATTGGATTGAAACTTCTGGTAGGAAGAAGTTTCACCTGAAACTACAGCTGAGTGATATAAAGTAGATTAGCAAAGGTTTCTGGTTCCCCATGATTTCACAATAGCAACAGTAAAATAACATACACCATTCTAAATTATATAGATCAAAGTTAAATGTGAAAATACAGTGGATATTCATCTGGAAGGATTATGATGCCTGTTATGTTTTGGAACTCTGAAGAAATTCCTGGGCTCAGAACTCTTAAATTCCAACCTGGTATCTTTTACACCAGTTCTGTTTGTTGGAACGTGAGTTCTTGGTTATAAAGAAAGGTAGAAATAAAATAAAATCCTTCAAGCCTAATGGCTGCTTGTGCCTAATTTAGACAAGTCCTTCTTTTGCATTCTTACCTTAAAAATGAACTCACACATTTGCACAAACAAGATAGAAACAACTCATTGTGAAACTTTGCCAAGTCACTTTTAAAAAAAATGGAACAATGTGGCACTGGAGAGGAAGACAATGACATCACTCATGTTCACAAGGACTAAATGTGTCAGTGCTGCTACCATAGCTGCCATTCACAATGGAGACCGGTAGATGAAAGGCATGTGCTGGAGACAATGGCAGCTCATAGATAGATCTGGGAGGACCTTGTGAGAGATCCCTTTACCCAAGCTGGTCCTAAAAGCCCAACCCTTAGGAATCCTACCACTCAGCCTGCCTTTGTTTCTCCAATTATTCCTCTGTTAGATTGGGTTGCTAGGCCTCAGGGTGACCCTTTCAGTGCGGACTTGTGGCTGTGTTGCTGTGTGACTTCTTTAATTTTGGTATGCGTGGCCTGACTCCAATTCAACCTTAATACAGAGAGCCAGAGACAGGCTTAAAACAACAGTAAGAACGGATTTAATGAGCACAATAGAAATAAATATGACAATCTCTAATATATAGGTAGTTCATAGGTCAAAATCATAGGTAGTTCTCCCTTCTTCCTCAACTCCACAGTCCTGTCTGTATCTACTTAATGGCCTCTCTGTCAACTTCACTCTGTCAGTGCCAGTTCAAAATCCTATCAGCTTCAGACCCTGGCTCTCACCTTCTGTCTCCTTCAGGCCTTGTCCACATCCTCCTGAGGCAAGATTCTGTATTTTGCTACCTCCTATTACCCCACAGCCAGGGCCAGCATAGTACAGATATCCTTCTTTCATTTAGACAGGAGTGGGAAACTTGTGGCCTTCTACACATTGCTGAGAAAGCCAACATGGTGTAGTGATCTGAGCACTGGACTACAACCCTGGGGTCTAGGGTTTGATTTCCCACTTAGTCATGGAAACCCACTGGGTGACCTTGAGCACATGATACACCCTCAGTCCAGAGCTTTAGGAAGTTACTTTATGGGACTGCATCTCCCTGAGTCTGCCAGCTCCCATGGCTATTGACTATGTTGGCTGTGGGACTCTAGGAATTGTGATTCTCAAAGTAACTCTGATAGGAGTCTGGTTTTCAGCTCATACCTGATCAAAAGAACAAATGCATTTCTAACTCCAGCTTATTTGTAGATCCAACAACAGAAACAGGGATGCTGGCCTGGAAAACCTACATCTGTGATCAGAGAGGATCATCCACAATTTAGACAGATAGTGATGGGAAGTTCTAACAGTCAAAGGGAAGGCATGTCTGCCCACTTGGCTGTGTATCCCAGCCCTATTTCTACTTGGTCAAGGTAAAGAACTGCCCTTAGAGGGCTCCATAGAATCAATATAACCTTTCTCCAAAACAAGAGCCAATATGGTTGCCAATTCTGTATTACCATTCAAGAAGTGCTTTACTCCCCCACCAAAAATTTTAAAAAAAACTGAATTAAAAAGAGAGTAGCACAAAATGTGTACATTCAAACTTATATCCATGGGTGCACACTTAGCATTACAGGAAGGCCCTTTCATGCCCCATTATTTGATGATTTGCACTTTCAACGCTTCCAAATTAAGGACAATTTCCATTAATTTTATGTGGGGTTCCACTCTTTCCTCAGTTCTTCTTGCCTATGGAGGCTTGCTTGGGACCACCTCCGTGAGCTGCTTACAAAGTGAACTGAGAGAGGGAAAAAAGCATCAAGCCAGCTGAGAGACTTTGTGGAGCCAGTTGGCCCCAAGCAAGTGAGCCTCCATAAATCCTTAATGCTTCTAACAGTACAGTACATGGGTTCCACTTTTCTACCAATTCTATTTTCTGATGGTGCTCTGATTCCTAACCTGTCAGATAAGTGGGAGAAGCCTGTACTATAATTTAAAGACTGGTACAAGATGACTCAGGCTGTTGTATGTTGGAAACGAAGAGGCATCAATGCTTGTACAAAGTGATAAGTGAGAAAAGGGTATCTAGATAACATCTGCTTTTCATTTCATCTCTCTGTATCTTTTTTTGGTCTATGTACTCAAGCCTTCTGCATTTCTTTCTTATCTGTTGGGGACACTTGGCCCTTTTTCAAGAAGTTAGTCTCTTGGTTTCTTTTGTCTGGGAAGGAAGCATCCATAGGGCTCCAATTCCAATAATGGCTGCAAGCTTACACTCATACATGACAGCCAGCTTTTAGGAACTCTTGTAACAAATAGGTCAACTTTTTTCATCTATCTCCTTTTTGGTCCTAAGATGGATTTCTTGAGACAATAAATGTAAGGCTTCTTTTTTATTTTGCATGAACATCCAGATGAATTACTCCCGTTTCTACTGCAAGCTTATTTTGCACTAGCCCTGCTGTACTCTGCATAACATAGATACAGAATATTCCTACACTGCATATCCAAACATTTGATGGCTAGTTTCAAGGCTTCTTATGGTTCTTTAAACTGGATTTGGACAAGATTTGGTGGAATGTGGACATCCTGCTGTTCTTGGACTTCAAATCTCAATGGCCCCAGTGAGCATAGCCAATGAGCAGGAATGTTGGGACTTGCAACCAACAACATCTGGAGCACTACACTTTGCCTCCTCTAGAGATAGAAGATGCTTTAAAATAGAGGTCAGTCTTCTGTAAAGTAGAGCCAAGCAGGCCAGTGTGATGCAGTGGTTTGAATGTTGAACTAGGGCCATTTCTGCACTAGACTGTTATAGTGCAATTATTCCACTTTCAACATCCTATGGAATCCTGGGGTTTGCAGTTTAGGGAAGGGCCTTTGAAGCTGCAAACCCCAGGATTCCATAGGATGTTGAAAGTGGAATAATTGCACTATAACAGTCTAGTGCAGAAATGGCCTAGGAATATGGAAGATCAGGGTACACATATGCATTCAGCCATGGAAACCCACTGGATGACCTTGGGCAAGTTTCACTCTCTCAGCCTTAACTGAAAGCACAGGCAACCTTCTTCTGAATAAATGTCATCAAGGATACCCCAAGATAGGGTTGCCATAAGTTAAAGTTGACTTGAAGGGACATAATAACAAAAGACAAGCAGCTTCAGTTTTGGGCTACATTTTATTATAAACAGGATGTTAAAGGCTCTTTCATATTACTCACTACCAAAGTACTGAGCACAGAGTCTGCTCCAAATCTTGCAACTTGGCAGGGTAAAAGTAAAACTAACAGTGGTGGTGGATTCCAGCAAGGCAACATAGAATTGGCTGAGTTAGCCAGAAGTGGAATGTGTTTAGCTGGCTCTTCTGTGTGGATACATAAAGCCAGCTAGCCCCGCACTTCTGTTTCATTCTCTTTTGTGAAGCCGACTAGTCCCATACAGTTGTATTGGGGGGGGGGGGGGGAGATGAAAAACAAATGGGAGGGGGAATGCCATTCTGGTGCAAGAGAAAAAAGGGGTCAACTGTGAGCCATCAGTAAAGTTCATTTCCTCCTATTTCTTTTTACACGTTGAAGTGTATGCGCTAAAATTTTGACCTCTGACCCAGTCCAGCAACAGATTAAAAATAACAACTTTGCAGCACATAATACTTTACACAAGCTTCTTTACTGCCCCTTCCAAGCCTCTTTTCCTCTTACACTAAGAGCAAGTAACGTGTGAATTTAAAGATACAAGTCTGCCCAAGACCTCTTGCTGACTCAGACAAAGAAAGTATCCTTCTTGGATTGTACTAACCAGTTCACTTTCCAAGTAGAAATGGCATACTAAATGTTCCTTGACATATGGTTGCCAATCATGCACTGCCTTATTGCTCTGATACAAGTAAACTCACTATCTATTCTGTGTCTCATTCTGTGAACCTGCTATGGTGTCACCCACACTCCGCAAACTTCACTCTGAGATAGACAGAAATATTTATCTGTAGAAAATGCAAGCAATACAGCACACCTCTTCCAAAGTTACTGAGACTATGGCAGACATGAAGCTCACACCTTTTATAGATTCAGTTCCAACATTTAGGCATGCAGAGCTGTGAATGGAGAAGATTATAAATCTAACACCAAACCACTTCTCAGATGGTTCCCAGACCTGCCCCACTTCTTACCCAAGTACATATTTTCTGCCTCTTATCCAGGAGGCACCAGGTTCTCAAAACACAAGCCTTCACACTTCAATTTTGGCCTGGCTCTGATCTTCCCCCCTTCACTGGATACATTGTAGCAATAGACAATATAGCAATTAACCAATGGATACTTTGTAATAATATTTGCAGGCTGCAAACATTATTGCAGTCATTAATTAGCACTGGATACTTTGTAACACACACTAAGCTTAATGGAGTTCTACAGCAGTACTTCTAAATAGACTACAATACACGAATTCAATGCACATCTAGCAGACCAAAGCATGGAGGGGGCTATGCATATGACATATGGTGGGTTAGTAATAAGGTCTGAAAAATCAGTGGATCTCATAGTCAACCCCATACAGATTTTATTGCTCTTGGTCCCAACGATATGGCAGCTTCAGTTCTGTCCAAGGTCCCTCTCTAAAAAGTTAAGCACTACTTATGAATTGATATTGTAATAGAAATACATTGATAACTTACCAGAGATCCTAAATCTTTATGCAAAAAATTGCATACCTTTGCATGTGCTTGCTTTTTCCACAATCCCAGTAAATCACATGGTACACTGCAGATACTGATGAGTATCAAAGAATGGGCAAATGCATGTGTAACAGGTACACTTCAGAAACTCTGCTTGCACACCCTGTGAACTTAATACAGGTGCTGTGCCATGGCCAAAAAAGTCCAACCTCATGCATGAGAACTTACATGTACATGAAAAACCAACAGGATATGAGCCCATTTTTTCTAATCAATCAGATAACACAAGAATGGACAAAAGTCTCCCCCATGATCCCCAAATAATGTTGCTGAAGCAATGACTAAACATTGGCTGGCATCCTGTTAGTGGCATATTGGTGGAAGTCCTCCTTATACCTGTGTATGTCTTTTTTGGTGGCGGGGCAGTCACTGTGGAGGCTGGTGTTCTGTTTGCAATGACTAAGGTCCTCCTGGATGTTTCACTGCTGCAGGCTCCCCCTCTGCCATTCTGTGGCTGGTGGAGAGCAAAGGGGTATCAAAGTAGGATCTGGCTATGTCCTTGTAGCCAGGCACAGAATGATTATGTCATCTGTTGAGGCTTCTGGAAGACTCAAGTTGATTTCTGTGGCTGTAGTAAACATTTTGCATCTGGCTATGGGAATACAGTGGCCCCTCAAATTTCATGAGGGTTCAAGGTGCAGAACCCTTGCAGAAGTGAAAAAAACACAAATAATTCCCCTTGCAATCCCTCTCCCATTCCCTTCCAGGGCTCTTTCTCCAATTCCCTTGCCTTTTGCACATCGGGGCCAGAGGCAAAGGAATAGGAGGGGGGAGCTCCAGGCGGGGGGAGAAGGAAGGTGTGTGCATGTCTCCGACCCCCAGTTCCTTGCCTTTTCTCCAGGCACTTGCCTTCTTTCTCCATGCCCAGCAAAATGGAAGAGAATGGGAGGAGGAGAATGGGGGGAAGGCATGTATGCGCCTCGCAAATAATCAAATTTTCAAACATTAAAACCACAAATGTGGAGGTAGGACTATATAATCAGATACTTTTCTGACCCCCAACCCACCCACTCCTTACAAGCAATGGGGGGGCTGGCTGCAGCAGCTCAAAATTGAGTCCAAGGGTGTTGAATGAACAGCTGTAGAGTAGTTCTGCATGCGGAACTATTATGCTGTGCTTTGCCATATAGGATCTCAGTTATTGCTTGTTACATTAAAAATTAACAATGCTACTAGTCATTACATTATTTCACAAAAATAATTATTCAGTACCCTTCTCCCCACATGGAGGAAAACATTAAAGGTAAAGTAACCAATGCATTGCTTCCAAGCTCGGTCCTTGAAATTTCCTGTTCAATATCATGGCCAGTTCAGCTCTAAACCTAAATCTCATTGAGGGGAATGGCAGTATGATGGCAGCTCTACTGCAATGTTTTGTTTTTTGATTTTCCTGTATTCTTGGAAGTTAGTAGATCAGGAGGAACCTTGGCTATAAGAGGACTTTTAATTGTTCTTCCACACCCATTTCCATCAAGAACAGAGATTAAAGCAAGGTCAAGGTTGATGAAAATATCCATGAGGCCTCGTCATCTATGAAAGAGAAACAAGAGAGGGAAAGTGTGTGTGTGTGAGAGAGAGAGAGAGAGTGTGAGGGAGAGAGAAAGATGCTGATATAGATACAGTCATACCACATTTGCAGGTTTCACTTTTGCAGATTTGATTATTCCAGATTATTTGCTGTCAGCTCTGCTGCTACCCTGTGCCATTTTTAATAGCGACTGCAAGCCTCGTGAGACCGAGAAACTGCGAACGAGGCTTGTAAGTCTCTATTAAAAATGGTGTGGGGCAGCAGTGGGAGGTGGCAGTCAGCCCCACCAGCCACCCACTTCTGCCTTGTGAAGGAACCCTGATGCCTCAAAGGAATCCATGGTGGGTTGAATATGGTGATCATACTTTTTGTGTGTGTTAAATATGATTTGGGAGGGCCTAGAGTTATTCACATTTTTTTTACTTTCACAGGGGTCCTATGCCCCTAACGCTAGCAAATGTGGAGGGATAACTGTATTTTAAAGTTGTATATTTTCACTTAAGTCACAGATGGACAAAGTCCTGCCCTGGGGCCATATGTTCCCCCACATCAGGCTGCTTTTGCAACTCCCGTGCATGCAGAGACTATCCTTTTTCTGGAAGAAAAGGAGGAATTGCCTCTTCTAGAAGCCTCCAAGAGTGGTGATTCACCTTTTAAGTAGGTTGCAGGGCCCATTTGTCAAAATCAAAAATGGGATCCAGAGGCCCATCCACATTGCAGAAATATAGCACTATGATTTCACTTTAATTGCCATAGCATGGCAACATCCTGCGGCATCCTGGAGTTTGCAGTTTAGCAAGGCACTGGAGTTCTATGGTTGAGAATTCTAAACATCTCTCTCTAAATAGCAAATCCCAGGATTCCATAGGCTGTTGCGTAGTATGAATGGGACCCTGATAGCGTTACAATATTCCACTTTCTCCAATCCAGGTACCTATTTTGCAAATTATTCTCTTTGTCTATGCCCCTCCCCTGCTTCTTGCACTCTGCTGCTTGGACCACTTACTCTCCCATCCCTCTCCTCCCTCTCTCCCTCCCCTAGCCTCACCTCACCCCCTTGCAATCTACCCCTTCCTTCCTTCTTGCCCTTGGCAACTTGCACTACTCACTCTTTCTTCCCTTCTGCCTGAACTTCAGCAATGGACTTGTTTCTTGCTGGAAAAAATTGACAGGAGAGTATCTACACATGTTGCTTTGTATCACAGCTCCTAGAAGAGTCAGAAACTTTCTCTATGAAAGAAGATAACAACTTGGAATGTAGGACAAATTATGGTCCAAATGAGACTGGGTGGCATGCCTAGAATCGAGGTAAAACTCAGCCAACTGGGTGATAGGGTGAGCCTAGATTCCGTCCATTTCTTTTTCTTTGTTTTTTGCATGTTTGAGATCACCAGAAAAATTTCAGGAAAAAAAGAAATTGCTTTCAAAAGCTGTTGAAGTTGTGTGCCTCTGAGTTAAATAGAATGGCTTTGGGACTGGAGGTATAGAGGACTTTCTTCCAGTTATCGGAAGATAGTTATCCTTGAATTTCAACATGTAACAAAATCCAAAATCCACAAAAGATATCGGCCAACGGAAATGCAGAAAATACACTATGCAGGCTTTTGAAGTTTCAGTGGCTTCTTCATCAGGCAAAGTTGTTAGAAATCATACAGAAGAGGAAAAGAGACTATGTTAGAGTCATAGGCCTACATTTTGTCTCAGATGTTATTTTTGTTACCACCTGAGATAGTCTAGAGGGATAATAATTCAGGCAGAGGCCACTTCTGTTCTTGGCCATGTGGGAACTGGGGAGAAAGGGAAATAAAAAGTTTCAAACTCCATTAGCAACAGAAAAGTAACTTTTCAAGACATGTCTTTCTAAAAAGGGGAGTTTTCAGCTCCTGGTGATCATGGGTGTTCACACCAAATAAACAGAGGAAAAAGTAAATAATCCTTCAGTTTCATTTGGTAATGCGTGGAAACCTGTGAATCAAGTTCCTCTTTGATAGGTTTCTACTGCCTCCAATTTTCAATGTAGTGAATACCGAAATAACATTCAGATTTCGGATATACAGTTGGCTCTCCACCTTCACCAGGGTTAGGTACTCAGGACCCCTGAAAAAGTGGAAAAAATGCAAGTACCAAAATGTGCATGTGTCTGTGGGAAGGGGGGGCCAGGCATGGTGGGAGAGTGGGCACCCAGAGCCCAAACCAGGTCACAGAAAGGAAAGTGAAAGGTGTGGGTTGGCATGGTAGCCACATACTTCCTCTCTTACCCATCTCTTTCCTTAGCTGTGAGGTGGGGTACCAGGAGAGGGTTTGTGCTGCTGAGAAATCCAGGTCCTTAGCTGACCAGGCAGCACCTGATGGAAGAGGAGAAGGATTAGAGCAGGGGTGTCAAACTCAATTTCATCTTGGGCCGCATCAGCATTATGGTTGCCCTCAAAGGGCCGGTTGTATCTGTAAGACTGTATAAATGTATCTATTCTTTTATCATATTAAATAATTGCCTCTGCCTTTTATTATTACTGGTTTCAATAATAATCTGTGCCTCTTTTAGCTGCCCAGACCCTCTCTGTGCCTCTTTCTACCCCAGACTCTCTCTGTGCCTCTTTCTGCTCCCCTCCTCCCCTGTGGCTCTTTCTGCCCCCCTGCCCCTCTCTGTACCTGGTGAGCCTGACCTCCACATTGTGGGCCACCCAGCTGCCAGTATTCTGAAGTGGGGCCCAGCAGCCAGCGCTCGTGATCTACTTCTACTTCTGACTGCTCCTCTGTCCAACTCTCCTGAGGTGTGCAGAGCACTGCCATGGTAACCTGCAGCAATGCTCTGATGGTGAGACTTCAACAGAAGAGCAGTCAGAAGTAGAAGTAGACTGCAAGTGCTGGCTGCTGGGCCCCTGTTCAGAATATCAACAGCTGGGGGCTCGCAATGTCAGGATCAGGCTCACCAGGCCAGGGGAGTGCTGCAGCCGCAGGAGAGGTGCAAGGAACACATGAAATGGCCTGCGGGCTGGATTCGGCCCACAGGCCTTGTGTTTGACATGTGGATTAGAGGCTGTTTTTTAAAGGGCTGCACAGTCTGATTGGAGCTGCTGAGAAGGAAGGTTCCTCTGGAAACAAAGTAGTTGAGATGGGGAGGGCAGAGGTTGGAGAAACTTACAAATAATCAAATCTGTGAATGTTAAACCCACAAATGTGGAAGACTGACTGCATGATGATGAATTTAATGTTAGATTGGGTACTACCAATATCTTCTTGCCAGCAACAAAAATGTTGAAGGGAAAGATATGGAGACTGTAGAAATTTACAATAATAGATCTATTTATTGTTGCTGTTGTTGTTATTTTAAAATGTTACTCTGCATGAATCTAGTTGGGTGTGTGTTATGTGCCTTCCAGTCACCTGTCAAACTGTGGTGACCCCATTAATTTCATTGAGTTTTCTTAGGCAACAAAACCTCAGAGGTGGTTTTACCAGTTCCTTCCTCTGAAATATAAGCTTTAACACCTGGTGGTTATTGGTAGTCTCCCATGCAAGTACTAATCAGGGCTGACCCTGCTTAGCTTCTAAGATCAGATAGGATCTGGTGCCTTTGGGGTATTCAGGCAATGAATATAGAAACAAGGAGCTAAAAAGGCATTCTTTTTAGTAATGTTTTCTGTGTTAAATAAGGTAAAATATTCAGTATTTTTCTTAGGTACCTGAATCAGAATAATTTATAAGATTACACACCTCTTATTAAACAGTACAAGATGCTCTTGAAGATTGTCATCAATCATTGCATGATTCTTAGATTGGAAGATAGATGCTCTCCTGAAAATGAATGCCTGGGTTACTTAATTCTGTTGGGCAATATTCCATCCTTAGGCAGCCTAAGATCTTGACAACAGGGCTGCAATGTACTGCTCTCTAGACAGTCTGAATGTATTCGCCAATACCATTGCAACAGATCTCAGAACAATCCAGAGTACAGGTATATCTCAGTTAATGAAGTACAGTAAATATTTCCTAGGCATTATTTCTTTAATAGGAAATTTGGCATCAGGGCTCAAAATAACACAGAAAGAATAGGAATATTTTCCTGCATCTCAAAAAAAACAGTACTTCAACACATTTCAGCAAATTTTTTATCTAAAATGAATCATTTGCATGTGTCAAGTAGGGAAGAAAACAGGTCAGGGAAGGCTTGCATAAAGAAGCAAAGACATGTTGAACCTTCTATAGACCAGTTGAATGCTTCTTTGAAAATCCATGCAGGAACGATTTTTTTCTTTTACTCCATTTTTTTTTTTTTTTGATTTCCATTTTTGTGGTCAAACATCTAGATCTGGGCTTTATTAATATCCTGGGCAGGGGGACAGCAAGGCAGGCTCATCCGCCTTCCGCTTTTCTGTTTTGCTGTTCAATCTGTGCAGTACGGGATTCTGGAGGCCGCTGCTGTTTATGTCGTCTATTGTAAACAGGTACACACAGCTTTAAAACGATCAGCTAAAGCAGAATCTCCTACTCCCCCAGCTTTTTGCATTGAGCTGGGGGACACACTTCATACATGCCCTGGCAGTCTGACACCAAAAGACTTTATTTCTCTAGTCCTCCTGCACCATCTTCCCACTGCTTGAAGTTGCTAAACCCAGCTAAATAGAGGATGAGGAGGAAAAGGGCAGTGTGCGTGGGAGTAAAAAGACTTTGTAAAAGGGTTTGCAGTGTCAGCCCTTCTAATTCCTGGTTTTTTTGGGGGGGGGTGTTCCGGTGAGTTTGTGAATGTTCCACTAGTCTTCCAACTATACACTTTCCACTTATTCCATTTTCATCATCCTATGGAATCCTGGGGTTTCCAGTTTAGGGAGGGGCATTTAGAATTCTCAGCCAGAGAGCTCTTTGGCCTCAGTAAATTACAAACCCCAGAATTCCACAGGATGTTGAAATAATAGCACTATAACAGTATCTTGTGGAAATAGCCAATAAATAGTCAAAACAAAATGCTATTACCTTTGTAACAGTGTTAATACAAATAAACAATATAACAATGCCATGAAATGTTATGCCATTTATAACAATAAGAATGCAATGATTCAATTATAGAAATGTGAATGCAACAAAATGTTACAGCCTATTAATAACTATGCTGTGATTGACATCCATGGTCTACTTATTACTTATCTACTTATCTATGAAAGGTGAAGAGACCACCAATATAACTCTGGTCCTTATTGATATTTAGATAATACCATTCCTCATCTACTGTATCACAGAATGTTATCCAACAGTCCAATAGCCAGTAAAAGTATCCTAACATATCCAAAGGAGGCAGAGGTGGAGAGCTTGTTGGTAGAGTACAAATCTTTATCTCACTTAGCAGAGCTGCAGTTTCCTGCAATTTGTAAGGCTTGATTGATTTGTTGCCGCTATTTGCAAAGATTCTCCAGGAGTCTTTCCTTAGCTAGCTTCCTTCTTCCCTCCCTGTGCCTTTGTGCACTACACTTTTATAGTGCTATTATTTCCCTTTCAACATTTTATTGAATCCTGGGGTTTGCAGTTTAGGAAGGGGCATTTAGAATTCTCACCCAGAGAGCTCCTTGGCCTCAGTAAACTACAAACCCCAGAATTCCACAGGATGTTGAAAGTGGAAGAATGGCAGTATAACAGTATAGGGAGGAAATGGCCCTCTGTCATTCTAGCACCAGGGTTCGCCCTCCACTCTGCTCTGTACCCATGTTTTGTCTAGAAGCCAAACTGGCTAAATTAAACGGTCCTTCTCCCAGCTCCCTAAATGAGTAGAGAGAGAGAAAATAACCCCCTGATTTCCCTTTGATCTAGGAACAGCCCCTTTAGCTGAGAT
The DNA here is from genome assembly GCA_030412105.1 of Cyclura pinguis. Classification (NCBI taxonomy): domain Eukaryota; kingdom Metazoa; phylum Chordata; class Lepidosauria; order Squamata; family Iguanidae; genus Cyclura; species Cyclura pinguis. The sequence continues at coordinate 271,734,445 of CM059601.1, read as the reverse complement.
TTCTGTCTTAATGTCCAGACAGCAAAATCTGTTCTCTCTGTGTTTGAATGACGAGTTGTGAGCAACTGTGATTAGTACTTAATGCATAATGCTTAATGTCATCACCGGGGCTATCCCTGAGTCTCAGGATGTGACCCAGAAACTTCAGGACCTTTAACAATCTTGAATTGACAGCCCTAATGGTAACTGCCACAAATGTTGTGGTAAAGAATGCTACTGCTCCAATTTTCAGACAACCAGACATGCCCTTTTTGAACAGACACCATTACACTCCGGCACACACATGTCTGCCTGCCCTATCTTCAGACAGAAGTAACTGAATCACTTTCCTTCACTTCCTTTTTCCCCCCCACTTCAAAACCACATGCACCCACACAGGTTTTTCATTTTCCACCCAACATTTAGCATCTGTCACCACTGAACATGCTCAGTTTTCAGTGGGTTGCTTCACTGGCCCCACATCTTAGGTTTTGCCTCTCATATATATAGATATTTCTGCAAACCTTGGAGTTTCCCGGAGCCTACTGATAACTTCCTCTTGTATGTAGGTGGCACCTCTTTGGCTACATAAATATCCACTGAGACTCTGCACGCAAATTTCTAGTTCCATATATTTATAACAAACTCATTCTCCCACTGGGGATCTGGCAGGAGGAATGAAAATTGGCTAGGGCTTCGTGTCTAGCCAAGAGCCAGGGGGCTGTAGTAGATAAAGTGTAGATCTGGGGCTTGGGAGATCCAAGTTCAAGTTTCACTTAGCCATGAAACTCACTGGATGACCTTGGGCCAAGCTCTGTCACTCAGCCTAACCTGCCTTGCAGGGCTGTTGTAAGGATAAAGCAAATAGGAGGAAGAGGAGAATCATATATGCCATTTTGTGCTTATTGGAGGGAAAATGGAATATTAATATGAAATCATCATTGTTGAGGCTTCAGCTAGTATTTCTTTGGACGTTTAGCAGCATGTGTTGAAAAGACTCCCCTCCACACACACACAAAAAAAGACAGCTTTGTTCATTTGATTTTGCCAACTCCTGCTAGAGAAACGAAACTTAAGCCCATAACATCCCCCTTTCCTTTGAAGGAGGAAATGATAGTCAGGCACTCCCAGCTCTGCTGGTGGAGGAGCACATGCAGCTAGACTTCTTTCTTTTCATACAGTTGCACAGCTGCATGCTCCAAGACAGCCTGCCTCATCAGGAACTCAGCAGGTACAGGGGGGGTAAGAGAGAAGGGGGTAGAATTGTGCCCTTCCCAGCACAGTGTTACGGCACAGGGCATACTGTAACAGGTACGCTGTGTTACGCCCAGTGTCATGAAGTGCGGGAGAGTGAATGCACAACTAGAGCTGGAAAATTTTATTTTATTTAGTTTTTTTGGACTATGATTCCCAGAATCCCCCAGCCAACAAGTAACCTTCCCAAACCTGACACACAACTAGTTTTCCAGTGATACACTGTTTTGAAAAAGAACATAATACTTCTTAGGAGACACACAAAAAATTGTTTAAAAGACAATTTGCTCCAAAACTAAAAGTGGGAAGCCCATTCAAAAGGTTACAGAAGTAGAAAGGGAAGTGGAAAAAAGAAGAAAACTATTTTTTAAAAAAAGAGGATAAAAAAAATCTGAACAAAAATAAACCCTCACAAAACAGTTTGATAGCTTATAGATGGAAATTCAGGAACAAGTTGGTTCTTAAAATTTTGTTTTTAAGGTCCCTTTCACACCACACAGTTACAGCCCTTAAAGTGCCATGATTCCATCCTACGGAATCCTGGGATTTGTAGTTTAGGGAGGGTATTTAGAATTCTTTGTCAAAGAGTTCTAGTGTCTCGACCAATCTATAAACCCTAGGATTCCATGAGATGCAGCCATGACAGTTAAAATGGAATGATGGTGCTATAATTATATAGTGAAAAGGGACCCGAAAAGAAGGAAAATAAAATAAAATAATGAAGCATATACTTTGTAAGCTGGCTGGGTTTTTCAACACACGCTATGGATGGTGACAATTGTGGTTGGAAGCACTTTAAAGGCAGAGTCTGTGCATTACAACACCTCTCAGAATAGAAGCTGGTTCCCATGGCTAGACAATCTAGTGGCGACATGCAATATAAAACTAATGAAGCATTTGGAACACTGTCCCTATTTTATAGGCAGGATAATTAAAGGTGAGAGGGAAATACCAAAGGCTTCAAGGCAGGTCAATGGCATAGTGGAGCAACAAAATCCAGGTCTCTTGTCTCCTGGTTGCTTGGTTTCATCTGTGGGAACGGTGCTGTCATCAGTAACCATGGAATTCACTGACTGTTTGAAGGATCAATTGAGGTGAACTCTGACATTTGGGTTAAAGAGACCAGCAGATAAATTTGATAAAAGGTTGCAGAGGGACTAAGCAAGATGGAATCTCTGCTGAATGGACTAGGATATAGTTTAGTCCACATGCTATGCTTTCAGTGTGAAACTGTGTTTTTTTCCTTGAAAGCAAGTAAAGGTTTCTTACTGAGAAGGATGATAATACTAAGAAGAAAAAAAACCTATTTCCTGCTACTGTTAATCTTCAGCCATTCCTGCACTACACTGTTATAGTGCTATTGTTCCACCTTCAACATCCTATGGAATCTTGGGGTTTGCATTTTAGGCAGGGGCATTTAGAATTCTCAGCCAGTGAGCTCTTTGGCCTCAGTAAACTACAAACCCCAGCATTCCACAGGATGTTGAAAGTGGAATAATAGCACTATAACAGTGTAGTGCGGAAATGGCCTTCTCCTACAGTGTGTAGCCGCAGAGTATGTTCCTGATTGAATACATTATCATGCAAGAGTTGGCCTATGAACTGGTGAACAGCACATGTCTCCAAATATTCCCCAGAATCCTTTGCAACAAATAGGACAGATGAAGAGAAGTACAGGGATTCCAGTGCAGATATGTTTAGGTGTAGCTCTCCCAGCAACCCTAGCCAGCATATCTAATTATAAGGAATGCTGGGAGTTGCAGTCCAACATCTGGAGGGCCACTACACCTAATTAGGGCAGAAAGAGGTAGAGAGTTTAAAAAACCATCATCCTAGAGGTTCACAGATGATGAGAACTGTCAAGACCGGCATAGCAATGTTGTGGTTATGGTGAAGTGCAGCTGTTCTTCCTGACAGCCAGTAGCCATAAGTTCAAGGAGAATCCCCAAATCAGGTAGCCATGTAGATCCATGTCAAGAACCCAGTTTGAGATACCTTTAGCGTTATGAGGAGCAGGCCTTTTGAAAAACTAATGGATCTTAAACTTCCCATTCAAGTCCAAGCCATCCCAGAATACTTTGCACAGCAGATATAATTGACAGTAAGGGCCTAAATCCTGTTCTTAGTGCCAACAAGAGAAGACACACTGAATAAATAGTAACTTGATAATTTCTGTAACTCAGTGGGTCTGCTCTAGTTGAAATGAAAAACAGAACTCAGGGAAATATATTCTTGAGGAGGAAAATTAATTCCATTCCTTCAGGAACTACTGTGAGATGGCAAGTGCTGTTTTCTCTTACAAGTAAAATGTCCTTGAACTCCAGTGCTGTGAGTCCAGGTTCTACTACCGTGCTGGATAGGGGATGGTCTCAGCTTAATCCCACTGTAATCTGATCATTGCCACATGTTTAAATCTGATTCTGGATTCATAGAATCATAGAGTCTTAGAGTTGGAAGAGACCACAGGGGCTGTGTAGTCCAACCCCAGCCATGCAGGAATACACAACTACAGCACTCCCAAAAGATGCCCATCCAATCACTATTTAAAGCGCTCCAAAGATGGCGAGTCCACCCTCCTGGCCCCGAGACAATCTGCTCCACTGTTGAACAGCGCTTACAGTAAAGTAGTTCTTTCTAATGTTTAGACAGAATCTCTTTTCCTGCAGCTTGACTCCATTGCTCCACGTCCTAGTCTCTGGAGTAGCAGAAAATAAGCTTGCTCCATTTTCTACATGACCTCCCTTTCAATATTTAAAGATGGCTATCATGTCACCTCTCAGTCTTCTCTTCTCAGAGCTAAACATTGTTGTTGTGTGCCTTCAAGTCATTGCTGACTTATGGCAACCCTAAGGCAAACCTATCATAGGGTTTTCTGGGACCAAGAATGTATGACACACCCAAAGTCTCCCAGTGGGTTTCCATGGCTGAGCACTGAATTGAACCCTGGTCTCCAAAGTTGTAGTCCAATGCTCAAACCACTATACTATGCAGGCTCTCAAACTAAATGCATCCAGTTGTTTAAGCTGTTACTCATAAGGCTTGGTTTCCAGACCTTCAATCATTTTGGCTGCCCTCCTCTGGACACATTTCAGCTTGTTGATATACTTCTTGAACTGTGGTTCCCAGAACTGAACTCAGCATTCCAAGATTATATGAATTAGTCTGAAGGGTCTCTCTTCATCATACAACTGATAGTACATTCCAGTTTAAGAATTCATTTTCCCCTCATTGTGCAAATAGAGAAATCAGGGGTTGAGATGAATGTAAGGCTGGCTAATATGCATGATGGCTGGGGGATTCTGGGAGCTGTAGTCTCAAAAAAATAACTTCCCCATGCTGTGGATTTGCCACAATGACCAACTATATTAAAATGTATTAAAATAATAAAAACAACAACACTATTTATGGATTCTTAAAAATCAATGCTTTAAACAGTACTGCTTGCCAGTTAACTTGCTAATATGCTTGCCAGGCAACAGATTTAATTTTTTTTTTCCTTCTTTCAAATGAAAAGACCACAAAAACAATCTGCTCCGCAGAGGCATCTTCTCCTGCAGACTTGCTCAAGAGGACAGGAAAGGTTGAGCTTCAGATATTTTTCGCCTGGTAACAAGATGATGTCAGCTGTAAAGGAAAAGTGACCAATCAGCAGGCAGAATGAATCACATACTGCTGAGATTTCACCCAGACTTGTTTCCTAGCAAAGCCAGAGCAGAAGCCTGCAAAGTGCAAAGGGGGAATCTCTCTGCACTTCCTTTGCACTTGCAGCATAGACAGGATGTCTCCGGCCACTGTATTTGATTGCATTTGCATGGTGTCAAAGAAACCGGTGTGTGTGCATGTGTGGGTAGACACGCACCTAAACTTTGACCATTTTCTCAGCAAGATTATGTTTGCAACAACCACAGAGATAAACAGCCGATGAACATCAGCTTTGAACAGTTGCTTGCTTCTATATTTTGTCCTTTTGTAAACAAACTCTGAACCACCACGTTATATAATTGTTGGCAAACTCACCATGTTTCCATCCTCTTGATGGAGTTTGTACTCTTTAAATGATGGCTATTTTGCTGTTTGGGGTGATCTCTGATCAGGCATCTCAACCCAGACTTTGGAGATCCCAGGTTGTTACCCCAAAACATGGGTGACTTGGGGTCCACTATCAATGCCAGTTCCTCCTTGAAAAGGTGGGGAATATTAGCTCAAAGAGGAGGCCTGCAAGAGAGGGTAATCTAATGAGATATTTTACACTAATTTCTACCAGTACTTCTGCAGGGAAGAACCAGCCGGAGATCCAAAAGTAAGCTTAATTGTGTTTTATGGGGGAATTAATCACACACACAAAATCCAAGCAGTCATGCAATCAAACAAGGCTAACTGACAGAAAAAAGAGGAAAATTCTGGATAGTGAGATTTTTAGGGTGAAGCGGGTAATATTTACCAATTCACAGAACAGCAAAGAAGAAGCTATGTAGCTTAGACGCAGAGTCTAAGGACAGAACACAAACTGGAATTAGAGTGGCAGAGTGACAACCAGCAACCAGTGTACTGTGAGCTGACTAGCCAAAAACTGGGGTTTAAATACTCTTTTTCTGCCTGAGGGCTGAGCAGGGATTTGAACTCTGGTCTTCAGACTCATAGTCCAATGCTCAAACCGTTATACCACGACTGCCTGCTTATTCCCACATTTTACCTCCACCCTTGATTCTACCTCATTTGAGACAATTGTCTCAACTGAGAGTCCTGCTATTGGAGATGGTTCTATGTCCATATGGATGTTCCTCTGGCTTTTGTATAATGATGGTTGCCTTGTTGCAGTGATGTATACTCAAGTTGACTGACTCAGACTCAAGTTGGACTTAAGTTGCTTCAGTGACTTGACTCGGACTCGACTCAGCAACAAATGATGCACTGACTCAACTCTAGAGTTGTATATTTTGAGTGACTGACTTGCTGCCTTTGATTTAGTAACATAACACATTCATCCAGAAACTTTACGACTTTGAACAACACTTCCATCTCTTTTTGCTTACTGGTCACATAACAATCTGTCTCAAGCCAAAAGTGTGGGCTCACTTCTCAGAGGGGAAGAGCAAACGGATTAGGCAACAGACTTGAGGCAGGGTTGAGGTCTGCTCAGCAGCCTGTCCCTGCTGCATATAGGAGAAGCCTTCTAAAACTTTTCCTAAGAGCAGAAGACAAGACTGGCCCCTAGAATGCAGGGTGCATTTCTCAGAGGGGAACAACAAGTGTGTTAAGCAACAGACTTGTGGAGGAAGGATAGTTCCTTCTAAAGCTTTTGAAGCTTCAGTAATGGGAAGTAAGAAGAATCCTATTCCCCACTTCCAAAAAAGCCTCCAGCTTCGGAAGTGGGAAGTAAGAAGGATCCTATTCCCTGCTTCTGAAGCTGCAAATGGCAAAATCACAAATGTGGAGGGCTGACTCAGCTTAAATTGTTAAAACTGACTGTATTCAACTTTATCCCGAAACTCTAGAATATAGGGTGGGGTATAAAGTTGGCTCCCAAGTTTCAGACTTGACTTGAGACTTGAAGGTAAAGACTTGAGACTTGAAGTAAAAGACTTAAATACATCACTGCCTTGTTGCCTTCAAGTCATTTCTGACTTAAGCCAGCCTTCCAATAAACTTACCACAGGCTTTCCTTGACAAGCTTTAGTCAGAGGAGGTTTGCCATTGCCTTCCTATGAGGATGGAGAATGTGATGTGCTTGAGGTCACTGGATTTACATGGCTATTCAGGAATTAAAACCGGGGTTTCCTAGATTCCTAGATCAGCATTCAGATCACTACACCACAATGGCTCTCTACACAGAGTACACTGTTGAAATAAAAAACACAAACAAATGAAAACACACACGCACGCACACACATTTCAAGACAGCACTCTCACCCTGATATTCCTTTCCCTCTCCCAGCAATAAAAACATTGTATTTAAGCTTGATGGTGATCTACTCCTACTATCTTCCCTGCCCTCCCCATTTTGTTGGTTCTCCCTATCTGCATTTCCTTGTTTTCACAAAACTGCAGAACTGTAAAATTGGAAAAGACCCCAAGGGTCATCTACGGCAGCACTCTGTTAATGCATTTCTAACAGACTACGGGCTTTTCTGCACTACACTGGTATAGTGCTCTTATGCCACTTTCAACATCCTATGGAGTGGTGGGGTTTGCAGTTTAGGGAGGGGCCTTTCAAATTCTCAACCAGAGAGCTCTTTTGCCTCAGTAAACTACAAACCCCAGAATTCCACAGGATGTTGAAATAACAGCACTATAACAGTGTGGGGCGGGAAGGCCCTGCCATTCTGTTCACACAGTGGCCAGCCAGACGCTATGCTGAGCCCACAAACAGGACATGAGGACAACAGCATCCTCCCATCCCCCCGTCACTTATGTTCCCCAGGTTTTGAGCAGTGTAAAAATAGTCATTATAGCAGCAGGTTTACTGTATTTTGAAGTGAAGCAAAACCTATTATCACCAAAAGAGCTTCCCTCCCCCATGAAGACCAGCAAATCCAGTCTAAAATGACCCGCTTGCACTCTTGGTGGGCTTGCAAGATAACAGCCTCTTCTAATCGCTCTCCCTGCAGCCAGGAACCAACACAGGTGCCCTAGCCTTCATGATGGCTGCTCCCAGACAGGATTGCTCCCCTCCCTCTTGCCTGCCCACCAACAGGAAAGACTTTTTTGTCCAGCAGTGGCAACTGGCAGCTCCCATGCCGGTTGGGGTGGTCAATCTGCTCTGAGTTTTAGTTAGAACTTTGAAGGAACTATCCAAGGCACTGAACCCTGCCACCAGAACTGGTTCAGTTTCTTAGACAGTTTCTTTAAAATCTCAACTAAAATGCAAAGTGTATTCACGGCCACCAAGACATGGGAGCTGCTTGGACCACTGCTGCTCAAAGAGCTTTTTGACAACTGAGTGGCTGCTGAACAGCGGTTTTAATAAGGGATTACATACTTGTTTTTTACTTTTCTTCTACTGTATTTTAAAATTGTTTTAATACTGTTTTCACATTATAATTTCTATAAGTGTGTTTTAATATTATAACCTGCCCTGCTTCTAGCTGTGTTTGTGTGTGTGCGCGCACATGCATATGCCTTCAGGACACCTGTCAATTTATAGCAACCCCATGAACTTCATAGGGTTTTCTTAGGCAAGGAACACTCAGAGGTGGTTTTGCCAGTTCCTTCCTCTCAAATGTAGCCTACAGCACCTGGTAGTTGTTGGCGGATTCCCATCTAAGTCCTAACTGGATCTGACCCTGCTTACCTTTCAAGATCAGATGTGATCTAGTGCCTTAGGGTGTCATTACTTATCCTTGGTAGTTTGTGGAGGAAAAAAAAAAAGATTAACAAGGAAATGGCACAAGACTTGAAAAAAATGTCAAAATGCCTCAGAAAAGCCCATAAATTGAACTTTTGAAAAGTAAGTAGAAGATATTGCTCATTACACCAAGAAAGTAAATTCATTTCTATTTATGTTAACTTAGTTTTATTATGCCCTTCTTACCCAAGAGCTAACTTATTGCAGACAACTATATTACTTGTAGTGGTGGGTAGTGGCTTTCATATCAGTGGTTGCTGAATCTGCTCTGAGTTTTTGTCGAAATGTAAAGGATCTGTCCAAAGTATTAAATCCTATTCTCATAATAGGTTCAGCATATTGGGCAGCAGCTTTAGAATTTGGACTAAAACACAGATTCACTGACCCACTGAAGTGAAAGCCAGAAGCTGAAACAGCTTACCTGTAATTCAGTCCCTACGTATAACATGAAGGCCCATTCACACTACACAATTGTAGCATTGTATCCCACTTTAACTGTCATGGCAACATCCCACAGAACCCTGGGATTTGTAGTCTGGTGAGGCACTAGAGTGTTTTGGCTGAGAATTCTACATAATCTCCCCTAAACTGCATATTCCAGGATTCCATGGGATATTGCCATGGTAGTTAAAGTGGAATATAGCACTATAATTGTGTAGTGTGAATGAGCCCCCAATCTTTTTTACTAGAAATGCTGAGAACTTAATCTAGGTCTCTTCTAGGTAAAGTCCATGGTGGCTGCAATCCTGTGCACCTTCTCCAGTGAATTCAGTAAGGCTTTCTTCTGACTAGACATGCATCAGGCTATGCTAAAATTCTTTCTAATTAATTACTTTCCATATTAATCTTCAGCAAACCCTTTGTATTCCACTGCTGAGGCACATGTGACAATGCAGCAAACCAACCACACCATACAAAAACAAGTTACATAACCCTGAATAAATGCATACTAAATAACAAATGATGAATTCATGAACACTTTTATATGCATGCAAAAGAAGACAAAGAAGAATGAAGTGGCAGACGCATAGTTGAAAATCCATCATACAGATACATCAAGCATTTTAATTCAGTGCCTTATCTGGTTCAGAGTTCATCTGTCGGTCAGCGGCATCAGAACTTGCTTTACCATGCTGTTCAGTTAAGTAAGGAGCCAGAGTGGGCAACTTTGGCAAGTCCAGTTACCAATTTTGCTGCCCCCTACAACTCTGAGGACTGCAGTAACTGCCAGAAATGCAAAAATAAACAGACAGACAAACAATGGGCAGGAGGAAAACAAAACTGGAAGTGGACAGAAGTCTCTTTCTAGTTTTGAAAGACAAGACATTTTAAAAATGTTCAACAACACAGAGACTCTCTGAAAACTATATAGAGGTGATTCACAATTCTTGGCAGCTATTTAACTTTTCTTTTGACATAAAAAAGGAGTTCCAAGGGAGTCTGGGGAGGGAGGGGGGGTGTACCTGTATGTACATGTGTGTGTTCATGCACATGTGTATGGCCTCTGGATAGGTTCTGTTTCTGATGTGAGCCTTCTGATTTATGGTGATCTTATCACAGGGTTTTCTTGGCAAGATTTTTCAGAGGGAGATTTCCTTTGCCTTCCTCTGAGGCTGAGACAGTGTGACTTACTAAGGTCACCCATTAGGTTTTCAAGGCCAAGTGGGGATTTGAACCCTAGTCTCACAAAATCTTAGTCCAACACTAAGACCACTATGCCAAATTGGGTCCTGCTGAATTTCGAGAGAGTGAATGTGCAGAAATTGCCCACTCCAGAAATAAGAGGCTGAGTATCTTCTAATAATTATACCATTGTCGCTTGTGGAATTTTGTCTGAGTAACACAGAAAAGATTACAATACAGATTTCCTCCTAAATGAGTGATCAATATATTAATCTGTGTGTGTGTGTGTGTGTGTGTGTGTGTGTGAAATTTAAATTCCTCATTGACTTGCACCAAAGGGGAACTAAAAATAAATCCACCTGGGAGGGAACATAAATAGGTCGGGACTCATGCTGGGTTAAAACCAGCCAGGTGGCAATCCTGCAGAGACCACAGTAGTTATTATTACTGTTGCTGGTAAGTGTTCTGTGCTTCCCTGGCCATATAAACAAAAAGAGAGTTATGTCAAGAGTTTAATGACTGCTGTCAAAACACAGCGATGTCTGTAAGAACTTGGTATGAGTTGGGATGGTAAGACATTGCTGAAGGAATTTGAAAGAAATCAGAGGTCCTAAGAAAGGAACCAGCAGCAAGTTAATGGAACATTTGTGGGTGAGGTTTACAGTGCACGTAAATAGACAGGAGAAGTATAAACATCTCAGAAGATAGCTTGTCTCATTTTGCAGAAGGATAGTGTCAAAAAGCCAGCGTCTCCAAATGCTATTAACCACAAAAGAAGATGAGGGCCTGAAAACAGATGCAAAAAGGCAACTGAAATTTATGGGCCTGTGATATTTTTTTACTTAAAACTTGGGATAATCAAAGCTGGGATCATTCAGCAGCTGGCTGACATGGGCTACTTACTAATGTCACTTCAGAGCATAAGCTTTACAAAAGCAAGTTGAACTAGGAGAAATTTAAGCACGCCATGAGTTTTAATTTATGATGGACACTCCTGTATTTCAGTGGACACTCTCAAGATTTCATGGGCTATTTTCTGTTTTGGACAACTAATTGGGGGTTGCACATCTGAAATAAGTGTGTCTGAAGCAGCAAGGGGGCTACTTCCATATTTCTTTTATTCTTTTTATTTAATTTTCAATTAAAAGACATAGCTAAGCCCTTCTGTGCCATTATAAAAGGTATAAAGGAATCCTGTAACACGTAAGTGGATTGGAATCCACAAAAGCTTATGTTAGAAATTTCTTTTTCCCCAGTTAGCCTCAAAGGTGCTACAGGATTACTTTATACCCTTTTCCCCCATTGTTTGCTATCTTTCCACCCCAACTCCTCTTCCTCTTCCTCCTCGTTGCCCCTCTTCTCCTCGCCATCATCATCATCATCATCATCATCTTATTTTAGTGGATTGTGTTTTTGGAAGATTGGTGAGGAGTGCAGTTTTGGGGCTCCTAATTCATCCTTTGCCATTGCTATGATGCATATCCATGTACACATGTAGCTTAAGCTATTTAGAGGCCTATATAAGGTAGTTTAGTAGACCTCTTTCTCTCTGCTTTGGCTCCCATAGACCCTTGTATGCCTACTGAAGTAAGCTGTGCATTGTAGAGGCCATGGTCCACGCAGTATCATACACTTGTTATTGTCATCATGGTTTTGTTTTGTTTTATTCTGTATCCCACCTTTTCCCCCCAATAACGTGACCTAAAGCCTATTACAATCAGCCTTTCATGTCTGTGGGTTTCACATTCACAGATCTGATTATTTGCAAGTTTCTCCAACCCTTGCTCCCCGCACACACCTCAAGTGCCTGTTTTCTGAGGGAACCTTCCCTGTCAGAGGCTTCAGTCGGGCCACTCAGCCCTTTAAAAACCTGCCTCTGATCCTTTTCCTCCACCAGCAGCTGCCCAGCCAGCTAAGGATGACTTGCAGCCCAATTTCTCAGCACCACAAACCTTCCCCCGCATGCCCCCGCGCACAACCAAGGAAGGAGATGGGCAAGAGAGAGAAAGTAAAGGGTCCACCATTGCAATCCACCCCCTTTCCCTCTCTTTTCCCTGATCTGGTTTGAATGCAAGGTGCCCTTTCTCCCCTCCATGCCTCAGCCCCCTTTCCACAGACAAACGCACACATTTTGATATTTGTGATTTTTCCACTTCTGCAGAGGTCCTGTGCCCCTAATCCTGGCAAATGTGAAGGGATGACTGTACTAAAGGCAATACAGATTAAAACTATAGAAAACATTTAAAAAGTATAAATATAAAAGTTACTTAAAAAACAATTAAACAATTTATAAAGTTAAAACTATTAAAATTAATCAAAAAGGCTGTATACAAACCAAAAGACAGCAGAGCATCTCTTTAAAAGCCCATCTCAGTCATTTTCTAAATGACTGACAGCATAAGAATGCTTTGACTTGCTGGTGGAAAGAAAGCAAACTGTCAGCCATCCTGGCCTCCCTAGGGAGGGAGTTCCACCATCTAGGATCAGCCCCTGAGAAGGTCCTATCCCTTGTTCCAACCAAATGAACCTGAGAAGGTGGTAGGACAGACAGAAGGGCCTCTTCTAAAGATCTTAGAGCTTTAGTGGACTCATAAAAGATGCAGCTCTTCAAATAGTCTGGCCCCAAGCTGTTCCCTTACACATGTGGTTGTCATTTCTTCACCACTGTCTCACTGACATATTCAGTTAATGGTTGCACAAGCGGGTTCTCTAAGTGTCACTATTTCACATAGACCTAAATCCCTTTGATAGTCCTGGGTAGAGTAGAGCCATTAAATGAACTGAATTGTTCCTGCACGTTGATTCACAATTCAGCAACTGATTTTTTGGGTCTACTCTAGTTAGGATTAACCGGTAGGATTCCAGCCATACACTTCTGAATTCTTGGATGGTGCATAATTATTTGTCAGTGCCTTCAACCTATCACTTGATTCACTGAGATTGCAGAAACGGCCATTATACATTCCCCATTTCACAATGGGGCAATAAGCAGGCACATTGACAGGTAAACAATCAGTTGCAACACGTTCGTATTTTGCAGAAGGGTGGTATAGCACAACCATCATGCAACTATAATGACTGCTGATTTACACTACACAAGGACAATGTAGGATCTTACCCAGAGACAGTACATCCTAGATATCTTTGCAGTTGGTGCCAGTCTGTGGCAGTCACTCCACTGATAAGAACGCTTTTTTCCCCTTGAGATCAAGGATCTTCCTTCCCAGTTCTGGTGCTGTATTCAACCTCCATCAGTTGAGGTATTTCTTTTGTCTCTGTCCTAGATAGAAGAGAGCTAACTGCTTGTTTGAAAGATCTAGTGGTCTGGGAATATAACAAATCCCATATATTCCCAGAGCCTTGCTATACATCAGTTATGTCTACTTGCAGGTGATGGGACAAGGAAAGAGAACTTTTCTTGCCTTTGTTTCTGTTTCCTTTTCTTTTTTAACTGTTATTTGCTGTCAGGTTATGATGAGCCTATGAACCTTCATAAGCCCCAGATCAACAGGCTGGTTTTGGGTCTTGCAAACTCACAGCTGTGGCTTCCTAGATGGAGTCAATCCACCTGCTATATGGTCTTCTTCTTTTCCAACTGTCTTCATTTTTGCTCTATATTATCATTTTTTCTAATGAGTTGTATAGGGCCATTTCTGCACTACACTGTTATGGAGAACATATTTTCGTTGCTAATCCAATTTGTTGTGTTCTTTTGGGGTGAGGAAAATCTCCTTCCTTCCATTTCCTTCTCCTAAATTCCTTTAAATATGTGATCCTCAATAGCATGGGTAGGCATAAGACAGTGTTTGTGTGTGTGAAAAAGAATGCCATCAAAGCAACATAGAGGCTCTCATTAGAAACACTGAAGGCTGTGATCATTTAATCATGAAGAACCTAGGCCCAACCTGGTGTCTTCCGTATGTTTTGTATTATAACCCCCATCAACTCTAGACAAGATGGCCAATGGTCGGAGAAGATGTGACATCTGTAGGGCACCAGTATGGGGGGGAGCAAACAAATTTGGAGCCAAAATTGACTTCGCTAGGAAAGAGCAGAAAGATGAGCAAAAGTGTGGAGAATGACTGCAACCAGTTCAGAACTTGTAGAGTGGACTATTATCATTTGGTCTATGTTTTTAGCTAGTTTTAATTCTAATTTTCTGAGAGTTTAATGCTTTTTTGTTTTTGTATACTGTGAATGTTTAACTGTAGATCTTTCCGCACTACACAATTATTGCACTATAATTCCACTCTAACCACCATGGGCTGCCACTCATGGAATCCTGGAGTTTGTAGTCTTAGGAGGTATTTGGGAGGTCTCTGACTGAGAATTCTAAATATCCCTCCCTAAACTGCAAATCCCATGATTCCACAGAACAGAATGGTGGCAGTTAAAGTGGAATCATAGTGCCACAGTTGTGCGGAAGGACCCTATATCTGTTTTAACTATTGTACGCGGCCTTGATTCCTAAACTGGGGAAAAGGTGGGATATACATATAATAATAATTGGCAGAAGTCACTGTCACAATTATAGATGCATAACCTGGAGATATGCATCTATAAAACTGATTCATGTTCATGGTCTCTACTTATTCACAATTGTGGCTCTCTATCTTAATAGTCTCCCCGATGCTACTTTACTGGGCAGAGATAGAAATCTGTTCTCCTGCCGATCAGGATGTAGCAGAGTGATGTTTCCACCCCACGATTGATTAGATAGTTGTGCATGGTTGCACATTTCAAATCAATGCACAGTGCTCATTTGGTTGTGCAACACTGTGATTCTTTAATGAGGTAGTGTAGCGTAACCAAGGTATCACTGTAAAGTTATGCTCTGTCTTTTCAATTAAGGATCTCAGCCATTGTTTACAAGCCCTGTCCAGACCAGAATCCCTTCCCTACCAATAATTTACAACAGGAGTTTTTTTTTGTGAAACTTACAGACAGGGTGTGGTGAGAAGCTTCTGAATGGAAACATATTACAGACAAATATATAAAAAAAAAATCTTCCCACATCACAATCCTGATTTAGCTCTAGTCTTCTAACATTGACTGTTTAGTTTTAAACAAACACAAATAGCTGTATCAAGGGTGAGGAAGCTTTTTCAGTTTCAGGGGACCAAATTCATGTTTGGGAAAGGTTGGGATGTATGTGTGTGTCATCCTTGAACCTCCCCCACAACTTAATTGAAAAGTAGCTTCAATTACTTTACAACTTTAATGAAAATTAATTTTGTGTGCTGCTGTTGAGGGGGGGGGGAATCAATCATAGTGTTATTTTATAATATAACCAAGCCAATGCAATTCTTGGTTGTATCAATTGAAGTATGGTGTCTAGATCAAGTAATTGCACCACTCTATTCTGCTTTGGTCAGACCTCATCTGGAATACTGTGTCCAGTTCTGGGCACCTCATTTCAAGAAGGATATTGACAAGCTGGAACATGTCCAAAGTAGGGCAACCAAAATGGTGAAGGATCTGGAAGCCATGCCCTATGAGGAGCATCTTAGGGAGCTGGGTATGTTTAGTCTGCAGAAGAGAAGGTTAAGAGGGGACGAGAGAGCCATGTTTAAAGATCTGAAGGGATGTCATGTCGAGGGGGCTTGTTTTCTTCTGCTCCAGAGACTAGGACAAGGAGCAATGGATTCAAACTACAGGAAAAAAAATTCCACTTAAACCTCAGGAAGAACTTCCTGACAGTCAGAGCTGTTTGGCAGTGGAATATGCTGCCTGGGAGTGTGGTGGAGTCTCCTTCCTTGGAGGTTTTTAAGCAGAGGCTGGATGGCCATCTGTTGGGAATGCTTTGATATGTGTTCCTGCATAGCAGGGGGTTGGATTGGATGGCCCCTGTGGTCTCTTCCAACTCTATGACTTTATGACTCTATAATATCCTTTGTTATTATTTTTTAAAAAGTGACAGAAGGAGCAACTTGTTTAAAAAAAGAACCTTCAAAGCTCTGGTCAGAATGAGGCGCTTACTTCAGGACAGATTCTGGAAAGTGGCACCAAGGTACCAGAGGAAAGATCTGTGTCCCACGTAGCCTGCTCTGAGCACCCAGACTAGTTTGTTTCCTTCAGGTGTGATGGAGGCTGCTCCCCACTCACCATTGCTGAAGACAGCCTAATCTGCCAGTCCAGCTGGCTTTGTGCGTGGAACAAGCTGGGCAGATGGAAGCACAACTTTAATCCTTTCCTCAGCGAGCAAAATATCTTACAGGCTGCAAAACATTTTGGTACCTCTTGTTTGCCTTCCCTGTATGTCTTCTTAAGCCATCATAGTTCTCACTGAAACACCTCACCAAACTGTAATAAGTATCTTTTCTCAGGATGCAAAAAACATTGTTTCTGGGCATTCACAGGGGTAACTCCATGATGGTGGTGATGATGATGGTGGTGATGATGGTGATTTGCATCCTTCCTTTGTTCCAAAATTGAGTCTCAAGGAGGCTTACAATTTAGAAAGAATAGTACAGCTACAAACACACAAGCGAACATTAAAATGGAATTACCATCAGCCCTCCATATCTGCGGATTCTATATCCACAGATAAAACCAATTGTTGGAAAAATCCCAGCACTGTCTCTCCCCACTGCTTGTTCTAGGACAAATGAGGCTTAGGTAACATAGAGTTTTGTTTTCCTTTGCATGACAAAGCCCTCTCCTATCCAACCTAAAGTCTCACCACTTGCTCCTGTGTCATTTAAATCCATGGCTATAAATACCTTTGGTATCCAGGTAACCAGATCATGTGACCCAAGACAGCTCCTAGGGTCATCAGCCTTCTAAAAGACCCCACTTCTCAGACCTCTTTCTCTCCTTTGCCATTTTTGCTTCTACATCTTTCTTTCTGACCATGCTTTACATATCCACCAAAAAGAGGGTAAGTTAAGAATGAAGCTCCGGTTTTACCTAATCTAGTTTATTTTTAGCTAGTTAGGATCCAGGGTCTCCAATGTATATATAATTGTAAAATCCATTAGTAATTTTTTCTAAGTTTGTAACCTGAAACTGCCTGCCTTGTTTTGTTTTCTTAGTTTCAGTTCAGAAAAGCAAGGTAGAGATTGAGGCATGCTTTTTCTACTACTCTGGTAAAGGAAGGCTGATTCCTAATAGTTGTAGCTTTCATAGAATTTCCCAAAAAGGGCTAACACCCCCTGGGAAATTCTAATTCCGAACAGCAATCATGACTTGAAAATATTCAAAAGAAAAAAATTGCAGAAAGCAAACTTTGACTTTGTTATTTTATATAATGGATGCCATTTTACTATACCACTGTACATAATGGGACTTGAGCATCCACAAATTTTGGTATTCACTGGAAGTCCTTGAACTAAACCCCAGCAGATACTGAGGGCCCAGTGTAAACTATTCACAACATTAAAACAATTTAAAATACACTTAAAAAGATATTATAAACAGCTCAGTTTAAAACAACACAGGACCTTTGGCCTGTTTTTTTTTTAAAAAAAACAAAATCATTCTGTTTTAAAAGCCTATTAGAATAAGAAGGTTTCCACCTACTGACAGAAGGATGGCAAGGAAGGACCCATTCTGATCACCCTTGGAGAGGAATTCCAGAGTCTAGGGGCAGCCACTGGGAAGGCTCTGTTACAGCACCATGCACCCTCAACAATTGGCATGGTTTAATTAGCAAATATTATTTAATTGACACTATTAATTGGCATTGATATTAATACCTGAGATGACTGGGAGGTCACACTGGAAAAGGCATATTACTGACTGTAAACATGAGATTGCAAGGCAAGTCAAGCACACTTACTTCTTAGGCAGGAACCAAGTCATTTTCAGGCTAATAGTGTGGACCTTCTCAACACAAACAACACAAACCAGACATCTCAGAGCTGAAAGGGGAAATTCCTACCAAATTGTGATTGTCTTAACTCTGGTCCCAAGCACCTGAACGTTTCCCTATTGTTTCCCCACCCTTCCACAATGTATGGCTATAACGACAGCCGTTAGCCTTTTGTCACCTGAATACTAAGACCATTAGCTCCATCTGAACTTCATTGTTTGTGTTGCAACTCCCATTGTCTGCTTGGCTGGGAGAGCGATTCACACCCATACCTACAGGATATTTTTCAGGTATAAGAACCCCTGATTTCAAGCTGTCCAGTGCAGTCTCTTGCCTTTCTGAATGCCACACTGTCCATTTGATTCCCAAATGAGAACTGTCCTCAAGTGCCTACCTAAGCCATGCCACTGCTTTCATCACTGCTCTCTGGAGCGGTAATTGTAGCCTCATCCCTGAAAGTCCTCTATCACACTTTCCTCCCTTTTCCTTCAGCTAGTCCTTGTATGCTTGTGTGAGTGCTTGGATCTTTGTATACTTGTGTGAATTTTTCTCAAGAAAACATATTTTTAGTTTACAATTGAAACTCTCTGGCTGGTTCTTTCCTGCAAGGAGCCCATAAATATAGATGGCAGACCTCATTAACTTACCCCCTATTTGCAGGCCTCCTGACTTTGAGCTAAGTAATTCCCCACTTTTGAACGAAGGTACTGGCATCGCTGGTGGGCCTTTATGGCATCTACATTTTGGGATAACAGCCCTATGTCATGTGTCCACCAAGCACGCTTGTGATGGTGGTGGGACTGAGGGAAAGGCCTTTCCGGAGGATCTCAGGAGCCTGGCAGGAACCACAGAGCCAAGAATGACAAAATCTTTTAGGAATCATAGGGCCAAGAATTACAGAGTTGGAAGGGAATCCTGAATCTCTTTGGTGCAGGATTGTTAGGTACTAGATAGGTAATTCAGGTCAACCTCGGACCCTGTAACAATATTTTCCAGAGAAGACCAATTCATATCTTTTGTCCAGAGTCATCAAACATTGAGACAGCAAAGGACTGAAGAGAAGTAGGGTGTGTGCGTGTGTTTTACGTTTCTCTTTTCTTTTGTTCTTCATACAGCCATTGTCAGTCTATATTTAATGTCTCTTTTTGCTGTGTCCTCTCAAAACGTCTGTCAATGCAGATTTCAAAGCAAGGTCATATAATTGATCTATGCAACAATCAGTGGATATTTTTAGAAAGGCTCTGCTCCAAGACCCCACAATCCTTTTTTATTGCCTCTGAGCACCATCAGTACCGTTCCCAAGACCTAGCCATAATGACACCTAACTCTTTCTTTGGTATAGCTGCAAGTAATTGAAAAAAAAAAAAAGAAGAAAGATAAAGAATTCCTGTGGTGTGTAAGTATGAAAAGTTCAGATTGTTCTCAACAACTATAATTCATTTGCCTGCAGAGATGGGTGGCATTTCCATATATTCATTTATTTATTTTTCTGCCTTTCTCTTTGCACTGAATTAAAGGCGGTTTACAAGCATTTTAAAAAGGGAACAGTTAAAAATTTATTCATGCAAAAGTTTTTTAAAAATTAGATGACAATTAAATAAAAAGCTCAAAGTTTAAAAAAAAACAGAAGATAGAACATCGTTTTTAAAAGAGATAAAAACACAGCCCTTTCTCCCGCATAAATTATAAGTCAAAGTCCTCCATGAGTACCGGCTTCCCTCACTTATCTGACAGGTTAGAGACCAAAGCACTGTCCAAAAGTGGAACTAGTTAAGAAGTGGAATCTATGTATTGTACTGTAGAGAGTATGAAGGCCTTATGGGGACTGACCACATGCACGCAGCTTGAAAACTCTTCTCAGCCAGCTTGGTGCCTTTTTTCCCCCTCTCAGGTTACTTTGCAAGCAGCATGGCCACTCAAACGGTCCCAAATGAGCCTCCTTAGGCAAAAAGAGCTGATGAATGAGTGGAACCCCCCTCAACTTAATGGAATTTCTCCTTAATTTGAAAGAATGAGTTGTCAGATAATGTGCTATCAAAAAGGCAAGGGCTTCCTGTAAAAGGCTTTGCCTGTTGGAGAAAAAAAGTAGAAAGAAAAGCTGTTCCTAAACTGTGGAATTCCATCCTGCAGGAGGTTCAGCTGAACCGAAACTGTGGAATTCTATCCTGCAGGGGCCAGCTGAACCTCCTGCAGGATGGAATTCCACAGTTTAGGAACAGCCACCAAGAAGGCTCTCTCCTGTGTCCTCTCCAAATGTGACTGTGATGGGACAGAGAGAATGTTTTCCCCCAAAGATCTGGGCAGGTAGTATATGGGCCATTTCCACACTAGCCTGTTATAGTGCTATTATTCCACTTTCAACATCCTCAAAGGCCCCTCTCTAAACTGCAAACCCCAGGACTCCATAGGATGTAGAAAGTGGAATAATAGCACTATAACAGGCTAGTGTGGAAATGGCCATTGTCTTTTAAACAGTGTGGACATAAGCTGTATGGAGTTGTAAAAGGTCATTACCAGCACTTTGAATTCTGCCCAGAAATATACTGATAACCAGTAGAGTTGAACCTGCTCTGGGACATTTAGTGTGAACTTTAAAGGAAGGACTCCTGCTCCTGAAAGAGAAGGGAAAGAGAATCCCGCATCTTGGGTAACTCATTTGAATTTTGAAAAGCAAGCCGAATCATGGCCCATCTCACATGGAGGATACCAGCTGCTACTGCTTCCATTTTCTCATTTGGCTGTAGCATGTGGAAATTGATATCTTTTTTGAATATGAAACTCATTGAACTCTAGATCAGTGCTATTAAATTAATGGTCTCTGAGTGTCTCAGAAAAGTGCTGGTCTTTGAACCATTGGCAAGTTTCTAGGAAAGAAAGAAATTTGTGCCAATTGGGTACAAATATGGTACCATTCCCTGGTACACTGGGAAAAAAAATAGTCTCATCTCCCACATCAGAAAGCCTGAGAAGCACTGCTCCAAATAACCTAAAATGACTCCTCAATCCAAATTCAGAGGTTGTGATCAAGCAGACAGACTGAGGATGGAGAATTTTCTTTTTCCCCCAGTTCCCATCACCAGCTCAAAGTCCAATAAAGCTCTCAGCATCATAGGGACCCTTTCCTACATCAGCACATTTCTCTATGTGCCATTGTGGATTTCTGTAGCCACAGGTAGCACATAACAGGAAGGAGCAGTGGTAATAGTGTTGCCATGAACAATTGCTGGCTATGCTGGCTGCAGCATTCTGGCACTTGTTATCCAAAACAATGAACATTACTAAGCTTAGTTCCCTTTTGTTATTCCTGTGGTTGGCATTTCAATCAAGATCTTTTGCAGATTTTTTCCCCCCAGTTTAAATTTGTGTTTGAATTTCTAGGTGCTGACAAACATAAAAAACATTTAGGGTTCTTTCAGACTGCCCAAGGGTTCTGCTAAATGTCAGTACTTTCTGTTTCAAGATTACATGGCTTGTAACAATTGCTTCTGCTCCTGCATCCAGTTGTACTTTAAATATACCCGGGTTTTGGGCCAGTTTTGTCACTGATTGTGGAGGAGTTTAGTGATGCTTGTGATCTGCATGTCTCTTTCCAACAACTCTTTTCTCCCATGTAAGGTATGATTTACTTCTGTGCCCCTATCACCTCCTCCATGAACAAAACATTTGCCCCCATGGTCTTCCCCCACTCTCCGTGTATTCATTTTTTTAAAAAATATTATAGTCATAATGTTAAATTGCTATGCCACTTTAGATCTACAGAGGCCCCTCCACTTTTGTGGGGGTTCAGGGCACAGAACCCTTCCAAAAGTGTAAAACTATGAATAATGCCCCACCCCCACCCCAGTGAGTGCTTCCCATCCCATTCCCTTCTGGGGCTCCTCCTTCCCATTCCTTTTTGCCCAGCTGCACATGCCTTCCTTCCATGCATCTGGGCAAAAGGCAAGGGAAGGAGAGGAGGCAGTCCCTTGCATGGAGGAGGTGAGCATGTGCTCTCACCTCCCATTCTCCCCCTCCCATTTGCTTGCCTTTTACTCAGGTGCACGTGCCTTCCTTCCACATGCCCAGGCAAAAGGCAGGTGAATGGGAGGGGGCAGTCCCATGCATGGAGAAGGTGCGCATGAGCCCTCACCTCCCATTTGCTTGCCTTTTACTCAAGTGTACATGGCTTCCTTCCACATCCCTGGGCAAAAGGCAAGCAAATGAGAGGGGGCAAGCCCTGCATGCAAAGGCAAGGGAATGGGAGAGGGACACTGGAGGAAGGCTTGCATATTCCCCTCCTATTTGCTTGCCTTTTGCCTGGGTGCAGTGAAGGAAGGCACAGGTGCTGGGGCAAAAGGCAAGGGAATGGGAGAGGGAGAATGTTTGGGGAAGGCTCACATGTGCCTTGCAAATAAAAATTCAGGAAGGTCAAAGCCCCAAATGTGGAGGGAGGACTATATAGCTATAAAAGAAAGGAGGGGAGAAAGTCAGTCAGAAATATAAGGATGGAAGTGTAATTATGCACTAATCAGTGGCTATGGTCGCTACTGAGAGCCAGTGTGGTATAGCAGCTTGAGTATCAGACTGTGATCCTGGAGACCAAGATTCAATTCCCCACTCAGCCACGGGAACCCACTGGATGACCAGGAATGCATCATACATTCCCAGCCATAGAAAGCCCCATGATAGGTTTGCCTAAGGGTCACCACAAGTCAGAAACAACTTGAAGGAACGTAACAACAACATGGTTACAGGTAATTCTAGTAGGATTATTTAGTTGGATCTGTAAAGATAAAATATGTCAAGTCCTAGACAGACAACTAGCAACCAGCAGGCCAGAACTTACTCACAGCAACAAGAGCAGGAATGGTCCAAGCAAAGCAAAAGTCCCAAAGCAAACAAAATCCACAAAGGCAAATCTGAATCAGTGTCAGGCAAGCAGAGGTCTAAGAGAGCCAGGGTTCAGGAAACCACAACACAGGACATCAACCCTGAGGAGATAAGCCAGCTTTTGCCTTTTATAGCTAATGGTGTTGCCACAGGTGTTCCCGCATTAAAGCCCATTTGTCACTTAAAGAGCTGAACACTTGAGACCTTCTTTCTGGCATTGTCTATCCCATAAAGTAAGAGTCTGTGTTGTTCCATCTTCTGATATTTTTTCCCCTTGCTCAGGCTCCTGCTGTTGGTTGTTATTTTCCACTAAGCAAACTTCTGGGGAAATTTCTGCCCCAGATTTGGAACCCTCTTCCTCACTGTCAGGGTCTCCTAGGCAGGGCATGACAGAATAATGTATATATTTCTTTTATTACAATTTGGCATGGTGGGTCAGAGCCCTTTTGTGTTTCAGAAACTTAATATTTAGTGTTTTAGTTAGTGTTCAGTATTTTAAATTAGTGTTTTAGTATTGTGTTCCAGTTTAATTTTAGTTTTCTTTTCTTTCCTATATTACTTTGATTGTGGATTGGATTGTTTCCGTTAGAAAAAATTAAAACATAGTCTTTTAAAAAAGAAAAAAAAATAGAAATGTAAAGAGGAAATGAAAATGAGAGAAAATCTCTGTAGTACTTAAGGTGTCATTAAGCTGTGGCATGAGCATGGTTTGTCTCCATCCCTACCTTTTCCTCCACGGACTATTCGAGTCCCGGTTTTGAGGGATGTAAATAAAGTGATTTATTGATAGATGAACTCAACTCCTCTGCCCATTCTCTTCCAGATTTAATGTTTTAAAACTGTCTTATTAAAGTCACAGTGCTAAAATGCTATACCACTTTAGCAATGTTACTCTTAAAAAAAAAGAAAGGTAGGGGAAAGAAGAAGAAATGTTCAATCCGGTAACTAGAAATACAATCGACCCTTCACATTTATGGGTTTAACTTTCACAGATTTGCTTATTTGGGCGTTTCTCCAACCCCTGCCCCCCAGGCACTTCTTTTCTGGGGAACCTTCCCTCTTGGTAGTTCTGATCAGGCCGTGCAGCCCTTTAAACCAGCCCCTGGGCCTCCTCCTCCTCCACCACTAGCTGCTACCTGGCCAGCTAAAGATGTCTTGCAGCAGAATTTCTCAGCACCACAAACCTTCTCCTGATGTCCCACCGCCACAAGGAAGGAGATGAGTGAGGGAGAGGAGGTATAGGGCCATCATACCAACCCATCCCCTTTCCTTCTCCTTTCCCTGACCAGATTTGTACCCTGGGTGCCCATCCTTCCCACCATGCCTCAGCTCCATTCGCAAAGATACACACACACACATTTTGATTTTTTGTCATTTTTCCACTCTTGTGGGCATCCTACTCCCCTAACACTAGTGAATATAGAGGGTTGACAGTAAAGGTTTGCCAGACTGAAAATGGGAAAGGGCTCCTGAACCTTTAGTAGGTGTATAGAAGAAGGAATTTCAGCAGATGTTGTTTGTCAAGCAACCAGGCAACAAGCAGCACCTGCTCAAATTCCTGCTTCTACACAACAATTAAAGATGCAGGAGGTATCTCCAGTTTTCACCCTGGCAGAAATGAAAGTTGGCAGAAAAGCTCTGTGGCAAAGATCATACCCCCATTCCAAATGTTATCAGTGGAACATCCGAAAAGTACATCAAAAGGAACCAAGACAATGAATACAGACACGTGACATTTACTCTGGGCTGTATTTGAAACTCTTGGGTCAGAAAAAAAACCCCATACCCTGCAGTGGGTTTTAAAAATTGCTGCTAAAACCAGGAATTCACAGGAAAAACATTGGGGGGAAATGTTGTTTTGCTATCAGGAAAAAAAAAGAAAAAAGGAAAGGCCCCTAGTTTGGTCATCTTGGCTTCTAGGGAGAGTCTATGTTTGATTTGTTCTTGGGCCCATTTATTTGTCCTTTTGGCAGTTCTTGGGCACATTTATTTGTCCTTTTGTCAGTCCATGTTGAATTCTCATCCAGCACCACATTTCAACTCAGCTGACTCTCTTCCTATCAGCTTTCTTCACTGCCCATCTTTCACAACTATACATAGGAACTAGAAACACTACGACATGGGTGATTCTGGCATTGTTATTTAATGTCAGACTTTCAACCTGAGGATCTTACCTACTTCTTACATAGCTGCTTTTCTAAGTCTTAGGCCATTTCCACCCTACAGTGTTATAGTACTATTATTCCACTTTCAACATCCTGTGGAATTCTGGGGTTTGTAGTTTACTGAGGCCAAAGAGCTCTCTGGCTGAGAATTCTAAATGCCTCTTCCTAAACTGCAGACTCCAGAAGTCCATAGGGTGTTGAAAGTGGAATAACAGCAGTATAACAGTGTAGCATGGAAATGGCCATAGTCTTTTCTTTTTTTTTTTTTTTAAGATTTAAACATTGAACTGTTTATTGAAGTCACAACTACAGACCTATTCAATAAACCAACTCAATAGTGTTGTTTGGTGTA
Organism: Cyclura pinguis; assembly: GCA_030412105.1. Classification (NCBI taxonomy): domain Eukaryota; kingdom Metazoa; phylum Chordata; class Lepidosauria; order Squamata; family Iguanidae; genus Cyclura; species Cyclura pinguis. The sequence goes on along the minus strand of CM059601.1, from coordinate 271,709,045 downwards.
CACACAGTATCACATCACTTCTGTTCGTCTTCAAATTTAGGTTCTTTGAACTTGAAGTCCAGAAATTTGGTCAGATCTCCACCACCATACAACCATTGGAGCTTCGCAATTTGTTCATTCATTTCCTTCTCATATTCGGGGCCCACATCAACAGGGCCACCAGCTTTTTGGCTCTTTGTGTTGTATTTTCTGAACTTGTCCAAGAAGAGTTTCTGTACAGGATCAAGTTCCTTTGCCTTATTAAACACAGTGGTGCAAAAGCCAATATTTCTAAGTGGATAGAGAGCACTGAATGGAAAATAGAAGAAAACCTGAACAGCTGTTCGAGAATCATGATGAATTGAAGGAAATGACTTTAGTCTTTTTCAGTTTCTTGACTATATTCTCCATTTTGCTGCATGCTGTGTATTTAATGTCAGGTCTAGTTTAGCCCTTTGCGACACTCATAACAAGAAGAGAAAGGAGGCTATACTCAAGGCAGAAATGAAGTGCTCTGTCCATATATGTATTTTAGAAATGTGGAACCTCAAAGGAACCCAGTCTGGTTGGTTATACTCTTCAAGCATTGGTATGAATTAGATACTCTGGTTGGACAGGAATTTAATTTCAGCTTTTAACAATCTTGCTGGTTTATCAAAAGCCCTAGTGCACCACTTCTTTTGAAGCTCAGGTCAAACATTAATTAATTCTCTGGCAGGAGAGTTGGGGTTTTTTGTCTGGCTGCAGTTCCAGAACTGGCTTTGCTCTGTGCACACACATAATGCAAATCTGGTGCTTGGGGAAAGACTAATAAATAGTGTATGCAAATGAGGTATAATCTAGTCCAGTCGCAATAGATTGCAACACTGAAACTCTGGAGCCTCTGTTTGCTGTCTGGTCTGTGTACAAAGATATTGCAACGACCTTGGTTGCTCTGCCTTGTGAAGAGGCAAAACTATTTTTTTCTGTTGGTCGTGTCAGTATCTGGTCCCTGATGAAAAGAACCAGACTTTAAAGGGCCAGCATCACTTGCTGAGAATAGAATAGAGCCTTCTCTGTCTATACTAGATAGTTATCACAGTTTGATATCACTTTAACAGTCACACCTCCATCCTATAGAGTGCTGAGATTTGTAGGCTGCTGATACATGTAGACTTGTCTGCTAGAGTTCTGGTAATCAGGACAGTGGACTACAGTTTGGCAGAGAATTCTAAGCCCCTCACCAAGCTACAGATTTTCAGATTCCATAGAATACAGCTGTTAAGGTAGTATGAAAGAGCTGAAAGAGCAGATACACTGTCTCGTTCACATCAGGCTTGTGAAGTTCAGAAGTTATCAGAGCTAGACCAAGATATTTTTCTGTCTGAGGCAAAAGGCAGAAATTGCATTTCCCCCTTCCTCAACCCATTCCCCATAATTTCAGGCACAGAAGCAACCTGGACTGACGACTGAATTTTACTTCAGCACTGTTGATGACACTAAGTCCTCCACTGTATCTAAGAGCAGGGTACTTTAAGGGGTGCAAAACATACTATGTTGTACATACTGCCCTGCAGGAGATGGGAATGGCTGGGAAGGGGTTCAGGAGGAGTGGCCGAGGGAGCTGCCAGTGCTGCCTCTCAATGTCTGCTACTCCATGGTGTCTAATGGTAGAGCCGGCGCTCTGAGCTCTAGTAATGATGTGCATTCTTAGATAGTACTGTTGCATCTTAAGAGGATCTTTGGCAAAGGGCCTTTGAGAGGTGGAAATTCAGTAATTGTTGGATTGTTACTCCCATCAGACCTGCAGAGCATAGCCCATGTCAAGGAATGAGACTAGGGGGCGGGCTCAGTACCCCACTTGTCCTAATCGAGTTGCAGTCCAACAAAATATAGAAGGCCACAAGTTTCTGACCCCTCTGTAAATGAAGGAAGGATATCTGAATGATGCTGTAACGCAATTTATAGTGTCAGTTCTAAAATGCAGGGATGGTGATGAGTGTCACTAGGACCATTTCCACACTACACTGTTATAGTGCTATTATTCCACTTTCATCATCCGGTAGAATCGTGGGTTTTGCAATTTGGGGCAGGGGGCATTTAGAATTCTCAGCCAGAGAGCTGTTTGGCCTCAGTAAACTACAAACCCCAGAATTCCACAAGACGCTGAAAGTAGAATAATAGTACTATGACAGGGTAGGGTGGAAATGGCCTAGATCTCTACTTCAGGCAGCAAAAGACAATGGGCTAGCATTCTGGAGAGTGGAGTATCCCGGCAAGACAGATGTTTGTGATTTTTCAGCACAATGAGGACCTTCATCAGCTGGGAGTGCTGGCCCTTTCACTAGATACAGTGGCTCTTTCTGCCCCGTATTATTATGGTGCTATTATCCTACTTTCAACTTCCTGTGGAATTCTGGGGTTTGTAGGTTACTGAAGCCAAAGACCTTTCTGGCTGAGAATTCTAAATGCCTCTCCTTAAATGGCAAACCTCAGGATTCCATAGGATGTAGAAAGTGGAATAATAGTGTTATAACAGTGTAGTATAGAAAAGCCCAGTGATACAGCTGCCTCAAACAGTGGACTGTTCAAAATTGTGAATTTCCCACTCTCTCTGTTGAGGGAAGGCCACTGCCATTGTAGAGAGTTGCTGTCTTCTAAATTGCAAAATCATGAATTACCTCCCAAAATTCAATTTCTCCTGCATTTTGACACTCAATAGACTAGATGGGTGTTGGATTAATGCTTCTTGCCATATACTGAAATCCCTGCAATTTTTGATGACTGCTGCTTGTAAAAAAAATCTTTCAGTTTCCATTATAGTGACTGTCAGTGGGCAAAAAAATCCATAAAACTGTACACCAAGAGAGAGAAGACTGGAAGATTTTTTTTTTTCAGTTGTAACATTTTACAAGGAAAATTCTCAGTAAGATCTATTAAATATACTGGCTATTGAAGATACTGTATTTGGCAGAAATGGATAAATTAATTATTTTAATTAGGGAAGGATTTTCAGTTAAATTTAAAAATGATCGGGATAAATTGATTGTATATCTAAGAGACTATTGCGGGGTTTTGAAAGTTAAGCTTATAGTAATTGAATACTAAGTAGTAGTGTGATAATGATAGACACAAGAAATATATCTTGTAGACTGTAGATTATCTCAGAACCAAAAGCTGGTGAGTTAGAAGTCATTTATATGTATTCTTAGCCCCTTTTTAGTTTAGTTGTAGTCTAGTTTAATTCAGTATTAGGTTAGATATTAGAGTTTCTTTGTCTGTTTATTTACTGTTTTGTCTTTTTAATCCTCTATATGTTGTTTTACATATTAAATACATGTTAACAAAAATATTTTTTTAAAAAAAGATCTATGAAATACTTGTGAAATGGACATCCATTCTTCAGGACATAATATCATATGTTTTAGGACAGAACAGAATGTTAAGCAAATGTTACTGATTGCTTTGAATCTGTGCTCAAGTGAACAGGTGTTGTTGTCCAAAAGTGTATCGAGAGCTTTCCTTCAGAATAAAGAAACTGGTTCATCAGAGATGGTATGACACGATTGCTCAGGCTCAGATGCTTCATTATGAAATTGTTCCCATTTCTATCCCCTCTTCTTTGACAATTATGCCTAAATTCCCTTGCTCTCTGCTGCCAGATATGTCTCCTATAAAATTTTGGTCCACTGATCTCTTACGTTCTCTTATTTCTTCGTAAATATCAGCTGCGATAGCTTCCTTCAATTCAAGAGGGAGTCTTCTGCCTTGTGAAAAATCTTCTTTCTGTCCCAAGGCTGGCTCATTAAGGCAAGTGGGAGACTGCCCCCCGACTCCAGGGTTCAGGCTACCCTCAACCAGCCCATTCTTGCCTGCCTGATTTGTTATGACCAGGCCATGGGGTGGCATTGACGGCTACCTCTAAGGCCATTTCTCCACTACACTGTTACAGTGCTATTATTCCACTTTCAACACCCTATGGAATCCTGGGGTTTGCAGTTTAGGGAGGGGCATTTAGAATTCTCAGCTAGATAGCTCTTTGGCCTCAGTAAACTACAAATCCCAGAATTCCACAGGATGTTGAAAGTGGAATAATGGCACTAGAGCAGTGTAGTGTGGATATGGCCTATGTTGCCCTGTGTACTGGGGGTCCTGGGAGGGACACCAAAATGTGCTCAACTCAAGGTGGGGAAAATTAGCTCAGAGCACTGCTTAGCGTTACGAGAGGCAGGGTAACGTAGTGAGATCTTGAATCCTATGTCTACGGGGTCGGGACGAGTCAAGGAGCACACAGAAGTTGAAACAATAAGTGATATTTTATTAAATACAGGCAAACAGTGTATGCGGCACATTCACACAAGATAACTAAGGAAATAAAGGTTGGAGTGGTATAGAGGGATTTTTAGAGGAGTTGCTGGTTTGGGTGATACTTCACCTGTCCTGAAGCCGGGAAAAATAGAGAGCGAAGCTGGGGTGCGATGTAGCTCAGCACGTGGAGCTGAGGGGAGGTTCGCCAAGCAAAGCGGCAGCAAGGCGGGATGAAACTCGGGAGTGATCCGAGGAAGGTGTCAGAATCAAGGGTTTTTATAAGGAGAATGTGACTGTAGGCTATGCCGTACTTTGGAGAAAACAATAGATTTGGAGTTGGAGACAAAGCCTCCGAAAGGTCAGAATCTGAATGATTGAGTTATCGCAGAGGTTCTCAATAGAGTAGCCAGTATGCAAACGCAGAGTACTTGGGTATTGCATAGTTTACCCATCAAGCTGCCAGCGCGGGGCAGAGGCTCTTTTGTAGGTTCCGTGCATACCTAATTAGAGTACTTGCCTGGAGGTCTCCTAAAGCAGCGAGTCAGCTATTCCTGGCCTGCCTGTATTGTTGTTTGAATATTACGGCATTTAACGGCCGAGCGTGTTTGTGTGCTTGTCCGGTGGCCTCGCAAGCACGTGGAAGGGAATAGAAAAGTGAAGCCGAATTATGATATCAAAAGGATATCTTTTAATATCCCCAAAACTCAGACTAGCCAGGGCAGTAACACCTAAGTCTTGTCTTTGCAGAACTCAGGAGGCAAGTCCCACTCTGGAAAGACTCATGAACACATAGATCCTCCTTAAAAGTACAGAAGTGTTAAAGAAGTAATAAGGAAGAAGCAGCAACGTGCTGTGGGAAGGAAAGATAGGCAGGGCCATTCAATAGAGTCTTGTGGAATAATGGACCAATCAAGGGGTCTTTGCCCAAACCAGTCAGTTAGCAAGCTGGTGCCTTGACTGGATGAATTCTTAGGCTGCTCCTGCCTTACTTTTTAGTGTTGTGCTGATACTTTCAAGAGGATTTCAATTGCAGTTCTGGTCTAGCAACATGGGAAGATGATGGCATAACTTCCGACATCTGACAGAAGAAAACTGGGACAGGTACAGCCAAGCAACATCAGAGTGTGGTCAGGAGGACAAATGTTATTAATGCGGAAGACCAGCTAGGAAAGGTTACAGCAGTGTGCTTTTTCCCCAAGGCCACTTCCACATGATGAGATCCTCACGCGTCATCCTGCAACAGTCCAGGCAGGGAAGGGAGTGTGTCAGGAATGCCCCCCTCCACACCTTACTGACTCCCTGCAGAAGGGAGCATGATGCACCTGTCTCTTCTTTCCGCAGCACAACTGGGCACTTTCTCATGCTGTGCTATGGAAGGAAGCATTGCCATTGCGCTTCCCTGCCCTTCCGCATGATGGTAAGTACAGAAGCACTGCGTGATCATAGGCACAAAACGAATTTTTTCCATTTTGCGAATACTGCACAAACGCAATGCTTGGAGATGGGATGGCAGTGGGCTGGTGACGACGTCTTCTGGAAACATGACCAGCCAACTGCTGCCATCCTGTCCCCAAAGCAACATAGTCCTGTTGTGCGGAAATGGCCTAAGTCTACTTGGAACAGCAAGATTCTGCCCCATTTTCTCCTCCCCCTCTGTTGAGTTAGCTGAGTGCAGACTAGTTTCCTCCTTTCAACTTGGTTTGCAGCAAATGGGAGTAACTGGAAGACAAAAGAGAGAACGTGGGAGTAGGAGATCAAAATTGGGACACTTTAAAAGCTGCTGAAAAAGCAGGAGGGCAGAGGATTAATCGGGACTGTCCCTGTCAAACTGGGACAATTGAATGGTAGGTGAAAGAGCTGGTTTTATTTTGTTGTGAAATTTGAGTGTAGACAGAAGGAAAGCTGCCTCAAAAAGCAAATATTTCTTTATGTGTATGCACGCACCTTCAAGTTGCCTGTCAACTTATGGCAACCCCATGAATTTCATAGAGTTTCCGTAGGCAAGGAATATTCAGTTCCCATCTGGAATACTGTGTCCAGTTCTGGACATCACAGTTCAGGAAGGGTATTGACAAGCTGGAATGTGTCCAGAGCAGTTCAACAGTAGAATACTCTGCCTTGGAGTATGGTGGAATCGTCTTCTTTGGAGGTTTTTAAAGAGAGCTTGGATGCCCATTTGTCAGAAGTGCTTCAATGATATATTTTTGCATGGCAGAGGCCTGGACTCAATGGCCCTAGTGGTCTCTTCCAGCTCTATGATTCTAGGCAGGTTGCCATTGTTTTTCTCTGATATATAGCCTATAGTACCCGGTATTCACTGGTGGTCCCCCATCCTAGTATTAACCAGGAATGACTCTGCTTAGTTTTCAAGATCAGACAGGATCTGGTACCTTAAGGGTATTTTCTTTTTTCACTTTTTTATTTTGTGTGGAGTCTTACAAATGCTCAGGGTAGCATCAAACCCAGGGCCATGTTCAGTCCTGGAGTACAGTACTTGGACTGGGCCTTATTACTGTGCCGCAAGCCTGGTTTACTTTGCTTCCGGTCTGGACAGAGCCGCAGCTAGAAGGAGGGAGGAAGGGAGTGTAAGTGTGCCTTTTGATCTTTTGTTTTTCCCGACCAAAGAAGTAAAATTAGCTCTTAATATTCACAAAGCATTAGCAGAGATTCCCAGTCTGTGCTGATTGCCCAAATGCTGGAAGTGCTGCTTCTTTGTCGAGCAGGTACTGGAACCTTGTTTTTCATGGTGAGCAAAACAGGGACTTGTTACACAGATCTGGCATCTGATAACCAGGCTGCAGTAAGCAGCGCAGAGAGCTAAAAATATAGAGAAAGGAGCGGGAGGAAGGAGCCCAGCTAAAAAACTGGCAATGCGACAGTGAATAATAAATCAGACTCAGTATTAGCATGAGCACTCCCCTTAATTTGTGGGGATTGGTCCTGTCATCAGTTGAAACTACCCTTGACTTTTCACAGGCTCCAGATGGCTTTCAGGGTACATCTTGCTCACAGGTTGAGCTACAAGAATATCAATAAGGCTTGCAAAATTGATCATGCCACTTGCCTTTCTTTCTGCATAACCTCCTACTGGACTGGTTCTCACGAAGGCAGTCATCCAATTGCAGATCTTTTAGCTGATTAACTGTCTTGCTTTTAACCAATGAAGGGATAGCCTAATTACATGGAGATATCTTTGCATATTGCCAGCTTCTTCATTTGTCTGAAATGGGGCAGGAAGTTTGATGTGAAGCTGGATGCATTTGAAAAAGAGACAGAAATGCATGGGTTCACTGACAAAATTTTCAACAGCCTTGGGCACCAGTAAGAAAATACAACAAGACACATTAATACTGAATATGTACTTCAGAGTTAGCATGGTTCAGTAGTTAGAGTGTTGGATTAGGATTGAGGAGACCTGAGTTCAAATTTCCACTTGGCTATACAGCTGGCCCTCCACATTCACTAGAGTTAGGGCCCCTGGACCCCCATAAAAGTAGAAAACCAGAAGTATTAAAATGTGTGTATCTGTGGGAAGGGAGCTAAGGCATGGTGTGGGGAATGGCACTCAGAGTCCAAACCAGGTCAAGGAAAAGAGAGAGAAAAAAAGTGGGTCAGCATGGTGGACCTATACTTCTTGCTCGCCTGTCTCCTTCCTTGGGTGTGGGAGGCATCAGGAAAAGATTTGTGGGCTGCAAGGCTCTGACTGGTGGCAGAGAAGGAGGACCAGAGATGGGTTTTGAAAGGACTGTGTGGCCTGAACAGAGCTGCCGAGAGGGAAAGTTCCCCCAGAAAAGAAGAACTTGAGGTGAGGGAGCTGGGATTGGAGAAACTTGCAAATAATCAAATCTATGAAAGCTAAGTCCATAAATGTTGAGGGTAAACTGTAAAACTCATCGATAACCCTGTGCCATCCAGACTAACCTACCTCCCAGGGTTATTGTGAGGATAAAAGGGCGAGGGGAGGACCATGCACACAACCTTGAACTCCTTGGAGGAAAAGCAGGATACTAATGTAATAAATAAACAAACATACAGATCTTACTTGAATCTAGTATGAAACTATGATGTGATTTAAGATTAGCATTTTGATGTATGTTTTGCACACAACAAATGTTGAGTCTCCTATACTAAGTTCATCAGTAAACTGAAGAAGAAGGAGTGGAGGGAGGCTGATATCCTAACTGTCGCTGAATTCTCACTGCTTTAACTGACATGACTCCATCTTATGAAGTACTGCGGGCTTTAGCTTGATGAAGTCCTTGGAATGTTCTGTTAGCAGCCCTTTCACACTACACAATTATAACACTGTAGTTCCAATTTAACAGCCATGGTTCCATCCTATGGAATCCTGGGATTTTCCATTTAAGGATGGGTATTTTGAATTCTTAACTAGAGAGCCCTAGTGCCTCAGATACAACAAATCTCAGAATTCCATAGGATGTAGTTAAAGTTAAAGACTCTTCTAACTGCTGTAAGTGGTAATATCAATGCCTTCCTGATAGTGGCAGCAGCAGATGGAGACGGCAGTCAAGGACAGACAAGGATAGAGGGCACCAGTGGAATGACCTTTTAATTTCCTATTATGCCCTAGCCATAGAAGAAATCTAAGATATTGAATCACAGAATTTTAGAATTGGAAGGGACCGCAATGGCCATCTAGTCCAGTCCTTTGCCATAAGGGAATATACAGCTGAAACACTCCTGAAACATGCCTGTCTAACTTTTACAACCCTCCAAGGCAATCTACTTCACTACTGAACAGCTGTTATAGTTTTTTTTTAAGTTCTTCCCAATGTATAGATGAAATCTCTTTTCTTGTAATTTGAATCCATTGGTTCATGTTTTACTGTCTGGAGCAGCAGAAAACATGTTTGCTCCATCTTCTACATAATGTCCCTTGAGATATTTAAAAATGGCTGTCATATCTCTTTTCAGTCTTCTCCTCTCTAACCATACCAAACATCTTCAGTCATTCCTCATAAAGCTTGGCTTCCAGGCCTTTGATCATATTGATGGGCCTTCTCTGGACACAATTAGGTTGTCAATGCCATTCTTGAACTGTGGAGTCCAGAACTGGAAAAAATATTTCAAGGGAAGTTTGGCCAAGGGAAAATAGTGTGGCACTACCACTTCCTTCAATGTAGACACTACTTCTATTGACTACATTTCTGTTGTGGCCAATTATAGTGACTTACAGTGACAGTGCCAATTACAGTGACTGCCCAGCTTTTTAGGGGGAAGAGTGTGACAGTCACTTTGGGGGTGCTGAAACCCCAGACAAACTGCCTGCATGCACCCCCTCAACTTCTCTGAAATTGTATTTAACCCTTGGGCTAAAGGAGTTTCCCACACTGTCCTCTGGGCCATTCTCTCCTGGAGTGCTAGTTTTCAAATATATAGGGTTCCTCTTGCCATCCCCTGTGTACATGTGTGTTAGAGCAACATTCCACCACATAAGCAGTAAGCCCTCATTCATCTTGAAATGCAGGGGTAGAAAGTGTGACCCTCCAGATGTTGCTGGACTGCAACTCCCAGCATCTTTCACTTTGGCTATGGCTGCTGAGATCTGCAGTCCAACATTACCTGGAAGGTCACATGATTCCTACTCCACAATTCCCAACCCTGCCCAGTAAATGTAGATGATTGTGCTGAGATACACACGTGCATGGATACATTCATTCATTCATTCAGTCAGTCAGTCAGTCAGTCAGTCACTCACTCACTCACTCACTCACTCATTCTAGTTTTTGTGGCCAGCTGGACCCTTGCAGGGCTTGAAACAAATTCAGTTCTCCCAAATGTCATATAGAAGGAATCAAGGAATTTTCAGGATGGCCCTACCATTTCACACAGACTTCCAGTGGGGGTCCCAGCATTGGCTCTGCTAGGAGGGGACCATGATGGGAGCACTTGGCTCTGTGATGAAGGAAGTGTGATGGCCACGCCTCTTCCTTCCACAGTGCGGCCAGGTACTTTTCCAAGCTGTGCTGGGGCAGGAAGCGCAGGCATTGTGCTTCTGCAGCTTCTGCAGGCCAGGTAACTCTGGGATGGTGGCACAATCACAGGTCATTGATGAGGAAAATCCATCAATGAGTTAATCCATGATTGCGCCACCTGAGGATGGGACAATGGCAGGACCACAATGATGTCATGCAGAACTGTTGTCATGGTCCCATCTTTCTCCCATCCCCATTGCAGGTTGGAATGGGGGTGCAGAAAGGGCTGATGTTTCAGATCCCCTGCCTTGGGCCATTTTAGGCCCAGGAGGGGCCTTTTGAAAAACACAGGAAGTGTCTTCCACTCACTTCCTGCTGTTAAAAAGATCTCTCCTGCGTCTAAAGTTGACTTGGTGGGCTGAAAACAAGGGTGAAAATGTTCCCCATGCCCCCTAGAGAACACTTGAGGGAAGATGAGATTTTTTTTATTTTTTATTTGTGAAGAGTGGTGCAGCAAGGGCATGAGGCCTTCTAAAGCAGCGCTTTCCAAACTGTATTGCGACACGTTAGTGTGTAGGTGTGTTGCGCAGACATAACAAGTGAAGGGGCTGCATCTGCCGCTGCCACCTTGGGCCAAGGAAGACCCTGGTGAGGGCAGTGAGGGTGGCAGCGGCAGATCAGGCTCGGGTGGAGGGGCTGCCTTTTCCACTGCTGCCGGCCAAGACTGAGGAAGAACTTGGCAAGGGTGGCAGCAGTGGGCCAGGTCCAGGTGGAGGGGCTGCCTCTCCTGCTACCACTGCCACTGCCGCCCCGGGCTGAGGAAGACCCCAGCAATTGCGGCAGCGGTGGGCCAGGCTTGGGTGAATTACTGTGCTGCGAAATGATACCTGTTTAAAAAGCGTGTCACTGACATGAAAAGTTTGGAAAGCTCTGCTCTGAAGTCTCCTGTGGGCTACTGACTCCCCCAGCCTCCTACCCCATTTTAGTGGTTTCTATCTCCATTAGGAGAAGGTCAGTTTGTATAGCTAAATGGACTCACTCATTCGGAATCAAGCCTCCTGAAAACACTTTTTCAGAGGATTACAACAGGATATTATAACACTAATGACAATACATTATTGCTGAGAAAATCCGTTTCTTTTCCAGCTACAGTTAGGGTTGCAGCTCAGCTCAAAGTTAACAGGGGAATCCTTATGAATGGAGATGGTTTCAGGGGTTCAGTCGTGCAGGTCCTGGCTATATCACTGGTCCTCACCTGTGGTCTAAAATGCTACAGCCAAGAGGTAAGAATTACAAATGGGACAACTGCTTGAGGTTTCCAGACCCCCCAAAATATCACCACCGTGATTTTGTATTCATATTGGGCATATGTCTTTGAAAGATCTCCGCCTCTCATCTGTCTCAATTCTGGCTCTTTTTCTAGGCTCACAGACATCTAACAGTTCCCACCATATGTGAGATTTCATCACTCTTGATTTCTAGTTTCCAGAGATCATCTGCTATGTGTCAGTGTGTGCTTTACAACCGTGAAAGAAGGTTGTTCATAACTGCAGTTTTTTTGCTGGGGAGATTATAAAGAGGACATTGGTAGTATAAATATATACTAGTATACTCAAAAGTAAATCCTCTTTGTTCAGTAGGCTTCTCCTCAGGAAGCAGGGTTTAAAATTGCAGTCTAAATGTATTTTCCACTCCTATTTTTGTTTGATATTCCACTTCACCGGGAATATTAAAATAAAATTCTCAATGTCTGGTAAGATAAATTCTCATCATAAAACCTCTCTGCTTTTTTTCTTTGAAGATGTTTGTTTAAGATCACTTAAAACAGAGGTATCATCTCTTAACACCCTCTGAGTGCTTAAAAAGCTGTAACAATTGTGGGTATCCCCACCCTTGCATTATATTATATAGAAAAAATCTTCCTGAGTTAGTGAGTATGAGTGTGGTAACCCAGCCCTACCATTAGGCAGCCTGAGGCGATTGCCTCAAGTGGGTCCGTCCTAACTATTCTCATGAATTTTCCTGTTCTCATTTGTTGAAGGACAAAACTGTGACTGCCAAATAGTCTGTCTTAGATACTTGAAAGTAATCTATTGATTCAAAGATGGTGGAATATGCAATTTCACTGACAGTGGTTGTACACAATTACTAGTTGTGTACATAGGCCATTTCTGCTGTACACTGTTATAGTGCTATTATTCCACTTTCAACATCCTGTGGAATTCTGGGGTTTGTAGTTTACTGAGGCCAAAGAGCTCTCTGGCTGAGAATGCTAAATGACCCTCCCTAAACTGAAAACCCCAGGATTCCATAGGAGGTTGAAAGTGGAATAATAGCACTATAACAGTATACAACAAAAATGGCCATAGACATGGGAATAGGTACTATCTAGTCCTGTGCCGCAGGCAGTGAAATGTCTTCAGATGGCCCCTGAAAATGGGAGGCTATTATAAATGGTTGTTGTTATATGGGCCTTCACTGGGATTTATGGAAACCCTGTCATAGGGTTTTCTTGGCAAGATTTATTCAGAGGAGATTTATCATTGCCTTTCTTTAAGGTTGAGGTGGTGGGACTCATTCAGAGCAGTTCTCCATGACTGAAGTCTGATCCCCTGGAGCTGTAGTCTAGCATTCAACCTGGTACACTGGCTCTCAGATTTCTTACCATGTGATATACCTACTTTATTCTGCTTTGGTCAGACCCTACCTGGAATACTGTGTCCAGTTCTGGGCACCAGAGTTCAGGAAGGATATTGACAAGCTGGAACATGTTCAGAGGAATATGACCAAATTGGTAGAAGGCCTGGAAACCTTGAAGCCCTATGAGGAGCAGCTTAGGGAGCTGGATATGTTTCACCTGGAGAAGAGAAGGTTAAGAGGTGACATGATAGCTATGTTTAAATATTTAAGGAATGTCATATGGAGAATGGAGTAAGCCTGTTTTCTGCTACTCCAGAGACTAGGACACAGAACGATGGCTTCAAACTTCAGGAAAAGAGATCCCATCAAAACCTTAGGAAGAACTTCTTGATAGTAAGAACAGTTCAACAGTGAAATATGCTGCCTTGGAGTGCGGTGGAGTCTCCTTCTTTGGAGGATTTTTAAACAGACTGGATGACCATCTGTTAGGAATGCTTTGGTGGTGTATTCCTTCATGGCAGAGGGTTGGACTCAGTGGCCCTTGTGTTCTTTTCCAACTCTATGCTTCTATGCCCCCCCTTAGATCTGTATGGAGATGTTGCACCTCTCCCACTTGACATCGCGCTCCTCCCCCATGTCCTATCCCACACTTCTCTCTCACAGGTCCCTCATACCACACACACACACACACACACACACACCACACTATCTGTCCTAAGGTTGAACTCTCGCCCTTTCTGCCTCCTCTCTTCACTTTCCTTCCCACTACTAGAGAAACTGCCTAGTAGCCACTAAGGAGCATGCACCTATTAAGCTAACAACAGAACATTTGGAGAAACTGAGAGAGGGAAGCTGATGTTAGCTATGTCTGAGGTTGGAGAAGAGCATAATGGGGGAAGACACTCTTTTGGAGAGACCAGTTAATCTTCAATGGTGTGTGTGCACACACACAGAGACTTGTCTTTCTTTCTCACATCTGTTGTGCTTACAGGCTGACTTTTCTTGAGCCCCCCTTGAGCAACTCTCATGTCTCCCCCTTAGGGTCCTGCCCCACAATTTGAGAACCCACTGCATCTCACCAAGCTATCTCAATGTCATAGAATCATACAGTCAGAAAAGACCACAGTGGTCATTGAGTCCAACCCACTGCCATGCAGGAACAAACACTCAAAGCACCCCCAGCAAATGGCCATCCAGCCTCTGCTTAAAAATCTCCAAAGAAGGTGACTCCACCACACTCCGAGGCAGCATATTCCACTGTCGAATTACTCTGATTGTCAGGAAGTTCTTCCTGATGTTTAGGTAAAATCTCTTTTCCTGTATTATGAATCAATACAAATACAAGAGTGTGATTTGGTTCATCTGACATAAATGCTCAGGAATCAGTTCATGATTATTACTTGCTAATCTACTTTCTATAATCACCTACATCAGTGTGGTGTTCCAGACTTATTACTGAAGTATTCACATTATTTATTTATTTGCAGAGTACCATAAGTGGAAAAAAAAGGTAGAACAATTATTGGTTTCAAAGTACACTATTCAGATGGACTGCCTTCCAGTCCTTTGGTTGTCCTCTTTGCCCTTAGACTCTGGTACTACCTTCCCAGAGAGGCAGCGTTCCATCTGTGAGATACTGGAGGGCACGGCGGAAAAACCTATCCGCAACTATTTTAAATGATCAGGCGTAATTCTAGGAACTCTGTGTGTGCTGGCAATGGAAGACGGAGTGGGACATTGCTGCTCACAAGTTTTTTTGTTCTCTCCGTCTCCTTTGTGTTTCTCTTGCCATAGCCTGCTTAGCTAGTTTGTACCTTCTCATGCACTTTTTAATTAAAGCCAATTGCTGAACATTCATAAAATACACAATCAGTATTCTGATGACTGCAGAGAGATAGTACAGCCCTGTTTTTTCTGCACGATGAAAGAAGTTTCACCAAATACTGCAGCGTCTAGTCTCGTTTTTGTTCTTCGCATTTCGATACAGGCCTTTGTAAGGTCAATGACTCTTTGAAAAAGTAAGGAAAACATGGATGCATGCCCAGCTTATAACTTGCTGACACTGCAGTTCTCTGAAGCATGTACAGGACATTGCAAAAAGGGGGGTGGGGTGGGGTGGGGTGAGGAAAAAAAGAACAAGTTCTGCAATCTATTATGCTGCATTTAATGGTACATTTAAAGCTATAAACCTTATCCAGCCGTTTGTAATCTATAAAAATATGCTGGATGCTGCTATACAGCAACAACCTTTTTAAACAACCATATAAATGACATCTGGAAGGATCTGGTGGTGTGCATAACTAGTGGAAAAGATCTCATTTATCCAGGCTGTCCACTGTCCTTGAACCACTTCCTTCTGTGAAACCTTAGTCACTTAAAAAAAAAAGAACTGAAGCATAACTTCTATTTCATTTTAAGGTTCCAATGGTGTAGCATAGCCAGAGCTCACAGGATCAGTGAAGTGTAATTTTTTAATTAGAAGGGCAGTACTAACTCCTACTGCCATCCTCTTCAGGTTTTCCTGTCTCCAGTCCAGTCTCCAGTTCCTGTTTCCAGTCAAAACCTGTAAAGGCAAGTGACGGATTTTCCCCACTAACCATAAATTATTTTGAGCTACCTCAGTTGCAATGCAAACTATAAGGGTGTTTATGGGTCTTGGTTAGACTATTAAGACCTGTTAGCTTTGCAAAATACCTGCTCCATGTGGACATGCTAGAAACTCCTAGAACAGGTTTGATAATAAAGATTAGCACCCCTGCTTGCATTTATTTTTTTTGGGGGGGGGATACTCCTTGGGTGCATGGCCGCATTTCACTTTATCACTATAGTACTGTATGGCTCTAAATCTGTCTAGAGCAAAATAAGGTGGCACAAATAATATCTTGAACTCTTTAGTTTCCACTTGTTCTAAAGCAGATTATGTTTACAATCCTCAAAGTTAAGAATGTTTCTCTTTGTCAAGGTGGAAAAGAATTAAATAGGATTGTGAGTCTGAAAGCTTCCCATCCCTTGAAATGCCCAGGATAAAACTTGAGACTAGGGGCTGGCCGTTATGAATGTCACAGGGCCAGGTCTCATATAACAGTTGCAAAAATAATATATGTGTGTGCGTGAGACAGTGAGATAGACAACATGAATTTCCTGCAGCACCCCCTAAACTGATATTATGGACAAGAAATAGAGATGGCCAGAGAGCTTAGTCCTAGATAAGTTCCTGTGATGAGCACTATTAGGTAGGTACTAATTTTAGCATGACCAAAGAGCTAAGACTCATTTCTTCTCCACTGTTTCTAACTTTCTAACTATTTTTGAGATAACACTTCTGTATCTAGGAAATCACTATTTAATATAAAGAGGGAAAGATAGGGAGAGAGAAAGTCATTTCCAAGATAATGCAATCTCAAAATAATTAGAAACTTAGAAACAGTAGAGAAGAAATATTGAGAGAAAGAAGTGAGAGAGAACATGCAGTTATGTCAAGGTGCACAGCCCCTGTCATAGTGTATCTGCTGGATGCGTATTGGCATAAGTAAAGTAGTCAGCATAGGGAAATGCTAGAGTCAATTAAAGTGCTACAAAGTATCCAATGTTAATTGTTGGTTGCAACAATGTATCTGTTTGAAGCTGACTTGTATATTCCAGGGTATCCAACGGTTAATTGCTTTATTGCTCGTTGCTACAATGTATCCAGTGGAGGGGGAGAAGATGGGAGACTGAAAGTGCTGAAAGGTGTTACGGGAAGCTGAAGCATGAAAAGATAAGAATCAGGAAATATGTTCTTGCCTCAAGGATGAAAGGCGGGTAAACAAATGCAGGCTTGGGAAATGTCTAAAGCTATGGGGTGATGTTAAATTTATGATCCTCTCCAGTTGCAGCTTTGCATGCCTATATTTGTACCTGAAGGTATAAAAGCTGTAAACTCCATGTATGTTCTAGTCTCAGCAAGTTCGGAAGAAGTGTACTGTGTTGCTTGGTTTGCTACAAATAAACACTACTGTCTACCTCAAAGTGGAGTTTGTGGATTGAGTGTTATCCAGGACAAGACAACTTATTAGAAGAAGAGATG
Organism: Cyclura pinguis; assembly: GCA_030412105.1. NCBI lineage: Eukaryota > Metazoa > Chordata > Lepidosauria > Squamata > Iguanidae > Cyclura > Cyclura pinguis. Next base: position 271,692,137 of record CM059601.1, on the reverse strand, counting down.
AGAAGGCAAAAGCTTCCAAGCCAGTTGATTGTAGAAATGAATGGCGGGGATGGGGCAATCCAAGTAAAGAGCTTCAGAATCTGAGTAAAAATCAGCTAACTGAACAAGATGGAAATCACAATCCAGAGTCATTAGTGAAAAATCACACCAGGCACTACAGCAGCTGTTGCCATTTCCAGTAGGGCTTGCATCCCATGCAGCGTTACATACAACCACACTCAACATCTGGGGAGTTTTCCCAGGCCTGCACTGTTGCTGAAGCTTGTGGAGAGCTCACCACAGCCCATGGGCAGTTCCAACCATGCACCACTGCTGCCAGTGGTCATGCAGTAAGAAAACTCATGAGTTGTGATACTGGCGCTCTGAACATTGCCTTGCTCCTAGGGTGTGATGGGCCCAAGTGCATGTACCCACAAGCTCTCTCCACAGTCCCTTTGTTTCACTGATGTGCAAGCGCAAAAACTTGCATGCTGAACCAGTGAGTTGTGATGCCAGTGAATTGAGAATGGGGGCAGAATTCTCAGTCTGTAAAGCAGCATCCTCTCCAACATTTAACTGATGAAAGCCTGGCCAGGTGTGCCCAAGCAACATCAAAATGGGGTCAAGATAGCAAAAGTTATTAATGAGGAAGAACACACAAAATAGGAGAGGCTGGAACAGTTTGATTTTGACTGATTCCACATGGAAGGGTAAGACTTCTCTCCCCATGACAGAGTTAAATTAAATGCAGACTAGTTTTTCACCTTGAACTCAGTTTGCAGCAATGGAACTATGCTAAGGACAAAGGGGGAAAGTGGGAGGAGAAGAGAGAAAATAGCATTTTAAAAGCAGCTGAAAAAGTGGGATAACCCAGGATTAGTCAGGATGTGCCTGCCAAATCAGGGCAGATGGAGGGTATGTTCCTCTAGTACTGAGGATATTTCCTTAGATAAAAATAGGTGTAACATTTGACAAGTGACAAATGGAAGAAGTTTATTAGCACTACTCCAAACACCCTGAGATCAGGGCTTCATTAAGGTTTTTGTAGTTCCTAGGCACTCTTTTATTCAATTCCCCATATCACCTTGATGTACCACTACGGATGAAAATATACAATATTTTTTTAATTTGAAATTTTGTTTTCCTTCCCAACACCTGTAAAAAATTGTTAAATTTTTGTTAATCAAATTTTTGTAGGGCCTAGACATTGTGCTTAAAGTGCCTAATAGATAAGGTGGCCCTGCCTAATACCTTTGCTATCCAGAGGTTAACTCTGAAAAAGAAGCATCTGGCATATAGCGCAGGTAGTTTGGAACATCCAAGCAGTGCCTTCTAACAGAGGAATGTTCATGAGGCAGCAGCCTCACTGTCTGTAACAGGAAGAGAGTCAGTCCTGACCACTGTGGTGAACGGTCTACAAGAGCACGAAAAGCATGCAGTTTCCTCTGTCCCATTCCCTCCCCCCCTTTTTTTTGTATGCTTGTAATTAAATAGCCATAAGTCTGCATCAAAATTAATGTGAGGTCCACTTGCATAAACCTCTTTACATTCCTCAGTTCTGAGCTGCTAATCCCCAATAAATCACCCCCGATTTTCTCAACCAACTCAGCCTAGGGTGAAGATTTATGCCTTAAGGATTTGTCATTTCCCACCAGCCTTAATCCTGAATCAGGATGTATGGGTGGGCTTAAAGGAACTGAGAGGTGGGGGCCAGGGGCAGGGAGAAGCCCTTTTCTTCTCAAGACTTTAAGGGCAATTTGAACTTCAAATGCCAAATCAGAAACCTACCTATGTTTACTAGTGTGGTTCCTTCTTGTGCCTTCGACGCAGAGATGAATACTTATTTACACCAAGAAATGCAATCCCTTGGGAGATATCATTAGTGAGTGTTCCATAGATGGGGCTGGCATCAACTTTGCCCATCATTCACACAACACACTCACTCGCCCTCCCGCACTTACTTATATAGTCATCCCTCCATTCGCTAGGGTTAGGGGCACAGGACCCCTGTGAAAGTGGAAAAAACGGGAATAACTCTAGGCCCTCCCAAACCATATTTAACACACAAAAAAGTATGATCACCATATTCAACCCACTGTGGATTCCTTGGAGGCATCAGGGCTCCTTCACAAGACAGAAGTGGGTAGCTGGTGGGCTTACTGCCACCTCCATTGCTACCCACACCATTTTTAATAGGGGCTTACAAACCTCATTTTCAGTTTCTCAGTCTCACAAGGCTTGCAGTCCCTCTTAAAAATGGCATAGGGAGGCAGCAGAGGTGACAGCAAATAATCTGTGAATTATCAAATCCACAAAAGCAAAACCTGCAAATGTAGAAGGATGACTATCTACTTATCAGGATGGAGGGGGCAGTTCTCTTTTCTTTCCTCTCATCTCCAAACAAAGACCTCTCCCTACCTTGTCATACTCTCAAAATGTCTCAGTTTGGCAAGGACCATCCCAATCAATCCTCTGTCACCCTACTTTTTAAAGCTGTTTTTACAGTGTCCCAGTTTTTCTCTCCTCCTCCCACTTTCTCCATTTTGCCTTCACCTTACTTCAATTGCTGCAAACTGATTTCAAAGTACAAACATAGTGAGGAGGTGTGTGGAGAGTGAGTAGGAGGACTGAAGATTAGTAAGGAGAGGAAGGGAATGGAGTCTTGACCTTCCTAGTAGGCACAGGCAAAACCAATCTGCTGCCTTCTCTCCTAGCTTGTGTGTTCTTCCCCATTAATAACTTTTGCCATCTTGACCACTCTCTGATGTTGCTTGGCCACATGTGTCCTTGTTTTCATCTGTGAAATGCTGGAGAGTATGCATTGCTGTTCAGCTTTCCACATTGTGCTTTGCTGAGGTTCCCACAGAAATCTGGATGACTTTTACTAAGGAAACAGTTTAACATTTTGACAGGGGGCTGCTCCAGATAGGGCAAATGTGCCAGGACATAGCTATATTTCTTACTGTCTTTGATGACTCTTTCTTCCAATCCTAACAATCAGGGTTGTCAGACTGAAGCTGGAGAGGGCTTGTTGTTTTGTTAACTGCCTTGAAGTCCACATTGATTTATGGTGATCCTATGACTGAAAGAGATGCAAGTCACCGTCCCATCAATAGCTCTGCTCAGGTCTTCCTTGAGTCTATCCATCTATAATGGAGTCTTTCTTTTCTCCTATTGCCTTCTACCTTTCCAAGCATTATTGTGTTTTCTAGTGAGCCCTATCTTCTTACAATATGTCCAAAGTACAACAATCTCAGTTTAGTCATCTTGACTTCTATGGAGTGTTCAGGCTTAATTTGCTCTCTTTGTGTGTATGCATGTTTAAGTCACCTGTCTACTTATGGTGACTCCATGAATTACATATGTTTTTTTCTTAGACACGAAATACTTAGAGAAGGCTTGTCTATTCCTTCCTCTGAAATACAGCCTGGTATATTGCCATCAGGTGATAACCACGTACATAGTAGCCTTTTTGGCTGCTTGAAGAATGTGTTTGTGATGAACAAACTGTTGGCCTTGGAAAACTAAATCAGTTGCTTTCTTGCTTAATTTCTTTATCTTAGGCCAAATTTTTCTCCAATCCTTGTTTCTGCTCTGTTTCTTCTTTGGCATTCCAATTGCCTATAATTAACAAGTTCTGTTTTTGTGCGTGATCAATTTCCTCCTGGACTCCAGCATGGAATCTTTCCATTTCTTCTTCTTTTTCTGCCTCTGTAATTGGAGGATAATCTTGGATTATGGTTATACTGATGGGTTTTCTCTGAAGTCTTATTGATATTATTCGGTCAGACTTTGCATTATATCCTGTGACTGCTTTTGTTACATCTCTCCTCTTTATTAATGCTACCCCATTTCTTCTTCGATTTTCCTTTCTTGAGAAAACATTATGTAATTACCTGACTCAAAATGTGCTATTCCTGTCCTCTTTAGCTCATTCACCCCAAGTATTGCAATATTTATACATTCTGTTTATTGTTTTTTTATGTCTAGCTTACCTTTATTCATGCTTTTCACATTCCATGTTCCTATAATATGTGTTGGGCAGGTTTGGGTTTTCCTTTCACCTCTGAGCATATCAACAGCTGAAGGTCCTTTTGGTTTGAGTCCAGTTGTGTCATTAGCCACAGTGCAAGTCTTAGATGTCCTCTGCTGTACTCCAGTAGCTCACTGAGTGCCATTTGACCTTGTAATGTCTTCTGGCACTATCTCTTGTTTCATTTCGGATTGTTTCATCATAGGGTTTTTGTGGTTAAAAGCATTCAAGAGGAGTTTATCACGCTTCCTTCTACACAGTACTAACAAGAGTTAGCTATGGCACCATTGCCATTGTCTCTGAATGATCCTCTGCAAGTGTCACCCACCCACCCACCACTTCTCTGGCTGCAGTTCCTGTCTGGTGCATTTCATCTGGTTCCTCAGCAAAGAGCTGTTTGACATAGGAGATCCTAACCGCAGCACTGCTGCTATCAGCATAGCCTCTTGCCTCCAGGAGCACCCAATCCTACTACTGTGGAAAGGTAGTGCCATTGGTGGGTGAAGGTTGCTGTACCTTTAATGGTAGTGTAGAAGAGGGAATTTCAGCAGTGTTTGTTACTTTGGTTGTGTGACAAGAAACACCTGCTGAAATTCTCTCCCTTACACAACCATTAAAGGTACAGCAACTCTTACCAGTTTCAATCTGGCAACTCTATCCTTCCTGATTGCGGGATATTTGCTACTCCTGATAGATAGTGATTTGGCACTCCTGACAGACAGTCATCCAGCCTCTGTTTAAAAACCTCCAAAGAAGGAGACTCCACCACACTCAGGCAGCGTATTCTACTGTCAAACTGCTCTTACTGCCAGGAAGTTCTTCCTAATGTTTAGCTGGAATCTCTTGTCCTGAAATTTGAAGCCTTTGCTCTGTGTCTTAGGCCATTTCTGCATTAGGCTGTTATAGTGCTATTATTCCACTTTCAACATCCTATGGAATCCTGGAGTTTGCAGTTTAGGGAGAGGCCTTTAGAATTCTCATCTAGAGAGCTCTTTGGCCCCAGTACATTACAAACCCCAGAATTCCACAGGATGTTGAAAGTGGAATAATAGCACTATAACAGTGTAGTGCGGAAAGGCCCTAAGTTGGAAAGCTAAAACAAAACTGCTCAATGTGGTGTAAGAGGGTTTCAGCTCCCCACTGTCATGCCAAACATGAATTTTCACTGAGTTAGCACTACAGTCCCTTTTTGGGGCTATAACTCCCAGAATCCCCCAGCAACATGCTGTCTGGAGAATTCTGGCAGTTGTAGTCCCTCCCCCGCAAAAAAAAAAAAAACCCAAACTCCAAAAGATCTCTTGGACTTCTCAGTGAGAAGAAAATTTCACAGTCATCCTCTCTGACAGGTTCAGTAGCACTCTTGGGAAGGAGAACTTCGAATTATGCCTCACCCTGGCAGGGCAGCTGCCCCAAGGGGTGAGTCACAAAACTACATGTGTCAGCTTCTCTGTGAAGTCTCCTCAGTCTCCTCCTGCACTGACTCCTCCTACTGAGGATAGCCATTGGGCTGGGTCCTCCTGGGCAGGAAGGATTATAAGAAGGACCATTTCTACACTAGACTGTTATAGTGCTATCATTCCACTTTTAACACCCTATGGAATCCTGGGATTTGCAGTTTAGGGAGGGGCCTTTGAGTGTAATGTGGAAATGGCCAAGGTTTCCTGTTCCGTTTGAGCCTTTAGCCTGATCAGTAGAGGTCCTCCTGAATTCTGATGGCTCTTTATTCTTTGACTCTGTGTTTGTACAGCTGGAATGGATCGCAAGGGCCGTCTAGTCCAATCTCTTGCCATGCAGGAGTACACAGCAAAAACACTCCTGAGAGATGGCCATCCAATCCCTATTTAAGACCTCCAAAGAAGAAGGATTCACCACTATCCAAAGCAGTCTGTTCCAATGCTGAATGGCTCTTAGTTTATCCATTGGCTTGGAACAATCCTTTGGTCTTCCAGACTATGCATTTATCCCACAGTTCCTGAGTTTGGATTTCTACCTCCCCTCAGCCTGCTCCCTGAGGCTGAGGGGAGGTAGAATGTTGAGGCCCAGCCTCAACATTTCCTAATACAAAGTTAGAGAGAGGTGGAAATCTCCTGAATTGCAGCTATAGTTACCCAGCTCCTAAAAGCATAGGGACTCATTCACAGAGATTAGAAAGTTACTTTTAAAAAAATAAATTGTTTCCATTGCTCGTTATGGTAATGACGGGAACTCTCTGGCATATGAACTGGATGTGGTCCTTTGGGAGATGCAGTATAGCTCAATTTTGTTTTATCTAAAAAACACTCCTCCAGAATGAAGGGGGGCTCAACCCAAAATGTCAGCTGTGTTGGTGCAGTGCAGTCCTCTATCTGAACCCTGCAGATTGCCCACTTCTGCATTAGATTGTGCTAGGGCGGCCGGAATGAAAACTGAACAGGGCTCCTAAACCTGGGAAAGGGGAATTTCAGCAGGTGTTGTTTGTTAGCTAGCTGGTTGCCTGAGGCACAATAACTCCTGGAATCCCCTCTTTTCCCCAGCCATTAAAACAGCCACCTCCAGTTTTCAGTCAGGCAACCCTACACTGTGCTGCTTGTTGCATTTGTCTGTTAGTTTTTAACACTTAATTAATTCTTGTTGAAATGTGCCTGAAAAGGTACAAAATACTTCTGAAAGTAACTTTCAGAAAGTAATTTTTTTAAAGTAAATGGAGATGATTTGCTACACCAGCAAAGTAAACCTCATCCGCTTTTGCTATGCTGCTTTTGAAATGTGGCTTTGTTGTGCCCTCTTTACTGAAAAACTAACTATTTACAGGTAACTACATTATTTATGAGGAATTGCTCCCAAGCCTTCCTGCCTTGGGTGGGTGGGATGAGGGTAATGACATTAACTTTCATTCTTCTCCTTCATGTCAGTTTTACCGCAACAGGGTGTCCAGGCTCTCTGAAACCACCATGAGCGTGGGGTGGGAAGAGATAAGGTAGCAACATTAAACTCCATCCAAATTCAGACAAAGGTGACATTTCATTGGTATTTCAGTGTGTGTGTATATTTGGAGGGCTGATCACTAGTTGAGTAGTTTAACTGAAGGGGAAAAAATCATTTTTTCATTGCAAAAGAAAAGATGGAGACATGTGGAATGGAAAATGTGAGTGGGTTTGGAACCCCTCAAAGCTAAGTTGGCAAAATTGGACTACCAAGACTCCTATGTAGTTGAGCTGCCTCAGGAATTATGAGTAAGAAGAATTATCTAGCATTAAGAAATATTAAGAAAGCAATTGCCATTGAACCCTCCCAGTAATAATAAAGACTGCCAGCAATGTATCCTATGCACACTAGCTACTAGATATCATATTTAAGGATGTTTCAGTGATAACAGATAGGAAAAGTCATTCGCCCTTCCACTGCAAGTAGTTGCAGGTTGGCCAAATACATAACAACCTGTCTGTCAATGGTGAGTTGTCCCCATCTTCAAAACAGTTCTCTTTGCAGAGAAGGCTGTTAGGTTTAGCTAAAAATTATAGTGCTGTTATTCCACTTTTACTGCCATGGTTCCCAGCTATGGAATCCTGGGATTTGCAGTTTAGAGAGAAGCATTTGGAATTCTCAATAATATCGTTTCAGTTCCTCTCCAAATTAGTTCCCATAGAATGGAGCCAGTTCCATAGGATGGAGCTACAGCAGTTAAAATGCAATAACAGCGCTATAATTCTGTACTGTGAATGAGCCCTAGTGGTCGTTTAGGTGATGACTGAATGTATGAGCAGCAGGATGTCTTCAAAGGGGCACTAGGTTTATGTGGCATACACGGTTCTTTCCTCCATGTTTCTGCTTTCTTTTACCATCTTCCACCTGAGATAACCTCCGTTCTCTTCCCATTGGCTGGCACTGGTTTCATGAATCTTCCATTATATTTCAGAAACCACCACCCAGTTTTGAGTTGCGGTCATCCGGCCTTGTGGCAGGAGCCTTGCAGCTTCTGTGCCATGCTGATACTTCTAGTTTTAGGAAAGCAGGAAAAAAAGAGGCAATATTTTACTCCCCCAATCTCCAGACATGCCCAAGGAAAAGCTTATAAATAAATGCTATTCAACATTGTGGAAAGCAAGGAATGAAGATTAAGCTGTCCTCGGATTTCTCCCAGTGGCGACAACAATCCATAGGTTTGCCTCCTCATCTGTCAGTCTAGAGGAACAATGGCCTTGAACTCTTGCTCCCTGGTGGTAGGATGAAGAGGATTAACCCCAGAGCCTCTGGCTTCTCGAAACTCATGAGGCACTTAATTGACAATAATTAGCATTAGTCTTTTGAAAGCAGAGTGCTTGTGCTAAAACCGGAGATATCCAATAGCAACTGGCAGGTGAAGGAATAGGAAACTGAAGATGCTAGAATCTGAGGAACAAGAAAAGAAAGGCTGCTCTTTTAAGGGCTGGATTCCTTCTGCTTCATTTTTGTGCCCACAAAAGCATAACAGAAAAGGAGAAAGATGTGTACCCCCACCATCCTTGAAAATCCCTTATTTCCAGCTCTTAATTTCCAATATGAGAGCAGCTGGAGCTTAAGGCTAGCTAACACTTGTGACAGGTAGAAGCCCTTGCCCCCAGATGTGTGGGCTGGTGGAGGTTACACCCACACCCACACGTATACGCGTACCCCAGCATGGTGTGAAAAGGCATTTGCTGAAGTTTAGCCCAGTCAGTGCCTAGATGAGAGAGGCTGGGAGCCAAATGTGTAAAGAAAAAGAACCAGAATATCACAGGTAAAATTCTTGTAGACCTCCAGATGTTGCTGTACTGCAGTTCTCAGCAATCTGAGCCACTGTAGGCCCTGGTGGAAAATGCTGGAAGTTTCAGTCCAGTCAGTAGTGGCTGCTAGCTTCCACACAGTGAATCTGTTCTGGATTTTAGACCGCACATTGAAGAAACTACCAGAGGTATTGAACTTGATCCCCATAATAAGTTTGGCTCCTTGGACCGATCCTTGACCATTCAGACTGAAACCTAAAACAGGTTTACTACCCCGCTAATACAGTCACCACAAAATCCAACAACATCTGTATGACTTCCACCACAGGCTGTTAGACAAATGCTGGACGCTGTGGTCCAGCAATATCTGGAGGCAGCATGAATTCCACCCCGGTTACGTATATAGCGGGGATGAGCAAAGTGCAACTCACAGGCCTCATGCAGACGCAAGAGTGCCACGGAGGGAAAAAAATGGTTTTGCCACACATGCTCCCAAATGCCTTCTTGGAAGGGTAGGGGGCATTTTTGCTCCATCAGGCCCATTTAGGCCAGGAGAGACCTTTCCTTTTAGAAAAAGTAGATAAACTGGAAGCAACTTCCACTCACTTCCTGCTGTTAAAAAGGTGTATTCTGGTCCTAAAAGACCCTGGGGGCCTAAAAACATGGCAACAATGTCCCACCCCTTAGAGGGTCTTTCAGAACATTTGAGGGCAAACAGATTTTTTAAAAAAATTTTGTACAGCAGGTCAGCTTTGTGAGTAGCTACTCTCAAGTTTGAATTAAAATGTGGAATGAATCCCCCGACCTCACTACATTGGAGCCCACAGCTGCCGTTAGGGCATTCTTTGTGGTAATGAAAAATCAAGTGAGTGTCATGAGGGGCAGGAGAATGGAAAACTAGAGTGATGATGGAATTAAGTGTCAGAAGCCGGAACAGCTGCACTTTCCAGTGCAACATTTTGTTGGAGATTACTTTCAATTGACTATTACTCGTTTGGGGTATCCATACAGTCCTTTTAAAATTGGAAATTAAATTACCAGTGCTATAGCAACTGAAGGTTGGGGTGTGACGTATGGATAGACAGATAGCTTCTAATGTTCTCCCTTCTAATCTTTTCTAGATCCCTTTAGTCTTTTCTAGCAGGTTGTCCTGTTTAGGCTTTACTTCCTTCCTCCCTTCTCTGGAGTCACTTCCTGCTTCTTTCCTCTCTCTGCTAGAGATAGGCAAGGAATATGCAGTCTACCCTCCATATCCTTGGAGTTTGTATCCATGGATTCAGCCAAACGCAGCTTGAAAATATTATAGAATCATAGAGTTGGAAGAGGCCACAGGGGCCATCCAGTCCAACCCCATTCTGCCATGCAGGAACCCACACTAAAGGACTCTCAACAGATGGCCATCCAGCCTCTGCTTAAAAACCTCCAAAGAAGGAGACTCCACCACACTCCGAGGCAGCATATTCCACTGCCAGGTACCTCTGACAGTCAAGAAGTTCTTTCTGAGGTTTAAGTGGAATCTCTTTTCCTGCAGTTTGAAGAAATTTATTCCCAAATAAATTTATTCCCAAATAAATAAATAAAAATCCAAAAAACAAACTTTGATTTTGCCATTTTATAGAGGGGATACCATTTCGCTACACCACTGTACATAGTGGGAGTTGAGCATCCACAAATTTTGGTATCCAAAAGGGGTTCTGGAACCAAATCCTAGTGAATATCAAGGGCCCACTGTATGATGTCTTCATAATGGCTGCTTGAGCAGACCTGTACATACGCAACTGGCTTTTTTAAAAAAAGTTTTAATTCCGTGTTTTAAAAGTAATGTTTTAATTGGATTGATTGTTGAATATTTTTTAAACTTCTATATCAAATATTGTTTTAGCTATTTTGTTTTTAACTTATATTGTAAGCTATTTTGAGAGAAAGGTGGGATAGAAATCAATTTTTTTTTAAATTTAAAAGTTTAGGGACTCTTTCTCCAGTACTATCTTTGAATGGGTTTCCTAAAGTAATAAATTTTCCTGAGTACTCAGAGTGCTTACTCCTGTTTTATAGCTATAAACTCACAACACGACATGCTAGCACTACTCTGCTAAAAATAAAATAAAAAATACTAATATTCTGACAAGAATCATTTTTCAAGAGGAGTCCATGTCCCTCTTGTTTCTCTGCCAGTTGATGCTGTTGAGTTTTACAACCTACATGTCTCCTTGTATAACCTACTTACCAGTCTGAACAGTAATTCAGTTTTATGGCCTCATTTATTACTGTGAGACACTGTCCTTCCTGGTATTCTCATCACCTAAATACTGGCTTCCTATACACTTTTGTCTTTGAAACGATACACTGTTAAATCTGAGCTCCAAGGAAAATGACTGCTTTTGATTCAGAGTGCCGCAAACCAGTTGGGAAATTAATATTCACTTTGATATTGACATGTATTTGTGATTTGGCATAAAATGAATTATTGGCACAATCATTCTAAGAGAATTTCTCTAGTAATGGCAATGTTCAGAATGTTCTTTTTTTAAATAAAAGGGAATTGGATATGCTCTTTCCAAGCTTTTGCCCCATACACTCCAGATGTGCCTTGTTCTCAGTACATACTCAGTGTAAACAGTTGATAGGTCTGTCTATTCACAGACCATGCAGCTTAGGGGCTTCCTGTAACCTTAATACAAAGAAACAAAGAAATACGTCCTGGAAAAAAGTATCTACACCTTTTCAGTGAGACATCTGCTGTGTGTACTGGTGGCTACAAGTGTGTATGCACATGCTTTCAAGTCACCTGTGAACTTATGGAGATCCCATGAATTTCATAGGGTTTTCTTATGCAGGGAACACTCAGAGGTGGCTTTGCTAGTTCCTTCCTCTGAAATATAGTCCATTTCCACACAAGGTTGATACTTCGTAGCAGTGTTGATTTCTTACCCTCCCGTCTGCACGTTGAACCGTTTTAGCTTTGTAGTTTTCCTTGTAGTTCTGCACGTTTTCAGCTCCTAGAATGGTTCACTGCGATTCACTGCAATGTGAAACTGCTGTATGTGAAAACCAGAAAAACTCTGATGTAAATCTCCCAAACCGGTTCTGCTTTGGTTTTTGCCTACATGCAGAAGCGTAGCATCAATTCACATCGCAGAAATGGTCGGCTATGGGCGTTCCCAGACTGTCTCTTCCGTCATTTCCGTCCCTATCTCTCTCCGCCCATCAAAGGACAAGCTGCCATCATTATTGTCTTCCTGTGTTAAACGGACAGTGGGAAGAGAGCGGATCTGGTAATGGACTGGTAAAACGTGTTTTTTTTCCACGTGTCAACAAACATGCATTCCTGTGCACAAACGTAGCAACACAGAAATGTGTCAAAAATGTGTGTTTTAAAAAACAGATCAACCCGTGATGGTGGGCCAGGGTGAGGGAAGGGAATGGGAGTGGCCAGGGACTTGCTGTTGTGGATGCAGCAACCGCTGTTCTCTGCAGTAGTATGATGTAAATGGCGGGGGGTGCAGACAGCACAGTTTCTGAATTTCTGAATTCAGTTTCCGAATCAGAATATAAAAACATTGCTCTTGACATACGGTGAACTGCTCCTTCCCTCTCGTGCGGAAATGGCCACAGCCTACAGCACCTGGAATATTAAAGGAGGAGAACAGTAAGCTGCCGCTTGGATGAGACCCAGTATATTTGTATCAACGTACTCAGCCCCATTCAATTTACAAAGTGGAGCACAGCAGGGGATATTTTTTTAAAAAAGCACATTAGCCAAACTTAACATTTTACGGAAGTGTGAAATGAGCTCCTTTAAACTCAGAGCCCATTTGGGTTGAGGCAATGATGTTTATGCTATCAAATACTGTGCATCCAGGGCCTTCTGCCATGCAAATATGAGAAGCGGCTCTTTTCTCCATTTGCCTGGGACCTAGTTACAGGCAAGAGACTATAGGCACAGAAAGGAGCTTTGGTGTCTCAAATTAACCTTGGTATTTCTCTCACACCTTCTCATTTCATGTGGATTCATAATAGTGTGGTCAAGATGGCAAAAGTAATTAATGAGGAAGAACACACAAGACTGCAAGGGTTGCTGCAATTTGCTTTTTCCTGAACTTTCTGGGAATGACAAAATTCTGCCCCTCTTCTCCTCTCCCTCACTCCTCCCTCATTAGTTAATTGGGTACAAACTACTACTGCACTTTGAACTCAGTTTACAGCAGCTGAAATAAGCAAAGGGCAAAGGTAAAGGGTGGAAGAAGGGGAGAGAAACTGGAACATTTTAAAAACAGCAGAAAAAGTGGAATGGCAGAGGAGTGAGGGACCAAAGGCACAAAGGAGTCCGTTGGTTTCTCAGGTTACCTTGGAATATCTTTTGAGACAGGCTGGTAGCCTTATGGTTGACATCAGATGCTTTTGTTTGTTTGTTTGTTTCTGGGGTAATCAGGTAAATTTTCTAAAATGGCCTGAATCCTTTTTAAAAGTTTAAAGCATTTTAGTGTTGTTTTTGTTTGTTTGTTGTTTGTTAATGTGCTCTTTCATTTATTAATTTTTCAAAAATATTATGGTTGCTTTTAACTGAGTTCTGTTTTAATCTATGTAGTGACATATGTTGTGTTTTGCATTGGGAGAAAAGTGAGATATGAATAAATGTAGAAGTCAAGTTGTGCAAGAACTCTGTTCTGGTGGATATCTATTTGGACTTCTCTTTCCCTCTCTCTTTCCCTCTGTGTGTGTTCTTTTGTGTGTATGTATGTGTGTGTATTTATGCACACATACCTACCTCTGTATCTGAATCAACATCTGTCTATGGCCATTTCTGCACTACACTGTTATAGTGCTATTCTTCCACTTTCAACATCCTATGGAATTCTGGAACTTGCAGTTTAGGGAGGGACATTTAGAATTTACAGCCAGAGAGCTCTTTGGCCTCAGCAAACTACAAATCCCAGAATTTCACAGGATGTTGAAAATGGAATAATAGCACTATAACAGTGTAATGTAGAAATGGCCTATATCTTTGGTCTTCACTAAATCCACACTTCTCACACTGGCCAAGGACTGTATACAGTTTGCGATCTGGAATCTGCACACGATGGGTGAAGACAAACCCTTTACAGTGAGAACATTTGAAAATGGACATAGAAAATATGCGCAAAATGCTGCCTAAGCTTGCTGTAAGTCAATGGCTGAATGCTTTCAAGCGATACACACAGTTGTTAAAATGTGAACATTGGAATAACATGCACATCAAAAAGGGATGGGTTTTGGCTCATTAAAAACCCTGCCAGTCCCAGAAACTGAGCATAGACTTGACATGGAGATGGGAAAGGAAGAGAGTCTCCCTAGATGTTGACTTTATAGATATGCACATCCCTAATTCTGAGGTTTCACCTTTGCTCTCTGCAGTGCTCCAATGCTGGAGCAAACACCTGCTATATAAAATGTATGAGGAGTGAATTATATGCAATGATTCACTGCCTACAAGCTGATCACACCACTGCAGGACTACAGGGATGATGATTTGCAGCAAGATGGTGAGCCACAACAAACACTTTCCCAGGTGCGCTTATGCATCACCAAAGCACAAGATGAAAAAAGCAGGTATTTTCATTAAAAGTGCATGCATATTTATTTATTTATTTATTTATTTATTTCCTGCCTTCCCCATTCACTCACTTTGTCACTCAAGGCAGCTTGCAATTACTAAACAAACTATACTACTAAAGCCTCATTGAATTAAAAAAGAAGCAGAAAAGAAACAGCACCAACTCATTCAAGCTCACTTCTTCAGTAATCAACAATTGACAAAGGCCTGCCTCGTTGAAAAGGTCTCTGCTAATTCGTACATCATATCCCGCAATCGTTCCAATTTGACAGGCACAGTCTCGACCCGTTCTCTGTCCTCCCACTTTTTTCAGCTGCTTTTAAAAGGCCTCATTTTCTCTCACTTCCTCCCACTTTTACCTTTTTTCTTCAGTTTACTTGAATTGCTGCAAACTGAGTTCAAAATGCAAAAGTAGTTTGTATTCAAGTAACACAGTGGTGGGGGAGGGAGGACAGGAGGAGACAGAATCTTGCCGTACCCTATAGACCCAGGGCTATTCCACACTACAAATCATAGCACTGTGATTCCACTTTAATTGACATGGCTGCATCCTATAGAATCTTGAGGTTTGTAGTTTGGTGAGGCATTAGAGTTTTCTGGCTGAGAATTTTAAACACTACAAATTCCAGAATTCAATAGGATGGAATCATAGCGCTTTAACTTTGTAATGTGAGAGGGCCCTCAGGCAAATGCACACTTCTGCAGCATTTCCTGGCTTATGTGTTGTTCTTCGTTTATAGCTTTTGCCATCTTGACCGCACTCTGATGTTGCTTAGCCACACGTGTCCTAGTTTTCATCTGTATAATATTGGAGGGTTTGATACGCAGAGATATATGTTCAAAAGCTGTAGCTATGACAGATCTCAGCAGAAGCCAAAATGATTAAACTGAAGCTATCGTACTTTGGACACCTCATGAGATGACATGACTCCCTGGAAAAGATGTTAATAATTGGTATGGTGGAAAGTAATAGGAAAAGAGGAAGACAGTATTACAGGTGGATTGATTCAATCAAAGAAGCATTTGCAAGATGTCAGTTTGTAAGATCTGAGCAAGGCTGCTAATGATTAGGGCCCTTGGAGACAGTGATGTAGACTCGAATTGATAGACTGGGACTCAAGTCGGACTTAAGTCACTTTAGTGACTTCACTTGGCAATAAATGATGCACTGACTTGACTCAACTCAAGACTTGTATATTTTTAATGACTGACTTGTTGCCCTTGGTTCAGTAACATAACTCATTCGTCCAGAAATCTCATGACTTTAAATAACACCTCCATCTCTTTTTGCCTACTGGTTGCATGGCAATCTGTTTCAAGCCCAAAGTGTGGGCACATTTCTCAGAGGGGAACAGCAAATTGGTTAGGCAATGGGCTTGAGGCAGGCTTGAGGTCTCCTCAGCACTCTTATTTGAGGAGCCTTCTAAAACTTTTCCTAAGAGCAGAAGGCAAGACTTACCCTCAGAGTGCAGAGTGTATTTCTCAGAAAGGAACAGCAAATGTGTTAGGCAACAGGTCTGAGAAGGAAGGATCCGTCCTTCTAAAGCCTGAAGCTTCAGTAATGGGGAGTAAGAAGGATCCTGTTCTCCACTTTTGAAGCTGCAAATGGCAAAATCACAAATGTGGAGGCCCAACTTGTCAAGGTTGTTGCCAGGCAGGCAAAGATTTCCTATGAGCAGATGGCAGAGAGAAGAGGCGGTGTGGCCAGACAGCCAGGTGCAAGGCCAGCAGAATTGTTATGGCTATGTCTTGTGTATTAGAGAAGGCCACAAGCCAGAGCAGTGATTGGATCACCCCACTTGTTCCAGGGTGACAAGATAACATAAAAAGGCTGGTGTTTGCCTTGACCAGCTGCCAGTTAGACTCCCTAGCTGGATCTGTCATGCCATTAGCAGTATACAAACAGTTTGACAGTTTGTAAGGGGAGATGCTGCCCAATTTTTCTCCGTTATCTTCTGTTTTTTCTCTTTGTCTAATTGCTGGTAAGCATTCTCAGTAAAGGATTCTGGGGATGGCTGCTATTTACGTTACCTGTTGTAGACAGGCACAAACAGCTATAGTAGGATCAGCTAAAGTTGCATCCCATTCTTTCCCAGATCAAGCTTTATTGCATTGTTTACTGTTTATGGCTGCTGCATCTTGAAACCCAAAGTCTGTTCCTCCAGTCCTCCTTCACCATCCTCTCAATGCCAATGCAAAATAAATTCTACCTACACAGAGGACTAGGAAGAAAATTGGGGACTGGGCAGATATAGAAAGACTTTGGAAAAAGGAGCTTCTTTGTCAGGGGCTTCATTAACTGAAGTATTGTTGTTGTGTGCCTTAGAGGCATATCTAGCATAAATAGCACCTAGGGCAAGTGTGGAAGTTGCGTTCCTACCTCCAGAGCCACCTCTGCCTCTGCCTCCTCCTCTTCCGTTGCTTCTGGCACTGCTTTTTGGCACCTCCCTAGCATTGGCAACCAGGGCACTTACCCTACTTGCCCCAGTCTAGATATGCCTCTGGTGTGCCTTCATGTCATTTCCAACCTATAGTGACCCTAAGGTGAACCTATCGTGAAGTTTTTTGGGACTGACAGTGTTTTATGCACCCAAGGACACCCAGTGGGTTTCCACAGCTGAACGGAGAATCAAACCCTGGTCTCCAGGGTCATAGCCCTGTTACCGCATTGGCATACCCTATCCCAGGAACTATAAATTTGATAACAAATATGCCCATCATGCCAGAGACGTTGCCCGGATGGGCACATAGGCAAAGAGGTTTAACAACTGAAAACAGGTCAAGACCAGAAAAATCCCCAGTCACATAGCCCAAGGAGACCTCAGGTAATACACATCTACATAGACAAAGGGTCCTTAGCCAAGAGTAGCCAACTTGAGGAGATTAGCATGTTTTCCCCAGGTTGAGCAACTGTGATTCTGAAAAAATCCTACAAATCCATGTTCATAAACTTACACCGCAACCCTTTGCAACCGCAACCCTAAATACTTGCAACCTAGCATAAACCAATCATGCAAACAACCAAGTTGCCATTGTTTGGCATTCCTTCCTTTGCTGTGACCATTGTTCTCCCTAGGAGAGAGCCTGCTCTTGAGGTACATTCTGTCCTATAAGTAGTCCTAGTTTTTGAGGGTCTCTTTGGAGAACTCCCACCACTCTAGCAGACTGGTACTCTATTAGTTGAGTGATCCCCTCAGCTGTTTCTTCGCTGAGCTCCATTCTTCTCGCCGCTTCCCGGACCAAAGACTTCAGGATAGATGCAGTATCACCGCCTCTACATTCCCTTTGCTACATCCCCTATCCATTTTTCACCTCTTTTCCTTCTCAATAGGCCTTGCGTGCATGAGTGAGTGAGTGCGTTGGTGCGTGATACTATATTCATTCAACACATTTTTTTAATTTGGTACATTTATCTGGCTTTTTGCTTGACCTGACCCCGTAAAGTTGGGTAAAAGATCCTGCTGGATTATCCTGCCCCTCATTTTGCTAAGGCCAGTGCTCCGCTGATTTCCCCAACCTTTATAACTTGGAGCGAATCAAGGTGTCCCCCACGGGACCCCAGAAGTCAGGGTAACAGCCCAACACTTTATCCAACAGGGTAACAGCCCATCCCACAATGGCTCTATTGCCTGTCCTGTATTGTTTGATTTTCCACTATCCAAGCCCCCATATGCCTAGACACTCCACAAGTCTGGATCCTGGGGATTATGCTGTCCTTCCTCACCCCTGTTCATGCACCAAGAAGTCTTGAATCTGTTGGATATTTGAGTTGGCCAGAAAATCCATGATCAGCTGTGCAGCATTAGATATGGCCATCTAAGAGTATAATTGTGCTGGCTTGTAAAAAGCCTTTTGAATCCATCCTTCATGACCTGGCATTTGATCATCGCTCGTTGGCAAGTTCCAGCCAATGAAAGATGCTGCCAATAGGGTGTTGCTTAATGTACTGGGCACCACAACAGCCTGAGTTTCTCAGCATGATGCTGTGCCATGTGCACACACTAGCTTAACAACAAAACACTAAAGAAGGAAGGCTGGAAAAAAATGAAAGAAAAAGAGAAGAAAGTAAAGAAACTGAACAAAGGTGCCAGTAAATAATCAACAAGAAAGCCAACTCCCAGAGAGGTTGCCCCGAGAAAGAAAGAAAGCTATGGTTGTTGCAATAACAACCAGTTCATGTAACTACAATTTTTTTTAAGGAATAGTTTTTTGGCCGATGCATTAAGTGGAATAAAACAGTCATACATCCTCACTAGAGGTTATGATTTATGCAATCCCTTTAAATGAATAATATATCAAATTGGCTTGTTTTCTGGCCCTGCTGCATTTCCTCTGATTGCTTTTAGCACTTTTCTTCATGAAAACTTGTCAATTTCTACTTTGGAAGGGATGGCTTTTTGTCTGGAGCTAAGGCTTCTTGTCAGACCAAGACAAAAGGGGTCCCCTGCAGGTTTTAGTGTGGGGAGAGAAAAAGGGAGAAAATTCAGTGTGTGGTGGGGGCAAAATTCTCTGCAAGGTTTGAAGGCCCATTCTTGGATATTGCCAAGGTCAATGCCCCTTTTGAGACATAACCCATAAGCCAGACTGTTCTTTAGTGTTTTGTAGGAAGAGCAAAGCAAGCTCTGGGTTTAAGGGATAGTGAACACTGTGCCCTCTAGTGGGCACTGTGCTATGTTGATTTGCTCCCTCCAGGGCTTTGGTAGTAGCAGCATTCCAAATATTGCTAGCAGGAAGCTACCATACCCAATTTCCCACAGTTCCACAGAGCTTCCCACAATGGCCTTCCTTGGAAAATCATAGTGAGGAGTCTCAGCTTGGACCTGATACAACCAGATCCGTGTTTGCAGGAATACCCACAAAGCCCTGGATCCTAAGGGAATTATAATGGAAGTTTTTGAACCCCATCAGTCATAGCCCAGGACAGGTGTTGAACAAAGGTGGGCCCTACTCAGGCCAGGGGCCCTTTCATACAACACTCACAACACAACAATTTTAATTGCTCTGGCAACACCCTGTGGAATCCTGGCTTTGTTGTTTAGTGAGGCATGAGAGCTCTCAGACTGAGAATTACAAATGCCCCTCCCTAAACTGCCAATCTCAGGATTTCATTGGATGTTGCTATGATTAATAATAATAATAACAATAACAATAATAATAATAATAGCCTCAGTCTCAAAACTAGAAATCCCCCTGTTCCGATCTGAACTCAAGTCTTGAGATGTCCATTCCCTGGAAGTGAAAGGGTCATGAGCCTTGGCTCCATCCTGTGTTTTAACATGAGGGTGAGAAAAAGGAGCTTCCTCCTTGATTTGCAACTGTTAATTACGTTCCTTGTTTAAGATAACAGACTCTCTGAGGAAATCAAAAATCCAAGTTCCTGTTGAATTATCACATGCTATCTGAAAAATGATAAACAGATTAGGACAGTCTAATATCAACTGGGACAGTCTAAAGTTGATTGGGACAGTTTAATGTTGATAGATGCCAGACAGAGAGGATGTGCTTTGAACTAAGTCTTAATTATTTTCTGAATGTTTATATGAGGAAACCTACCTGTTTAGTGTATATAAGGTGGGTGCTGAGAAATGTGTTTTGTCTAAGTTTGGACCTCCACAAGGTATTGACCTATTTCTGCTGCAGAAGTAAACCTTGCCTTTGCTTAACTCCTTGCTCATGTTGCTTTGCTAATCTGGATCCTCTGTTGAGCAACAAATCTGTCTTGTGACAGTTGGTTGTCATGGCAGTTAAAGTGGAACCATAGAGCCATAATTGTGTAGTGTGGAAGAACACCGGTAGCTGATACCAGGTGCTACCACTGGGCCTGAGAAATACGTAAAATGGACCCAGTGCTTGGAAATGTTACTTTTTTGGACTACAGTTCCTAGCATCTTCCAGCTGGCATGGTCACTGGCTGTGCTGGTTGGAGGATTCAAGGAGCTGTAGTCCAAGGAAATCATTATTCTCAGTTCCAGTGTGGATCCCCTACGTGCAAGTCCAATTCTCTCTGTGTACACATATGGCAAACCTGCCTACGTTTCACAGATGAAAACCAGAACACATGGAGTCAGCCAACATGAAAAGTGTGGTCATAGAATCATAGAGTTGGAAGAGACCACAGGGGCCATCCAGTCCAACCCGTTGCTACTATGCAAGAATATACATCAAAGCACTCCCGACAGATGGCCATCCAGCCTCTGCTTAGAAACCTCCAAAGAAGGAGACTCCACCACACTCCGAGGCAGCATATTCCACTGCCGGACAGCTCTGCACTTATTAATGAGGAAGAATACACAAGCTAGAAGAGGCTGCTGTAGATTTCTTTTGTCTAAGTCTACAGAAAAGGGCACCAAGTCCACTCCTTCCTCCTCCACCTCCACTGAGTTAATTACATGCAAATTACTTTTGCACTTTGAACTCAGTTTACATCACCTGGAGGACAAAGGGGAAAGAGGAAGGAAGAGAGTGAAACTGTGACATTTTAAAACCAGCTGAAAAAATGGGAGGGCAGAGGATTAATCAGGACTGTCCCTGACAAATAGGACAGTTGGAAGGTATGGTATGGGTGTCTTTTAGGGAGAGAATCAGACAAAATGGGTATTCATGCTTATCAACTACTGTATTGAAGACCTACACAACTTATGTCACCTTATAAGATCCCAATCCTATATACTTGTCTTCTTTGGAAATCCTTCCGGTCTTCTCCCCCAGGCATCTGATATGCATAAGAAAAAGAAGACACCCATCAGAAAACAAATGCATCAACTGTTTCTGAACATTAGGTTTCTAGTGTTAAAATTCTATCATCTCAGGCTCATTCTTGTATTAATTTAGTATATTATAACTTATGCAGCACAACTTTCATGTTCTTATATGTGTCAGATTTACCTTAATTGTTTTTAAATTGCCTCTTATTCTACACTTTGTTTTTCATTCCTTAAATTCTTAATTTCATCTTCTAAAAATGATATTTGCTGTATTGTACTTTCAAAAATCTGTAAGGCAAATCATTTTTTAAAAAAATTGATTAGCCAACTTGCTGTTGGGGCAATATCACAAAAAGGCACTGTGTTTTAAGAATTTTGCATCCTTTTACATTTATAGTAACCACATGGTTAACACAGGCCAAATGCCCCCTTCTCTTTTTGAAGCAAATAAATTTGTGTCTTTATCACACAAAACTTGTGTTTCAACCCATTTTGTTGTTCATGACAGGGATGGGTGAACTTTTCGCTCTCCTAATGTTGTTGGATTACAGCATCCCATCGTTTCTTATAATTGGCTACAGCAGGGCTTTCCAAATGGTGTGGTGTGACAGGCTAGTGTGTCACCTGAAGTGTGTAGATGTGTCGCCTACAATCTTGGAAATGTATGTTATTATTTATAAATCATATATTTCATGAGATATGTTGTGTCCCCATACATTTTGTTAATACAATTTGTGTATGTGTCTGTATCTTTTACAAGGGGTTACAAGAGGTTTGCTAGTAAAACTGAATTACTGTGTCGCAAAATGATGCATGTATAAAAAAGTGTGTCACCAACATGAAAAGTTTGGAAAGCTCTGGGCTACAGGCTGGCTGGGGTGATGGGAGTTATGATCTAACCACATTGAGAGCTACACCTTTTGTACCCCTGGTCTGTAACAATAGCCACTGAGTTTGCAGAAAAGCTTATTTGCAGTCATAACAATAATTATTAATAATTGCAAAAATCTGAAACTTTTATGAGCATCTATCTATATTTCATGGGTTATATGTGTAATATACATAATGGCTCTCTCAGACCTCCAAAATGGTTCCCTTGGGAAGAATGACAGAGGAGTCGTGCTGCGTCTCACCAAAGGAGCTATCTAGCCTAGCATTCTTTTCACACAGTGGCCAGCCAGCTGCTTATGCGAAATCCACAGCTAAGGCTGATCTGGCAGTGTGTATCTGACCCACTTTCTTAGATATGTTTGTAGTCTAAACAAGTATCGTCATACAAATAGAGACAGTAGACAATGAAGTGCATTCACGAACAGCCAGGCTAGACTTGGCCATCCAGTGGGACAAGGAAATCAAACTACCATCCAAAAGAAGAAAAAAATGCAAAAATATTTATTCTAATGTAGTGGTAGTTGTTTATTTTTACATATAATAGCATCAATCCTGGGAGTGCCAGTGTCTGACCTGAGCTCCCTGTCTCCTCCCCGGGCCATGAAAAGAAGAGAGGCCCTTATTTTGCAATGCTGAATGCAAGTCTATTGTGTACTGCCCCTATAGGAGGTAGGTCTCAATGCCAGCAAGTTGTAGTAGCTTTCACTTTGGGGCGGAAGCTAGTCAGAACTAGGATCCCAGATGTCAGGGCCTGGCTCTGTCTTTAGACCAGCTTAGACTCTCTTCTCCAGTTCTTTAAGCAAGGGAGAGGAATCTCAGGGTGAGAGCACCTCCTTGTAAAGTGTGCCTGGAGATATAAATATTTTCTCCTAAAAGATTTGGCTTTTTTAATTAAAAAAAAAAAAGAATGGTGTAGTTTCTGTAACCCTGGGAATGTTTAATTTGCTTAATAACATCACCAGAGACAGCACTTGATAGCATCAGCAGGGCCTATTTCCAGTAACATCACAAGGGTCATCTCCAGGTTTCAGGATTTGGGCCATTTCCGCACTAGACTTTTATAGCGCTATTATTCCACTTTCAACCTCCTATGGAATCCTGGGGTTTGCAGTTTCGGGAGGGGACGGCTGGCCCCTCCCTAAACTGCAAACCCCAGGATTCCATAGGAGGTTGAAAGTGGAATAATAGTGCTATAACAATCTGGTGCAGAAATGGCCTTGGTCTTGAAATCTCACAGGTTAGGATGGGCCAGCACAGTTTAGTGGTTTGAATGATGGACTCTAGCCCTGGAAACCAGGGTTTGATGTCCCACTTGACCACGGAAACCCACTGGGTAACCTTTGGTACATCACACAAACTCTGCCTCAGAAAACCCCATGATAGGGTCACCATAAGTTGGAAATGATTTGAAGGTACACAGTGACAACAACGGGGTAGACCTGTCCTGGCAATTCAAGGCATTTTCACCCTACGCTGTTAGGCTATTATTCCACTTTCAACATTCTGTGGAATCCTGGGATTTATAGTTTAGGGAGGGCCATTTAGAATTCTCAGCCAGAGGGCTCTTTGGCCTCAGTAAACTACAAAACCCTGAATTCCACAGGATGTTGAAAATGGAATAATAGCACTATAACAGAGTAGTGCAGAATCGGCCCTAGTCAGAACAGACTTTTAGGGTTGCCACAGTGAAAAACTGGTGAGGGTTCTTGCACCTTTTATAGTTGTATAGGAGGAGGTGAGAGCCAGCATGGTGTAGTGCCTTGAATGTTGGACTATGTCTCTGGGAGACCAGGGTTCGAATCCCTGCTTGGCCATGGAAACTGTAAGGCCCCGCTTTGGGGGTCCCCGATATCAGTATCGTTTGGATGGTCACCATACTCAATTGGCACCATATTGGATTGGCAACACATGTTCAGCTGGCTCTAATATCAAATTCAAGCTTGAGAGGTAACTGAGAGGTCAAACCAAGTGAGAGAAGAGATCTGACTATAAACATGAGAAAGAAGGACTGGTCAGCTTACGATACCCTCCAGGTACGGCTAGGCCATTTTTCAGGCAAATAGATGCTGTTCCTGTGGATAATAGGCTTAAGTAGAAGCTAGAATTTCCCAGGGAACACAATTGTGAGAAGCCCACCAGGACACTGATTGATAAATACCCATCTCCTGTGCACCTGGGCTCCTTCCTCTTGCCTCGTAGCACCCACAATAGACACCTGTTACAACACACAGTATGTCTTTGTCATCCAAACACTGCGAACAGTAGTGGGTTGATAGTCCATTGTCTGTGCTGCAGCTCCCATTGTTCCACACCTGGAACTGCACATATCTTCCACTGCCACAGGCTATTTTTTTGGCTACAAATACCCCTGATTCCAGAATGCCCAGTGCATCCTGGATCTTGAAGGTCTGCTCATCAATCTGTCCATCTGGCTCCTGAACAAGAACTGTCCTTAGCTCCTACCTGAGCCAAGCCACATTTCAGCTTCTTCATACTCTTCTGGACTGGTAATTATAAACCCCAGAAATCCTCAAATCTCTATCCATAATTTTTCCTCCCTTTATCCTTCAGTTAGCTCTTGCGTGAATGTGTGACTATATGTATCTTGTGTGCATGCATGAGTGAATTCCTCTCAGTAAAACATATTTTTAGTTTAAGTTTGAATCTCAGGCTGGTTCTTTTCCTGCGTGAGCCTGTAAAGATTGGTAGAAAGATCTCGTTAAGTTATTCCCCTCTTGCAAGCCTCCTCTTTGAGCTAATTCATTCCCCACTTTTGCACAGAGGTACTGGCATCACAGGGTGGCCCTTGTGGCACCTACGTTTTGAGATAACAAAACCCGCTGGGTGACCTTGGGCAAATCACTTTCTCTTAACCTCAGAGGAAGGCAAAGGCAATTTGCCCCCTCTAAACAGATCTTGCCAAGAAAACCCTGTTATAGGTTCACCTTAGCGTCACCATAAGTTGGAAATGACTTGAAGGCACACAACAACAATAAGAAGAGGGAATTTCAGCAGGTGTTGCTTATTACCTGGTTGTATGACAGAGAAAGAGGGAAAATGAAACAGATCACATTTTTCACTCAGTTCCGGTAAGGGTTTTAAAGCAGTTTTGAACCTAAAGAGCAATTTAACATAAATTTCATAGTTAGAACTGAATTAGCTATTTCAGGTAATTGAATTAGATTTGTTTAAAAAATTATTATTAACAATTAACTAAAAGACTTAATTCCTTTTCACTAATTTAGCTATCTCTCTGTGTGTATTGACGCCTGATGAAATGGGCTGTGGTCCATAAAAGCTTACAGCATAATAAATTTGGATAGCTTTATGATTCTTAAATACTCTTCCCCATTTCTGCTGCAACAGATTCACATAGCCACCTCCCAGCAAATCTTTTAAATAGTAGTAGTAGTAGTAGTAGTAGTAGTAGTAGTAGTAGTAATAATAATAATAATAATAATAATAATGGTAATTTTTATCTATACTGATACCTTACCACGCAAATCTATCTCCTCTTTGGTCCTTTAAAACACTTTAAAAACTTTTTTTTAAACAATGATGTTTCCTCTAAATCTGTTTCATATTGTAAATTGTCTCTTCTTCATTTTCCCCTTATCTCTTGTGAGCCATCTGGCCCTTGTATGGTTCAGCTGGATGCTTTTAAATCAAGCTGAAGTAATAGGAAGGCTGAAGGATGTCACAGTCATTTTGAAATACAAAAGGATTGGGTTTCATGTGTTTGTCTTTACAAAAAAAAAAAGTTTTTTTTTTAAGTTTCCCTCGAATGTGTATGAAATGATCTCTCCTTGCTAAACAATAGCCAGGAAAAGAGTTCAAATAATTATTAGCAAGCAGAATCAACGTAATACAACAGAAGGAAAAAACTGTGGTACAGTTCAGGTTTGCCTCCTCTCAAAAGCCACTTGCCTCGCTCACCTGCTTCCTTGTCTTTAAAATCTTCTGAAAAGGCCCTGATCCAAATGCCTCCTTTACCTGAAACTGAGATTGGCAATGTGTGGGCACTCCAGAGTTGCTTGGACTGCAACTCCTATTAGCTTTAGCCAGCACAGCCAATGTAGAGTCCAATGGTGTCCAACCCCAACTGAGAAAGATCACGTCAGACATTAGCCCTGTCCATAGATCATCCTTTGATAATGGGATTTATTATCTTTACGCCTGTGCTTTATTTATTCTTTCATTGAGATTGTAGAAACTTTCCCTGCATGCAGGGCAGTCCTGAATGTTTCTGATGCCCAAGGAAAAGAAGAAGATGGCATCTTTCCCATCCCAGCTCATGAGTAAAAACCAGTGCTTCATAAAAGTTGCCTTCTTTTATTACAACTCCCAGAATTCCCCAGCCTGAATGGCCACTGACCATGGCTAACTGAGAGATTCTGGGAAATTTCTCCTTCCTCCTGTCTGATAAAAGCTGGATAGATGGTCAGTTGAATCTTAGGCCCTTTCTGCAGTCTGCTCCCAACCTGCAATAGCAACAGGAATGCAACAGGTTCTTCGTGACATCGTCCCCATCTCATCGTGATCCCATGGCCACCCATAGCAATCAGGGAGTAAATCATTGACAGGTTTTTCCTGTATGAAGGTAGCAAATCAGATCTTTGAACTAGGCCACCAAATAAACTGCAGGCATTGTAGATGGACAGGAACTGAGATGATCTGGTCATTAATTCTGTTAAACCATTTTATGCTAGCTTAAGCTTCAGAACTATCTTCAAGGGCAGCTGCATGTTAAATCCACTGTAGTAGTCAAAGCAAAAGGTTGTAGAAGTATGGGTGACGGTTGCCAGATTTCATTCAGAAAGCAAAGCCTACAGCCAGCTCACCAGCTGAAGCTTATAAAAGACATTCTCTTGGCTATTGTCGTGGCTGTCCCTGGATAGTTTTGGGCCAATCATGATATCTTAGGTTAATCTACCTCACAAGATTATTGCAAGAATAAAAAAGGAAGAGCTTGTGTGTGCGTTCCTGAACAACTTATCAGGAAATGTTGGATAGATGTAGCTCGTAACAAATAAATAGTGTATAAATACCACCTCTGGCTATTCCTGGCCTAAGAAAACCCTGTGATATTCATAGGGTTTCCATAAGTCAACAGGTGACTTGAAAGGTGCACACATGCGTGCACACACACATATATACAGTGTACATAAGCCAATCACACAATGTGTAATGGGGTGAGCTGTCAAAAAATACTTGTATCTGGATATCTGTCCATCTGTCTAGATCAGGGATGGGCACCTGTTGGAAGCTACATTATGCAGCCCTAGAAACACTGGAGGAAATACTCCTAAAAACCAATGTTCCATTTTTTCCCAATCTTCTTGAACCTGGTGGGAGGAGGTAGGGGCCATATTATGCCCCTCAGGGCTGCATATGGACCATGGGCCACATTTCCTCATCACTCAGCTAGATCAAAGTAGGCAAACTGTATTGGGACCAGAGGCTAATTTCTCCCAAACCCTCCACCAGGTCACCCGTCCCAGTCTAAATACCTCTGCTTTCTTCTGGAGAGCTTTTAAAAATGGCAAAATTTTCAGAGTAACTCGGAAGAAAATGAAGGTATTTCCTCTGCAGATCATCTCCAAATGGCTACAGGAAGTGAAGGTGCCTCCCTTCCTCTTGCCATTTTGGGAGTGACTGCCAGAGAAAGCAGAGCTATTTGGACACAGGGCAGGATTCTGGCTACTTGTGGGGTTGGGTGTTTTTGCATGTTTTTCGTGCATTTGGGGGCTTTCTGAGCAATTTTTGAACAGAAATTGCCCAAAATCACACCAATAATTTTTTTAGAACTTTTTGACAGGTTGAGGGACTTTAGGGAGACTGTTGTGAAACTTCAGGGGACACAAAATTGGGGTCTGGGAGCAGCATCGAGCCACACTTTGCCCCACCTCTAATCTAGCCAGACAGATACATTTCACTCTACAAATGCAGTTGTTTCATTGCCATACCATAAGGCATGATGCTAGCAAAGTTATGAGAACACCCCAAGAATCTTGGTTGTGAATAACTAATGAAAGAAATACCCCATTAACTCTCTGGTGAATTTTGTTTGGCACTGGCCACACAGAAAGCATATTGAGCTGGGTACATAGACATGATGTAGTAATGTGGGTGTTTTTATGCATCTAATGCTCTCTTGTGCTTGGTGGTAAATGTGGTTCAATCGTATTAATACTGTTTATCTTGGAAGATGTGAAGAGAACAGTGTGAATCGTCTTGCTTATATTTCTCTCGCTCCAACTTTTCTCTTTATCGTAACTCTGGCAAGTTCCCACAGGTACAACTACCTGAATTTTGAATTTTTTCTTCTTGTTAAGACTAATCTAGATAAAACCCTAGTAGTTTTGTTTTCCTTTCCAAAATACTGTCGGTTAGGGTGTGGTGAAATTCAGTCACGAAGTGTCTTATTCTCAGTAAACAATCAAGTATGGTTTATTAACCTCCACGACCAAGATTATTGCACTTATAATAAGTCTTAATTTGAGAATCTGTTTCACTCCCATGGAAAAAAAAAACCAAACAAGATTTCCATTCATTGGGAATTTATCAAGTATGCATCTGTCAGGTTTATGGAAAATTTCTGTTGACACAAAAGGCAAGAAGCAGCAATTAAAACCACAGCATAACAAAACTATCAGAGAGAGATAAGAAATAGAGAAACCCTATAGGTGTCATTTTTTTAAAAATCCAGAATATCCTGTGAAATCAAGTTAACATTAGTGTCTAAGAGAGAAAAAAGTATTTATTCCAGAATTTGATTTATCTGGCATTACTGGAAGTTCTTTCTCTTTTTAAAGAGTGAATTCAGGATAAATTCAGTGGTGGTGGTGATAGCTGGGTGGAAAGTTTAAGCCTCCTTTACCCATATGGGGTAAGTTTGAACCAGTTTGGTCTCCTGCATGCTTACTTCACAGTAAAAATAAAATAAAGATCAGCTGCATGCCCCTCATTCAATATACTATGCAACTGAATTCACAGCTTTACAGGCTGGTCCTATAGCTTAGGGATTATGATGGAGAATACTCCTGCTTGCTGTGGTTTCCAGTCTAATGGCTGACATTACCATCACCAACTATCTTTCTGGTGCATGATCTTAAAGGACGAGGAGGAAAAAATACCATATGCTCCAACATTTCCTAGAGGAAACTGGGACACATGTGGCCGCTGGCCAAGTGCCATTACAATGTGGCAAAAATAACAAAAGTTATTAATGAGGAAGAATGCACAAGCTAGGAGAGGCTGTAGCAATTTCTTTTTGCCTGAGCTACCTGGGAAGGGCAAAATTCCACCTTCTCCTCTCTGCCTGCTGAGTGGAATGCAAACAATTTTTGCACTTTGAATTTAGTATGCAGCAATTGAAGTAAGCTGAGGACCAGAGGGAGTGGGAAGAGGAGAAAGAAACTGGGACATTTTAAAAACAGCTCAAATAGTGAAATGAGAGAGGACTAATGGTATGAAAAATCATAGAGTTTCATTTGATTTGGCATCAGCTTTCATGGATTGCAGCCCACTTTATCAGGTGCATGTAGTCTGAAAAGATAGAAATGTAAAGGTACAGCACATGATGATCTTAACCATGTATAGTGGGCCCTCGATATCTGCCAGGATTTGGTTCTAACACCCCCCCTCCTCGTGTATACCAAAATTCATGAATACTCAAGTCCCATTATGTACAGTGGTGTACTGAAATGGCATACCTTATATAGAATCGCAAAATCAAAACTTGCTTTTGATTTTTTAAAATGATATTTTTAGTCT
Source organism: Cyclura pinguis (assembly GCA_030412105.1). Taxonomy (NCBI): domain Eukaryota; kingdom Metazoa; phylum Chordata; class Lepidosauria; order Squamata; family Iguanidae; genus Cyclura; species Cyclura pinguis. The sequence goes on along the minus strand of CM059601.1, from coordinate 271,662,440 downwards.
GTGGTTGATTGAATCCGTGGATACAGAATCTGCAGATATGAAGGGCCGACTGTATTTACATGAATAGATCATAACCCACAATGAAGAGATGTTTGTACAAGGCATATACAAGAGAAGAACTAAGGCCATTTCTGCACGACCGGGCTGTCCTGCTATGTGGACAGGATGGCAGCAGTTGACTGGTCGTGCTTCCACACGATGTCTTCTCTGGCCTGCTGCCATCCCATCCCCATGCATTGTGCTCGAGGGGTATTCACTACACGGATAAAATCCGTTTAGCACCTGCGATCATGTAACATTCCCATACCTACCTGTCCTATGGAAGGGCAGGAAGCATGAGGGTGATACTTCCATCCCTAGCGCAGCCTGGGAAATGCCTGGCTGCGCTGCAGAAGGAAGGGACAAGGCCATCATGCTCCCTTCCACAGGGAGCCAGTCCCGTGCAGAGGGGAGCATTTCCGTCATGCTCCCTTCCCTGCTGGGACTGCTATGGGATGACCCACAAGAGCCCCATCATGTTGAAATGGCCTAAGTCTTAACAAGACCATCACTGTGCTATACTCCACCATGTGTATGTGTCTTCAGGTCACCTGTCCACTTTTGGCAACCCATGGATTTCATAGGTATTTCTTATGCAAGGAATACTCAGAAGTGATTTTGACAGTTCCTTCCTCTGAAATATAGCCTATGCCACCTGGCATTCTTTGGCAGTCTCCCATCCAAATACCAACCAGAACTAACCCTGCTTAACTTCCAAGATCAGAACGGATTTGTTGCCTTTAGGGTATTTAGGCACTTGGCACATGTGTACATGTATATAAATATCTACTTCATCCCTATATGTGTATAAATATTTGCTAACTGAAGCTGATATTGAATCAGTCGAAGTGGGCAGCTACCCATGAAAATTTATGCCAAAGAAAATGTGTTCATCTTTAAGGTGGCAAAAGACTTCTAGGTGTTGTTGCTGCTACAAACTAGAAGGCGTCAGGTATTTCTGCCACCACTCAGATGTTTTTTTAGAGTCCTTGCTAGTATCATGACCAATTATTAACAGCTATCCAGTGACATGAAAAGGATTAAATTTTATTTGGTATGCCCTGCTAGATAATTTTGCTTTAGTTTGGCAGTTCAAGGCTTCATAGCTGTTGGGGTGGGAGATGGGCCAGGCCTGTGCATTTCCATTTCCTTTGTTCAGTCCTGCAATATATAACTTCTGAGACTCCATCTTCCACTGGCCTCACCTGGGGACAGGTGCACCTCAACTCAGGGATTGCATTTAGCCAGCCATGGAAAAGTGTAGCATCAGCCATGGAATAGTCTGGGTAGAATTAGTTCTTTGGGGCCCAGATTCTATCCCTCGCTGTGAGGGAATGCGGGTCTCTATTAGCAAAAGGACTGGAATGCTTTCCTGCTGTGTAGACCACTTGTTGTGTCACGTAGTAAAATTTAACTTATATACGGTGACGTGTGTCCAGTTTTTGGTTCCAGATGCAGTCTTGGGGAGCTCTGGAATTAAATCTAGTTGCAGTTCCAGAGCACATGGTTTTCCCTTTGCAAATGTGAAAGAAGACATGCCCTCCAACTGTTCCAATTTGGCCAAGTTCTGATTAATTGTCTATTGTCTCACTTTTTCAGCTAATTTTAAAATGTCCCAGTTTTTCTCTCCTCCTCTCATTTACCCTCTTTGGCAGGGACAGTCCCAATTAATCCTGTTGTTCCACTTTTTCAGATGCTTTTAAAATACCCCAGTTTCTCCCTCCCATTTCCCCCCTTACTTATTCAGTTGCTGCTAACTGAGGCCAAAGAGCAAAACTGTCCATATTTACTGGCGTATAAGATGCACCTATGTATAAGATGCACCCCATTTATACACTGGCAAATACTATTTGCTGGCGTATAAGACACACCAGCATATAAGACGTACCCCATTTTCAAACAGTATTTTTCAGGGAAAAAAGTGAGTCTTATATGCCAGTAAATAGGGTACTTTGTATTCAATTAACTCAGCAGTGGAGGGGAGAAAAAAGGAGGGAACAGAATTTTGCCTTTCCCAGTAGGCTCAGGCAAAAGCAAACTGTTGCAACTTTTCCTAGCTTGTGTGTTCTTCCTCATTAACGACTTTTGTCATCTTGACCACACTCTGATGTTGCTTGACCATATGTGTCCCAGTTTTCATCTGTAAAATGTTGGAGGGTATGAAGTTACTTTTTTGGCCACAGCTGCTATAAATCCCCAGGCAGCAGGATCTACCAGATAATGCTGACTTAAGGACTGTAAAATGGGTATGATCTTGCAACTTGAGAGTGTTTAAAGTTACACAAGGATGACTGACTGGCTTGCCTCTTTCACTAAATGTTATCAGAGTGGGATGCTGGCAGTATCCAGATGTCACCTTTCACTCCTAACCTTCCTGTGATTTTCCACTGCTTCCATCCTCTTTCTTTCCACACGGAATTGAATCAGGCAGAAAAGGCAATGAACTTTAGAGGGATGGAGAAATAAGAGTTGGGTTTTACCTCCTACAGAAAACTGCTTAACTCAGCAGTAAAGGAAACAAAACTCTTGCAGATTCAGAACAATTTTAGTTGCTGAATATATCAACTCTCTCACGCACATTTTTCCCCCAAACCTCATGCTAATCTGTGGAATGATGCAATCAACTGATATAAAAATTTTTTTTCATAGGCTTTGGACTAGAATACAAACAATATCTCACGTTTTCTATGATATTTTTCAAAGCTTCACACATATGCCTTGTCTGATGCATTGTTGTCTTTGTTGTTGTTGTTCTTTTATATATATGTTGCTTCTGTTTGCAGTAACTCTTGCATTATAAATATTTCAAAAATAAAGTTAAATAATGGGTTAGATTCAGATTTTACCATATTTAGAGTACATCCATTGAAAGCCATGAGTTAGGAGTCATAACTAATTTAGGATTGTGCTGCTAGAATTAAATTAGCCACAGCTACACTAAACCCATTGAATTGCTTGTTGAAAGGCAACTTGGCGGTTAGGTAAATCCAAGAGAGACAATGTTCCTTCTCTAGCTGGGGCCAGTGCATATCTTCCAACATTTCACAAATGAAAACCAAAACATATAGGACAAAGGAACATCAGATAGAGGTCAAAAGAGTGTGGCCAGATATGAATGAAGAACCTAGTATTTTAAGCAGAGAAACCCTGGAATTTATATACTGAGTTTAGGAAAACTTGAAAAAAGAAAAAAATATCCTCATGAGCCTACTGAGAAGGGCAGATTCTACCCCTTCTCCCTTCTCACCCCTGCTGAGTTAATTCAGTGCAAACTACTTTTGCACTTTGAACTCAGGCTGCAGCAACTGGAGTAAAGTGGGTGAAGAAACAAGAAACCAGGACATTTTTAAAGCAGCTGAGAAAGTGGGATAGTGAAGGATTAACTGAGACCATCCCTGACAAACTAGGATAGTGGGATGGTATGGTAATAACTGAATTTAGGCCCTAGTTCCACTAATCTCACTCAGTATGGATGAAACCTTCTCCAGTCCTCAGAGTGAGAGGGAAGAATCTTGGGGTATGAAAAGGCCTTGAAAAGTGTCCCTGTATGGCTGTATTCCTCATTTGTGAGACCTGAGGCTCTATCACACTATGCTATTACAGTGCTATTCTTCCACTTTAACTGCCATGGCAACATCATAAGGAATTCTGGGATCTGCTGTTCTAAGACGGCATTTAGAATTCCTAGCTAGAGAATCACTGTTTTTATTTCAGCGGCATGCTGTGTACTTAACACTTGATTATGTTACCCCAAAAGGTGGAGGACCCTTTGAGGTTCTCCAGCAGTACCAGCAATTCAATGTAAAAATGGGGAATTAATTAGTTGTGATTGAGAAGGCAGCGAGTGGCAGGATAACTAGCAGGATATTTTCACCAATGTCTATAGGGTCCTTGCAAGAAAACCAGCCAGAGATTCCAAAGTAAACTAAAAATGTGTTTATTGAGGGGAATTCAATCACGCACACACACACGATTCAAACAGTCATGCAGGAGCTAGCCAAAGGAAAGGAAGAAAATATGGATAGAGACTTAGGTAGTGAGTTATAATTACCAGTCCAGAAGAGAAGTGAAGAAACAGCAATGTGGCTTAGACTTGGACCCAAGGGCAGTACAGCTGAGGTTCAGAGTGCCATAGTAGTGTTCAGCATTTTAGGTACTGCATTGAGGTGCCCAAAATCAGGGATTCTTATACGCTGAATCTGCCCTGAGGGCAAGGGGTGTAAATGGCTCTCTGCCTGAGCAAACAATGGAAGTTGCAGAGTGGGAAAAGGTGACTAGAATGAGTTGATGGTCTTAATGTGTGAGGGAAACATGTTGATGGTTTTAGCATGTAGGTGACAAAGGCACTGATGACTGTATGATAGCTCTATGTCTGAGGACAGGATAGGGGATAATGAGACAGATGCAGGTTAAAGAAACAAGGTGCATGAGGCAATCGATTTGGTGGGAATCTTCCTGCTTCGTGAGTCAGCGTTGTCAGAGCCGGCAGTGATCCTTTGTGTTTTGGAGTTACCCAGTGATTTCCTGCTTATAACCTCACTGTACCTTGGGGATGTGGGGTTGCTGGCCTAATCCTCTGCATACTGACCATTTGTTGCCCTCTTGGCCAGCCTGGCTACCCGACCATACAGGGCTAATTTAATAGCAGCTGATTCCCATAATAATGCCAATTGAAATTATATTTTGCCAATTATATCATATCAAATCTGGGGGGTGGGGCGGGTAACAATTACATCACCAGGGGTTCAGCCTTGTATCATGAGGGCTGATCCTTAAGTCTCAATGTTTGGCTCTGAAATCGCAACTCCAGAAATTTCTGTTGTAGATTGGATTTATGATATGTATATAATTTTTTATCTGAATAGTATGCTTTACTATATGAACTTGGAAATATTATATATTTTACATAAGCATGTTGTTCTTTGTTTTAAGATAGTAACACTGATACACACATATATATATGTGTACATAATATGCTTGTTTTTAACATAGTCGCTGAAGAAGGCCAATTGGTTTATAAACAGGCTGTAACACATTGGAATTTTTAAAGAATACACTTGGACCATCCATAAGCACATGGAGCCTAGTCTCTTTTTCTCTTCTGAAATCTCAGAGCCTGGGAATACTAAAACAAGTTTCTTTCTGTTAAGAGAAAAAAAATCTATTAATAGAAAATCTTTGTTGCTGTTGTTGTGTGCCTTCAAGTCATTTCTGCCTTAATATGACACCATCAGAGTTTTGTTTACAAGATTTGTTCAGAGGAGGCTTGAAATTGCTTTTCTCTGAGGCTGAAAGAGCATTAGTTGTCCGGTGTTAGCCAGTGGTTTTCCATGGCCAAGTGGATTTGAACCCTGGACTCCCAGAATCCTAGTCCAACATTGAAAGTGCTGTGCCACCCTGGCTTTCTTAATAGTGCTAGGAGCTTTCTGTCTAGAAGCACCCAAAATGCGAGTTCATTGAACTGTACCAGCTAAGAATATTTTTATCTAGAGGCAGAGTTGGGGCACCTCCAACCTTCTGAGTAGGCACAGAAATCTATTTTTTGGCTCACGTCCCGGCCAATGTAGATCAAAATTCCAAAGACTTTGTAAACACGTCACAAACAAGCATCTTGGAGGATAAGCACATTACTGTTCCTTGACATTTTCCTTACTGTGTCTTGACATTTTCAGAAGGGCACAAAAGGCCTATAAAAAGAAAGGGTTCTCTCCCAGAGAGTCACCATGTGTTTTTGATTTCAGTTATCAATGTGTGTAACAGCAGCAGGTTTTGCTAGAAGTACTCAACTATTTCCCCAGAGACACAGTTTTACACAGTTTTTAAAAATCCTTCTTTCAGACCTCCCAGCATATAAAAAGGAGGTGGGGTGAGGGATTAAGGAAAGAGAAATTAAAGTAGTGCAAAGATTTGCTGGGTGTGCATAATTTGTATGCTGTGGGTTTTTCCCCCCCAATTACTTATGAAAGTCCAAGTTTTCAAAGAAGTAGCTGTGTTAAGTTTCTTGCAGCATAAAAAGAAGGAAGGAAGATGGGGGAAGAAATGTAGCAGCACCTTTAAGATTAAGTGGCTTTTATTTTTGCATGAGCTTTCATGGATATAAACACATTTCTTCAGATGTAGCACCAAGTACCTCTTAAGGCCTCAGGCCATAAGAGTGGAGAGCAGTTGGGTCTACTGTTGAGAGCTTAGTAAAATGAAGTCAGTGAAAACAAGGATAAACAAAACTATTAAGTTGTAACCCATTTAAACAAATAACCATGCTTTGGAAAACAGCAACAACGGGGGGGGGGGGGGGTTAGTTAGGATTTTTTTAAAAATTTTCTTCATTTTGCAGTAATGAGGCTTTTCAGGTCCACTGCAACCAGTTTTCTAATCCTGCTTTGCAAACACTAATTTGTCTTTTTTTTGCTTAAATACCCAGAGGACAATTAAGCTCAAAGAGACTGGGAAGTGATTTGCCCAAGTTTTCCTAGCAAGCAACAATCTCTCCCTAACCATTTGAAAACAGAGAAGAATTGCTTACCTTCAACTTTTATTGTATTTGCATTTTGCCACTTTTGCTAAAAGAGCTGACATTGGAAGCCACAGTAATCATTCTGGGAAGGCTCAAAGGAACACATAATGGAAACAACATTACCTTGCTGTAATAGACAAGACCCCCCCCCCTTCCTAGCTTCATGTGTGCGTGTGGGGACATACACATTATATTTTGATGGATTTGAAATTGGCTATGTAACCCCAGAGGATAGTGAGAGCAGGTTTGAGTCATAATGGAAAGATACTCAAATTATCAGCTGAACATATAATGATGCACTGGGAAGAAGGAAAGGAATACGTGTTACGAATTATAAGGAAGATCTAAAGCAAAATGTTGCCACTTGGAAAGATCTTTTTTCAGGGTGCCAGCCTGCCACCCCTCTATTTCAGTTATTCTTAACCTTGGGTCTCTGGACCCCAGGGGTCCATTCTGCCTTCACAAGGGGTCCATGAAAGGCTTGAAGGCTGCTCAGCCTGTCTCCTCCCCTACAGCAGAGTGGTGACATGACAAGAACCAAGGCAAAAGAAGAAAGCAGGCAGGCAGGCAGGCTGGCTGGGCCTGCGAGTTGCCTGTCATGTGGCTCCTCTGCTGTGTGGTGGAGGTGGGCTCTGCAGCTGAATGACAACGGAGACGCCAGCCAGCCAGCAAGCATTTGCCCTTCTTGTTCTCTCTTTCCCTCCTCTCCTTTCCAGTGGAGAATAGTTCAATGCAATATCAAATATGCTTAAATACCCCCTCTACCCTTAAGCCTTCTTCACCAGGCAGAGAGGAGACTGAGATGGGCAAAGGAGGCAGAGAATTAAAAAAAGGCAACTCCTTCCCCTGAAAAAACAGTGTTTGAAGGCAAAAAAGGGGGTTGAAGCAACCCCTCTGTGAAAGACCCTGAGTGTGCCTCTTCATTTCCATTCATGTGTGTATGCTTTTGTCTGAGTGGTGGCTTATTTTGCCTTTTTTTTTTTTTTGGTTGAGTGGCAGCTTGTTTTGCCAACAGTGACCCCTCACTCCAACTTCCAGTGTCTTGCCGGGAGGTGGCACCTGCTGCTCCAGCACCCCCTCTTCTCATTTGGTCTCACCCCCCTATCCTTTTTCAGAGTTAGGTATTAAAGATCTCACTCAGAGTGGGAGCTGTATCCTAAAAATTACAAACATTGAAAATAAGAATTCAAAGTGAATCAATACCTAAGTTTTTGATGGTCCTGAGCTCAAGTACTGGTGTTTTCTCTAGAGAAAAGAGAAAGATACACTATATAAAGCTGTCTGAAAACTTAAAAATGAATTAATTTTTCTAAATGTTAACCGACTATGCTACAACTAATTATTCTTTTGTGTGTGTTTTTTTTCCTACTAAAGACATATTTCTGGGTAGGCTTTTTTTTTCAAGCAGGCCTGGAGAGGGAGGATAATTACAAAAGGGTTTATATTTTAAAAAGTATTGTGCATTAGATGTAAAAGAATCTTTTGATAAACAAAAACAATTTTTGAAACTCGCACACTAGTGTATACGCAAAATGAAATCTTACAGTACTAGAACAGCTCCTTAAACAGCAATACAAATGAGACTCAGTAGTGATGTTTATGAGTTAGGTGATAAATATAAAGGGTAAATGGGCAGGAAAATATTACTCAATTGAAAACAAAGATGGGTACACAGTCAACTAAATGCGGGTACATTAGAATAAGACGGTTAATGTCTCTGTTCTCTTCTTTTTTCTTTTTTTTTTTCATTGTATGTCACCTTCCCGCTTATCTCTGCTGAATAGGATTTAAATGGACTTAGATCCCAGAAAGGCAGGTTAAGAGAAATTGATACCGAGAGTAGGTGCTATTTAAGGTGTAGGATAAGGAAATACAGTTATCCACAATATGAAATTAGGAAAGATCTTCTTTTCTTTTTATGGTAGGTATACTTTATTTAATTTACTAATCTAGCATTCTATTACTTGTTTGTTTTTTGAGTTCTATATATATAAAAGTATATTTATACATATATGCGTTTTGGAAGTACTGTAACGTAAAAATTTGCGTAGTAGTCTCTCTGTTACCCTTTGCTACTGTTTATGCTTTGCAAAAGTAATAAAAAAAATATATTTAAAAAAAAAAGAGTACTGTGCAATATAAAGACTTAAAATTTACCAAGAATAGGGAGAGAGCTGAGCAGAAGTTGATTGCAGAATACCAGAAGGACAGATAGCCTTCTGTGAGCATTTTCAAAGCAGTAGTCAGCCTATTGTGTTATCTGTGATTGGCTGTTGAAATTTATCTCCAATCCCCGCCAAGGAAAACTGATAGGATACATCTAGATTCCCTACCTCCAAGGTGGGCCTTATGCTAGTCACATGCTCTCACCTGGGTCCATCTGCTGGTGGTCAAGCCGTTCTATTTCTTTTGAGCTATACAGGGAGATACGCCAGGTAGCGCTCACCAAGCATGTTTAATGACGCACTATCAGTTTTATTTCTGTTTTTAAAGGGGGAGGTCTATATGAAGGGTTTTCTCTCTCTCTAAACTGTTCAATTTAAAGAAAATCCATCAGTTTTATTTTTGTTTTTAGATTAAAGGGGGCCTCTGTATGAAAGATTTATTTTCCTCTAAATGTCTTAATTTAAAGAAAGCCTCTCATCCATTTTCAATAGCTATTGTGTTAGTAGCTGTACACACACACACACACACACACCCATTTGATATGGCTTAATTGATATAAATCATACACAGCTGTGGCTGAAAGCCAGGCTAAATAAGAGGCAAGCTGGCAGGATAAGCAGGTCAAGGAACACCTCCCAAGCTCAGCTAGGTCATAGGCAGAACAGTTACCAAACTCCTTCAAGTGTTAACAAACTCCCAGCTAGCCACCAATGAGACAAAAGAGACTCCAATGTTCACACGGAAATGTTGATTGGTATATTCGTGTTTCTCCTCTCCTTCAACACCTATTCCTTTATCTTCTAGCCTGCCCAAATGGTATAAGACTATCAAACCAGCTATTAACTCCTTGTCACCTATATGCTAGGGCCATCAGCCTATTCTGGACCCCATTGTACTCCTTCGTTTACTCCACCGAGAGCCATTTACATCCATGCCCTGCAGGTCAAAATTGGGTATAATAACCCTCAGTTTTGAGCAGCCCGACGAAGCATTTTGATTGATGAACTCCACTCTGTCACTTTGAACCCAATCGTACTGCTCTTAGATGCAAGTCTAAGTTACATCGCTGTTTCTTTGCTACGTTCTGGATTGGTAATTATCACCCATTCCCTTAAGTCTTGCTATCAACTTTTTCTTCCAGCTAGCTTTTGTGTGAGTGCATGACTGTTTGAATCTTGTTTGCGTGCATGGTTGAATTTCCTTCAATAAACACATTTTAGTTTACTTTTGAGTCTTTGGCTGGTTTTCCTGTAGGGACCCCATAATCATTGGTGGAAAGATCTTGCTAGGTTACCTCACCTCTCGCAAGCCTCCTAATTAGAACTAATTAATTCCCCACTTTTGCACTGAAACACAGCTATTGCTGGAGGACCTCTATGATCCCCCACCTTTTGGGGTAATAATTGTTTTCTAGAAAGCATGTTTGTTAAATAGATTTAGGCGTGTATGAGTACTGGCACCTCTTTAAACAGACACACAGACACCATGGCCATTTCCGCACTATACTGTTATACTGCTATTATTCCTACTTTCAACATCCTGTGGAATTCTGGGGTTTGTAGTTTACTGAGGCCAAAGAGCTCTCTGGCTGAGAATTCTAACTGCCCTTCCCTACTGCAAACCCTAGGATTCCATAGGATGTTGAAAGTGCAGTAATAGCAGCATTAACAGGGTAGTGAGGAAATGGCCCATGTCTACAGTAGCTGCTTTTTTTTTTGGAAAAAAAAGAAAGTAAGTACAGCCACCATTTTAAACAACTCATTTTAATTGAGTATTTTGAAAATTTTGAGTACATGGTTTTTAAAGTCTCATAACAGTAACTAGTTGTGCCGATATGTTTTTTGCTTTTGGATTTTTTGTCTGTTATTTGGGCTTCTTGCTCTATAGGGGTTGCAGAGGGGCATAGCAACTCCATGTTGTCTTCTCTGAGCATGCCTGGGCAAACAAAATGTAATTTCCAACTTATGGCCACCTTGTCATAGGATTTTCTTGCTAGATTTGTCCAGAGGGGTTTTGCCATTGTCTTCCTCTGAAGCTGAGAGAGTGTGACTTGCCCAAGGTGGGTTTTCATGGCTGAGCAGGGATTGAAACCCTACTCTCATAGAATTGTCATCCAACGCCCAAACCAGTTCGCTATGCTGGTGCGTGCGCGTGCGCATGCTCGCTCGCTCTCTCGCTCTCTCTCTCTCTCTCTCTCTCTCTCTCTCTATATGTATAATATATATATAGAAGCCCTGGTGGCGCAGTGGTTGAATGTCAGTACTGCAACCACAAGGTTGTGAGTTTGATTCTGCTGGGCTCCAGGTTGACCCAGCCTTCCATCCTTGTGCAGGTCGGTAAAATGACTACCCAGCTTGTTGGGGGCAATTAGCTAAACACATTGTAAACCGCTTTGCTATGCTATATAGGTGGAGCAAGATCAGGCAACTTGTTGGTGCCATAGTTTTTGTACAATTCTACTGTGCAGGGGCAGCCAAGAGATTGTGTCCTTATCATGTTCAGCCAGACGTTGCTATAGTCCAGGACTTTGCATATGGAACACTATTTAGCCCTCTGGAAAACATGATAGCTCTATTTTCAGAAGGTGCTATCAGGATGTCCTGCATATGCAATAGCTTATTCTGCACATCAGGACCTTATCCACATATTTTATCTAACTGCTATGACTGCATAAAATACTTTGTCCCTGAGTTATATGGTAGAAATTCAGGCTCTGATAAGGTTGACTAATTTTCTATGTTATTATACCTTGTGTTCAGAGACAGATGTTTTCAGTGTCTTTCTTTGAAATATGAAGCTTTGGCCCAGACTTGATGCAGGGCTAGACTTTTGCCTTATATAGTCAAAGACGTGGGTCTTCTGGAGGTCACGTTCAAAATGACAGTAAAAAAAATGCAGTTGGGTAGAAAAAGAAAAACCAACCAAGGCCTATGGCCAGTAGCTGTTTGCATGTCTTATTTGCTCTTGCTTGATGAGAGACACATTATCTAGTGAGGAGAAACAGACTTGAACACTCAGGAGTCAAATTTCTAAACAGAAAGAGGTGCAGGGTTTTTTATTACAATGAGCCAGTGTAGTGTAAAGGTTTTGAGTACTGAAGTAGTACTCTGTGGGACCAGGTTTCAAATCCCAGCTCTCAGTGCAAGAGGAAAGCTATGACAAATCTCCTCTGTTACTGCCCTGGCTAGCCCAAGCTTTGGGGGATATAAAACGATATCTTTTGATATCGATAATTTGGCTTCACATATCCCTTCGACGTGCTTGCGAGGCCCCCGGACAAGCACGCGTACAGGCTCGGCCAATAATCGCCGCAATATTCTAAAACAATACAGACAGGCCAGCAATAGCTGACTCGCAGCTTTAGGAGACCTCAAGGCAAGTACCTCCATCAGGTATGCACGCAACTTTCAAAGGATCCTCTGCCTAGCGCTGGCAGCTTGATGATCAAACCATACAACGCTCAAGTACTCCGCGTTTGCATACTGGCTATCCTGTTGACAATTTGGCTGTAACTCAATCATTCAAATTCTGACCTTTCGGAGGCTTTGTCTCCAGCCCCAAATCTATTGTTCTCCCCAAGTCCGACCAGCCTGCGGTCACAATTCTCCTTATAAAAACCCCTGACTTTGAGCGCTTCCTCGGATCGCTCCCGAGTTCCCGACCGCCTTGCTGCCGCATCGCTTGGGGAGCTTCCCCTCAGCTCCACGTGCTGAGATACATCGAACCCCAGCCTCGCTCTCCATCTTCTTCCGGGCTTCAGGAACAGGTTTCGTATCACCCAAATCAACTATCCCTCTGAAAACCCCGCTATCTTACTCACACCTTTATTTTCCTTAGTTATCTGTGTGCGTGTGTTGCTTACATTGTGTGCCTGTCTTTAATAAAGATCATTCATTATTTTCAAACCAGTCTGTTTCTTGACTTGGCCTGACCCCGTAAACACTGGGTTACAAGATTCCGCTGCGTTACCCTGCCTCTCGTTTTGCCAACCAGTGCTCTTGACTAATTTCCCCAATTTGTGTAATTGCAAGGTTATTTAGGTGTCCCTCCCGGGACCCCCAGAATACAGGGTAACACCTCTGAATAAATCTTGCCCAGAAAACCTTATGATCAAGTTATCCTAAGTCAGAGTTGGCTTGAAGGGCCATAACATACATATTGGATTAGAAAACTTCTTCTGGATTGCAGTGGCAGAGCTTGGAGTGTGTGGAAGGGCGTACAGGGGAGTATGGCGTGAGGGGCATGGCTACTGTGCATGGGGGTGTGGCCAGGGTGCGTCGGCGCATGGCTACGGGCTGGGATACCCCCAAAACATTGCCACCTGGGGCAAACTACCTCCCCGTCCCCCTTCCCTATGCAACTGCTAGATTGGACTCTCTAGTGGCCCATTTATCTTGCACAATTATAGAGCTATATTTCACTGTTATAGTAAACTTATGGAATTCTGGGGTTTGTAGTTTGGTGAGGTACTAGAGCTTCTTGGCTGAGAAATCTAAATATCCTTGCCTCAGCTACAAATCCCAGGACTGTACAGAACTGAACTATGACAGTAGAATAAAGCGTTATAACTGCATAGTGTGAATGGACCTCCAGTTAATTTATTTGTCTCTATTGCTTGTGCGATTTATCTGAGAGGCCAGGAAAATGGAATAATTCCCAGAGCACAGTTGTTGTAATGTGTCTTCATACCCTAAAGGCACCAGACCCCGTTTGATCTTGGAAGCTAAGCAGGGGTCTGTCCTGGTCAGTACTTGGATGTGAGACATCAATGAATACCAAGGGCTGTAGGCTATATTTCAGAGGAAGCAACTGGCAAAACCACCTCTTTCTTGCCTGAGAAACCCCTACAAAATTCTTGGGGTTGACATAAGTTGACAATCAATTTGAAGGCACATACACACATCATAGGATTTTCTTGGCAAGATTTGTTCAGAGATTTGCTGTTGCCTTCCTCTAAGGCTGAGAGAGTGGGACTTGCTCAAGGCCATCTCATGGGTTTCCATGAACTCAACCCCAGGTCCTCCCAAGTCCTAGTCCGGTGCTCAAATCACTACATCATTCCAGCTCTCTCTGAAGTATGTTTTTTTAAAGACAACAGTGGTTTCCAAACCTCTTTGGAGTGAGGTTTATCAGAACATCTCATTGCTAATTTTGAAGAAATTGAGTTGGGCTGGGGGAGAAACCAGAGATGTATTCAGACATCACAATTAATTATGATATATCATAAAGGCAAGAGGCTTAACACACACACACACCACATACCACACACCACACACCACACACCAGCTTGCATTTTCCTCACCTCCTCTCTAAGACAGCTGCAAACTGGAGATTAGAAGTTTCCATTTCCAGTTTAGATTAGCCACAGTTTACTATGTTTACATACTGGCAAAGAAGAGGATATGTATCAACAAAATAAGGAAACAAAAAAGGGACACTGATATGCTTAATATTTGCATGTTCTTACAGAAATAATGGCTGGCATTCTGTTCAGTAGTGATGATGTTGTAAGCCAGGCTTATAACAATGTAAAATTTGGAATTCACTTTTATGGTCACTGCACCATTGCAGTGACTAAAAGTGTTCCCCCAAAGCCTACCTTTTCAGCTGCACAGACACACCAAGAGAAGGATTTCCAAGGTGCTGGGGAACAAGACAATGTTCAATGATGCCTCCAGCTGGGAGAGAGCTGATGGTGTCATTGCATTCAACCCCACTGTCTAGCACTTTGGATATCCTTCTGTTGGTGAGGCTATGAAAAGGCAGAATTTGGGTGAGAGTATCAGGAGACATAGCTACAGAGACAAAACTCCACAGTCATCTCTATGTCTCCCAATGCAGGACTACACTTTAACTAAAGAAATGCAGCCATGTTGACCATTAAACAAAATCAGAATCCAAATGCACATTGGAAAAGGCTTTAGTAGGACAACCAGAAGATGCAAAAAAGACATTATAGTAGCTTTCCAAGTTCATTGCCTTCTTCATCAAGTAAAAGTGGTAGAAAGCAAAAGAAGGACCCTCCATCCATCCTGACTACCACTGCCTTGGTCTTGAAGAGAGGGAAGAAGCAGACACAGCTCCTTCAGGCTTAGGCTCGGAAGCAGAAGAAAGGCCTTTTTTCCATTTCAGCTGCTACTGCCCTGGCCTCTACTCTATCTGCTGTGGCACCCCTTCCGGCCTTTTTGAGTGCCTGGGTGGGAAAATGGCTGCTGCTGCTGTGGTGCTTTCTCCTCTCCACAGAGTAACCTTCAACTTATCCAAGAGTCGTATCAAAATCCATAATTTTGGTCCCCAAACCAGCCTTTGACTTATACATGAGGTTGACATACACAAGTAAATATGATATTCCAGTTTAATTACCATCCTCGGAATCCTGACTTTTCTAATTTGGTGAGGCACTGGAGTGGTCTGGCTGAGAATTTTAAAAATCCCTACCGAAACCGCCAATCCAAGGATTCCAGAGAATGGAGCCATGGCGCTTAACGGTGGAATAATAGTGCTATAATACCGTAGTTTTAATAGGCCCCTGGTATAAAGTACCTTCCGCTGTCCACCATTCAACTTTCTCCATATCAGAGACTCATACAGCTATTTGCTTGTAACAAAAAGGTAATAGCAAACTTTTTGCATTGTGTGGTTTTGTCCTCCAACGGAACCCGTGTGCAAAAAGAGTTACCTCTCCTCCAGCTGAACCGAAAAAGAATCCAGAAGCCGTATTGAAGCTCCAGCCTACAATTGGGAGAGTTCAGACCCACCCATGCAGTTTATGGACAGAGGCAGATCCAAGCTGGGAGGTCAGGAAGGAGTCAAACGCCTTCATAAATGTAGATGATTTCGCCTTTCGTTCTTTTTTTAGAGGGAGCCTTTCATGTGGCAGGTTGTCAGCTTAGGTTTTTGTCAACCTCCTAAACCCCAGGGCTTACTGCTTAAAAAAAAGAAAGAAAGAAAGAAAGAAAAATAAAGAAAAAAAGAATACAGGTAAAGCTAGATTTTTGCAGTTTTAACAGATTAGCTTCACATGTTCAAGTGATTCACACCTGTTGCTTAGATTTGTAGGCTAACAGGGTGAAAAAGATCCTTAACTGTTTTTTTTTAAATAACTTGTAATGACACAACCAAGAGCCAGAGTGGTATAGTGGTTTGAATGTTGGACTATGACTCTGGAGTCAGGGTTCAGTTCTCCACTTGGCCACAGAAACCTTGAGTTCATCACATGCTGTCAGCCCCAGAAAACCTGATAGTAAGGTTGCTATAAATTGGAAATTATGTGAAGACATACAGCAACAACAATGACACAGCCACATGGTGTCATGTCATGGATAGAGCAGCCATTGAACAAGTCAACTGAGGATAATGAGAATTGTCTCAAGGACATCAGGTTCCAGAAGGCTGAGATATAAACATGAGTCTGTGTGACTTTCTTCAAAGAATTCTGTTTGAAAGCATCAGGGTCAACCCAATGAAATCTGGCTGCCTGAAGTGAAGAATGAGATAATGCTTTCTTCTAATTCCATGCAAAAAACCCCAACTGGATTGGCAGGTGAATCTCTCTTCAACACTGATGTTACCAGGCTGTACACTCCACTCTGTGATATGGTATAATTGGGAAATATCCTTTAATTGGCATGAAATATAAATTATACAATATTACAGCTGAAAAGCCATGCTGGCAAAGAGGACTGGCTGAACACATGCAAAAGTAGGTCAGATGGGACCTCAGCGCATGGCTAGGTCATAGTCAGGCAAATTCCAGTGAAAATGAGCTTGCAAATATCCATCAACAACTTGACCTTTAGAAACAATAGAACCTGAAACTGCCTCAACAGAGCAACTGATTGTCTTCAACTCATTCCCTCTTCCTGCTGAAACTTCCCTTTGTTTGTTTACCTGCCCAACCATTAATGAGGTATCATGATTCTCGTATGTTACTTAATGCTAAAGCCATTAGCCCATTCCGGGCCCTGTTATTTGCTCTGCCAGAGAGCCATGAACACCTCTCCACTCAGGGTGGAAACAGGGTATTTAACCCCTGGGTTTGAGACAGATAGCTCATCTTACTCTAGACACAGGCCGTCACTCTGCTGCTCCAATTCCTGTTCTTGCACTACGCATGGACCCTTAATCTAAGCCACATCGCTTTGTCTGTTTTCTGCAGAATATCACCCACTTTGTCCTGACTTCTAACTATGCATTTTTTCCTTCTTTTTCTCCAATTAGCCTTGTGTGGGTATGAAACTGCTTGGATCTTGTGTGTGGCATTGTTAATTCCTCCCAATAAATCCAAACATTCTTTGAATCTCCAACTGGTGTCCCTGCCTTAGTACCAATATACATAGGTATAAAAGATCCTATAAGATTATCCCCCTCTCGCAGGCCTCCCCATTGAGCCAATAATTCCCTGCTGTTTCACAGAGACACTGGCATTGTGGGTGGACCTCTGACTCACCCATGGCAGGGTTACCAGGTGTCCCTTATGATAAAGGATATCCCTTATTTGAAGACCAGAAAGCTTGTTCCTTGAGAGCCAGTTTAATATAGTGGTTTGAATGGTGGACTAGGACTCTGGTAGACCAGAATTCAAATCCCTGTCTGGGCATGCAAATCCCATTGGGTGACCTTGGGCATGTCACACTCTCACAGTCTCAGAGGAGAGCAATGGCAAACATTCTCTGAATAAATCATGCCAAGAAAATGCTATAATAGGGCTACCATAAATTGAAAGCTTTGTAAAGGCACAAAACAACAACAATAACAACCACAAAGCTTGTCTCTTATAGGTCTGGCAGGTGTCCTTTATTATAATGGGTGTCACCTATTTGAAGGTTGGAAAGTTTTTCCTTTTATGTAGACTGAACAAGATGCCAAACAACCCCATATTTCGGGTGTGGTTCCTCCACAAAACCAGAAAAGTGTCCAATATCAAATTTATGAATATGGACAATATGTTAATTTTACAGAAAAACGCATGGCCAAGCTTACTGAAATCAATACTTCATTTGATATTTTGATAGGACACAAATTTGTTAATAACTATTTCCAGACTGTCAATCCCACATGTCATGAATTTTGATTGCATTTAGTATTATTCTGGAGTGGTGTAGTGGTTTGACAGCTGGACTATGATTCTAAAGGCCAAAGATTCAAATCCCCTCTCAGCCATGGAAACCCACTGAGTGACTTTGGACAGGTCACACTCTCTTAGCCTCACAGGAAGGCAAAGACAAACCCTCTCTGAACAAATTGTGCCAAGAAATCCCATGATAGGTTCTCCACAGGGTCTCCATATGGCAGAAATTAAGGCATACAATAACAACAGGATTAGGGCAAGGTATGTGGCACTCAGGTTTCTTCTCCAACAACTTTCTGCCAGCTAAAATTGCCTCGAAGGTGTGTTGGGCCCATGGGTGGCATTTTCCCCACCCTATAATCTAGCTCTATTAGCTCTAGCTCTATTATAATGTAGCCCTTTCTGAGACAGCCTTGACTCTTCATTGCTAAGCACTGTTGAATTTCTAATCAAATCCATAAAAAAAAAATCCCACCTCCACCATGAGACTAAATGATGTTCCCCATCCACCCACTCCTGGCTACAGTTTCAACGGTTTGCACAAAATTCTGCTTTGTATAAAATTCCTGTCTCTGCACAAAACTGATGTCTTGTTCCTTTTTGGAGCTGAGCACAGGCAGACAGAAAGTTTTTGAGGCAAACAACCCACCCAAAGGTGATACTTTTACTACTGCATTTCCCAGTCCTGCCCATTTTTCAAAAATGCACAAAGAGGACTCACTAAAATGCACATGTTTTAAAATTCACAAAAGTGCAATGCAACTACATGTAACATATGATTTTGCAGCTGTGGTTTACATTGAATTAAGTCTCATTGAAATCAATAGGGTCTACTTTTGAATAAACATGGGTGTGGGGAAACATTTCTTCCACTCTCTGCTATGTTGCTTGGTCCTGAGGCCTTCAGTGCAACCAGCAACTGGAAGGAAAGCAGGGGAGATCTTTGTTTTCTTCAGTTCTTTTTGGTTACAGGCTGTTTTCAAATCCTGTTTAATCCTAGCTAAAGCATTAAGCCTTCATCCCTCCTGAACTGTGCTCTCATAATTCAGATCCTGCCTCTACAAAAGCTTACACATAGGCTACAGAAGAGCCTGCATTCAACCTGGCACCATCCAAATGTGTTGAGCTACAATCTGTTCCCAGTCTGTATGGGCAACTGTTCCCAGTCTGTATGGGCAACATACCCTCAAACATTTCATAGATGAAAACTGGGACACATGTGGCCAAGCAACATCGGAGTGTGGTCAAGATGGCAAAAGTTATTGTGCAGGAGGAAGACACACAAGCTGGGAAAGGCTGCAGTGGTTTGCTTTTGCCTGAGCCTACTGGGAAGGGGACAGTTTTACCCCTCCTCTCTTCTCTTCCTGATGAATTAATTGAATGCAAACCGGGGCATTTTAGAGACAGCTGAAAAAGTAGAACGAAAGAGAATTAATTGGGATTGTCCCTGCCAAAGCAAGACAGTTGGAGGGTTTGGGACATGCTGGCTGGGGATGATGAGATAGTATCTGGAGGATATTAGAGTGGAGAAAACAGCTCCTAGATAGCATTGCTTGGACTCAGACCCCAGATATTTCATCTGTAGTAGGTTTTGGTTTCTTGTAGATGCAACATATTAAACATCTATTGATCTACACTTATGGTGAACTCGGATTGACCCAAGGATGACCTCCTAGAGTGTCGATTTCCTTTATACAGCTTGAACATGCTGGAGAGGGTTGGCTGTAGAACAAATAACAGTACATTTCTGGCACCCTGAATCTGGATATGAGACCTTCTTTTCTTTTCATTTTATTTCACCTTTCTTCCAATAAGTGACCCAAGGCAGTTCACAGCACAGACTAATAAAACAAAATACAGCACTGAATCAATTATAATAGTAAAAACAATTATAAAAACCATGACAGTAAACTTTCCTATTTTTTAAAAAAACTAATTTAAAACAATGTAAAAGCATGTAAAAACCGTGAAATAAATTTCCTATTAAAAACAACACTAATTGAAAACAATTTAAAAGCATTTAGAACAGTAATATGGAAAAGTACAGGCACACCCATTAAAAGATTCTACTGCAGCAGCCATTTAATAGTCAAAAGCCTGTCTCCCTCTCTCTCTCTTTTTTTTTTGTTTAAAAAGGTATTTGTCAGCCAAAGAAAGGAGAGTGCACCATCCAGCTATCCCAATTTGACATGGGCAGTCCTGATTAATCCTCTGTTGTCTCACTTTTTCAGCTGCGTTTAAAATGTCCTGGTTTCTCTCTCCGGCTTCTGCTTTCCCCCTTTATTCTCACCGTACTTCAGTTGCTGCACACTGAGTTCAAAGAGCAAAAGTAGTTTGCACTCAGTTGATTCAGCAGGAGAGGATAGGAGAGGGCAAAAACTTGCACTTGACAGTAGATTCAGGCAAAAGCAAACTACTACAGCCTCTTGTAGCTCGTGTGTTCTGCCTCAGTAGTAGCTTTGCCATTTTGACTATACATTTGGCCTTCCACATTTGCTAGGATTAGGGGAGCAGGTCCCTTGTAAAAGTGGAAAAATGGTAAATATCAAAATGTATGTGTGTGTTTGTGGAAAGAAGACAGAGGCACAGTGGGGAGAATAGGCACCAGATCAGGGAAGGGGTGGGGGGTGTTAGCAAGGTGGTCTCATACGTCCTCTCTCTCACTCATCTCCTTCCTTGGGTGTGAGAGGCATTGGGAGAGGTTTTGTGATGCTGAGAAAATCAGCGAGCTGTCCTTAGCTAGCCGGGCAGTGGCTGGTGGAACAGGAGGAGGACCAGAGGCAAGTTTTTAAGGGGCTGCAAAGTCTGATCAGAACAATCTAGAGGAACAGTTCCCCCCAGAAAAGAAGCCCTTGAGGTGCAGGGAGCAAGGGTTGAAGAAACTTGCAAATAATCAAGTCAATAAAAGTCAAACCCACAAATGTGGACGGCTGACTGTATTCTGATGTAGCTTGGCCACATGCCTGTTTTCATGTCCCTGTTATCATCTGCAAAATGTTTGTTGGTATGCTATCCTAGCCTCCTGTGGGAGGCAGTTCCACAGCCTGGAAAGCTTTCCCTCTTCAGTGAAGGTGAGCCATGTCAGTTGATTAAAAAGAGCCCTGTGGAATGAAGGCTGAACATACATGCCTGTCTCCTGCAGTAACAACAGGACTGTTTCTAGAAACTATTGGGGTTCTGTTAATAGATCATTATAAAGCTCTGTTTCTCATGAACAGGCAGTTGATGTTGTAGCCTGAAAAGGTAGCTAATGGGCAAAGCAAATGCTCAGGTTGGCATCTTTTCTTGATAGGCAAGAAGAGAGCAGGTTGCATGGCTATTTTCCCACTGAGACAACAGCACACAGGCTCGACAACAACAGGAAAATCACATGGTGCAAGAGCATTCATTTCACCCCTCACTAAAAGAGCCAGCATAACCGGCATATATTAAGCCAAAGATTATTGGGAAGCAAATCAATGGTACCCATAGCCCAGGCATGGAAATCTTTCTCCTGCTAAGGCCACATTCCTTTCAGAACTTTCTTTAGGTGTGTCCCACTGGGGGAAGGTGAAGGCAACACTTTTTTCTCTGTGATTTCCTTCTATTTCTCCCACTTCCCCCCCCCGCCGTACTTTTTCTCCTACCCCCTTTCTGCATTGTACTTTCTTTCTCACCTCCTTCCTTACTCCGCTTTGGTCAGAATTCACCTGGAAACCTGTGTCCAGTTCTGAGCACCACAGTTTAAAAAGTGTACAGCAGCCCCTCCACTTTTGTGGGGGTTTGGGGCACAGGACCCTTAAAAAAGTGTAAAAACTGTGAATAACTCCCCCCTGTGATCCCTCTCCAATTCCTTTCCAGGGCTCTCTTCCTTTTCCCTTGCCTTTTATGTGCTGGGGCCAAAGACAAGGGAATGCAAGTGGGGAGCTCTGGGGGAGAGAAAGAAGGCTTGCAGAAGGCCCCCCCACTCATTTCCTTGCCTATTGCCTTGGTGCAAGTTCTCAGCCCTGGGGCGAGAGGGGGAGCTCTGGAGGGGAGAGGGGAAAAGTGCAGGCCCCCTCCCCATTCCCTTCCCTATTGCCTCAGCATGAGTCCTCAGTGCTGGGACCAGAGGCAAGGGAATGGGAGGGGAAGCTCCAGAGGGGAGCAGAAAAGTGTGGACACTCCCCCTGCCATTTCCTTGCCTTTTGTCCAGGTGCTTGACTTCCTTCTCTGTGCCAGGCAAAACACAAGATAATGGGAGGAGGAGAAGGGGAGGTAAAGACACACATACACCTCACGAATAATCAAATTTGCAAAGGTCAAACCCGCAAATCTGGAGGGAGGACTTTATTGTCAAGCTAGAACATGTTCAGAAGAAAGCAACCAAGATGGTAAAAGGTCTGGAAACTGAGCCCAATGAGGGTCAGCTTAGGGAGCTGGGTATGTTTAACATGGGGGAAAGAAGCTCAAAAGGTGATATGCTGGCCATATTTAAATATCTGAATGGACGTTGTGAAGAAGATGGAGCAAGCTTGTTTGCTGCTGCTCCAAATACTGGAACATAAACCTGTGGATCCAAATTACAAGAAAAGAGATTCCACCTAAACATTCGGAAGAAGTTCTTGGCTGTAAGAGCTGTTCAGCAAAGTAACAGATTGCCTCAGAGGGTGGGTGGACTTTCCTTTGGAGATCTTTAAACAGAGGTTGGATGGTCTTCTTTTGGGAGTGCTTTAGTTGTGTTTTCCATTTCTTCAGTTGCGTATTCCTGTGTGGGAGGGGATTAGAACTGATGGCCCTTGTGGTCCATTCCAAACATATGATTCCATGATTCTCTCCTTTTATCTTCCATGCAGTAGGCTGTCATCAGAGGGAAAAATCATTCTTTCCAAACGGTCTGAACTGACAGCTTCTGGAGAACTTGTGAAATTAGTCTGAGGGCTGCATGCAGCTCAAGAGCCACAGTCTGCCCAGCCTAAGTATAGGTCTCTTTCTTGCTAACAGTTACAGCACTTTTATATCAGTTTAACTGCCATGGCTACATCCTACAGAACCCTAGGGTTTGTAGTTTGATGAAGCACTAGAGTCCTGGGCCAGGAATTCTAAATACTTCACAAAATTAGAATCCACAGGATTCTATGGTATGGAGTCAGAGCAGTTAAAGCAGGGTTAAGATGCGATAATTGTGTAGGGTGAAAGAACCTTTTACTCTTCTCTCTGGCATCCCCTTCTGCGCCAAAAGACATCTACAGCCACACAGAACCCTTCTTTTTGTACAGCACCCACTTGGGTGCTAAGGCTTAAGGGTTCCCAAGGCATATACAGGTCTATAATAGTTGTGTGGAGGAGGACTTTTCAGCGGGTGTTGCTTGCCGCACAAGTTCCACTTGTTGAAATGCCTGCTGCTGCTGCTATATGCCTTCAAGTTATTGTGGGGTTTACATGGCAAGATGTATTCAAAGAAGGTTTGCATTGTCTTCAGGTAAGATGGGGAGAGTGAGACTTACCCAAGGTCATGCAGGGGGTTTCTTTGGCCAAACAGCAGTTTGAACCATGACTTCCCACTGTCCTGTTCAAGCACTGATATCACCAAAGATCTGTTCTCTGTTTTCACCTGTCAACCTTATAAGACCAAGTCAGCTGCCCAGGGGTGCTTATCTGGTAGTGCAGGGATGTCAAACTCAATTTCATCTTGGGCCGCATCAGCATTATGGCTGCCCTCAAAGGGCCAGTCGTATCTGTAAGACTATATAAATGTATCTACTCTTTTATCATATTAAATAATTGCCTCTGCATCCGATTATTACTGGTTTTTAAACTGTCTTCCCTCTGCATAAACTTTATTTGTCTTGGACATTTGGGGACTATTTCATCATAGTCTATGGTCCCTGTACCTCTGTAAAGTAACACAGAATTGGTCAGTATATCCAAAGTGTGCCTCGTTCTGCCCCCAGGCTCGCCAGGCGGGGGGAGCGCCACTGCTGCAGCAAAGGTGCAAGGGCCACATGAAACGGCCTGGTGGGCCAGATTTGGCCCGCGGGCCTTGTGTTTGACACCTGTGTGGTAGTGCCTGTCCAGAATTAGATTTACATGGGGGTTAGTTAGGTAGGAACTAGATGAAGCCAAACACATACTTCCATGAGCCCTGAGAGGATGCCAGGAGGTCAGAGGCCATTTCTGCACTACAATGTTATATGCTATTATTCCACTTTCACTATCCTGTGGAGTTCTGGGGTTTGTAGTTTACTGAAGCCAAAGAGCTCTCTGGCTAAGAATTAAAAATGCCCCTCCCTAAACTGCAAACCCCAGGATTCAACAGGATGTTGAAAGTGGAATAATAGCACTATAACAGTGTAGTGCAGAAATGGCCAGAGAATCATAGAGTTGGGAGGGGCAGGGACAGTCTTGATTGATCCTCTGTTACTTCACTTTTTTTTCCTACCTGCTTTTAAAATGTCCCAGCTTCTCTCTCCTTCTTCCACTTTCCCCCTTTGGCCTCAGCTTATGTCCCTTGCTGAAAGTAGCTTGCATTCATTTAACTCAGCAGGAGGAGAGAGAAAGTGGTAGAGTCCTGCCCTCTCCAGTAGACTCAGGCAAAAGCAAACTACTGTAGTCTCTCCTAGCTAGTGTGCTCTTCCTTATTAATAAAGTCCTTTTCACTGCTTTCAGTGAGAGCGCAGATAGTTATATCAGCTCCAGAACTGATCATTCCTCCACCTTTAAAAGAGGAATAGGAAGATGCTGGATCTAGTAGAGCCAAGGGGTCCAAAGTCTGCCCTCAACATGTCAGTTTTCAGGCCCTACTACTGGCACAGCTGACCACAGAGGAGTGAGTGAGGGGAATCATTTTATTTAAATTAAGAAACTTTCAACAGCACACTACCCTCTTGATCTGGAGAGAGGGAGGACAACTGTGGCTTTGAGGTACCTTTCCTTGAACCACAGTGGTATATACCAAAGCTTGTGCAGTATAAATTTACACTTGCATAGTTAGACAGCAGTTGTGCTACCCCATTGTCCTGTGGAACATTGATACTGTGGAGCTGACTGTGTATCTGCCCATGTGCCTGCTTACTGTACCATTTTGTGATGAGGAATATATAGGTGCTGTTCCTGCAATCCCAGTGGATCAAGTGGTACATTGAAGGCACAGTCAAATAGTTATGCACCTGTTGTGGTAAGCCAGAGAATTGGGACCAGCAGATCAGAAAACAAAGTTTATTTTTACTGCGCAGGGATCTCAGTGGAATGAACTTCCAAAAGACTGAGAGCCCCGTTTTAGGTTTCAGCATACATTTATACGTTTTAAAAAAATAGGTACAGGAAATGATTACCATATATGAAAAGGGTACAGGTTACAAAAGTTTAGGTTTCGAAATGATGTATTACAGTTTCAAAAATGAAGTATCTCTGTACCAGGGAGTATTCTCCCTGGGTCACATCGACTCCCAAACTCCCTATATTCCATGCATTGCTAAGCCGCATACCTAAGCCCTTGATGAGATAAGAGACGCACCTGCCTGACTTATTTTTCTCTATTTTTCTACTTAAGCAAGCAGTTTCTACAATTTAACCCCTTCACACCATCCAAAATTGGGCAACAGCATGGCTGGAATCCTGGCAGCTGAATGGTGAGTCAACACATAGGTAAAACCAGTTGAGTCAATAGTTTTACTCTAGTTGGGACTACCAATAAGATTTAGAAAATGGTTACACTTGTGGAACTCTTTTATAATCATTAACTGATTGTGTCTATTGCACAATGGCCAAAAAACCCCTGCATATGTAAGGGATGGTGTCTGGCACAAACAGGATTCTAGCCTTTGTCTCTTATCAGTTTGTTTTTGTCTTTTATCAGTGCAGTCTACAGAGCGCAGGACATGGAAAAGCTGCTTCTTAAGACTACATCTCTCAGAATCCCCACCCCACTCAGAATGGGCAGAATAAATTTTCCAAGCTTTGCTTGAATTCAGCCTTAGTTATACATAGAGAAAACCCATCAGATCAATGGGACTTAAGTTAGTGGCCAGGCCAACTGGAGGAATCTAGGTGTTCTAGCCCCTCAAAGTCACTTTGCTAAGTCCTGGGGGATTGGCTTACAAGAGAAAGCTATTTTCCAGCAATTATCTTTCTTACTATTAGCATGCAGCTGTAATGTTGTAACATTTTTCTTTTCTCGCCTGTGTTAAAATTCATCTCAGTAATTTTCAGGCCTTGACAGAAAAAAAAAAAGAAGGATCTTTTTTAAAAAGCTGCAATATGAAAGATGGGTTTAAATAAGAGGCTGGTTCAGTGACTAATCGTTGTTGAGCTGTAAACATTTAGCCCACTCAAGATGTTCCCAAAAAGACTTGCTCAGCATGATAACACAGGGCTCAGAGCCAAGGATGAGGTAATGTAATAATTACTTTAACAACATGCTGGCTGAGCCAGAAACAAAGCAAAATCCAAAGCTCTCTGCCTAAGGAGCTCTTAGTCCAATTTGGAAGTAAAAATTATTATCCGATTTTAACGTTCTGTTCCTTTGTGCTCTGAAAAATATGCTGCATGCAGTATAAACGCATCTTAGGGACAAAGAAGGCACCACATTTTGTCATGTTTTACATGACTTCTAAAATTTTAAGGATGAAAACTGGCACATATGTGGACAGGCAACATCAAAGTGTGGTCAAGATGGCAAAGGTTATTAATTAGGACGAATGCACAAACGACAAGAGGCTACAGTAGTTTGCTTTTGCCTGAACTTGCTGAGAAGAGCATGATTCTGCCTCCTCCTGTCCTCGCTCCCTATTGGGCGAGTGCACTTTGCGCTTTGAAATTAGTTTGCAACAATTGACATAAGCTGTGGACAAAGGAGGAAAGTGAGAGGAGGAGAAAAAACCTAGGATATTTTAAACCAGCTGAAAAAAGTGGGATGGCAGATGATTCAACAGGTTCATCCTTGCCAAACTAAGAGGGTTGGAGGATATGGTTTTATGCCC
Source organism: Cyclura pinguis (assembly GCA_030412105.1). Lineage (NCBI taxonomy): Eukaryota > Metazoa > Chordata > Lepidosauria > Squamata > Iguanidae > Cyclura > Cyclura pinguis. Next base: position 271,635,712 of record CM059601.1, on the reverse strand, counting down.
TCGTATAATTGGTGTTTGGTTGACAAATAGCTAGTGCATGGGAGAGTGAGGAGGACCATGGTCCTTATCAGAAACCAGAATTTGGAAACACCACGTTCTGGATTGTAAGTCCCACACTCCATCTATGCTGCCTCCAGGGATTCTGGGAGCTGTTATCAAAAAAAGTAATTTCACAGCTTCCTCTGTGTACTCTCATTGGCATATATTTGAATGAACAACAGATCATGGTGAGGGATGGGGAAATGGTTGTAATGGGGACCACGACAAGGGAAAGGGTTGGACTAACCTCCCCCAAAATAACAACGTGGTCCTGTATTCACCCCCCACCTCCTCCCCAATACAAGCAGTCTTTAAAGAAGAATCAGCTGTGCTTTTGAACATGGGAAACAGTGCTGCATGCATACGCTTTCAACTCATGGTCATTTATTAAAACTTCCTGGAACACGAAGAAACTTCTAACTTTCCAAGAGGCATAATGATTTAACCAAAATTAGGCCAGGCTTGTCCTGCACAGGTAACATAGCCCCCTACTGTTCTGCCCACAGACTGAAATCTAGTATGGTCTGCCACTTCAAGGGTCTGTACACAGCATACACAATGGCAGGCTCCTTGATATGATGGACAGGAGCCTGTTGCTTATATACAGAAGTGTAAGCTGTGCTATGAAAGAGGAGTGATATTTTTTGGACAATGCAGAAGGTTGCAACCAGCTAATGGTGGCAGAAGCAGAACTGTTGAAGATAATGCAATAATGCACCCAGAATAGTGTGTCAACACACATTGCACATTGTCTCTGTGCCTTGAGCCTTGAGCATTGTGCGATGAGGTGACAGCTATGTGCTTTCCCTGTTTCTTTAATGTTGGACTAAAGTGGTATTCATTATAGGGGTTGCACAGTGCTAGCACTGATGGAAATTTACACTGCTCTGAGACAGTGGACAACCTCCAACTGTCCTGATTTGGTAGGGACAGTCCTAATTAGTCCTCTGTTATCCTGTTTTTTCTTTTTTTATCCTGCTTTTTCAACTGCTTTTAAAATGTCCCAGTTTCTCTCTCCTCTTCCCACTTTTGCCCTTTGTCTTCAACTTATTTCAGTGTCTACAAACTGAGTTCAAAGTGCAAAAGCAGCTAACACTCAGTTAACACAGCAAGAGTTAGCATAGGGGGTGAAATCCTGCCCTTCCCAGTGAAATGTTGTGGAGGGTCTGACGTAGGATATGGTCCATGTCCAGTTGGGCCAGATTCTAAGTGAGGAAAGAGGATTTTAGAGAGGCCAGACTCTAATGTCCCTTATTCAACTTGACAATTGTTTAACATTGCTGTTCCTCTGGTGGGATGTCTCTGCCCTTTCTTGTTTTGCAAGCAATTCTGCCTGATCACTTAACCTTGCAATTAGGACTTCTGCTTAAACCTGTCTTCTAGCTGTGTTGCTTGCTTTGCTGTTTTTGAGATTGGCAGTTTGATCCTCTCTGTCAGGTCAGCAGCATCCCATTTCCAGAGATTTCAGGGCCAAAACTTGCAATAAGGAACAGGCCTTTGTGGTGTCATGGGTAGGGCCCTTGTGATGCCACAGAGGCAAGGTTGGCAAGGGGTGGCAGGCAGACCAGACTCAAGTTGGGGGTCAGCTGATTATGAAAATGGTCATGAGCACAATCTGGGTGAATGGCCCTGGATTTGAGTAAACCTCACCTAAGCGGTGTCATGCCATGCTTCCAGAACATGGACCGTGACTCAGAGTCTGAAACAGAGGGCATGCCAGGACCTGTTGTACAAGAAGAGGTTACAGTGCCACAAACAGAACAGGGGGCAGTGCCAGCTCCAGCAGAGAATCCGGTCCCTTCAGACATAGAAGATAACTTACCAGTACCCAGGTTTGCTGAACACAGACAACCAAGAGAGAGCCTACATCGATTCCAGAGAATTTATAACCGGCAACAATTACACAGGCAACAGCTGCATTAGGTGGCGGCCACCCTTCCCTTCCAGGAGTTGCCAGGGCTTATCTGACCTCTCTGTTTGCTGGATGCCTTGCTGAACTCTGTGCCTGACTCTAGATTACCCTGACAGACTTTGGAATTGCTTGCCTTTGAATTCTGTTGGACTTTATTTTTGACCTTGTGCTTACTGAATAAAAGTGAGTAAGGAGCAAGGAGCGATTCAGTTTGTTTTGTTGGAATTATCAACTGTGCTGCTGGGACTAAGATAGGACAAGCAGACAAGCAGATGGTGTAAAAGAGAAACCAGTAGAACCAGCCAATCACTGCTCATGGAATGATATGAGTGGTGGCCTATGGGAGAAAGGATATAACCTAGAGGCTTGGCTGTATAGGGAGTTAGGACCAGTTGGAAACAGAGTTAGGGCCAGTCAGCAAGATTGTTGCTGTTATGAAGACAGTTATGAAGAGAGGAATTGATATGATCTGAATAGGGCATTGGAGCTGAGAATGTGGAAGGGGTTCAGAGAGATATGTTGCTTTCTTGGAAACTGAGGTATGTGTGGACCCAGGCTTGGGCTAAATGTTTATTTTGTTTGTTATACTGTAAATCTTTACTGTTTTTGTTTTCTACATCTCTGTCTGGGTGTTAACGATTACAGTAACAAGGAATGCTGGGCATGTTTTACCACACTGAATCCACTGATCAACACAGCCAGTTGTCCAGGACCATTTCCACACCACACTGTTAAAGTGCTATTATTCCACTTTTGACATCCTGTGGAATTCTGGGGTTTGTAGTTTACTGAGGCCAAAGAGCTTTCTGGCTGAGAATTCTAAACCCCCCTCCCTAAACTGCAAGCTCCAGGATTCCATAGGATGTTGAAAGTGGAATAATGGCACTATAACACTGTAGTGCTGACATGGCCCAGAATAGCGGTCACCTTGAGTCCTGATTACAAGATTCAGGGAAGGATTTTGAGGGGACAGGGCAAGATAAGTGATGGCAGCCTAAGGGTTTGAACTGCAGGATAAGAGTTCTTTCACATATGGGAACCTAGAGCCAGGAAAAAAAGGCAGAATCAACATATTTTCTCAGTGTTTGGGAAGATGGGAAAAGGCAACCTGTAGCTGCAGTAGTTTCTGCCATTGCCACTGGGTCTTGCATTTCATTGGTCTCACATTGACAGAGGGCCTTTCCATACTGCACTGTTATAGCGCTATTGTTCCACATTCAACATCCTATGGAACTGTGGGGTTTGCACTTTAGGGAGGGGCATTTAGAATTCTCAGCCAGAGAGTGCTTTGGCCTCAGTAAAGTACAAATCCCAGAATTCCACAGGATACTGAAAGTGGAATAATAGCACTATAACGGTGTAGTGCAGAAAGGCCCAGAGGAAGTTTTTCCAGGCACTAAGCTGCTGCTGGAGCCATTGGGAAAGTTCACCTCTAGCCCTCGAAGAGTATCTTCCAAATAATAAAATTATACTAATAATAATCCCTTTTAAGGTATTTGGTAAAAGGTATAAAATATTTTGAGCAACAAAGTTAAAAGAGAGTTTAAGTAATTATGTTAAGTCAAGTATATTTATTTAGTAAGAGGTGTTTGCAACAAGGGCAGGAACCCATTTTTAAATAGTTGTAGTTTTATATTTTATTAGTTTTGCTAGTTTGTATTAATCAAGTTTTGAATTAGAGTTTAATTACTGAAGAGGTAGTGGTATTGTTTGGTATTCTTGATTTGATGCATTGTTTTGTATGGTCTTTGCGTGTGTTTTATGTTTTTTATGTTTATGCGTAAATGTTACTAAAAATTATTTTTTTAAAAAGGAGGATCTTTTTTTCCCTTTCCAACTCTGGGTTGCCGCTATCAGGGCTTGTGCAGCAAGAAAACTCCTGAGTCCCCTCAGTTCTGGACTGCATCAACAAGAAGAATATAGTGTCCAGATTGAGGGAAGTAGTAGTGCCACTCTATTCTGCTCTAGTCAGGCTTTACCTGGAATACTGCATCCAGTTCTGGGCACCACAGTTCTAAAAAGAAATTGACAAGCTAGAATGCATCCAGAAAGAACAACCAAGATGATAAAAGTTCTGGAAATTAAGCCTAATAAGGAAGGATTTAGGGAGCTGAGTAGGTCTACAGAAGATGGAGCGAGCTAGTTTTCTGCTGCCCCAGAGACTAGGGACCTTATCACGCTACACTGTTATAGCACTACTACTCCACTTTGACAAGGCAATAGCACATGGAATCACGGGATTTGCAGTTTAGGAAGAGGCATTTAGAATTCTCAGCCAGAGAGCTCCAGTGCCTCACCAAACTACAAAGCCCAGGATTCCACAGGGTGCAGCCAGGGTGGTTAAGGTGGAATAATAGCACTATAACAGTCTAGTGTGGAAGGCACTAGGGCACAAGCCGGTAGACTCAATTTACAAGAAAAGAGATTCTCTACCTAAACATTAGGAATAACTTTTTGAATGTGAAAAGCTGTTTGACAGAGGAACAGACTGAAGTGATGGGTGGTGGATTTTCTTTTTTTGGAGGCTTTGTACAGAGGTTGGATGGTCTCCAGAGTGCATTACTTGTGTGTGCCTGCATGACAGGGGCTTGCACCAGGTGGCCTTTGCAGTCATGGGCCATTTCTGCACTAGCCTGTTATAGTGCTATTATTCAACTTTCAACATCCTATGGAATCTAGGGTTTGCAGTTTAGGGAGGGGCCTCAAATGGCAAACCGCAGGATTCCATAGGATGTTGAAAGTGGAATAACAGCACTATAATAGTCTAGTGGGGAAACGGCCATGATTCTACCATTCCACTCCCTGTATTGCTCCAAATGAAAGAAATGCCCCACATGTACACACCCACTGTCTCTCACCGCTCTTCTCCCATTGATGCCCTGACATTGCACAAGCACAGTTGTTGTTATATGCCTTCAAGTCAACTTTGACATGGCAATTCTATCACAGGGTTGTTTTTGTTTTTGTTTTTGTTTTGGCAACATTTATTCATAGAAGGTTTGCTTCTACACCGAGAGAATGTGACCTGCCCAAGTTTGCCCAGTGGATTTTTGTGGCTGAGCGAGGATTTGAACCCTGGTCACTCAGAGACCCAATCCAACATCAAGCCACTCTGGTTCAAAAACACAACACACAAGCAAGCTATCTATACGCCCTGGAGGCAGATGGGAATGAGTAGGGATGGGGATGCTTGGAGAACTGTGGTCTTCCAGATATTATTGGACTATAACTCCCAGAAGCCCTAGGCAGCATAGTTAATGGGGAAGCCTTCTGGGAACTGTAGTCCAACAACTCCCTGAGATTTCAGCCAAGCACCTTAACAGCCATAGCTAAAGGTTCGGGGGCCAAAAAAGTAATCCTTCAAACATCTTGGCATGGTGTTCCTCCAAAAGAACACCCCACACTGTGATACCACCAGCACAATGGTCATACAGAACCTTCTAGATATTTTAAAAAAAAATGGAATGCCCCGTTTCTTAAAATTGCATTATGTCTAGTTCCTATTATTTTAAGAAACAACTGGGTATTGTCTTAAAAAAGAAAGAAAGCTCAATAGTCAAATCAATTTATTGTTATAATCATAGCTCACTGCCACAAGCAAATAGACATGCATGCCATTTGCAAAAACATCAAGCCCTGCGCCTGAATTGTTGTTTCCTGTTTTCTTTTCTTGACATTAATATAGCACCTCTGCTGTCCCCCACCCACACCCCAAAGGAAACAAAAAGTCTGAGCATTCAGCACAGAACAATTTCTCATGCAACACTTCTAACAGGATGGTGTGCGCATGTGGGTGGATCTTGTTTGTAGATGCCAAGTCTGGTCTGGCTTAGTGCCTAAGGCGTTAAGCAGAGGTAACCACGAAAGATGTTTCCTCCCAGTCCTCAGGATTGTGACTATATCCTGCTCTTAACAAAGTAACATCAACATTGTGCGCTGTGCCAAGGGAACTCAGTGTTCACATTCAAAGAAAACAAATAGGACAGTGGGGTTAGTTAGTTTATTTGCATCCCAGACAGAGAATGCAGACTTAGGCTGTTATATTTGTATGGTCTCTACTGCTGCGTCAGAAAAATCCAACCGTGGTCATACTTCCACCAGGCATGGGCCACACATCGCATAAGTTTGTATGTCTTAAAGCTAGCAACCTGCTTTCAAAAATGAAATCTGACATAGTTAGAATGCTGATTTTTAACCTTACTATTTGTAATATAACCTATTTTCACAAGAAAGTCCAAGGTAGTTTACAATGAGCAAAAAATTAATACATAAATTGTTCTTGTGTGTCTTCAATTTATTTCCAACTTGTGGCAACCCTAAGGCAAACTCATCATGGGGCTTTCAGGGGTTGCAAGTGTGTGTTGTGCCCAGGGTTATCCCGTGGGTTTCCATGGCCAAGTGGGGAATCAAACCTTGGTCTCTAGGGTCGTAACCCAACGCTCAAAGCACTATACCACACTAGCTCTCTCATACATAAATACTTCTGATTAATTTAAAGGTGGTGGTAATTTATGACGGCTTGGAGTAGGTAAAAATATGATTAGAAAATGCAACTCTCGGCCCTTAGATGTTGCTTCTGTTGTAATTATTCTAATTCTTCAGGAGGAATTAAAGGTGGAACATGTGATTGTCCTCCTTGTTTTTATCTTCCTGACAACTCTGTGGGGTAGATTAGTCTGAGACATGGGGAGAGACTCTGTTCTGCACTAGACTGTTATAGTGCTATTATCCCACTTTCAGCATCTTATGGAATCCTGGGCCTGAGGCCCCTCCCTAAACTGCAAACCCCAGGATTCCATAGGATGTTGAAAGTGGAATAATAGCACTATAACAGTCTAGTGCAGAAATGGCCTCCAACACGGGGTTTTCTTGGCAGTATTTATTCTGAGGCTCAGAGAGTGTGAGTAGCCCAAGGTCCCCCAGTATGGCATGGGTCATACTTTCCAAGTGTCCTGATTTGGCAGGAACAATCCCAATTAGTCATCTCTTGTCCCACTGTTTCAGCTGCCTTTAAAATGTCTGTTTCTTTTCTTCTCCCGATACCCCCCCCCCACTTGTCTTCAGCTTAATTCTATTGCTGCAAACTGAGTTGAAAGTACAAACGTGGTTTGTAGTCCCTTGACTCAGCTGAGAGGAGAGGAGGGGATGGAATCCTGCCTTCCCAGCAGGCTCAGGCAAAAGCAAACTGCTGCAGTTTCTCTCAGTCTTCCTTATTAATAACATTTGACATCTTGACTGTGCTCTGACATTGCTTGGCCACATATGTCCTGGTTTTCGTCTGTAACATGTTGGAAGGTATGTCATAGCATTGTAACTGTATAATGTGAAAGGGCCCTAGACCATTAGTTGAGGGTCACCACTGACAGAGCATCTTTTGTTGTCTCCTCATGACTTACAAAATCTCTGTTCTATTTAGATGTGTATGAAGGATGGGTTAAGGCCTATACGTGCAACTCAGAGCTATATGAATGATTAATTTCTGGAAAGGCATGCCATCATCTAATTGAAGAGAAGCTGCTTTCCAGGGGTTGGTGTCCATCAAATTGCAGCATTTTCAGTGTATGTTTGTGTGTGTGTCAAAGAGAGAGAGAGACTTTGTTGTTCTTGTTTCTCCCTGAGGGGCTTTGAGAGTTCAGAGGAAAGTGTTTCAGCGGGTTGGGATGCTACCCAGCTCATTACTCAACATATTTTTGAAAAGACAGTCCAAGATAGATAACTTGAAGAAATCTGCTTTCCCCTGTAGAGGAAAAATATCTTTCCTTTTCATAATTTTTCAGTAGGTCAGAGTTTTCAGCAAAGCCTTTTGTTCACCTTCTCTTCTGGTTACATTAAAAAAAAAAAGAATAAAAATAAGTAGAGCCTCTTCTCACACTGGCCTCACAGACAAGTGTGAAGAAGTTGGAAAGTTACCTTTTTTTTAGTATATCTCCCAGAGTCTTCTAGCTAGAACAGCCAATGTTGGTTGCTTGGGAGTGAATTAATGCTTCCAATTTCTGGTGGGGCACGGCATGTGGTGGCTTGACATGGTGTCTGGGAGAAAGGGCATGGCTAGCCACTATATTCCCTTATTATTTCCATGTATGTATGGGGGGAAGAATTGCTAAAATTCTATAGAGATGCAGCTATGGGGTTGTATGGGCAAACTGAGGTCTCTGACCCCCAAATAAGAGCTCTGCTTCCCTAATAAGATTTTCCTTCAATCCAAATTTCTAGCATTCCAAAGTGTTGGTAGATCTGTGCTCTTTTTCAAACATACTAGGGGAAGCTGATAAAGCAGGCTTATCAATTTTCTCCTTTTGCATTTCATGTATGCTCAGTAATAGATCGGGAGGGAGCTGCTGTTTGCCTTGCCAGTTGTAGGCAGGCACACACGTCTACAGTAGGATTGGCTAGAGTAAAATCCCACTTTTCCCACTTTAAGCTTCATTGTAATGTTTACTGCAGGCATGCTGCTGCCATCTACCACTGAAAATTTGTGTTTCTCCATCTCTGCGTCACTCTGCTATTAATGCTGATGTTGCTAAAAAAAAAAACTTTCAGCTAGACAGCAGATGGAGGAAAAAGGGTGGTGGGGAAGCATAAAAAGACTTTGTAAAAAGAGCTTCTTTGTTAACTGAAGTATGTCTAGATACCGCTGTCCTACAAAGCAATCAGAGCTGTAATTGGGAAAACAAAGATTAATACAAAGTACACATCTCCAACTGTCTTGATTTGGCAGAACCAGTCCTGATTTGGCAAAGCCAGGCCATTTCCTCACTACACTCTTATAGTGTTATTATTCCACGTTCAATATCCTGTGGAATCGTAGGGTTGGGATGTTGAAAGTGGAATAATAACACTGTAAGAGTATATTGTGTAAATGGCCCCAATCCTCTGTCACTCCACTTTTTCAGAGGTTTTTATCTGCAAAATGTTGGAGGGCCTGATAGCAAAAGGCGTACATAACAAATAAGATTAACTCAGGCAACACCGCTGAAGTTACAACCCATCACTGAATTCAGTGGGACTTGTTTCTGAATAGACAGGCCTAGGATTGTATTGTTAATAGTATTTTGAGTCTTCCTTGGAGCCATGCTTGTGAGATAAACATGAATGAATAAAGAAATATAAAACTCATTTCCACTTACAAAAAGTTAACATGATTTCATTCATGTTATCTTCTCTAGCAAACAGTAACTTATTTCTGGAGGGAGTGTTTATAAAAGATCTAGCTTATCTCAGTTTGAGGAATAAACTATCAAGTTTCTTGGACAGAAACACACAAACTCTTATTTCCTTTCACTGCCCAGTTCACGTAATAACCGGACATTGGAAAAGGTCTTCAGTGAGATTATTTTTCTTTGACATCTTTCTCTTATATGATGGGCTTCACACCAAGCCATTTTCTCTAATACTGGGCTGTCTCCAAGCTGTTTGAAAACTACTGTTAACTAGGAAGTCCTGACTAGTAAATACATGAAGTTTTCTGTTGCAGGAAAGTTTTTTTTTTAACAATTCAGTAAGCACCCCATAATTGTGGGGCTAACTTTCACAGATTTGATTATTTGTGAATTTCTTCAACCCCTGCCTTCCCCCCACGCTTCAGGTGCTTCTTTTCCAGAGGGAACTTTCCCTTTCAGTGGCTCTGATCAGGCCACACAGTCCTCTAAAATCCCACCCGTGGTCCTCCTCCTCTTCCACCAACCACTGCCTGGACAACTAAGGATAGCTCGCAGCCTGATTTCTCAGAGCCACAAACTCTCTTTCGATGCCCCTCCCCACAGCCAAGGAAGGAGATGGGCAAGAGAGAGGAAGTATGGGCCACCATGCCAACTCACTCCCTTCATGCCTCAGCCCTCTTCCCACACACACAGACACACACATTTTGACATTTGTGATTTTTCCACTTTTGCAAGTGTCCTGCACTCCTAACCCTAGCAAATGTGGAGGACCAACTATAGTTTGGACGTGTCTTAAGTTGATGGAAGCAAATGCTGTTGTTGCTTCTGGTAGGGTATGCAAGCCCCTTAATATGTGCCTAATTTATTCATGGTCACAGTTTCAATTTAAGTTTGGACAATGTAATCTGTGCATTAGATCATGAGTTTAAAGGAACCAGTACCAATAGTTTTACATTCTATGTGAGGAATGGTAGAAGCTTCTAAATGTCTACTTTGCAAGTATCTTACAGATGTTTCTGAGAATTTTCCGTGTCAAATGTTGATAGCTGTGTACAGTGGGCCCTCCCATACTGCAGCCTCTCCATGCACAAATGTGAGGTTGCGCAAAGTGTCGCATCCTATTATAGTCAATGGACTGAGTGGGTGCATGCCCACACTGCTATGTGCATGCACATGTTGTGTCCATCAACGATCACGGGATGCAGTGCTTCACTTTTTTTTGTTTAAATGCCAGGGTTCCTGGAACAGAACCCTTGCATATATAGAGGGCACAGTATAATCTTCAAGTCTACTTTTGGAAAAGAATATGAATTGCTTCCACTTCTATTGTTAAATGAGGTGTACAAAGAACAACTGCAATTTTCAGTGAAGTACATATAGTCCTATGAATACTTTGCATACTGCCAGAGACAGTGACCGAAGCTGAAAAAAGTTTCAGCAAACTAGTGCACCTCTAAAACTGCAGGCCTTCTACAGGGGGCACAAAGAGTTAAGTCTCTTAGTCATCTTGTATACTGAGTGTGCACTTGCAAGAAAAATTGTTGGCGTGTAGGGCTAATTCATGACTTTGCAATTAAAAAGCCAGAAAAATAACACTTCATCATTAATTGGATTAACATCAGCAGCTACATCGGCTCATTAAAACAATAATTAAAAACCAAGATATTGACAGGATAATCTCTATTAATAGCCAAAAAGTTTTTAAAAAATTAGAAAACTTTTAAGACTCCGAGGCTAGGTGTTATTATCTAACAAGATCAGGAAAGTGGGTCTTTTTTGAGAAATGTAAAAGTTCTTTCAGACTTGAAACTTTTTTCATAGTTTGTAAAATAGTATATATGAGATGATAGCCTCCAACTTTTCAGGGACGGGGACGCATGTGAGCAAGTAACATTATAGTGTGGTCAAGATGATATAATTTATTAACGAGGAAGAACAGACAGGCTAGGAGTGGCTGCAGCAGTTTGCTTTTCCCTGAGACCTGAGGCAAGATTCCACACCCTCCTTTCCTCTCCAACTTTCTGAGTCAACTGAACATAAGCTAAGTTCGAAATGCAAAGGTAGTTTGCATTCAATTAACTCAACGGCGGGAGAGGAAAGGAGGGGGTGGAACTGTGTCCTTCGTAGGATGCTTAGGCAAAAGCAAACTACTGCAGCCTCTCCTAGCTTGCCTGTTCTTCCTCATTAATAACTTTTGCCATGTTGACAACCCTATGATGTTGTCTGGTTGCATGCATCCAGGTTTTCTTCTGTGAAACGTCGGAAGGATGTGCCTCTGTCAGAACCCCACAGCCTGCATAGTTGCAGGATTCTGGGAGACACAATGTGAAAAAGTAACTTTTCCATGCTTTGGTTGGGATGGGTGTGGGGAAATGTATAGGATATTTGTGCTTAGATAGCTGAAGCCCACTAAGCAAGAGATCTGTCCTGCAACCCCACATCCAAAAATGTTACTGAATCCCATGAACAAATAAATAATTCACCCTAACCATTGTAGCTGTGTTCTTCGGACTCCTGTCAGCAGTAAATCAGGATTAGTGGGTCCTTTGCTGTTGCCAGCAGAAGCTTTGAAGCACTCTTTGCTGCTGTAGAACTAATGAGCTTTATGAGAAGAGAACCTTGTTCTAAAGTTCAGCAGAAGGTGTATGTTTGTGTGCTCTGATTAAGTGCCCGTACGTGGGTGGCAATGCAGATGGCAGAGAATATGCTACTGGTGAAACACAGATGATGCTTTCAACAGAACAGCAGTTATCTAATATTTAAGCATTACAATGACTCAGCACCATCAACTGCTGCATTTAGACCACAGAAAAATTATTCTTAATCAGGCCTGGCATAGACACATCTCATCCTTGAGTAGCTGGCAGAGTCTACCAATTCTCTCTCATGCCTGCTTTGGGCCTCCCTTGACTAATGGCATTTCTCATAATGCCCTTCTGTGAACCTGTGCTGGGGTCAATGTGGAGAATTAAAAACACTTGGAGCTGGCACTGATTGCACTGCTGCTGCTAGGTACCACTGCTATTTTAAGCTTGATGAGGTCCATGCACGTAGGATGGGGTCTGAGAGAGGACACTTTGCTGAAGAACCCCTCAGACTTGGAGATGGTTCTCTAGGGCATGGGAGATGAGCAACTTGCGGCCATCCAGATCTGATAGGCTGTGATTGTATCACTCCTAGGAACTGCTGCGTACTTTCCAATTGTCCCAGTTTGGCAGGGACTGACCTAGCTAATTCTCTGTCATCCTACTTTTTCAGATGCTTTTAAAATGTCCCAGTTTCTCTCCTCCTCCCACTTCCCTCCATTGTCCTCAGCTTACTTCAGTTGCTGCAGGCAGAGTTCAAAGTGCAGAAAATCATTTGCACTCAAGTAAGTAGGAGAGAAGAGGACACAGATGTTTCCCCTTTCCCAGTAGGCTCAGGCAAAAGCAAACTGCTGTGGTTTCTCTTAGCTTGTCTATTCCAACTCATTAACTTTTCCATCTTGACCATGTTCCAATTTTGCTCGACATTTGTGTCACGTGAAATATTGGAGGGATGATGGGAGATGCAGTATAACAGCAGCTGGAGGGCTACACATTGCCCACTCTTGCTCTATGATTTTCAACCAAGACAGGCTTTCTTAGATCTTCTGCATTTAAAGCCCATGTTCTACCACTGAGAACGAAACTAGATGTTTTAATGTGTTTTTGTATAGAGGTGTTCCTCCAGGTGCTGAAAGACATCTATTTGCCAGGGCATGTGATTTTCTTAGCCTACATATCTTGCATTTAGCCTCTTTTGCTTTGCGGTTGGTCATTTAAAAATAAATGCAGGCTTCTTCTGCAAGTCTGATTGCTGAGGCTTTTATCTCTGGGAAATCCCACTGAAGGAAGAAAAATGGGTCAATTAGACGTAGACATAGACATTCCACTTTATATCTAGTTAGATCTGTGAGTGAGAATAATTTGACTCTTGCCTCCTAGACCCAAACAGACTCCCATGCTTTAAGAACAAATTTGCCCAAAATACCCCCCCCTTTTTTTTGCTAAACGTTGCCTCTGGGTGCAATTTTGCTCCTGAATGCATTAAAAAACTGACCAGAAGTGACTGAAACATCACTTCCATTTCCCCAAAATGGTGAGATGCAGTCTGCTTGGGACCAAGAGGAGCGAAAAAGGTTCCTTTGTTCCTCAGCAAACACACATCTGCAGGGAAGACTAGAAGTAAGCAATTCCCAGAGGGAATAGCCTCCTCCTAATCCTCTGACAACAGTGCACATTTTGTGGCTCTCCCCAAGACAACTTTTAAAGTACTTTTGCTAAACCTTGCACTTCTTCTTGTCTGCTTAAAGGTATGTAGGGATTAGATATTGCGTTAACCTACATTTATTAACATACAAAATTGAGAGTGAAGACATCTCTTTTTGAATTATGTAAAGCCCCCACCCCTTTTTAAAAGAAAGTTAACTTTGTACCATAGAGGTTAATTCTACTTTAAAACATCCCACTCAGCAGTGGTGAAAGCAATTGCAATTATGACTTCTCAAGGGCTGGAAATCATACAGCTGTTGGTATAGGTTGTTATGCTTCTGAATTTTCCCTTTTAAAGGGACATGCAGAATCTTGTAATGCACTTTTGAGGACAGAGACAGCAGAACAGAAAATCTGTTTCTAGCTGCTTTAGTGTGGAAGTGTCATACCCTGGATAATTCATAATCCACAAACTCCACTCTGGGGTAAACAGTAGTGTATATTTGTAGCAAAGCAAGCAACAGAGCACACTTTTTATGAAGTTGCTGAGACTAAGGCTATTTTTGCACTAAGGCCATTTTCACACTAGTCAGGTGGCCTCTCCCGAAACTGCAAACCCCAGGATTCCATAGAATGTTGAAAGTGGAATCATAGCGTTATAACAGGCTAGTGCAGAAATGACCTAAGGCATACCTGGAATTCATGGGCTTTATACTCACACATACAAATTTTAGGCACACAAAGCTGTGATTGGAGAGGATCATTAATTGAACTTCACCCCACATCTTTAGACATTTTCCATTTGTTTACCCTCCTTTCATCCTTGAGGCAGGAACATATTTCCTGCCCCTTATCTTAGACACTACCAGTTCCCCAAACTTTTGTTTTTGTCAGCTGTAATATTTTCCCCTTCCATGAGATACACTGTAGCAATATGCAGTAAAGCAATTAACCATCTGATACACTGTAATACACAAGTAAACTCCAAATACATTGTTGCAATCATCAACATCAACATCAGTACTTTGTAGCAATCTAGCTAAACTCTAGAAAAGTTCATAGCATTGCCTCTACATTGACTACCATTCATTATACATCCAGCAGATCCACATATGATAGGACCTACGCAACCCGAAAGAAAGCTTCTTTTTTTACGACTCAGTCCAAAGAATACTAAACATCATAAAGTTACATAGTATCCATCAGGAAAGGAGACATAGCCAGGATGGTTGGCTTTGTGGCCCTCCAGATGTTGATGGGCTGTCACTTCCATCACTCCCAGCCACAGCTACATACTCTCCAATCACTTCTGAATGTCCTCTCCCAAAGAGTGAAGCCAGATGAGTCCCTTGTTGTTGTTGTTGTTGTTGTTGTTGTTTGTTTTTTAAAGGTTGTTGTTGGTGATGCAGAGCTTGAAACAGAGACTGGAGCTTCAGTGGAAGAAAAGTTGTGGTGGGACCAGTTGAACATGGGCTAGACCTCACTGGAAAACCTATGCTACGGTGGTGAAGAAATTACACTTTACCACCATTGTGTCTGCACAGTGTTGTCCTACTGAGCTGTCTTGAGTGGTCAGGGGGCTTCATCACTTGACAAACGGCTGTGCAGAGTGAGCATAACACTTTGCAAACAACATCAATAAGGTGTGCTCTGACTTGGATACTGTAAATTAAAATGGGTCCAGTAGGGGTAACCTTGGCTCCTGCTTGTCCAGTGTTGTTGGATACATTTCAGTTTCAGAATCCTTGTGGAGGTGAGAGCCGCTACATGTGCATGGGACCCATGCCCTATCTGGTTCATAAAAGCAGCCATCAGGGAACTAGATGACTGTGTAAGGGGAGTAGTGAATGCCTTACTGCGGCAAAGCAGGGTTCTGTCCTGCCTAAAACAGCTGTATTGAGGGCATTATTTGTGGGGAGGAATCTTCCCTTCCCTTCCCTTCCCTTCCCTTCCCTTCCCTTCCTTCTTCTTTGCATTTCAGAACCTGCTATGGCCTGTGGTGACTCCAAAATTTGGTCCCCAAACCAAAGGGCAAACCCAGTTTATGTGGATGCAAGGAACTGTTCTATTCACAGAGGAGTCGTTGATCTTGCAGAAGATTTTTTGGTACACTAATAGAAAAAGATTTCCCTGATTCAGCTTTCTCCTTGCAGCTTCTTCCTTTGGTGCTGCATTTCACCTTATTGTTGAAGGTGTCCCAATAATCTGGAACAGTTTTACAGGGGACAAAGTGGGTGGCGGGGAGAGACTCAGCAAAAAATATCTTCCCTTCTTCTTTCACTGTCAAAACTCTTCACTGGATGAAAAAACATTCTCATGGGCAGGAGGGCACAAATAGATTCAGCCTGCCTTAAAATTGCCATTGAACACACATTTGCACTGCTTATAGTCTCTGAAACAATTTTTAAACCTTAGAATTTTGTTGCCAATCCAATAAGGTGAGCTAATTTTCCCAGAATCCAACATTAAGTGCTTTGAGTTGCTGTGTGAACTCACTGAACAAATTAATTACTATTCTTTAGTCATGTGGAGAAGTCATTCTTGTCCTCAAGTTTGCTTCTGACTGAGAAGTGATTTGTTTATTTTATGATGTCAGATAGATTGGGTAAGCTGAGATCCAAGGACCTTTTTCATGATCCCTGGGTCCACTCCAGCCCCCCAAGGGAACCTGCTTTTAGTTTTTTAAAAACAGATTTTCTTTTAAAACAAATGTGACCTGTGTGATTCGAAAAATATCTCCCCCAGGAACTAAAACAGCCCGAGGGGGTTACAAATGGCCCTGAATGGCCAACCTTCCCTCTCTTAACAGACCTGACCCAAATTTGGAGAGTGGAGGTGGGCTGGCAGAGCACAGCCCTCTAGAGTCTGGAGCAGTCCCCAAACCCCTGGAAGTTGCTGAGCCCTGTGCTAGGACAAGAGTTGTGTATATATGCGTATATGTGTCCACACCGTGAACTATATAAGAATCACTGGAGTCTTCCAAGATTATATATTTTTTGAGTTTTATTGTTGCTGTTGGGATAGGTCTGGGCCTACCAAAACCAACGCAGGGGTCTTATGTAGCCTATGTGTTCTATGATTTCTACATGCCATGCTTCTCCCCTCCTCCCCATGTTACGTATATATTTCTGTATTTTTTCAGGAACAAAACAAGGTATTGTGTATAGAATGACAGTGAAAAAATTAGCTTGGGCCCTGGATGCATTCTAAGGATTTCTTTCTTCCTTCTATACAATTCTTACTATGGTTTCTACGAGGCAAGTAGATTTGAATTGTTGTTGCTGTGTGCCTTCAAGTCATTTCTGACTTACAGCACCTGTATCATGGGGTTTTCTTGGCAAGATTTGTTCAGAGGGGGTTTGCCATTGCCTTCATCCCAGGCTGAGATAGTGTGACTTGTCCAAGGTCACCCAGTGGGTTTCCATGAGGATTTGAAATGTGGTCTCTAATCCAGCGCTCATGGTAGGACACTATACTGGGTCTCTTTGCATGGAAATGATTTATTGTTGTCATGAATTGCTATCATGTGAGCTTTTTCTTATGGCAATCCTATGAACAAGAGACCTGCAAGGTACCCTGTCATCAGCAGGTCCTGCTCAGGTCTTGCAAAGTCAGGGGCATGACTTCCTTATCTCAACTGTAATGTGGTCTTCCTCTTTTCCTACTGCCTTTTCCTTTGCGAAGGATTATTGTATTTTAAAATAAATCATGTCACATGATGTGTCAAAAACTGAGTTATCCTTATTGCTAGCCAACTAATTTCAAGAATCCTTTACGTTCCTTTCAGAAATCCAACAATGCTCAGTCCCAGTCTCCAAATCAAATTAAAACTTTATTTTGAAACTTCAGGGACAAAACCAAACTAACTTTAAACAACAAAATACAGTTGTGACACTATTACTTATGGATGCCACACATGTGATTAAATGATTTCCTTGCAATAAATGCAGAAGCGACAATAGGGAAATTCCATAAACTAGAGGTGAGTTTCTTGGTTGGCATGTTAATAAGAAAACCAGGATGTTTAAATGGGCATGGCCTTCTGTGAGCAAGAACTCACTACAGGCATCTGACAGATACATGAAAATACCTTGTATCAATAGTTCTAAGGCAGGGGTGGACAAAATTTAGTTGTTCTTGACTTATGGCAATCCTAATTGTTGCCCCACTGGCACACGCTATCCCAGGGACTACAATTTTTGATATTACATGTGCTCACCATGCCAGGGAGGTTGCCCAGATGGGCACGAAGGCAAAAATGGTCGAACGACCGAGAACTAGGTCAAGCCAGTAAGATCCTCAGTCACATAGCCTAAGGAGACCTCAAGGTGTGCAAGCTACAAAGAGTCCTCAGCCAAAGAGGAGCCAACTTGAGGGGATTAGTGTGTTTTCCATCAGTTGAGCGCTTGTGACTCTGGAAAAATCATACAAGGCGAGGACCATCTACATTAATTTACACTACAACCCATTGCAATTGAAGATCCTGAAATATTGGCAACACATCATAAAACCATCATGCAAACGAAGTTGCCACTGTTGAACATCCTTTCCTTTGCTGTGCTTATTTTTCTGCCCAGGAGAAGATTTGCCCTCGAGGTATGTTCTGCCCTACAAGTAGTCTTAGTTTTTCAGAATTTCTCTGGAGAACTCCCTGCCATGCTAGCAGACCGTCGCACTGTTAGTTGAGTAATCCCCTCAGCCGTTTCTTTGCTGAGTTCTGTTTCGCTTGCCGCTTCCCGGACCAAGGACTTCAGGATAGGTGCAGTATCACCCCATCTACAATCCCTTTACTATATCCCCTCTCCATTTTTCCACTCTTTTGCTTCTTAATAGGTCTTATGTGAGTGAGTGAGTGAGTGAGTGATTGCACTGGTGCATGAGAACATTTTCATTCAATAAAACTATCTATTTGATACATTTGTCTGGTTTTTGGCTTGGCCTGACCCCCTAAAATTGGGTAAAAGATCCCGCTAGGTTACTCTGCCTCTTGTTTTGCTATTGCTTGCACTCCGTTAAGTTCCTCATCCTTTCTAACTTGGAGCACATCGAGGTGTCCCCCAGGGGACCCCCAGAAATCAGGGTAACACTAAGGCGCACGTACAGACCAGGATTTCTATCCCTCACTTGGCCATAGAAACCCACTGGGTGACCTTGGACACATCACACACTGTCAGCCCCAGAAAACGCAGGACTGATAACTACTTCAAAATTAAAATGTTTCAAAGGCATTTGGGATCACTAATGCTTTCAAAACCTGGTTAGAAACTTGCTATATAGTCGTTGACCGCCAACAACATCTTAGATGGGGTTTAAGCGGCATCTGGTGGCCAAATGTGTAAAAACAGTTATTTGAAATAAATATCTGGACATGGATAGGAGAAATTCCATTGGACATGAAACATCTATGTCATTTTAAGCTATATTGCTCTCAGTTTGCATGTGGTAAAATAAGTTGAACTTAACCTGGGACTGTGCCTATGTCCCAGTTCAGTTACATCACAAAGTAGTCAGGACCATATTCTGACAAAAGCAAAAACTACTCACTAAATAAAGGATTTAGTTTGCTGTCTAAGATCTGTCCTTACTGTGTGTCTTCAGTTGCTGGGGATGTTCGCTCTGAGACCTTGATATAAACATAGTCATTTTACTTTGGTGTCAGCTTGAACCTGTGATTTTTCCATCTCTAAAACAACAGTAGTCAGATTTCAGACTTGTAAGAGTTACTAGTTTTTTGCTAGAATCTACAAGTTTAACAACCCAAGCCAGGTACAACATAGTTCATAATTAAGGAATAAGGTGCCTTTGAGCACATGCTCAACAACAAAGGTTTTGAAAACCAGAAATGACACTTGATTTTAGCCAAAAGGCCAAGAAGCCTAAAAGGGGAACAGCAAACAAAAAAAGAGGATGGGTGGAATTCGATAGAGAATGATATTTTAAGTGGAAAAATGACTCAATATGAAACATGAGAAAGATCATGGAAGTTTAAAGGTTCTAACGATGAATATATTACAATTAAATGTAATAGATCAGTCTACTAGATAATATACTGTCCTTTCTAATTTACTGATGAAATGATATATAGATTTGAATATAGATTGCAAGAAAATTAGAAAAGCTAATAGAACTTTTAAATGGCAGACACTAAATAAGCAGAAGATACTATTAGGTAGTATGTGATATTTGAAACTAATTTAAGTAAGACAAGTGAGGAATGATATAAGTGTCGATAATAAACTGAACTATGGAGATGTATGGAAATGTGAAATGAAAAGACAAAAGCGCAAATCAGAGAGAATTAGAACAATGAAATTAGAACAGTTGGAACAATGAAATCTAACTGAAGGACTTTCTTAAATTAGAATCTTGTGTGATTATTACACATAGCTCAGGTGAAGAAAGATGCAAATTCTCAATTTTAAGACGTGGAGTGTTATGATTCCCTCTGATTTCATGCTACCGTATATTAATACAACTATATTACAAATTATGGATTATTTGTTTCTTCTTTTCTTTTAAGTCTTAGGATGATATATTGAGTCGCTTTCTTTGTTTTCTAGATATAAGAGATGCATTGTTTTAGCATATTTATTTCTTTTCTTTGGCAGTTCTTTTTACTTTTTGCTCTTTTATTTTATTAACCATTCAATAAAGAATATATATATATATATATATATATATATATATATATATATATAAAAAAACAACAACCTAAAAACAAATGTAGAATCCTTTTTGTACACAATTTCACACCTGATTCCCACCACCATCACCTTTCTTTGTTTCAACAGCTTAAAGTCAAGAAGGAATCTTATGTTGCAGAATCCACATACATCTACAGTAGGCCCTCTACATTCACTGGGTTTAGGGCCTAGGACTCCTGTAAAAGTGGAAAAATGCAAATATCAAAGATGTATGTGTGTCTGTAGGAAGCGACCATAGCATGATGGAACATCCAAACCAGGTCAGGGAAAGGAGAGGAAAAGTGGGTGGCTCAGCATGGTGGCCCTATACTTTCTCTCGCTTGCCCGTCTCCTTCCTTGAGTGTGAGGGGAGCATCAGGAGAGGGTATATGGGGTGAGAAATTGGGCTGTGAGGGGCCCTTAGCTGGCCCAACAGCGGCTAGTGGAGGACAAGGAGAACCACAGGTGGGTTTTTAAAGGGCTATGCCACCTGATTGCAGCCACTGAGAGGGAAGGTTCCCCCAGAAAAGAAGCACTTGGGAGGGGGGGCAGGGCTGGGAGAAACTCGCAAATAATCAAATCCACCCAAGTCAAAGTCACAATTGTGGAGGGCTGACGGTCGATCTATAGCATAGGTACTCTGCTGTGCTGTCATCTTGAGGTGTTCTCACATTTCAGCCACTTGTCATGTAGTTTTAAAACAAAGTATTAGGACAAAAATATCCCAGCAAATCTATTCTTTTTTTTTGCCTTTGAAGTACCTTTTTTGGATCAGATAACAACGTATTGAATCTGCTAGGCTACATGAACACACAACACACACAAAAAAATCAATCCCCCGATCTCACGATGCTTTTTGGTCAGCCAGGATGTCACAACGATGTGGCCTGGTTGTCATTAGTCTGGCATCTTCAAGGAAAATCAATATTACTTTTTTAGGGGGTGGGGAAGGCTTAGAATTCTCATCCAAATCAGAAAACAGATGGTCACATGTTACACTGTGTATGCATTCTCATAATGTATGTATGTATATATGCTCAGATACTTGTGGGCATCTTCGTACCTATGCTTCCTCCCAATATGATTTTGTACTCAAGTGTAAGAATCCTCTTTAATCCAAGGTATAGATCAAACATTCATTTATATTTGGATAGAAAGTGTTTGTGTGAATTCATTAAACATGCTGGCTGAGATGTTGCCTAGTCAGACATTAGCTATGACAGAGGGCCATCACAGTAGTTACATCTGACAATGCTACTCCCACCCCAAAACCTACCTTTTCAGCCGGGCAGCGCCCCAGCTAAAGTCTCCAAGGTGCTATAAATCAGTGCACTAGCAAAGTACCTCTGTAATGCTTCCCCAGTCATTAGGCATGTCAAGAATGGGCAACTGTACAGACTGCTGGGGATCAGGCCTCAACTGCTTGCCTGTTTGCATGTACCCTTTGACTGGAAGAACACTGCAATAGTAATTTCTCAGTGCACATTGTTTCTCTCTCCCCTTACTGCCACTCCATGCATTGCAAATGCTTCTACGTTTCTCATATTAGATCAGAAGTAAGTAATCTGATGGCCTTCCAGATGCTCTAAATACAACAGTCATCAGTCCTACCAAGTACCGCCAATGGTCAGGAATTAAGGAAGCTGAAGTCCAGAACACATGGAGATCACCAACCTGCCTAATATATAATTACAGCAACAAAAAACTCCCCAAAATCTGTTTGTCAATGCTTTTTTTTTTTAAAATTTGGGTCTCTCAAGCTAACAGCAGCTCCTGCTTTCAGTAAGAAAACCATAAACACACATTATAATGGAATTGATTAAAAGCATGTGACAGTTTATGTGCAAGAGGCAATCTGTGGTCCAACATCTGTACAAGAAAATGTAAGAATGTGTTTGGAATGGAAAGGTACTAGGAATGAGAAATGAGACAATCTTTATTGTAGAACAAACCGTTAGACTCTCATGGATTAGTTTTCATTGTCTGTCATTTTGTTTCCAATAGTAACATATCCCAGTGCTGCCTGACAGAAGTAGAAAACTGGGGAAACGGTTTTAAGTGTCCAAGGGAGATGTGTATATTTGAGACGTGTTTTTTGAACAGCAACCTCCCCTACCAAGCTGCTTTCAAAAGGATGTTGTAGTGCAGGGAAATTTGCTTTTCACTGCACTACAACTTACTTTTGAAACCAACTTGATAGGGGAGATGCTTTTCACTGGTTTTGAAGGGAAAGTTCTACAGTACCTTCTAAGTCCTTGAATGCATAAGATAGGCTTCAAGCAAGCACAGGATCAGAGTTGGATCATGTCTATCTAGCTGAGTATTCTCAATGCAGATTGGAAGAAGCTCTCCAGGATTTCATGGAGGATTCTTCTGTAGCCTGTCTTGGGACTTCTTGCATATGCTCCACCACTGGGTTCAGGCCACTTGCAGTCTGGCCAATATGATGAAACCAGATCAGAATTATGGTCTAAGATGGCATCAGCCCTTTCTCCTTTCTTCAGTACTGGAAGGACACAACTCAATCAGTAGCTCAAGGAGCTCTGAATAAGTGACAGGGTTGTGCTGATGTTTTAACAAGCTTTTATTGTGAAATATTGGGTTTAGAAAAGAGTACAAAAATGTCAACTGTCAACATGTGTGCCAATACAGAATTGAACAGTATATACACATGTAGCAACCTGAACAGCTTCACCTCAGAATGGACACAGACATTCTAACTAAAAAGAAACTGCAATATTCACAGGCTTAAAATACATAAATAATTCAAGCCCAAGTGAGACCCTTATTGTTCAATGCTAAGTTGAAAAACTGACTTAAATTGCACATTGCAAGTACAATGTTATCACCTTGAAAGGCTACATTAAAAAAAATCATTCTGAAAATAATCTACAACTTCAGGAGTCCACTTGCTAGTTTCTAGCCTTTAAAATTCCCAGGTTAGAGAGGTTATATAATTAAATAGAATTATTTCTCTAAACACTGAAGATCATAAATGTTTTCATAATGGCCTTTGTACAACCTCATTACTTCAAAAACTGAAACATTAGATCTCTTCCTCTAGAAGGGTCCAGTTGCAGCATAAGCAGGTTTCACTGAAAATGACTTGATCAGAAAGTGAACTGATTTCCTGTGAATTTTGTTTTTAAAAAAATAACAAATACACAGTTACAGGTAGCCATTTGACTGGAAAATAGTATCAAAATACTCTGAAATGGAAATCAAGAATTAAAAAATAAAACACCAAAATTATCAATGAGTGAACAGTTCAATAGGATAGCAGTAGGATGTTGTACCCTAGCTGTATCATCATGTGAGATCAACAAAAAGTATTTATACATTTACAAAGTTCATCTTATTGTACAAAATTTTTTTAAAAAAATTTCAATATTGTAGAAAGCAGCTTTTTGTCTTTTCAAATTACAATTATTCAGTAGTCTCTTGGGAATAAATCCTCCCAATCTTCAGGTAGCTGGAGGTCCAAAATCATGTAAATGCTAACTGAAGTGCAATTCCTACGTGTGTAACTTGAGCACCCTTTTATCAGGAGGCTTTCCATTGTATGGAAAAACTTTTATTTTTAAGTTGATGAAATCCATGCTTTTTGGAATGAGCTACGACTTTTCTAACCATCTGTATTATCATCATCCCAAAAGGAACATTAAAAACCTCTGAAGGTTTTTTTATTTTTAAATACAATACACACCATTCCTCTTAGACAGTGACTGGCAAAGCCTTCTGCCTTTGGGAGAAAAAACTGCACATCAGTGTGCCTGGTGAAGAGCTTCTTGCCTACCTGCTGTAGAACTCCTGTGTGCTGCTACACAAGGACATGTTTTGGGATGCACAGCTGGTTGCTGGCCAGACCTTTTAGGCCCCACCATTGCCCTGAATTAACTGAGATGGCACCCACAGCACCTTCCAGCAGCTGCACTTTGCAGCTGAAGATCAGTTGTGGCAAACAAGGTGTCTTCTCGAAGTAACTTCATGTACCACTGATGTGTTTCCATGGAATCACAGGAGTCTGAAAGCCACTGATTTCTGGCATGTCTGCATGGCTTTTTTTTTTAAATTGGAGCATGGAATGCTCTGCTTAGGTTTATCCAACTCCTTACTACTTGTGGTGCTTCAGCCTGCACTGATTCCCACCTGATCCACACAACTGACTTACAGGGAATCCTGCCAGTGAGGGTTGTATAGCACACATGGTGCTTTTGTTCTCAATGTGGGGCATTCAGGGTTTGTTTCCCTGGGGACATTTCCATTGGCTCCCAGGTTATTTGCCACAGAACTACTGTGTACCCTTAGTTTTTTGGTAAAACTTTTGATGTGCGGGAGGAGGGCAGGAGCTACTGTTTCCATATGATACAGAAATGAAAAGGCATGTTGACCTAGACATTTAAATAAAGGCTTTGTGCTATTAAAAGAAACATTTGAAGAGTTACATTAGTTCAAATACTGTTCCTGCATCTTTCATTTAAAATACACCACTGAAAATACAATGCAAATTAGCTAAATTGAAAGAAATATATTTTAAAAGCCCTACAGTTTAGTGGCAACAAAAAAAAAATTAAGTTAGGCACAACAAGAGTTAAGACAAGTACTCTCTACAAGGACACATCTGTTACATTTACCTATAGTAAAAAATCATTGCCTGCTAGTTCATAGCACCTTCACTAGCATCCTAACAACTCTGATCTTAGCATGTGATTTTTCTGTACATATATTATGTATATACACACATGGAGAAACATTTAAACATGATTTTTTTAAAAAAAAGAAAAAACATTATATACAAAATATCAACATTCCTATAAATAAACAGTTGAGAGAGAAGGCACTTGCAAGAGAAAAGTCTACAGTATATTTTTAAAACCAACATTTTGTTCTGTTACTTACAATAGAGAATTTCTTTAAATTTCTATCACAAGAAATGCAAAACACCAGTCATCACTAAGAATAAAATTGTTAAAATTCTTTTACATATATTTATAAGTGTAAGCTTCTGGTAATAAAAGCACCATGATTCAATGTACACTTCAATGTTCTCATATTTTGACCAAAAGATAAAAAGCACAGCTGCCAGGTATCCAGTATTCCCTTCTGTTTGTGAACTAGTTCCTGCTGGGATAGTGATATTGTTGACGTGTTGTTGGCTTTCCTGATGTGAATCTACATGGCTCCCAAGTTCTTTTCTTGTTCAGGTGCCCTGTATTAATTCAGTTTAAATTAAAGAGTCCTCACAATGGCAGTGCTTAGTGGATTACTCCCTCAAATTGCTGCCATTCATGTATTTATTATTGCATGATGTGGCTAAAAATAAGAGCACGCTTACTGATCACCAGTAACTGGCAAGAAGTCCCCTCCAGTATAGATTGTTTTAAAAAACAAAAACACTTTCTTCAAGCCAGCTGAAGTGTTTGAATCCAACTGGTTTAAACTTTAGAAAGTTCCACTGCATTATCAGTTACAAAAAAGTGTAGGAAAACATGCCAACTACTCTGTGCAAAAATATTTTTTCCTACTACACAGGCTTCTAAGACATTTCCACAGAGTCATTTACCTTTTGAATATTAACACCCATGCAAAAAGCCAGTAATTCAAGGAGATGTCAGCATACTCCCACTCTTGTCAAACTTCTTGCCTTTTGATAATGCTGCAACCTGTTTGAGTAGCTCTCTGTTTTTTGCCTGGAAAAAAAATAAAACAGATGGACAATATCTCTTATTTTGTAAATTCTAGTTACGGTTTCTTGGTACACTCCAGATGTTTTGATTACAACTTCCAAAATTCACCATGTTTTAACATTCAAAACAATAAGATGACTCTCAGCTAGAAAAATCCATTCTACATTATTGTACACTGGCATGCACTGATAAAATATTTTGTTTCAATGCTTCCAGTACTGAGAGTATCACTTCTGTACGTGCACTACAGCAAGAGGTTGCAGAATGCTGTTGTCCTTGAAATTAACCAGTATTAGCTCTAACTGTAGGATTATTACAGCCATTCATACTCTCTGTTCATTTCTCCTACCTACACAGGACAATGACTGGATTTCAAACAAACCCCTCAAATCTAAATTAGGTTTGATTCAAGAACACCAATTCACTCATTTATTCAAACAGTATACTTTCACACCCTATTATGCATTGTTTCAAGACTGGTTTCACATAATGACCTAGCGCTTGAAAAACACGTGTTCAAGGCTCTTTTAAACAAACAGAACTTGTTAGATGGCTCTTTAGATTTTGAACCAGAACTAAAAAGATTAAACTATTGCACTTTTTCTCTCTCATTTCTCCTCAATACAGTGTTACGGAGGAGCTCAAACCCTGGTACCCTCTTATGTATGCCCCAGTGCTCTGCCTGAAATCCAACATAATGCTGGTAAAGTCCCATCAGCATATTTATGCTGAATCTCAGAAGGACAGAAGCCTCCAACAATGCAATCTCTGCTGCAAGAGCAGCACCATCTGCCTGGAAAGCTGCTCTAGCTTCCTCCAGTCCATGTAATGTTAGTGGCATCAGCAGCAGTGATGGCCTCCATTTGTTCTTGCAGAACACTCCTAACTCCTACCCTCATTCTTCCAGCCGCTACTGCAAAGTCTCAGGGTACTGCAGCTAAGAGATGGCAGCTGATTGGGGCTTGTTAGCAGAAGTTGCAGCAGGGATAATGTCTCACCAGCATACCAACACCTCTCTGTACAAGGTCTGAAAAGCCCAACTGCTTGCACAACTGAGAACTGTTCGTACATAATGCTAAAACTGGAATTCTGGTCCTTGCCTCCAGAAACCTCTGCCTAGAAAGGAGTGCAGGGTAAAAACTGAAGACACACACAGGAGTGTGAGCTGCAGCATGAGCTAGCTATTTTCCTTTAACACGTACAACAGGACTGAGGGGTACATGTTACACAAGGAGTATGAGACCTCCTCCAACACGTGCATGCCTTACATTCTGACAGGTTCTTAATACAATCAAGTCATCTGGATGCATCTCCAAACTGGATAGCTTAAGAAGCCTGATGAGAAAAATCCTCTGCCTAGGGTACTGCCACGATCGATACATACGACCATCCAGCAAGCTTAAAGAGAAACAATAGGCATCTCTACCACCTTTTGTATTCTGCTCAAAACACCCATAACAAAAGTAGTCCCCAAAATATTAGTAATCATACTTATGATGTATTTGTTAATTCAGTGGCCACAATGGTGCAGACATGTGTTCACTACAATTATGTCCCTAACTGAAGTAGTTTATTTCCATCATACAAGTAAAATCCAAATTTGTCTGGGAGATGCAAGTGAACTACTTGGGGAAACTAGTGTAGTCTTGGGACCTCCAACCCACCTCAAACTATTTTGCCTGAATGCAGCCTGTTTAATCTGGTATTCAACAGAAGTCAGAGAGCAGATCTAACTTGTATCTCCATGTGTCCACATCTATACACAGTCCTGCTTTGAGTTCCACTTCTTCATGCAACACTGAAATGCAATACAACTCTTAGAACATGTTGGTACTACAGGAAGGCTAAAGTGTACTGGATCTAAAATGTTGACTTTACAACCTAATGTTCACTCTCATGTAGGAATTGTTGGCCTCAAACTATTATCTATTTACCTGTAGCTGTTCTACAGTCTCCTTGTGAGCTCTCTCCATACTGTTCATTTTTGTTCTCAAATTTGACTCCTGGTACTGAAAGTCAGCCTTTAGCTCTGTCAACTACGGAAAAAAAAATGAGATCTTTAAATACACTGTTCCATGTATACGTTAAAGCTTTAGCTCGCGTATATGAACAATGGACTTTTTTATGCCTCCCTTAAGTGAATATGTTAAAAGTAAAGTAAAATATAACAGAATTATGTTTAAAATTCTTCATTATCCCCACATTTTGTCTGTGGCAAAGGTGTTAATCATATAACTGCTGTTAATATTGCATGAAGTGCTAAGATGTCATTGAAGAAAGAATGTAGTTGAGTCTTGATTACTTAACTTAGGCACTGGTAAATAATCATAAGCATAATAATATTCACTTATATTCTACCTTTCCTCCAATAATGGGACTCAAGATGGCTAACATATTTAAAAACAATACAGACTAACAACTGCATAAAACTTAGCATATAGTTATTTAAAAAGCAATTAATTTATAAATTTAAAACATTAAACATTAAAAACATTAAAATTAAAACAATATAAACCATAAAACAACATAAATTAGGACAGTTATGGCTGCTACAGAGTAGACACAGAACCGGTACCTTCATAAACAGATATGCATCCATTTGTGAAGGATCTACTTGTAAGAAACATGTAAATTGCAACCAGGATTCTTTGCAGAGCACACTGTAAAGACTGTTGTATATGTAATTTTCAAAACAGTATTATGCAGTTTCCTAATTAACACTATGGATAGGTCTGCACAGTGTTCAGAGAGCCAGCGTGGTGCAGTGTTTTAACTAATTCTTTTTAACTGTTTTTAGTCATGTTATTAATATTGATATTTAATTCTTTTTAACATTTGTAAATTAATGTTTTAGCTGGATCTTTTTAAGAGTAGTGTAAGCAGCCTTGAATCCCATTTTGGAGACAAAGGCATGATCGAAATTCAATAAATAACAACATCAACAATAACAGTGGTTTGAGCACAGGACTACAACTAGGGTTTGAATCCCTGATTGGCCATGGAAACCCACTGAGTGACCTTGTGCAAGTCATACTCTTTCAGCCTCAGGGGAAGGTCAACTCAAACCCCTTCTGAACAAATCATGCCAAGAAAATACTGGGATAGGTTAATCTTAGGGCCACCTTAAGACAGAAACAACTTGAAAGCACACGACAAGATTTGTTCATAGAATATAAAAGGTATTAGAAACTTCAAAACAAGCAGAGGAAATCAAAACAGAGGATATTTTAGACATCAAAGATTTAGGATAGCATTGATTTTTGGATTTTACAGCACTCTTGTTTTGGTCAGTTACAGTGCTCGAAGGCTTAAAGCCAGGCTGACATCACCAGCCAGCCCACACTGATAAGGCTTTATTTTCAATGAGCCATGATTTTTCAAGTAACTAAGAAAAGGATTCCACAGTTAGTGTGTGTGTTACTGTACTGTGCATTTTAAAGACTGGTTAGATAGCAGACTAGCTCGAATGGCATTGTGTGGGGAGTATTTATTGAAAAAAACACAACAGCTCAGTTCTGGATGTGCAAGGTGTTCATCCCTGAAAGGTCACTGCTGGGAGGTTCTGATCAACCTCAGTTGGTCCTCCACATTCGCTAGGGGCAGGGTGCAAGACCACTGTAGAAGTGGAAAAATCATAAAAATCAAAACGTGTGTATCTGTAGGAAGGGGACCAAGCCAGTGGGGGGGTGGGAACACAGGTCCAAACTAGGTCAGGGAAAGGAGGTGGGTCAATGTGGTGGCCTTACATTTCCTTTCTCTCACCCATCTCTTTCCTTTGGTATGTATGGGAGCACTGGGAGGTTTGTACTGCTGAGAAATTGGGCTGTAAGCCATTATTAGCGGGCCAGGCAGTGGCTGGTAGAGGAGGACCAGAGACAGGTTTTAAAAGGGCTGTGTAGCCTGACCAGAACTGCCAAGAAGGAAGGTTTTCCTGGAGAAAAGCATTTGAGGTGAGGAGGCAGGGCTGGGAGAATAATGCAAATAATCAAATCTGTGAAAGTTAAACCAGAAATGTACAGGGCTGAGTGTACTAGTAGAAGGGGAAGACACTGTATCCCTTCTTCATGCTGCTTGGGAGAACTGGATCTTCTAAAAAAGCAAAAGCACCTGCAGCTTAGTCTTTTGGATGACACGTGAACAAAACCCACTGGAGATGAAGTCTAGGTTAATGCAGATTTGACAAACACATATTTCTTTCGCAAATGGAACATTTACATAAATTAGCTAACTAAATCACTGAGGTTTCACCTTTTTATCTTTTTCCAGAATTGTTTGATCTCTTTGCTGCAACAGACGTTTCAGTGACATCACTTCTTCTTTCAACTGACTTATGAGGACGAAGTTATCAGTACCTCCGCTGTCCGCTGACTGATTTATAGAACTACTGGAAAAGACAGTTGTGACCACAACAAAAAACAAATGTTATGTATTTAAAGCTAACGCTTTCCCAAATATCTATAACAAATAAACATTTTACAGAAGTTGATCAGACTGGAAAATCAGCTT
Source organism: Cyclura pinguis (assembly GCA_030412105.1). Classification (NCBI taxonomy): domain Eukaryota; kingdom Metazoa; phylum Chordata; class Lepidosauria; order Squamata; family Iguanidae; genus Cyclura; species Cyclura pinguis. The sequence continues at coordinate 271,605,493 of CM059601.1, read as the reverse complement.
AGTAACAACCCAAGTTATGTATAACTACTGTAATATAACAAAACAATAGATTTCAAAGGATCAAATACTTGCTAAATAAAGCAGTTGTCTTTTATATCAGTTCCAAGTGATATATGGAGACTTCAGCATTCAATTTTCTTAATACACCAATGTGTACTTGACCATGGAAACCCACTGTGTGACCACGGGCAAGTCATACACTTGCAGCCTCAGAGGAAGGCAAAGGCAAACCACCTCTGAACAAATCTTCCCATGAAAACCCCGTGATAAGGATGCCATAGGTTGGAAATGATTTGAAGGCACACTAAAACAACAACAAACTTGGAACTAGTTTTATTTATAACAAGCTTATCAAAGGTATTCACAACCCAAATGCCTAATCCTAGAAGCCATTAGATTTCTCTTCTTTTGCTCTCACCTTAGGTCATCATATCCTAACTTTCAGAAACAGGACTTTTCAGTAAAGATTATATTAAGGCATATGGCCAAAGAGATAAAGAAATTAAGTGGTAGTCAAGTTGATTTCCTCAGAAAAAATGAAAAAAAAATGGAACAAAACAACCACAAACTCTGTTGACCTGATGTTCTACTAAACAGAAAGGAAAACCTGTAAGGTAGATTATATTCTTTACCTATCTCCATTTGATGGCTTGGATTCCATTTTGGGTTTTTTCTTTGGAGTTTCATTCTGAATAGCTGCAGAGGATTTATGGCTGAAAATACACAAGGCAATATTGTATAACGTGTGATTATATTTACACAAAATACATACCACACAGATTTCTGAACAATTTGGTCAAGACTTAATAGAAGGGCGGGATTCCACAGTGAAGGAGGCAGATTAACAGAGAGCAGCCAGTCCCAGCACTGAGAACTGTGGAGGGGCTCCAGTGAGAGGGGGAGCATTATTTTAAAAGAGAGAGAAAGAGGTTGTTGGTGACAGTTGGGAACAGACTGTTAAAGGAGTCAGTTGTGAGAGTCTAAGGGTAATTTTGAGTTCTGAGTGATGGAGTGAACTTGAGGAAAAGGGTCTGACATAATTTGAACAGTGTTAAGTGTTTGATTTAAAAACTGGAAACTGAGAGAAATTACTCTGTTTATTACTAGAACAAGTTATACTATTTGTTATTTTGTAAAACTGACTCTGAACATTTTCCCTGAACCAGAGTTGAGTCATGCTTACCATAAAGAAAGCAAATGTAACACACACACTAAACAATGGTGGAAAGCCTACGACTCCAGATCCCAGGAGAGATTTTAAAAGGGGACTAGGGGGCAAAGTGACAATGACAGGTTTACAAGTCTAGTGACTGCGAGGCCAGCCTGGCATGGGAATACGTCACACCCTCCTGTGATGCCCTGTCCTACTCCCCAAATAATTCACCTTATAAAATCTTTCAGCGATAACAATGGAGACTTCTTGAAATGGCTATTTGCCACACAGAGGAGCATCTGTAAATAGGGAAGGAATGGGTAAACATCCCTTACACTGCAATCTCCCTAATCTCTACTGCAATTTCAAAATCACCTCTCTGGGTAGCAATTAGAATTTATAGAAGTGTCTAGTAGAGCCAATGGAGGATTTTATAAAACTTCCCTTGATAGCAACGAAGTCGAAAATGGGGGTGAGGAAGGAATCAGAGGGTTGGGGGCCCTGCTTCTTTTACTTCTGGTCTCGCCTAATTCTGGGGAGGTTCTGCTGGAAGTTTCCCTATGAAAGAATGTGGGTCATAGGCTGAAAAGATTCCTCTTCCCTGATGTGTACAAACAGCTTGACTTTCAAATAAAAAATATATTAGCAATTACCTCTGTTTCCACAATCCCTGATCTTGTTCTGGACTCAGACTGCTGATTCTGAAACACAAAACGAGTACAAGTTCAACAATGACATTCAAACACTGCTTGCAAAGTAAATATTTACTGCTTTTCCACTGGATTTGCCCCTCTCTGTCCATGAAAATTATATAATGAATGTAAAGAAATGTAATAGAGAACCATTAAGTCTCTAAAATCATCAGGAACCAACAATACCGGAATCCTTAAGCATTATATATTTGCTTGGACTTGACAGAACAGTCCCTCCCCATATCATTGCTGAAACCTCCTTTCCACAAAGGAACAGTATCTGCACAAGACTCTGCACCTGTGCCCCATCCCCAACCTAGTAAAAGGCTTATTACCATGGATTCAGGATATCTAAAGGCATGTGAGCCCTTCACCTGGCTAAAGCCAGAGAGGTCCAACTTTGCCTTGTCCCTGATTAGAAGACTGCCTTTGAACTTACAAAAGCTGCCTTGAAATCCAAAAGATGTGACAATAAGTATTGAAAGCAGAACCAACAAGGAAAGCTCTTGGTTAACACAATCAACTTGCATCTATCCAAATTCATCAGGACACATGAATTCTTTCACCACAATGCATCTTATTTAGAATTTGCACTCTGATTCACATACACATGTAGCTAATAATTATCCAGAAAGGGACTATAGCTTATAAATTGCCCATACACACTAGTAGAATTAAAACTGAGAATTCACTTTGCAAGTCAAATTTTCTAAATTGTGACTACTGTATATGGCATAGACAACCTAAGAAGACTCCAAATGACACAAGTACTATTCCTAGCAGTTATGGCAGGACTCTGCCTGTGAGAACTGGGACCTTCTTTGAACAGCAGGCCCCTTTACCATTTTAGATGGCAATCTGATTTTGAAACCTGCTTGAAGAGCAGCTGGTAATACAGTACAGGGTTCCTTTTCCCAAGAAATATAAGTGGAAAGGCCCCTCAGACAAGTGGAATTAGTGACATAGTTCTTTGTATCTCACGCTGTATTTTTAAGCTCAAGAAGTATTTTTCAGTAGATCTTGCCACACTGTACTTTCAAATTAGAGAACCTGAAAATGTTAAGTACACTTTCTTCCATTGTCAAAACCCTGTTTTGTCTCAACAGTGAAAAATGGCAATGGGGCATCCCTTTCCACAAGGTTTCATGGCACTTACTTGTGATGGCTACTGCTGTGACGGTGGTGATGGTGATGATGACGGTGATGATGGTGGTGTTTCAAATGATGCTGGTCTTTCTCAGATAGAGTTGTGGAGGAGGAATTTGACTGTGAAGACCCTAAGCTCTTCCTCTGTTCCTTGGTCTTCTGCAGTACTCTCTTGTAGGACAGAGTACAGAGCCAACACAACAGCTTCCCATCAACCTTTTGGGAAATCATTCGCAGCAAGTTATGTTACACGTACTCAGTGCTAAAAAGACACACAACAGCCAAAATAAAATTATCAAATACTACTGCTGTTATTCTTGCACAAAGAGTTTTAATATTAACAAGTTAAATACATAGCAGACATCAGCATCACATGAAATGAAGCATTCTAAACTTCCTCCTGAAAAATGGAGAAAAGTTTTATAGTATTTGTTTTTGGCACATCAGGATGGATCCTACAGATAGAATTCCTTTTGTGGATAGAAGGTCCTTTCATCCTGCAGACTCTCCCACTAATGGAAGGAGGGGAGTTAATTCTGTCCATTCATCCTTCCTCTCTTGCTTCCAGGTTCACTTCTTGCACAGTTCCAGAGAGCCTCTCAACTCTCTAGTGCAGATCTTCAGAGGCAGAATAGAAAATAGGGCAATGTTTTCACCTTTCATTAGCAAGTGCTATGAGTTCCAGAAACAAAACTCTTCCCAAAGGATCCAATCTGTAGGCCTTTCACCTGATTTCCAAGTATGACATAACTCTTCTTAGGTTTGAACAATGATCTATCTAAGACCAAGTAACTTGTTGCTAGACAAGCCTTTGATCATAACTCTCAATATCTTGAAGCAAAGTAATCAGCTGACATTAATGGAGGATCTTCAGCCTTCAGTATTCTAACAGTAGTCAGAACAATAAAATAATGCATCTTAGGGACAGCTTGTAGCTCTAGTGAAGCTGGCTAAACTATGAATCTTTGGGAGCTGTACCAAACAGCTCAAAGGAACAAGGTACAGCAACTTACTGGGTCTAATTAGCACCTGCATCAGAAACTGCCCAAGAATACTGTTTTAAATTCCAAAAATGAGATACAAATGATTATAATAGTGTGTTCCTTCAACAGCAGCAGTGGAAAATGCAAGCTGCAGTCTCTTGCCATTAGCATTTTATAGCCCATAATGTAACATTATAAAAAGTACACATTATATTTTGTTTTGTTCACAGTTTGTCAAAGCAAAAGTCCTTCACTGAGTGCCAAACACTATTATACTCTGTCACTACAAAGACTGAGAAAATGCTGCTTCTTCAAAACTGTGTGAGAGCAGGCACTTGTAGACTATACAAAGGGTATTTATCTACCTGAATACTTTAAGCTTAGAGTGTAGCTAGATTCCACACTGCCCCATTGTCTAAGGCTTAATAAAGAAGATCCACCAGTCAGTTCTTATCTATATACAGATCAAGATCTGATCTACATTATTTCACCAGTTTACATATTACCAGGTGGCAAACCGAGGATTCTCTTCTGTCTTTAAAGGCAGATTAACAGTTTTACAAATGATGTCCACTAAGTGTCAGGACTACTCCCTATTTATATACACCATAAGTAAAGGTAGGCAATCATGTCCTCCAGATGTTTTGGATGACAATGGTTCATACAGGCTGTAACTGTTATGTCCTAATTCAAGACATCTGGAGGGTGTTAGGCTGCCAGCCTTTGGTACAGAGTATTTGCTGTTGCTCTTCCCTCCTCCAGTTTCCTAGGTATGTCTGTTCCATTCCCAGGCCTACCTTATATCCATATGCAAGGCAGCTAATGCCAGAATGGAGCCTGTATTCATAGGAACAACAGTAACTATTAACACAAGGCCTGCACCAATGTGACTGGGGATGGAAGCCAAATTTCTGTAACCTCCATATTTTTCAAATGTCTATGAACAGCACACAGATTATACGTTTGATTCAAAATCTTGTTTTCTCACGGTTCATGTTTTCTCACAGTTCAACTGCCATTTCTATACAAAAGTTTTAGAACAACAAGACAAGCATATACCTTTCTTCTTCCCTCCTCTTTGCGATCAAAAGCACATTGCTGCTTACACTGTTCACAAGTCTGGGGTGGCCCATACTTCTTCTCAGAGTTTGTGCAGCGTTGACATTTTGTGCCAATAAAAGCTGCAATGATGTTGCAGTACTGACAAGGCTTCGGCTGGAGAAAAAAATATTATGTTAGACATGCTATTCTTTGTTTTACAATTTGTTGGTATTTCATTCAACAACCTAATCACTAAAAGGAATACAGAACTATTCCTTCTATACATGGCTGCTTAGGACAGATTTCATTCAGACATCATGTTAGCTTACAGTGGCTCTTCTATTTTACAGCTGAAACAAGACATTAGATGGCTCAGAATTTCTCCAGTTCTGTTTGGACAAAAAAGTCACATGATCTTAACTAGGCATGGGGAGCTTGCTGTCCCCTTCCTCTTCTCTCATGTGACTAGAATTGCCTGAAACTGAATCCCTACGTAGGCCATAAAGCCCCCTGATATCAGTAGCAGAACAAAGTGTTATACTTGCTAAAATGTTTCCATCTCGTGATGCGCATTTCAGACTTCACAAGGTTTGGGGTGCCAAACGAAACCATAGTCAATATCATAGAAACCTGGCAAGCTATCATTTTAACAGCCCAGTCTCAAAAGGAGATACAGATTTGAACTCACCGTTCCAAACTGCTTCACATTTTGGGCACACTTCTTGCAAATTGTGTTCGTTTTGCTAAAAAAATAAAAAGGGCATGAAATTGACTTATCAGCTACTTTGTTACAAATAGTTTATGATGCTTATTGATAAAATAAAGAATTGAGTTTATCATTTGTGATTTAAATAGCATGAATTAAAAATCTGACCCTAAAAATGTTTCCAAAAGAGGCAACTGGAAAAAAAAAGGAATTCATTTCTAGCTCAGGGGAAAAAAAGGGAATTGGTCTAGTTTATTTGGTTGTGTCACAGCCTATGACACAGCCTTACAGACATTTATGTCTAAAATGAACAAGTCAGAAAATGTGCAATTTGAACATTCTCAAATCTAAAGAAAGGTTTCATATCAGAACATCTTAACCAGTGAAATTTCTCAGACACTTGGCTAAGAATTTACTTTAGATAGAATTTCACTTAGTTACCAGAAAAATTAAAATGGAAATGTGTCTACTGAGTAACATGAAAACTAGTGAATATATGAACTTAAGTATTCTTGATGAAAGCAGAGGCTAAAATATTCAGGACTATTTCCATCAATTTAATGCACAGGGCAAAAGAAACAGGATAAACTGTAATAATTCAAACAGCTGGTACAGCCATGTGTCTAACTGTGATTAAGAAATAGTAAGTGGACTGCAGGATGACCAGACCTTCTTAGAAACATATACTTATTGGTAGCCTTATACCAAATCACAACATTGGTCCATTCAGTCCAGTACTGTGGATGCTAAATGGTAGCAGCTCCCCAATGTTTCTGAAAAGAGATGTCTTAGCTCCACCTGAAGATACTGGAGCATAAACCTGGGGCCTTACACACCTACAGCATGTGCTCACTTTGCTACTGAGGTACACTGTTAACCTCTCTTCTCCAAAAATTTGACTCCACCAAAATTTAACAAGAATTAAATGTTACATCATTCAGTACTGATATTCGCAAGTGATACTCTGGTTAACCAAGGCTGAGAGCGTACGTGTGTGCGCGTGTGTGTGTATATATAGTTAGAGGTACCTTATCAGGGATTCAAATGATAAAAACACTGAAAGAAAAAAGTTGACATTCTGAACAACCATTATTTATTGGTAATATCTGTATATCAGTTGATAGAATAAAACGTAAATGATTTACAATATAAAAAACATAGAACTGTTTAAAAACAATTTTAAAATACTTGGAAAAAGGACACTGAACACAGCAGTTCAACACGAGTTTCACTAATGAAAACTTCCCTCCCTTCAATCACTTCTAGATGTGGATGATAAAGAGATATGCTAATATATGTTATGAACTTGAAGAAATCTATGCAGGGATGTTGGGGGACATGTGACTTAAGCAGGAATGGGCAGTGTTTTCTTCATTTCTTAGTGGTAGAGCTGAGCTTAAATATGGTTGGTAAGCACAAGTATGACATTCCAGGGACCAACTGTTTTTCCTTCAACAACAGAGGTGTACGCATAAGTGTCAAACACACAGACGACCTACCTCTCTTGCTGAAACTCTGATCGACAGTAAGTACATTTTACAATGGGATGTGCAATGCGACATTCCTAGAAAGGAAAAAAGATACCAGTATTATTTTATTAAATTGAAGTAAATGACAATAGAAATTATCTTATTAGCTCACAAAATGATGCTACCAAGAAGATTTGTCAACCGGTACAACAAACAGCAAAAAATAATTTCACTTCTGTTTCAGGAAATGGACCTTGTGAACTATGACTCAAATTTGTTTTGTTGATTCTGGGATAGCCCCCAAATCTAAATTTCATCTGTTTTAAGTCACTGTATGTGAAGCCAGTGTGTGGCTGAAATTTGATCTCATTTATAGAGCAAAACAATCCCTAATTTCTTACTATGCAGCCTATTTCATTTCATCAGAAAGTAGCCACTAGATAGCCAACAGGAATTTGGAGGATAACCAAAAATTTAAAGAGACAAAAACTAAAGATAATTATTGCAAACCACATCCCAGTAACTAGTGCTGTAAACCTCACCATGAAAGCAACACATACATTTGCATCAGTCACAGTCACACTGTGATATACACTTAAATACAGGTGTGGTCATGTGCATACAACTGGAAGAGGACGAATGGAATTGTTCCTCTTTAAAATGATTAGTAGCAAGGAACTGCACACAACAGGGTGTTCAAAAATTATCTTTCCAATTAAATTAATATTAAAAACACAGGACCTCCTGTATTTTACATATCCCTGATTGAAACGTTTTAGAACGGGAAGAGCACTTGCATGGCATATTACTATAGTAAGTGAAATGAGGAAAGTAAGCATCAAGTCTTGTAGGGTAATCGACATGCAATCAACATGTCTGCTTTTAGTCACATTAGGTAGGTGACTGGATAGACAGGTGACTGTACAGGTACTGCCGTTGGGTGACTGACTATAATTTTCAGATACCAGGGCAAGTCTGTAAACTGCTGAATCTACCCACTGTGAAAAAATTGTTTCAAATATGTGTGCTGTACTTTTGGATGATAACCTTTAACATTCTAAAACACTGATATCTCACACAATCAGTATGTGACTCGCATCAGATTTAACAAATGATTTGGCTCAGACTAAGAGAAAACTCCTCTTTGATACTTGTTCTAATGTCGAGAAGAGGTCAAATCTGTACTAATATTTAATTTCCAAAACGCCTTTAATCGTGCACCTATCTGATGAATAACTCTTGCTGGCTATGAAAGTTCAAGTTACAATGATTTATGATACTATGGTTCTCTAAAAAAGCATACGCTATGGGTAGACAAGTGAATGCCCTTTAGATATTTTAGAAAACATCTTCAACAATTTCAGGTTACTGGACACACTGGCTTGAGCTTGAGGAAGATGGAATTTGAAAAATCCAGAAACCATCAAGTTGCCTTTCTCTAGAGGGCATCAGACAGTGTTGTCTTTTAAAGTGTCTATCAATGAAAACTAGGTACCAACTAACATAGTTCAATGAACTATTCAAAAACCAGTCTTAACAAACTTGTGCTTAGAACAGAACCACAAACTACAGCTGGACATGTAATTAAAAATGATATCCATAAACCACTGCCCAACCATGTGACATCAGCACATTGACTGGCAGTGGTGGGGAGGATGTTTGGAGGCCATGGCAATACAAACTACAAGCATGACACTGAGAGACGAGGAGAGAATTTAATTCACAGGTACCATTTGTGGTTGCAACCTCATTCAAGGCACAGCATTACCGCTTAAGCTCTCACCTGCACGTAGTTGTAGCTTCCCTGGGTTCCCTAATTTCCCAACAACTTTTACTTGTATTTTAGTTTTTGTCCTGATCTCGTCTGAAATAAGCTACTCTACGATTAGGCTATTTTTAAAAGTTAAAAACAGTATAAAAATTTTAATAAAAAATTACCAACAGAGCTAGTGGGTCCTTCTAATTTTTTGAGAATGGAACTCAAGGAATCTAACTTTAGAGTAGGGATGAGCAACTGTGGTAGGTCTGAAAACCAACTTTCTGATCGCAGCACACTCTAGGGATCACACAGCCAGCCAAAACTGTGAAGTGTCTGGAAGTCCACTTCTAGTTGTAAAAAACTGGCTTTTTGAGGAGAAAAAAGCTAAACAGTGTGCAGAGCCCTGCTACATATTTTAGAATGAACTGACATGCCCGTGGGTCTTCCAAAAGAAATAACTCTATTTTTCTTTGGCCAGAAAAAGGGCAGTCCAATGAGTCTGAAGGGCGATGAGGCCACAAAAGCCTTCTGAGCAGCTTCTGGACCCCACTCTGTCCACGCCTGCTTTACAGAAAATAAACGAAGCAGCTATGCAGGCTGCAAATAAAAACAAACCCCAGGGAGGAACTGCTAACAGCAGGACCACCGAACTGTTACAAAAGTGGCACAAGCTTCGTTCTTTCCCTTATTGCTTAATTTCAATGCCATCGTGCGTAGCAAAGGGTTCTGGAAAACGGGAAAGCTTCGAACCACGCGCCTCTTTAGCAGTCCTAATTGAATGTATTATCTAGGCTCCGGTTTTAAGTCTAGAGCAGACACGTCTTCAATGGCATCGCACTGCCAAGCACCCAAAGGAGTTCTGCCCCTGCTCGAAACACTGAGCCAAACCCTTTGCTTGCTTCCTGTCTTTCTTCTGGAACCAACTTTCACTCCTCCGGCCGGACGAAGTCAGGCAGCCTCTCCGAAACCTCCAACCGGCTCCATCCTTTCGACACTCCGCCTCCCGACGAGCGCCGGATATCCTCTCGCTGCTCGCCCAGCGCTTCCACATAACCAGCCCTCCCTTTTCCCGAAACGGCCACCTCCCTTCGGGTCGCCCCAACGCGCTCGCCCTTCCCCATCGATCCCTTCCTTTTTCCTTCCACTCCCTTCAGCCTGTGACATCCTCCACCCTCCCCCTGGCTGGTCTCCGTGAGGGAGAGCCACGGCACCTTGCAGAGCTGTTGTCCTTGGGAGAGCTCCTCGAAAGGGTAGCGCTGGTTGCACTTGGTACAAGCGTAGAGAGCCGGAGCCGCTCCGGATCCAGAGCCAACAACCGTCGTCGCTGCCGCCGCCGCTGCTACTGCCGTTGCCGCCGCCGCCGCCACGACCGCCCCCCCGGAGGCCCCGGATGTTGCCGCCATCCGCCTTCCTCTCAGCCCAGGAGCCGCGGCCGACCACTGCGGGAGAGAGAAGCCGCCGCCGCCGCCGCCACAGGCAGGCGTGCCGCCCGAGGCGAAGCGGGGGAGTCCTCACAGGCACGAACCACGGTCCCTCTCCTCAGACAGCCGCTTCCTTCCTCGCCGCCGTTTCGTTTTCCTCCTCCGCCGCCGCCTGACTAGTAGTAGGCCGCTTTTCCCTCTCCCGGCTCGGCATCCGCATCAAGGCCCTCTTTCTCCCCCCTCCTCCTCCTCCTCCTCCTCCTCCACTCCCTGTTTCTTTCTCCTCACACAAACAGAGGGAGAGCGCGAGCGAGGGAACGAATGAACAGAGCGCGAGCCTCCTCGGCACCGCCCCTCAACCAATCAGGGCTGCGCTGGGAAGGTTTCCTTCAAACCTCGCCGCCCAATAGGCGGGCCGTGAGCGACACATACGGCTCCGCCTCTTGCGTCACACGCAGCCAGCCCCAACCAAAAAGGTGGAAAACGATCGGTGGTCCGCCATTGGCCCAGCATCGAGATCTCTATGGGTTTGAGTAATATCGCGGCGGGAGGGGGGAATGACGGCACACGTTTGCATCATCTGCGGCTGCGCAGAACTGAGACAAATACGATCCTCCCTTCCCTTAGCCATAAACTCCGCAATAAATGTATTGGCGTCATAACTTCGCTAGACTTTGATTGGATCATTGTTAAGATCCGAGAGGATGCAGGCAATAAGAATCCGCCGTTGGCTGATGGTTTCTTCGTCCTATCAGCGTTGCATTCCTATTGGTCACTCCTCCTATCAATCATTTCCTGGTTCTGTGACGTAGCGCGTCCAAAAGCCTACAGGCCAGGGGCGGGGACTTGTGGGCTGGCCGGGGCACGGTTGGCCAGGTGCTATGTCACTCAACAGAGCTACCTTATTGTCACCGCTGAGGTGTTTGTGGGGCAGCTGGAAGAAGGGAGGGGGAGTGGGGGTGGCGACAGTCCCTGCCTCTTCGCCGCTGGCCTTAAAGGGACACGCACCCTTTGCAGCCGCCCTTTCACGACATGGCGGTGGCGGGGGACCCGGAACATTCGGTGAGCCTGAGGGGAAGAAGGAGGGACGGGGAATATTGAGAAGAAGGTTCCTGAGGCCGTGCTTCGGCTACTTAGAAGCCCGTGCTCTCCATTGTGGGCGGAGGAAGTGGTATTACGGGTTGGATGCGGCTCCTGAGTGGTAGGAAGGAAAGGCGCTCTTCACATGCTCAGAGGCGTGCTTTGCATTAGGTGGGTTTTGCGCGATTCCCAGCGCTGGTGCTGAAAATAGGTGCCTGGAACGCAGTTTTTTTAGTGAACCTAGGATCCAGGTAAGCTGTGGACTCCTCAAAACAAAAGGAGATTGGAGTCAAGTTGCCATCTTTTCCATCAGACTCCATTAGTCTGGGTGGCTGCCTGGTAAAACTGACGGTAGTTTTTCAAGATCTGAGGGTTTCCCTCGCGCGTTTAGCTTAGATCTCTTTTTAATTCGGGAGACGGCAGTGATGGAATAGCGACTTCCTGCGTGGGAAGTCTGAACTGTACCGGTGGAGTGCAGTTTCCCACCTTCCCCTGCAACAACAGCATTGTTTCTTATTTATCTCTCCCTGTGGATCGATGCAATAAAGAGAGATGCACGGTTGTACACTAACTGTCAAAACCCCCCGAAACAATCACAAAAAATCTTAGCACAATACAGTAGTCAAAGGGAACTTCCTAGTTTTGTTATTTTAGTTGCATTTTATCTTTTTTATTCAACATCGCTGAGTTCCTTTCTTTTTTTCTTTTTTTTAGAAAGCTGGCACAAAAAAGATCAACAAGTAAACTGGATATAGACCCACCAAACATTACTTTAGTCTGGTTGCTATTTGTCGGCCTCATCTTCCTCACTAAGTTGTGAGGATAAATGATACGGAGGAATCTAAGTCTTTATGTCCGGGGACAGTGACTGTGGTCGTCCAGATGTGGTTGGACTATAACTCCCACTAGCCTTATTTTATTTTACTTTACTTATTTGATTTATGTCCTGCTTTTCTTCCAATATGGGACCCTTCTTTTTCCAATGTGGGAGGCTAGCCAGAATGGGACATCTAGAGGACCACATTTGGGACATCTAGAGGACCACATTTGCTCCATTCCTGGTTTAAGGACTTCAGGGCAATATCTTCAAGCTTATCCCATCCTATCCTTGCAATAGTCTTATGAGGTAGGTTGGGATTCCATTTTCTATTAGATGAAATCTCTGAATTGTCTTCAGGACCAGCCCAATGCATGGTGCATTATAATAATCGAGTTAACAGTAGGTCAGGATTAGGGAACATATGGAATATTTATTGGACTGTAGCTCCCATCATCCATCACTTTTGACCATATTGGTTCAGGCCAGTGAGAATGTCGAGAGCCAACACGGTGTAGTGGTTTGAACAGCTTAGGCTGTGACTTTGGAGATCAGGGTTCAAATCCTTGTTCAGCCATGGAAACCCATTGGGTGATCTTGAGCAAGTCACACTCTCCCAGTGGAAGGCAAAGGAACCCCCTTGCCACTGAACAAATCTTACCAAGAAGCCCCTAGGATAGGTTTGCTTTTGGGTTATCTTTAAAAAATGAGTGGTCATATATATCGCTAGTCTGGACAAAAGAGAAATTTTCCAGGGCTGGAGAACCAATAGTTTTTCAGTTATTGTTGGACCCCTGCTCCTATTAGGCCCAGCCAGCATGGCCAGTGGTCAGGAATGATAGTGTTTGTAATTCAATAAAGTTGAGAGAGCAACAGTTCTCTTCACCTCCACTTAGACCAGAACTTTCCAAACTTTTTATGTTGGTGACACACTTTTTAGACATGCATCATTTCATGACACAGTAATTCAGTTTTACTAGCAAACCGGAGGTTAATCTAATCCCTTATAAGAGATACAGACACATACATAAATTGTAATAACAAAATGTATGGAGACACAACAGAAATGATGAAAACCTTTCATATATTTTTAAAAAATATCATTTATAAATAATATACATTTCCAATATTGTAGGTGACACACCTACACACTTCAGGCGACACACTAATGTGTGGCGGCACACCATTTGGAAAGCCGTGCCTTAGACTAACAAAGTAATCCTATATAGGCTTTTGGTTGAGTTCAGTGGAATTTACTGCCATGTATCTGTATATAATTGGATGCTTCCAATCAACCTTAATTAAATGCTGTGAGATAGATAGATAGATAGATAGATAGATAGATAGATAGATAGATCTATCTAAAAGTTTCCAATGAAGTTTCCCTAGCATTTCTGAAGGGAGAGGTGCAGTTGGAAGATGCCCTGTGCCCTCATCTCCTGATTCTTCATTGTCTCCAGGCTTTTCAAGGGCTCACATGAATGGTTCAGAAGAGTAAATTATTCTGAGTCTACACTACTCCCTAATTTCTCCATCTTAGAACAACTCTAGGTATTCTGGGACAGTAGTTTGATTATAATGTTGCATAGAAACCAGCTGAGCAACATACTTAAAACCAAGCATTGATCATTCCTATTGATGTGTGTGTGCAGCAGGCCACAAAAGAGATATGTGCTACCCCAAGCCATTCATTGAAATTATGTGGGAGGAAGGTAAAGGCAGGAGCTGCTGACTGCTACAACAAAGGCTGCATCATGTCAGCCCAGCTTTTAATTTTGCCTGCATTGACTTTCCAGTCACGTTTTTATTTTTTTGGTTGTTAACCATGGGTCAAGTTGACTTTGACTTATGGTGACTGGGAATGAAAAACCTCTTAAGCCCTCCCTATCATCAACAGCCCTGCTCAGGTCCTGAAGACTCAGGGCCATGGCCTCCTGGATTGAGTCTATCCCATCTGTAATGTGGTCTTCCTGTAATGTGGTCTTCCTCTTTTCAAACTGCCTTCTATCTTACCAAACATTGTCTTTTCTAGTGAATCATGTCTTCCTGTGATATGGCCATAGTGCGACAGCCTCAGCTTAGTCATCTTTGCTTCTAGTGAGAATTCAGGCTTGATGTGTTCTATGATCCATTCATTTGTCTTTTTAGCAGTCCAGGGTAACCACAGAACTTTTCTCCAGCACCACGTTTCAAAGGAATTGATTTTCATCCTATCATCTTGCTTCACTGTCCAGCTTTCAGGACCATACACAGAAATTGGAAATGTGATGGCATGGACAGTCTTAACTATAGCATTCAATGATATATTTTAACACTTCAGGATCTTCTCTAATTCCTTCATAGCTGCCCTTCTGAGTCCTAGTCTTCTGATTTCTTGAATGTAGATTCCATTCTGATTAATTTCATTGGATTTTGGTAAGAAAAAAAACTCATAGCAACATTTAGTTACCTGTTTATCCGCACGTGCATCTCATGTGTGGTTAAAAAGAAAAATCCCTAGCTTGATCACCTATAGTACGTCTTTACTTATCAAGGGCAACCAGACTAGTCATGGTCTATACACATGCTTATAAGAGAATTGGAGTGGTTAACACACTTTTAGCTAGATTGTTTTTTTAGGATTGTAGCCTAAGTGAAATAGAGATGTCAAGCTGTAGTAGTGTTAAAATTTAGGAAGTTCCTTTTTTGGAATATAACTCGCAAAATGGCCCATGTTGGTTGGAAAATTCTGGGAGTTGTCATCCAAAAAGTTGGTTTTCCACGCTCTAAAATGGGCTGAGTTTGCCTCTTTCTTCATGGTGTTTTTGTTCCACCTGTGAACTCAAGAGGGATGTATATAGTTGGTTTATTCATTAACACATTTATATTCAGCTTTTGTTCTGAAGAGCTCTAAGCATCACACACCTTCCTTAATCTTCTCAAAAGCCTTGAGGTAAATACAGCTGAGAGATAGTCAAGGTCACCCAGTAAACTGCATAAGTGAGCAGGGATTTAACCTTAAGTCTCCTCAGTCATAGTCTGCTCTTAGATTAAAAATAAGAACACTTAAGAACAGAGTAGAGTGCTGCAGAACATGTAGTGTTGCACTGGCTATTTGCTACAGGCTTCATGTGAGGGCTACTTTATTGCTTATTGCAGGGTTTAGCAAGAGTTTGGAGGGGGAAAAAAGTACTCTTTATAGACTACAATCCTCAGGCAACAAAGTCAACTGTCACACTAGTTGGGAACTATGCAATTTGTAGTCCAAAAGTAACTTCTCTAAATTCCAGTTTAGCATTGTGAGGAGAAGTCCATATGAAATTTGACCTCACATAATCTCTTCTCTGCTGTAGCTAAGAAGAGGAATTGTGGCTATTTATTTCCCTCTTTAGAGTAGCTATGTCTTCTCCTGATGTCTGAAGCTGAGCAAACTTCCGTTTGTTTCTTATTGTGGTTAACTGAAACAAACCATGATTTATGAAGCTGATTTGGTTTAATAAATTATGGTTAAGATAACTCACAATTTATAACTGATATATAATAAGGTAGTAATGGACTGTGTTTGGGCTGACAAACTGAAACTGAATCCAGACAAAGTAGTGCTCTTAGTCAGTGACTTGGGAATTCTTTTGTTGTTAACTACCAGCAAGTTGACTTTGACTTATGGTCAAAGGTAAACCTATGAATGAAACCCTATGAATGAAAGGTGACCCTATGAATGAGAAACCTCAAAGTCACCCTATCATCATCAACAGCAGTCAGGTCCTGCAGATTCAGGGTCGTGGCTTTCTTGATTGAGTCTACCTATCTGTTGTGCAAATCTTCCTTTTTTCTTACTGTCATCTAACTTACCAAGCATTGACCATTGATAGTCTCAATTTAGTCATCTTGTCTTTTAGGCAGAGTTCAAGTTTGATTTGCTCTAGGATCCATTTCTTTGTCCTTTTAGCAGTCCACAGTATCTGTTGAACTTCTCTCCAGCACCACATTTCATATGAGTCAATTTTCTTTCTGTAAGCTTTCTTCACTGTCCAGTTTTCACAAGTATACATAGATATTGGAAATACGATCAAATGGACCATCCTAACTTTAGTATTCAATGATATATCTTGACACTTAAGGATCTTGTCTTGTTCTTGCATAGCTGCCCTTCTAAATCCTAGTCTTCTGATTTCTTGACTGGAGACTCCATTCTCATTCATGATTAATCCAAAGTATGGAAAATCTTAACTATTTCATCATCATCTTCATCATCTGCTTTAAAGTTGTGTAAAATTATGTAAATTTAAGGTTATGTAAATCTGTTGTCATTTTCGTTTTCTTAATGTTCAGCTGTAAACCTGCCTTTACATTTTCTTCCTTGACATTCCTCAGTAATTGTTCCAAGTCTTTGGCGTTTTCTGCTAGTAGTATGGTGTCATTAGCATATCTTAAACAGTTGTTCCTTCCTCCAATTTTCACACCTCCTTCCTCTAAGTCTAATTCTGCTTTATGTATGATATGTTCAGCATACAAGTTAAACAGATAGGGTGATAAAATACACCCTTGCCTAACCCCTTTGCCATTTCATTCCTTCGTCCTGGTGATGGACGAAGGTGGTAGACTGTTCTCCTGAGTACAGGTTGTACACATCAGAACAGTAAAATATGATGGCACACCTTTTTTGTTTAAGTATGATTCATAGTTTTCCATGGTCTACACAATGAAAGGCTTTGCTATAATCTATAAAGCACAGGCTAATTTTCTTCTGAAATTCTTTAGTGCACTCCATTATCTAACATATGTTTGCAATATGATCCCTTGTGCTTCTTCCTTTCCTGAACCCAGCTTGGACCCCTGGCATTTCTTGCTTCTCATATGGTAAAAGTCTTCGTTGTAGAGTTTTGAGCATTACTTTCCTTGCATCAGAGATTAATGCAATGGTCTTGTGGATGAGATGCCACTTCCTTTGAAAACATAGGTTTGTACTACTTCTGGATCCTGCCTTCACCTCGGATTCCCATTTCCAGCTGTAGCTACAAATGTCTTGTGCCCATTTCTGGAGAATGAAAATCTGGCCAGGATGACACAAAACATAATTCCGTGATCTCTAGAATTTTGCAGTACTCTCTATGTTGAAAGGCATTTGGGAATGTCTCTTGAGCTCCTGAAAGTAAAGGCAAGGTGTAAATATTACAAATAATTTTTTTTAAAAAATCCATTAAACTGTGATTAATCAAAAAAAGAAGTGGAAGCTTCTGATCTCTTTGTGGGAGTGTCAGAAGAAGAGAAACTGCAGCTCATTCTCCTAGTGCTAAACCATTACTCAGAGATATGTTTAAACACAAGATTGTTTTTTCAGCAGGTGAAGTTTCTATCTCCACATGGAAATTTTGTAACAATTTATGTGTGCATGTTCAAATAATTATATTTTTATTTTGATATGAATGCTAATAATCACTATTCTAAACACACCCGATCTCATATGATTTCAGAAGCTAAATTGAGTGAGGCCTCTTTAGTACTTGAATGGGAGACCATCAGAGAATAGCAAGGATCACCAGCCAGGGTTAGAAAAGAATCCTGCTTCAAAGCCCAGAGAAATTATTCTTCTTAGAGTTGTCAATACTGAGCTAGTTGCCCCAAATGTCTGACTCAGTATAAGGCAGTTTCATGTCTTGCTATGATGATTCGGGATTAGATCATCCAGCAAGTATTTTAGCTGAGCAGTGGTTCAGACTTGTACCTGCAATTCTAAATGCAAGTGTGAGGGTGTAACCCTATTGAACACATAGTGGGGCCCAGCTTCCAATTCAGTTTCATGAGACAGCATTGCAAGTCTTGTAAATGTTGATAGCGTTGTTGCTTTCATTATTCTAATCATTGCTATAATACATCTTTCATGTAATAAAGAGAAGCTTCCTCTTTCCCGGCTCCATCTGTATTTGCTCCTTTTGACCCCCTTAAATGGTGATGTTACAAACAGAAGAATGTCTGTTATCCCCATAAGGTTTCAAACCATCTTTAGCTGGTGCATAAGATTCTCTCCCTGCTCTTCTGAGTTAATCCTCACTACAGTCCTGTGAAGTAGATCGTGGTGACCAATAGCAAATGGCCTAAGGTCAGCTAGTGAGCTTTATGTCAGAAGAGGAACTTGAATATAAGTTTCTTGGACTAAATATATACTTTGACCACTGTGCCGTATTGGCTTTGTGCTTTCTGTTGCTTCCAAGGGCCATTAGGTTAACAATTTGTCGTTTTGAGTCAGAGGTGGAAGAGAACCAG
This sequence comes from Cyclura pinguis, assembly GCA_030412105.1. Lineage (NCBI taxonomy): Eukaryota > Metazoa > Chordata > Lepidosauria > Squamata > Iguanidae > Cyclura > Cyclura pinguis. The sequence continues at coordinate 271,586,983 of CM059601.1, read as the reverse complement.
TCACCTTCTGGATATTGTTCCACTCCAGCTCCCATCAAACCCAGATAGTGTAGTTAATGGACAGGAAGTTGTAGTTCTGCAACACCTGGAGAACTATAGGTTCTCTGTCCTTGTTTTAAGCCCATATTTCTTTAGGAGTGGCTTCTTTAATGCTCCTTTCATTGCCCTGTGAAAACTTCATTCTCTTTCCTCTTGAAAGTCAAAGTAGGAGAGCCATTCTCTGTGTCTTTTGGAGAAGGACAATAACCATTTTTGACTTACTTTCAGGGCAGTCTTCGTGTAAGTCACAGATCTGCGTCATTCACAGATGGGATTTCGGCAGCTTCGTTTGCAGAGTACCCAAGGCACAAACCTTTCATTAACACCGATTTGAAACGATCCCCTGTTAAACCAGTAACTGCCTATCCAGAGAGTAACAGCAAAGGTAGGGTTGTGATCCAGAGAAAGTGAGATTGCCTGGGGATCAACTTTGGTTGGTAAATCTGTCTGCAAAGCTTGTAATGCAAAGCTAGCATGAAGGTACTATAATGTTTTAAATTATTTTTTGATTGCTGAATTGATCACAACTCATTTGTACGTGTTTTAAAAATCAATTACCTTTTTTTAAAAAAAGAACTTGGATGCTTCCAAATGAAATTTTATTGTGTAATTTCCTTGTGCCAAATAGGATTCAGTGGAGGTCCGGGTAATGTAATAACTTGTAATTAATTTCCTTTGTAAGCCACCTTGAGTCCCAATCTTGGGGGAAAGGTGAAGGATAAGTAAAACTAATATTAGTAGCAGTAATAATTACTATGATAATAAGGGTACTTGATGAGGGAAAGATGAAACAGCTATGCAGTGTCTTTTCACTGGTAGTGCTAGGAGATCTCAGTTTGGGAGCACCCTTACCTATTTACCTTCCAGTCTCTCCTCCCCATATCTTTAGAGCCAAGCCATTAACTGTAGAACCTCCTGTCTGTGGCTTGATAGATCACTTTGAGCAGTAACCTTAGGTTCTTTATTTTCATGTCAGCAGGGCCTGCTCTATCTGCTCCTCCCATCTAAAGTCATTCAAGTAGAAAGAGATTCCTGTCAGGAGTGCTTTGACTCTGTATTCTTGCATGGCAGGAGGTTGGACTGGATGGCCCTGGTGGTCTCTTCCAACTCTGTGATACTAAATGAGAAGCAAGGCTGTCTCTTCAGAGGCTCCCTCTGTGGAATTATTTGCTGCGAAAGGGCATCTGGTTAGGTTGTTCACAATTCTTCAGGAGAACAACAGGGAGCAGTTACTTCAGATTCTTGCGTTACCCACTTCAGCTCATTGAGCCTGTACCTGATGTCATTGCTGCATGACCAAACTTACTATAGCAATTGGAAACCCATCACAGTGTCTCTTTAGAGCAAGGGTAGGCCACTGTGCAGGGGTCAGGGGCTGTTTTTCAGCTTTCTACCCACTCTGTGGTCTGCAGAGCTGCCTTTTAGTTTCCTCCCTGAAACTAGAGATTCTGTTTGCTAACATCTGTTATATGGACATCTTTTTCTACCATTTGTGCTATATGGCAGGAGTAGGCAACTATGCTGGGGTCGCTGGCCAATTCCCCCAGACCTTCCCCTGCATAGCCCCCTACTCCAAGTTCAAGTACCTCTGTTTTCTTCTAAAACCTTTATCAAAATAATGACAGGAAGTTATGCAGTGTCACTTCTTGTTTCCATTTTGAGAAGGACTGCTGAGGAAAATGAAGGTATTTGAGGGTATTATGGCCTTCTACAATGCTTGGTGGCAGTGGGGCGGGATAATTTGTGAATTGGGGAGAATTTTCTGCATGGTTTTGGGGGAAAAAGCACCTGAAAATCAAGCCATTTTTTTAAAAATTAGAGGGTGGGGGCTTTGGTGGAGGACTTAAGGAGCCACAGAAGTGCAGTCCAGAGGCTGCCATATGTTGGCCCCTGCTGTATGGTGAACACTACAGCCACCCTGTAAAGACACTGTCACTGGCCTTAAAGTAGTTCTGGTAGACCAAAATAATTCCAAAGGGAAATGAGAGGAAGAGATCTGAGTTACTATTCCTTAAGGAAGTACCAGTCTGTCATCAAAGGTTAGAGGTAGAATAACAGATTCTGCCTTCTGTAGACAGAAAGGGGCCATTTTACTCTCAGTTTTGCCCCATCCTACAATTTACTTCATTGAATAAGGTATCTTCAACCCACAGAGGGGCTGTCATTGTTAGGATGGCGTGGTGGGGAAGTCCTTTTCACTCAGCCGAATTGCACATGCCTAAATCTGGAATCCACCCCGTTGTTATCAGTGTTCACACCTTGAGGCTGTCCAGGGCTGACTGTGCAGATGGCAAAGTAGGTACAAACCACAGTGGACCAAAAGTCTGTCAGAGTTGCGGACCCAGCTGTGTTGCCTATGTTTCTACCTTCTGCAGTAGTAATAGTAGTACTTGTTTTTGACATCCATTGAGAAGGAATTAATTTCAAAGAAAATAATAATGATGTACAATGGTCTGCATTATAAAATACTAAAGATTTTTTAGCCAGTCTGCCTTTGCTACAAGAGAGTAGGACTGGGGCCAAAGTGAAAGACAGGAAGCCATAGGTGAGCAAAGTGGGAGCAAGTGAGAGTTAGGGCAGGCAATCAGCAGTAGAAAAACCACAAGTGAAATGCAGATCCTCTAACAACAGTGGCAGGAACTGGAAACAGAGATTTGGAGTAAATCAGTCACTCAAAGCAGAGCTTCCACTTCTATGTCCTGTGTGAGCATTTCTTCCAGTTCTTTGCCATAGAGTCATAGAGTTGGAAGGGGTCTCACTGGCATTCTAGTCCAACCTCCTGCTTTGTGCAGAATTTCCAGCTAGAGTATCCCTATCAGGTAGCTGTCCAGATTCTTTTTGAAGACAGCCAGAGAAGGAGATCCCACCATTTTTCTAGGCAACCAACTCCTGTGGCTCCAACTGCAGCTTTGAAATATCATCTGGCTGGCCCAGATTGGCCACCAAGGGGCATATAATCCAGGGATAGGGTGACCTCTGAATTCAAAGAGAAGTCATGAAGGAAATGGGCGGTGGGGGGGAGACCACTGGTTGTGGCTAGCAGTAACTGAATGTGCCCTCTTCCACAGGGAATTGAGGGAACTTGAACAAGTAAGCTTCTAGGCCTAACAAAAATATTTCCACCATGGCCCAAGCCTGATCTCAGTGGCCCTGAGACTGTTTTCATAGGTGTTGAAAGATCCATAGAAAACACTTGTGTGCTTTTATTTATCACATGTACATTCTGTATTTACTCTAAGGAGCTCTGAACATCCTGTTCTGTCTTTTCAACCAACTCAGTGAAAGTAGGGTATGGCCCAGAGAAACCTGAGTTGCCTAAGACTACCGAGTAAATTTCATAGCTAAACAGTCTTTGAATTCAGCTGTCCCCAACCTAAACTCTACACTCTTTCAGCTACATTAGACCAGCTCATCGATAGACATGTCTAACTGTGTTTGCTTTTGTGCTTTCTCATTAGCGATATTCTCAGCTCTGAAGAACCTGCAGGAGAAAATACGACGGTTAGAGCTGGAAAGGATTCAAGCAGAGGAGAGTGTGAAAAACCTGACCAGGGAAACTTCAGACTATAAGAAAGTGCTAAGTGAGCAGCTAAAAGAACGAGAGCATTCTAAATTAGAAGTATCAAAAAAAAATGAAGGTAGGTTGATGTGTCTCCTTGATTCAGCTCCAAAGTGATAACCATAGGGTTGTTTGTGTGAGTATCTAAAGATGGGTGTGTGTGTGAATTCTCTTGGGTTCTCATTTTAATGTAAACTTGCCTATTTTCTATTTCCCAAATCAGTATGTGAACCAAAATATGCACACTTTTCTCATTTTTGCAGTGCACTTCTAAAATTAAAGATTGCATACAAAATGCTTCCATCAAGGCACTGTGTACACACAAATGTATGTATGAGTGAAAATAGTGTTATTTTGTGGGAAATGGCTTGCAAAAATGCATATACTGGCAAAAGTGGCCTGGTTAACCTCTGGAATGTAGATACAGCTTGTTGGCTGCCAGAGTCATTCCGGAGCATCCGTCTCCACTGGACAGAGCCAAACAAGCTATCTGGGCTTGTTACAGAGCTAGAGGTGATGAAACAGATGGGATGCTGACTAGAACAGCATTGGCAGAAAATGTGGAATGAATTCTGAGCAACATGGGATTGAGCAACCCTTCTGAAACGTTCTTCATGGCAATGATGATGAAGGCCTTGTTCTTTTCTGTATCCATTATGCTTGTACCCAAACTAGATCTTTTAAGTGTTCAAAGGCCTATTGTTTTCTAACTCAGAAGAAAATATAGACTCTGCAGTAGGCTCCTGTGAGAATTTTCCAGCATGCTTTCCAGGAAAAAATATGCCTGGATCCCTTATGCCATAAATGGTCTAGGTCCAGTGGGTATAACTTTGCCAATCCCTTTTTGGGGAAGCTACCCTTTTTTGCAGTCCAAAAAAGTAAAATTTCCAAACTCTGGTTATTAGCAGAAGAAGAAGAGCAATATGAGCTGCATCAGGTTTTTAGGCCAGGGGACAAGGTTTAAGACTTGGTGAAGATCATTACCCCAGAGCTGCTAATGGCAGTTGACAAGACAATTGTTGCTTTCCACTGCCCAAATGATGGCTGATCAGTCAGTCATTGTGAAAAAGGAAGCAGAACTCTCTGCAGTATTGGATCTGTGGGATATCCAATTGTGATTTAGTGCCTGTGAAGCCCATCCAGTATTCCTCTGTTGGTGCACTTTGGAGGGGAAGATTGGTAGGAAGTCTTACATTTTCTTTCAGGGAAGCTCATCTACTATTTTCCTATTGAGGAATTCCTAGTAAGCCTGTAATGAACCTGAGATAGGGGTGGGGAAGAGGTATCTGTTTAAAAATCACTGTGGTGGAAAATAAATATTAGGAACATTGCAAGAATTCTGTTTGGGACCAGCAGTTTTCTTCTTCTTTAGCAGATGTGGGGGACCTTTGGCCCTCTAGATGTTTGTAATTGCAGCTCCCACAATGCTTGTGTGTTGGTTGTGCTGGCTGGGGCTTCTAGAATTTGAAGTCCAAACATCTAGGCGACTGAGGATTCTCTTGCTCCTGCGGTATTGATAGCCTCATGGAACTAGAACGCAGAATCTAGTTCCAGAACAGGCACAGTCACCATCGTATCCAATTGTTCTTGCTTGCATGGAACTGACAGACACTCCATGGGGCTGTCTTGATGAACGAAGAACAGATGATACCTAAGGCTGTACTTAGCAGATGCTCTGTAGGTTCTCTTCTTCTTTACTGAGATACAGTGGTAGCTGGTTGGAATATCTCACCCTAGAGTTTTACATAACATCTAGCTGCTGCATGTATGCGTGTCATTTCTGGTCCTTGGCGTATCCTTTAGTGTTTGGTTGGGTTTCTATCAAGAGTTTTCTCTCCTGTCTGTTGGGCTTTCTGGGATTTTGAAGAGGTCATTCTGTGTCTTGGACAGAATCCTGTTGGGTGTGCTTCTTCCAGGGTCATGTGGTCGTGGCAAGAGAAACCAGACAGAATGTGCTGGATCTGAGCAGCCTACATTCTGCATATACCATGGACTGGCAAAGAAACAATAGTTCTTCTTCGTGGTCTCTGTGCCTCACACAATGGGAATCTTCGTGCATGCGCAGTAGCTTTTTGGAAAGTTCCAGAGCTGAGCAGCCTGGCGGGAATCCCTCCCCCATCCGGTACTGAGCATGCTCAGTCCCACCAAGCTAAAATGACTAGATTGAGGCTATCATGATTTGAGCATGTCATGTGATAACATGACTCATTGAAAAAGAGAACAATACTCCTTAAATTAGAAGACAATAGAAAAAGAGGAAAACTACATTACAGGTGGATTGATTCAATCAACAAAGCCACAGCCCTCAGTCTGCAAGACATGAGCAGGGCTGTTGATTGCCAGGGCTCTTGGGAGTTTCTCATTCATGAGGTCATCAGATCTTAAAGCCAACTTCATGGCAAATAACAAAAGCAACCAAGGAAGTAGCCTATTTCTCCAAAGCTGTTACTTACTTCCTGGTTGCTAATACCTGTGGCCTTTTTGCTCGTACCTCCACCGCTCATTGCTGGGATGATTAAGAAAGTGTTGTACACCATAGGATTTCAGATCTAGTGCTTAATCTGAATAGCTCTCACCACACTATCTCTGTATTGGGTTTCCAGTGTGCCCCACTCCATTTAGAGAGAAGAGAGGTTTCCTGCAGCTAATCCATCTGGTGTGACTAGGACTTCTCTATAATGAAAGCTAACCTTCTTCTCACTGTTCCTCCTTCAGAGTTGGCAGCACAGCTGGCAGGTGCCGAGACACGGTGTAGCCTTTTGGAGAAGCAGCTGGAATACATGAAGCAGATGATAGCACAGGCAGAACATGAGAAGACCACCGTCTTGGAGAGGCAGGTACTTTGGGCCTTAGTGTAATTACTGTTACACTAGATATGATACACTCAAAGCCTAGATAAGTACCCTTTTTGGAGCATCCATGCTGGCTGATCCTTTGAGTTGCAATCCACTCTTCCAAGTTCTGGCATGCTCGTAACATAATGATCTAGTTCATGTTGACAAGTCCTATAGATGCTGCTGCCAGGAATGGCTTATTTCTTTTACTTTTAACTGTGGAATTTGTAGCTTGTTGTTAACTGCTGTCAAGTCTACTTCAACCTGTGGTGACCCTATGGAGACCTCCAAGTACCCCTATCATCAGCAGCCCTGCTTAGGTTTTGCAGACTCAGGGATGTGGCTACCTTGAATGAGTCTATCCATCTGTACTACAGTCTTCCTCTTTTTCTACTGCCTTCTACCTTACCAAGCTTTATTGTCTTTTCTAGTGAGTCATGTTTTCTCATGATATGTCCAAAGTATGACAGTCTCAGTTTAGTCATCTTGTCTTTTAGGGAATGTTCAGGCTTGATTGGCTCTAGGGCCCATTTCTTTGTCTTGTTAGCAGTCCATGGTGCCAGTGGAACTCTTCTCCGGCACAACATTTCAAATAAGTTTATATTCTTCCTATCTGCTGTTCAGCTGTGACAACTGTATAAAGAAATTGGAAATCCTGGACAATTCTGACTTTAGTATTCATAGAATCATAGAATCATAGAGTTGGAAGAGACCACAGGGGCCATCCAGTCCAATACCCTGCTATGCAGGAACATATATCAAAGCATTCCCAACAGATGGCCATCTAGCCTCTGCTTAAAAACCTCCAAAGAAGGAGACTCCACCACACTCTGAGGCAATATATTCCACTGCCGGACAGCTCTGACCATCAGGAAGTTCTTCCTAAGGATCAGATGGAATTTCCTTTCCTGCAGCTTGAATCCATTGCTCCTTGTCCCAGTCTCTGGAGCAGCAGAAAACAAACCTGCTCCCTCCTTGACGTGACATCCCTTCAAATATTAAACATGGCTGTCATGTCCCCTCTTAACCTTCTCTTCTGCAGACTAAGCATTCCCAGCTTCCTAAGCCCTCCTCATAGGGCATGGCTTCCAGACCCTTCACTATTTTGGTCACCCTCCTCTGAACATGCTCCAGCTTGTTGATATCCTTCTGGAATTGAGGTGCCCAGAACTGGACACAGTATTTCAGATGAGGTCTGACAATGCAGAATAGAGTGGTACCATTACCTCCCTCGATCTAGACACCATGCTCTTATTGATGCAACCAAGAACTGCGTTGGCTTTCTTCGCTGCAGCATCACACTGCTGACTCACGGTCAGCTTGTGGTCTACAAGGACTGCTAGATTCCTTTCACACATACTGTTATCCAGCCACGTGTCTCCCATCTTATATTTGTGCATTCCATTTTTTCTGCCTAAGTGCAGGACCTTACATTTCTCTCTGTTGAAATTCATTTTGTTAGCTTTGGCACAGCTCTCCAATCTGTGAAGGTCGTTTTGAATTTTGATCCTCTCCTCTGGCGTATTAGCAACCCTTCCCAATTTGGTGTCAATGTCAATTATATATCTTTACACTTCAGGATCTTGTGTAGTTCCATCGTAGTCGCCCTTCCAAGTCCTAGTCTTCCTCTGATTTCTTGATTGCACTCTCCATTTTGATTAATGACTGAGCCAGAGTATGGAAAATCTTGAACTATTTCTGAATCTTCATCATCTACTTTAAAGTTTCTCTGTTCTGCTTCTCTATATTCTGTCCTGATACTGTTCTCATGAGTATAGGTTACATATTAGGACAATCATATGTTGTGGCACACCTGTTTCTTTCAGAGAGATCCATAGTTTCTCATGATCTACACAATCAAAAGCTTTGCTATAATTTATAAAGCACAGGCTGATTTTCTTTTGAAATTCTTTGCTTCACTCCATTATCCAGCATATGTTTTCAATATGCTTCCTCATGCATCTTCTCCATCTCCTGCTTCCAATTATGTAATTGATTTGATATTTATATTGGCAGTCAGGTAATGTCCGTGTATGCAGTTGCCTCTTTAGTTGTTTGAAGAATGTGTTTGTGATGAACAAACTGTTGGCCTCATAAAGTTCAACCAGTTGCTCACCTGCTTCATTTCTTCCTTTCATAGGACAAATTTTGTTACAGCCTTTGATTCTGCTCTGTTTCCTGCTTTTGCATTCCGATTGCTTTTGATCAACAAGAAGTCCTGCTTTGGTGTGTGATCAGTTTCCTCTGATTATCTGACTCAGAATGTCCCATTCCTGTCCACTTTAGCTCACTCATCCCAATGTTGATAATATCATTTCTTGTTTTACTGTGTCTAGCTTACCCTGATTCATGCTTTGTACATTCTGTGCTGCTATAATATGGGTTGTACAGCTTTGGACTTCCCTTTTTCCTCTGAGCACATGAACAGTTGAATGTCCTTCTGGCTTCAGTCCAATTGTATTGTTACCTTAAGAGGTGGGGGATGCAATGCCAGCATCTCCTTGCAATTTAGGGGAATTATAGGTCAAAGGAGGCTTGCAAGAGGAGGGTAACAGCAGGTCTTTTCACCTATGTATGCCAGTACTAACTGTAGAGAGGACTCCAGTTAAAGGTAAACAAAGTATTTTTATTTGAATTGACAAACATATGAGAAATCAGATACTCTTAAGAACCATACAAAGCTTTCAGAAAGTGAGGCAAGAAAGGTTGGATAGAGAGAGATTGGGTGGAAAGGGGGATAGTTACCAGTTCTGAAGAAGAGATCAAAGCGAAGATACTCAGACAGCATCTGAGGGTAGCACAGAGGAACAGCAGTCTGGGACACCACATTCTACAAACTCCAATTTGCTGGGGTTGAAGCTAGGTTTTTTTTTATACCCTATTTTCATACCCTATTTTCATACCCTATTTTATACCCTATTTCACTGAAGGGGTGCATTGTCAAAGCTGTAATGGCTTTCCCACAGGATTGACAAAGGGGCCTGGAATGGGCTGATTGCTTAAGTCTGGAGTGACAAAACATTGATGTGATTCGTGACGATCTCTTAATGTTTGGTCAGGTAGGTTGTATAGGGAAGATCTCTGTAGGGTGAGATCAAGGGATTGTCTCTGATTGCTCACCAATCTGGGCAGTTTGTCTTTCATTGTATTCAAAAATGCCAAGAGCCTAAAGCGCTGAAGAGATTTGCACAAATCCATCAGCATTGGGTTTTCCATATAATCTTATGTGAACTTGCATGACCAGGAATGCATCTCTGGCCAGCATGGCCCCAGTCATGTTCTCTGGTCATTAATAAGTCCAATTTATGAAAATCACACACCTTCCAGGGTGTGGGTGGTAGGATATGGTAACAGTGTCATTAGCCACAGTGCTACTTCTAATTGTCTTCTGCCATATCCCTGGAGCTCATTGAGTGCTGTCTGACCTAGGAACCTCATCTTCTGGCACTGTCTCTTGTTTCATTTTGGAATGTCTCATTATAAGACTTTCATGGTAAAAGATATCCAAAAGGAGATTTACTCTGCCTCCCTCTGCACAGTACTGACCAGTGTTAGCTATAGTGCTACTGCTGTTGCTTCTGAGAGATATTCTGCCAGTGTGCTCTCTCTCTCTCTCCCTGTCTCTCTCTCTCTCTCACACACACACACACACACACACACACCACTACTGCTGCTACCTAGTAGCTGTTTAGTACATTTAATCTGGCTCCTCAGCAGAAGCTGTCTGATATGGGAGCCCCTACCAGCAGGACTGCTGCCATCAGCATAGCCTCTTGCCTCCAGGAGCGCCCAATCCCGCTGCTGTGGAAAGGCAGGCCAATTGGTGGACAACTTGCAGCTAAAAGAGCCTAAATACCTTTAAGAGGGGATTAGACAAATTCATGGAGAATAACACTGCCATTGGCCAGTTATGATGATGGATGTATATTATCTCCAATATCAGAAGCAAGTAAAGGCATTTGAATACCACAGTTTTGTGAGTATTTACCCTTTTTCTAGCTTCAACTTTATTTCACCACTTTACTATTCTTTAGTGAAATGGTACAACTGTTTGGAATTGTTGACATATTTTACTGGCTTTGCTTTTGGACCATTAAGTGATGGATTAAACTTCAACAGCAGAAACTCTTTTGATCACCTTCTTCTTGCCTTACTATGACATTCTTTGCTTTTCTCTTTCTAGGCTACGTTGGAAGAAGAGCGAATGATTGATCAAAACCATGTGAAATCTAAACTGGAAAGGCTGGATCTGCTTGAGAAAGAATATGCTAGGCTTACAGCAATGCAGTCTCTTGCAGAGGTGAGTCTTGGGTGTTTAGCATCCACAGCTAGACTTGTGTCATTGTGGATGAATCTTTTTGTAGTCATTTAGCCCCCATGCCCTTATGAGGAGTCCAAGTCGAGGAGTGCATTCGTATACATTATGAGGAGTGCAGTCCTATACATGGGTGTTCAAGATGTAAGTCCAGTGGAATTTGTAACTGAAAACAGGAGAGCGGCTATGTTGTCTTATTACAGGAAACTAAATAGAAGGGAAAATATCTTGTATTTATTTATTTACAGTTGGCCCTCCACATTTGTGGGTGTAACATTCATGGATTTGATTATTTGCAAGTTTCTCTGACCCCTGCTCCACCACTACACCTCAAGTGCCTCTTTTCCAGGGAAACCTTCCCTCTTGGCTCTGATCAGGCTGCGCAGCCCTTTAAAAACCCATGTCTGATCTTCCTCCAGCAGTGACTACTTGGCTAGCTAAGTTTCACCAGAAACCCTCCCCTGATGGCCCCCACATCCAAGGAAGGAAATGGGTAGGAAAGTATAGGGACACCATGCAGACCCACCCCCTTTCCCTCACCTGGTTTGGACACTGAGTGTACGTTCTCCCTACTATGCCTCTGCCCCTTCCCATAGACAGACAGACAGACACACATGTTGATATTAGCAGTTTTTCCACTTTTGCAGGGGTCCTGTTCCCCTAACCTTAGCAAATGTGGTGGGCCAACTGTACATTGATTTCTATAACATGTATTCTGGCACCTTAAAGACTAACAGATGTATAAATTTATGCATATGATAAAGTGGGCTCTTGACAGTGAATCTCATGCTACCATAAATATGTTATTCATGGTGATCCTTTCCTCCAGAGAGCTCAAAGCAGCATGCATGGCTCTCCCTCCACTTTAGCTTCACAGCAACCTAGCAAGACAGGTTGGGCTAGGAAAGAGTGTTTAGGCTATGATTATCCAGTGATTTTGATGGTTCGGTGAGGATTTGAACCTGGATCAGCAAAGTCTCAGTCTGACATGTTCACTCAGGGTTGGGCAACTTTGGATCCCAAAACAAGAAAAAAACTTTTTAAAAATCTGAAAGTTGACAGAAGTCCAGATCTGTTTTTGATGGAGAAGTAGTTGATTAAGAAAGGGGTTCTGCGAAACCACTGCTTCCAGGAGAAGGAGAGGCCAGTTTGGCTGAAATAAATGCTCCCCCGCCCCTGCTGAGAGACTGGAGTCTTCAGAGGGGCACCAAATGATCTTGGGAAGCCTCTTATGGTCTGTGAGCCACACTTTGCCCACCACTTTTCTGATCACTTGACAACACTGGCTCTTCATGCCTTGCTTTATGGGCTTTTTAGAAGCCATGTTTAGAAATTAGCTCCAGGATGGACAAGTTTCAGGCTTGAGAGATCTGCTTTTTCTTTTTGTCCACCAAGATCCACCCGCAGGTGAACAACTGTAGCACAGGGAGAATGGATTGGGTCTCTTTTACCCTTTAAGCTCTGGCATTAGAAGAGTTGTAGAGAAGAGAGATGAATTAGGAGTGAACACCAGCCGCAAAAAGCAGCAGAGGCAGTAGGTGCCCCTCTTTCCTTGCTAAAAGTTTGGCCCTTTTTAAAGGTGAACAAATCAGAGTGTTTGCAATTCTGTTTGTAGAAAGCTTAACAGTGCAGTCCTACTTAAAGATAAGTCCTGCTGTATTCAGTGGAGCTTACTTCCAAGTAAGTATCTCTTGGATTACCACTTAAATGTGTTTCTGTTATTTGTAAGGCAGTAATGGAACAGTGAAATACATGATTTCTCCGTGCTGATTTTATTTACATACCAAAAAGAATTTTGTGCTCATAGCTGCCTTGAGCTTGGGGTTATAGGAAGATACCAGGTTGGAGGAGTGCAATTTACTTGTGTTGTAATGATGCTGAGCTGTGAGTAATATTTTTGTGCCAATGATGCATTTGCCTTTTTTTTTTTTGATTTAGAGAAAAATGCAAGAGCTGGAAGAGAAGCTCCAGGAAGAGGAGCATGCACGGAAACTAGTTCAACAAAAAGCTGCCGAGGTAAGTCCTGCTGATACAATCTGTTTTCTTGTGTAAGGGTAGTGACTTCATCCATTTTGAGGAGGATTTATTTTTGATGATAGCATACAGACATAGAATTGCTTGATGCAAGGTCTATGCAATCTGAGAGAAACGTGACACAGTAGAAGGATCAGAAACTTCACTGTATGTGCAGAAATAAGGTGAGAAGCAAACTGGAGTAATGCTGAAGAGTATTTCAGGAGAGTTAAGGTTTATTACTGCCTTTGCCAATTTGAGGCCTTCCAGATATGTTGGTTACCGTTTCCATCACCCCCAGCCAGGGTGCTCAGTTGGCCTAGAAGGTAGCAGCCTCTCAAGATTCAGGGATCTCCTGCCTGACCTCAAATGGCAGTCATCCCACCCCAATTTTTCCCTATATTTTTAAAGCTGTGTCCCCAGGGTTAGAGATGGCCAGCAGTTGACAGCACAGAGGCCATATTGGATGGACATAATGTCAGTGTGAGCAGAAAAGTGAATTGGGGTGCTTTAATCCTTCTGTCCTTTTCCTCCAGCATTAAAATGGAATGAAACTATTAACTGTATTCAAAACATACACTCTAAAAAGATTTTAAAAGTTAAATACAGTTTAAAACAAAATAGCACTTACAGCCCTTTGTTAAAAGCCATTAGTTCTAAAAGTGTGTCTGAATAAAAAAGTATTTGCCTGCCAATGGAAGGATAGAAAGGAAGGGGCCATTCTAGCCTCCGGGAGGAAGGAGTTCCAAAGTGTAGAGGCAGTGACAGAGAAGGCCCTCTCTCATGTTCTCAGCAGCCATACTTGTGAAGGCAAGGAACTGAGAGAAGGGCCTCTCCTATGGATCTCTGAGCCTTGGCAGATACACCCTGTCAGATACTGTGGATCTAAGCCATGTAGCTTGTCTGCTGTGCTGTTTCTGCCTAATTCAAACCATTTCCCACTAGTTGGAGTTGTAGGTACGTGGTTCAGAAAGAGAGAAATGCTGCGGAATCCCACTTGTTTACCTTCTTTTTACTTGATTGTGGATGGATTCACAATTATGATCAAATGGTGATAAGCTAAGGACTGCTTCTGGGTTGTCACATCTCCAGATTTCATCAACTACTGTTTTGAATTAAACAAAAAGTAATTCCTTGGCTTATCTTGACAGCTTCAGACTGGATTGGAGACAAACAGGAGGTTGCTGGAGGCACAAACACAGTTGGTACACATAGATTCAGCACCTTCAAAGCCAAAGAAGTTGAAGAAGAAAGCAAAACAACTGGAGAAGGTATGTTAATGATGTAACAGGAGGGAGGCTGCTTTCATATAAGCGCTTACTTAGGAATAATATCCATTGTATCAATTAGGATTTACTTCTGAGCAGATTTGCCTAGTATTGTACCCTGTGACATCAATCTTGTGATATCACAAGATTCTTGCTTTTTCAGTTTATTTTTTAACCCATTTGTCATTCTCTGAAGATAGGCCTCAAACCATTCACCAGTTAAAATCAAGTTTTAAAAAGTCTTACAAATGACATGCAGTTACACTTTTTGAAAAAAAAAACAGCTGTGAAAATAACAAGTGTAGAAAATACCATTCTATAACTGCAACAGATGCCAAGCTTACTGTAAAGAAATCCACAATAAAACTTCAGTTTAAAAATCTCAAAACAGAACCAAATTGACTGAAAGCTTTCTGAATGATCTGGAGGTTGGGGAGGTTAAATTCTGCAAAGAAAAGGGTACTGAGGCCTGGTGTACCTCTTTTAACACCAAAGATTAGTAGGCATGCTGATGAACCAAGGATCCAGTGTTTTTAGAGAAAGGAATGCCTTTCTGTCTCCCCCCCGACAGGCTAGAATCTGAACAAATAGGGAGCCCTGAGCTACAAGCTTGTATGCTCTAATATAGGTTGTCAAGTCATTACTGCAAAGTTCATGTGCTGGGAAAATTTCATCACCCTAACACATTCAGTAGAGGTTTTGATTATAGGCTAGACATCAGTTGGTCATGTACAGCCCCCTGTAAGGTAAACAACCCATTCCTCACTCTCTCTGTGTCATAGGGAAGGAGAAAATAACATGTAATCTTCACAGAGTCAAGTGGTTCTTCTGGAAGAAATTTCCTCAGACTGATACACACAATTTAAAAGGGATATAAGCATTTTTTCTGGGTTAGCACATGTGAAGCCATGTTAGTTTCTCCTTCAGCACCACCACTGGTAGAGCCCTGCTTTTAGGGAATGCCTGCTAAGTGTCTGGAGGGTGCTCAGCCACTGAAGAGAGTGTTTACAGGGAGCCTATATGGAAGAAGGCAGACCTTGAGATACCCAAAGTCTTAAGACTTGCAGAGTATTAGAAGTCAGAGCCGTCCACTGAAACCAGGGATGGGCAATTGTGGTAGACCAGGGAGCCAATTTTCTGCCCTGAAACATTCCAGAAGCTGAGTGGAATGCCAAAAATGGGAAATAAAGCAAGCAGGCTGGAGATCAACTTCCGACTTTGGAAAAACATGGTATTTTTAAATATCTTAAAACAGTGGGGGGCGGCTCTGTAACCCATTTATAATGCGATTTATTTATTTAGGCTGAAGAAGGGGCAGTCTGGGGCATGTGGATAGGTCAAGAACTGCAATAACATCCATCGAAGGGCAGGGACACACTTTGCCAGTCCCAGATTTAAACAGCTTTGGATACCAGAGTCTGCTTTATGCATATTGGTGAAATATCCTCCAATTGCCATGTTAATCATTTTAGCTATAACAGCTGGATGGAGCTTTCATGTTCAGGTGCTTTGTCACCTTTGGTAATAGACCAGCAGGGTGGGCAACAAACAAAAGTCGTGGACTATTTCCTCCGTGCCTTGCTTTTGAATTTCAGAAGTATTTGTTTGACTGTTGCTGGAAAACCAAATGTGGGACCAGATATTTTTTTTCATCCAATTCATCAAGGCCATTTCTACCATGAGTGATTGTATAAAGGTTGAAAGTGTTCCTTTTTTGGACTGCAGGTCCCAGAATCCACCAGCCTGTATGGGATTCTGGGAGTTGTAGTAAAAAATGAAGCTGTTCTGAGCTCTGTGTATAGAATAGTCCCCCTTGCTTTACCCATGGGGGATGCATTTCAAGACTCTCAGGGGATGCCTAAAACCATCGATTGTACCAAACCCTATATATACCATGTATTCTTCTATACAGACATACCTATGATAAACTTACTGCATTTTGGGGCTATCTTTAAATAAAATAAGAGTTACTTGAGTGTGAGCACTGCAATACCGTGACAGTCTGTGTGATGACTGAGACAGCTGTTAAGTAACTAGCAGGGTGGTGGTGTATACAGTGTGGATATGCTGGACAAAATGATGATTCACATCTCAGGCAGGACAGAGTGGGACATGCGAGATTTCATCATGCTATTCAGAACACTGCACAACTTAAAACTTAACAAATTGTTTATTTCTGGAATTTTCCATTTAGTATTTTTGGACTGTGGTTGACTGTGGGCAGCTGAAAGCGAAGCTGCGATTAAGGGGGGACTACTGTACTCCTATAAATAGAAGAAAGATTGAATTAACAATTCCATTGATTTACCAACTCTGTATGTAGGATACATCATGGTGTTAGGCTTAACCTGATTTCTTCTGGTGGAAGGAGTTTCTTTTTTTTTCTTGCTGTGTTTTAGAATGACTCCACAGTGACCCACTGCCACACACAGCCCCACTACAGGTTACGATTGGGTGATGTGCCATTTGTAGCTGGAAAGGTAAGGAGATGATCATTCAGGATGTTGATTATTCAATGTCACATTCAGAGGCAGCACACCAGCCTTTCCAAACCTTGCACTGGAGTATAGGTCCCGTCATCCCTAGTCAGCAGAGCTAAAGATTGAAGTCTTGGCAGTTGTCATCCCACAACCAGTGAAAATCAAAGATGGGGAAAGTACTGCTATTTATCTCTGAAAACTAGAGTAATTTATGTAATTATATGCATCTGTCTGCTTGATCCTTATGTGTTCATAGATACGTTTGTTTACTGTAATACAGGCGTGAGCAACTGTCCCAGGTCTAGGAGCTGCACATGGCCCCTGCTCAACCTGGGAGGGCTGCACCTCTTCTCATGCCTCCACCTCCCTTTTTTACTTAAAAACCCCTCCCCTTCCTGCACCCTGTTTAGGGATGTGGGAGGCATGTTTACCAGGTTTTTGTTGGGAGTTAGAGTTTCCCAGGGTGTTAGCCCTTTGGGGAAAATTCTATGAAAGCTAACACTACTAGGAGTCAGTCTTCTTTTAGCAGAGTGGCAGGAAAAACATGTCCCAATCTCTGTGTGGCTTCCCTGAACTTAGAATGACTTAGAAAGCAAAACAAGGCAGGCAGTTTCAGGTTACAAACTCACAAAAGTTTGCTAATAAATTTTACAATTACATATACATTGGAGAGCCTAGATCCTAACTAGCTAACCAAAAGATAGTAGCTTCATTCTTAACTCATCCTCTTCTTGGTGGAGAGGCGAAGGATGGTCAGAGGGAAGGAAATAGAAGCAAACTGGCAAAGAGAACAAAGAGAGAGAGCTCTGAGAACTGTGGTCTTTTATGTAAGGCCAATGACTTCAGGGTCTATCCTGGGCCACATGGTCTGTTCACCTGGTTACCATAGCCATACATTTAAATAACACAAAGAGCAAGAGCTGAGGCTTTAGGTGAAAAGGTAGAAGGCTTTGACATGCAAAGGAAAAAGAAACTCAGCTAAGCCCCACTTGCCCTGGGGGGAGAGAGAATGCCAGAATTTTCCAACAGTTTTGGGGGTCTCCTGGCCATATTTTAGGCCCAGGAAAAGCCTTTTTTCTCTCCAACCACAAAATAACTGAAAGTTACTTCCAGTTTTGGAAAAAGACCTCCTGCTTCAGTGGGGGGAGAGGATCTGTAAATTACCCCCTAATGGTACATAGAATGGGTGTGGAGGTGGTGAGGGACTCCACTGTGCCTGGGGAGCCGTATGCGGCTTGCAGGCTGCGCTTTCCCACTCCCACTCTAAAGCACTGAGTATTTGCAAATTTCTGCTTACTTGTAATAACTAGAACATTTGCTGAGGTTGATTGCTTATGTACATGTAGTAATCTAAACATTTTGCATTGACTTCTTTTATGGAGATACCTATTTTGTATTATAATGGGTTGCATATGGTATATCTAATATATAAAAATCAAAGTTTGTCTGTTTGTCCGTGTCAGACAAAGATCTGATATGATTGGCTGCCTAAGAAGATTCTATGGAATCCTGGGGTTTACAGGTTAGGGTGGGGCCTTTAGAATTCTCAGCCAGAGAATAGGCCAGTTGCTATGGAGATGGGGCCTAGCAGCAAGGAGGAGGGCAGTATATTCCCTCAGGAGCCCAACCTCTGTCTGTTAATAACTTTGAATACAGATTGGATTGGGGAATATGGGGAAAAGTTACAGGTACTAGACAAGACAGTTTGAGGAATAAGAGGAGAGAATAGGCTGGTTGCTATGGAGATGAGGCCTAGCAGCAAGGAGGAGGGCAGTGTATTCCCTCAGGAACCCAACCTCTGTATGTTAATAATTCTGAATGCAGATTGGATTGGGGAATATGGGGAAAAGTTACAGGTATTGGACAAGACAGTTTGGGGAATTAGAGACACAGGATCTCAAATCTTTCTAACAAGTATTACCTATGAGAAAATAGAATCCCAGGCAATGCCAGGTATATATGCTAGTTTACTTATACAATAGAAGCTTATGTCCTCCTTTGGAATAACTTTATTGGTCCAGATCCATTGGTTAGTTCCAGCTAGAGTTCTTGCTGTTGTTATGTGCCTTTAAGTCTACTCACACTTATGGCGACCCTATAATAGGGTTTTCTTGGCAAGATATATTCAGAGGAGGTTTAACATTGCCTTCCACTGAGTCTGAGAGAGTGGGACTTGACTGTGGTCACCCAGTGGCTTTCCATGGATGAGCAGGGGTTTGAATCCTGGTCCTCCAGAGTCCTAGTCCAGCACTCAGATCATTACACCACGCTGGGCTCTCCCAACTATAGTTTGTTATTAGCTTGAACTGATGGTGACCCAATGAATGAGAGATCACAAGATTCCCTATCGTTAACAGCTTTGTTAACAGGTGGTGGCTACCTTGATTGAAGCTATCCAACAGTAATGCCGTCTTCCTCTTTTCTGCCTGCCTTCCATTTTACTAAGCATTATCATCTTTTCTAACAAGTCTCGTTGTCTCGTGACAACATTGTCTCATGGCCAAAGTATGATAGCCTCAGGTCATTTCCGCACTAGCCTGTTATAGCGCGATGATTCCACCTTCAACATCCTCTGGAATCCTGGGGTTTGCAGTTTTGGGAGGGGCCAGTTGGCCCCTCCCGAAACTGCAAACCCCAGGATTCCAGAGGATGTTGAAAGTGGAATCATCGTGCTATAACAGGCTAGTGCAGAAATGGCCTCAGTCTGGTCATTTTGGCTTCTAGGAAGAGTTTTAGGCTTGATTGGCTCTTGGACCCAATTTACTGTTCATTTCGGCAGTCCATAGTATCCATAGGTCTCTCTTCCAATACCACATTTCAAATGTGGTAGACTCAGTGAATCAATAGGAGTTTGGCAAGTCAACATTTATTTTAAGTTCTGTTGATTCAGTGGGTTTACTCTGGTGGTAACTAACAGTCAGCTTTAAATGTAAAAGTGTGAATTAGTGTCTATACCTTTGTATAGCTTTTATCCTTTTTACCTCTTCTGTTCCTCCAGTCCACTAGCCCTAGCCACTCAGTAGGGGCCAACGTTCAACATGTGCTGCACCTCATGAAGCACCACTCGAAAGCCCTTTGCAACGACCGTGTGGTTAGTGAAATCCCTCTGAGTGAGCAGACAAGCAAAAGCAGGAGGTCCTCTGTGTCGTCTGCTTCGTCCTCATCCCAGGGAGACCTTTCTGAGGTGCTGCTGACTTTGCAAGATGAGCTTGGGCAGATGAGTTTGTAAGTTGACACTTTCCTGGAAATATTCTGTTGCATCTGTGTTGGCTTGGGCTTGGCTGCTGTGCAGATTGGACTTTGTAGTAGTCTTGGAGGCTGGTCCTACTGAGTTCAGTCAGGCTTTTTCCCTCAAAGGTGTCCATAGCCTTGTGGCCCTAAAGAATGGTCCTATGGAGAAGGAACCCAAAGGATGAAGCACACCAGTAGGAAAAAGCCTGAAGAACCATTAGCACACCAATCTGTCCAAACCCCTGTCATGCTTTGTCAACAGGGTGGAGATTAAGCAGGGAGTTGTTCCCTCTTACATCTACTGCCTTCACATGACATTTTTTTTGTCTTTAAAAGCACCTCCTGTTTAAGCAACGAGAGCCAGCATGGTGTGTGTAGTGGTCTAAGGCTGGACTGCAACCCTGGAGACCAGGGTTTGATTCCTCACTCAGCCATGGAAACCAACTGGGTGACCTGGGGTGCGTCACACACTCTCAGCCCCGGAAAACCCTGTTTACCTTAGGGTCGCCATAAGTCAGAAATAATTTGAAGGCACACAACAATTGTAAGCAATGGGAGGAAATTACTTTAGATCATCTCCAGGGTTTATCTGAGTTTTCCCATGTTGGGGCCAGGGTAGTGACTGCTACAAGACAGTTGAACAGACTTCGTGAAAAGACTATTCTTACTGTACCTCTTTATTACAGATTGGATCCAGTTGTAGTCATCCTTGCAGTAGACCAATCAAAATCAATTGAGCTTTTCCAGTTATGACTAAGTCTAAATCCATGTGTGTGTTTATAATTGTTTATGTTATATTAGGTGCTTTCAAGCTGTCTCCAACTTATAGCAACATTCTCATAGGGTTTTCTTTTCTGGATTTATCTAGAGGAGTTTTGTCACTGTCTTCTTCCAAGGCTAAGAGAATGTGGCTTGCCCAGGATTTTCAGTGTGACTTGCCCAAGGTCACCCACTGGGTTTCTATGGCGGAGCAGGAATCTGAACCCTGCTCTCCCAGAGTCCTAATCCAAGGCCATTTCCGCACTAGACTGTTATAGTGCTGTTGTTCTACTTTCAATATCTTATGGAATCCTGGGCCTGAGGCCCCTCCCTAAACTGCAAATCCCAGGATTCCATAGGAGGTTGAAAGTGGAATAATAGCGCTATAGTGCGGAAATGGCCCAACACTCAATAATTACACCACCCTGGTTAAAAATCTAGCCCAAACATCCGATGACTTTTTTTCCTAGAGATGAGACAGCAAAACATAATGGCCAGAATCCTGTGTAGGTCCCCTGATATGTACAGTTATCCTTTTTTGGCTGTTCTGCAATAAACATTATTCAGATCATGGTTTTGTACCGTATTAGATGCACCAGCACATAAGACGCATCCCACTTTTCAAGGAGTATTTTGCAGGAAAAAAACTTTTTTAGTTCCCTGGTGAGGCAAAATGCATAGGAAACGAGGGGAATGAAAGGAATGCTGCACCAGGAGAGAAGAGGAATGAAAAGAGTGCTGCACCACCATCCTTCCCTTCCCGTTTTGCTTGGTCAGAGAGAACTCCCAGCACAATCAAAATGCACAGGAGAGGAGGGGAAGGTAAGGAGTGCTACACCAGGCTTCCACTACCCCCTACTTTCCTGTTTTGCCTGGGCAGGGAGAACTCCTTTCGCTCTCCCTCCCTTCCCTTTGTATTTTTAGTGTTACTATATTTGCTAGTATATAAGATGCACCCCATTTTCTAAGTTTTTTTTTAAGGGAAAAAATTGTGTCTTATATGCTAGCAAATACGGTAAGTGGAGTTCTACAAGTGGAACCATTTCACATGGACCTAAATCATATTGTTAGTCCTAACTATGGAATAGATGTTGAATCAGTTGGTTTTATCTGTATGTTGTCTCAGCATCTAGCAGTTAATCTGTTGTTGGGACTAACCAACAGGATTCCAGTCACACAGTTGCACATTCTTGGATGTTAACTATTTGTCAGTGCCTTCAGCGTACCACTTTCTTTGCTGGGATTGCAGAAACAGCCATTGCACAGTAGGACAATAAGCAGGCACATTTGCAGATACACAGTTGGTTGCACAATATCTGGTTCAGCTAAGAATGATATAACAAACAACCACTTAGTAACTACCTGAGTAGTAGTAGTGGGTATGATGTAGCATTGTGGTCAAGATGTCCCCCCCCATGTCTGAGCATTGGGAGGCAATGTCCCACCAGTGGAGAAGAGGTCTGCCCATAGGGTGGGCAGAGAACATTCTGTGCTTGGAACTCTTGCTATGCCTGCAGAAAGCTCCACTGTGGAAATCTGCCACTGATGGTGTCCCTAATGGTGGTTGGCTCTGAATCAGGGCAGATCAGAGATGGTCATACTTGTCGTATATCCAAGGAAACATTAGGGGTTTTTTGGAACTCATCTCCTGGAATCCCCAGTCAGCATGTTCAGTGGTCTGAAAGGGTGACTTTTCTAAACTCTGATCTAGAGTCTTTCTATTTCTACTAAACCCTTTTTTTCTACTAGCAATGTAACTTCAGAAATGTATAGCAAAGATTTTCTTAATGAATGAATAACTTTTATCTCCATTTTCCACTGTGCATAAGTGATCACCAGAAGCTGGCAAAACTCATCCATGATGCTCCAACCATTGCCTTACGTGACGATCTGGAGCGGGAACTGGAAGTGCTGGTGAAAAAGATGGAGGCCAAAGCTGAACAAATCTCTAAAATCCAGAGGCATCAGGCACGGGTGAGTTACCTTGCTGTCCCCTTTCTAGCACCTGTGGAGTAATAATTTGGGATGTTTTTCTCATGGTGTTTGTTTAACTGAGGTAGATACCAAAATATCCTGCTGCAGAAGTGTCCTAGCTGCAGGTAAGCAGCAAGTTGCACAGAAGTGGCTTAGAGCCTTCATTCATAGCCAGTGTCCAAGGAATTTTGAGTTATAATCTCAATGCAAGTACAGAGTTGAATGGCAGACTAGCCGGAACATCTAGCCCAGTTATAAAGCTTGGAAAAGTTAATTTTGGACTACATCCCACCATGCTGGCTAGGGATTTCAATTTGGAATCTGCTCTTTCCATATTGAAGTGGCACCTTGTGGCATATGTGACCTTGTGCTTGTGTGTGTCTCTCTTTGGTCATTGTGGACTAGGGTATTTCCTTTTGCCCTCTGCACTGACTAAAGCCCCCAAGACCTGCTGTAGAGTAACTGCAGCCCCACCCCCACCATCCATGTCTGGTGAGAGTGGTAGAGGTTTGGAGGAGTCTCTATGTCTCTGCAGCCAGACACAAAATAATTACATCAACAGCTGAGAACTCCAGAGGAGTGGAAGAGGTAATCACATAACCTCTAATGTTTCATCCCCCACTACATTCACCAGGCACAGAAGAACCATGGGGAAGGGATGCTGTGGCAATTCTACTGTAAATCCATGGGCCAGTGAATGGCCAGTTGTAGTTCCACATGTGCTGCTACTGTGCTGTGCTGGACCATATAGGTTTGCAGCCATAGTTTGAATACTGTGTTTAATTTTTATACCCTGAACTATGAAAAATCCTAAGAATGCTTACAGATTCTGTCTTCAAGATTTTTTTTCCTTAAATCAGGTGTGGGGAACTTTTGAGACCACAGGCCATCAGAGAGGGTTAGATAGAAGTATGTCCTTTCTCTCTCTTTCTGCCACCCTCTTCTTTTCCCCTGTCCTTATTCTAGCAGGGAGGCTGAAGCAGCACTGGTAACTGGCCAAAGGTCTGAGATGATCATGTGCAGAGAGCTTTTACAATTAGGTCGTGGGCCACAGCTGGTTGCCCACCCCTACCTTAAAGAATGACCTCTAGAAATGTGACCTTAAGCATCAGCAGCAGCTGTGTTTCACCAAATCTTCTGTTGATACTGAAGTTTGTGTTGAAAAACAGAAGTGCTCTTTAGCCAGGACACCTAAAAATAAACATGTGGAATGTAGGCATAGTATTGTGAAGAGGAAGAAATGTTTTCTAAGGTGAAAAGAGGCCACTCTTAAATGCTTTCCCCCCCATTCCTTCATAATAGCTGGAGAAGCACAAGAAAGAAGGGAAGGCCAAGCGCTATTGTGCTCGGGAGCCACAGATCAGTGGTGAAGGGAAGGTGGTGCCTGCTCCTGTCAAGGTGAAAGACTCTGGGCTGAAAGGGAAACCTGGTGCGCGGGGCAAGAGGAACTTGCAGTTGCTGAGAGACATGCAAAGCATACAGACCTCCCTTCAGAAAGATGACATCAGTTGGGACTACTGAGGTCTCTTGGTGTGTGTTTATTTTAGTTTTCTTTGCACCTTTTTACCATTCTGGATGTGGCCCACCTGGATTCCCTGCTGAGTGAAAGATGTCCTCGTTGTTGCACTTTCAAAACCAGAACCCCTCATTTCCCCATCTTTTAGGCCTGGTTACATTACAGCCCTAATCCTGAGAGGTTGGAGAGAAGGAAATATGACGAACTTGTCAATATTTTAATATGTCTTACATTGCATTCCCATCTCTGACTGTTTTTGCTCTGAAGCTTCATCCTTGTCCTGTAACTTTACCTGAGATAGTTGATTCCATTGTTTGCCTAGAGCTGCAGCTCTTCCCAGGCTGGAGATGAGAGAGGCCAGATTTCGTTTCCACAGGGATAAAGGTGGAATGATGGATGCACTGTGTGGTCTGTGGTACACAGTTTGTGCAAGATTTTGCCCTGCTTCACAAACCCGCACAATACCTCTGGACCAAACAATGAGATAAAGAGCCCACCATAAGCTGTAATGGTTTTATTTTCCCTCCTTTGGCTGTTTTAGAATGTACTGTTTGTCTTCAATGTTCTTTTGCCTTTTTTTTTTAAAATAGACTATCTTTTGTGCAAATAGCATTTTATGCTGTCGGTTGAGTGGCCCACGCCTCAGTATCTTAGGATAAAGTTTCTATTTTCAAATATGGAAGTTTTACAAAGGAGCAAGCAGATGATCAATCTCTTTGACATTAAGTACCATGATCTTTTTAAAAACAAAACAGCTACTTTTCCTTAAAGAAGATTTCTTCAGAGCTTGATCCATGGAATGCTAATAATGTGGTTTCAAAATGGAACTGAATAATTTCTCTATTCTTTTCACAGAAGAACATGAGGTTGGACTATATCTTTTTTTTAAAAAAAATGTTGCCATGGATCATGCTGTTCTTTTATTGGCAGCTTGTTTTTAACTTAAAAGTATGATTCACTGGACTAGGGTATTTGATTGCTGTTGTGACACAAAATGATTTATACGTGCACATACACAAGCATATTATTTATTACATTAATAATGGAAAGACTTTCCAATGATTGGAATGTACTGATGACTCAAAATTGCCTGTGCTTTTTGAAGCTTGATTGGAATCCAATAAAGGCAACTTGCTAAGACAAGAAATCAGATGGGAAGCATTGCTTTTGAACATACACTTTCCAGTTAGTACTGGAATCCAGGGATGCATCTATTTAACAAATGTTTTCAAACACAGTTTGTATCAGGGGTTGTCATTTTCACTTTTGTTTATGTGTAGTCTGTGCAATGGGTCGTATGACTTGTTGCCTTGTAGGCTGGACACTGCTAAGGCAGAAGTTAAGTTAGCAGGGGCTCTTCCCCTTCATTTTTGCCTGTAGTTCAGTGAACCTCCTGCCTTCCTCTGTGAACAGATCTCCAGGAGGACTGCAAAAAGAATTGATAGAAGGAGGTGTACCTGCTTTGTCTTTTGCGACAGCGCAGCCTTGAATAAAGTGTGTCTTCAACTTGTCATGGGATTTACAACTCCCATCAGCCCTAGCCTAGCCAGGAACACTGGGAAAGCCATGTTTCCTATCCGTGCTGTATCAGGTGCACCACTTGAAAGATGGCAACCTTAGTAAAGTCGCACTAAATGTGGATGTTGTAGTGGAAGAGCAAGGCATAAATCAGATGTAGGAAATGTCCTCCAGGTGCTGGAGTGCTGCTCCATCAACAGAAGTCAGCATTGCCAACAACAGGGGGATGCCAGATAGTCTCTATCCCTGTCTACTTACAGAAGGAAAACTGGGAAGCAACAAGTATGCTCTGGCCTTTAACCATGCCTTTAATACCAGCTGGAAATGCTACATATCAGCAGAGGAATATTTCCTTTCATAGAAATAAGGAATGGGAGTTTTAGAGGGCAGCCTTAGGCTGTTGTTAAGGGCACAAAAGAAACCCTGGGGCTGGGGGCAGCACTGGCAACCCTGCCTTCAAAATCATGGGTGGAATACAGAAGTGTTTGGAAGTTCCAACATGTGTTACCATGCCTCACACCCCATCACATAGTGTAGCATGATTGGCAAGAAATATCCTTTAACTGGCATGAAATATCATTATATAAAAATTGGACACTTATGAAACATGTAGAAAGAAGCAGGACTCTGGCTGTATGCCTGGGCTATGTCAAGCTATAAAGTCAAGAATAATTAAGCAAGTAAGCCTGGAATAAACAGACTTCTAGCAATCCTGTCAACAACCCAATATCTAAATACAATAGTCAATAAAACTGCCCAGGTGCAGCAGGCAAGCACCCCTGCAGTGTGCATTTCCTATTGCAAAGTTCCTCATTCACCTTACCCATTCAAGACATTAAGAGGCTGTCAGGACTCCCATCAATGTTTTATCACCCAAAGTAAGACAATCAGTCCTTTCCAGACCCCTTTCGTCTCCTCTGCCAGACAGCAATTAACACTCGTACCTTCAGGGTAGGAAAGAGGGTATTTAAATCTTAGTTCAGACCCCAGCATTTTGACGCACTTTGGGCATCATGCTGCACCCCAGACTCATTCCTCTGAGCTTCCCTCAAACATTCGTGTTTGAGCCACCTCTCTTCAGTCCTTCACTCCAGGACCAGTAAATATTATTCTATACACCTGAAATCTCTATCTACCCTTTGTCTCCTTTCCCTTCACTAGTCCTGTATGGCTTATGAGATTGCTTGATTTCTTGTGTGTGTCTGTTAATCCCCCAATAAAACATTCTTTTGACCCTCAACTTGTGTCTCCCAGTTAGTACAGGTATTCACAGGTGAAAAGGTGGTGTAGTTACCCCCCTCCCACAGGCCTCCTTTTGAGCTATAATTCCCCATCTTATTAAGGTGATGCTGGCACTTCTGGTGAACCTCAAGACCCCCTAACTTTTCGGGTAACACATGTGAATTACTACTTCTTAAAGAGTAGTAAATATGGAGGCTCTTAACAATAAAATACAGCTGGTAAAGAGTTGAAACTATAAGGGGGAAAGGGTGGAATGCCATTAAGGATCTTAAAATTTCTTAACAGATGGTCAGCCAGGAAGAAACAATTCTGCTCCAACTTTAACTGGTCTACAGAATTTCTCAGCTGGCAACTCACTTCTGCTGCTGTTTTACATTACTAGAACAAGAAGCTGAAACAGATGGAAAGCAACAAGACTCTGAATATGCCTCTCTCTTTTGGGAGACATTGTTAGCAGTTAGAGACTTGGGTTCAGTTCCTTCCTGAGCTGTGAAACTCCTTGATTGGCTTTACATGTTTTGCAGGTTCTCCATCCTACCTTCTAAGAATGGGTAGATAAAGGTTTTAAAATCCCACTTTATTCACAAAATGCCACAGAACCTATAATGAGCTGTTATTAGGACCATATTTGAAGAAGTAGATATGACAAGTATCTTACCTGTACTATCAGGAGCTGTTTTCCCTTCTTTAAAGCCAGGCAGACTGTGATATTTTATTTGTTTACCCAGATAGCTTTATGCAGTATACAATGAATTTTTTGAGTATTTTTTTGTGCTCTCATGCTAAATATTTATAAATTGTCTCCTCTCATACTCTAGAATTCACATGTAGGCAAAGGTGGCTGAAATTCTAAATTCATAGCAACTAAAGGTTAACTCACGGTCCACATGTTGTTGGATGTCATTTCCCATTAGCCCCAGGCCACATAAGTAATTGATGAGAGATGATGAGAGTTGCCATTCAGCAACATCTGGAAAGCTCTAGGTTTCTCACCTCAGGATTGCATGGTAGGATTTCCTTTTTGCCACAGAGGATGAACAATCCCAAATCAACTCTTGAAATTTAGAAACGAAAGAATATGGAACAGGGTTTCTGTTTTCCAGTGGACTAGCTCATGTGCAAATCCCTCTGTCTTCAGTTGATTTCCTTAAAACCAGTTGAGCTCAGATTTCCAGCATTCCTACCTTACCATGTATCTGTGTGTCAAAACCAAGCTGCTACTATGCTACACAGTCATAACAGGCAAATGTATATCAGTAGGTTGATTTTGTTGGATGGCCCCAGTGAATAATTGGGAGCACCCTAATCAGTGGTCTTGACTCAGTTGCTCTCTTGCATGGAAAACCTCTGGAATTCCCATGCGAGACCATAATATAATTGTAATATACATTTTAAAACTTCTTTTAAAAAGCAAATCTACTCATTGTAAAGACAATCAGGGGTTAACTATACAGTGGTAGTGCTTTTCATTTCTGGTCCATATAAACATGTTTTTATCTTCAAAAATTCTCATCATAAATGTGTGAAACACCAACAATCAAGAAAGTGGCAAATTTTGGTATTCAGTTTATAATATCTCTTTTCTTGAGACAATACATGATCAATAATCATGTTAAAAAATGGTAATATACAGAAAAGCCATTATCCAGAGCAATTAGATCATACAGTCAAGGGGCTTTTTGATACACTTTGGTCTATTATGCTTAGCAGAACAGATTGTCCCATTTCAGATTACAGGGGGTGGAAATGTCACTTTTTTTTTTAATGCTCTTACAAAGAAATGACCCCACAGGCAGAAAACTAACACAAAAATCTGCTGAGCATTCCCGGGCTGCTGTTTTGTTTTTTATTACTTGCAAGGAGCGTTTTTTTCCCTCCCAGACAGGAGCATGAACTGGTATTAATGCCTCTCCCATCTGAAGCGGGACAGTCTGTCTTACCCCCAATAGAGCTGCATGAACAGACCTACATAAATCCTGCCCCACTTCAAGTCATATCATTTCTACATCACCATCACAAGTTTACAAAAGAATAATTATGTGCGTTGCTTCCAAATAATACAAACAGATGCTGTGGCTAACAAAAAGGCATGTAATTACATTGCACTTCATAAAGTAAAATTGGTCCAATACTCATCCTGTGAGACCTCTCTGCCATTTTGGAGTAACACCTAGTGTCAAACAGACAGAGAAGTAAGCAACAGTCATGGTTAAGGACTCTGGATCAGCTTTCCTCAACCCACCAGATATTTTGGATTTTTAACTTCCACTATCCCAGGTACTAAACATGTTATCTAAGGCTGATGGGAACTGCAGTTCAAAACATCTGCAAGGACACCAGGTTGAGAGAGACTGTCCTAGAAGAACAAATGAGACGCATTCTAGCCTAGTTACAGGGCTGGGCCTTACCTATGTGGGGTTTATTTTGGTCCACCATATCTT
Source organism: Cyclura pinguis (assembly GCA_030412105.1). Lineage (NCBI taxonomy): Eukaryota > Metazoa > Chordata > Lepidosauria > Squamata > Iguanidae > Cyclura > Cyclura pinguis. The sequence continues at coordinate 271,557,794 of CM059601.1, read as the reverse complement.
TATCACTTTCTAATAGCTAAAAGGAACCATTGCAGACCAGCTAAACACAACTGTAAGTGATTTGAGGAAAATGCCCGAAATACATATGCATACCCCCGCCATACTTTTTTGTGGTCTCCCAGGAAAGGCAGAACACGAGAGCATTGAAATTGCAACCAGCTAGAAGTAATGTACTTGGCAGCACGTCAGTCAAAGGCAATATGGTGACCTTTCAGCAATCTGTGTTGAGACCACCTTGTCACGGGGTTGTAAGAAGCAGACTTATGGGCTGTGTCAGTACTAGTCCATTACAGTGCTCGGATGCCACTTTAATTGCCTTGTCTTTCATTCTGTGGAATCCTGGCATCTGTAGTTTCATGATGTACTTAGAATTCTCTTTCAGACAGATCTACTGTAATCTGGGGAAGTGGACTAGCAAATTCTAAGTATGAAGCTGAAAATCGCACAATTCCATAGGATAGAGCTGTGGCTGTTTAAATCGTTACCAAAGTGCTATAACTGTATAGTGTGGAGGCACCCCAGGTGAGAAACTATTTTTCTATCTAGCCTGGTATTTTTCTTGGGCCATGATCTTTCCCATCACTGCCGCGTCAGCTTTTTTACCTGTTGGTGCTAAAGGCTGGACCCTGGAAGTCCTGCATGCAAAGCACCTGTTCCATTGAGTTATAGTTTGGTAAATAATGAACTCAGTGGGTGGCTAAGGAAGACTGACACATTCGAGTGCTCATATATTTAAAAAGTAGAAGTTACAGTTGCCCTCTATGGCAGGGTCTCCATGAGTAGGAATTCTTCTTTAAAGCAAGACAAAGGATCCAGCTTTGAAGAGAAAGGAAGTAAGTATACGATTCCTCCCCCATCCCGTGGAAGTAAATTTCTGGTGAAAGTTTGGGGGGAAATGCCAAAAAGTTAGCATTAGAGGAGGAGATACTGTCTGATGTAGGCTCCAGGATGAAAAAAACATTCCTGGAACATCAGGGAAGCTCTATGAGCAGTTCACTATCTTTCTATTCTGAATGGTAATCCTCTGCCATCTCATAGCATCAGAATGTTTTTTATTTGCAATGAGTAGTTGATCAGGGACAATGCATTTCTGTGCTGCAGGATGACAGAGGAGCTCCTTTTGCCACAGTGCAGAAGAGAAAGACTACAAGTGAGGCTGGTGAAAGGGAGCGGGGCACAGAGAAAAAGCTAATGCACCCCATGGGGGAGGCCTTGTGGGCAACGTCTGACCCACAGGCTATAGATTCTTCACATTGATATCTAAACTGTAACAACCGCCAAGGCAAACGTAGCTCAGTAGAGACCTGCAATACTATGCCAAGCCAGGTTCTCTGTGTGTGTGTGCCTTCAAGTTGCCTGTTAGTTTATAGTGACTCCATGAATTTCATAGGGTTTTTAAAGACAAGGAATACTCAGAGTGCGTCTATTTCCTTCCCCGGAAATAGAGCCAACACCACCTGATATTCCTTGCTAGTCTCCCTTCCAAAAACTAATGAGGCCTAATCTTGGCTTCCAAGATAGGAAAGGATCTGGTGCCTATGCTGAAGTTACGTGCATAATTGGCAGGCACCTAGCTTTACAACTGCCACAAAAAGGTGAGTGAGGGCCATAGCAAGACATATCTGCTTCTCAGGAGCTCATGAAGTGCTCACTTAATTCAGATATTAAACAGGTGAGAAGAAAAACAAGTTGTGATCAAGGATGCTGAAAGAATGTGGTTTTGGTGTCAAAAAGATACCCTTTACCCAAACAGCAAGCAGGTGTGAACAGTGGCTGAAGAGAAGTTGAGAGCGACATGGCTATTTTTATTTAGTTACCAGTTGAGTATCTTTTATCTGAAATGCTTGGGACCAGAAATGTTTTGGATTTCAGATTTTTTGGGGGGATCTTGGAATATCTGTAGTGCATATATGTACATAATGAGATATGTTGGAGATAGGGCCCAAAACTAAACATGAAATTTATTTATGTTTCTTGTACAGTTTATACACATAGCCTGAAGGTAATATTATGCAACATTTTTAATAATTTGATCATGAAACAAAGTTTGTGTACATTGAACCATCAGAAACCAAACGTGTCACCATCTTAGCCACAAATGTAGGCAATTTTGGAGTATTTTGGATTTCTGGATAAGGGATGCTCAATGTGTACTTCCAAAATGTTCAGCATCATGACATACAGCAGGAAGGAAAGAGTAAAGGTGGAGAACTGCTTTCAGCCTGAGGGGCAAATTGAATTTCAGGGACATTCTGGGGGGCCCCATTCCAGTGGTGGGTGGGATCACAAGAAAAGGGTATGAATCAAAAATAACAGCATGTTTTAGCACAGAACTCTTATACACCAGTAACTCAAACTCAGGAGTGACTCTAGAAGTCAGGAGATCTAGAGGTAGTGCAGAGTGTTGGTTTTGGCCCCATTGCTTTGGTATTTCTAAGTAAAATCACTTTCCTCACATGATGCATAAATGGAAATCAGTTACTCTAACATGGATTTTAAAAAGGGTGAAGTCCAAAAAGGTGGTGAGGATGGGGGACATGTGGCTGGATAACAGTACATGTGAAAAGGATCTAGGAGTCTTGGTAGATCGCAAGCTGAGCATGAGTCAGCAGTGTAATGTGGCAGCCAAGAAAGCTAGCGCGATTCTTGGTTGCATCAGTAGGAGTATGGTGTCTAGATCAAGGGAGGTAATGGTACCATTCTATTCTGCTTTGGTTAGACCTCATCTGGAATACTGTGTCAAGTTCTGGGTGCCTCAATTCCAGAAGGGTATTGACAAGCCGGAGCGTGTCCAGAGGAGGGCGACCAAAATGGTGAAGGATCTGGAAGCCATGCCCTATGAGGAGCGGTTTAGGGAGCTGGGGATGTTTAGTCTGCAGAAGAGATGGTTAAGAGGGGACATGATAGCCATGTTTAAATATTTGGTGGGATGTCATGTCGAGGAGGGAGCGGGCTTGTTTCCCGCTGCTCCAGAGACTAGGACAAGGAGCAACGGATTCAAGCTGCAGGAAAGGAGATTCCACCTGAACCTCAGGAAGAACTTCCTGATGGTCAGGGCTGTCTGGCAGTGGAACATGCTGCCTTGGAGTATGGTGGAGTCTCTTTCTTTGGAGGTTTTTAAGCAGAGGCTGGATGGCCATCTGTTGGGAGTGCTTTGATATGTGTTTCTGTATGGCAGGGGGTTGGACTGGATGGCCCCTGTGGTCTCTTCCAACTCTATGATTCTATGAGATATATTTGCTTCCACTGACAGTAATTCCTTGTGGGAGGAAGATTTTTTTTCTCTTTACCTGGGGCCTTTTCACAGTACAAAATTATAGCACTATGATTAATACCTCCAAAGGTCCTGATTTGTCATCCCACTTTTCAGCTGATTTTAAAATGGTCAGTTTCATTCTCCTCCTACCTTTTCCCTTTGTCTTCAGCTTACTTCAATTGCTCAAAACCGAGTTCAAAGTGCAAAAGCAGTTTGCACTCAATTCAGTAGGGGGAGAGGAGGAGGCAGAATCTTGCCCTTCTCTGTAGGCTCAGGCAAAAGCAAATTGCTATAACCTCTCCTAGCTTGTGTGTTCTTCCTCATTAATAATTTTTGCTATCTTGGCCACACTTCAAGGTTGTGTGGCCACATATATTCCAGTATGCATCTGTGAAATGTTGGAGGGTACCAGCTTAACTCACATGGCTGCATTTTGTGGAATCTTGATATTTGTAGTTTGGTGAGACACTGGAGCAATTGGACAGAGAATTCTTCTAATCACTCTCTCCTAAACTTCAGATTCCAGGATTCCATGGAATTGAGCAATGGTAGTTAAAGTGGAATTACAATGTTTTAATTGTGTAGTATGAAACACCATGTGGTACCCAGAAATCTTCTGTTTGTCTTATCTGCAAGGCCAACTATAGACGAATCTTGCCACATTGGATCATTGGTTTCATTCATTACATAATGCTTTTCCAGCAGACATCAGCCCTGATGCAATGCTGTTTCTTTCTCTCTCCTGGTAGAAAAGTTGGGGCTTAAAGATGTATAGATCTGGCATCCTGGCATGTCCATAAATACAAACAGAAATTACAAAACATAGAGCATTTAAAAAAGTTACCCTTGGGACTATAACTCCCATGCTAACTGAGGAATTCTGGAAATTGTAATCCAAAAAGGGACCTTTACCAAACCCTGCACTGGGCATACAAGAATACAGCTGGGATGTGCCTGCCTCCCTCACCCCAACACACAAAATACTCTTTTCAAGTCACTGCTACAATACTGTAAAGCCAAACAATAGATATCAGGCTGCCGGAAGGCAAAATTACACCACTCACGAACTATCATTTAACGGTGCCATTTTAACAACATTCACCCACCTATGTACTACAAAAATATTAACATATCTAATGCCCATTACTGCAGAAGGGAGGAGGGAAGTATGGCCTTCTGCCAGATTAAATCATTTATCCCTTTTCTAAGCATTGCAAGACAATGAAAAGACTGCTTAGAGGCTTGAGCTGGGTGGAATGGGGATTCTTATCACTGGTACCTCTTAGTGTTAACATCAGCTTTATTGTGACTGGTGGCTGCTCTTATTACAATATTGGTCTGGAGGCCTCCAGAGGGTTTTGGATTCCCAACTGACCCAGCCAGCAAGGTCAGTAAAAATGGGAGCTGCACCTCTGCAGGGCACCTAGTCATGGAATGCTGGGCTGGACAATGGGCTTGTCAAAAAGGAAAAGAGAAATGGATGTAAAAGGGAAACCCTGTTCAATACAAGAAGATTTCAAGTATCAGTATGGCAATTATTTTCTCTTTTAAATAAGGCATTGCTTTAGCAATGGATCATGGCTAACAACGGCCAGCATCCGGTTATAGACACAGGCAGACATTAAGTTGCACTATGCATGCAGAGTGAATTTTCTGAACAATGAGCAACAGTTGCATCCACTTCATGGCAGCAGAAGTGGTGTCCTGCCTGCAGAACTATTGCCCGTGTGCATGTCCATCAGAGTTCAGGCAAATGTGCCCTGTGCATCACTGTTGTACTGCATTGCTATTCAGTACAAGGATTGTGCAGTGGAAGCATAACCTAACTCCAATGGCAGATAGTTATGCTATGCTGAAATGATATAGGAACTTTGGCTAATATCTGATAAGGAATTCTAGCAAGAGGACCTGGATCTTTGCCAGTATAAAGTACCAGCATTTTAGAACAAACCTTCCTTATTCTGTTTTCTGTTGTTTTGAAATCTAAAGGATAGGAACTGAGCCACTGGCTCTTTCCCCAAGTCTAGTTCAGTAATTTTCAGTTGGCATCTCCCAACTGAGTGATTGTTGCCAGTCCCATAGATTCAGTAGATCTATTGTAGTTGCAGCTGTAGCTGTACAGCCAGTGTGATGTAATGACTCAAATGCTGGACTATGACCCTGGAAACCAAAGTTTGATTCCCCCACTCAGCCACAGAAACACACTGGGTAATCTTCAGCACATCATACACTCTCAGTCCCAGTAAAACTTATGATAGGGTCACCTTAAGGTTGCCATAAGTCATAAATGACTTGAAGGCAAACAAGGAGGAGGAGGAAGAGGAGGATATAATAGGTCATTAGGCTTCTTTTGGAATGTGCCTTCATCACACTTTTTCTTACTCCCTCCACCCACAATAGTTATATGTAACTACCCTGCTCATAACTTGCTCATCTAAGCTCTGGGGTGGCATTCCTATTGTGTATGCTTCCTTCCTATACATAGATGGCACCCATACTGCATACAGATTATTGTCATCTTTGTTGCGGGACCATCAGCCCGGTCAAGGGACTGAAGCCCTCTTTAAAGTCTGTGTTCATCCATGCCTTTAGTACTTAATGTGACACAGTTTGGGTTGCTCGTTGGCCCTATTCAGAAGCTCTTCTCATGAGGGCAGGGATGGAGACATGTTGCTCTCCAGATGTTGTTGGACTGCAGTTGCCATCATCCATCACCATTGGCTATGCTGGCAAGTGTAACAATATCTAAAGGACCACATGTTTCCTACCCTTGCTTATGGGGTCAAAAACAAAATAAACCCTCTGTTTAACAACAGCCACAAAGTCCTAATTTCTTTTCTCTTTTCTACAATGCACCTCTTTTGTGCAATATTGCAGTCTGTTTTTGAATTCTTCTGAGTTTTGGAGAGCAGCTTCTCAGGTGACAAAAGTGGTACAGGGAGAACAGCCAGCTCTAATGTACACAAGCACAGTCTGTGCCCTCCCCTCCTACCACCCTTGGCATTCAAGCCACTTGGTCTGAAGTTTGCATGCATCCAGCTGGAGGCGTCCATCACATTCTCCACTTCAGAGCAGAAACAACTGCTCAACACCTTGAATTCAATTTACAAGTGTTCTACTTTTGTCTTCAGAGGCCTGCAATTACTTTCCTTGTAATTAGCCCTCAAGAAGTTTAATCATATGAGAAGCTTTTTTAAAAAGAAAAGAAGAAAAAAAGCTTTTGCTTCCTGTAGTGTTATAGTCCTAATAAAATATTCTGCAGAGATGTAGCATAATAAATAGAGCATTTAGACTCCAAAATACCTGCTTTTTAAGTTCCGAGGTTTCTCTTTTAAGTCTCCTTTTCTAGAAAAGCTGCCTTGTGATGTTGATATTGTTCTGGAGAGATTATTAGCTGTGTTGTGTTATACAACAGTCTGGACTGGGGTAACACACTGAGCGGGAGAGCTGGCTCTCTCGGAGGATGGAGTGGAGCGGTTGGCAATTTCTCGCTGGAGTTCGTCCACTTTCTTCTGAAGCTCTGCCCGTTTCACCAAGAGTTCCTTGTAACGGTTGTGCACTGGCTCCTAATGGGGACAGAAGAACTTTATGCTCAGTCTTGGGACAGAAAACTAATCATCAGTCATACAGTGCTAAATTTTTGAAGTATGAGTACTTATGCCAGTCCTCAGAGCCATTTTCTGAAGGAGAATGCAAACATTTTGGCAGCTGCACTGATCCATAATAACAAACAGTTCTAGAAGTTTTCATCTTCATCCAGAACAACATTTTATAAAACTAATGGATCTTGGCTGTTCACTCAAGACCAAGCCAGCTTTAAATACTTTACAATACAAAAGGGACAACTCACAGCAATAAATTACTGCCGTTAAAATCCATCCCCACTGTCCATCTTGGTCTCATCTATTGTGAGGATTGCAGCTTGTATCATCGTCTCTACTAATTTTAAAATCCTAGGACTGTGAGCCTGTAAGCCCTAACTCTACTATACCACTGCAGATAACCACAGGTGCATCTTCATTTTCTGAGGTTTACAGCTCAGTCCCAGAACCCACCTTCATTTCCAAAACTAAGCTCTTGAGCATGCTGAAGTAATAACAAAGGATAGAGCACAGAGAATATGAGCAGAGTAACATTCATATTCTCTGCTGAAGTAGCATTTTTGTTAACACCTGGGACTATATAGCTCAGGTGTTCATTTCTGGAAAGACTCCAGAATTCTGATTCTGGAGGAAGCAGCCTTTAGAAACTATCAGAAAGAAGAAAACAGCCTCTATAAAGGTTATTTGAATAGAAATGTCTATATCAAGTGTCAAAACAGAGCAATATTGGTAAACTGTAATACCAACCAGCAAGGGACTCTCACAAAATTGGAGCTAATACACTAAAAGCTTTATTCTTAATAGTTTCCAAGAGGACTTCAGGTTCATGAGAAACCACTAGGAACATCTCAGTGAACTCAGGTTGATTAAGCAGAGCATCTCAGTGAACTTAGGTTGATCAAGGAGATATCCTGGCCTCAAACTGTTCAGGGTTTTATACATTTAACAACAAACCCATAGCCCTGGTCCAGCAGCAAACAAGATGCAAGGACAGATTCCTTCACTATGATGTTATTTCAGGAGCTGAGCCTCAACATGTTGAGGACTTCAACTTCTAGAAGCCCAATAAGGGATTATTGGAGTTGTAGGCTACAAGATCTGGAGAATTAAAGATTCCACAACCCTGTTATCCCCTGACAAAGGGGAGTTCCTGCCAACGAGCTGCAGCTTTCAAATCAACCTTTATGACACTGAGTCCCATTACATGTTTTCTGCATGTTCAGAGGTTCCTTGGCAAGAAAGGCAGGAGAGGGCTATTGCTTCCCCAACTCCTGTGCTGCTTATGGACTTCCTGTAGGGCTATCACTGTGGAAGTCAGGACGCTGGATTACATACATCTTAGGATCTGATGATCCAGAAGATGTCTTATATTTTCATACAGCAGGAAAATTTTGAGCAGGGAAATTTGCATATTGAAGCAGACAACTTTACTCAGTAGAATTCTACTCAGATTTCTACTTGGAACAGTTCTAAAAAACAAAAATTGCCATTATGTACAATGTATATGTGGGGGTGGAAGGAATTTTGCACTCCTTTCAGAACAGTTATTTGGAGAAGTAACTGTTTCATATGACAATTCTCAGAGCCTTTCCACACTACACTGTTATAGTGCTATTATTCAACTTTCAACATCCAATAGAATCCTGGGGTGTGCAGTTTAGGGAGGGGCATTCAGAATTCTCAGCCAGAGAGCTCTTTGGCCTCACTAAACTACAAACTCCAGAATTCCACAGGATGTTGAAAATGGAATAATAGCACTATAATTGTGCAGTGCAGAAAGGCCCTCAGAATCCCTAAACAGTACAGCCATGCTGGCTGGGGAATTCTGAAAGTTGTAACTTTTAAAATGTTTATTAGTTCTCCCCCCATCCTGCCAAGCTCTCTCTTCTTGGGTCACTGACAAATTTCTGGTCCTTCAAACAGACACCCCCCTAAAAAAAAAAAGGCATACAGTCATCCCTCCACATTTGTGGGTTTCAATTTTGCAGATTTGATTATTCACAGATTATTTGTTGTCACTTCTGCTGCCTCCCTATGCCATTTTTAAGAGGGACTGCAAGCCTTGTGAGACTGAGAACAAGGTTTGTAAGTCCCTATTAAAAATGGTGTGGGGCAGCAGTGGAGGTGGCAGTAAGCCCCACCAGCCAGCCACTTCTGCCTTGTGAAGGAACCCTGGTCCCTCAAAGGAATCCACGGTGGGTTGAATATGGTGATCATACTTTTTGTGTGTTAAATATGGTTTGGAAGGGCATAGAGTTATTCACATTTTTTCCACTTTCATAGGGGTCCTGTGCCCCTAACTCTAGCGAGTGTGGAGGGATAACTGTAATTCTGTAACAGATACACAAAAACACAAATTAGAGGAATATCTAATGCTGCACCTCCAATGGGACAAGAATCTTGATGAACATAACTGTGACACCTAGAAACATATGAAAAGGTGGGGAAAGCCTAATGTTCTTGACTTCAACCCAAGTCCCTTTCTCCTCCCATTCAATCAGCTCACCTGTGGTTTCATCCGTGGGTTCCAGCGAATGTAGTAACCTACCCAAAGCTCTAGATGGCGCATGCTAGCCACAGGATACAAGACATGGTTGGTATAACTGGCATACAGAGGATTGGTGAAGTCTTCAAGCTGGCTGTTTATGTAGGACCACAGTGAGACGGTTTTTTTTGGAAGGCCCTGGAAAGGAGTAGGAGTTGTTTTTTTATCTGAGGAATAGCAGGTCTGTAGCCCAGTACTGTAGAACACAGCACTGACAGCAGCTCTCTAGAAGGAGAACAGGGATGCTGTGCCACTCTAGACATTGCTGGACTGCTAATCCCATCAGCCTTGGCTAGCGTATTCAGTGGTGAAGCTGGTAGGCACAGTAGTCTAATATCCTTAGGAGAGCCCACTCTTTCCCCATTCTTGTTCCATTAAAAAAAAAGAATAAATCTTAGAGAACCATTCAGTGGAGAACTACCACATATATCTTGTCTGAGCAATTTTGTGGAAAACGGTACACATATGTCCAATAAACTATTTTTCTTTTAACAAACGTTAGAACACATTCTCTCTCTTTCTTACCCCCCTGCCATCCATATAACAAATCTAAAACTAACAGAGATAAAACTACTATGTAGGCATTCCTTCTGTTTCCAATGTTCAGTGAGCAGGTCCTTTGCTTATGTAGCTAATATGGTACCACCTGTCCTTAAACAGGTGGTATCGGCAAGGTCTCTGGAAGTACAAAATAACTTTGAGATCAAAACACCATGAGGCACGGATGGGCAGGTTTGATAGATCTGGGAGCCAGTTTTATGGGATGCCACCTTTCTCGGCTCTTCCAGATTGGTCTAAAGAAGTGTTATTTTCCATTACATAGCTCCTTGGGTTTTGCCAGTTGTCACTTCTGTATCTCCTTGTTCCATTCTTGGGGGGCAAGGGGCTCTTTATAGCAATTTCTTGGATCAACACTAGTGCTATTCCAAAGGGTTTTTTTTAAAAAAAAAATCTGTGTTGTGGTATGCTGAGGTTGTTCTATGGATTGAAAGGCACATTTTCTTCTGTCCATAACTATAAAACATTATAAAAATGCTGTAACTTTTTTTTAAAGAAAAAGAAAAGAGGAGAGAAGGGTGTTTTTCTGTTCCAAGAGTCTCTAAATTTAAAAGAAACCCCCTTGAGGGTGAGAATAAAATGTTGCAACTGTTGCCAGGAATTGCTAGAAAATAGTCCAGCACAACAGAAACATAATTTGGATATTAAAAAAACAAAAAAACAAAAACAAACTCACAGTCCACCAACAAATATTGCAAGCTCCTGACATATTTGCAGTACAATGGGCCCTCAGTATCCAGGTCCCCCTGTGGATACCAAAATCCATGGATGCTCAAATTATATACAATGGTGTAGTAAAATGGTATCCCTTATATAAAATAGTGAACAACCAAACAAGTGCCAGAGAGAGCCTGAGGATCTGCGAAATGGTGGGAAGTCACAGCAGGGCATGTCTACACATCAGGGTAATGCTTGGTGCACAGCAAAATCAAGGTTTGCTTTTTGGATTTTTTTTTTTGTCAAATATTTCTGAGCCACAGTTGGTTGAATCTGTGGATGCAAAATCTGTGGATGAGGAGGGCCAACTGTATTTGGAAGAACCCTCTGTTTCAAAATCAAGGACAAAGACAAAAACTTATTTTTGAGCAAAGCAAGATGCCAGGAACTGGGGTGTCTCAAAGCAGAGGTGCCAATTGTGTGGTCATCCAGATCTTATTAGCTTAAAGCTCCTAGCAATCCCAGCCAGCATGTCCAGTGGTGAGGAATGATGGGGAGTGCAGTTCTACAGCATCTGGAGAACTACACAGTTTCTATCCCTGTGTGAAAGGATAATCATACCTCCTAGAGGCTTCTAGACATATGACTACTTTAGTGAAAAGGTCACAAAATCAGTAGGAGGCCTGTATGTGGCCCATGGGCCATATGTTAGCCACCCCTGCCTGAAGGGGAAATCACCCTCTGCAACAGCCTAAATTGGACTGAGTGGCCACAGGATGGGGAATAGCTAAAAGCCAAGGAGATGGAGACAGAATGGAGCAAAAATTGAATCCCGAAGAGGGATTCCATTCCACTTTGCATTGCAACATGTTTGTTCCAGATCCTATTTGTCTCTTCATTAAAGTAATTTCTCAACATTTTGTCAGATGCTAGTGTAATCAGGTAGGGCTACGAAAAGTAAGAAGCAGGACTTGATTTCTGAAGGAAGAGGTATGACTTACATCCCTGATTTAAGACTGTTGTATTTTCTGTCTCATGGTAGAGCTCATTTGATTCTGCACACTCTTTTGCACATAAGGCATTTTTACACCTTGCAATTCACTGGAATCCTCACTGAGATCAAAAAAGACCCCACAATTCACACATCACAAATTCCCATTTCTCATAGTGCCCGAAGGTTAAAAAAGAGCACTCCAAGTTGGCAGTGATTCAGGAGCAAAACATTTTTTTCTTTTTTAAAAGAGCATCTGGGTTTTTACCTCTTTCACCCTCTGCTGCTCACTATTACATAGGAATGTCCCGAACAAACAGCTGTAGAGGTGGTCCAGAACAGTGATCAGAAAGCACTCGTTGAATTCAAAGGCTGTGGGAAACTTCAAAAGAAAACCAGTGCAATTTGCTTATTTTCACTGGACACTTCTCACTCAGTAGATGAAAACATTTTCCTGCAAAGAGTTTACACTGAAGGTAGGGGGAACATTTGGCTGGGAAGAAGGGGAGCAATGGCCCATCTTTCTTTTGCCTCCCTGTGAAGAATTTGTTTGCATTACTGTCTGGCAACCTCTCCTTTATGAAACCATATTACTGCTCTCCAAAGGCAAAAAATGACTGTTTTACATATTCAGTAAAGAATGCTGAGTGACAGCCAAAGACCAGATGGGGAATGGGCCAATGCTTTGGGAAAGTTACTTTTCTGAATTACTAGAATCCCACAGCCAGCATAGCTATATTGGCTAAGGGATTCTGGGTACTGCATTCCCCAAAGTAACTTTTCCAAAATCTGAGAAGGGCTGATGCAAACACCCCCATATGAAACTTTGCAAAGAACTATAACCCGTGCTTTTTAGGCCAAATAACACAAACATGTTTCTGATTATAGAAACAAAGAGCAGACATAAACCTGAAAGCCTTGTAGCTTTTTCTTATTTTTCTGTTTCTATTCTTTGTTTTCTTACCAGTCAACACTAGAAGCACCCTCCTGCCCCTGAATCCTAAAATCTGGAAGGATAGCTTAGTTTTGATCAATGCAATCCTGTCTGTATCTCCTCAGAAGCTAGTTCCATTGAGTTCAGTGGGACTTATTCCCAGGTATACATACACAAGATTATGGAGGTCTTGCACTACCAGTGAGGCACACAGAAAGTGACAGATTCAACCTACATCTTCTGAGAGAAGAGACAAAGAAAAAAAGACACAGAGAGAGGGCTAATATTTACAGGACATTTTTTTCCTATATACCACTGCACAGAATGTACCTGTCGTGTCATCTGCCACACACAGTCGACAAACTGGAGAAAAACAGGGGATCGGTCTGCATCTGCGTGATTCTTATCTCCATGGCCGACTCTCTGAAACAAGGCAAAAGAACAGGTAACAAAAGAAAACCAATATCATAGAAACACAGAGCAAGAGTACAAAACTTGATGTCTTTCAGAAGTTTTGGACTATACGCCCAACCATCCCCAAATACTGGTCATGCTGGCTGGGGATGATGGGAGTTGCAATCTAAATGACGGCAGGGTCCAGGTTGCCTACTTGAGGCAAAGGAATCATAGGAATTACATGAGGAAAACTGCCAGTAAACCCAGTGGCTCAACTATGTAAAATGCAGCCAGAGTACTCCGAAACTGATAGCTAAAATAATGCCCTCTACTTTAATAGCTGTATTGAAGAGACCATAGCACAGCAGTAGAGCACTGCCTTTGCCTACAAAAGGTGCCACATTCCATTCCTGACATCTCCAGTTAGAAAGAAAGCTAGAAAGTTAGACTCATAGCCCACCCACTTGGTAGTCCCATGAGCTCCCTCCACTTTTGCATATGAACAGGGGCTCTTTTACACTATATAACTGTAGCATTATATTCTACTTTAACTGCCTTGGCTATTAAAGCAGCCAGCAACTAACTAGAATGGTGATAGCTCAGATTTGGAAAAGCAAAACTCTCCCTTCAATTACTGATTAGGAGATGAAACTCTTTGACATGATGGGGAGGGATAGTTTTACGTTAAGGGGGGGGACTGATAAATTCGTCAAAGATTGGGATAATGTGATACTTTATTATAAGAACAGTTGAGGTAATATTAAAATGGTAAACATTGATTTTTAAATGAGTAATTGTGCAGATATAATAGTTATATTTGATTAAATTTCAGGCATATCGATTTAAAATTTATTTTGGCTGTCCCTCACTCGGGGGGAAGTTTGGTATGAAAGAAGCATGGTTCTAGATGAAAGATTGAGAAGAAAAGAAGAAAATTAATATGTGATAAAATCAAAATCTTGTTCCTTACTTTATGATAACATGTTTTCTTCAGGGTACTGCCATTATATTGTACATGTATAAAACTTGCTTCTCGATTGAATGTGTGATCTTTATTATATGATTTATTTAATTGTTTTTAATAAAAATTAATTTAAAAAATACCTGTCATGACCGCATCCTATGGAATTGTGGAATTCATGATGTGTTGAGGCACTAGACTACTCTGGCTGAGAATTCCAAATTTTGTTTGTTTCCTGCTGTCTAGGCTGATTTTGATTTATGGTGACCCTATGAATAAGAGATCTCTATGAATCCTGATTATCAGCTGCCCTGTTCAGTTCTGGTAACCTCAGGACAGCTGTGGCTTCCTTGATTGAATTAACCCACATGTACTGCAGTTTTCCTTTTTTCCTACTGCCTTCCACTTTACCTAGCATCATCGTCTTTTTCCAATTATCATCTCATGATACATCCAACATATAATAGCCTCAGTTTAGTCAACTACATCTAGTGAGAGTTCATGCTTGATTTGCTCTTAAACACATTTATTTGTCTTTTTAGCTGTCCTGAGATTCCATAGTATGTTGCTATGGCAGTTAAAATAGAATATAGTGCTATAGCTGGGTAACGTGAAAGGGTCCGAGATCTCTAGGCAGACTTCAAGAGGGCAGCAGACAATGTAGCATGCACAGAGAGAATGGGAAGGAGCCATTTTGGCTCTGTTTATCTTCTGTTATAGTTATAATGTCTACCCTGACGAGCAGCTGCTGTCTGGGATCTAAGCCACAGATATTTCACATTACTTGCCCCTTTTTAAAAAAGAAATGTGGAGACATTAGGGCTTGAACCTTTAAATTTTGCATGAGAAGCATGTGCCTTTACTGCTGAGCCATGGTTCTGCTTTAAATAACCTTGAAGTTGCTCCTCGCCCAAGAACTGTGTTGTGTCTGCTTTCTGGTGCCAAATCCCTTGTTGCTGAAGTTTGTATCTTGATCCAACAGGATATGTTGCCTGGGTGGCCTTGCCTTTATATGGTTCAAAGACATGACATCTCCACACTTTTATTAAAAAGGAGCCAGCCAAATATCTGGCTGAGGCATTATTGTCTATTTGGATGTAATGGCTAGATGTAAGAGCTAGCATGGAGTTGTGGTTTGAGTACTGAACTTGGACTTGAGGAGACCAGGATTCAAATCCCTGCTCAGTCATGGAAGCCTACTCAATGACCTTGGGCAAGTCACATGTTCTCAGCTTCAGAAGAAGACAAAGGCAAATCCCCTCTGAACAATTTTTGCCAAGAAAACCCCATGTGGGTTTGCCTTGGGTTGCCATAAGCTGGAAGGCACATAATAACAGGCAGATGAGCAACGTCAGGTGTCCAAGTTGAAAAATGCTAACCTTGTTGGACAACAAATCATATTGGCCCAGCCAGCATAACCATTGCTGAAGGATGATGGGCACTGTAGTTCTACAACACCACTGAATTAAAAGGAGAAGGTATTAGGACATTGAAAAGATCTCTGCCAGAGAAACCTAGGGAGTAACTAGTCAGAGTAAACAATATCACACCAGAACGACCAATAGCTTTCCCCAGCATAAGATAGTTTTCTATGATTTTCTTATTTAAATAAGCACAAATCTTTCAAAATGTATATTAAATGCCAACAATCACATCATAGTTATCAAGTAAAATAATCTGAATTGTGGCAATTTCAGCATATATTTCAAAAATCCAAAAAAGAACACTGGAAGAAGAATAAATGTATAACCTTTCAAATTTTTTTTTGGGGGGGGGGCAAAAAACATGATGCATCCTTATAAAAGAAAGAAACTGTGTATGCTGCTTTGTCATGCAAGTGTTCTTTATTCCAAAGAGCTATAAACACTTCCCCCCAGTCACTGAAAAATCTGGGCACAGCATTAAGCCTTCCAGCATGTGACTTAATGTGGTTACATTACTCATGGTCAAAATTTTCTTCAGCCATTTCTCTCTATGCCAGGCATTTTAGAGCTCTTCCCCTTCTTTTGCCAGCAGTATTTGAGTAGCTGCTAACAGGCCTTAGCTACCTATTTCCCCAAAGCTAAGAAAAATTACCTTTTGGGACTATAGCTCCCAGAACCCTCCCCCCGTCAACATGACAGCTACCTGGGGGATTTGCAGACCTACAGTGCCCCCCCATAAGTAGCATTTTGCCTGCTCTGTATGTTCTATGCTCATAAACAGCCCATTAAAATCAGAAGTGGAGGCAGAATTCAGCTTGCTGGATTTACTTTTTTAAAACCAGAACCTCAAGGTCCATCAGCCAGATCCATGGGCAATATAATTAGTTTCAAGCAGGCAGACTTTTGCTGCAAGTTAAGGAGCACAGTATCCCTCAGTATATGCTCCACCCAGGAATTTTTGCTTGGTGTCGGAACTTGCTGGGTATCAGAGAGACAGCGTGGTGCAGTGGTCTGAGTGCTGGACTACAGTTCTTGCGACCAGGGTTTGAATCCCTTCTCAGCCATGGAAACCCAGTAAGTGACATCGGGCAAGTCACATCCTCTCAGTCTCAGAGGAAAGCAATGCCCTCCGAACAAACTTTGCCAAGAAAATCCTGTGACAGGTTTGTTTTAGGGTCACTTTAAGTTGGAAAATGACTTGAAGGTACACAACAACACTCAGAACTAATAGAATTGTAGAGTTGGAAGAGACCACACGGGCCATCCAGTCCAGCCCCTTGCTATGCAGGAACACCCATCAAAGCATTCCCAACAGATGGCCGTCCAGCCTTTGCTTAAAAACCTCCAAAGAAGGAGACTCCACCACACTACAAGGCAGCATGTTCCACTGCCAGACAGCTCTGACTGTGAAGAAGTTCTTCCTGAGGTTCAGGTGGAATCTCCTTTCCTGCATCTTGAATCCATTGCTCCTTGTCCTAAGCGGAAAACAAGCCTGTTCCCTCTTCCTCCCTTCAAATATTTAAACATGGCTATCATGTCCCCTCTTAACCTTCTCTTCTCCAGGCTAAAAACACCCAGCTTCCTAAGCTGCTCCTCATAGGGCATGGCTTCCAGATCCTTCACTATTGTGGTCACCCTCCTCTAGACACGCTCTAGCTTGTCAATATCCTCGAACTGAGGTGCCCAGAACTGGACACAGTATTCCAGATGAGGTCTAACCAAAGCAGAATAGAGTGGTGCCATTACCTCCCTTGATCTGGACACCAGAGTCCTATTGATGTAATCAAGAATTGCATTGGCTTTCTGGGCTGCCAAGCCAAGCTGCAAGTCCTTTCACACAAAAATCCACACCTGGACTGGAATCCTGCTGTTGTCAGACAACTATGTAAATTCCTTTACACATGTAGTTGCATTTTTTGGGACACTGTGCAAAAGATATATTCACATTGCAGTTGCATAAGCAAATGTAATCATTACTCATGGGCCTCAATCCTATTGTTAGCCCCAAGCAGAAGAGAGCCATTTAATCAGTTAGATTTACCTACATGTTGATTCATCATTCAACAACTGATTCAAATGGTCTGCTCTGATTGCGACTAACCAACAGGAAGTCCAGCTATGCAGTTGGGCATTTTGACATGCTGCATAACTATTTATCAGTATCTTCAATGTACCACTCAATTCATTAGGATTGCAGAAACATTATGCATTCCCCATTGCACAACAAGCAGCCACAACAGCAGATGAACAACCGGCTGCATCGTATTGATATTCAGCAGAAAGGTAGTGCAGTGCAACCACTGTGTAACTTCATATAGATTTACACTACACAAGCACAATGTAGCATCTTGGCCCTGGTTTTCTTGGTTTTTGATTTCCAGCCAATGATCCAGACACTCACCAGCATATCCTAATCTATGATCTTTCGACCAATCCCTGTCTTAAATTATTTAAGAGCAACATCTGCAATGGGCAATCATTTTTTGTCACTTCAGAAATCACCAACTCACCAGCTGAAACCTGTGACCGAAGCTCAACCATTCCTTCTCCACCAGCACTTCAAAGCCCCGGATCGTACGGTAGTAGCCATCCAGCATAAGCATGGCAAGGGAGGTGAGCTGGGCGGTTCGATCCCAGCCGTCACTGCAGTGCACGATCACAGAAGTCTTCCCCGATTCCACCTTGTCGGCTATCCGAAGAGCACCAGCAAGAATCAGCTGGGTTAAAAGGGGCATTCTGTGATTGTGGTATTCATTATGAACATTGAATGACTTTGAAGACAGTGGAATGGCCCCAACCTATTTTATAATTAGGAATGGGAACAAAGCCTTGGAGGTTTTTACAAGCATGTTCAGTCACGGGGGCAGGAAGGATGGAAGACAGAAGGAGCATCAAGACAGGAAATGATTAAATGTGGTTTGAAAATTTTGGGCATTTATATCTTGATGCATTCCTTCAATAAATGCTTCTCTGCTTTTTCCCTGCTCTTCACCAGACGTCACTGTGCAGCAGGTAAAAGGTGACTTCTGGGAGGCAGTTTGGCCATTGTGTAAGGTTGGTAGAGAATTCCAACTGGTATGATGATGAAAAGAATGACTTGCATAGGTGTAAGTTGTACTTATGCCTGCATAAGTCACTAACAGGATGCCAGCCAATGTTTTCAGCTATGTTCTTACATCAAACACTTAATTAGCCTGAATTCCAACTTGGATTATGGTGTCTTAAAGGCAGGTTATCAGCAGCTTCCACAGTTACTCCCAAGATACAACAGAGCAGCTAGATTTATTTCTCTTGTAAGCAATCATATTGGTGATGCATTTCCCAAAGATGGATGGAAGTTTTCACCAGGGTGGGATCAAGTATCAGAACTGCTGTAACCATACTGCTAAAGTCTGTAAAGTCTGATAAAAACTGACAAAGTCTGGTGAGGACTCAGGAGAGAGTCTTATTAGTGTTTGCTCCCAGGCTATGGAACTCTCTTCCAAGAGAGGCTAAGTTGGCCTCCTCCCTGCTCTCTTTTTTGCTGGCAAGCAAAGATCTTCTAATTTGAACTGGCCTTCAGCTTTTAACTGCTTGGGTAGTGCAATGGGTTTACTGTTGCTTAATGTGCAAGAGGTTTTAATGTTGTTTTAAATGTTCTAAATTAATGTTCTTAAGTGGATTGTTGTTTAATGCTTTTTTAATGTTTCTATTACAGACGGTTTTACCTACATTGTTTATATTGGGTACCATTTGGGATAAAAGCAGGATATAAACTAAATAGATAAATAAACCCCAAAGGATGGTCATATGCACACACCCACCAACACACCTTGATATGTTCTAGCCAGTGCGTTGACTCCAAATTAGATAGCCAGTGAGTCTCTTCTATGTTGGGATATACAATTTCCTTTAGTTTCCTCAATGACTCTCTCATAACATGGATATTATGAATGTCCAGAAACACCAACTCTGTATTCTGATAGGCATCCTCACTTTCATAACCTCCTCCTTTAGCCTGCAAGAGAAAATGCACCTTAGATTATCTTTGACTCAGTAAAACCCTGCCCCCCACTCCAAAACCTCCAAGCTGAATTTCATGGCATGCTTTGTCCTCCTATGTTGAGGTGGACTAATTACGGCCTTCTTGATACTGTTGGTTTGCAACCTCCTAGACAGCATAATCAGTGGTGAGAGATAATAGGAACTGTACTTCAACAATGTCTGGAGAACTCCAGAAGACCTGTTTTTGTCCAATAATCCCAGATGGTGTGTACCTAGCCCTGTGTCAACAGGTTGCCCACCTCTGCCTTATATAATCTCCTGCAACAACCGTTAAGTTTCATATCGGAAGAGCTTTTTTGGATTCTGTCTATAATAGATCAGTTGTAGGGAAGAGCAGGGCCTTTTTTGTGTTAGCCCTACACTTATGGAATCAGCTTCCTGAGATTGTGCATGACTGCCCCTTTAACATAAAAAAAGAACAAATCCAATCTTTTTAGATTGACTTTCTTGTGTTATCTTGTTTTGCCAATATTTCAAATCTGCTATTCATAATGATTGTATTTATAATAATTTATTATTCATTTTGTAAGCTATTGTATGTTTGGGAGGAAACAGGACGTATCTGCTGTTGCCTACAACAGGGTGGGAATTATGGATCCTGACCTACCTCATAGGATTGTGTTGAGGATAAAGTTCAGAAATGGAGAAGAGCCCTGTACTCTGCCTTGAGCTTCTTGGAAGAAAGAGGTGATATAAATGTGGTGGGTAAATAAATAAAATGACAGGCTACTGTGAATCTTATCTGTATTATAATACTATTTTTATGAGTACCGATCAGCTTGGTCAGCACTATTGACTTTCCAGCATGGGGCTGGGCAACTGTGGGAGGCTAGGGGGCTGAATTAACTTCCCAGGAGACCTTGGGGGGGCTGCACCCCCCACATCTCCCCTGCTAGAAAACAAAACAAAACAAAGCATTGTGCCCCCAGATGCACTCCAATGCCCTCTAGGGTCTGTGAGGACCCTTTTAGGCCCAGGCAAGGGCACTTCTCAAACAAGGAAGTGACCAAAACCCACTTCTGTTTTTTTTTTACAAAAGGCCTTGCCTGGGTCTAGAATGGCCCAGAGGGCCCAAAAAGTGGCAAAAATGGACCCTACACCTCCCAGACAGTATTTTGGGGCAAAAAAAATTTTTTTGGAAAAAAAATTACAAAAAATATATTTTTGACTTCTGGGGGGCCCTAGGGAGCAGGCTGTGCTTTGCCACACCTCTGTTCTAGTAGTTGGGAGAGCTGTAATAATCCAACCTTGTTAGCAACTGCATTTACACTCGGCCTCGCATCGAAGATGAATATTTTGTGGGACTGGGCATTGGAGTCCATGACAGACTGCAAATACTTCTCATCTTCTTTGCTTCGTTTGCCGCTCACCCCAACCATTGGCTGGCTGCAGCGAGTGATGGTGGCTTGGCTCTCTGGGTGAATCCATGACAAAACCTTGAGGAAGAAATAAGAATTAGAAACAAAGCAAAAAGGAACACTACTAAAGCTGTCAAGTTATCTTCAGTGGTAGCTGGTGGCTTTTATATCAGCGGGGTCGTGTATCTACTCTGGATTTTAGGCTGAACTTTAAAGGAACAATCCAAGGTTCTGACAGATCCTTTAAAGTCTGCAAGAGTGCTTATATTAGTGTGGTATCTAAACAGTATAAAACATTTCCTTAAACTGAATGAGTCAATAGAGAATACATCAGTGCTGTCTCACCATATTCTCATTGATTCAATAGATCCACTCCACTAGGAGCTAACGGTCCTGTATCATCCTCTGTCATCCCACTTTTTTAAAATATCCCAGTTTCTCTCTCCTCCTTCTTTCTCCCTTCATCCTTAGCTTACTTCAGTTGCTGTAAATTGAGTTCAAAGTGCTAAAGCAGCTTGCACTCAGTTACCTCAACGAGGAGAGAAAGCAGATGAGAGACAGTTTCTTGCCCTTCCCAGTGGATGCAAGCAAATGCAAACTGCTGCAGTCACTTCTAGCTTGTGTGTTCTTTGTTATTAATATCTTTGATCTTTTTGACCACACTGTGATGTTGCTTGGCCACATGCATCCTGATTTTCATCTGTGAAATGCTGGAAGATATGTTAATTTGCACTCAGGACCTCTAGGCTCTGACTGTACTTCTCTGGCCCTTTGCTTCCTCTGAGTTGAGTCCTGGTGCTCAGGTTTGTAGAGGTCCCTTGTTTTTCTCTTTTCCTCCTGCCCTGTCTTCCTCTTAAAAAAGCAAGATGTGGGAGAGACAAAGGGGTGACCAGGAAGCCTCTGTACAGCAAAGAAGGGATCCTGGCAGGCCAGATTATGCCTGCAAATTGGGGATCCCTCTCCCTTGCTCTACAACAGGGTTGGCCAGGGTGCAACTTTTGATCTATATGCAGCCCCTTCAAGGCTATTTTTTGTGTCCACCAATGCCCCACATGGATCATTTTTTAAAAAATATTTTCTTCTCTATATGCCCCCAAATACCATCTGTGCAGGACTTGTGGCATTTTGCCATGTTTTGGGCCTTGCTGGACCATTTTAGGTCCGAAGAGGGACTTTTTAAAAAATAGGAACTGAACATCAAGTAAGTTCTATTCACTTCCTGTTGTAAGAAAAAGGGCTTCTTCTGGGCCTAAAATGGAAGATAAAAAAGGGGTGCCTCAGTATTTTTTGGCTGTCCTCCAAGGACTCCTTGAAGGCTAATACCTCTGACAATTTCCCACTCTGCTCTAGAGCAAAGTAATAAGAGAATTCCTACCTCCTCTGAACAAGTTCTGTTTGCAACTTAACAATGCTTTCTCCCTCTTACTTTGGCCCTGCTCATTAGTAAGATGGTTCTATAAGTCAAGGTGACCTCACTCTGCCAGCCTTACCGGTATACGCCCTCTAGATCGGAAAGCAGCCACTCTCTTCAATTCCTCATCCGGAATATTGGCAGGAACTACGAGAAAGGCAGGGTAAGTATCACAAAGCTCATATTGCTCGTTGACCTTGGTCATTCTCCAGCTTTCATTAGGAATCCCCTGCATTGGAAAGGGTAGCTGGTTAGAAAATTGTTCCTGCATGGGAAGTTAAGAGCAACAGATACTTTGCTTTTAGTCCTCATCATTTTCAGTGGTCGAACACCGATTCAAATATGTCTGTCTGACACACAAAAAGAAGCAAGGATGCCAACTGAAGATGAGTTGCAAGTGGGAGAGGGTTCTTCATCATGAAACGTAAGTCATGATGGATTGAGAACCAGTGTGGTGTAGTTGTTACAGCAGAGCTCAGAAATACAGTCCTCCCTCCATATTTGCATGTTTGACCTCCTTGAGTTTGATTATTTGCAAGGCACCTACTTGGCTATGCCACCCCATTCTCCTCCTCCCATTCCCTTGCATTTCTTACCCCAAGTTTGTGAGGCTTGTGTTTAAAATGGATGTGTTTTTCCTTTTGGGTGAGCAAAGCCCCCCACCCCTCACTGCTTGAGGCATCTCATCTCTGCTACATAGCTGCACGCTCTGCTATGTAATGGCCACTGATTGATCAGGTGCTCTCTTTGCTCCTACCCCTCCTTTCTGGGAAGAATCTCTTTTCTCAAGATGGTGACCGGAAGTATCTGGAACACCAGAACACAGTGTTCCGCTCTTCTCTTTCTCAGAGGAAAGTACCAGTAAGTCCTTTATCTTCTCTTTTTTTTTCTTCCTCCCAGGAGTACCAGGGCCAGAGGCAAGGGAATGGGAGGGGGATTTGGGGTGTTATTCACAGCTTTTCCACTTTTGTGAGGTTTCTGTGCCCCAAAGCCTTGCAAATGTGGAAGGACTACTGTATTCTCTTTTGGACAGCTCCTAAAGTTTCCTGTCAGTAGCCAGTGGGTGTGGGATTCTAGGAGTTGCAGTGAAATACAGCAATATTATAAGATTCTGCATTGGAATATTGGGTTGGAATTTGGGAGCTCCAAGGTCAACTCCCTACTGAACCATGAAACTTACCAGGTGACCATGCAGACAAATTACTCTCACTTGGCCTGAACTACCTCAAAGGAAAAACAACAAAGTCTCTGGTGGCACCTTAAGGACTAACAAGTTTTAGGATGTTGCAGTCCATGAAAATAAATGTCATATAAAACATGTTAGTCTTGAGAATGCCAAAAAACCCTTTGTTGTTTCTGCTACAGCAGATTGACAAGTCTTCCCCCTCCTCAGACTACTACCTCACAATGTTGTTGTGAGGATATGATGGAGAAAGCATCAGTGGAGAACCTTACTTAACCATTATAAGTGATATAGCATTATTAGAATTACAATTAATTCTATGATATTTAGTAGCCATTCTTTAATTATGTGAACTTTAACAGAAGTGCCTTATGTTCTCCCGCATTCACACGGAGACATACAAAAAGATGTCTTAGGCTGACAAGGTCACTAAGTAACTATGAGGACTAGCTTCTTCAAAGGTTTTGGGGAATTGGTCTAATGCTCTTAGCAAACATTTGTTCGCTGTTTCATTTGCTACTTTCAACCTTGTTGTCTTGTTTTATAAGCATTATTAAAGAAGAAGAAAGAAAAAAAGAGAAGATACAATACTGATCAGGAAAGCTACGTACACTACCTTGAATTCACTAGAGGAAGGACAGGATATGCATGTAATTACTAATTAATTAACAAATAAGTAAAATAATAATGGCTCTATGCTTCAGCATCAAATCGTTACTTTGCAACTGCTGCTCCCAGAATTCCCCCAACCAACATGGTGACTGACCATGCTCTCTGAGGATTCTGGGAATTGTAGCCTGCAGAGATGAAGAGCAGTTTGTATTTTCCCCCCCTTTTTGGTATTGTTCTTACCTCTCCAAATCTGGAGGAAATGGTGCATGTGCCAGGTTTTGCATTGGTCTAAGCAGATTTGTACATTGTGGAAAAATTAACCTGAGGAAGCTGGCCTATAAAAATTGTGAGAGGAGGTTACCTTTGTCTCTGGGCCCCTAGATGAACAGAAGGGATTGCCTCACACCTTGGAACATCAATTCTTATCAGGGAACCATGAGTAAAATGACACAGGTTCAGGTTTTTATTACGTTATATTATTTGAAGCAGGTTTTTTGCTTTCTGCCTTTGATTGTTTTAGTTACCTGAGCCCTGGTGGCGCAGTGGTTAAATGCCAGTACTGTAGCCACAAGGTTGTGAGTTCGATCCTGCCAGGCACCAGGTTGACTCAGCCTTTCATCCTTCTGTAGGTCAGTAAAATGAGTACCCAGCTTGTTGGGGGCATATCGCTAACGCATTGTAAACCATGTAGAGAACACTTAGCTGATTAGCAGTATAGAAATACACATGCTATTGCTATTGCTGAAGGAAATAGAGCCATCTCACACAAAATGAGAGGTGTATGAGGCTTTTTACTCCCAAACCCAAAGATTCTTCTGGATGGCTCAATGTATAGCTGGGCCAAGACTTACTCTTAAATAAGCCTAGGGTCATCAAACCTAGGTTGTAATAAGGAACGAGGTTATGATGGTTTTCCATCTGGTTCACCAGTATGGAAGACACGAGAGAAGGGGTGGGGTGATAGTTGATTTGGCTAAATGCCTGAGGCTTCTCTTTGTCTATCATTCCATATTAGTTTCTATAGACTGTTTCTTTTTCTTTTTTTTAAAGGATTATGACTACAGCAGAATCTGCTACTGAATCAAGCAGTTCATTTATTTATTATTTTACATATTTTACATATTTATTGCATTTATATCTCACCTTTCACCCAATATAAGATGCAAAGCAGCTTACAATATAAATTAAAATAGCTAAAATACTATGTGGTACAAAAGTTTATTTTTTTAAGTATTATACAATCAATCCAATTAAAACATTAATTTAAAGTAATTAAAAACACATTCAGTATATATTTCATATCAATAAAAAAACTCCACACCCATTTACTATTTTTCCATCTCAACTAATTAAAGGATAAAGTCCAAGTTAGGAAGGGTACAATGTTTTTTTTAAATGCTCTTGTCCTAGAAAAAAGTGTGTAACCTTTATAGATGTTCCTTCTTTTCTTTTTTTTCCATGTAGAAGAGTCTAGGGTTGGGGTACAGTGGGGGAATGGAGATTTATGTAGCTGAATAGAAAAGATGCTATAGAGTTGTGGTGACCTCCATGCAGTGACTTCCATGTCAGCATGATAGTGAATCTGCTTTGAGTGTTAGTAAAATTTTAAATAAGCTATCCAAGTCCTGATTCTATTTTGGGGACAGAGTTCAGCCCCTTGCATAACTCCTTTAAAAGTCAGACTAAAATCCCAATTGGATTTGCTATTCCACTGACACAAAGTCACTAGCCATCAGAGCTATAGTGTGCTGGTGATCAACATTTTTACAAGGTTGCTACTGGTCAATTATAATGTTATGCTCCTCTAACAGTTGCTACTATAGTTACACAACCCGCTGCAGGGCTTGGGGTGGCTTCACTTTTTATTTTCTGAACCAGGACCCACTGATTTGCACGGCACAAATTAGAACACATTTGATGCTACATCCCTGCCACACTTTAGATAGATGACTTTGTGTTTGGGCTTGGGTGCTTTGCTGTGTAGGTGAGGATGATGGGATCCACTGATGGCTGGGTGAGTTGGGAACACAAAAATGTTATGGTAACAATTTATGATAAGGAAATAAGCAGGCATGGCTGCAAAGTCAGACTGTTGAGAAACTGAGTGGGAGAATGGGAGGGGGACAGAACACCTGGAAAATGTGTTGTTTGGGTAAACCATCAAATGGGATGTTAGCACACACTGATTTTGAAATGTAATGGTTTACATAGCACTGAAATTCCAATATTCCTTTGGCTGTGGCAAACTGTGTTGTTGTTTCTTCAATGTTTCTGCATAAATCTTTTGAAACCTCTAAGCTTAAGTCCTTGAACTCAAAGTTATGCTATACATCACAACAGCTAAGTCAACAGCATCTCTGACTCTCATCTGGGAGTCCCACTGTTCCCCAAAGGACACATTGCTAATGGATTCCATGCCAAAGACTGCCCACTTATGCGATAGAATATCTATCACTGTCATTAAATTGGCCACTACAGACATGCAGAGGAAATGTGTTGCTTTGACCTACAGTTGATTTGACTTACAGATCACAGATTTCTGAACTCTGAAGAAAGGATATGTGATTAGATAGGATCCATGATTGGAAAGAATAAAGAATAAAGTTTGCTATACAGTGATGAGTGCAAGCCTGTAGTGGATGGAAGCTCTTACCTGTCTTCTATACTCCAAAACAGGATCGTACACCTTCCAGCCATTTTCTGGGAAAACCTCTTTGTATTCAAATGCAAAAAGAGACTTTAAAACAAAAGAGAGGGAGAGACCATTCAGCTCTTTTCAATTTAGTTTCCATTTTATCTGGCATCTCAAATAACAATTTCCACGTAATCTTTTTGTTTCTATAATACTGGAGCATGAAGGAAAAGCAGAAAGATTCAAATTCAGAAACTGTCTTTGTACATTGTAATTAACACATCAACGTATGTTTCTCCATATTCCTTTGTTCTCTGATCTATTACCTACAAGACCGCCACAGGAAGACAAAGGGGATTTAAGGTGTCTCCTAAAGACAGTCTAATATGGAAAGAATTCTAGTATGACAATTTAAATACAGAAGATGTTTTCAAGGCAAAAAGTATATAGACATTACATTTTTGGGCATGCAGGCTGACACCTATGTACAAAAATGTCTCTTTTGTTACTTCAAAATAGCCATGGCATGCATGGTGTCTTGATTTTGTATGTTTTTCTCCCTTTGGCTATGTAGAACTTGCAGTTAGTTGTTTTACTGATATTTGGACCTAGAGAGCAGTGGCAGTGATCTAAAAATGTTGGGATACAATGCACAATGCTGACCCTTATCAAAATGTTCCCAAATTTTGGTCATACATGAAGCCAAGGGAGATATGTTGGCCATTAGGAAAAAAAAACCCAAAACTTCCGGCTAACATAATATTTTTGTTAAGGCAACCCAACAGACACAAAAACACATTCAGCTAAGAGCTTTAGAAAGGAGCAGGTTGGAGGAAGTAAGGAAAAAAAAAACCCTGACTGGTTCTGGTCATGATGTCTCTGTGTTGCCCTGAGAAGGTATGAGAGAAGAGGGATTTTTACAAATAAGACTCTAACATCATGCCCCCACTAACTGTCCTGATTAATCCAATGTTGCTCCACTTCTTCAACTGCTTATAAAATGTACAAGGCTTCTCTGTTCTTCTGCCATTTTCCCCCTTTGTCCTCAACTTACTTCAAGTGCTGCACACTGAATTCAAAGTGTAAAAATAATTTGCACTCAGTTAACCCACTGGAGAAGGAAAGGAGGAAGAGACCAGGTGGAATCTTGCCCTCGACAGTAGGCTCAGGCAAAAGCAAACTGCTGCCGCCTCTTCTAGCTTATGTGTTCTTCCTCATTAATAACTTTTGCCATCTTGACCACATTCTGACATTGCTTAGCCACATACATCCCGGTTTTCATCTGAGAAGTAGGAAGGAGGGTATGTAGTACAACTACAGTTGTATTATAGCTGTTGGGCAACAGGAGTGATGGAAAATTATCACCTCCATGCCCTTGCCGTAGGCCTTACTGAGTGATTTTTGGCTAAAAAGGGGGAAATTAGCCTTGGAATAAGACCTTCTGGTTTTATCGTCTGTTTTTTTTTCATTCAGCACTTTTTGGTTGAAAAACAGGTGGGACAATTATTTTAGAGTAGGCGAGAGTGTACTGCACAGAGTCAAAATGGTACTGTAGTGACATTCATGCCATTTTACCTTCCCCTTTAATAAAACGGCAGACAAGGTGTTGTGGTGGGGCTAAAGGGAGCTGTGAAACAAAAGTTGGGGCTTCATGTGTCCTATGTGTTGCACTTTCCCCATCTTTAGTAGGTAATGTGCAAGTTTTTGGGTTCACCTTAATTAGCCCCTAGAAATGCTGGGAACCAAAAAGGCAGAAAATCGGCCATTTTAGAAAATATTAAATCCATCTATAATCTCAGAATTGTCTCCATCCCAGACAGAGCTTGGAAACAGCTTCTTAAAAATGAATTAGTTGCCCTGAATTTTTCAACATATTCATCAACAGGTTTTTTTTAAATGTTATTTCAACTGGCAGATACCAAAAACTTTTCATTTTCTTTAAGTAAGTGGTGGTTTCTATTACTCCATTTTGTTATTGGCTGGTTTTAAAAATATTAAATGACAATTTATTAAAATTTAATTATTTAGGATTCTAACAAACCAGTTCATGAATTAATTAATGAATTAATTTTTTAAAAGGCCTCTCGGTATTTAAAACTAGTGAGTTGATTTTCTCTTAACAGTTCAACTTTAATGCATTGTTGATAACACTAATGTTTCTGAGCTCTGGCAGTGGGCAAAGTATGCTCTGTCCTTTCCATTGATGGATGTTTGCTCCACCACAGATGTTGCTCTTCACCCCTTCTAAAATATGCACTCGTCAGAGGAAAGGCTGACCTAATATTCATGTGGTAAAACATTCAAGCATTCCATCCCTCCTCAGCTAGCCTCCCCTAAAGAATGAAATAGTACAGATCAGACTTCTGTTTCAACCCTCAGAGTGTAACAATACTGCATACTACATAGTGACACTTAAACCATTGTGGTTCCATCCCATGGAATCTTGGGATCTGTAGTTTGGTGAAGTACTTAGAATCCTCTGCTAGAGAGCTCTAGTTCACTTCTCTGAACTACAGCACTAGAGGTCTCTAGCAGAGGATTCTAAGTACTTCACCAACCTATAAATCCTAGGATTCCATAGCATGGAACCCTGATGGTTTAAGTGGTATCAAACTGCTGTCACTATATAGTATTGTTACTTCCCTGAACTACAGCGCTAGAGTTCTTTAGAGGAGGATTCTAAGTGCCTCATCAATGTACAAAGGCCAGGGGGCCATTCGCACAAAATAATTATAGCACTATTATTCCACTTTAACTGCCAGGGTTCCATCCTATGGAATCCTGGGGTTTGTAGTTTGATAGAATGCTCTAGCTGAGAGTTCTAAATGCCCTTACCTAAACTGCCTATCCTAGGATTCCATAGGATGAAACTAAGGCAGTAGAAGTAGAATAATAGCACTATAATTCTATAGTGGGAACGGACCCCAGGATTCAACAGGATGGAGCCATGGCAGTTAAAGGAGGTACCACACTGCTATTGTGTATTGGCGATATTCTTAAAAGAGATTGACTTGAGTTTAAAGACCGCTGACAGTACCTGGCTCCCATCCTACAATAACGAAATTCTGTAACTTGTGTCACTATGTGATGTGAAGAGTAGCAGAAAGGACTTACCAAATGGTTTGACACTGGAAATGCATATTTTGTCAAGTTTTCAAATATGGCTCTTCTTGTACGCCCTTCGGGCCTATGTGCAAAACGCAGGTTCCGGACATCCTATAAGACATTGAGTAGATCTCAGCTCTGTCATAAATCTGGCAGAATGTAACATTGATTCATCTGCCAAAGCAATGTTGCTCATCTGCCACAAATACAGTACAGTCATCCCACCACATTTGCTAGGGTTAGAGGCACAGGACCTCCGTGAAAGTGAAAAAACCATATTTTAACACACACAAAATGTATGATCACCATATTCAACCCACCATGGATTCCTCTGAGGCATCAGGGTTTCTTCACAAGGCAGAAGGAAGAGGCTGGTGGGGCTTACTGCCACCTCCACTGCTGCCCCACACCGTTTTTAATAGGAACCTATAAGCCTCGTTCACAGTTTCTCAATCTCATAAGGTTTGCAGTCCCTATTAAAAATGGCACAGGGAGGCAGCACAGCTGACAGCAAATAATCCATGAATAATCAAATCCACAAAAGTGAGCCCCGCAAATGTGGAGGGCTGACTGTAATATTAATATTTCTCTATTTCATCCTTTCAAAGGAGGACAAATACTATCCACAGTTTTCTCCTTACCGCAGAGAAAACACTTATTTTTTGCAGTTCTCACCTGGTATTCACACATCCCAAAGTGTCTCTGGAAATTATTCTGTGCAGAAATTCATGTAGCTTTTTGCATGAAAATTATGGAGTTTTGTCCAACAAACACTACACAATGGGTTGCATTTACTATCCCACCTGCATAGAAGAGATCTCCTGACTCCTGTAATTCTTTTATTCTGTCTCTGGTTCTACTGTATAGCCAATTAAAACAAATTTTAATATCTTAATTCCTATCAGTTTAGTAATATAAATTTTTAGACCACCATTGCAGATCAGGAATGCAACATCATTTCACCAAGTTTGGACCAGTTTACCTTGCACACAATCTCTAAGCCATAGGAATTTTCACCACGGCTAGATGCTCCTCCAATTTTCTCAACTCTGTTGATCACTCCTAGGGGAGCATCTAGAACAAAAGGAGGGTCCTGGAGAAAACAGGAGCGTATTAATGAAAAATCTAAAAGAAATAACTACTGCTGTATTGCACAGAGCTTGGCCCAGCCAAGAACTCAAAACTTTAGACAAGGTTAGCCATGCAATAAGTAGCTATGCATGAACATAAGAAGCTGCACAAATACTGTGTACTCTGATGCTGATTCTCAGGATCTCAGGCACAGATCCTGGACAAGTTGCTTTTTGAAGTATGACTCCCAGAACCCCCAGTCAGCTATAGTCATCTTGGCTAAGAGATTTTGGGAGTCGTAAGTCCAGGAAGTAACTTTTCCAAGCTCTTCTCATGTCTTTCCCCATCATGTGCTAGTGGAGACTCTTTTGCCTGGAGAAGTCAGGGTTTGAAGCTTGGTCCCTTTGCATGCAGAGCTTGTGCCTGAGCAACATAAACTTGAAATTATAGGTAAGCAAGAGAGACCCAGTGTGACGTAGTGGTTTGAACATTGAACTACGACCCTGGATTCCCTTCTCAGCCATGGAAACTCACTGGGTGACCTTGGGTGCGTCACACACACAGCCCCAGAAAACCCTTGATAGGGTCACCTTAGAGTCGCCATAAATCAGAAACAACTTGAAGGCACACAACAACAACAATCAGTAAAAGAGAGAGAACCAGCATGGTTTCAATGATTGACTAAGATCTGGAGACCAGGGTTGAAATCCCAGTTCTGCCATGGATGTCTACTGGGTGAAATTAGGCAAATCATATTTTCTCAGCCTTAGAGAAAGGCAATGGCAAACACTGTGATAGGTTTGTCTTTGGGTTGCTATCAGTTAGAAATGTCTTGAAGGCCCCAAGCAAAAAAGAGAGAGAGAGAGAGAGAGAGAGAGAGAGAGAGAGAGAGGAGGAGGAGGAGGAGGAGGAGGAGGAGGGTGAGGGGGGAGGGAGGGAGGGAAGGAAGGAAGGAATTATGTCTTACCCTTTCCATGCTTTTAAAATATAGTCTGTAATTTGTAACTGTCAAGGTTCCTCTAATAGCTCCAGTAAATGGGCAGATGTGAGTTACATCTTTTGCTAGGAAAGAAAATGGTAACACATTACAAATATTTATAATGGGAACTACTTATATGAGATTTGAAATCCTTTCAAGGTGAATCAAATACAATCGTAGACTTTCTTCTATGGAAAATACACATTTTAACTGTGGAATTTTTAGCCTTGATAGGGGGCTTGGTATAGATTATCCTTGGGACTACTTTCAACACTACAGTTGTACGATTTTATTATCTCCTTTTCCAGTGTCACCAAGAGAAGGGAGCATGAGGTTAACAGTGAGCACAAAAGAATGATGACATTTTTCAGATGTCATGATGAAAAATTCACATGAAGTGTAAGGATCCCATTTTAAAGATAAATTTGAGGAACACTGTGCAGAAGGTACTTTGGAACAATTTTCCTTGGATGTTATGGCAATTGCAAGGGTAGGGGATTCTTAAAATCCAAAGGTTTTTCTCCCTTCCTTTTAACTGAT
This sequence comes from Cyclura pinguis, assembly GCA_030412105.1. Taxonomy (NCBI): domain Eukaryota; kingdom Metazoa; phylum Chordata; class Lepidosauria; order Squamata; family Iguanidae; genus Cyclura; species Cyclura pinguis. The sequence goes on along the minus strand of CM059601.1, from coordinate 271,525,535 downwards.
CACATATGTAACCATCGGAGACAGGCTTTTTTTTTTATCACCCTTCTCTAAGCTGCAATCCACCCCCCACAAATGTGTTGGACTGTAACCCCCATCTTCCACAGCCTGCAAGAGCAGAGCTGGGTAAGACAGAGGTTGCAGTCCAATACATCTGAGAGTGTTAGGCTGAGGAAGCTTCTTTTATGTAATTTTTTTGCAAGTCAAGCAGAATGATCCCTACCTTATACACCATTCAGACTAGGGAGGTAAATCTGACATGGCTTGGTGACATGCATCCCAGTTTTCATCTGTGAAATGTGGGAGCATAGGAGATGCTGAAACCAATCCCCAAAATTTGAAAAAAGCAAAAAAAGGATAGCTCCTTCTAACCTCAGACTGAAACCTGGAGCAGATTGACCACCTCACTGATATGTAAAACATCAACCATCCCTGCAACCCAAAGTGGTCTAATCTGGAAAGAGAAATCTCTGTACCTACCCATGTCCTTAATGTTTTCTCCTGGTAGCAAAGGGGGCTCCTCCATTTCAGCCAGTTTATTAGATTCCCTGAGGACCTAGGACAGAAATCACACATAGCACCAGTTACCTTTATGCTTTATTTTGTTTTATTTATACCCCACCTTTCTCCTGCCACAGGACCCAACGTGGCTTACAATAATTTAAAACAAAAATTTAGCTGAAATCTTATTTTATAAAAGATAAAAGCACAATTAAACAACGATTTTCACATAGTTAAAAACATACTTAAAATATAGTTGATAAAAGCAAAGTATACCATTTTCAATTGTTCTTCTGCCACATGATTTAAGAATCAAAGGCCTGGCTAAATGAAAAGGTCTTTGCCTTTGGCTATTGGCAGAAAGAGAGCAGAGGAGGGGCAGGACAGATTTCCAGTGGAAGGGCATTCCACAGCTTGGGAGCAGCTGCTGAGAAGGGTTTTTTCCCCATGTGCTCACCAAACAATATTGAATGTTTATAACTCAGACAGTACTCTTCTTGCAGTACACACACGCGTGCACTCACACACATAAAAGAGGAAACGTGAACTGAACAACAAATTAAAACACATATACCACCTTCTGGGTTACAAAACAAAAGGCTCAGATCAAGACCATCAACGGAAGAAGGATGATGCACCACACCTGAGGGAAGCAGGCTGGTTTAGAGGGTGAAGGACACACAGCTTAGCTCACATCCCTTCCCTCCCACATCTTGCTGCTGCTGCCTCCTCCTAGCTTTTGCCATCTGAGGCAACTATGTCACTTTGCCTAATAGTAAGGACAGCAATGGAGGTTACTCTCATGCAGGTGTATCTAGGATTGCAATGGCTAATATTTGGTTTTGGCTTTTTCACAGAACCATAGGAGCATGTCCAACCTGCACCAAGCATTCATTTCTTTGGCATCTCATCTAAGACTGCAGTGTGATTTTACACATGTGTAAAAACTGAGGCATATTAGCACCAGCACCGACCATCACATTTTATGATTCACATAAAGGATTTACCCAATTTCCTAAATGAAATTCTCAGTAGGACAGCAATGAAAACCCTCAAACTGATGCGCTAACAAAAACCTCACTGTATTACAGTGAAGGGAATTTAGTTTTCCTGGAGATTAAATAAACAGATGTGGCGAATAAGTCGAGTTGGAATGATTGAAGCTGGGGGGGGGGGGTGAAATATCACTAATCCTACAGAAAAACCATGCATCTTAATCTTTTGGCTTTTATGAGTAGAAAAAAAATAGCAACAAAACAAAGCAGAAGCACCATAAGCAAATAGGTTTGTTTCACAAAGATGTCTATCGAAGAACTCTAGAGAAGTGATATGTGGCAACCTAGCCAGCCAATCAGATTGTGTAGATTATCTTGCAACACTTCAATCACCTTAAAAAAAACCCAAGAACTGGACACAAAGGACAATCTCACACCACGCCATTAGATAAGAGAAGCTGATAAAAATATTGAATCTTCTGATGTTTCTGCTTGTGCCAGGCTTTGTGCTCTGGATTATAAACAAACAAGGCAAGATCCTTCTAGGGTAATCACATTATTTCTTCTCTGATTTTATAAAAGAATAATTATTATAATTTACACATGTCTAGGTGTGTATATGGACAACTGGAATTAGCCAGCACACAACCAAATGTTGCCCCCTTCAATTATACAACCAGAAAACTTTGATTTGGGACGCAGCAGCATCTCTTAAAGAAGATAATACATGCAGCTCATGTTACTGGAAAACAAATATATACACCTTTGTTCTACAGATTTCATAGATATAAGAATCAGCATTATCCCTTTTATCTGCTTTGGTATATTCACCAAACCGAACCTCTTTCTCACTTTCTCTGATGTGGCTGATTTATGCAAGCAGCCACCACCTGCTTTCCTTAGATTTCTCTCCTCCTCTTCAACCCAGGAGCAAAACCTAAGTGTTTCATGAGAGCACACTCCCTTGGAAAGGCTTTGGTGAGTACTGGGTTGTTGCAGTGTGGAGAAGAGGGTAAAAAGACTATTATACACCACTGGCTTTTACCTCGCAGAGCTGTTGTATAAATATTCACAATGAACAAATACATCAGTTGCATTAACACATTATGTGTCTGGTCTTGGGGTCACATGCAGCCTTCAAAGCTGTTTTTGTAGCCCTTAATATATGCAGACTCGCTGGATCCCCCGACTCAAAAGGGTGAAATGCATTTCCTGGAAGTCTCTAGGAATAGTAATTCAAGCTTTCAACAGTCTAAGGGAGCTTCTTCCAATATTTAACACCAAAAACTATCCTGTTTTCAGAACCAAAAGTGGACTTCTGACAGCTTCTGGTTTTGCTTGCTCACTCTTCCTTCCTTCCTTCCTTCCTTCCTTCCTTCCTTCCTTCCTTCCTTCCTTCCCTCCCTCCTTCCTCGGCATTTTTGGCAGCCCAAGCAGTCCTGGAGGATTCCAGGACAGAAAATTGACTACCATACCTGACAGAGTCATCTGCACCATGGGGTTCAGTGTGACATCCATGGGAAGGAATTAACTGGCACAGCTCATGGCTCTATGGGGAGAGGAACACATCAAGGGAATGAGGGGGCTCAGACAGATTTTCTGCCCACCAGTGGGAAAAGGATGTTGATGGGCTTTTCTGCAGGCACACTAGGGGACCTTCAATGGTGTTTGCATCATTCCACTTGTGGATCCCTCTGTTTACTCATGGACCAGCATTGCCATTGTTGTCAAAGGCCTTTCAGCAGTTTTTGGTTTGTTCCCTAAATCTGCTATTATTTTAAAAGGTATGAACCCAAGAAGTGCAAGGCAGGGGTACCTTGCAGTTCCCTTGTCACGGGGACAGTGGATCCACTCTGGTTTTAGTATGAACCTTAAAGGATCAACCCAAGCTGATGAACACCTCAACTCCAACTGGCCAGATTTGGCAGGGACAGCCCCAATTAATCCTCTGCTGTCCCACTTTTTTCTTTTAAAATGTCCCAGTTTCTCTTTCCTCATCCCACTTTCTCCCTTCATCCTCAGCTTACTTTGTTGAAAACTGAGTTCAAAGCGCAAATATAGTTTGCATTCAATTTACTCAGAGATAGGAAGAGAAAAGGTGGCAGAGCCCCACTTTTCCTAAATCCAGTTCATAAATTACAGGGTTTCTCTGCTTAACAGTAGTTTTGGGTGTTCTTCCTCATCAATAACTTCTGTCTCTTGTTACCTGGCCCACACTGTTTTGGCTCAGCCATGTGTCTCAGTTTTCATCTGTGAAATGTTGGAGGCTGCATGTGTTAAGGATTCATCATGCATCCTGGTTGTGAAGTTCCCTCCCAAGGGAAGTCAGGATGGCTCCGTGCCTCCTGAGCTCCTGGCAGGTCGAGTCTGGCAGGCTCAGACTGTACTGTTATGCGTGACCTTCAGACCTTAAAACTTGGAGTGGCTTTTCTAACTTTTCTAATTCTGTATGGTTTTGAAAAGCTATCTTTAAAATGGTTTCAGTCTGCTTTTAAATAATGGTTTCACCTGTTTTATCTGTCTGTAGTTAAAAGTTTACATCTGTTTACAGAAGTTTACATCTTCAGGGAAAAGATGTGAAATACTGCTACTCTCTTGCTTCCTAGGCATATTGTGCAGTAGTATAGTGGTCCCTCCACATTCACTAGGGTTAGGGGCAAAGGGCCCCTGCAAAAATGGAAAAATCACAAGTATTAAAACGTGTGTGTGTCTCTGAAAGAGACTGAGGCATGGTGGACAGAGCGGGCACCAGGGTCCAAACCAGGTCAGGGAAAGGGGTGTTTGTCATGGTGGATCTATACTTCCTCTATTGCCCATCTCCCTCCTTGGTGTGTGTGTGTGTGTGTGTAGGGGGTTTGTGGTGCTGAGAAACTGGGCTGCAATACATCCTTAGCTGGCCAGGCAGCTGCTGCTGGAGGAAGAAGAGGGCCAGAGGTGAACTTTTAAAGGACTGCATGGCCTGATTGGAGCTACTGACAGGGAAGGTTCCCTTGGAAAAGAAGTGCTTGAAGTGGGGGGCAGGTTTGGAGACACTCACAAATAAACAAATCCACGGAAGTTAAACCTGCAAATGTGGAGGGCTGACTGTATTCCAGATAATATTTTTGTCCTTCTTGTCGATTTGTGTTAGCCCTGTTCATGATATTCATTTAATTGCCCCTTAGAACAAAATTTATTCTCTTGGAATTCCTTGTTGTTAATTGCTATTACATCAACTCTCACTTATGGTAACACTATGAATGAGAGAGTGCCACGTCCGGGTTGTTATCAACAGCCCTGCTCAGGTCTGGCAAACTTAGGGTTGTGACTTTTATCCACCTTCCTCTTTTCTTACTGCCTTCTACTTTAACAAAGCATTATTGTCTTCTGTAATGAATCACGTCTTCTCACATCTCACATTGCTCTCCTGCATCACTCCACTCTTCTTTATTAAAAGTCTTAATTAAAAATTCTTTAAAAAACAAAGATCAAATTTGTTCAAATCTGAGCTATTTTCCTCCTCATGCCCTAAACCAGTGGTCAGGAAATTGTGGCCCATGGACTGTATGTGACCTCTGGGAGCCCAACTTGGCAGTACAATATGTAGTGGTCTGAGCATTTGTGGCTCTAGAGAACAGGGTTCAAATCCCTGCTCAGCCATGGAAACCCACTGGGTGACCTTTGGCAAGTCACACTCTCTCAGCATCAGAGGAAGGCAAAGCAAACTCCCTTCTGAACAGATCTTCCCAAGAAAATCTAGTGATAGATTTGCTTTAGGGTCACCATAAGTTGAAAATGATTTGAGGGCACACAACAACAACAAAGTCCTCACTACAGCTCTCTAGAGGTCCCAGATTTTTTTTAAAAGGTTTTTTTTAAAAGAATGTTTTTTTTCATTTCCCATCCACCCTGAATTGTTCAAAACTTCATTCTAAATAAAATGCTGGATGCTGGGAAATTAGGTTTAAATTCTAGAGCTGTGAACTAGTTGGTTTCAGCATGTAGAAAAATTAGTGAGTAAGGTATCAGGAAAAATATGTACAACTGAACTAATCAATCTCTCATAGGGCATATAGCCTATAGGGTCGCTGTAACTCAAAGCCAGCATCACAGGTGTTTGTGTGTATATACACACACGTGTACATGTATACATATATAGCCTAAGATTTCTAACAATTTCTTTGCCATTCTGCCAAAGATGTTTTGGCTTTCTCACCCAGGGATGATTTTCAGTTACAAAAAATATCTTGCTTATTTATATGAGGGGTACCAAGTACAAGATGACAGTAGTGATTTTTAAAATTCAGTGAAGATATATGAGCTAAAAATAGCTATATTTTAAAGACACAAATCCTAAAGACATTGGCCAAAGACATTATCCCATTACTTTTGAGTCCCATTTTCAGAGAAAGGAGGGATACAAATCAAGTAAATAAATAGATAAAGAAATTATTCTTTTTCTTCAGGACCTTGGCAAGCCTGTCCAAAGGATAGCTCTGCTCTCTTCACTTTTGGCTAAAACAGAAGAAGAAAAAAATCCCTTACCTGACTGGATTCTGCAAAAAGAAGATGGTAGCAAGTTCCCAGGTAGATGCAGAGTCCCGTGAAGGAATAATGGATCACTTCTCTTTCAAGAGGACATCTCAAGGCCACAGGGTTGCTCTCTTAAGCTTTCAATTCCCCACCCTCGAAAATGACAATTATAAATACTTTTGGCTGTACACTGGAGTGCCTACACAAACATCCAGAGACCTTGAATGTTGTGTTATTAAGATCACTTTCTTCCTTGGCTGTCTCTTGAAACACGAACTCACTGGAGGCAGCTTCCTTTCTCCTTGCCTCAGAGACGGCAGATTGACTGAGTCTGGCTTTCTCTGATCTAATTTACACTAAATCAATATATTGTAACCTGGGCTTTGACAGATCTATGAGGAGAGTGCTATAAATAGAAGGAGAAGGGAAGGACAGCATTTAAAGAGGATCTTTGCTGGAATAAGCAAAATCCTTCCGGATCATGAGACAATGGGGTGGGAAAGGAGTCATAAAAAGAAATTACAATTGCTGTGGATTGGGCAGTCTTTGGACAAAAGATCCAAGGCACTATGGTGTTAAAGAAATTACTGCAAGACCTCCACAGTTCTTGGAAGCATCTTATATATTACACCAGTGGTGGGCAACCATCCAGGGAGTAGGGGCCATTTTTCATCCTGTGCCTGCCTGGTGGACTACACTAGCTTGTTTTAACATGCCCAAAGAAATGGGATGTCCCTTCTGGCCACCATTTTGGTTGATTTTCAGCCAATTTTTAAAATTTCTTTTGCGTTCTATGGAAGTTTGTCGGGCTTTGGAGGGTCAGCGGAAGCAAACTGCTGTGCTTTGGGCACACATGGGGCAGTTTTAGTCTAGGGGCTCGGGGAGCCTTCTTGGGGGCTTCAGGGGTTGTAGTTGGCTGACCTTTGTAGTACAGGAATGAGAGGCTTCTAAATTCCTGATGCACATTTTCATACAGAAGGGCTGGTCAGTTTCAACGAAATTAAAAGGTTACATGTTGTGCAAACAAAACAAGCAACATCCAGAACAGTGGTTTAAATTAAGTTTATCAAACAGACTTATTTCACTTAAACCATTATTTTAGAAGTTGTTTACTTCTGTTTGCACAACATGTAAAATTTTAACTTTAAAATGGTTCTACAGATACAAACATCATATTAGCATTGTTCTGCTTACACTCTCTGTGTCACTGTATCTGTCTTCGGGATCAGGAGTTATCTCTTTGTTCTTTCTTTCTTATGCTCAGAATACGTGGAATATAAAAGTTAAAGTTTGTCTGTTTGTCTGTGTCAGGCAAAGACCTCATACGACTGGCTGTGTCAGGCAAAGACTTCATATGATTGGCTTCCTATGAAGATTCTATGGAATTCTGGGGTTTGCAATTTAGAGAGGGGCCTTTAGATTTCTCAGCCAGAGAGCTCTTGGGTCTCAGTCAACTGTGTCTGTCTTGAATAGGCTGGCTGCTATGGAGATGAGGCTTAGCAGCAAGGAGGAGGGCAGTGTATTCCTTCAGGAACCCAGCTTCTCTATGTTAATAATTCTGAATACATACTGGATTGGGGAATATGGGGAAAAGTTAACAGGTACTGGACAAGACAGTTTAGGGAATTAGAGACACAGGATCTCAAATCTTTCTAACAAGTATTACCTGTGAGAAAATAAAATCCTGGATATATATGCTAGCCATAAATAAAGCCATTTGAGTGTTATGCCCTGGGTTGAAACTAGAATGAAACAGGTCCAGATGATCTGTTTCCACCAAGAACATCTGAAGCTGCCCAACCGCTACATGAACAAGAAGGGAGTATTTGCAATGAGACAGCAGTTCCTCTGGGTCTCTGGTCCAGGCAGGTCCTCTTCAAGAGAAGATGCTCCACAGCTTCTTTCAAGGCAGCAGGCATCTCCCCCATGAGAGAATGCAGCATATACTACACTTGGACCCATCTGATCAATTTACATCTGCTAGGGCCATTTCCGCTCTACACTGTTATAGTGCTATTATTCCACCTTCAACACCCTGTGGAATTTTGGGTTGTGTAGTTTACTGAGGCCAAAGAGTTCTCTGGCTGAGAATTCTAAAGGCCCCTCCCTAAACTGCAAACTCTAGGATTCCACAGGATGTTGAAAGTGGAATAACAGCACTATAATAGTGTAGGGCGGAAAAGGCCTAGATTTTATCAGCCAAGATGGGCAAGGGTCAAGCCTGCATATAGTAGAGAGGCTAATTCAAGCATCTTGTCCACATCACTGGGCAACAACACCTGATGCAGCTCTCAGGAAACCTGAGGAAATGGTGCGCTAGGCACTTCCTTAGACTCTACAATAGCTGTGGCACCAAGAATGACACTGTGGTATAGAAGTTTGGACATTGAACTAGAATTCTGGGATAACCCGCTTCAAATCCCTGCTTAACCATGGAAACCCACTGGGCGATCTTGGGCAAATCAGACTCTCTCAGCCTTAGAAGGCAATGGCAAATCATCTCTGAACAAAAGGAACATAAGGCATTGTTAAAGAAATTCTTATTAGGTCTTTAGGTTGCCAGAGTGAAAACTGGAGTAGGCTCCCATCCTTTTGATAGTTGTATAGAAGAAGGAATTTCAGCAGGTATTGCTTGTCATGCAATCAGGGTGCAAATAACACTTGCTGAAATTCCCTGTTCTTTAAAGGGACAGGAGCCCTCTCCAGTTTTCACTCTGCCAACCCTACTGGGTGTCGTTCTCCTACCTTAGAAGGCGGCAATGGCAAACTTTCTCCGAACAAATCTTGCCAAGAAAACCCCACGATAGCTTTGCCTTAGGGTGGCCATAAGTTGGAAACAACTCAGAAGTCACCCAGCAACAGCAAGTTCAAAACAAACGCCAAACATATTCCAGCAGGTAGCAAAAGGCACCACTGCTAGTCTCTCTGACTACAATGCCAACAAACTGCTTGTCACTCAGAAAAATGTCTGGGTGGCATGCCAAGGATGCAATAATGGAGGAATAGTATGACTTTTTTTGCCAACTCACTACTGCATAATGGACACAATGAAGACTTCTTGCTGATATTCAGCTGTACTCATCTTGTAACTTATGTCACATGCACGTCATCCATCATCCAGCCTGCTTCTCTGACTGTAGATCTTCTATAGACCGAGTAAATGGTGTAGCCAACATGGTATAGTGGTTTGAGTGTTGAACTATGACTCTGGAAGAACAGGGTTCAAATCTCCACTCAGCCATGGAAACCCACTGGGTGATTATGGGCAAGTCACACTCTTTCAGCTTCAGAGGAAGGCAAAGGTAAACCCTCTCTGAACTCACCCTGCCATGAAAACTACATGATAGGTTCGCTTTAGGTTCTCCATAAGTCAGAAATGACTTGAAGGCACACAACAACAATACTAAGGGAAACTACAGGTTCCACAGCACTGCATTGGGCACTTAAGAACAACTGTATTGATGGTCCTTTTCACCTCATGATTTCATGATGCAAGCAAGGATTCAAGTGAATCACCAGCCCTGTCAACCAAAAAAATCCAGCAGAATATTCAGGAATCCTTCAGATTCCATGTGTCTCGCAGGTCTGTGTGTGCACCAGAGGATGTTGCAGTCTTTCTTTTTTAAATAACTGCATTCTCTGAATAAAAAAAACCAAAAACATTTACAACATTTTAGATTAGATGATCAATTAACTAGAGGCACCTTTTTACACAATCTAAAATGTTAATCTAACCAATGTGATCAATTAAAGCTGCAATTCTTTATAAGCTAACCTGGAAGTTAGTAAACACAGTAGGCTTACTTCAAAGTGAACACATTTAAGTTTGTACTGTACCTATTGCAGCAGTATAAGAACATACGTAAAGCCAAGCTGAATCAGACTTAAATGAAATCTAGTTCAGGTATCTGTCCCATGCAGTAGGGTTCCAGTTACCTACTAGAAGCTGTTACTCTAAGAGGTGGGGGATGTTAGGGTCCACCCGTAATGCCAGCGTATGCTTAGAATTTTTGGGAATTATAGGTCTGTGAGAGGAGGCTAATGGCAGGATCTTTTCACCTATCAGTACTAACTGTAGAAAGGACTCTAGTTAAACTTTAAAGTGTTTCATCTGGATTGACGAACACCACAAGAAATCAATATGCTCAAGAACCATACAAGGTTATCAGAAAGCGAGGAGTGAAAGGTTGGATAGAGAGAGATTGAGTGGAAAGGGTGATAGTTACCAGTCCTGAAGAGAGGTCACAGCAGAGTGGCTTAGGCAGTGTCTGAGGGTAGCACAGAGGAACACCAGTCGGGGTACCACATGTGGCATAATACACCCAACGTACTAAAAGTATCCGGAGTCAAAGCCAGGGTTTTTATATCCTATTTCCTAACCTGAAGGGAGTACACTGGCAAAGCTGTAATGGCTTCCCCACAGAACTGACAAATGAGTCTGGAATGGGCTGATTGCCTTACTCTGGAGTGACAAAACATTGATGGGAGTCATGACAATCTCTTAATGTTTGAGCTGGTAGGGTGTATAGGGAAGATCTCCATAGGACAAGATCAAGAGATGGTCTCTGATTGCTCACCAATCCGAGCAGTTTATCTTTCATTGTATTCAGGAGTGCATAGAGCCCGAGGTGTTGAAAGGATTAGCATAAGTTGATTAGCACCAGAGTTTCCCATTGAATCATCTCTGAATTTATGACCTGATCATGTCTTAGGTCAGCTTGACCTGGCAACACGCTTTCCCCTCAGCATGCCCTTAAACATGTTTTTGAGCCATAAATATGTCCAGTTATGAAAACACCACATCAATGCAGGATGGGGAATGTAGGATATGGTAACAAAGCTTAGGACAGGAGGACAAGAAAGCTCTTGCTATTGTTTTCCAAATCTTAAAGACGTGTTCTGCATTTTATCAACTAGCTGAAGTTATCTTTAAGGACAGCCTTACCAAGAAAGCCGAGTCCATACTATACTTCGAGAATTTCACTATTAACCGACATTTATGGTGGCATTGCAAAGAATGATATTAACACTCATAATCTCCAACAGGGACAGTCCTGATTAATCCTCTGTTGATCCACTTTTTCAGCTGCTTCTAAAATGTCCCAGTTTCTCTTTCCTTCCTCCATTTTTCCCCTTGGTCCTCAATTTTTCTTCAACTACTGCAAACTGTGTTCAAATTGCAAAAATAGTTTGCGCTCAGTTAATTCAGCAGGGGGAGAGGAGGGAGAAAACATGCCTTTCCCCATAGGCTCAGGTAAAATAAAACTGCTGCAACCTCTCCTAGCTTGTGAGTTCTTCCTCATTAATAACTTTTGCTATCTTCACCACAATCTGATGTTGCTTGGCCACACATGTTCCAGTTTTCATCTGTGATATGTTGTAGGGTATGTACATCTCCCTGAATCTCAGTGATGATTTACATATATTTTTAATACAAAAAAAAAGAATGGGTTTACAATTAAACCGAGCATCATGAAACATATGTTAAAGATCATAATTCCAGCCTTGCACATTTTCCGAGGAGATTGCCCAGACATTCTGAGGCCGTTTCCAACCTTAACAGCTAGGATTTATAGCAAAGCAGGTAGAAAGTAAAGTACAACTTCCTTCACTATTACTTCCTAGAACTTGCTTTAGGCAGTTGGTCTCACACATCTAGTATCCTGTTACATCTAAAAACAGCATGCAGAAGGTTACAAATTTAAATCACTGCATGAAAGAGAACGGCAGCCTAAACTCAGGTCACACTGAAATCATTTGTTGATTACAATGCATAGTTTATGAGCTACAAAAACCTCATAAACTGGATAACAGTAATGAAATAAAATGATTAAAATGACCACAACATAGCTATCATAGTCATTCTCAGGGGGGCCAGTAGTTTCTTCCAGTACCACTTTGCAGGAGAAAGTTGGGAATGGTGAGCAAGTTAGCTTCTGGGGAACTGGGACCAGTGTTTCTGACTCACTAGAAACTTGGAAACACAACTCTTGGAATCCCCCCTGGATTTTGACACTATTCTCAGAATCCCCCTACCAGCATGGCTAGGGAGTTTTCAGAGTTGTAGTAAAAAAAAAATAATAATAATTGTATGTTCTGGCCTTGCTGAAAGACCCCCAGCAGCTTCTGAGGAATCTCAGGATTGTTTGACAACTTCTACCAACACTTTGACACAACATAATTACAGCACTTTCATTCCACTTTAATTGCCATGGCACCATCCTATAGGATCCTGGGAAATGTAATTTCAGAAGGCATTCAGAATTCTCTTCCAGAGTGCTTTAGCTGCACCTCACCAAATTGCAAATCCCAGGATTCTGCAGGTTTTAGCCATGACAGTTAAAGTGCTATCCAAGTGATCCAACTATGTAGTGTGAAAGACACCCTAGTCAAATGCCCATAAACAAGGTCTGGCAACCTTTCTCATTCCAAATGCTTTAGACTTTGGCTTCTATAATGCTTCACCACTGGCCATCTCGAGTAGGGCTGATGGATCCTGAAGTCCAAGACATGTAGAGGGGAAAAATTTCTTTGCCCACATGGTATAGTTAAACAAGAGCATTCTAACTGTCATATCAAGATAATTTTTCTGAAGGGAGGAGCTCCTCCTGTAGTTACTGCATTATCAGAATGAATGAAAAATATTGAAGGTTTGCCTACTCTGTCCATCATGGACACCTGAGTGGGGGAAAAATCCACAGAGTTGCATTGTCTGGCTGTTCTACTTCCTATATGCAAATGTTTATTTGATGTTCTAGAAATAACACTATGTGAGCACAGCAGAAAATGTAGGCGTTTCAGGGCACTTTCGGGCCTTTTGGAAACCTTTGAGGGCCCCAAAAGTGGGGCCTGGGACCACTTACAGCCCATGGGCTATATTCTCCCACACTTCTTTTAAGAAGAGTGCAGGACAAGATTTGTAGCATACGCTGGGTTTCTGTTCCAGGAACCCTCACAGAAAACAAAAATGGTGACTGCTCTGTCCCATTATCATCAATGGGCTCAATGTGCACACACCCACTCCAGTGCATCCATTGACAATTATAGGACAGGAGGCCTTGTGCCCTTGCATTTGTGTGTGTGGAGACTGTGTCAGCAGAGGGCACACTGTGTACAGTTCTGTTCTTTAGGAGAGAGGAAATGACCAAGGGGAATATAGAGGAAAGGAGTGGGGTGGGGACTGCTAGCTGAAACTGTTGACTCACTCTTTCTAATGGTAGGGTGGCCTTGCAGCAAAATTGCATGTGTCCCCCCTCCCTTCCTACATGATACAGTTTCTATTGCAGGTGGGGAGCTGTAAGCTCAAGTGCTCTCCAAGGAATTAAGTGTTAAAAGTACCTAGTTTTAGCCTTTCCTTCAGAGTTTTCCATATACAGGAAGATTTTCTTCATGGAGGAGACTGAAACATGTTCCTCTCTCACCAAACGCAACACAGCTCAGCTCATTAACCACAACTCTAGTGCAGGTTATCTGTCAGCTACAAGCTTACCCTTAGATCTGGAGAAAAGTTTTCTGTAGAGGTGGAGATAGAGTCTGATGAGACGACTGAAGCAGATTTGGTATGTGCTGAGTGGTCTGAATGAGAGGTGGAAGTGCTAGAGGAACAAAAAAATAAGAAGACAGTTAATTTTAGCTAGTCTAATATAATTGTGTAGTCTTACAGAATTTTTATGTTATGGAGAATTTTTTCCTCACAGCCTCCCTTTGACAAGAAATTGAAGAAAATTCAGTTCCTAATAGTTATTGTTATGATATGTGGAAATTTGCCACAATAGTGGCATAGTTAATCAAGGCACTATATGAAATTTACTAGCCAGGATAGTAAATCTACCCAGACAGAATAGATCCTAAAGGTGCAATTGTAAATTGAACTGAAATGTACAGAGACACATTTCAAGGAAACATGGTAGTTAGGCACAGTGAATTAACTGAGACCCATCCTCTTCAGTGATACTCTTTGGATGAAGATGTGGGCAGAAGCATACCTCACTGCCATGCCCTGGATAACTCATAATCCACAAATTCCACTCTGAGTAGTGAAGCAGACTCATTTGAAGCAGACTTCTGAAGTTGCTGAGACTGAAGCATTTACAGGTTTTACACCTTTCCATACAAATTTAGGTGCGCAAAGCTGTGATTGGAGAATGGTAATAAATTTACGAATTATCATAAATTTAACATCGCCCTACTTTTTTTGACATTTCCTAGACTCGCAGTTGTTTACCCATCTTTCATCTTTGGTCAGGAAGCCCTTTATCTCTAGATACTTAGAGTTGCCAAAACACCTCTTGGTACTTTCATTTTTCCCCCTGCTTTGATCTTCTCCCCTTCACCAGATACATTGTAGCAAGGAGCAATAAAGCAATGAGCCATTTGATACATTGGAATACACAAGCATGCTTCAAACAGATACACTGTTGTAATCAACAATTAACACTCAATAGCACTCTGACTATCCTAACATTTCCCTACATTGGCTGCCCTATAACTTCTAGTACACATTCAGCAGATACACTATGACAGGACTTATGCATCCTGACACTCACCCCCCTCCATGGTCCATCAGTAATTAGTGGTCCTCTTTAATCACAACCTATTATGTAATAGTGAGGTTGCTCCAAGAAAACTGCTGAATTGACTTTCATCTGCATGGTTCTAACTCCCTTCTCTAGGAGAAAGCCTGCTACACACCTGTATTAAGGGTCCTGCCAGGCAGTAATAAAATCCCCATTTAATAAACTAGTTATTTACCAACATTTGTAAGATGCTGGAATGCCACTTTTAAGGTTTAATTTAAAAAAATCAGCTCTTGGATATTCGTTATTTTCATGTGCCTTCAAGTTGACCCTGATCTATGGTGACTCTATTATGGGGTTTTCTTGGCGATATTTATTCAGAAGAGGTTTACTACTGCTTTCCTCTGAGGCTGAGAGAGTGTGACTTTCCCAAAGTCACCCAGGGAGTTTTCATGGCTGAGTGGAGTTTCAAATCCAGGTCTCCTGGAATCATAATACAGGACTCATCTCTGTTCTTCAGAAGAACACAAGAAAGGTCCTATTGAATCAGACCTCAGAACTATTTTATCTTCTATTCTCTTTTCTACTGTGGCCAATCAAGTGTTTCTGGGAAGCTCTATTGTGGCCAGTCAAGTCTTTCTGGGAAGGACAGGAGGGCAATAGCATATTTCCACTCTCATCTGCAATATTCTGACACTGAAGGTAATATATATCCATGACAATTTCTAATCTCCATCTCCACGAATTTTCTTAACCCTTTTAGAGCTATCTAAAGATTTATTATAAATTGGTTTGGAGATGGTACCTAAGGTTAAATCACATAGACAAGAATCATATGTTGGAAGGGTTGCCAAGAGATTGGCACATATATCCATATGTGGTGGAATTGTGAAGGTGTACAGAGATGTTGGCAAATGGTGTTTAAAGAGATAAAAGAGATAACAGGAATTGATTTACAAATATGTCTGAGTATAACGTTATTATCTATATTTGATAAGGTTAATTGTACCCCGACAATGAAGGAATTAATTACAAATTTATTAACTTTGTTAATATCAAGAAAATGGAAAACTCAAGAAGATTTTCAGATAAAGGATTGGTATAAAGAAGTGTAGAAAATTGTGATCAATAATAAGTTAACACATCGAATCAAGGTTAAAAAAGGGATAATGAAAAGGAATGACTTTGAAGCAATATGGAAAATATTTGTGGAAAAGGCTTCAACAAAAGAGGGAAGTGTCACACCTTTACAAGAAGAATTACAATTTTGGAAAGCAGAGTAAGCTGAAATATAATTGGCTCTGGGAATGGGTTCGCATTTAGGGTTAGGATTTATGGTTAATAACAGGATCATATATAGTATTAGCAATAGGTTAAATATAGTTGAAAAGCATAGATTTAAGAATGAAATTACTATAGCAATAATGAGTACAAGGAGAATGAGATTTAGATACATGAAATAAAAATATATAATCAATATGATATATAATATGTTGAATAAGGATATAATGATAAAGGATCTGGAGAGAAATAGCAATGTAAGCTATTTGTGTTGTAATTTTTCTCCTTTTCACATTTATGTTATTCACGTGGTGTTTTTGTTTTATTCTGTTACATATTGTTCCTTTTTCTTTATAATAATAATAAAAAAGGGGAAAAAAAGAGCTATCTAAAGATGATGCTTGGGAGCCAGTGTGGTGCAGTGAGTTTGAGTGTTGGACGATGACCCTGGAGACCAGAGTTTGATTCTCTGCTTGGCCACAGAAACCCACCAGGTGACCTTTGGTGCATCACATACTCTCAGCCCCCAGAAAATCCCATGATTGGTTTCCTGTAGGGTTGCCATAAGTCATAAACAACTTGATGACACAACACAGCAACAACAAAGATGATGCTCGGTTAGAACTTGGATGGGAGACTGCCAAGAAATATCAGGTACTGCAGGCTATATTTCAGAAAAAGACAATGGCAAACCACTTCTGAGTATTTCTTGCCTTCAAAAAACCTTATGAAATGCATGGGGTCACCATGATTCAACAGGTAACTAGAAAGTATGTGCGTATGCAGACACACACAGACAGATGAAGTACTGGCTGTAGCACATTCCACAGCTTAACTGCACACTATGTGAAGGAAGTACTTCCTTGCTGTTTTAGAAAGTAAACAATATAATGAAGTAAGCATGAATTCATTTTCAGCTTTTGAGCCAAATGTTTCCTGCCAAAAAATAGGGATTCTGTGTTGGCTTCCATCCTTTCTTTCTGTCATGTGTGGTATAATCTACCTCATCTTAAAGGCAATGTGCTTCATGCCTCCTTTTCACTCTGCATTGTTGGCTACCATAAGTAAAGTGCGGGAATGCTTATTTTAGAGCTTTAAACACAACCCATCCTACCAAGGCATTTTTAAAAGAATTTCCCCACTGGCTGTAAGGGTTACCAGGGTAAAAACTGGTGCAGGCTCCTGTGCCTTTGATGGTTGTGTTTCAGCAGTTGTTTCAGGGAGTTTCAGCAGTTGTTGCTTGTCATGCAATCAGGTAACAAGCAACATTTGCTGAAATCCCCTCTTCTACACAACCTTTAAAGGGATAGGAGCCCTCCCCATGTTACTTCAGTGGAGAAACCCTATCCTGGGGTCTACAATTTTGATATTAAAATATGGTTCTGTGTGCCATAAGAGGTTCCCCAAAGGAGCACGTAGGCAGGCATAGCCGAAAGACCGAAAACAAGGTCAGACCAGTAAAATTCCCATCATGTAGCCCCAGGAAAACCTCAAGAGAAACAAATCCACAATAAACAAAAGGTTCTCTGCCCTGAGACACCAACTTGAAGGGATTAACGTGTCTGCTCCAGGTTGAGCAAATATCCCATCAAACGGGGTCCGGAGACTGTGGCAACACCCAATAATCCCATCGCGCAAAGGAAATTACCAATGTGAAGCTTCGTGCTCACTGCAACTCCCACTGTTCTCGCCGGGAAAAGATTAGCCCTCCAGGTACGTTTTCCCCTACAAATAGTCCCCAATTTTGAGCGCTTCTTTGGATCGCTCCCGGTCTTCCCAGCTGACTGTTGCTCCATCTGTCGAGCAATCCCCTCAGCCCTCTCCATGCTGAGCCCTACTCCTTTACTGCCTTCTTGGACCCAGGACTTCAGGACCAGGTACAGTATTACCCCAACAACACCCCTTCAACACTCCCTCTGTCCAATTTCCTCTCTTCTCCTTCTTAATAGCTCTTGGGTGCATGTGTGCGAGAGTGCGTTGGTGCGTGAAACTTCCATTTAATTAAATCACTCATTGGACATTTGGTTTGGTTTTTGGCTCGGCCTGACCCCGTAAAAACTGGGTAAAAGACCCCGCTAGGTTACCCTGCCTCTTGCAGTGCTGTAGCTTGTGCTCTGCCTAGTTTCCATTCCCCATCAAGTGGAGCACAGTGAGGTGTCCCCCGAGGGACCCCCAAAATTAGGGTAACATCCAATTTAACTCTGACAACCTACTGAGTGTCTGTTTCCTCATTTAAACAGTTTATGAGTGGAAGCTTCTCTGCTATAAATAATCCTGACATTCAGATTGAGGAGAAAGTAATTTGAAAAAACAAACAAAGAGGGAGTAAACAGAGAAATGAAAATATATTTACACACATTATATGTCAGCTATGGGAAGTGTAGCTTCTAATCTGGACCTGTGCTCTTGATTTAGTGACTAAATAGTATGTGTCTATTTGTCTCCACTGGATGTCCAAAAGTCAGGCGTGAGCATCTGTTGGACACAATTTGTTGTTGGTGTGTGCCTTCAAGTTGTTTCAGACTTATCGTGACCCTAAGGTGAATCTATCACAGGGTTTTCTGGGGCTGAGATTGTGTGATGCATCCAAGGTCAACCACTCTATTCCTATTTTTAAAAATGCTTTGCCTTCCATGACCTTCTGGAGAAGAGAAGTAGAGCAAGAATACAGGTATTATGCCTGACTAAGGTTGCCAGACTGAAAACTGGGGAAGACTCCAATCCCTTTTACGGTTGTAAAGAAAAAGGAATTTCAGCAGGAGCTGTTTGTCAAGCAACCAAGCAGTAAGCAACACCTGCTGAAAATTCTTTTTCTGAAGAACCATAAAAGGCACAGGAGCCATTTCTAGTTTTTATTCTGGCATCATACCTGGACACATAAATCCGTATTGGGTGCCCCAGTTTAAATGCATGAGCTTCTGACTTACCAGGAGATCCTTTCTTCCATCTATGGGAGGGCACAAGTGGACTGCCATTTCGTATGTCTGAAAGCATGTCTTCTTCCCACACAGCCCTGCAACAAGCACAAGCTGCTTGCCAAAGGAGGGCAAGGCTGGTCAATCTGGAAGCTGGTTGACTGGCTGGAGGCGGGACTCTCCAGTGCAAATATTGAAAGAGAACATCTTAAGGCCTCCTGGGGAACACATAAGAGTTCTATGGTTGTGACTGCAGGCACTCCACATGGCTGAGTGGCATAACTGCACAGTTGGGGGTCCCAGACATATAAATTGCCTGTATATGTATTCAAACTTTTCTAAATATTCTATTGAGTGTGTGGGCATTAGACAGAGGGCCTAATAGGATATAGTGGCACTGGGGGAAAGACAAAAAATCCAGGCTCCTTTTTGCTCCAGAAATTTTCACAAAAACAAAAACAAAGGGGGTTATTATCAGCATTCCCAAGCCTAGCACCTTCTAGATCTGTAGAACCACAGTGTCCACAATCCCATATCAGCTATTGGATTAGGGGAAATGCACTCTACTACCTCTGAAGGGCATGAGATTGGGGACATATGGGCTATTAGCATTTTCTCAATACCCATTCATATAGGAACCTGCCATGTATCCTGTATAAAGCAGTCTTTAGTCTGCAAAAGTTTGTCACTATAAATTTGTTAAGTCCTTATGATACACAAAGTGCTTTCTGAGTTTTTAGTGTAACTGACAAGTACAGCCACTCTTTCAGAATTTGTTTGAGAAGGGGAAAAAAAACCTTTAGAAATAACAAAAAATTGCATTCTAAGAGATTTTCAACCACTACTCCCCCCACATTACTTGTCTGAGTTAGATTTGTGGCTTATTCTAAGCCACATGTGTCAAACACAAGGCCCACAGGCTGAATCCAGCCCGCCAGGCCATTTCATGTGGCCCTTGCACCTCTCCCACAGCTACTGCACTCCCCCCAGCTGGCGAGTCTCATCCCCACATTGCAGGCCTGTAGCTGCTGGTATTCTGAAGAGGGGCCCAGCAGCCAGCACTCACGATCTACTTCTGCTTCTGACTGGTCCTCTGTCCAAGTCTTGCTATCAGAGTGTTGCCGCGGGTTACCATGGCAACACTCTGCGCAGCTTGTGAGGGTTGGACAGGGGAGCAGTCAGAAGTAGGAGTAGATTGTGAGTGCTAGCTGCTGGGCCCCTCTTCAGAATACCAGCAGCTGCGGGCCCACAATGTGGGGATTGGGCTCACCACACACAGAGAGAGGCAGGGGAGCAGAAAGAACCACAGGGAAGTGGGGGAAGCAGAAAGAGGCACAGAGAGGGTCTCAACTGGGACCAAAAAGTTAAACAAAGTTGACATAATAAACAGTGCTTGGTAATATTTGCCTGATGATTTAAAAAAATAACTTTCTGTTTTCAAAACTCATTTTTCAATACATTGTGCAATAGTTGTACACTTGAATATCTGCTTGCCATTATTTTTTCTAGACTTCTAGTTTCAGAGCCAATTATTACTAAAACCAGTAATAATTGAACGTAGAGGCAATTATTTAATATGATAAAAGAGTAGATACACTCATATAGTCTTACAGATACAACTGGCCCTTTGAGGGTAACCATAATGCTGATGCAGCCCAAGATGAAATTGAGTTTGACAATCCAATATTTGAATCTAAGCTCAGCATTTGAAGGGTAGAAAAACAAGAGTGAAGGTTGGGGCCCACAACACCCAAGCATCTCCAGCCCAATCTCTCTCTCTCTCTCTCTCTCCCCCTCCCTCCCTCGCTTGCTCATGCATACACACACTGAGGATATGTATTCTCTGCCAGCAATGGAGAAAGGTGGCCTATATTCCGGCCATGTGTGAGCTCCCCCCCGCCCCAAGAGGGTCCATTTCATGTTGCCATCATCACACAATAGCCTACAGTGTCTGGAACAGTGTTCATGCACTATTACGCTTTTTAAAAAAGTAAGGGTGGGGGAACTAAACTGGAAAAAAAAAGAAGAAGAAAGAAAGGCTGTAGTCTGTGTAAGTCACTTGTAAACAAAGCATGGATTGTTGGAATCTTTTTCTGCACTCCAAGGACAGAAAGCCAACCAGCCATTGAAATGCAATACAGTGTTCCTATGGAAAAACTGCTACTGAATTGTGCCTTTCACTGAGTCAAAGCTCCTTAAGAGCCCAGTCCTTTGGTAATGGTTATAGAAGCTTGGTTCCCCCGAGAGTCTTAGATTTCATTCTTTCTTTTTTCTTAAGACTGTGTTTTGAGGCCCCAAGGCTAGTGGCCATGCTGCCTGGGGAGAGTGAGAACTGTGGCCAGAATATTATGAAAAAAAGAAAAGTAATGCTTTCAGAAGTAAGTTGCTATTTTCCCCTGTAATGTGTTAGTTATTACTTGTTGTTTTAAGAGTAATGTCTTACCAATGGAAAGTAAATATGGATTACTTCTTTAATATATGGTAACAGTTGCAAGAATGTTGTTTGCTCAAACCTGGAAACACACTGAAGCACCAATGACAGAAGAATGGACCATGAAGGTTGCTGAGTTAGCCCAAATGGCCAAACTTAACAACAGGTTTTAAAGGACAAGCCGACAGAAGATTTTTTGAAAGAGTAGAAACTATTCGTCGTGTAGCGGTTTGAGCATTTGACTATGGTCCTGGAGATCAGGGTTTGACTCCCTCCTTGGCTACGCAAACCCACTGAATGACCTTAGGCATGTCACACACTCTCAGCCCCCCAAAAAACCCATTATAGGTTCACCTTAGGGTTGCCATAAGTGAGAAACAACTTGAAGGCACACAACAACAGCAAGTTGGAGATAATAGGATTCAGGTCATAAAGCTTCTTTTGGAATATGCCTTTATCACACTTTTTCTTACCCCTTCAAACCCAATAGTTATAAGTAACTACATTGCTCATAACTTGCTCATCTAAGCTCTGGGGTGGCATTCCTATTGTGTATGCATCCTTCCTATACAAACATGGCACCTATACTGCATACAGATTGCTGTCATTTTTATTGTGGGACCACCAGCCCAGTCAAGGGACTGCAGCTCTCTTCAAAGTCTGTGTTCATTCATGTCTTGAATACTTAATGTGACACAGTTGCTTGTTGGCCCTATTCAGAAGCTGTTTCCATGATGGCAGGGATGTAGAGATGTGGCTCTCCAGATCTTGTGGGACTGCAGTTGCCATCATCCATCACCGTTGGCTATGCTGGCAAGTGTAACAATATCTGGGGGTCTACCCAGATAAGGGTTTCCTACCCTTACAAAACAATCCGGTTTTTTAGTTCTTTAGTGGCTAATATATTCGTTTAATGTGGTAGCATAGTGCTTTAGTTTTAGTTTTTTCTTTTCTTTCAGTTTTCTTTTCCCAAATAAACAATTATTTAAAAAAGATTAATCTCTTGCCAAAAACATAATATTAATATTTTTAAAGTTACACTTAAAACTTAGAAAAAAAGTCACCCCCTCTCCTGAACCAGCCCTCCAACATAAAATTTTAGAAGCAAGAAGAAACGTTATTTGTTCCACTAAAAAAGTAATGGTGTTTTCAGCTACTACATGATTGTCACAAATATGCTGGAAACATAATGGCCAGTACTTGTCAGTGTCAGACACATATGTAAGTTTCCTTACATGTGCACTTGTACTTTTTTGACCACTGGATCTCAGTTCAGTTCATAACTGGAGTGATACAAGTGTAACCATTTTACCAGGGCCTGCATGCTAATGAATAGAGCCATTGCATCAATTAGATTTACCTACTTGTGTCTAGTATAGTTAGAACTAATAACAGGATTCAAGCTTGTCAGGGATTCCAGGCAGGGAACCCTGGGAAAATGATCAGCCCACTGCAAAGATGTTGCATCATGGCCCAGCTGTGGCTAATTGCAAGGTTGCATAAGAAACTGGGGTCGTGTGCAGATGGTAGAGGGAGGTGTGCAAACCTCTACCTGATTGGTTGTAGATATGTATATAACAAAGCAACGCCAGTATGTATTTGTCTGTTGACCAAACCTCGTGCCAGCTTTTGTCCGTCTGTCCTATGTTTTGTATATAACGGAACTTTGCTGCAAGATAAAGTGCCTCCCGTTTGGAAGAAACTCCTCTGTGTGTGAGTATCCTTACTGGGGAACAAGGCTGCTGCTGCTGGCTCGCTGAACTCTGGTTTTTCCGCTGCGTTTCTGTGGGGCTGAAACTCCTATCATCCCCAACAAAGCCATGCAGTTATACATTCTTGGATAGTGCCGGTGCCTTCCATACACTGCTTGATTCACTGGGACTATAGAAACAGCTGCTGTGCACCTTCCACTGCACAATGGCACAATAAGCAAGCACACACTGCCAGGTGCTCAACTGGTTGCACCTTGTTGATATTTCAGCAGAAGTGTGTTGCACCACCATCTACAGCCAGCCCTCTGTATCCATGAGTTCTGCATCCACAGATTCAACCTACTATGGCTCAAAAATATTTGAGAAAAAAAAGCCAAAGAGTAAACTTTGATTTTACCATGCACCAGGCATTATGCTTATGTGTAGGCATCTTCTGCTGTAGCCTCCCAGTATTTTACAGATCCTTAGGTTCTCTCTGGCACTTGTTTGAGTTATTCACCACACAAGGGACACCATTTTACTACACCATTGTATATAATGAGACTTGAGCATTCATGGATTTTGGTATCCATGGAGGTCCAGGAACCAAACCCCAGTAGACACTGAGGGCTCACTGTCTGTCATTACAAGAGTGTAGATTTACACTATGCATGCATGATGGAAGGATCTTAGCCAATGCATTACTGTCAGGCACCAGTTGTAGCCCAACACATCTGGCAGGCATCAAGTAATGATGCCTAAAGGTCATAAAGGCAGGCTTTTGGGGTGTATGGGTAATGGCTAGGAGGAAAAAAAAATCTCAGCAAAAACCTGCATATATAGGTCATTTCCGCATGGGGTATTTGAAATGGTGCAGTCCGTCCTCCAGGGAGGATGTCTGCACCTGGGAGTGGACTGGGTACGGACTATTTAACATAGATCCGCACCTCAGCCCGCTCCAGAATGACCCCAAGTGGTCGTCCAGCGTGCTTTTGAAAAACCTGTTTCTTGCGGTTTTTCAAAAGCACGGAGTGTGCCAGTGCGAGCCTGCTCCCTTGTGCAGATTTGCAGGCTCGCACCAATGTGAGCCTGCGATCTGCTGGGGGTGGGCTTTAGGCTGGCGAGCTTCAGCAGTTGGTTGAGACCCTCGACCAACTGGAAGCCGCCATTTTTGACACCGGAGCAGCGCAGAGCGATGAGCACGCACTGCTCCGGAGCAGCCTGGACCGGACCGGGGAGCCATAAGACCCGGTAAGTAGCGGCACGGGGCGATTCCCTCGCCCCATGCAGAAATGGCCATAGTTTTGCAATTGTTCTTCTTGACTTTTTCACCCTCTTAAATGTAAAGCAACTGCAGGTGGCTTAATCAAAGAACAGGGAATACGTGGGGAAGAAAAGTAAAGAGTTCTTTAACCTTTTCCCTTCCAGCTCTTCTTTTGTGCTCAACATTGCTGAATACTCAGTGGGTGAGAAAGTGACATTCCCTTTCCCTGAAGCGATGGGAAGAACTTTGGAGAAGCCTCCAAATTCTTTCTCACCCAGTGGCCTTTCCTTCATTGAGGACCTTTTCACACTACCCAGTTACAGCATTATGATTCCACTTGACTGCCATGACTGCCTCCTATGGAATCCTGGGATTTGTAGTTTGGTGGGGCACTAGAGCTCTCTAGCTGAGAATTCTAAATACCCCTCCCTAAAAGATTAATCCCAGAATTCCATAGGATGTTTCCATGGCAGTTAAAGTGAAATCAAAGTGCTATAATTGGGGAGTATGACAGTGTACTAAATTTACCTGTGCTGCTTTCATTAAGAACAACACCAGGCCTCCACATTTCACAGCTGAAAACTAGGACATATGTGGCCAACCAACATGAGAGTGTGGTTAAGATGGCCAAAGTTATTAACGAGAGAGAACAGAAAAGCTAGGACAGGCTGCAGTAGTTTGCTTTTGCCTGAGAATACTCCATCTTTTGCCCTCTCTCCCTGTTGAGTCCAAACTACTGCACTTTTAACTGTCGGTAGCAATGGAAGTAAGCTGAAGACAAAGGGGGAAGTGGGAAGAGGAGAGGAGAAACTGAGACATTTTACAAGCAGCTGAAACAGTGGGATGACAGACTGTTAGTTTGGACTGCCCCTCCCAAACTGGGACAGTTGGATGGTATGCAACACCACAAGGTATCTGGTGCAAATTTACTATGCAATTAAGTAGCGGAAATAAAAACAAAATTTCATATCTCTACCATGCAAGCAGTATTGCTTCCACAGCCTTCAAAATGCTTCACCTTTCCTCATGATTAAGCAAGTATGTGTATAACACTCCACCCTAAATACCCTAAAGGCACCACATCACAGCTGATGGGAGCTAAGCTGGGTCAATCCTGGTTAGTACCTGGATGGGAGATGGCCAACAAATACCAGGTACTGTTAGCTATATTTCAGAAGAAAGCAATTGTAAACCCACCGTGAGTATTCCTTGCTAAGAAAACCCTATGAAATTAATGGGATCACTTAAGTCAACAGGCAACTCGAAAACACATATACACATATGTGTATAACTCCTGAGTTTGTGTAATTCAACATCATCACCAATTTCTTGGAAACCCTTTTCTAAAACAAGACTAAGCCTGCTTTACTGTACGGAATCAGTTTTACTATCAGTCGGAATTTAGGTTTTCAGGGCAGAACTGTGTTCTTCTCTATTAAAATGCAGAAGATATGCCATTCTGTACACAAGCTGAGCATTCAAGACTTGGGGAGGAACTGTAACTCAACAGGAAGAGCACTTGCTTTATATGTAAAGCACCTGGCCTCTCCCATTAAAAGAATCAGATAGCATGGGATGCGGAAAGACTTCTGCTAAAATTGGAAAAGTTGCTGCAAGTCAGAGTAACTAGCTCTGGGATAGATTTTATTCTTGTTTATTCGGCAAATTTATTCAGATGGGCAAGAATTCTCCAACTATGACAGTTACTGGCTATGGAGGCTTGGGGATTATGGGAGCTGTAGTCCAAAAAAAGGGAGCTTTCCCCAGCTCTATCTGGACTGCCTTCAGATAGAGGGCTCTTAGTACTCCCAATCAAAAGAGGCTTTGCAGCTAACCTGCCTTTTCTTCTTATTTTCTATGACTGGGGTAGCTGAGGTAGAAGAAGGCATCAGTCATGATAAAACACTGAGTTATTTCTTAAAATATCATGCTCTTTATCATGGGATCCCAGGGTGGTGTACTATATAATCGATTTAACCAATTTACAAACATGTGATAATACTGTTAAAACAGTATTGATTATGATAATAATGATAATATTGTTTGTATCGTAGGCAGCCAGTGCACGGTAGTGATCTGAGTGTTGGACCAGGACACTGGATAACCAGGGTTCATCTCTACTTGGCCATGAAGGTACAAAACAACAACAACTCTATGTAAAATTCTGTGATTAAGGCAGGGTGACTACATCGTAAACATCTCATCTGGAAGCCTTCTCTTGGTAGAAGGTGATTTCTTAAGATTCACCTGCCTACAAATTAAAAGATACACAATGCATACAAAGCAAGACCTTCTGACAAATCTTCTGCGTGGAACATCAAAGCCCAAAATAGAAGCACAGACGGGATGTTTTCAGTGCATCCTACAGATTGTACTAGAATAAACAGCTTCATTCCCTTTTGCCTCCTTCACCCAATGTGCATCATTCTGAAATCTGTTGCTTTAGAAAGTAAAATAAAAGAAGAACTCTGTTCAGTGCCCTTCAAAAATGTGTTCTGCACTTTCCAAACACTGACTATATTTGGTCATTACCAGAATCCTAAATAGTATAGCTTTTGGTACATTAACAACAGCAACAGCAACAAAATAATTTTTAAAATCAAACAAATTAAAATGAGCTTACTTAGTAAGTGTAGCAATATGGACATTGAACTGGAAGGAAACAAAACATGGAAATGGATTGGTGTAGCTGCCCCTAAATCAAGACAGGTCCGGTAATCTATCCAGCCTCAGACTGAATTAACTTCTATAGCACCCTCAACATACCTGACCTGGTCAGATTTTAGAAGCTATGCAGTACTGGGCCTGATCAGTGTTTGGATAGGATACAACCAATGAAGACCAGGGATCACCAGGTAGAGCTAGAACATAATCCTCTCTAAAACTCTGGAGATATTCTGCAAATCAGAGCTCACAATATGAGGTTAGATGACCGGTCTGATGCAATGAAAGGCAGCTTTCTGTGTCCCTGTACCTCATCTGACTGGGAACAACACAAGGTCTCAAAGAATGAACTTTCCCAGTATCAGTAGGGCTATGTGAGATTTTGGAAACAGAAATGCCACGAGTCAAACCTAGAATTTTCTGCATGCTGTAGATCCCTATCAAATTCAACCTGCATGCTGTAGATTCCTATCTCATTCAATCTGAATTCTGCAGAGGAAGCTGCCTTATGCTCCACCTAATTTGTTGCTGTTCTGTGCCTTAAAGTTGTTTCTAACTTAGCAACCTGAAGGTGAAGCTACCACAGGGTTTTCCTCCCAAGATTTGTTCAGAGGAGATTTGCACTGCCTTCCTCTGAAGCTGAGAGCATGTGACTTGCCCAAAGCCATCTAGTAGATTTCCATGACTGAGCAGGGATTTGAACCCTGGTCTC
Source organism: Cyclura pinguis (assembly GCA_030412105.1). Lineage (NCBI taxonomy): Eukaryota > Metazoa > Chordata > Lepidosauria > Squamata > Iguanidae > Cyclura > Cyclura pinguis. Next base: position 271,498,056 of record CM059601.1, on the reverse strand, counting down.
CCAGGGTTCTAATCTAATTCACTCCCTACATCTAGCCACTAGGTCCAAACAGACAGTAATGCCTCAGCCAGATATTTCACATTACTTATTACTGGCTCCTTTTTAATAAAAATGTGGAGATGTCAGAGCTTTGAACCATTCAAAGGCAAGGCTGCGCAGGTAACAACATCCTGTTGGATCAAGATGCAAGCTTCAGCAATAAGGGTTTTGGCACCAGACAGCAGATACTACACAGTTCTTGGGTAAGGAGCACCTTCAAGGTTCTTTAAAGTGGAGCCATGGCTCAGCAGCAAAGCAAATGCACAATTTAAAGGTTCAAGCCCTAACATCTTCATATTTCTGTTTTAAAAAGAAGCAAGTAATGTGAAATGTCTCTGGCTTAGATCCCAGACAGCAGCAGCTGCTGGTTAAGACAGACATCATCAGCTATTTGGATCTAAAGGTTAAATGTAATATAAGGGAATCTTCCTAACAGAACCCAGGAAAGTTACTTTTTTGGACCAGAACTGAGAGAATACCCCAACAACTATGGCCAGCTAGAAGATTTTGGGAGTGCAGTCCAAAAAAAAAAAAAGACTTTCCCAAATTCCTTTGCATTTATTTTCCAAGGATGGATCAGTCCCACAACTAGAGGCAGAAGACAAAACCATCCAGATATTCCAGTAAGTGGGTTGGATTGAGACTCAGCCATTCTTAAAAACAGTGGAATCAATGAGGCTTAAGCCAGTCCTGATGACTAAAATAAGTCGCATTTATTTCAGTGGGTTTATTTGAAGTGAGTAACACTATCTGGATACAACTGACTATATGTCTGGACAATCACCTTTTCCCCAGCATAAGACAGGAAGGGTTTGTCTCCATGTTATAAAAGATTGGAGGTGCTGAGGTCAATGAGATTTAAACTAATAGTGATAACTAATGTAGTCCCATTTATTCCAACAGGTTTACTTGAAGTGTGTAACGCTATGTGGATCCAACTGACTATACACCTAGGTGATTGCTTTTTCCCAACACAAGATTCAAATTATAAAAATGATATAGGAAGGAAGAAAGGAAGGAGGGGTAAAGAAGCAGTCTTGTGGCATCTTAAGATTGACAGATTTATTTTAGCATGAGCTTTCATGGATTGCAATCTTTTTTTTTTTGCTTGTTTGTTATATTTGTATGCCACTTTTCTCCCAGAATGGGGCCCAAGGCAGCTTCCAACATTAGATTAAAATATAAAAACATTTAGAACAATTAAAAGCATATAAAATCATAAAATCTATCTGCTCAGATGAAACTGAAGGACTACAATATTCAAGCCATGTGTGTACAGTTAACTGAGGCAAGGTTGTCAGACTGAAAACTGGACAGTGCTTCTACGTCTTTAATGATTGTGTTCTGTGTGCCTTCAAATTGTTTCTAACCTATGACGAGCCTAAGGTGAACCTGAGAGTCATTGAATATGACCCTGGGACCACCGAAACCTACTGGGTGACCTTGGGTGCCATCATGCACTCTCAGCCCCCAGAAAACCCTGTGATAGGTTTGCTGTAAGTTAGAAATGACTTGAAGGCACATAACCAGTACAAAAAGAAGGCGAACCTATCACAAGAAGAGAGGTGCTGCTTGTTACCTGGTTATGTGACAAGCAACACCTACTGAAATTCCTTCTTCTATACAACCAGTAAAGGTATAGGAGTTATTTCCAATTTTCAGTCTGGCAACGCATATAGTTACAGACATGATGAAACAAGATGAAATGAGAGGGTTAAAGAAGGACAATTGCATTGTTGTTATTTTCCCCAGGCACTCATTGGAGGGCTATAAGAACAGAAGTGCAGTTCAGCATATCCAGATGCACCACACTGGAGAAGGAATGACATAGCATCTATGTACAGGACCAGATCTTGTTGTTGTGATACACCATCAAGTCACATCTGACTTGCTGCTACTCCATCCTAGGGTTTTCTTAGCAAGACATAGAATCATAGAGTTGGAAGAGACCACAGGGGCCATCCAGTCCAACCCCCTGCCATGCAAGAACCCACATCAAAGCATTCCCGACAGATGGCCATCCAGCCTCTGCTTAAAACCTCCAAAGGAGGAGACTCTACCACACTTCAAGGCAGCATATTCCACTGGTGAACAGCTCTGACCATCAGGAAGTTCTCCCTGAGGTTTAGGTAGAATCTTTTTCCTGCAGTTTGAATCCATTGCTCCTTGTCTTAGTCTCTGGAGCAGCAGAAAACAAGCCCGCTCCCTCCTTAACATGACATCTCTTCAAATATTTAAACATGGCTATCATGTCCTCTCTTAACCTTCTCTTCTGCAGACTAAACATACCCAGCTCCCTAAGCTGCTCCTCATAGGGCATGGCTTCCAGACCCTTCACCATTTTGGTCGCCCTCCTCTGGAAACGTTCCAGCTTGTCAATATCCTTCTTGAAATGAAGTGCCCAGAACTGGACACAGTATTCCAGATGAGGTCCAACCAAAGCAGAATAGAGTGGTACCATTACCTCCCTCGATCTAAACACCATATTTCTATTGATGCAACCAAGAATCGGGTTGGCTTTCTTGGCTGCCGCATCACACTGCTGATTCATGTTCAGCTTGTGGTCCACCAAGACTCCTAGATCCCTTTCACATGTACTGTTATCCAGCCACATTCCCCCATCCTATATTTGTGCCTTCCATTTTTGATGCCTAAGACCTTACATTTCTCTCTGTTGAAATTCATTTTCGTTGGCTTTGGCCCAGCTCTCCAATCTGTCAAGATCATTTTGAATTTTTATCCTGTCCTCTGGGTGTATTAGCAACCCCTCCCAAATTGGTGTGATCTGCAAATTTGATCAGCATGCCCTCTACTCCTTCATCCAAGTCACTGATGAAGATGTTGAACAGCACCGGCCCCAGGGCAGAAAATTTGTATTCACAGATTTTCTACAGCCTTCCTCTGAAGCTGAGAGGGTGTGACTTGCCCAAGGTCACCCAGTGAGTTTCTATGACTAAGCAGGAATTTGAACCCAGGTCGCCCGGAATCCTAGTCCAACAAACAACGACACTCACTCCCTCCAGGCCCTGAGCATCTTTTTAATTCTCTGAAAGAGCCTCTCCTCTCACACAGGAGGTGTGCTGAGCACCTCGCTTCTCACTGAAGGAATACAGATTTCGCCCCCTCACGTTTCCCTGCAATTTCGGGGAGGGGGGAATCGCTGAGAGCCGGAAAGCTACGAAACCCTCCCCTCCATTCCCGTCTTTCCTGTTGCTGGGGGGGGGGCCGAGGGGGCGACTAAGGGGAACGTCCAGAGACTCCGTTACCTGGAGAGAGAATCCATGCTGGGCTGGCGGGTGGCCGCGGGCGCCTGCTTGGAGGCGAGGCTCTCGCAGCTGGAACTCTTCTCCATGGTGGGAGCCCTTCAGGGAGAGGGAGAGGGGGAAAAAAGCGGGAAAGAGCCGCTGAGGGGAGAAAGACGAGGCGGCGGCGGCGGCGGCTGTCAAAGGAGTGGAGAGCCGAGAGTGGGACAGGAAGCTGCCATGTTTAGCCCACAGTGCAGTGCGCAAGGCGGGGAGGTGATGCTCCGGCGTCCCTCCTCCGCCGCCGCCGCCGCCGCTGGAGGAGGCTGTCCGCGGGAGGCGGCGGCAAGGGCGGCTCCGTCCCGCGCTCCTCCGCGCCGGGGGGAAAGTGGGAGGGAGGCGGGGAAGGAAGATCCCTCCAGGATCCAGGATTCTTCATCTGTGGTCCATTCATGGACGCTCAAGGGTGCCCTGGATGGAGGTCGGGGGGCCCATGACTGTGGCCGTTTCTGCACTAGGCTGTTACAGTGCTCTTGTTCCACTTTCAATCTCCTGTGGAATCCTGGGGTTTGCAGTCCAGGGAGCGGCCTTTAGAATTCTCTGTTCTTTGGCCTCAGTAAACTGCAAACCCCAGAATTTCACAGGATGTTGAAAGTGGAATCGTAACACTATAACAGTGCAGTGTGGAAATGGCCATAGGGTTGCCTGAGTGAAAACAAGAGACAGGGCCTGTACCTTTGACAGTCGGTTAAAAGCGGGAATTTCAGAAGGTGGTGCTTGCTCCCTGGTTGTGTGTAAAGTAATACCTGCTGAAATTCCCCCTTCTACCCAACCCATAAAGGTGCTGGAACTGTTTCCAGTGTTTGGTCTGGTAACCCTACATGGCAACTTGGCAACAGGAGATTTAAGTTCCAAAAGTGAGTCATCTTCCCAATACTATGGTGCCACACCAATATACCTGATCTGGTCTAAATGCAGAAGCTACACTGGGTCAGGCCTGGTTTAGTACTTCTGGGGGAGACCATTGTGGAGGTTTGGACTAGGAAAGACTCTGGCCCAAAAGCTTTGTCTACTGGAGTAGGTGGACCAACAATCCGACTCACTAAAAAGTAGCTTCTTATGCCCGTTGAACTTCCATTTGCCTTGCAGCTGTTAAAAAGACAGGGCAAAGAGTGCATCGAGCATCAAAGGGTCCCATTGCTCCCAGTTGTGTGGCTATTCTGTGCATTTAGTCTTAACAGGTTTTCTCTGATTTAAACAAAAAGGGAAGCAACCACAGCAAAAGGTAAAGGCTATAAAAGGTTTTCATTTGAGGCTAGAATGAAATTGCAAATCTTGCAAGAACCCCAAGAATCATTCTTGCGAGAAGAGCAGTGCTTCCAGACAATTGGATGACTCTGAGCACTATCACTGCTAGTCCAAGAGATTTTGTTACCTGAGGCCAAGAACAAGATGGCATCTCTGCCCATTTATGCCACTGAACTGGTAGGGGAATCCTTCTTCAAAACTGGTAATGGGAGGAGAGCAATATGGCCTAGGGAGTGCAGAGCAAACTTTTCTACGGCATGCTCCAGTCTCCTCCAACACCTTCCAGGCACCTCCCGGCATCTATCACCAGAGGCAACTGCTTCACACACTCTAATGGCAGGGCCAGCTGTGAGCACTAGGGCTCAAAAGACATTGTACAGCCATTCCGTCTTTCTCTTGTTGGGATGCTTCAAGATGAGATTTTCTACTGAGCAATCATACTGACTTGTTCATGGGTTTCTCATGGATCCATACGACGTCAACCATTTGCTGCCCTCCTGAGTTTTCCTGTTATATCAATTGCCCTTTTTTCTCACCAAAGAAAGGGGTGACTGGGTTTCTCAAAGACCTACCAATGTCATCCTCTGCAGCACCAGAGGGTAAGAACAGGTCTAATGGTTTTAAAGTACAGGAGGGCAGATTTCAATTGAATATTAGAAGGAACTACTTGATGGTAAGAGCTGTTTAATAATGGAACCAGTTATCTAGAGAGGCCATGGAATTTCTTTCCCTGGACATTTTCAGAAAGAGGCTAGATAGCTATCTGCTGGGGTGCTATAGCTGTATTTCCCACATTGAGAAGGGGGTTGGAATCGATGCTCTGTGGGGCCCTTTCTACTCTTATGATTCTGTGATTCTTCCGTTTATGACTCCTTTGTTTTTTCACTGTTTCTTCTATATTCTTCTTACTGGGAAAAAAATCTGTAAAGAAGAAAAGGGTGGAATAGTTCCTGCATACTGCTTTCTAACTGGTAGCATGAAATGTCCAACGTCCAGTAAGAAAAGTTTTAAAAACCAAAAACAAAATAGTTGCAAAATATATTAGTTGTGAGCCCTCTCTAATTGTAAGCCTTCTCCTGTAGTGGAAGCTGTATTGTTTTTTTCCCCTTTCTCTTTTTTTTCTAAAGAATGGAAGCCACAGGAAATCAAAGAAAAGTTGAAAAGGGAACGAGATGGTCTAGACAGCCCTCAGACAATGACAAATGGACAGCGTTTCCCATAAAATTCCATGAATGTGGCAGTGTTGACTGCACAGTTAAAAGTTTCAGCCCTTATCAGTTTCTGGTCAGGAAAGAGTTTCCAGAAAGTAGCCATGTTATCTTCTGCAGGAAAACCAATAAAGCATCTTATAAAAGACCACCACAAAAATTGCTGGTGACATACGCTGGTATCGATAGAATCACATAGGTAGCTGCACTTTTTAGGATGTTACACAAGGGTCATATCCTGATTGTAGTTGTATAACCAGAGTTTCACCAGTGTAACTGTTGAACAAGTTGTTGCACTCTTCCAGGTGCTAAGTAAGTGTGCCCCAGTGCACTTTGTGGGCTTACTCACTGTTGACCAATAGGAGTATGCATTATGAGTATGCAGTATGATATAAATTGTATGGTGGATTGTGCAGTGGTGTAATTCAGCATATCACACTCCTCAACTGTCCCAGCTGGGATAGTCCTGATTAATTGTCTTGCCATTCCACTTTTTCAGATGTTTTCTTTTTCAAAAAGAAAAATTCCACTTGCCATTCCACTTTTTTAAAATGTTCCAGTTTCCTTCTCCTTCTCCCACATTCCCCCTTCATCCTCAGCTTACATAATTTGCTGCAAACTAAGTTCAACGTGCAAAAGTAGTTTGCACTCAGCAGGGGTGGAATCTGTCATTTCCCAATAGGCTCAGGCAAAAGCAAATCCCTGCAGCTTTTCCTAGCTTGTTTGTTCTTCTTCATTACTAACTTTTGCCATCTTAAGCACACTCTGTTGTTGCTTGCCCTTATGTGTCCTGGTTTTCATCTGTGAAATGTTGGAGGGTATAGTATATGGGTGGCATAGTACACCTACATAGTTTCAAGTTACACTGGCATAACTTGAAATTATGCAAACCTTCTGTTGAATCTTGCCCTTATGTTTTTATACTGGCTTAATTTTTTATGGGTTAATACTGGCTTCAGTCAACAAAGCTAATGCCACAAAAGCTTGTACAATAACAAATCTCATGAAGAACTACTACTATTAAGCATATGCATAGCACTGATAAGGGAGGGTTCACTATCATGGGAGCATTTTACTGTGTTCAGCCAAACACGGTTACAGAGCCTTCTTCAGACATTTGTGATCAGTGCACGAAAGCAGATTGCAATTAATTTTGGTTGCTCAGGAACATTAAGGGAGGGCTTACGCATCACCCACATTTCTTTCTCCAGTTTTAGCCCTAGTCATGTTCAGGCCAATGCCTGGACAGGGCTTCTGAGTCTGGTAGTGCCTTAAAGGCAAATTCATTTGTAACGCTATCAATCTTTTAGGAACTTCATTGGACATACCTGATGATGGGGAGTCTCATTATCAGTGAAGGCTGATGCTGTAATAAATGCATTCATCTTTGAGCTTCTACAACGCACTTTCGTTTTTCAGTAGCAGACTAATACAGTGACACCCCTGACGGTTGTTAGCAAACAACGACAGACATTCATGTGTTCTGTTCGGTCAGAGAGACTGGTATTTCCTTGTATTCATCTTCTCTATCAGCAGAACAGGAAAAGGGGAGGGAGGGTGGCATGGAGCTTATAGGACAAGGGGTTTTTAAATGCAACGATTTAGGCCAAAGCCATAACATGGAATTTAGCTAGATGAGCAGCTGCCTTCTATTTTTATATTAATTATCATGATATTTTATTATATCTTTTAAAAATTGTACGCTGCCATGGGAGAGTTTGCCTTGAGAAGTGATAAGTCTGTTTATCGAAAATTATTATAGTATAGGTAATATAGGAAGCTGCCTTACACTGACCCAGATTGTTACTCCATCTAGTTGTGTATTCACAACTCTGATTAGCAAAAGGTCTGCAGGTTGCAGGATTCTTTTCTGGTCCTACTCCTAGCATTTGGTGTTTTCCCATCCAAGAGTTAATCATGTCTGACCCTGCCTAACTTCTGAAATCAGAAGAGATCAAGTCTGTTCCGTGTGAAATGGTGGTTAAACATTTAGCTTTGAGGTCTCCTCTTCGATGGATAATGGCAGAATGGTCCAAACCTCTGAAGATGATTTTATATTTTATCTGGTGCTTACCATCTTTAGTTTCAGTATCTAATTTTTGTATATTGGTTTTCTACTACTTTATTTTATGGTTGGTTCTCATTTTATTCTAATGGCTTTTGGCTACATACAACAAATATGCTGTTATTAAACTATCCATAAGGCCATACCATACAGGAGACTGAAATAAAAGTTCATGTGGGGAGGAGGGGTGCAGAATTCTGATGTGGGAGGGCAATGCTCTCCTTTATCCCATTTTTTTATTATACCTTTTTCTGTCCCACATTTCACTCCTCCATATCAAGAAACCCCTGTGATAGGGTTACCATACGTCAGAAACACCTTGAAAGCACACAGCAACAAATCACATTTCAGAAGTTACTATTTCAGGTTATTGAGATGAGATAGCATTGTAATGGGGAAAAAAAAAAACCACTTCCATGATTATCCCCTTTCTCCTCTCCTTAGGTGCCCTGGATCATAGGGTAATGCTGTACAGAACTTGTAACTTCTGCCCCTAGTAAGATAACATAGCCCTGTGTTGTCATTTATAGTATGAGAGACAGCTTTGATTACCATGGACCGAGGATACCATACACTTGTGCAGGGTTGGTTAATTTTCTGTGGCATTGGTTCAACCTCAGTCTTCCTCTCTGAACATAAAAGCTGGAGATGGGGGAACCTTTGGATCTTCAGATGTTTTTAGATCAGAGTTCTCATTGCCCCTGTTTATTAGCCACACTGTCTGGGTCAAATGAGAATTGGAGTCCAACAATATCTGGTGGGCCATAGGCCCCCCTCTCTGCTATAACCAAATCAAATGAGTTCGTGGAGTGATCTGATGGCAGCTATGCTTAGACACAGAGACCTATTCAAATGACATAATGGTGGTGTCCATGTATAATGGGATGAGTAGGGTGTGAAGCACTGCAGTGGCATGGCCTCCAACCCCTGCAGAAATTCAACCAGGTACTTGTACAGAAGGACCAGACTTAAAATCCAGCATCTTCTTTTAATTAATAAAAAGAATATTAAAAAAAATCCAGCATCTTCTGACAGAGCTGGAAATCCTGGGGCCGATGGAAGCTGAGGTTCCCACGATATTTAGAAGGTTTTGCCGCCGCCCCCCGCCTATTTAGATATTCTAGACATCCATCCAGCATAACTGGATATGCAAACAAGCCCTTCAATTCTGCTCAAGAAAACATAGGAAAGTTACTTTTTGGACCACAACTTCCAGAATCCACTAGCTCCCAGGCTGGGGCATTCCAGGACTTGTGGTTTTAAAAGGAATTGCCCCAAACTGTTATGAAACCAACATTGGGCAGATGTGATCTGCTAATGAAATCAAACGTGAAAATGTGTGAGAATAGTTCAGTTTAAATTTGTAAAACACCAGTAGATTTCCAAGGTATGATCTGCTTTCAACACAATGAGCAATGCACACAAATTTGAAAAAAAGAAACCAGCAAAATCTGGTAATTTTGCAAAACTAGTGTTTGAAGTATTAGTACGAACCTATAGGTTAAGACTTCCTTTTTTTAAAAAAAATCAAAATTCTCTTCCTGCCTTATAAGCCACTGGTAAAATATCAGGCTCAAAATCATGAAAACAATTCCATATAAATATAACCCCTAACAACAGCCTCATATATTGAGATACAAAAGGTAAGCAATTATTTTTGTTCTTTGGCTATACAAAATACAAAGTTTGGACAGTACATTTTTATTTCACATATGTATAAATATAACCCAAAGAATATGATACCAGTATTCCTACCAAAATATTACATTTTTGTACAAAAGTTTACAAAAACAGTTTGATATATATTTACAAGCCAATACTGAGAAATGCTCCTGATTCAATAATGCAAAAATAAGGGCAGTGCATTTAACCATAATGGTAAAAAAAACAAAAGAGAGAAGAAGATATATAATGTTATGAAAAGTGTAGGATTTGTTTTTGTTTCAAAAGATATACTCGCACACCAGCTTTGCCACATTTTGGTCACACAGTCATAATTAGAGGGCAACACTGTTTGCACATGGTGTGCTGAAATAAACACATGATGCACAAAACCATGGCTCTTACATAGAGTTGGAAAAAGTTACTTCTTTTGAACTAATGTCTGGAATTCTGGCTGAGGATTCTGGGACTTGAAACCCAAACCAGCAATGCTTCCAAGCTCTGCTCTTGCACAACTTTGGTATATGTTAGTAGCATAGGCTAGGAATTGCTAGAACTTATGCCCAAGGGGACAGCATTAGCATCTGGCATCCTCATATGACAAAGCCAGACTAAGACCTTTTTTCTGTCCAAGGAGAGGATTCTTCCATACTGGTGAAAGGACAGAATCCTCTTCTGCATCTGAGTGTGGCAGGTCACTTTACAACTGAGGTGAGGAAAATGCACCCCCAACCTTTTTCATATGGCCCCAAGGCACCCTGAAGTCCTTGCATGCCTAAAAGTTACAAACGGGGGGTAGTGAAAAAGCACCCTGAAGATATCCAAATCCCTAGAAAAAAAAAGGGTGCTCCATCTGACCATCCTTGAAAAAATGGCAAAAAATGGCCAATCGGTGGCCAAAATTAGGAAACAGAAGTGACACAGTATCACTGCTGGGTCACTTCGGATATGTCCATAAAGCCTACTGGTGGTGGTGGTCATGAAATTGACCCCAGCTTACTCTGTAATTGCCCAGTTCTGGTTTTGGACACCTGGTCATGCCATATGGTACATCTCTTTGTATTCCACTGTAGGGCAATGGTGTGTTTGTGGGGGGGCAGTCGGGTGGAACAGCCAAGGAATTGCCATAGCTGCCCCTCAGCATCTGTCACAATAAAGCATTTGTCTCATTCTGTTTAATGATAGAGTTGGACCTCTTCTGTTCACTACATGGCTGGGTTTACATTTTGCAGCTGACAACTGGGGGTCCTTTCAGATTATACAACTATAGTACTATGATTTCACTTTAACTGCCATGGTTGCATCCTATGGAATCATCTGTTTTGCAAGAAAGCTCTTTGGCTGAGAATTCCAAATGCAACCACCCCTCAACTACAAAGCCGAGGAGTCTATTAGAAGTTGCCATGGCAAATGAAGCAGAATTATAGCATCATGAATGTGTAGTATGAAAGGGCCCCAGGATAGAATGAATATTCAGTCATCCCCTCACTCCTCTTGTTGCCACGTCCAAAGCTGAAGCAAAAATCACCGTCACATCAACTGACTGTCCTGTACAGGACTGTCAGCTTCCTGAATGGGTCCTCAGGGAAGGCTTGGTGAGAGGTGAAAGGTGTAACTAGGGCAACTGCCTGTGTTGTGTTTGGATTCCCCTTCTGAAAACTCTGGTGCTGAAGACCCAGGTCTTTGAGAAGCTAGTTGCCTTGTTTCTTCATTTGGTTTTGGTGGTAACAGCAGTGGGGAGAGAGAAGGGAAGGAACAGAGGTGCATCTAGGATGGGGCATGCAGGGCATGTGCCCTGGGCACCAATGCTTGGCAGAGGAGCGCAAAAAAGCCATGCATGTATGGATGGAGGGTGGGGGCAGGGGCAAGATGGTAGGGGTGCAACTTCCATGCTTAACTTAGGTGCTGTTTATGCTAGCTATGCCACTGGGAAGGAAGGAAGGAAAGAGTGAATGAGGGAAAAGAGAGCACATACTTGCTCTAGTGCATGGCAAGTGCACAGAAGACCATTTGTGCCTCTTCACTACTGCTGTTGCTTTGCTTCCTGAACTTTCTTCCCCCATTGGACCTTCATCTTTTCCTTTTTTATCTTCACTTTTCTGGGGAATGAGTGTGAAGCCATTCCCTCATGTCTGTAGGTAAAGCACCTGCCCTCCAACATTTCACTGATAAAAACCCAAAATGCATGTGGCCGAACGCTGTAGTGTGGTCAAGATGACTGAAATTATTAATGGGAAAGAGGCTGCAACCATGCACTTTTGCTTGAGCCTACTGAGAAGTGCAACATTCTGCCTCATCAACCATTGAGTTTACTGAATACAAGCTTAACTTTTGCACTTTGAACTCAGTTTGCAGCAGCTGAAGTAAGCTGAGGGCAAAGAGCAAATGTGGGAGGAGGTGGGGAAACTGGGTCATTTTAAAAGCAGCTAAACAAGTGGGATGACAGAAGATTAAGTGAGACTATCCCTGACAAATCAGACAAATTGGGACAGTATGAAAGCAAAGCTGCGGGGGGAGAAGAAGGTTGGAGTAGCGGATCTGCAGCAGTGCTGGGAATTAGCCTTAAGAGCTACTGCTTCTGCTCCTGCCGTTAGGGACCTGAAGAAAAATTTCACAGATGGGGAGGAAGAATTCTTATGGGATGGCAGTGCTTTCATCCCCTGCAGCTTCACCTCTGCAGCAAGGCTTTGGATTCTCAATCCTCAAACAGCAGCATCTCCTAAAACATCTCTCACACTGAAGCAGAGCAAGCTTGGGAAAAATGAGGGGTGGGTTTTTGTCTTGGGCTAAACCAATGTCTCACAAGTACCCTGTTCTTAATTCTTAGCATATGCCCATCCTCCTGAGCCACCATTTCTCACCTGGTTATGACTGGTGGATCTCAAGTGTCTAGTAAAAAACAACAACCCCATAAGCCTAAAGGTCACCCACTTCTGATCCCTAGCATTTGAAAAATGGGATGTGTGCTAAGTGGTGGAAGGATGGAATGATGGACAATCAGAAATGCTAAAACACCATGGTGTCTATCACTCTGTGTTCTTTGAAGACAGGGAGATGGAGACCTATGGCTTGAATTCATTTAGGGACTCACATCTTTGTAAGTGGACTTAACATCTGTGGGAAATAGAACTGAGCAGGTTTGCAATGTTTGTGTTTCGTTAGGGGCTACTATCATGTTACTATGTATGGAAAGTCCAGCAAAGTGACTATCTTGCAAGTCAGGACCTGACATACATTACATCTTGATGCACATCAGGACAGTCTTGGGCATCTTCACAATTCACTAACAGGGTTCCTTTGAGCTCTGCTACATAACTAAGTATGCATAAGCTTATGCAACGTAGACCATGACAGAGCATTCTGACCTATGTTTCTTTAACTCCACACTTCCACCAATATGAGCAGAACTTTGAGAAGTTTCTTTTTAGGACAACAACTCCTAAAATTCTCCAGCCACTATGGAAAAAAAATCTCTATCTCTTTCTCTCTGCATGTAAGGAGACAACTGAAGTTCCTTGATGAAACATGCACTAAGTTGAAAGGCACAAAGGAATCCCAGATGTATCCCAATAATCAATTAATTAAAATATGTCCTATATTCTGCTCTATGTCCAAAGATCTCTAGGGGCAGAATACAATAAAATGCTGAAAACACAGTGCGATCCCCTAGACTTCAGCTAGACAAAGGGGCTAGCAAAAGAAAACCACATAAACAAGGATCCAGGAACCAGCAAGTTTTCAGAACATGAAATTATGGACAGGAAAAAAACCGTGTGAGGGTGGATGGCTGTTGTGGCAACAGTGGTGTGAAATGGCTATTACTTATTTTCTTGGAACTGACTATTCATATCCGAGGGTGAAAGCCTCTAGTCCCCAAAGAATTTGGTATACAGCATTAGTTCTCCTATAAGGAGTAGGCTAAGGATGAGATGGGATGGCAGTGAAGCCACATAACAAACAGATACCTAGAATGGAGGGACTGGATTTTGGATGCTGTTTTATATTGAGTCAGCCTGTTGATACATCTAGCTCACGACAATGTAGACCAGGGGTGAAGAAGGTGTGACCCTCCAGGAATTGTGGGTCTGGCACTCTCTTGTTCCCTCAACACATTGGGTACACTGGCTAGGTTTGATAGGAGTTGCAGCCCCAAATCTCTGGAGAACCACATGACTCCCATCACTGATCAAGCTTGACTGGTAGTGGCTGTCCAGTGTTTCAGGCAGGAATCTTTCTCAGTTCTACTTGGAGAGAATGGGAGAAGAACCTGGGGCCTTTTGCATGCAAACATGTGCTCCATCATAGAGCAAAAGCTTTTTGCTCATGTCTAGTGCTTACCCCTGAGAAATCCAAAGGAGTTTCTGGCTGAATGTTCTGCCTCCCCTGCCCCCCTTCACTGCTCCAGATATGTCTTTGTACATAGATATACTCTCCTTTCTCTCTCAATCCACCTATGAGTAGAAGAGCAAATATATATCTTATGCAATGGACATTTCCTCCTGAGTTTCCACTCAGCTTTACAGATGTAAATATTATTTGGGACTGAGAAAGAAGATTTTGTGCTAAGAAGGATGTAGCAAACTCTTTGATTGGTTTCCCAGTGTAAACCACTAACAGCCCCTTTCAGCATTCAAAGAGCTGTGGTTGGATCCATGCTAGAGATGCCTATCTTCACTTATTTCATTCTTGTATGTCAGAAAAAAAATACTACCAAAAGTTTTCTTCCCATGGGGTCAGATTACAAAGATTTCTGCACATTTGCCAATATATTTTGCTTTGGGGGATTTTTTGTGAAAAAAACTGCAAAAAAACCCTTGTTTTTGTTAAAAAAAAATTACATAGAAAATGCCGCAAACTGTTGGCCCTTTTTTTTTTGCACAAAAACAACGGTTCTCGTGCAAATGAAATTTCTTCAGAAGTAATGAAATATGAAAACTCTTGTAGCAGTCTCAGTGGAGTATCTTTTTGTGCTGAGACTCCTTTTCTCTTGGAGGATGAGAAAATCTGTAAGTATTCTTTACAACCTTAATCCAGACTTAGTCATACTTAAAGCAGCCTGACTGACATCGATAGGACTTGAGTCAGTCATGACTAAGTCTGGATCCAATCCAGAGGATACCTTATTTTCTTCTAGAAACATTACAGAGTGATATCCAGGTTTTGGGGCAAACATATATAAAAACCGTAAACAAACACCACACAACTGTGATTGTCAGTTACTGTGTCTCAGGAATGGCCACCTAAGATTTCATCAAGATTGATGTCTTTCATCCAGTCATCATTACCAGGTTCTGTTTTCAACAAAGAATCAATGAAGTCCGGATCACTGTTGAGCGCTGGCCCAATATTATCTCCGTGCTGATTCAGAAAGTCGAACGCTAGGTCGCTAGCATGATCAGTTCCTTGATAAGCCCTGGCAGACATTTGACTGGCAGTAGATGAGAAATGGCTGGATGACAAGGGGTGTGGCGGTGATGCCATACCCACCCCAGCTGGGTTTAAGTGTGACATGGTCTGAGACCGTACCTGGTTAGACCTTGCATTTTGGGGTTTTGGTGACCCGGCCACTTGTCCATTTAGAGTTTGGTTCATTTGGCTTGCAGATGTCCTCATGTGGGCAGTGGCCAACTGGGAAGCAGGCACCATGGCGCGTTGGGAAAATTGCTGGTGGGCAGCTGTGCGTTGTAGTGGCTGGTTTGGATAAGGGCTCCCTGTTGAGAAAGGGGACCCCATAGCCTTTCGTGTTTCTTGTTGCTTTGCTCCTGTTTCTGGAGAGACCCAGTTCTGAGATGTGGAATTGGAGGAGACGATCATGTTCGCAGGTCTTTGTGTCGAGGTCCCCTGGTTCAGGCTGAGTTTCCCTTGCTGGGAGTTGATCCCCGGACCACTGTCAAATGCCGGCAAGTTATTTCCTTGCCCAGGTGGAAGTTGTCGAGATGCTGCAGGACTGTTCTGACCAGATACAATTGGGTTTGGGTTCCTGGGCTGTGGGATTGGGCTTTCTCTTGAGGATGCCACATTGTATGCGCTTGGCTGACTGCGAGGGACATTCCCATAACAGCTCATGTGGTGGCCTGCTGAAAGAGAAGGCATCCTGGTTCCATGAGTTGTTGACAGTAGATTTGGAGTCTGTGTCAGAGGAGTTGAAATGGGGTTGGAGAAGCACAGGCTTGAACTGATGCTCACAGTGGCTGATCCACCTAGAAAAGCGGAAAAGGAGAGAAAGAGGGGAAAATCTCACTGATCATTTATTTGTTTTTAGGTTCTAAATAGGCCTCAGGAACAAGAGTACAAAGAACCAACACAGCCCCATTCCTACATCATCCAAACTCCTGTGCAACTCCACTGGACAAAGTGGAACATGAATCTATGCTGTTCCTTTTTTTCCCTGGCAGCTCCCTGGATCATATGATAATCTAGGCTTCCTTCCCACCAGGAAATGGGTGCTGCAGCAGTCTTTGGGACAATTTCCAATTTCCTGAAGGAGGCTGAGCTATGAAAGAACATGCAAGAAATGAAGAAATGAAAGCTGACTAAACCTAGAAATGAAGCTAATTAAACCAGATCATTGGTTCATTTAGTCCCATATTGTCCACTCTGGCTAGCAGCTCCCAGGTTTTAGACAAGCTTCTTTCCTAGCTCTACCTGGGTATCCCTGGCAGTCTCCCATCTAAGTACTAACCAGGTCCACCCTGGCTTAGCTTCTGAAATCTGAGAACATAAAATATGTTAAGGGGTGCATGGCTGATTCTTACCCTCCAGATTCTATGCTACTACCAGGAATTTCTTCCAGAAAATTTTAAGCAAAAGCTGGATGTCCTCCTATCAGGGATGCTGTTGCAACAGATTTCTTGTGGCACCATGAATTTGATAAGATAACATCCCTTCCATTATTCTGTGATTCTATAAAATGGGAATCTGTGCTAGCATCTTTTGTTGACAGCAGCCCCTCTCTTCTACTGGTCCCTGGGCCTCAGCAGCTGGACTGATCCTGATAATCACTGATGCCAAACTGACAGCACACTGCAACTGGCTGAACAGGTAGCCTAATGAACAAAAATCTTAACCGCCAAACTTGCAGTGACCAGTTTTAATGTGTGGAACTTCAAGATAAGGGCATTTCACTTGCTATAGTTATCCATGCTCTGATAACCTCTTATTCAGATGAACATGTTATACATGGGGATATGATTAAAAATGGTCCCCAAACTGCAGTTGGTCTAAAATAGGGCCACAAGATTAGTATCTGGCACTGGGACATTTGAGCATATTATCACGGGTGTACTGATTCCCAATTTGTTTTTGGGCTAGACTAGAAGTACTGGTATTAACCTTCAAAGCAGTTTTGTACCAGGTTACCTGAAAAACCGCCTTCTGCCATACATAACAAATGGGTTGGTATAAGATTACTATACAATTTTTTGCCCTACAACTCCCAGAATCCCCCAGCCAGCATGGCCCCTACCATGCTGGCTGGACATTCTGGAAGTTGTAGTCCAAAATGTTAAACTTTTCACACTATTGAGTGCCTGGCCATAATGGGTATAGTATATAGAGCACCCATACTAGTTATATCATATCATTTCCCAGTGGAAGGAGGAAGACAGAGAAAAATAATGGGAGGGAACGCTTGGCCTGCCAGGGCTTACCCTGAAGTTAACCTTAGTATATGTGGATGTGTATAGACACATACATCTAAGCCAGAGTCCTGTTGGTGTCATACACATGTGTTAAGTTTCCTTTTACAAGCTGGTGTATATTAAGTATAGCCATTTCACATTGGAATTAAAAAATAAATAATTTTGTTAGTCTCGAGTAGAGTAATTGAATCAATTAGATTCACCTATGTGTTGATTCAGCATTCAACAGTTGATTTGCTGGGTGTATTTTTGGTTGGGACTAATCTGCAGGATTCCAGCCATGCAGTTGTGTATTCTTGCATGGTGCTTAACTATTTCTCAGTGTTTTCAACGTACTGTTTGATTCATAGGGATTGCAGAAACACCCATTGTGTATTCCTCATTGCACAGTGGGACAGTAAGTGGCACCACTTTTACTGGCATATTGGCAGATTCATAATTGCTTGCACAGTGTTGGTATTCAGGAAAGGATGGTATTAGCACAATCACTGTGTAACCAGATGTGTACAGATTTATACCTTGCAAACACAATACCCCAGGGTCTCATCCCTGTACAGATTGAGACTCATATTGTAAATACACAGCCCAAAGAACAACCCACTGTTCTAAGAAGAGGCAGTAAATCCATGAGAAAAAAATAAATAAATAACAGGGAATAGTGGAAGGATATAGATGGAAAGAGAATGAAAGAGAACATGGAGAACCATATCAGTGAGATGCTTGGGTGCACATGTCCTAATTAGCACTTGCAACTGGGGTCTAGTTTGCATCTTTCCAGAATTAGCAGGATCACAAAGAGAATCTTCTGAGGCAGACAGCTGCCCAGCCCAGCCCAGCCCAGCCCAGCAAAAACATCAAAGAGGGCTGGGGAATCTTAAACACCAGCATCTATGGAACATGTTGACTCCTAGACAGATGGCCAACACCCTATATTATTGAGTAATGACATGAGTTGTTTCAAAGGGCACAGTGGTTGGGACATTGGTTTTCTATCTCACTCCAAAGACAAAGTTTCCTTTTTTCTCTGAATTGCTTGCTATTTTTAGCCTTGGGTTTTTTTTCCCACTCTAATTTCTACCAGATGGGAAGAAATTGCATTCCAATTAATGTCGGGAAGAGAACAGAACCAGACCCTTAGATACTGAAAGGAATGAGTGGTAGCAGAGGATGTGTCAGTTTATGATTCCTGTCCAGGCCTGACAAGCACCACTAGGGTTGAAGCCCGTGATTTTTTTTGGGGGGGGGGGCTATACACTCAAACCTTCCGCACAAACAGGAACAGTAGAAAAAATTTCTTGGGGATCATGTACAAGAAGAAAATTTTATAATAAATCTGCAAGGATTTATTATCCATGCAAAGATGGACGTCACATGATACTTGGGTTATATGTACACACATCCCAGTGTTACTGTGCCCTGTGTTGCTCCCATTTACTCCTGTCAACAGTGCCAACACAGAGGGTGCTGCGATAAAGTTACCTTTTCCTCATTATCTTTTGGAAGGGAAGAAGATACAAGAAGATCCATGCTGGATCTGACTGAAGGGCTATCTACACTAACACTCTGTGACTGCAGTTCAACATGTGTAAACATTCACATGTAACATTACGTTACGCTGGCATTATGAAATCTCCATGAATAACAGTAACACTGGGTGCCACTGTGCAATGCACAGGATGCAACCTCCATGTGCTAGGTTGTCGCATGCACAACAGTGTTTCTGCCATTGTCAGCAGAATATCACCTGTTTTGCTATGGTGAATAATTTACCTCACATGCATAGGACAATTTATACATGCATATGTCACAAACGGAACACTAGCTATTGTACACAATGGTTAAATTATTACCTAAGGGCAGCCTGAGTGCAACTACACCTTCCATCTCAAAGCTCCACAGCAAATATCACACAGAGGCATTCTGCCTCGTGACACTGGAGGTGATATATAGCCATCTTGACTACTAGACTTTGATGGTCCCAACCTCCAGGAGTTGATCCAATCCCCTTTTAAATACATCCAAGGTGGCAGGCATAACTGTACCTTGTAGCAGTGATGCAGTGAGTACCACAGTTTAAATGTACGCTATGTGAAGTACTTGCTCTGAATCAGCTATCATTTAGCTTCAGTGGATGAACTTGGATTCTAGAATTATGACAGAGAAAAGCTTCTCCCTATCTACTGTCTCCACACCATGCAGAATTCTACATAGCTCAAGCTAGTATGGTGTAGTGGTTTGGGCATTGGATTATGACCCTGGAGACCAGGGGCTGATTCCCTGCTCAGCCACAGAAACCCAGTGGGTGACCTTGGGTGCATCACACACTTTCAGCCCCAGAAAACCACATGACAGGTTCACATGAGGATTACCAAGAGCTGGAAATGACTTGAAGGCATACAACAACTTATCATGTCTTCCCTTATGTGCCATTTTTCTAAACTAAACCACTCCAAATGCTGTAGGACAGTCACTTTTGTGTCTTGACAATTTTGAGTGTACTTTTCTGTACCTTTTCGACATCTTCAGTATTCTTTTCTAGGTGTAGAAATCAGAACGGCATATAGTATTCCAGATGTGGTTCAATTACCTTTCTAATTATGTTCAATATGGAATTCAACTTTTTTTACATCAGCCACACACTGGGTCAATATTTTTTATTGAGCTACATACCACAACCATGAGACCCCTGTCTTGGTCAGCTGTTGCTGCCTTAGCAGTTTGCCACTATGTCCTTTATCTGCTGCTAAGGCACAGCAGGAAACACTCTGGCCTGCCTGTTTTCAGGCTCTATGAGGCAGTAGTGAACTTCAGAAACCTCCTGCACCAGAGTACCCCTGTAGTTGCCACAGCAAATGTCAGCAGCGGCTGCTACAGGAAGCAGCAACTATGGCAGCATCCACCACAGTCGCTGTAACCACGTTTGAGCAGGAAAAAATGGTAGCACAGCCCCCAGTGGGTTATTGGGAGGTAGTCCAATCTGGGACCTCTCCATGCCAGGAAGTTGCCTGCACCTGTAGGAAGGAATAGCCATGAACAAGGATGTATGCAAGGATGTAGTTGTATACAAAGATGTAGTTAAAGTAATGGCAAAGTGCTCTAATTATGCAGAGACAGGGCCTGACCTCTTTGAATGCCTTATACTGAAGGTCAAAACAGACATTGAGTGATTGACATCTTTGTCTTCTCACATGCTCAGTCTTGGTTGCATATAAAGCAGAGTTTGGGGCCAAGGTGACTGATATGAAATACAGTGGGCTTTCAGTATCTGCTAGGGTTTAGTTCCAGGACCCCCCTTGGATACCAAAATTTGTGGGTGCTCAAGTCCAATTATGTATGTACAGTGGTATAGTAACATGGTGTCCTTTAAATAAAATAGCAAAATCAAAGTTTGCTTTCTGGATTTTTTTTTTAATATTTTGAAGCTGTGGTTGGTTGAACCCATGGATACAGAATCTGTGGATATGAAGGGCCAACTGTAGGTCTAAACAGGGGAGCAGAGATATAACTGTGTATCTGGGACCACTGTGCAAATGGAGACAGCCACATGTGCGTTGCCCAGTGGGTCCCACAATGCAATTCCCACTATAGTGCTATGGATACTGCTGCACAACAAAACACTGCACAAGATGACCGGATGTACATCACTGCAATTCACCAGAAGAGTTGTGTATCATGCCAGGCATGTAGCTACGTCATCATAAAGTTATGTGCTGCGGCCTCTGATGGAGGAGCTTGGCTGAAGGCTGGCATCTTATTCACTCATTACATGATTGTAACTCAGACTTATGATATCTTAACTAATTTGGGAGTCATGTTTATGGTTGTTAATGATCAAATGTGACCCCCAAAACCTACCTTTTCAGCCAGGCAGCATCCAAACTGAGGGGCTTCCCAGATGCTGCGGAGAGGGATACTGGAAACCAATGACTACAGTGTTCTCCCACTCATGGTGTTTGTTGAGAGAAGCAGTTGTGATAGGACTCCAAGGGGTCTCTCCAGCTGCCTCGTTCTCAACCTGTCCCATGACTGGGAGAGAGCTAAAGATGTGATTTCCCAGGGCCCTGATCTGTAGGGCCTCAGCAACTCTTTGGCTGGGTCCTACCTGGCTGAAAAGGTAGGTTTTTGGGGGATTGGGATCATCAGATGTAGTTATGATGATGGAGGTCCATCACTGTAATTATGTCTAGTAACTCAAGACCTTGACCATCATTTAACATTCTATGATCTCTGAAAAGTTACGTTTGGTAGCAATTCAACACTGTACCATTTATTTTTAAAGCTGAGCTACACGGAGGATGCTTTAAGTTAAATGAAGATGCAATACATTTTAAAAGTGTCTCCCTTCTCTGGACAAATCCTTCATCTGTCAGTCACCAGATGAATTCCAGCAGAATGAAGGAGACAGACCTCCTATTTTTAGATCCACTCTAATTGATCTCATAGCTTCTCTATACATCCAGTAGGCTCAAAATCTGTGACTCATCCCTTTCAAGCCATCAGTTGAGCTACAGCGGTGCCACAGAATGTTCACGGACATTTTAACAGCTGAGGGGGGAAGGTCAATCAAGTGATATAGAAAAAGAAATCAATGCAGCTTCTGTGAAGAAAATGGAAAGCTGTTTTTTTTTCCCTGGGGGAAATCCACACAGTGGCTCTAGGGACAAGAGGACTTTTGTACTCGAAGCAGGCTAGACTGAAGGGGAGATTGGGAGGCAGGAGGACTGAGAGATGAGGGAAGTTGAAAGAAGAAGGGACTAACGAGACCAAAAAAGGATAAAAGAACAACCTTACATAGAACTCTAAGACAGGGTAGGGGCTGAGCAACATTTACCACACTCAAACCCATTCCGCCTTTGGGTTCCAGGTCTCTGTTTTTGTATTTAAGCATGCTTACTGGAATACTGGTGGGTTTGCTGTACGCTGACTTGATTCCTTCTTTGGTCTTTATAATCTGGTGGTGGTCTCGTGAGGTGTCGATTCAACTGCTCTTGAGGAGTCGCCTTCTCCTATAGGAAGAGAACAAACAAAAAAAAGAGAAAAAGCTCATTTTGGTTCATCCTGTGGAAGTCACTACACGGACCAATCTAAAGGGACAGCAATAGGAAGCACCCCCGGACAAGCAAAGCAGCCTTCCCCAGCTTGGCCCCCCTTGATATTTTGGACTGTAATTCCCATCAATCCCACTCAGAAACCTATGGAGCAAGCTGGCTGAGGATGATGTGAACCTCGCCCATCGTGCTTGATGGAGCCTGGCTGAAGAAGGCTGATGCAAGAGTTAGTGTTTCTCTGGAGAGATTACTCTGATTCTGGTTGCAGTCCCATAACAGTGGAGGACACATCAGAGGTCTCAGTGGGAATTTCTAAAGTTAAGACGTGCATTGGTGCTGCAGTTTCTTGTATTGTACCAGGTAGGGCATCAAGGAACTGTATGGCATCAGAACAAATACAGTTGGCCCTCCACTTCTGCAGGTTTCATTTTCATGAATTTGATTGTTCGTGAGTTTCTTTAACCCCAGCTCTCCCACCTCAAGCACTTCTGTTTTGGGGCAACATCTCCTCTTGGTGGCTCCGATCAGGCCATGCAGCCCTTTAAAAAACTGCCTCTGATGAACCTTCACCAGTTAAGGATGCCCTTGCAGTTTGACTTCTCAGCACCACAAACCCTTTCCCAATTTCCCCCATACTTCCAAGGAAGGAGCTGGGCAAAAGAGAGGAAGTACAGGGCCAAGATGCCCACCCACCCCGTACCTTATCCTTTTCCTGCCCTGGTTTGGAACCTGGGTGCCCACTCTCCTCCTTCCCAGAGACACACGGACACAGACACACATTTTTATATTTGCATTTTTTCCACTTTTGCAAGAGTCCTGCATCCCTAAGCAAATGTGGAGGGCCAACTGTAATCTGATGAGTATGGGTGTTTTTCTGGGTAGATCAGATATATGAGAAATGCTAGAGGCAGTGGCGGTTGATACTCTCACATCAATGAGCTGGTGAATCTGCTCTGGGTTGTAGCCTGAACTTTAAGGGAGTTATCTAAGGTGGTGAGCTCATTTTCGGAACTGGGACCAGCACTTTGAGCAGCTTCTTTAAAGTTTGGACTTAAAATGCAGAGCAGATTTACCACTCTGCTTATGTGGAAGCCCCCAGCTGAATACAAGATTAACAAGGTGCCTGGAACAGAATAACAGTGCTCCCTCCTGCTCACATACATAAACAGCAACTCTTTTTTCCAGGTGCTTCGCACAATTATCTCAGCAGCACTTACAACAACCCCGGAAGGCAGGCCAGTGTTACTATCTTTATATTAATGGACAAAGAGAGGGTGCTTTGCCTCTGACCATATGACAGAAGCGAGGTTTGAACCTGGGACTTTTGTTTCTTTGCTGCTAAGATCTGCACCCATCATTAATATGCTGGCAAGCTTCCTCTACACCCACCAGAAAAGGGGCATGACCTAACAGCAAGAACAATAACAACAATTTCTTACCATATAGATCTTACCATATAGATCAAGGCAGGGAGCAACAAGAGATTAGAATACAATACCAGTTTAAAAGCATATAAAACCAATACATATTAAAAACAATCCATGCATAGTTTAAAACCGCTGATTTAAAAATCAGCTGGGTAGGCCTGCCAGAAACGTGTTTTTACTGTCATTTTCAAAACGGAAAGTGTGTCCAGTTGACAAATGTCCTTTGGCAGGTCGTTCCTCAGTCTGGGGGCTGCTGAAGAAAAATGTCCTCTGGGTAACAATTGTCAGCTTACATTTGGTTGATTGAAATAAACATTTCCCAGAGGACTTGAATGTATGGGACAGATTATATGGAAGAAGCAATAGCAGAGCCTGGAGTGTGTGGAGGGGGGACGGCAGGGGGCGGGGCTATGGCATGAGGGGTGTGGCTGCGGGGCATGGAGGCGTGGCTGCGGTGTGGGTTGTGCGTGGCCAAGGCGTGTGGGGGTGTGGCTAAGGGCTGGGATGCCCCAAAAAACATTGCCGCCCCGGGGTGAACCGCCCCCTATCTCCCTACACAACAAGGAAGAAGGCAATTCTATAGGTAACCTGGACCCAAACAACATAGGGTTTTAAAGTTAACAACCAACAGGAACTAACCAGCAGCAGTAGAGTGATTTTTAATACTGGTGTAACAGATGTACCAGTAACCAATCTGGCTGCCATGCTTTCAGCCATGTCCTAGTTGTCAAAATTGGTACAGAGGCAGCCCAGTGTACATATAGCACATTGCAAGTCTAGCCTTGATGTTGCTAGTGTGGGTGCTACCATCGTTGTGTCTTCTAGTTCCAGGAAATGGCACAGCTGGTATAAAAGCCAAAAGGTGCTGATGGTGGAAGTCAGCAACATAAATAAGCTATAACTTCATTTTTTTGGAACACTGCTAATCCTCCTTTTGCTTCTTTCTTAGCAAACTGTTAAAGTGTGTCTGTTCTCCCTGCAAAAGGGGTGGATTTTCTGCCTGGCTCAGCACTCCCAAAGCAAGGAGGTTTCCCATTGAGCAAAGAGACTGAGCAAAGTGAGTGTCGCCTGAAGGTATGCAGAGATTCCACCCGGGTGGTCCTTCTGCCCTGCTAGCATCTGCTTAGAAAGGATATGGAACTGGCTGCTGTATCCCAACAGCTTGGCTCCCCTGTAACCTGCCTTCCCTGTGGCTCAAAATACAAACATTCCACCCTTCATCTGCAATCACAGGTCGTGCTGCTAACTCGTATCACAGAATCACGACTACAAGTGCTAGAAATAGCAGGAGGGAAAGCATTGCTTAATGAGGAAAACAACATAGGCTTCACCAGCAACAGATTTCAGGTTTGGTTCCCCACATTTTCAGTTCAAAGGATCAGGGGCACTTTGAGAGGACTGGCATACCTCACATCTCTCTACTGGCTGCCAGTTAATTTCCAGGCAGAGTACAATAATTTCAAATTTGCATCCAAATCAGATTATTATCCTTGCCCTCATCCATGTGTGGCCACTTGTATAGTATTTCTTTGCACACATGTACATTTTTGTGTGCATTTTTCAAATGTCCAAAATTTGGCATGCATTCTTCTGTTAGAGTAAAGCAGTGCATATGCACTTTTTGCAATGTACTGTATTGATTTTTCCACCAGTATTTTTCAAAATCGTGAATTTTCTGAATTTATTTTTGTTTTGCATATCACATTGTGAGCAGAGAACTGTATGGAACTGCATTCATATCTGTCTTCATTTCAGGGAGGTGTAAATTGGTTAATGCCACGTTAAAATGAGAACCAAGCACATGTGCTCTACCACCGATATGCACTACTCTGAACTTGAACTATATTTTTCATTGCTGCAGCCCAATTCAAGTCAAGAGCATCCAGACTTTCATAAATTCTTTTGCATCACTACATTGTGCTCAAAGTTCCAAATGGCCAGATAAAAATGACCTAGGAGACATTTTTCTACTATGAGCTTTTGATGCTGCAATGGTGAGGTTGTTGCTGCTGCTGCTGTTGTGTGCCTTCATTTCCAATTTATGACAATCCTAAGGAAATTTATCAGAAGGTTTTCTGGGGGTTGAGAGCATGTGACGTGCCCGAGGTCACCCTATGGGTTTCCATGGCTGAGCGGGAAATCGAATCCTGGCCTCCAGGGTCATAATCCAGTGTTCAAAGCACTACTAGCTCTGTTTCAAAGAAAATAAAAACCACAGTCTTGTGGGTATCTTGTGGGTACCTTAAAGACCAACTAGTTTATTTGGCATAAGTTTTCATGGATTACAGCCTGCTTTGTCAGCTGCATGGAGTGCCCTGTCAGTTGGCAGATATTTATGCATACGCTGTGTGTGTGTGCTTACATGTGCAGGCCCAGCGGGGATTGGTAATGCAAAACATAACCAGCAGATGTTAGCATTAACAGCAGAGGTGAGTAGACCCCGGCACAGATAAGCAGATTAACATGTGAATGGTGTTGAATAGTCTTTGTCTAATGACTGGATTCTAATTCATGCATCAGAGATAGAGTTTAGCCTCTCACAATAGCCAGAAGGGAAGAGAAAATCAAGAGGCGAAAACCTCTGCCTAAACAACCATCACAAAACAAACAAGTCCTGGGTTGATAATACAGACAAACCCACACAGATGAGAAGTCCTGTTCACATTCATGCCACAGAAGATGGAGCTGAACTCCTTCATAAATTCTTGCTCTGCAATTTCCCATTTGAATCTCTTTGAATTTCTTCTGTTCAATAATGGCGGCTTTGTGGTCAGAGACAGTGCCTTAAATTCTTTTGATTGGCTCTATGTAAAACAGACTCACTAAATCAATTGCTTAATTGGTGAGCTAGTACCTAATGTAAGTATATGTAAGTATTAGCTCACTAATAAGTAAAAGTTACTCAGTGGGTCTACTTCAGTTGGGACTAACAACAGCATCCAAAATGAGAGTGTCTTGGGAGATTAGAGTGTTCCTCCATTTGAAACATGACATTTCTGATAGCACAGACTTGTCTAGGCGTCCTTTGTAGAACAGCATGAAGCCAAGGGTGTAGCTATGGAGAGGGGTGCAAATGAGGGTATTACCATCCAAATAAGAATTCTGTCCCCCCATGAAATTTTCTTTCTACGGGATGTCTGCACCTTTTGACTCCCCATTATCTGACAACTTGCTCTTTTGAAGCTTCCAAATTAAAGACAAGTTCCATTAATTTGATGGGGGTTCTGCTCTTTCATCAGTTCTTCTTGCCTACAGAGGCTCACCTGGAATCACTCACACACACATGTTGCTTGAAAAGCGAGCTGTGGTAGGGAGGCACTAAGCCAGCCGGAGGCAGCACGTGTGCAGTTGATCCCAAGTGAGCCTCTGTAAATCCATCATACTCCCTACAGTACAGTACATGGGCCCCACTTTTCAACCAAGTCTCTTTTCTTACAGTGCTCCAGTCTCTAACCTGTCAGATAAAGGGGGGGATGCCTGTATAGTCATTGAGGACGAAGGCACTACCCCCTTCATGAAAGTCCTCAGATTTCCACCATTGCAGAGAGTGAGACATTGAAAACTGTTCATACCTAGAACACTTTTATATTCTGTGTGTCACATCCCTTGGTATCCCTGTTTCCTCATCTTTGGATGGCTAAACTGTATTTCTAGAAGCTCAACTGAAATTTTATGTGACTATAATGCTAGAAACTTAGAGACTGAAAGAAAATTCAATTGGTGTAGCAAAACTCTTATGTGAGCAGCAATGTCCTCATTTTGTCCTGCCCGTTGCTACACTTCTACATGGAGCACTGCTGGCAGATTACGGCTACACTCTACATGTTTGATGAAGTGTGCTCCAGTCTATGGAGTCACAGGATCATAAAACAGCAGAATTGGAAGAGACCACAAGGGCCACTGAGTCCAACCCCCTACCATGCAGGAATATACCATCAAAGCATTCCCGACAGACAGACATCTAGCCTCCAGAAAAGGAGACTCCACCCCACTCCGAAGCAGTGTATTCCGCTGTCAAACTGCTCTTACAATCATTCTTCTTAATGTTTAGATGGAATCTCCTTTCCTGAATTGTGAAGCCACTAATCTCTGGAGTAGCAGAAAACAGGCTTGCTCCATCCTCCATAAGACATCCCTTCAAATATTTAAACATAGCTATCATGTCACCTTTAAACCTTTTCTCTTCTCCAGGCTAAACATATCCAGCTCCTTACGCTGCTCCTCATAGGGCATGGTTTCCAGGCCTTCTACCATTTTGGCTGCCATCCTCTAGACAGATTCCAGTTTGTCAATATCCTTCCTGAACTGTGATGCCCAGAACTGGACTGACCAAAGGCATATGCCAAATTAAATCGTTAGTCCTGAAGGTGCCATACATCTCAGTTGTTTTTGCTACAACAGGCTAACCTGGTCAACCCCACTCAAAATGCACAGTAAAAAGAGGACACTGGAAAACTTACTGCTTCTGTTAATATTTGTTGTTGTTGCTGTTGTTGCTGCTGCTGCTGCTGTAGAAGAAGTTGTTGTTTCAGCTGCTGATTCAGCAACGCTTGCTGGGGTGAATTCATGTAACTGCTTCCAGCATTTGGATTTGTGCAAGTGCCAGAACTTGGACTGGGGCCTGCACTTTGGCTTATGGCAGAGTGTTGCTCCTGGAAATGGCAAAAAAAAAAAGAGACAAGGAGAGTGGGGAAAAATAAGTCTAGCAAAGACAGAGGTATACAACGCAAAACCAGTGCCACATTCTCAATCTTCTGAAGCTTGATGAGAATCTATGGTCTTCTGTCTCATGCTGTAGGATAACCACTACAGAAACTTGGCAGAAGAAATCGACAGAAGCACATTGAGGAAAGATCACAGGGCTACCCTTGTGGCTGCAGTGGAAAACCTTGGCTTTCTAACAGAAGCTTTCTGGGGGAAAAAAGAAAGAAAAAAAATAAAAGCAACTGGGTTGCCTGGGAACCATTTGGGAAGCTGTCCTGACAACATGAAGAAATCAGTGTGGTTATGTAACAACAAAACTAAATGACAGAGATCAACAAAGCAGTCAGTGTAGCACAGCTGTTCCCAAACCTGGCACTCTGGATGTCACTGGGCTTCATCTCCCAAAAGCCCTAGCCAGCATGGACAATGGACATGCCTATATTCTGTCCCACTATCCAAACTTTATATCACACTTTTAGTGCATGGATGGGAATCCTGTGGCCACTGCTATTTGCAAACCCATCTTTTTAAAAAACTGCTGCTTCTTGGATCTCTAAGAATGACAGTATCACCATAAAACAAAGTATATACTTTCCTTCTACTCTGAACCCTCAAAACTGCAAAAACGGCTTTTTAAAAAAGGCAGAAAACCCCCATTTTTCAGTTTGTTCTTGGAACTCGTTCTTGTGAAAACAGTCTATACATTTAAGTTACTCTTACTTCTTTATCATCATTACTGCCTTTGTTTTCCCCGGTATCAGATTAGACAGAGATCAAATTAGATTGATTTATTGAATTAGTCTACCTTATTGATCATTTCAAACAATTCCAAATAATAAAACAATACAATTATAAATACTAGAATACAGTTACAAAAATGCCTTGTCACATTATGTTAATGTGACATTAAACCAATATAAAAGTATTCTTCCTCTTTTTCCCTTTAATTTGCAGCTTGGGATGCAAAGAGGGCAACTCTTCGAGAGACACATTGGTTAGAATCACTTTAAAAGAATATGTGCATCAACTCTGCCTGTGACGAGAATTCCCTAGAACTATGCACACAGATTATTACTACTCTTTAGTCTGAATTTTTAAGTGAATGGACCTAACTTATAGCTCACAGACTAATAAAATCCATGACTGAAACAATTATCTTTCAGCTTGTGCACTTATCTAGAATTTATCATGGCATTCTCAGATGAAATAGCACATAAGCCCTTTCTGCACAACAGTGTCATCCCGACATGGGAACACATTGCTGCTGGTCCACGATGCATGCTATCACATGATGTTGTTGTGGTCCCACTGCTCTCATGTCTCCAGCCATGGCAATTACACGGTATACCATTACCGGAAAAAATCCGGTAATGGCCTCCCATCGTGCAATGGTCGCATCGCTGGTGGCCATGTGGGAAGGGCAGAAGCACGATCAAGTGCTTCCTTCCTCAGTGCAATCCAGGAAGAGGCTGGCTGCACTGTGGAAGGAAGAAGCATGTCCATCTACTGGCAGTTGGCTGGGTATGGAGAAGAGCATTCGGGTCCCACTCCCATCCCGGCAAAGGTACTACCGGGATGATGCCAGGACGTTGTGGGATGCAGGTAAGGTGTGGAAAGGGCCATAGAAAACTGCATCTGTTAGAGAAAGCTGAGTAGAAGAACGTTTCTGTTAGAGAAAAATGCATACAAAATTCCTGTGCTGGGGGAAATTGTGTGAGAAAATGAGTATTTTTTATGCATTGAGGGTTTCTTTTTTAAGATGGTTCCAGAAATTGGACAGCACTGACTTTGCATGATTGAATAAATACAAAATGGACATGGACCAGAAACAGACTGATTCATCCATCTTTAATATATGGCTTTTTTAAAAGACAACAATCAAAGCTCATCCTTTACTCCTCTTATTCAGGGACAATGCAGTGTCCTTGCAGAACCACCAGGAAATGCACTAATGTTGCCTGAGCCCGGAGAGTCATGTCTTTTCTTGGGCTACAGATCAGCTCTCACAATCTCTCGTAGCAACAGTGCTAGGAAACAGTGCTTCGTTACCTGCCTTGTCCAACAGTCAAGTCTTTAAGACGAACAAAGGTTGACAGTGATTAAGCATTAAGCGGAGTCTCGTTCGGTTCTGCACTCGCTCAGCACAGCCTTCTGCAAGAGCAGTCTGCCATATTTCCTGCTTGGGCTACATCGTAACACACAGGGCTTCTTTTCAAAGATGCCCAAAGTGCTCGAGCACACAGCTGTTGAGTCTTGTTGGGTGAACATTTCATCATTTAGACAGGGAAAAAGTGACTGAAAGTACAAATTTTAGGTACAAGCTGAATGTCAGATGAAACACATGCTTCAAAGTGTGTCCTTATGACTAGTCAATGCCTGTTTTTAGCCAAAGTGGCCACAAAATCTCCTGAACCAGACTGGGAGGCACTCGAGCCCATTCCAGGAGAAAGGCGGGGTATACATCCAATTAATTTCAATCACCGTCACTACTACCATCTGCAGGCAGAACTTTGTAAAAATTACTTTTTTTTTTTTTAACTACAGCTCACAGAATCTCCTGGCCATGTCATTCTGGAAGTTCTACCCCCAAATGTAGCTTTTCTAAGTCCTGGATGGGAATGGAAAAATATGTCATTTCTCCATACTAAACTCCACACCACATGAGACTACTATTTGCCCCCAAAGGGCTAAAAACATACTCAGAAAGCAAACAGCAACAGCAGAGGAACAATTAAACAAAAATCCCTCTGAATTCAACATTACATAATACAATTAAACTTGGTCCTATCCTTCAGGGCAGCAGAGAACAAACTTGCACCCTTCTCTCTGTGATACCCATCGAGTCAGTCATCTTTTTGCCAAGTTGAACCTGCCTAGTTCCTTCAAACTTTACCCATATGTTTTGTTCTCCATAACTCTTATAATCTTTGTTGCCCTTCTCTCAACCTGCTCCAACTTGTCTATGATCTTCTTAAAATGAGGGGCCCAGAACCGAATGCTGTATTCCAGATGAGGCCTGAACAGTGCAGAATATAGTGGGAGTATGACTTTCCTTGACTTGAAATCTATGTGTCTATTAATTCAAACTAAAATAGCAGTCACCTTTTTTGCTGCAGCATCACACTGCTGGCTCACCTTCACCTTATGACCAACAATAATCCCAAGGTTCTTTTCGCATATTGTACTGCTAAGCCATGTATCCCCCATCCTATACCTGTGCATTTGGTTTTTATGGCCTAAATGTAGAATTTTGCATTTGTCTTTATTGAATTTCATTTTACTAATTTCTTCATTAGTTGTGGATTCCTGCATTGGTAGGAGGTTGGAGTAGGTGGCCTTTGCATTCCCTTCCAACTCTATGATTCTTACAGAGCACCATCTTCTGAGCATTACAAGAAAAGATGCTCAGGGCTTACTGGAATCATACCAGGGTTGGACTTGGGTGCTCCAGACTTCCTGGGTTCAGTTCTGAGCCAGGCTTGAATTAGCATCAAATGAAGAATAGAAGCAAAACTGGAATACTGCCTTGGTATCAGAAGTAAAAAGCATCTGTTTAGGGACAGTGGAGGAGGAGAGAGGTTTAAAAAAATGGCAGGCAAGTATCTTAAAAGAGATTGTGAATGTATGTGAGAGAAGTATCAGGCTGAGAACCAACAACAAGTGATCACAGTGTACTGGTTAAAAGGATCCACTCAACAGACAGGCCAGCATGCAAGAGTAAACATAGAAGAACACAGAAGGGAGAAGAAAAATAAGATTCAAGATAGGCTCAGTTTCTTATCCCTGCTGACAATTTCCAGCAACCTCAGCAGTATCCTACCATCAGTGGAGGCATCATCATCTGTCTTTTATTTATTCATATCACATCTTTTTCCCAATAATGAGCCTTAAGGCAACTTAAAAATTATTAAAATCAGTATTGATTAAAAACATACAAAAACTTCATAGAGGTGTGTGTGTTTTAAAAAGCAATTAAACAATCTATAGAGTTAAAGTCATGTAAAATTTATTAAAAGACAGAATATAAAAAATGAACAAAACAGCACCCCATTAAAAGCCCATATAATCAGCTCTTGAAAGCCTGACAGAATAGGAAAGCTCTCACTTGCTGGCAGAAGGAAAGCAAGAAAGGAACTTGGGGAAGGAGTTTCAGAGTCTGGGAGCAGGTACTGACAAGGTCTTTGTTCTCACCAAACAAACAGGCAGTAAAGAGGAAAGAACATTTCCCTAAAAATCTTCAGAGCTGGAACAGAATCCTAGGAAGATAGGTCCCTACTACTCA
Source organism: Cyclura pinguis (assembly GCA_030412105.1). NCBI lineage: Eukaryota > Metazoa > Chordata > Lepidosauria > Squamata > Iguanidae > Cyclura > Cyclura pinguis. The sequence continues at coordinate 271,465,431 of CM059601.1, read as the reverse complement.
ACTTAGGGTCCACCCCTTCTCCAAGCACTGGACAGCCTTAAAGCAACAGTCCAGTGCCTGGAAACTTGCATACCAATACCTCTCCATTAATTCTATTTGGGTTTTATTGCATCAGTCCAGGTTGTCTGAAGGACTATATTTGTCATGTGGTGGTTAACTCACAGTCCACAAACTTCACTCTGAGGTAAACAGTAGTTTTTAGTTGTAGCAAAGCAAACAACACAGTACACTTCTTCCAAAGTTGCTGAAATTAAAGCACACACAGAGCTCCCAGGTTTTATAGACACAAATCCAAATTTTTGGCACGCAAAGCTGTGATTGGAAAGGATCATAAATCTAACATCAGTCCAGATCTTTAGACTTGGCCTGCATTTGTTTCCCACTTTTCATCCTTGGGGCAAGAACATATTTTCTGCCCTTTGTTTTAGACACTCTGAATTCTCAAAACACTCTACCTGACACTTTTGTTTTTGCCCACTCTGATCTTCTCTCCCTCATTGGATATATTGTAGCAACAGGCAATAAAACAATTAACCAACTGATACTTTGCAATAACACAGGCCAACTCCAAATGGACACATTGTTGCAACAATCATTTAACATTGGATACTTTGTAGCCTATTAGCTTAACACTATGGAGTTCTATAGCACTGCATCTACATTGGCTACAATATACTACTTCCATATGCATCCACCAGATCAACATATGGCAGGAGCCCTGTACCCTGATGATACTCTTCCATACGAGCCTACTGAGATTTTGAGAGATCTTCAAAGAGACCCCTTCCCTTGATCCTGCCAGCTTCAGAGGCATGATTGGTGGAGATGTGGAAGAAGATCTTCATGTTGGCTGAGAGATTCTGGGATTTTTTGTCCATAAAAGCATTGTGATCAAGATGATCAGTTGCATGGCACTTGCTTTAGCTCTATGTTAGAGCACATAACTTTATATACAGAAGTCCCAGGTTCAGCCCTAGGGATCTCCAGACAAGTTGGAAAAAGCTCCTTCCCTGAAAACCCTGTCACTCACTGCAGACGCTAATGAGTCAGATAGACCAATGGTTTCATTTGATATACTTCTCATCTGATCATCAAAGGAAACCATAAATACATAGCGAACAAGAAAAACACAAAGTCAAATGCTTGTGGAAATAGATGTAGATAGACAGGGTTTTAGTTCCCTGGTGATGGGGTAGAAATGTGCTCTCCTTGTCAAACTCAGGCTTGAATCCTATTAATCTAGACCATAGAAATATGCTCAAGATGGCAAAAAAAGTTATTACTGAGGAAGAACAGGTAAGCCAGGAGAGGCTGCAACAGTTTGATTTTCCCTGAGCCTACTGAGAAGAGCAAAATTCCATCCCCTCATCTCCTCTCTTCCCTACTGAGATAACTGAGTGCAAACTCCTTTTTCTCCTTTGAACTCAGGCCGTTTCCACACTACACTGTTATAGTGCTATTATTCCACTTTCAACATCCTATGGAATCCTGGGCTTTGCAGTTTAGGGAGGGGCGTTTAGAATTCTCATCTAGAGAGCTCTTTGGCCTCAGTAAATTACAAACCCCAGAATTCCACAGGATGTTGAAAGAGGAATAACAGCATTATAACAATGTAGTGCAGAAACGGCCTCAATTTTCAGCAACTGCGCTAAGCGGAGGACAAAGCAGGAAAAAGTAAGAAGAGGACAGACAGAAAATCATTGGGACATTTTATAAGCAGCTGAAAATGTGGGATGGTGGAGTAGCGGTTAATCAGGACTGTTTCTGCCAAATCAGGACAGTTGGAGGATATGACTTCATAGCTTGGACTTCCAGTAAGACCCAGGCCAAAATATAGCAGCAAAGATTGGGATTAATGGTCTTTTTTACCTGGTCTGGATAAAAAAAAAAGATGATCTTTCTTTTCAATTTTTTTTAAACAGTCTCTGTTTAAAACAGGGAGCACTGAATTCCACGGAGCTTATTCCCATAGGTAACCTTTCACCAAAGCAGACAAGATGACGCCCCTTGCCCTTTTCATGTTTTTAAAAAAAGCTGACTGGTAGATGAGGCTCCTGGCTTTGTGGTCAGTGAAACGGTGAATCTGCTTTGAATCTGAAAGGAACTACAGTGGCCCCTCCACTTTGGCAAGGATTCCGGGTGCAGAACTCTTGCAAAAGCGGAAAAAACGCAAATAACTCTCCCTGCAATCCCCCTCCCATTCCCTTCCACGGCTCTCCCCCATTCCCTTGCTGTTTGTGCGCTGGGGCCACACACGAAGGAATGAGAAGGGGAAGTTCTGGAGGGGACAAGGAAGGCTCATGCAATCTCCCCAACCCCCATTCCCTTGTTTTTTGTCTGGGCACTCACTTTCCTTTCCCATGCCTGGCAAAATGCAAGGGACTGGGAGGAGGAAATGAGGGGGAGGCAAGTATGCACCTTGTGAATAAGCAAATTCACAAAGGTCAAACCTGCGAATGTGGAGGGAGGTCTGTATACAAAATTCTGAAGCCTAGCCCTCAAAACAGGTTCAGTATCTTGGACAGCACATTCAAAACTCAAACTAGAACCCAGCATGAATTCACTACCCTACTGTCCTCTGAACCTGCTGACAGGACTGGTAGGTGATTCTTATTTCGATATTAGTGAAGGGATAACATTCTCCTGAAGGGCAGTTGGGGCCACTGAGAGCTGACATTAAGAATGTGGAAGGATGCAGGATTGCCTGGCCCCTAACTTCCAACCTTGCTCTTATTGCTGTATGCCTTCAAGTCATTTCTGATTTACAGTATTTCTTAGGCAAACCTATTGTGGAGTTTTCTTAGCAAGATTTGTTCAGAGGGGTTTGACCTTGCCTTCCTCTGAGGCTGAGAGAGTGTGACTTGCCCAAGCCCACCCAGTGGTTTAGCATGGCTGAGTGGGGATTTGAACCCTGGCCTCTAGAGCTGTAGCCTAGGTTTTCGAGCCACTACACCACACTGGCTCTCATCATACCATGTTTTACCATGTTTTTTTTCACCATGTCATACCTTTTCCTCTGTCCTAAGCCCTTGGGCAAAGAAGAGAGGGTTAGCCAAACAGAAGCTCCCCACTCCTAACCCCCATGCTTCCCAGCATCACCCATTCCATCTTTCCCAGTGGAAGGCAGAGATATTAGTGACCCAAAGTAAAACCACTTTTCTTTTCTGTTCCCTCTTCCCAGAGAAGAAAGGAAGCTGTGTGTGCTGAGTAGCCAAAAACACTCTGAGTCTTAACAGAAAGTATACAAAAGTTTTATTCTAAGTAAGACGGATCACATCAGATTTCTGGGTATCATCTCTTGCAATCGTTCTCCAGGCATAGCTTAGAAAGCTGCAAAGTTACAGAAACTGATTACATTCCAAAGACACCATGGAACTGGCAACCAGCTAGCAAAACATAACAAAATCTCTGATGCCCCCTAACTAAAACAGTCCCTCGCCACTCACAGAAAAGTAGATCTTTTGTTCTCCAGTCTTCCCCAGACTAAGGAATGGGAGTCTCACCCTTTTGAGATTAGCCTCTACTGGCATTCTTATGCCAATGGTCAGCATTCCAACAGGAGAGCCTGAAAGAACAAGCTTTCCCATGTGATGGTCTCTGGTCCCATCTCCTGCTCTTGAATAGGAGAGGGGATCCTTAAATTCTATCTAACGGCCATTACCCATTTATTTATGTGATTCAATAACTTAGTGGGAAATCATTGCAAGGTTTAATTTTTACCAGAGGGACATGAGAATTCTATACACTCACACATGTTAACCCAAAAGGTGGGAGATCTTGAGGTCCACCAGCAATGTTAGCATCTCATTAAGAAGGTAGGGAATTATAGCTCAAAAGGAAGCCTGCAAGAGGAGGGTAACTATGGGACCTTTTTACCTGTGTATACTGGTACAAACTGAGAGACACCAGTTGAGAGTCAAAAGAATGTTTTATTGGGGGATTCACAGATACATGCAAGAAATTAAGCAGTCTCATAAACCATACAAGGCTACTGAAAGGAAAAGAGAGAAAAGTTGGATAGAGAGAGATTTTGGGTGTAAGGGGTGATATTTACTGGTCCTGGAGTGGAAGATTGGAAAGGTGGTTCAGATACAAGTGTTTGATGGTGGCACAAAGGAATGAGAGTCAAGATGCAGTGTGATGCCCGAAGTGTTAGCAAAATGCCAGGGTCTGAGCTAGAGTTTTTTACATCCTTCTTCCTACCCCAAAGGGATACGTGTTAATTGTTCACTGGCAGAGTAAACAAAGAGGTCCTGAACAGTCTGATTGTCTTACTTTGGGTGACAAAACATTGATGGGAGTCCTGACAGCCTCTTAATGTCTTGGTTAGGTAATGTGAATGGGGAAGGTTTTGGTAGGAAATGCGCACAGTAGGGGTGCTCGCCTGCCGCACCTGGGCAGTTTCATGGACTATTGTATTCAAATATCAGGTTGTTGACAGGATTACTGGAAGTCTATTTAACTCTTCTTGATATTATGACCAGGCCATGCTGAGGCTATGTTCACCTAGCCTAGGTGTACAGCCAAAGTCTTGCTTGCTGCATGTTCCCATAAGTACCCCATTTTTATATAATATTTCATGCCAATTAAATGATATTTCTTGCCAATCATGCTATGCCATATGATAGGGGTATAAGACGTGGTAACACGTGCACACACCAAGCAAAGGAACATAAAGCGAGAGTGTGGAAAAGAAGAGATCTTTTAAGGAAAGCTTTTATTCTAAGCAAGCAATCTTACATTAGCAAAAGGGTGTCTTGTACACAAAGGCACTTTCCTTCAGGCATTACTTAGCAGTAATTACAAATCTACAAGTCTAAGTCATATCAGCTGAGGTTAGAAAGAAACATATGCCCTAATGCAACTATCTGAATATTCTCATGATACAGATGGTGCTCTGGGCCTTGGGATGTTCTTGGGAAACTGAGAGTCTGGACCTCTGTCTAGCCTACAAGCAAGCTTCCTTAGGGATGTTGAGGTGGGCGGTGTGCCTCTGCTCCATCATTTCGGAAGTCTCTCATCTTCCACCCTACAAACCTACAAAAGCCTTGGCTATGTTGAGATTTTGCAACAGGCGTTATAGCCATTCTCTGGTCTGTTGAGATTCCCACCAATATTCTACACTGGCTGCTTAGTTAGCAACTGGCCTAACTCCCCAGCCTATCTTAACAGCCAGCAGCCATATCAGGTGAAAGAGTCTGTTCAGCTGTTGAATGGGGTGCAAGGAAGATAATGTTTCCCGTCCCCCCTCACCCGTTAGTGAGGCAGCAAGAGGACTTGCAACAGGGCTCCTGCTTCTGATTGTTACATCCTTGCTTGCTGGCCAGGGCATTTCTGATTATGGGAAGAGTACCACGATTGTGACTATGTGGCCTTGTTGAATACGGATCACTCATGGATTCCTTAACTCTTGGGTTATAAATCTGTAAGTGCAATACCGAATGCCAGCCATCAACATTTAATTTGCAACATACAGTTTCTATCTAAACCTCTGGAGGTCCCGACTACTGTCTTATGCACTCAATCCACCTGTCGTGGGCTCTCCCTTTCCTTCCACTTTATTGAGTACTACCATCTTTTCCAATGAGTCACAAAATCGCTTGACATGTCCAAATTTTGACAGCCTTTGTTCAGTTATCTTGGGTACCAGGGAGAGTTCGGGCTTGATTTGCTCTAGGACCCAATTGTTTGTCTTTTCAGCTGTCTTTTTAGCTGCCTGAGGCCCCATGTTGGAGAGATAAATGAACAAATAATGAGGTAGGGGAGAGGGTGTGGGTTTAACATAGATTTACAAGAAGGAAGCTTGGAGAGAAGAAAAACATTCCGATACCATCATGTTCTTAAGAGATTAGTGTAATCTTTTATTCAGGGCTGATGAACTGAGGCACAGCAGAAAAGATGGTGACAGCCAAGAGCAAGTGTGTGTGTGTTTGTGTGTGAATGGTTTCCTTTACACTCTTTGTCATCATCATTACGCACAACTTCTTCCAGAGGAGGAGGAAAGAAAAGATGTGGCTTAAAAGATCGCCCCCCCCCCCCGTCCTTTTTAAAAGCTGGGTATGAACTGTATCTTTTCCGCCTTACAGTTAATGAAAGATCTTTGAGGCTGGAATTAATACATGCCTAACTGGTGATGGTCTCCTCTGGAACGGTTTGGAAAGAAAAGTCATTCCCTTCCCCCATTCCTTCCCTCATTCACCCCAACCACAGGTATGCGTGTCAGCAATCCATTACCCCATTCACATTCTTCTCATGCTCAAGGTTTGACAATGAGATCATATCTACAATTTGTCCTGCTGTGTCCATCCTCAATATATTCTGCTTTTCCAGCTGTGGAGCAATCCAAATTTTTTTGAGGGTGGGGGGAGGTAGAAGGCAAGCCACAGCAAAGTTTTTAGGAAAAATGTAACTGTGAGGGATCATATCCATAAATTTTGCATTGAGCTTTCTTCTCCCTTCCAGAGGACAGGAGACAGAGTTCGTGCAATATGTTTTCTGAAAAGCATATGTATTTTGTTCCAAAGGCTCTAGGTTTGATTCCCGTCCCTTCAAATTAAAAAGGGTAGCAGGTAAAAGGAAAGACTTCCAACTAAGTCCCTAGAAAAGCACCTTCCAGACAGAGCAGACAATTATGGATTAGAAGGGTCAATTGTCTGATCTGATCAAAGGAACAGCAGTTTGTGACTTCCATGTCATTGGGGCAGTCAATCCGCTCTAGGTTTTTGTCTGACTTTCAGGGAACTATCCAATCGCTCCTATAAAATTCAGAGCAAATCCCAGCATTGTTTTCCCAGCCTCTGACAAAGGAACCAGCAGCCACTTGTGGATATAAGCCAATTTTATAATAGCATTCCAAAAGTGGAGAAACAAGCAAGCCACTGCAACAAAATGTTGTAGTGTCTGCCTGTTGTAGATATTTTGATGGAGCCTAGGGCTGATAGAACTGTAAAAAGAAACATTAGCATCAAAGAAAATAAGGCACTTCCCCTAATTGGTCCTTATTTCATCTGTTTTTTTGAAACTTATCTTTTAAATGTTTAGAAATGCTATTGGTCTATATAGCTGGAAGTCAACAGAGCGTGAGGCTTCTGTGTACAACTACTTTGGAGCAGGTCTCAGGAGGGCTATTTTAGTAGTTTATCCTTTGCCACTACCTGAGAACTATAGGGGATTTTTGACTGGGAATCCAATTCATTCCCAACCTCTGACTGTGATATTAACAATGGACTACATTGCCAGACTGTAGCTCGCTACTTCGTCAGCACAGCCTTTCAGTAAGCAATAAGGATATAAAAATGAACTACATAGCAAGAGGATTGTTGTTTACTATTCAGTCCAAGTGAAAAAGGAAGGATAAAAGCAAAGGATAAAATGGCAAGGATGAGAGACCCTTGTAAAAAATTATATATATTTTTAAAAAAGTATAGACAATACTAGTCTCAATATAACTCAACTCAGCAGCTTTATAATTCCTACGGGTCAAAAGACAGGTGCAAGTCACTTTTATTGCAAGTTACTTCATAATCAGGCCATGTCTGGAATGCTCTTGTGAGGGTGTATGTATGTGCTTTGGTTCAGACGGCTTACAATGCCTGTTATATCTGGTTGTCTCTTTTCTGCTGCTCTTTCAAACTGCAGCCAAGCTATATGATCAGCAGCTGCATTTTTAAAAGTGGGAAACATGCCCCTGTACCCACATCAAGGTCAACACTGATTATACTGTGGACTTTGCTCTATTAGTGGGTTGGTGTGTATTTTGTCTGTGTGGGTAGGTAGATGATGTTTTTCATCTCTCTCTCTCTCTCTCTCTCTCTCTCACTCACTCACACACACACACAAAATAGAAAACACATTTTCTGAGTGTCAGTCTTCATGCAATCAGACACCATTCTATATGCCAGGGAAGAATCATAATTAGGGGGCATCTTTTATTTTGCTGATGTAGAAAAACCTAGGATGGAATTGATAAGGAAGTTGTTGTTGGGTGCCTTCAAGTTGCTTCCAACTTCCAGCGAACCTAAGGTGAACCTATCATAGGATTTTCCTGGAGTATTTGTTCAGAGGGAGCTTGCCTTTGCTTCCTCTGAGGCTGAGAGAGTGTGATTTGCCCAAAGTTACCCAGTGGGTTTCCATGGCTGAGCACTGATTTGAGTCCTGGTCTTCAGAGTAGTAGTTTAATGTTCAAACCATTACACCATGTTGGCTCTCACTAAGGTCATTTCCACACTAGACTGTTATAGTGCTATTACTCCACTTTCAACATCCTACGGAATCCGGGGGTTTGCAGTTGAGGAAGGGGCCTTTGAGGCCCCTCCCTCAACTGCAAACCCCAGGATTCCGTAGGATGTTGAAAGTGGAATAACAGTACTATAACAGTCTAGTGCGGAAATGGCCTAACGCAGTTATAAACATGTAACCAAGAGTTATACATTTGTGACAGCTTCATATTCACGATCCTTATGCATTCTCTAGTGTAGGAGATCTGTAGGGACCATTAAAGTCTCCCAGTCTCCACTTACTGGGTAGCAGCCACTGTGATCAATTGGGGTCTTTAACCATGTTATCAGGAAGCAGCTTACTGACATTCCCCCCTCCTCTTGCAGAAGTGATCTCTGGTGTGACAGGGACCCTGATTCTGGCTGTTGCATCACAGATTGCTCACCAGAAGGGGTGGAAACATCAGTCATTCCCTTTCTGAGTAAAAAGGGAGCAGAACCCTATTGCTCACAGCAGCTGCTGCTTGGTCAGTGGAGGGGGTGGTGAATTTGAGGCATGAAACACTACACAACTATGTAACTATAGTGGTTAGGTATTTGAAACTGTCCTAGTGAGTTCCAGCCAATGTTAAAATTGCAAATAACAACTACCTGAAATTACACCCCAAATCCACAAAATTGCATATGTCTAAAGTTACGAATATCTAAAATAATCAATTACAAATATTTGCTAAAATACCATAAAAACGATACAGATAGCGGCACCCAATGATATAGAGATCACTTGCGTGACGCCCCCAAAGCTCATACAAATAGATACTTTTCAAAAAATGTGCCTGAAAGACAAAAGTGTGTCAATGACATGACCTCAGATGGAATGAAGTTTCACAACTGGTATGCTACCACCATGAAAGCCCTGCCAGGTGTTAGGCCCAGGGACCATACTACAGCAGGGCATCACTGGCAGAGATTCCTCAGTTGATCTGAAATCCTGGATGACGCTATACTGGAGCAGGTGGTTATGTAAGTATCTACATCTTGAGTGATTTCTGACGTTGTACTTTAATTGCACATTAATTACAGGCAGCCAATGAGGCAAGGCATGCCAGAAAGGGTGATCCTTGCTGTCCCATCATCACTCAGGTAGCAATTCTCTAGACCATGGACTAGGCAGGACTGGGAAAGACCGCTGGCTGCCACTTGATGTAGAAAACACTGAGTTAGATGAATCAAGTTTAAGGTCATTTCAGCACCTTATCCTTTTCCGTTGTCATCCCGGCGTCATCCCAGCAGTGCCTCTGCCAGGATGGGCGCGTGTCCCCAGCACTCTCCTTCGCACCCAGCTGGCTGCCTGTGGATGGGAGCGTGAGCAACATGCACCTTCCTTCTGCAATGCAGCCGGCCTCTTTCTTGTGCTGTATCGGGGAAGGAAGCACCTAGATTGCACTTTCACCCATTCTACATGGCCGCAGGAGATGAAAACGTTATGCGATTGTGGGCCATTACCGGATTTTTTCCGTTAATGGAATACCCTGCAGTTGTGACAGGTTTGGACATGTTGGCAGTGGGACTGCAATGATGTCATGCGGAAGCATGACTCATGGACCAGTAGCAACATATCCCCATCGCGGGACAGCGATGCTATGCAGAAACACCTGAACTCTGTCTAAACAGAGTGTAATTTTTTTTGCTCAATGACAGACTGGGGGATTCTCTTCCAAGCTAACCCCACACATTTTGTACTCAGAAATACAAGAAAGATGGGGTAGAGGTTCTGGAGCTTTATTCCTGATGCATAGCTTCCAACTGTACTGAGTTCAAAGTACAAAAGTGATCTGCACTCAATTAAGTCAGCAGTGGGGAATGGCGAGGAGCACTAGCTTGGGCCTTCTTCTTCTAGCTTGGGCCTTCTTCCTCACTGATAGCTTTTGCCATCTTGACCCCATTCTAATGTTGCTTGGCCATAGGTATCCTAGTTTTCACTTTGCACTTTGAACTCAGTCTGTAGCAACTGAAGTAAGCTGAGGACAAAGGGAGAAAATGGGAAGAAGTAAGAGAAACTGGGACATTGTAGAAGCAGCTGAAACAGGGGGATGTCAGAGGATTAATTAACTGGGATGGTCCCTGCCAAATTGAACAGGGTACGGACCCAAAGAGGTATTTGTAACATACTATCTACTTGGAAGGGTTGAGAGGGGATACTGGGAGATTCTGGGAGTTTCAATCACAAAAAGTAGCACTTCCAAGTTCTGGAAACAACTGGGTTTCTGCATTCTGCTACAGGTCCCAAAATATTTGCATTTGCTCGATGGTTTCCAAGAACCTTGATTCTTTTCCAGCAGATGGCGCCTGTCCCAAATATCTAGCAAAATTTTTTCCTTTGTGCCTAAGGCAATTAAGACATCTCTTTATTCTAATTGTTCTGGGTTCATTTTCTCCAGCCTTATTTATTTTCCCCACTTGATCTATGGGAAAAACTTTCTCCTTGCCCCTGTGTTCTTCCTCTCTGCCTGAAAACAAACAAACAAACAAACAATAATATGCTGCTTGCTCCTTCTTTTATTTCTTCATTGCCAAACATTTTAAAGTTTTTTCTTCAGGCTTAAAACAGAACCAAAATAGGCACACAGGTATTTAGGAAGGCCAAGCAGAGTTTAAAAATAGCTTAGAAGCTGGCTTCAGCATTTGGGATCAAGGCCGTTCACCTTTTCACTTCATTAGAAAAGCACATGGCAAAGTTCCCTTCTCTACCATGATAAGTGGTTATACAATCTAGATTTAAGGCAAGAGAAAGAAAGCAACACCCCATTGCAATAAAGAGGGATTTAGGAGGCCTCTCTCCAAATTCCCTCACTAAGAAAGTGGCCGCAAGGGATAAGGAAAGCTGGCAGCATGGGCCCCCCCGCCAAGTACGGACACTATTCTTTTGCAGCTAGTTATACGGAGATCTTTCCTTTTTTTTTTTCCTCCCCCTTTTCTCCCTTTGGTAAATGAAGACATGGGTGTGATTGAATGACTTCTAATGTTTAATGACACATTTGCTCCAGTGCCTTGTAAACTTTTCACATGGCTGCACCGATCTCTTTCCAGCCAATCCTAAAGGCCAAATTCTTTTGTGCCAGCACAAAGGAAATGGGGGTGGTGATGGGTGGGAGGAGTGAGGAGACACAGTAAACTGCAGACTGAAATCCTGGATAGAGCTACCTAGAGATCCTTCTTAAAGTCATCTGGCAGACTGGATTTATTAAACTTTGACACTTGGGTGGCCATTCTATGTGAACCCTAGTTTGGAAGAGACTCCTGACCGTGGAGCATTTGGTCTGAATGGATCTGGATTGAGGTACCTGAAGTTTCCAGACCATATTTTAATTTGAGTAATTTTTTTCATACCTTTTCCATAGAGAGCTCAGGGCAACTTGTGTGGCTCTTCATCCTCCAAAATTTATACTCACAACAATCTTGTGAGAAAGACTGCATCTAAATTTGTGGAATCTGAAGAACAAGTGGGTGTTTAAACCCACTTACGGCACTCTAGTTCAGGGGTGAATTCAGATGGCAAAACTATAGCAGTCTGATACCATTTTAACTGCCTCGGTTCCAGTCTATGGGATCCTAGGATGTGTAGTTCTATGACACAGAATTCTCAGTCAGAAAGTTGCAGTTCAGGGGAATGAATTAGAAAATTGTAAGTAGTATCAAATTATACATTCCATAATTCCATAGGACAGAGCCATTGCAATTACAGTGGCATCAAACTGCTACCTATAAGTTAACTCACCATTCAACTATTTGTCAGTGCCTTCAGAAAACCACTTGATCCAATGGGATTGCAGAAACAGTCACTGTGCCTTCACAACGGGACAATAAGCAGGTGGACTGGCAGACAGACCACTGGTTGCACAGTGTTGTTATTCAGCAGACTGATGGTGTAATGCAACCACTGTGCAACTATGTAAGTGTAAATTTACTGTATGCAAACATGATGTAGGATCTTGTCCAATGAACATCAAAGTTACCTCAAATGTATTAAAATGGGGAGAGGAGACTGGGGGCAGGAACAACTTGACACAATCCCATCACGCAACTGCATATTCTCCAACAGTTCACACAGAAAAACAAGGCACATATATGGCTGAACAACTTTAGAGTGTAGTCAAAATATCAAAAGTCATTAAGGAGGAAGAACAGAAAAGCTAAAAGAGGCTGTCGAGCCACTTTGAATCCCATCTCAGGAGAAAGGCAGGAAATGAACTCAACAAATTCAATAAAGCAAGCAAGCAAGCAAGCAAGCAGGTTGCTTTTGCCTGAGCCTACTGGGAAGTCCGAGATTCTGCCTCTGCTTTCCTTTTTTCCAGACAATTAATTGGGGCTTGTGGCCATCTCGACCCCACTCTGATGTTGCTTGGCCACACATGTTCTGGTTTTCCTCTTTTTAATTTTTTAAAATGTTTTTAATAAGACCCTTTCTGCACCCTACCTTCTTCCAACATCCTCCCATGGAGATCCCAACAGTGGCTCTGCCGGGAGGGAAGCATGACAGGAGTGCTCCCCTCTGCACCGGCTGCCTCCGTGATCAAGGAAGCGCAATGGCCCTGCCTCTTCCTTCTGCAGCGCAGCCAAGTACTTTCCCGGGCTGCACTGGGGCAGGAAGCACAACCATTGCGTTTCTGGATGCTCCGCAGACCAGGTAAATCCACGATGGTGGTGTGATTGTGGGTCATTGACGGGGAAAACCCATTAATGATTTAAACTGCAACTGCACCATCTGGAGACGGGAGAAGGATGGGACCATGACAACATCATGCGTAACTGTCATCGCAGTCCCCTCCTTCTCCCTTCCCCATGGGAGTATGACAACGCCCTGCAGAAAGAGCTTCTGTTTAAGAAATTATAACAGAAAAAGGAAAAACAGTATTTATGTAAAATCATGCAGTCTCTTCCAAAAGAGAGCAAGCAAGCAAAAAAAAAAAATACTTCTGACCTGCATATCAACAGTGACATGTTACAACCTTACTTCAGCCTCTCTAGTTTCTCTACTACATACTTCTTTCTATTATCAATAAACTACACACCAATCAGATCATCTTCATCTTTCCTCAAAAAGTCCATAAGGGGTTTCCATTCTTCAAGAAATCTTCTTAAGGGCCCATCTTGAATTAAAACAGTCAATTTGTCCATCTCAGCTAAGCCCATCAATTTTGCCATCCATGAACATAAGCACAACCTTACTTTTTGTTGAAATAAAGTGAATTGCTTGCAGTTTGTGCCAAAGCCATATGATGATTACTTTTTTTTAAAAAAAAAACATGCTTGTTTCAGCTGCCAGTGGACAGTCTATAATATGAGGAATTGTCTTTCTGCAATCACTCAGGACACAAAAGCTATCATATAATCCCCTTGTTCTATGTCAGATAAGTATGGCTGTGATAAATGAAGTACTTCTTTTCTGGAGGATTAGGCCCCTCCTCCCTTTCAGAGGTATGCTTGTTTTATTTTGTTGACCATTGTCCTTTTTATCAGCACGGTCTGAGGAGCAAAACAACCACTTTAAAGACTTGCAGTTTCTGCACAGTTTTCTAAGACGCATCAATGCATCTCATCATTTAAACAAAACAAAAAGGCAACAACACACAAGTTTTCCAAATGCAAAACAAATATGACACAATTTTATTCCATAGATTTTTTAAGATGGGTATCCTTATGCATTACCTTGTAGAATTCAAGTGATAAAACTGGTCTTGACGTAAGGTTCCAGGACCTTAATCAGAGCTTGACAAAGGTCCCTTTTTTTCAGATGACAACACCCAGATAACAACTGGATGACTTCTGGAAGCTATAGTCCTCCCCAAACTAACTCTGGTAAGCTTTGTTCCTAAGTTTTTACTTTTTTCAAGAACAGAGAATGCTTATGAATAAAACAATCGGTAAGTTTTAAAAGTGCCACAAGACTCTTTGTGTGTGTCCCTTGGCTATACTTCTGAATTAACTCTAGACAAACATGCTAGCCCTTTGAAAAATTTTTCAGGATATGGTAATAGCTTTAAAGAAATGGTGTTGGTAACTAGCAATTTTAAGAGCCAGCATGGTGTAGTGATTTGACCCCAGAGACCAGGCTTTGATTCCATTTGGCCATGGAAATCCACTGGGTGACCTTGGCTGTGTTACACACTCTCAGCCTTGGAAAACTCTGTGATAGGTTCACTTTAGGGTCACCATAAGTCAGAAACACCTTGAAGACACACAATGAGAACAACAAACTAGCAATTTTAGAAGAAAGAAAACTGAAGTGAAATTTCCAAGTGAATTTGGACATGCCCCCAGAGCTTGAAACCTACTTTTGTGTACTTCAGTTTCCAGAATTCTTACTGGGGGAATCCAGCAATCCAAAAAAGTGACCTTCTAAGCTCTGGCCTTTGCTCCTCAAATATACAATTAAAAAAAGAAGAGAATCTGAGGCGCTTTGAGAGATTATGTGGAGTAGCCTCAAATCAGCCCTGAAAATACATTATAGGCTTTTTGTACTTTCTTTCTGAATGCCCCCACCTAATCCACAAGGGGTTTTCCTGTTGTTCAGAAGGAACTCTTGAAGACCCTGATCTACTCCCTGCCACCTTGTTCCTTTCTGCCAAAGTGAGAAATGATTCACTTTGGGGAATGGAGAAAAGATAGTATTACCAGATTCAGATTTATTATTAGGCAGCGAAATACAGGTTATAGTCAAAAGAAAAATAAATAGTAAGTAACCAAACAATATAATAAAAAGTAAGACCACAAGGTTTAAGATTCCTTAAAAGATTCATCAAGAATACAATGCACAGGCCAATATTCTATATCAGCGACTAAGTTAAGTATATAAGTATACTAGCGTATACACCCAGTGTTGCCTGAGATTTTATCTTCTCATAGGTAATACTTGTTAGAAAGATTTGAGATCCTGGGTCTCTAGTTCCCCAAACTCTCTTGTTCAGTACCTGTAACTATTCCTCATATTCCCCAATCCAATCTGTATTCAGAGTTATTAACATACAGAGGTTGGGTTCCCAAGGGAATACACTGCCCTCCTCCTTGCTGCTAGGCCTCATCTCCATAGCAACTAGCCTATTCAAGACAGGCCCAAGAGCCCTCTGGCTGAGAATTCTAAAGGCCCCTCCCTAAACTGCAAACCCCAAGATGCCATAGAATCTTCTTAGGTAGCCAATTATATGAGGTCTTCTCCTTACACTGCGAATCATATGAGGTCTTCTCCCCTGACACAGACAAACAAACAAACTTTGATTTTTATATATTAGTAGATTATAGCTAAGTATGAGAGCCAGTACTGTGTAGTGGTTTGAGCACTGGACTAAGACTCTGGAGAACAGGGTTTGAATCCTCACTCAGGCATTGAAATCAGTTGGGTGACCTTGGACCAGTCAAACTCTTTCAGCCTCGGAGCAAAGGCAAACCTCCTCTGAACGAATTTTCCCATGAAAACCCTGCGATAGTATCACCTTACAGTTGCCAAAAGATACGAAACAACTTGAAGGCATACAACAACAACAACAACAACAATAACAATTATGTATACTAGCAACTACTTAATTTAGTATAGTGTGTCAAGAGTGGAACAACCATGCTTAAGTAGCGATCGTGAATACGGAAGAGTTAGCTAGAGGTACTCATCCATAACAGTTCTGTGTTCACAACAGTTACTTATTCACGATTCTGACATTATTGTCTTAAGTGTAATTCCACCCCAAGTCTACGCTACTGGGGATCAGCTATGTGGAGAAAAGGAGGTCCTTTTGGCTGGTGACTGGAGCATGGGTCAATGACGTTTCCATCAGTTTCGGGGGTTGGTGGGCCAGGAGAAGTTACTTAATTAAGTACACATAACTAAATATCTGATATAGAATACTGGCCAACATGCTTCCAAATATCTTTTCTGAGTCTATATTTCTCACAAGAAACAATTAATCTCAATTATTCTCATGGGCAATCTGAGATGGACTGCTTTCACTGACGATCTAAAATACACTAACCAGAACTGACTTAATGGAACTAGACAGCAAGTATATAATTTTATCCTTATCATTAATGCTAGCTAGAGGGTTTAAACGTTTTACCAAGTATTTTATGTCTTGGAATTTCATATAACTTACAATGTAATGTACAATGTCCTCAACCAATTGGTTTCCACAAACAGAGCTTTTGTTCTCGAGGAATATTCTTATAACCACCTACCATAAAGTTAGTTTTCCTAGTCTGAAAATACATGGCTTTAAATGTTTTGGGGAGGAAGGGTAGGGTAAGTCAAGGGACAAGGTAGTAGGACTGAAAAAAAGCATATCACATGGGCCTCTCCTTAGTTTGAGAGAGCCCTTAGCAGCTTTCTCCAAGATGTGTTTTTTTCCCCTCAATGTGGGAAGGCGATAAGGTAGCAAGTGGTGGAGGGCTGGCAAATCCACTCTGGGTTTTAGTCCAAACATGGAGCTACCTAATGTACCAAACCTTCTCCCCAAACCATCTCCCTTTCCCTCCTATTCAGCACCTCAAATAGTTCCTCCAGGTGAAACCCCAAGATTCTCAGGAAAACCTAGATTCACCACCTTTCTGACATAGAAGGCACCATTTACCACTGGTGGAAGGTGATGATGTCTGCAGAACTGGATGGAGGGTCAGTTGTAGGAAGCAATACCCACCTTGATTTTGCTTGCAACGCTTTGAGTAGAGACAGACAATCACCCTTGTCTGAATATTTATCTGGTCCCTAATTGCAGTGTTTTGATAAGAGGGGATCACAAAATAGGGTTTTGTGAGAAGTTGTTCCCTAAAAGGCAAAATGTTAGATGACCCTTCTTTCACTGGAGTTGGATTATAGGAGAGCATACTAGTTCTGATTATTTAAAATAATAAACAATAAAATCATTTAAAAAAAAGAAAAAGAAAAATAGGGTTGATATTGGTGATGGAACCGCTGTAAACTTTTATTCGTTCCATAGGTTGTTGTGGGTTTTCCAGGCTTTGAGGCTGTGTTCTATTAGTATTTTCTACTGATGTTTCGCTTGCATCTGTGGCTGGCATGCTCAGAGGATCTGGTGGCATGGAAGTGAGACAGAGTATATATACTTGTGTAGTCCCTGGGTGGGAGGGAGCAATTTGCATGTGTTACAGTTGGCCTGTGTGATGGCCTATTGTTAAATGGGATATCTCCCACAGTGTACTGTTAGTCAGGGGATATGCATAACAGTGCATTAAGTACATTAGCAACCCATTGTATTGTTCCCCGTAGAGGGACCTCCAGAGACTGGGTGGTGTCCATTGGCATATTTTATTCATTCTGTTTATAGTTAAAGGAGTGTGGCCACACTAAATGGTGGAGGAGGAATAACCCATGGTTCCAGTGCTGGCTCATGCTGTTGCCTCAGTCTTTATTTTATTTTATTTTATTTTTTGTGACTATAGAAGTGATGACCAGATAGATGGGAAGAAAGGTGGAGATTCTACATTGCCCAGTGTAGTGTTAAAGAGTTCTGCAGGTAGAAGAACTCACCCCACCTGCAAGACTCAGCTTTACTATGACAGGCCTTCCAAACAGCCATTCCATGACTGGTGAAGAGTAGAAGGTGGGGATCAGAGAATTGTCTAGCTATGCCTCAGACATAGATTCACTATGTCCTCCACTGAGAACCACCAGGGTCTCAGTGGATGACGTTATAAGACTGTGTCTGACTATGGAACGTAGCCAGATACTTCTATGGTCTCCCCTACTCTTCACCAGACAAGAAATGGCCATTTAGGGGGGGCTATTGCTGCAAAACCATGATCTGGGGGGCAGGAGCTTTAGTTGTTCCACGGGGTGGAAGAGAATAGCAACTTCTGCAATGCCAAAAACAAATCCCCAAATGTATGCAGGTATAAGGTGGACTTATGCTTGCTTAACATCTAACAGGATGCTGGCTACTATGTACATTATACCACAGGCCAGCAGCTTGCAGCATTCAGAAGTTTTTAAAAGCAATGAAATCACTTCTGAGGAATGGTAAGGTGCCAGATTACAAACAATGTAACCATAATAAAAAAGCTATTGTTTTCTAGGTTTTGCAACTATGGCTGGCATCTTGTTGGTCTCTTATGCATGTACAAGTTCCATTATGCAAGCAGATGGAGATTTTTAGTTGATATGTAACTTCAGTTGGAGCTTACACAAGTGAAGTTGGACATGTGGTGCCACTGCACACTATTACACATTGATTATTCCACACCACACATTGTGTAGTGATTTCATGGTAGCATGCACACAGCACACCACACATCAGTGTAAAATGTGTATTGGTTGTGCAGTGTCACAATTCTGTAACCAGGTGGTGTACTGAAACTGAGGAATAACTATGAGTATAAAGTTACTCTATGTCTCCTTGAAGTAGGATCTCAGCCTATAATTATGACTAATTATTTCTTTAAAAAATAACTTTCCAATGCATTGTGTGTGTGTGTGTGTGTGTGTGTGTAAGAGAATGTGAGAGTGAGAAAATATGAAGAAGGTTGCATCTGAGTTACAGCAATGCTGTCTTGCGAGATATCTCCCTTGCAGAGTTCCCATTTGGGATGTGGTCTTGGCAGTATTTATCTACATTGGGGGTGAATTAGGGAGTTAGGAGAGGGGAAGTTTTCATTCTCGAATTTTAGCAGCAAGCCTGGGCTTCAGCAAACTTGGCCACAAGCCGAGGAGGAGGAGAAAAATAAAAGTTGCTTCATAAACTCTCTTTTGTCCCAGAAAGAAAATGTTTTCTGGCAACTTTTTTAGCCAAGTATGTTAATTTCAAAGTTGAGAAAAAGAAAGGAAAAAAAATGGGGGGGGGGAGTGGGAAATAAAGGTGGAGACGGAAATTGCCAGGCAGACTAGTGATTCAGGTTTACAAGAAACAGTATTGGTCACGAGTGAGTAAGTGATATTCTGAGTAGCAATGATTTACAGTCAAACATACTTTAGAGGTAGTGTTCAGTATGGGTGAAAGACATCTGCTGGGGCTCTTTCACATTACAGAATAATAACACTATGGTTCCTCTTTAACTGCCATCGTTCCATCCTATGGAATTCTGGGATCCGAAGTTTAGGGAGAAGTATTTAGATTTCTTGAGATCTAGGGTGAGGTAATTCCATCTGATCTTGGAAGCTAAGCAGAGTCAGCTCTGGTTATTACTTGGATAGAAGACTGCCAATGAATACCAGGTGCTGTAGGTTGTATTTCAGAGGAAGGAACCAGCAAAACCACCAGAGAAGTCCTTGCCTAACCCCCCCCCCCCATGAAATTCATAGGGGTGCCATAAGTTGACAGGCGACTTAAGGCACACACACACAGAGGGTGATGTAGTGGATTGATTCTTGGACTAGGGCCATTTCCACATGAGACCGTTGCAGTGCTATTATTCCACTTTCAACATCCTATGGAATCCTGGGGTTTCCAGTTTAGGATTCCATAGGATGTTGAAAGTAGAATAATAACACTACAGCAGTCTAGTGTGGAAATGGCCTAGGAGAGTCCTACTCAGCCAAGGAAATGACTGTATGACCTAGGGCAAGTCACTATATGACCTAGGGCAAGTCATATTTTGTCAGCCTAGTAAGAAAGCAATGGCAAACCTCCTCAGAATAAACCTTGACAAGGCAACCTTATGATAGAGTTGATAGCACGTAACAAAAACAATTTAGAATTCTCAGACAAATTGCTCTAGTACCTTGCCAAACTACAAACCTCAGGATTCAGCAGGATGCTGCCATGGCGGTTAAATGCTATAACTGCATAGTGTAAATCTCCACAAGGTGCTTGTGCCGTATAAGAACCTCATCTTCATTTCTCACAATGTGTAACGTTCTGTCTCAATCTAACTTAATAACCAGGCTTCATGGATGAATCCAGAAAGGTTTTATTAAACATCAGATGTAGCACAGAGAAACTGCTTTTGCAGGAACTGAAGATGCAGCCCAGGTTTCAGTTTTAAGAACCCTCCACTCCCACTCCCAGAGTTCCACATTCTTTCTCACACAACACCAGGCTGTACCGGTTCTCTAAAATTACTTTTAGTTCCCAGGCCTACCCCTCCCAACACCCAAACAGCAAAGCAATCAGCAATATGGCAACAGAGCAGCTAAGCAATCTAACTAGTATGGCAGATGAACTTAACTTGGTGGACACTCTGACAATGGGGATCTTGGGCCATATATACTATACAGTTATAATAATATGATCCCCTTTAACTGCCACGGCAACACGAGATGGAATCCTGGGGTTTGTAGTTTGGTGAGGCACTAGAGCTCTCTGGCTGAGAATTCTAAATAACTTCCCTTAACTGTAAATACCAGGATTCTATAGAATGGAATCACAACAGCTAAAGTAGGATCATAGTGCTATAATCGTGGAGTGTGAAAAGGCCCCTTTTTAGATTCTAGGACCACATAGAAATGTTGCCCTTGCTCTACAAATCACCAGTGCGATGGGAAATCTGACAAATATGTGTGTGACAACTCATTTCTAGCATTGTCAGCACGAGAGCGAAGAAGTTGTGACTCATTGCCAGAACCATGGCCAACTGTTGCTACAGACCTGCCTGGTACCAGAGTGGAAGACAGACAGATCTCCCTGCGTTAAAGATCCACAGGGCTCATTTTTGATATTATTGATTGTCTGAATACAGGAATTGTGACTCACAGGTGCCTGCTGAATTTACACATGTCATGAATGCCTATAACCAAATTTTATCATGTGTAAGCGTGATGGCTTACATTCCATCCCTTGCTATCCTTATGACTCAACTTCAGGAGCTTCCAGGGCTAGAACTGCGCATTCTTGACTAGGGATGTCAGTTGTTGCTTAATTTGCCCTCTCATACAAGAACAAATTATTTGCAAAGTATGCTTCCTGCTGGGTGAGATTTTGAGAGTTTTTGTGCATTTTCAAAGATTTTTCACACTTCGGGGGGGGTTTTTTGCTGAAAAATTAGTACAAAAATCATAATTTCATAAAAAAAGAGGAATTCTTGTGCTGAACACAGTGTGTTTCTTGAAATGCAGTTCCCTGTGAAAAACCTAGGGGTTTTGGCAACACCATTTTATTTTCAAAAAGTACTGTAATGTTAAATGCCTTGCAGCCGTTGGCTGTTTTATCAGTGGAATGTCTCAAGGTATGATTAACACCAAGTACATATAAGCTGTGCAGCTTGTATACAATTCACACATTTCCAACGGTTCCTGAAGAGGAAAAGTGTCATTTTCCTGCATAATTTTTGTGAATAAAAAACAGTTTTGTGTAGGAATCTGTATATTCTGTATGAAACGCGAGTTTTCTGCCCAAAAGTATGGTTTTGGTACAGGAAAACAACAGCTACAGTGGCTGTATGCCAACCTGCAACTTACTGAACAGGCACTGAAACTGTCCACTGCCATTCTCTGACTCATGAAGAGCAGACAGGTTGTTTCCACAAGCAGAAGCAAAATGGTTACAGCAATACTGAGATCTCAGGAGGAGCCTTACGGATCTTAGTGCTGATGTTATCCTTTCACATCCGGCTTCAGGGAGATGCTTTTGTGATCCTACCTGCTCCCCACAAAGCAGGGAATGTCTGTACACAGGTTGTTCAATACTTTGGGTGGGTCTGGGGCACTGTGGAGGGAGCAAAGGAATGCCAACCCCTGCAACATCTAAAAAAGCATATAGACATGTGTAAGCGAAACTTACATAAGTGTACATTCCTAACAGGATGCTAGGCCATGTACATTTTTGTGCAAATTCCTTAACTACAGGCTTCCCCTACTTATCTGACAGGTTAGGGATCAGAGCACTGTCAGGAAACAGAATTAGTTGAAAAGTGAAAGCCGTGTACTCTGCTGTCAGGAGCATGAAGGACTTACAGAGACTCACTGGTTACCAACTTCATGCACGCTGCTTGCAAAATCTCTCAGCCAGCTTAGCACCTTCCTCTTCATCAGCTCTTTTTGCAAACAGCACAAAATGAGAGGTTCCAAGTGACCTTTTGTAGACAAGAAGAACCGATGAAGGAGTGGAACCCCTGTCAAATTAATGGAACTTGTCCTTAATTTGGAAGCACCAAAAGAGTGAATTGTCAGAAAATGGGGCATCAAAAGGTGAGGACTTCCTGTATATAGTGCCCAGAAATTGCTCAGAAACATATATAGTCTCATGGAGCAAGGAAAAAATTGAGGAAATTATTTTTTTCTTGCAAGCAGGAATGAATCCAGAGAAGATTCACATCTCTGCTGTAGATTTTGTCTCCTGAAAACTCTCTGTGTAGGAACCTCTAATAGATTGCAGAGCTGAAGCAAGCGGGAAGAGCAATGGGCTACTTAGGTTCTGCCTGCACACTGACACCACGAATCCATTGGAAAAATGGGGAGAAAACCTGTCTTTTTTTTAATGGAGCAATTAGCAAACCTCCCTTTCATCTTGAGCATAAAATAAACCTTTGTTAATGAGTTTCTACTATTCGGTTGCAAGGAGCAGTTCCAGAGTAACACCTCCCGAAGGATTTGCAGAAGCGTTACCTCAAACATCAAACATGCATATTTGAAGGATTTTTTTCCCTCTCCCAGTTTGCTATTAGTTTTTCAAAAATACAATGTTAATGAGCTCTTTTCTCTGATGAAGGAAATTGCTTTTTTAGTTGTTACTTTTGAGGGGGTTCAAAGCAACAGGAACACTGAAAGATGATAGTATGATACACATGGAGCCTGCACATTTGGTATTTACAAAGATCCACAGCAGCCTCAGACAATACAATATTTGAAGGGGCTGTCCCTCTTCTGTTTGAAGTTTGTTTTAGCTATTGTCCCCCAGACACTGCTCCATGCCATGTTTTAAAACAGTGCCCCATGCTCTCCTCCCATGATTCTTTGGAACACATGCTGTCTGGGAAACTTTAAGGGTGGGCAACTGTGGAAGGGTAGAGGGCTGGGAGAACCACATCCCCTGCCGCACCTGCTCTCACAAAAATTAAAACTTTTTGCCACCAAATGCCCTCTAGGAGACAAGAGTAGCATTTTCTCCATGTTTCTGAGCTTTCCTGTGCCATTTTAGGGACAGGAGAGGCCTCTTTTTAAAAAACAGGAGAGGGAAGTCACTTCCTGTTTCAAACAAAGATCTCTCTTGGATCTAACTGGTCCAGAGTGGGCCAAAAATGTGTTCAAAATGCCCCCACACTCCCTAGAGGGTATAAATACTAGGGATGGACAACTGTGCCAAGGACCGGGGCTAATTTTGACCCGCTGACTTTTGCAATGGGCACAACAACATATTTTAGGTAACCTGGAAGTGATGTAATATCACTTCTGCTTTCGATTTTGGCCACCTTTCTGATTCTTTTTTTTTTTTTTTTTTTTGATGGAGGGCTTCAGTGGGGACATGGGGTGAAAACAATCCAAACTGCTATGTTTTGGAGAAGTTTTGTGGTATTCTTCAGTAATTTTCAGGCAATTATTTTGCCTGGAGAAAAACAATTTGTGAGTGTCTGTGGGGATTTAGGGATGCAAAAGAGCTGCTGGCACTAATGTGCCTAGTTGGACTTCACCTTCAACACTCCTGATCTATATCTACTGTCAGATGGTGGCAGATGGTTGAAGACGCCCTGTCACTCTCACTCTAGAGACGCCTATTTTAGTTAAAGTGATTTGTGGCTGCTGAAACAGATGAGGGCATGGTGCTTTGCCTTCTAGTGCACCATGGTGTGCCAATGTGACCACCTCTTATCCTTCTGCTGTTGTTTGGGGATTCCTCCAGGCTGCCATCAGGCTGTGAAGGCCTTTACATATATACAGCAAGTCTAATGGTAATTATGCTCTTCAAGCTTCCAGGAGGAGTACTCCTTTCAAGAGGAATGTAGTGTTCTCCAAACTTTCAGGAGAAGAGAATTTTGGAAGCCCTTCCTTTCTGCAGAGCCTTCCCTGGCTATGTTACACACATGGCAGAAATTTTTCCTAGCTCTGATTTAATTCGGAGCAGCACCTGACCAGAATTTATTTATTTATTTGATTAGACTTCTATCCCACCTTTCTTCCAATATGTGATTCAAAGTGGTTTACAACAGTTGGAGTCCAACATCCCTGCAGCATAGTGTAAATATCTGAATGCAGCGACACATCACACTAGCACTGTGTGATCTGCACACAGAATAACAACACTGCACAACACATGTCAACTACTGGGTGCCATTCTGCAATATGAAACTGCAGTGAGCAATGTGTAACCTCAATGTGCAACCTCAGTGTGCAGCAGCAATATCCACTGTTGTAACCACAATGTCAAAGTGCAACCATAATGCACAACATTGCTGGACGCACAACTCTGCTTCTGTGGCTGTCAACAGAATGCATGTGTTACACCACAGTGAATGATTCATCCTACACGTGTGGCATGAATTAAACGTGTGTGTCACTAACGGGATGCTACCCAATGTAAGTTAAAACAGCTAAAATAACATGTGGTGTTATAAAAGTTTAAAAAGCATTAAACAAGCAACCCAGTAACACATTAATTTAAAACAATTAAAAACTTATTAAACATGTATTAATATTAGAAAAAAAAAAGAGCACATTCACTGCACTTTCTTCTACCCCAACAAGTTAAAAGTTGAAGGCCTCTTTATTGTATTGGTTGGTTATGACTCAAAAATCAAAGGAAGGAGGGAAGGAAGGAAGATGTCTAGAAGCTTCACCATGGCCAGTGGCAGCAATCTGGGAATGCTGAGCGACATGTCTGATTAGTTCATCAGTGTGCTGTTTTTAGTCTGTGCTCAGGTCACTAAGGGATCAATCATATCAACTGTTGCTTTTATCTTCTCTCCATTTTTAGCAATAGCATAGTAATAGCATATGTATTCCTATACCACTTATCAGTTAAGTGCTCTCTAAGCGGTTTACAATGTGTTAGCTAATTGCCCCCAACAAGCTGGGTACTCATTTTACCGACCTGAGGAAGGATGGAAAGCTGAGGCAACCTGGAGCCCGGCAGGATCAAACTCACAGCCTTGTGGCTGCAGTAACAGCATTTAATCCCTGCACCATCAGGGCTCCCAGTTTTTAAAAGACTAGTGTAGATCTTTGCCTATCTCTGGGCTTATTTGGCTATGACTAGGTGCCATTTTGTAATGCAGAATACATGACACACAACTGCAATTAAGTATATAACGTGTTGTGTTGCTGTGTGCCTTTGTTTCCGACTTATGGTTGACCATAGCATGGGGTTGACTTGGCAAGATTTGGTCAAAGGGGGTTTGCCTTTGCCTTCCTCTGAGGTTGAGAGAACGTGACATGTCCAAAGTCACCCAGTGGGTTCCTGCAGCCAAGTGAGGAGTCAAACCCTGGTCTCTATAGTCCTAGTCCAACACTCAAACCCACTACACTGCACTGGCTCTCTAAAGTATATGATGCACAACCACAATGCACAATGAGCAACCACAATACAAAGTATAGCAAACACACTCACAATGCAAAGTATAGAATGCATGAAACTGCAATGCAAAATATAGGATGCACAACCACAACTCGTAATGCACAATGCATAGCTAGCAAAGATACACTACACATGAGCATGCTATCTGCACAGCTCCACTTTCTGCCGCTATCACCAGTGGCAGGGGAGTTGAATCCCCAATTTTCACACGTTAGGATAAATAGGTAGTTCAGGATCCTGCATGAGAAGACAGAGCATAAAATTACTCAGGTGGAACTATGCAACACATCAGTTCCTGCACAACTCACCCTGGAGAGAAATGACTAGTGGGGTGCCACAGGGTTCTGTCCCGGGCCCAGTGCTATTCAACATCTTCATCAATGACTTGGATGAAGGAATAGAGGGCATGCTATCAAATTTTGCAGATGACACCAAATTGGGATGCGTTGCTAATATGTCAGAGGACAAGATCAAAATTCAAAATGACCTTGACAGATTGGAGAGCTGGGCCAAAGCTAACAAAATAAATTTAAACAGAGAGAAACGTAAAGTCCTACACCTAGGCAGAAAAAATGGAATGCACAAATATAGGATGGGGGACGCGTGGCTGGATAATATTAAATGTGAAAGGGATCTAGGAGTCTTGGTGGACTACAAGGTGAATATGTATCAGCAGTGTGATGCGGCAGTCAAGAAAGCCAACATGATTCTTGGTTGCATCAATAGGAGTATAGCGTCTAGATCGAGGGAGGTAATGGTATCACTCTATTCTGCTTTGGTTAGACCTCATCTGGAATACTGTATCCAAGTTTGGGCACCTCATTTCAAGAAGGACATTGGCAAGCTGGAGTGTGTCCAGAGGAGGGCGACCAAAATGGTGAAGGGTCTGGAAGCCATGCCCTATGAGGAGCATCTAAAGGAGATGGGTATGTTTAGTCTGCAGAGGAGAAGATTAAGAGGGGACATGATAGCCATGTTTGAAGCAATGTCGTCTCAAGGAGGGAGCGGGCTTGTTTTCCACTGCTCCAGAGACGAGGAGATGAAGCAATGGATTCAAACTACAGGAAAAGAGATTCCACCTAAACTTCAGGAAGAACTTCCTGACGTCAGAGCTGTCCGGCAGTGGAATATGCTGCTGCCTCCATGGAGTGTGGTGGAGTCTCCTCCTTCTTTGGAGGTTTTTAAGCAGAGGCTGGATGGCCATCTGTCAGGAGTGGTTTGATGTGTATTCCTGCTTGGCAGAAGGGAGTTGGACTGGACGGCACCTGTGGTCTCTTCCAACTCTATGATTCTAATCTTTCTCATACTGAGGTCCCTCTTCCATGACCATTTAGTGGCTGGTGGAGAGTGAGTGGTGTTGGGGTAATAGCTGCCTATGTCACCATAGTCTGATACAGAACATCATTCTCTGGCACTTCTGGAGGACCCTTGGGAAGTCTTAGAGGATATCTTTTTCACTCAGTATCTTGATACAGGGCTACAGCCAGACACTTCTCTGACACCTTCTGGTCTCCGACAGCCACTAAATCACCATGGGGGGTGGGCATGCAGGAAGAAGGGCAGTTTTGAGGGGTGGGAGTCATTTTATCAGGGAGGTATAGTGAATTCTTCTCTCCACATAAAAACATTTTTATTCACCTATTTATTTTTATTTATTTTATTTATTTATTTCATATCATGCCTTTCTTCCCACACAGGATTCAAGGCATCTTACAACCATTTAAAAAACAAATATGCTGAAGTAAATTTGACTTACACCTACGTGTGTCAGCAACATGATGCCACCTATATTTTCTAAATGGACGTTACAATGTATGAAACAGTTCTAAAAGAGTATTTTGGTATTTCAAATAAGTATTTTATTCTCTTTACCATTTCTGCAATCTTCTAAAAAGCATGTGGGGGGTATGTGTGAGAGAGAAATATTCTCATTTTGTGCCGCATTTGCCTATAATGGACCTTGAGTATAACAATCATTACTCTGAGACACAGTCAGAACAATGACAACAACACAAAAGCAGTATCAGAAAAGAGCTTTTTCTTTATACAGATCTTCCAGATATGAACATAGAAGATGCACAAGTTACTATGCCTATCAAAGGAACTTGAGTTCAGAAGATCATGTGTAACAGGGGCTTGCCTTGACATGATTCTAAGTATGTGCATTATTTATTATATTGCCATCTCTCCTTTCCTTCAAAAAAGATTTGGGTTACATATAATTTCCTCTGTCCCATTTTATCCTAACAACAACTCTGTGAGGTAGGCAAGGCTAGATTTGGGGCCCATTTACACGATAGAAATGTAGTGCTATATTCCATTTTTTAAATCTATTGTAAACCGTCTTGAGTACTGAACTGGGAAAAGATGGGATATCAATCTACTAATATACAAAAGTCAAAGTTTGTTTGTGTAAGATGAGAAGACTTCATATGATTGGCTGTGTCAGACCAAGACCTGATATGATTGACTGCCTAAGAAGATCCTATGGAATCCTGGGGTTTGCAGTTTAGGGCAGGGCCTTTAGAATTCTCAACTAGAGAGCTGTTGGGCCTGTCTTGAATAGGCTAGTTGCTATGGAGATGAGGCCTAGCAGCAAGGAGGAGGGCAGTGTATTCCCTCAGGAACCCAACCTCTGTATGTTAATAACTCTGAATACAAATTGGATTAGGGAATATGGGGAAAAGTTACAGGTACTGAACAAGAGAGTTTGAGGAATTAGAGACACAGGATCTCAAATCTTTCTAACAAGTATTACCTATGAGAAAATAAAATCCCAGGCAACACCGGGTATATATGCTAGTATAATAGTATTTATCAAGATTCTCTATCAGCTTATACTTAACTAACTTCTTAACTAAGTAACTTCTCCTGGCCCCAGCCCTCCAAACCTGATGCAAACATCATTCAACTGTGCTTTGATTACCAGCAGAATGAACTTCCTTCTGCCCATGCAGTTGATACTCGGTAAAGAAGGTCAAAGTTACAATTGTGGCAATAGTGTCAAAATTATGACTAAGCAGTAATTGTAAATTTGAAACAGTTACGGATAAGTGAATCTAAGTAACTGTTTTGTATTCATAATCACTACTTCGGCCCTTTCCGTAGGTTACCAGATCCTGGCGGTATCCCTCAGGGATCCCAGTAGAGCCTGTCCCAGGAGGGGAATGTGACAGGAGTGCTCCCCTCTGCACCGGCTGCCTGCAGAAATGGAGGAGGTACAACAGCCATTTCTCTTCCTTCCACATCGCAGCCAGGCACTGCCCCCACTGTGTTGGGGCAGGAAGGATGGCCATTGCGCTTTCTGACCCTCCGCAGCTCAGGTAAGTGCAGAAAAGTGGAAAGAGGGTGGCACAATACCGGTCATTGATGTAAAGAACCTGTCGATGATTTGCAGTGCGATTGTGCCGCCTGGGAACAGGAGGATGATGGGACACAGATGATATTGTGCATAAGCATCGTTCAGGTCCTGTCCTTCTCCCATCCCCAATATGGGATGACGACGTCCTGCAGGAAGGGCCTGAGTTATGATTGTGATCCCACCGCTACGACTGTGACTTCCCCTCAACCTTCTTTACTCAGCATCAGCTGCATCAGGAGAAGGAGATTCATCTCATTGGAGATTGGAGCACAGCTGAATGACAATTCCATCAAGTTTGGAGAGGTTACTTAGTTAAATACAGGGTTCTGGCTGCCATTTCTGCTATCATGACGATCATCATCAATTTCACACTAAACAGTTTCAGCACTGAGAATACTTCTTTAGCTACCATGGCATCCTCCCATAGAATTCTATGCTGTCATGACAGTTAAAGTGGTATTCAAATTGCTATAATTTTATTGAGCTGAAGAGTCATGAGTGATTTAATTTTTTACAGTTGTAATTTTTAATGTCAGGGTGTGCAGTTGGAGTAAGGAAACATACACACGGATTTTCTGCCTCGTGTTCCAGAATAACTTGGTTGGTTTTGGATGTTGTCGTACCTTGACTTGGGTGGGTAGGTGGCTGCCATCTACTGCTCCACCCCAGGCAGCAAAATGTCTTGGGCTGAAAACAGATGATAAGATTAAAGACAAAAATATTTGTCTGCTTTGCAAATGCTGCTTCCTGGATTTGGGCCTTGGGTATAAATACCCATTTCTTCTGACATAAAGTCTGACTGCTATCTCAGCTTAGTTTGTCTTCAAAAGGGCTGCCCTTCTCCTTCACATACTGACACAAATTCACATCTTTGTTGCCGCCCTGCTCTGGCTTCTCACAGTCCTTTTCACCAATCGGAAGCCGGATTCCGTCCCCGGGGGAGCCTCAGGCATCTCATTTTGGCAGGAGGATCTCATTCCCATGGAAGGAAGCACAGTTTTTACACCCCCATTCAACATGAGATGGCCCACATTCTCATACATTCGGCTCATTTCCTCACAGATTTTTTTTTCTCCTCAGCAATATGAACAAACCAGCTAGTGCAGAAGGGCAAAGGAATGTCCTCAAAAGCAATCCACCACCCCCTCACACTCACACACACACACATACACAAATCCTGGTGAGATGATGTACTGAAAAGTAAATAAAAAGAACAGAAACAGCCAAGGATGACTTTATGGTGGATTGTTAAAATCAGGACTGCATGATCTTTTCACATGTCTTAATGCATCGGAGAGGTAGCGTGGGAACTTACAGATTCACTTGATTTTAACATCGGTTCCCAGACTAGTCTCTGTTGAATAACCATGTGCATAAAATCTGGTGGTATGTTTTAGCAGGACTTAAGATCAAGTCAGACCTTCTGTTCAGAGCTTGGAAAAGTTTTTTTTAAAAAAATAAAATTTCCAAATTCCCCAGCCACTATGACTGCCAGTTTAGAGCTTTATATTCTCCCAGTTTAATGTTTTACATCAGCACTTTAAATTTGTTCTGACAAATCAGTGCAACTAGAATCCTAGAATCATAGACCACAAGTGCCATCAATTCCAACCCCATGGAATGGAGGAATACACCATCAAAGCATTCCCGACACATGGCCATCCAGCCTCCATTTAAAAATCTCTAAAGGAGACTCCAATCTACTCCAAGACAACATATTCCACTGTCAGACTGTTCCTACGATCAGGAAGTTCTTCCTCTCGTTTAGATTGAATTTCTTTTCCTGAAGTTTGAAGCCATTGCTCCATGTCCTAGTTTCTGAAGAGGCAGAAAACAGGTTTGTTCCATCCTCCATATGACATACCTTCAAATATTTAAACGTAGCTATCATGTCACTTCTTAACCTTCTCTTCTCCAGGCTCAACATACTCAGCTCCCTAAGCCGTTCCTCATAGGGCACAGTTTCCAGGCCTTCTATCATTCTGATCACCCTCCTCTAGACACATTCCAGCTTGTCAAAATCCTTCCTGAACTGTGGTGCCCAGAGCTGGACACAGTATTCCAGGTGGGGTCTGACCAAAGCAGAATAGAATGGTACTATTGCTTCCTTTGACCTAGACATTATATTCCTACTGATGCAGCCCAGAATCACAGTTTTTTCAAAGCTGCTGCATCACACTA
Organism: Cyclura pinguis; assembly: GCA_030412105.1. NCBI lineage: Eukaryota > Metazoa > Chordata > Lepidosauria > Squamata > Iguanidae > Cyclura > Cyclura pinguis. The sequence goes on along the minus strand of CM059601.1, from coordinate 271,434,232 downwards.
CTGCTTCATGTTCAGCTTGTGATCTACTAAGACTCCTAGATCCTTCCCACATAGTAGATTGTTGGCATCCTATGTCCCACCTGACTGGCCCCTGCCGACACTAGGATGGGCCTACAGATTCTCCAACAGTACACAGACAAAAACTGAGATACATATGGCCAACTAACATCAGAGTACGGTTAAAAGGCCAAAAGTTATTAATGAGGAAAAATATACAAGCTAAGAGAGACTGCAGCAGTTTGCTTTTGCCTGAGCCTACCGGGAAGGGTTAGATTCTGCCTCCTTGACTCTTCTTCCTCCTGGTGAGTTGAGTGCAAACTCCTTCTGTGCTTTGAACTTAGGGCCTTTCTGTCCTACACTGTTATAATGCTGTAATAATAGCTTTCACTTTCCACTTTCAACATCCTGTGGAATTCTGGGGTTTGTAGTTTACTGAGGCCAAAGAGCTCTCTGGTTGGGAATGCTAAATGCCCCTCCCTAAACTGCAAACCCAAGGATTCCAAAGGATGTTGAAAGTGGAATAATAGCACTATAACAGTGTAGTGCAGAAAGGCCCTAAAAGGAAAAGAGGAAAAGCCTCACAAACAAAGAGGGAAAAATAGAAATGGACGTCCATCTATATCCAATTTTGCTTCTTAAACACACACACACACACACACACACACACACACCCCACTTGTAGGCCTTGTTCAGCCCAGAGACTATCGGTGAAGCCAAAAAATGTCCTGTGGACCATTAGAAGTTGCCCTTCCCTGCTTTGGATGGTCTTTTAGTGAGCAAGTTGTGGCAGTTTCTGCAAGTATATTTATGCTTCCACAGAACATCTACAGCCTATGTGGTCTCTACATTGTGACAATATTTTTGTTATGTTAACAGAAAAAAAAAGGCAGAACATAGTGTGCACAGGTTTTCAAAACCACACTTTTTTTTTTCAGGCAAACAGAGAAACGATGGGGAGGAAATGATAGTATTGTCTTGAGATGTTGTAGAGGAAGACTCAGACTCGTCAGGGCCATGGAAACATGGACCGGGAAAAAGTTTTAGGTTAAAGTTATACCTTGTTAAAGTGGACTTCTCTCATTCAAACTCCCATGTCACTGGAAACCTTTCGATCCAGCTTGTTTTTTTTTTAAATAGCCTCCATTTGGTGTTGGGGAGCGAGGAGTGTACAGAGTAGTGAAATTCCTTCTCCTCCTCTCACAATGCTAGATTTTTGTACGTGCCCTTCATGACACTGACTCCAGACTCCTGCGGCTCCATCAGTAGCTCTTGCTATCCTTGTCCATTAATAGTTCTTAATGCTCCCTGCTTGTGTGGTATACAAGATTAACACATTTCTAATTTTACGGTGTAGCCTGAATATTTTCATGCACAGAGCAGCCATTCATTACTCACTCAAGAAGTCTCAACAAAGAAGGTGATTGATGGTTATATACGGGTTTCTTTAGTGCTCCTGTTCTGAATGCAGTAAATAATTCTGGGTTAGCCTTCCCCCTCCTTCAACACACATGGCATAATTGACAACATGTATCATTTACCCCCATTCTGGCCACAGAGGAGGTGGTCTCAAACTGGGCCCACCAGTGTAGGGGCCATGACACAGGTGGACACGGGCCCTGCCTTATGCCTATGCTTGCTCAACATTAGATTACTGGGGGATTATTGCTTTACTGGAAATATATTTCCATTGGCTGGCCACTGATACATCACCCCAAAAGAGGAAATGAGTCAAGAAAATGGAAGCCAAAGAGGGTATAGATTTGCATACAATTTGTATACTGTTGCTAATTGTTGTTAAATTCACTTTAACTTATGGCAACCTTATGAATGAGAGTTCTCCAAATCTTCTTATTATGCACAACCCTACCCAGGTTTTGCAGACTCAGAGTTGTGGCTTCTTTTACCGAATCACTCCATCTGTAATGTGATCTCCCTCTTTGCCTACTGCTTTCTACCTTACCAAGCATTATTGTCTTTTCTAATGAGTCACGTCTTCTCACGATAAATTTGCATATGCTCAGCTAAGACACCTATGCAGATGTAGAGTTAGAAATAACCGCTATAACTGAAACAGAAATAATTTATTTCGCCTTAAGGGAAGAATGGGATCAGGTGATGGCATGTCCTTGCATTTCACTCCAGTCTGCCCTGCAGACTCTTAACTGTGGATCGGCCACTTCGAATACTCTAGGTTCTCAGTTCTTACAGGTTTTTTAATCTTGAGGCCAGACATGGAACTGAGGACCTTTTCAACCTACACTGTTCTAGTGCTATTATTCTATTTTCAAAATGCTGTGGAATTCTGGGGTTTCTACTGAGGCCAAAGAGCTCTGGCTGAGAATTCTAAATGCCGCTCCCTAAACTGTCCTGGTAATCTACTATATAAAAGTCAAAGTTTGTGAGTGATCTTGTCTGCTTGTCTGCATCAGGCAGGCTCAGACCTCATATGATTGGCTGGCTGTGAAGATTCTATGGAATCCAGGGGTTGGCAGTTCAGGGAGTGGCCTTTAGAATTCTCAGCCAGAGAGCTCAGGCCGGTTGCTATGGAGACGAGGCTGAGCAGCAAGAAGGAGGCCAGTGTATTCCCTTGGGAACCCAACCGCTGTATGTTAATAACTCTGAATATAGATTGGATTGGGGAATATGGGGGAAAGTTACATGTACTGGACAAGACAGATTGGGGAGTTACAGACACCGGATCTCAAATCTGTATTTCAACCGCATCTAATTCTTACGATAAAGTAATTCCAAAGATATTTTTAACAAGTGTTACCAATGAGAAAATGAAATCCCAGACAGTGTCGGGTAAATATGCTAGTTAGAAATAATTCTTAGATGATAAGAGTGCTAGGGCAGCATTTTAAAGCCAAATTGTGTACGAGGGTTGTCACTTCAGAACCATCCCAGATCCTGAGGTTTCTGGGCCCAGACCTGAGACCAGGGATGGCCTCTGGTGGCATCATTAATGTTTAAGGTTTGTACAAAAGTACCAACCATAGCTGCTCACAGCTTATCATTCAAACACACACACACACATGCAGAACAAAGGCCCCTGTTTCAAAATTAAGACAAAAATCTTTAAAAGTTCAATCCTTCTGAGATAATTTCCTATTTGAAACATTTTTTGTTCAGTTGAAAAGGTTTTGGAAAGAGTTGGAGCTTTTGCAGAGGGGAAGGGAAAGGAGGGGGCAAAATCATGCTCTTTCTTGTAGGCCCAGGCCAAAGCAAGCTGATGCGGCTTCTCCGGACCTGTGTGTTCTTCCTCATCAACAAATTTTGCCATCTTGACCACACTCTGATGTTGCTCAGCCACACTGAGTCCTAGTTTTCATCTCTGAAATGTAGGAGAGTTTGCGGGGCGTTGGGACCACTCTACAGTTTAGGAGACTACCATAGCAATGTTGCATTTTTAATCTTTGACTGGAAATTATGTTTTAAATACAGTGGCCTCTCCACAGCCACGAGGGTTTGGGATGCAGGACCCTTATGAAAGTGGGAAAATCGCGAATAACTCACCCCCTGTGATCCTCCTCCCATTCCCTTCTGAGGCTCCGGTGTAGGACCCTTCCTTCAGTGAGAGGAGGGAGCTCCAGAGGGGAGAAGGAAGGAGCATGTGTGCCCCCCACTGCCTTACCTTTTGCCTCCGAGTGAGTTCTCAGTGCTGGCCCAGAGGCAAAGGAATGGGAAGGGAGAGCTCCAGAGGGCACAAGGAAAGGGCATGCATCTCCCCCTACTCATTGTCTTACTTTTCGCCTCAGCATTTGCCTTCTTTCTCCCTGCTGGCAAGATGCAAGGGAATGGGAGGAGGAGAACAGCGGAGGGGGGAAGGCACAGTTGCCTTGCAAATAATCAAACTCGCGAGATTCAAACTCATGGATATGGTGGAAGGACTGTAGGTTTAGTGCTGTTGAATGTCTTAAATCATGCCTTTTCATGCTTAATTTGTTTTAAACTTTTGTAAACTAATGTTTTAGCTTCACCTTTTTAAAATTATTGTAGGCTGCCTGAATCCCATCTTGGGAGAAAGGCAGGATTCAAGAAAATGAATGAATGAATGAATGAACGAATGAACGAATGAATGAATGAATTAACGAACAAATAGCTCTGGATAATGGCAACCACAAAAGAGAGCAGAACACAGCTCTCAGAGTCCCAGGCCATTTCCGCACTAGCCTGTTATAGTGCGATGGTGCCACTTTCAACATCCTCTGGAATCCTGGGGTTTGCAGTTTTGGGAGGGGCCAAGTGGCCCCTCCCAAAACTGCAAACCCCAGGATTCCAGAGGATGTTGAAAGTGGAATCATCGTGCTATAACAGGCTAGTGCGGAAATGGCCCCGGTTCTAGACTTGGAAGCTCCTGCCACTGCTGACCAAAGCACAGAACTGTTGAACATGTAAGCTGCAGCAATGTCTCCAAAAGGGTGAGAACTGAGCTTTCCGGTTGATGGTAACAACGATCAAAATCTACAGCTGCCATTGCCAGTTGGAAGCTTCTGCACACAGGGGGGCTCTTTCACAAGTTTCCCTGCCAACCACTAGTTCGGTTCTTACCCAAAGCCGATAAGTTTTCCTTTAAATGTTCTCGCTGCAAACATTTCACATTTTGAAAGAAAGCCAAAACAATTAATTCATGCTTTTCTACCAATTATATAACCCACGAGGATATTGTGGAATATTATGCAATCCCCAGTGCTGAGGAGACTGATGTCTGTTCCAAGGTCTGGGATTTATCTACAAGCTGCGACTGGCATTAATAAAACAATGCAAGGATTAACAAGAATAAAAGTGACTAATACAGTCTGGAACAATAACATGTAAAAATTTTCTTGGAATAAATTATATTGGGGCAGGGGGTGTAGGTGTGTCTGGGAGGAGACAAAATGAGGGCATTGTTCCCCAAATAAGAATTCATTTTGATTCCCTAAAAGGAAATTTTCCTCCAGTCCCCAAATTGCTAGCATTGCAGTAACGGAAAACTTCAGGTGAATGTTTAGAACTAAGGAGTTTAGGCGTCCAAAGAAAAGAGGCAGGCAATTCTACCAAGGGAATGTTGCACACAGCAGATATAAAGAGTTCTGGGTGTGAACAAATTGTAATGCTAGAAATTTAGGGATGGAAAGAAGATTTCAAGGAGTGGGGGAAGCCCTGCTCTACCTGGGGCTGCTCTTGAAAACTGTTCAGCAGCTGCAGCTACGGCAAAATGCGGAAGCTGTACTGGTGTCAGGTGTGCATTTTAGAGAATGTGTTACCTAACACCAGGTCCCGCAAGAACTTCACTGGCTTCCAATTTGCTTCCAAGCTCAACTCAAAGTGCTGGTGTAGATCTACAAAGCCCTAAACAATGTGGGGCCAGGCTATCTGAAAGACTGTCTTGTCCTAAACGAGCCTGCCAGATATTTGAGATCTTCGGAGAAGACCCTGTTGGGTGTGCTTGTGAAGTTATAGGGCTTTCTCCATTGCAGCGTCTCAACTGAGGAACTCCCTACCCAAGAAAGTTAACTGGCCCCATCTCTTTTATGCTTCTCACAGGCAACCAAAACAGTGCATTCGATGTTTGAAAGTCCTTTTTCAAACTGTTTCAAACCTGAATTCTAGGATTGGTTTCAGGAGTTTTTAAAGAGTATTTTCATGTGTTTTTAAAATGTTTTTGTCTTTGTATTGTTTTAACTGGTTTCTATTTGTTCATCGTGTCAGGGAAGCAATAAATAAGTAATATAAATAAATAAAATTACAGCCCTGTATCACACTCGTGTAGGAACACCGGGGCGATGGGTGCGGACCGCCCCAAGTGACAAACTTTTTGGGGCATCTGGGCTCATAGCCATGCCCCCGCATGCTGAGACCACGCCCCCCATGCGCTGAGACCATACACTCATGTATTGTGGCCCCGCCCAATGCGTCATAGCCCCACCCATGCTGTAGCCCCCCCCACCTGCCCCCCCCTCATTCCAAGCTCCGCCACTGTTGTATCAATGTATGCATGTGGACGTTTTACCAGGACTAACATCAGGGGTGAGCGCCAACATAGTCTAGTGGTTTGAGTGGTGGACTGCAACTCTGGAAACTAGGATTTGAGTCCCATCTTGGCCATGGAAGTCCATTGAGTGACTTGGGCAGGTGACACTCTCTGAGCCTCAGAGGAAGGCAAAGACAACCCACCCCCCAAACAAATCCTGCTAAGAAAACTTCATGACAGGTTCACCTTAGTGTTCCCATATGTTGGAAACCACTTGAACGACAACAACAAGATCTAGGATGGAGGGGCAGGGCTGCATAAGCACCAATTCCATTATGATAAGGAATCAGTTTATAATTACATTGTAGCTCTTATTTGAGGACATCTATGGAAATTTATTTTCCTGTTTTATCTTTTTATTGACCATTTAGTGTGGAATTTGCTGGAGCTAATCAGCATAGCAATCTTGGTGCTGAACAAATAATATTCTGAATAATAACTGAATATTTATTATGTAGTCACAAATCATTAAAGTGCAAGATATCCATTATAGAAAGCTTAATACAAAAGGGAAATAATATAAAACGGACAGAACAAGCAACAATTGAGTAGTTATTAAAGATCTTAAAAGATATAAACATAATAGAATTACAAAGAGGAGAAGAAAACCAAATGAAATATGTGATTGAATAATAATTTTATGAATCTTTATTAATCTGAAGCATATTGTTGCTCATGGCTGTTCCCTAAAGAAGAAGAGGGTGTACACCTTTGCAGTTAAAGGCAGAAAATCTTTTTGACATGAACTACCAGTCTCAGCATTCCTTGTGCATAGGCAGGAAGGAGAACATACAGTTGGTGGGAGAGACAAAACACCATAATAATGAGGGAAAATGGTTAATAGTGCAATTGGTGGTAGTTATGGCCTCTCTCTCCCAAGATAGTATGGTGTAATGATTAAAGTGTTGAACTGGGATTTGGGAGAACTAGATGAATGTCCTCACTTAGAAGTGAAACTCACAGGGTGACCTTGGGTCAGTCCTTCTCTTCTAGATCACCACCTTGAGCTCACTGGACCAAAGGAAGAATATGAAGGTATTAAAGTAATGAAAAAAGAACCTTGTTCAGGCATTCAGGAAATGTTATGTGAAGAAGGGAAACAGGAATGCACAATCTAGCCACAACAGCCACTGACAGCCCCATCGCTCGCAAATTCGCCCAATCGTCCTTTAAATCCATACAAATCAGCAGCCATCAAGACCACAAGACAATGATGTCTTGAAAAATACAGAAGAACAAGCTTCTTTCACAACACGAGTCACTAGAAAAGTGATTGTTACAGTTGTTACGTACCTTGAGGTCAACTCTGAATTATGGTGACACTATCCTAGAGTTCTCTTGGCAAATTTTATTCAGAGAAGTTTTACTGTCACTTTCTTCTAAGGCTGAGAGAGTATCACTTGTTCCAAGTCACCAAACTGGTTTTCACAGCTGAGCAGGGATTCAAACACTGGTTTCCCAGAGCCCTAGAACCCTTTCATAGTACACAGGTATAGTACACTGATTCCAGTCTAACTACTATGGCTTTGTGTATTTAGAATTCTCAGTCAGAGAGCTCTGGTGCCTCTCCAAACTTCAAGATTCCATGGGATGTAGGAATGGCACGTACAGTGGAATCACAGTGTTATAACTGTGTGGTCTGAAAGGGCCCCTAGTCCAGCACTAAAACTGCAACACCAAGCTGATAAGAACAATAAATAACCATATCAAAATGTTTCCTGCTCCTACTCTATATGAAAATTAATTTGTACCACTCTTTAGCCCACAGTTCACCAGCTTGCCTACAAGAATATCATGGGCGACCTTGTCAGGAGCCTCACTGAAATCAAAATATACTACATCTATACCACTCCCCTGATCTACCAAGCTTATAACTCTATTATTCTTTAACTCTAAAAAAGGAGATAAGATTAGTTTTGTATGATTTGTTTCTCAGAAACTCATGCTGACTCTTGAGTAATCACAGCATTCCTTTGTAAGTGTGCACTCAATAACTATTTAATTACCTGTTTTAGAACCTCTTCTGGTATCAGCATCAAACTCACTGATCAGATGCTCTTTTTCTTTTCCTTTCCTTTCTTTCTTTTTTCCCGTTTTTGAAGATGAGGACAACATTTGCCCTTCTCTAATCTGTTGGATCCTCACCTGTCCTCCAGGAATTCTCAAAAATTATTGACAATGACTCTGATAATATATTTGCAATTCCTTTAGTACTGTTGGATACAGTTCCTCTGGCCCTGGAGAAGGGAATTCAACTAAAGCATACTGGTTGAATCAGTTGTTGAATGGTTAGGCAAAATGTAGATTACTCCAATTGATTCAGCAGCTCTGACTAGTTGAGACTAACCAAAGGATTTAGGTTGATGTGAAATGGTTACAACTTGTGGAACTCCACTTACACAACCGTGAACTGAATCTTTTCAGTGTACAATGCCCCCCCCCCATGTACAACCAAATATATAAAAGAACTTACATATCTGTATAACAGCAACAAGATTCCAGCTGTAATGAATGGCTGCCTCCCACAAGACAGTAGTGAGTACATGCTAAGATCTCTACTTATTGTCTTTATATCCTTCAGACTTGCTATGAATTATTGGTTTTGCGAGTAGGTGAGAAAACCCTAAAGAAGGGGCTGTTCTTACCAGTTCGGTTCAGAAAGAGAGTGAGAGCTGGAGAGGAGCTGCATTTGCCAGAGATAAGGAATAGGCCCTTTCCACCTTGAGTTAGATAATAGGATTTCCAATTATGTCTGTAAGAGAGGATGAAAGTGTGGAAATAGTGGAATTTCCATTATCTATTTTGTACTTTTATTTAGGGCTTTAAAGTTTGCATCTAAGGTTGCAATACTGCTGGGAAATATATGTAGAAGAGTTCTACAATCAAGTCCTACAACACCAGTTCATTGGATATATGGAACATTTGTGACGGTACTTGTTCAGTTTAGTATACAATTTGTTGCATTGTTATAAAAACTCTTGGACTAAAATTGTGATTAGGTCTGCAATATTCTTTTATAACTGGCCCTGCTGAATCCAGAAAGAGATATGCCCACATGTGAGAGCAATATTTGTAGCTGACCTTTAAAATCTGACGCTACAAAAGCACACGATTCCTCTGTTCCAAAATGAATTACTCTGAGCTTGTGCATGGGCTGGGATCAGTATTTGAAGCAGATTGGTTAACCCTGATGACTTTCTGGATGTTGGTATTAGGATAAAGAAAAAGTACAGCGCCACTCTGGAATTCTGAAATTGTATTTATGGGGGCTGCACATATTGACCCAACTCCACCCACCCTCAACCTTTCCGCATTGAGAGGTGCATCTGGCTGAAAAGGTAACAGGTGTCCAGTGTGACACCAACCACATGGAGTTCCTAATCATGGTGAGGAGTGTAACCACATTTAGCTCAATGCATGTACGAACCCTTTTCAGGCCTTCCTGCTCATGTAGGAAGATTGTGAGTGGCACCTATGGATGATGCTGGTAGGTACAACTTCACAGCACCTCTATAGTTAACTATTTCAGATCTCCTGAATAGGTCTTACATTATGTAACAAAGATAAATACATGTAGAGGGGGACACATTCACTGAGTAATGCACTGCATATAGCAGCGGGATGAATGAAATGGCTCTGGTCATATCTTCCAACTCTAAAATTCTACGTTTTTAAGAAAAGCCTATAAATTCAAAGGAAACAAACAGATAGATAACTTTTCTTTTCTTTTCTTCTTTTCAAGTGTACGTGTGTGTTGTGTTTAGTACCCCGCAATGCTACTGAATCTCATGGGGAGTGAGATTCAAGGCAAACATCTTGTTCATTTTATGATTTTGAAGTTCATTTTGAATACAGTTATAATGAGATTAAAGCTATTTTGTAGGGAAGGGTTGACAAACTCTACTGTGGGTTAGCATACACAGAAATACCTATAATTTCTGCAAAGTGCTGAGAATGGGTTGTGCATGGAGAAATTTGAGAAAAGAAAAACTTTTCTCTGGAAAAAACACAGAGAACAAGAACAACAAAAATACCCATACATGAACAGAAATGGCTCTGTTCATTCCCCTACTTCCCAAGAAATCAAGCAGTTCTCTTCCAATTTGCTGTTTTTGCCCCAAAGGCAGAAGGCAAGAAGTTAGCAAATCAAGCTGATGGACACAAAGCGCTTGTAGAAAGCAGGGAAACAACTCTTTTAGCAAGCAGTAGTTGAAAAAACCATATCCCAAAGAAGGCTCTGGAGATTTTAAAGCCAAAAAATTATAGAGAAATAAAAAATGATTTCTTCATTTATGGAAACCTACAGATGTAGTGCCCCTTTTGATAGCAGCTATTTGACAGTTACAACTATTTTTCACAAACAGCACACCTATGTTTCCTTGATTTAACCTGAGTCTTTCTTGCAATGCTTATTAAGAAGATACATTGCTAGTAGGCATTAGTGGCAGAGAAATAATTTTCTATAGCAGTGTTTCAGAAGTCAGAGAACAAGCTTATCTGTCAATTTTCTCCTGAACCTCCTTTTCCTTAGCAGAGAGACACTGTTCCAGGTCAGACAGAATGACAAACCATTGTTATGTGCATATATATATATACAGCCTTTACTCACAAATTAGACATCAGAAGAGCCTTGAAAATTTATATCAAGAGTAGTAACACATTCAGAAAATCAGAAGCCCTCATTGTTTCCTTATTTCCCACATCCCTGAGAATGAAGGCCTCTCCTGTCATATGAATCAGATGGATAAACAATGTATTTCCCTGGCTTATAAATCTCTAAGCCTCTCTTAAACCTCAGAAAGTTAACAGCCCACTTGACTAGGCCAGCAGCTGCCCCTGCTGCCTTCTCTACCAACCAATTTCTCTAGAAGGAATGTGCTGAGCCGCCACAAAACACAATAAACTAGGTAAGTTTGCATCAGTCAGGTATATGAGCTTCTTTTGTGTTTTAACTGTGTTTTTGTTAAATATTTCTGTGAGCTATCTTGAGTCACACTTTGGGGAAGAAAGTTGGATTTTGAAAAAAAAAGTAACCTAAGGGTGAGAATCTCGAAGTCCTCCAAGCGCTGTTCGACTGCAAGTCCCAGAAGCCTTAGCCAGCACATACAATAGTGAAAAACGCCAAGAGTTGCAGTCGAACAATACCTTGGAGACGCTCAGGATTTACAACCCTGAAATAAACAAACCAGGATCAAACACGGTTTAATGTTTTAGCATGTTAACCAATCCTGGTTGTTAATTAATCCTGGTCATACGTCCATATGAAGCATGAAACATTGCTTTAATATAAACCACCAAATGGAAAGGATAAATTTCCTTTCCTTTTACACAAACAAGGCAGGAAGAGAAAAGGAGTGCATGAGTCCAAGGATTGCTGTGGACTGTGTATACCATGCAAGCACTTGGACCACTGTCAGAATTCCACAATGGATAGCAACGGCCATTTCCGCACTAGACAGTTATAGTGCTATTATTCCACTTTCAACATCCTATGGAATCCTGGGGTTTGCAGTTTAGGGAGGGGCCTGAGGCAGTCTAGTGCAGAAACGGCCAAAGTGACAGAAATCAGCTGAGATCCTATATTGTTTCAGCATAGCATAAATAGCTGCCAGTGGAGTTGCCTTACAAAACCCCTACAGTGAAGACCAACATCTTACAACTTATATGGATCAATGATCAATGCTCACTGCTGACAACACATTGTGTAACTACAATGTGCACAGAAAATGTATAGAGGCAATGTGCACTCACACTCCGCTCTATGTACTTCAGCGTGCTACTGTATGTGCAGCAGTTCCAAAAGTGCAACTCTACTTAGACCAGAGGGATATGACTGTTACACGTGTAGCACAGCTTATGTCTGCTATGTCATTATCAGGATACCAACCTTAGTTCATGGAATCTGTAACCTTTCGCATAGCCCCATTGCACCCTGCAAATGCAACATTACTGTAGGGACAACAGCAAGTCAGAGAGTCTTCTAAGGTGAGGACTGCTGTGGCATTAGCATCCAGGACACAATCCTCCCCTTGTTCCATCTCCTCTATTTATTTTTCTCAAAATTCTGAGATCAAACAGAAGAACTGAGCCAATGCTGCAGAGCACAGACAGCTTGGCTTTTTAACTGTCCCTCTTGCCAGTAAGTAATATTTGAACAGGGTTTATTTTAGCGAGCCACCGATCACAAAACAATGATGATAGATTTGGCTACACTCCCCTGGTGTGAACAGCAGTCTGATAGGGGCAAATCAGTTCAGGAAAATGGCACCAGGGGCTGAGAGGATGACCTTCCACTCCCCAAGAATGGCCCTGATTCAATGTCAAAGAACACAGGACTTTAAAACTAAAGGACCAGCACTAGAACATGTTCCTTTTTTGGTGACAACTCCAAGAATCCCTCATTCAGCTTGTCCACCAGACACGGTGGCTGGTGCATTCTGGTACCTTATGTAACTTTATGTATACATAGCAGAGGTTCTAAAAAACCCGGTTAGTGAATTGCAAAGATGTATAAGGAGACACCAGCAAAATGACTGTGTCATGATACACATTGGTCCCAGGTGTGCATCAGTCCTGGCTGTGTATCAGTTTTGTTGTGTACTAATTTCTTGATTGGTTCACCTATGCAGTAACATTATGGCAGACCCTTGCTGAATACAGACATTGAGAAACTGCCCAAGTTTATTTCCCAAAATCGTAAGTCCCTTATTGAATTCTAGCCAACACTTCCAAGCTCTGTGTTTGTGTTACTAGGGTTCAATTCCCTGCCTAGAAGTCATTTTATCACATTTTTCTTATAGAAACTTTGGGGGTCCTGAAGAGTGCACATGAATGTTGTTTTCAGCAACCTCTTGTTTGCAACTTAATAACACAACAGAACATAAAGAGATCATTACTTGCCCAGCTTCCAAAACTATGAATGATTATGAGACATTCCCATTATTTTTCCTTGTGCTGACAGATTGCTAGGGGATCACTGTGCCTCAAAAAAAGAATTAAATCTAATATTGTCTGCTGTGGCACGTTGAGGCTACGTTCTGTGAAGATTTAAAAAATAAAATCACAGGCAAAAGAATGGTTGTGGGAAGGCACATTCTATCGATCTATTATCAAGAATATTCCAGAAATCCCTTCTTTTTTTTAAAGGAATGGCTCATATTCTGGAAGCTGACTGCTCAGTTCTAGTGCGGCGTAACCAAGCTGATTTCCAAAAGCAGAGCTTCAAACATACTCCAGACGCCAAGCCAGACTGTCCTTTCTTTAAAACTAAAACAACAACAACTCCTTTCATCTGAAGACTTTACATAATCCCCTTGTGAGTTAAACAAACTCAGCCCAGCATCTCACAAACAGGTAATAAATAACAGAGTGTTTTTTGCTATGAGCCAACTTCTGCCAAACCAAGAGAGAGAGAGAGAGAGAGAGAGAGAGAGAGGGAGAGATGGAAGGACTTCGGGCCCCAGTTTATATAATTAACTAATAGTATATTTTCAAAAAACTCCCAAAGACACCCCTACTCTCTAATATCTATCTACACCAGGGATGAAATTCTTAACTAAGTTTCTTCTTGAAGAAAGCAATGAGCGATTTTAACAGTTTTCTTCCTGCTGCAAGAAAGTCTTTTAAAAACCACAGTTTTTGAAGCCTATTTAGAATTTGGGACTTGTTTTGTACAAAGTTCACATGTGGTTGTTTTGTATAGAAAACAGTATATTCTGTACAGGAAAAAGCATTTGCTACACAGAAAATAATATGCCTCCATAGAAATACTATTTTCTGCACAAAAATTCTGGCTGGAATTTGCTTGAGGACTTACATTTTCATAAGTGGACTTTGGTTTCACGGCGTGTCAGAATTTAAAAGGAAATATTTATAAAATGCATCTACGGTGGTACCTCCCTCCTGAGAGACTGGCAAAGATATATAATTGTAATGATAAATGTTGGAAGTGCGGAAGCGAGAAGGGCACTTTCTACTATACGTGGTGGACATGTTTAAAAGCCAGGAAGTATTGGAAACAAATACATTTGAAGATTGAAAAAATTTTGGGTATACATTTTCACATGTCACCACAAATGTAGTTACTGGGTATGCCAGAAGATGAATTGGAAAAGAAACATGATGAAATCTTATTCTATATGACAGTCGCTGCAAGGATTAATTATGCTAAAAATTGGAAAAAATCAGATATATCAAATATAGAAGACTGGGAAATAAAATTATTTGATATGGCAATTATGGATAAGATGATGACATTAATAAGAGGGATCCCTCATGGAAAGTTTGTTAAGAAATGGGATCCAATTATACAATGTTTTAAAAGCAAATGGGGAGACTTGATGATAGCAAGCTTTGTTGATTGAAGAGAGAGATATGGCTGAACTTTATTCAGTTCATTCTAATTATCTGTAATATAAAACTATCTCTATATAGTAATAATGTTAAGACTTAATGTTATAAAAGAGGTAATATTAGTAGAGACCTGATATATTTAAAGGAAGGAAATAGATCCTCATCTATTTAGTTAATTATAGTAAGGACAACCTAGTCAGGAAGCCAGAGAGGAAGAGGAATGATAGGAAACCAAATGAGGAAGTATGAAGGTGTGTAGGTATGTCTTAAGATATGTTAAACTAAGCTATATAATATGTAATATTATTATACTCTTATGATTATATTTTATCATTCTTAGGCTTCATTTCTAGAGATCTTTCCTATTCAAGTACTTTTTGTATCTTATCTTTTTTATTTATAAATAAATATAAATAAATAAAAAAATAAGTGGACTTTTGCAAGTGGGAAACAGAACTGAGCAGTTTCACAACATTCTTATTCAGCAAGGGGCTCTGTTATGTTACTGCACAGGGAGCCAGCAAAGTGACCACCCCGCATTTGGATCAATGCACAGGAGGAACAGCGTGCATGGCAATCAATGCACAAAGGGACCAATGCGCATCACTAGAGCCCAATGAGCACCACAAACTCTTCCCCGTGTCTCATTATGCATCTTCTCAGTTTCTCAGTCAGGGTTCCTTAGTGCCTCTGCTATGTAGCTAATTATGCATAAAGGTATGCAATGTAGACCATGGGCACTGGCCACATTACACTGTTATAGTGCTATTATTCCACTTTCAACATCCTATGGAATCCTGGGGTTTGCAGTTTAGGGAGGGATATTTAGAATTCTCAGCCAGAGAGCTCTTCAGCCTCAGTAAACTAGAAAGCCCAGAATTCCACAGGATGTTGAAAGTGGAATAATAGCACTACAACAATGTAGTGCGGAAAGGCCCCAGGATCGATAATTCTGGCTGCTGTTTTTTATGAAAATCACCCATGTGCAAATTTTGCCAGAATAGGCCCCCAATTACAGCGATTTTTTGTCCAGGTTACAGCCTTCTCTGAACAGGACATAATATTTCTGCATATACATATTGTTTTCTGCATTGGAAATGCTGTTTCCCGTACAGAAAACGCCTTCTTCTCCACAAAACAACCATGCGCAAAGTTAGTAAAGAATCAGTGCCAACGGCAGAGATTCTTGTAAGTCCAAGATTCTTCTCATCGGGTTTTCTTGAAGATCTTTTTCCTTGAAAATATTTTTAAAAGTTCTTTGAAATATTTTTTAAAAATATTTTCAAATATTCTTTCTATACACACACCTGCTGAAAATTATGTTACACAGCAGTCTTTTACGGCAAAGGCCATCCTTTTTGATCTCCCTAGAGATGTAGCACTGCAGTTCATATCAGCTAGCAGAGCTAATGATGAGGGATGCTACGAGTTGCAGCCCAACATCTGGATGGCTGTACGTTCCCCATCTTTTCCTTAAGACCTCTAAAATCAATCTCCGCATCCTTTTATCGAAGCCAGCTTTACCATCAATGAACATGCCAAGCTGGCAACGGTTGCAATACAGTGCCCTCACAGGCTACTGGGGCTACAGCAGGAAACCTGAATGTATGTTTAGTCAATGACTCACTACACCTGAACCGTGTTTAGAGACCTCACCTAATACTTCCTATATTTGTTTTTTTGGAAGGGAGATGCTTCCATGCAGAAACCAGCCAGATCAGCAGTTTCCCTTCTCTGAAGGTGTATCTATGCTACACAGAGCCAGCAATTTGAAATGATACCATTTTAATTGCCATTGCTTTATACTATGGAATCCTGGGGTTTGTAATTCGGTGAAAAGTACTTAAAATGCCCTGTTAAAGACCTCTACTGAGCAACATCATCAGAGATTTCTAGTGAAAGTCTTACTTTTCTGTGCACACAAATGTTAAGTGCTCCAAAATTCAGAAAAATGCATCTAGCTTTTCTCCTACTAGGCACCATTTTTTTGGTGGAAGAAGGATAGTGTTGTGATGGAATATCCTGAACCTGGGATTTAGGCCTCCAGGACAGCATGACCATCCCCTCCCTATGGCCACTGCCTCTTACATTTATGTGTAGATAGGAAACAAAAACACCCACAGGCAACAGTGTCATAGATCAGTAGCTGGCAGTCAACTGGCTGCTGAGATTTCTAATACCGTTATCTTCCAGACTGGCTGCACTGGGATGGGCCACCTGTGTTATACAGATTGCATGTTCCCCCACCTACATTTGTGACCCTTGCCAATCACTGAATTTGGTAGTAGGATGGCAGCAGGAGTAAAAAAAAAACCTCTCTGTGCTTTCACATTATATCAAGGTATACAGTAAGCATGTGCCTTATTTTAAAGGAAAACTATCCCCCTGGAAGTCCAATTATTCTTTAAAACAAGGTGCATGCTCCTTAGGTTCTTTGTTTCAAGACTAAAATGTGATATTATAGATGGAAAGTGTGGCTTTTTTATACTTCTGTCAGTGAACTGCAGCAGTCCACAGGGATGGAGTTGAGAAGGAGAACTGATCCTGGACCTGCTGAAGTTGTCCATCTCTGATACAGATCATGGACAGCAGACTCAAGGTTGGTGTGAAGACTAGGATTCAAATCCCTACTCAGATACTGGGTGACCTTGGGCAAGCCACATTCTCTCAGCCTCAGAGGAAGGGAAAGCCAAACCCCTTTGAACAAATCTTGCCCAAAAAGCCCTGCTTTAGGTTCATCTTTGGGTTGCCATACAGAAGTGACCTGAAGGCACACAACAGCAAAGTTCTGCTGACAGAGGGAGGTTCTTTCTACCCATCATGTCTCTTCCCTCTGAAAACTGATTTATAGCAATCTTAAGGCGAAAAGATTATGGGGGTTTTCTTGGCAAGATTTGTTGCCTTTGCCTTTCTCTGAGGCTGAGAGAATGTGACTTACCTGAGGTCACACCATGGCCAAGTGGGGATTCAAATCTTGGTTTCAAGAGTTATAGTCTGGGCGCAGGGTCATGCAGTGGGGCAGGCGGGTACCAAAACTGCTCCATTTGCAAATAAGGGAGCAGTTTGTGTGCACACACATGCCTGTCATCATATTCCTCGCTGCCATGTACCTGACAAAAGGCACACAGGGGCAAGTTTGCCAGCAAGGAAGCAGTTTGGGCAGCCACAACCACACACCTGCTGCTGCATTCTTGTTGCTATTGCTGCTGTTGGTATCAAGCACCAGGTCTTTGTGGATCTCCTGTGAGGGCTCCGTGGACCCCCAAGTTAAGAACCACTGCTATAGCTGGATGCACAGCACCATTAGTCTCTTATTGTATGAGTCCAGCTACAGGAAAGGAACTGGACAATTCTCGACCAACCCACCTTTTCCATACCCAGTAAAAAGATGTATTGGAGGAAGGGCTGTGTTGGCTAAAATGTGGGTTTGGGGCGAGTGAGGAAGGAGACACGGGCCATTTCTGCACTAGACTGTTATAGTGCTATTATTCCACTTACAACATCCTATGGAATCCTGGGGCTTGCAGTGTAGGAAGCGGCCTCAAAGGCCCCTCCCTAAACTGCAAACCCCAAGATTCCATAGGATGTTAAAAGTGGAATAACAGCACTATTACAGTCTAGTGCAGAAATGGCCGTGATGTACTTCCTCCTGATGGAACTTTAAGGTACGTCTTCCTTATCCGGGATCTGCTAGCTGTTAAAGCTACAGAAGCCCTGTCCTGTATCCAGCCTGGCAACCCTATGTTTAAGTTTATTGTCAAGGCAGGATTTTGGAGTAGATAATCCATGAGTTCACATATCAGGATGAGCAGGAGGGGGCCACAAACATGGCGAGCTTGGCCTACCACATTTGGAAATAAATAACAAAATGCTTATTAGCATCTAGAGAGACCTGTCTCTCCCCAAAAGTCCAGAATTTAGAATTACTTAACTGCATAATTGTTTTCTGCATTGTGCCGTGGGTCGGCCTAGATGTCCTTCAACAGAGCTTCTCAGTTTCTGGCTCTCCAGATGTTTTGGGCTTCACTTCCCAGAGGTCTCAGCCAACACGGCCAGTGGTCAAGAATTCTGGGATCTGGGAGACCAGTGTTTGAAAACCCCAGCCTACAAGATGCCTTCCATTTCTACACTATACAGTTACAATTTTCTTTTCTTTTGATAATATTTTTATTATTATGAAGTAACATAAAACACAAAAAGCAAGACAACACAAAAACAGACAGAGAAAAATATCCATGCAAAAATCAAAACCTTACCACACCCCACTAAAACATAACATGAGGTTACTTATAAGTATATAAAATATTTACACTTAAACATATAAACATGAGGTTACTTACAAATATATGTTGATAAGATAAAGAGAAATGAAGTGTTTGAAGAGAGAAATGATTTTACCTTTTTTTAACATTAGAGGGGAAGAGACGTACATTAAAGAGAAGATAGGTATAAGAAAGTAGTTTGTTAACATAGAGAAACTATTATTTGGTAATAGTTAGTAATTTAGAGGTTATTTAGTAATTTAGAGGTTAAATATGATTGAGTGTATGATTGGTTGGAGACCCATAATTGATTCACAGTTATAGTTTTCAGATACCGCTTTAACTGTCACGGCTCCCTCATACAGGATCCTGGGATTTGCAGTTTGGATGACCTCACCAAACTATACCTCCCAGTGTTCCACAGGATCATTCAAGTAGCTTTAGACTGCTATAGCTGCAGAGTACAGGTACGCTCCATTAATCGACAAATCATAATTATCACAAGTATTCTGTGCTAGGAAAAGACCTTACCAGTTGATGCTGTGGCGGGACAGGATACTGCAGTCCTGACAGGGGCTGATTTTGCAGCATTTTCTGGAGCATAATCTTTTGCTGTAAAGCTAAGGATACATTTGGTGGTCTTTGAAGAGGCTGTGTGGCTTGCTGCTGCTGCTGCGGTTGTGTCGGCTGTTGTTGCTGTGGCTGTGGCTGCACAGCTACCGAATTAGGCTGTTGCGGTTGCTGCTGCTGCTGCTGCGCATAGTGCAGAATCGAAGGCTTGCTTTGGGAGCTCAAAATGGAAGGCATCTGCTGATTGGGTTGCTCTGAATTGAAGTGAAACAAAGGCTTGATGTTGTTCTGAGACTCCTCCAGCGGCAACTGGCTGTTGCCTATATAACCTCTGCTGAGGTCCTGAGTCTTTCGTTGCATCATTGGGTTGACGGAGCTTCCCTGGGGCAGGGTGTTTGACCGGTAGATGTAGTTATTCATCCCTTTCGACAGATTCCCGTTTGCAGGGACTCCAGAGTGCTGTGGGCTGAACTGCTGCTGATGAAAAGAAGGGCTGGCCATTTTCTCCTGGACAAATGATCCTGGGGGAGGATCTGCAGATGACAAAGCAGGCCAGGAGGATGCTGGTTGGCCTTGCTGGCATTGTTGGATCATGGCATGCTGCTGCCGGTTGGCTGCTATTTGTTTCAACTGCTGGGCATGAGAGACTTCCTGCCAGTTGGCCAACGGTCGATTGGGAACCGAAGACGCTTGAGAAGGAGGTGTTTGAGTCTGAGGCACTGAAGGAATTGGAGATGAGGTGGACATAGCAGCAGTCGACATAGTGAAAGCTGGACCTGTAGAAGAAGGTCTCATTTGGGGCGACCCAGTTGAAGTCTGGTTCAGAGCAGGTGAATACTCTTGCTTGATCACCATTTTATCCATCTGCAAGGAGGAAGATCTGGCTGGGGGAGTTCTCGGGGTTTGCTGCCCCAGGTCGATGTTAAACGGCTCATCTTGCTTGATGGTGGCATTTATCATATTTTCTAGTTCAAGATCACTCATGGGTGGCACAGAAATGTTAGTCAGTTCATTGAATAGTTCCTGAAGTTCTGGGTCCATCAACTGTTCTCCCATGTCTTCTCCATATCTGTTAGGAAAAGGATTGCCCTGGGACACCTGGTTATCTGAGTGTTTACTACAAGAGTGAGTCTCTCCTGGTTCTTTCTTTACCTCCTTTAGTGTCAAGTTAAACATCCCATTCGCACTTGAGTGGGTGTTGTGAGTTGGGCTGCTGACTTTCCTCTGAGAATTCTGGCCAACTGACAAGGCTCCTAAAACTGACGAGTTCTGGCAATTATTACCACAATGTCCACGTCCCACAGAAAGGTTATTATCGCCAACTCGGACCCTTTTAATATCCAGGAAGGTGTTGTCAGCAATACCATTCGATCTCTTGTTGTTGGCTGGTGAGAGATTTACCACCAGCTTTCTCTTCAAGGAACCTTGGAGCTGGGAGGGAAAAAAACAAAACAAAAAGAGGACTCTTTTAGCAGTCATGCAACAACATGTTTGTACCAATATGGTTCCTACAATTAAATCTGTGAATACAGTGATAGAGAAATATGCAAGCTAAGTAAGGGATATCTTAAGGCCTTAGATTATGAGGGGTCCCTAAATGCAAAAGCTAAACCATGGATAGTTCATTTGAGGTTTTACCTAAAACTCAGAGTGAAAACATTGCCTCGCTGACATGGAAGTCACCAGCTGCCACCACACATAAGCCACAGGTTCAAGGAACATTCAGGCATGCCACTGTCACACACACATTCTTTTAGGGACATATGGACATGGATATTAACTATATGTATATGTATGTTCATTTTTCAGCAGTGCAGAGGTTGGCATTCACTTCCCCCTCCACAGTTACCAAAGCCCCTCTGCAGACCTAGTGGAGCCCTGCTGAAGGGCCCCCCGCCCCCCAATATGGCCAGTCAGTGACTTGCAGGGAGTGGGGAGGGCAGCGGTATTTGACTAGGCCCTAGAGGACCCCAGCAGAACTCAGAGACTGGGATAAATGCTGCTGTGACCCTCCTGCTCCCCAACAGGCATGAACTGACTGCAGGTGGAAGCTTCACCAGTGCTACAGTGGGTCCAGGTCGTGGTGGTAAATGGCTTAGTGTAGCAGTAGCTCTGCATGCAGAATTCTTTGCTATGCTAAACCATGTTGGATTTGAGATCACCATCCTCCCTTTCGTGGACTTCGTTCTCACGTTTAGCCTAATAGTTGGTTGCTGTGGCCAAAGAGTTGCTCTCTCACTTAGTATCACAGAATTGGAAGACACTACAAGGACCATCCAGTCCAACCCCCTGCCATGCAAGAATATATAATCAAAGCACTCTTGACAGATGGCCATCCATCCTCTGTTTAAAAACCTCCAAAGAAGGAGACTCCACCTCAGTCGAAGGCCACATAGTCCAACTGCTCTTTCTGTCAGGAAGTTCTCCTTAATGGAATCTCTTTTTCTGAAGTTTCAGGCCATTGCTCCATATCCTAGTCTCTACAGCAGCAGAAAACAAGCTTGCCCCATCTTCAATATGAAATCCATTCAACTATTGAAACATGGCTATCATTTCACTTCTTAATCTTCTTATTTCTTCTCATTTCTTTATTTTACTTATATCCCACCCTTCTCCCAAATGAGAGTCAAAGCTTCCTCCCACCAACAGCTCAGAGCCCCTTTAGCGCCAAAGACTTTAATGCTGTCAGTTTGACTCCTTGTCCTCAAATCTTGTTAAAATGTTCATATGCAGCTTATAACATGATTAAATTTTTAGACATCCAAGTATCTGTGATATTGTAGCAGCATAGGCAATTTATTTTATTTTATTTATATTATATTATATTATATTATATTATATTATATTATAATAATCTTTATATTATTTAATGTACTACCTACCTTTCTGCCCCCAAATGGTAGTGATGGTAGCTAACAGTAATATAATTCAAACCAAAACAATAACAATTAAAAAAAAAAAAAAGATAAAATAATGGAATAGACTGCCTTGGATGGTAGTTGACTCTCTCCTTCTTTTGAAATCTTTAAACAGAGGTTGGAGGGCCATCTCTTGGGAGGGCTTTAACTATGTTTTCTTATATATACTGCCCAAGGACTGAGATCTTCTGGAGATCTGTGTCCCACCAGTGAGCTCAGTAAAGTTTTCAAAGGCAGCCCCATGTACAAGACATTACAGTACTCCATACAGGGTGTAAGTAAGACAGGTGACACTAGGGCCAGATCCTAATGGCTTGGGAGAGATCTTTTTGTCCTCTCTTTCAGGCTTAGCTTTTTTGATTTCCAGTAACTTTTTTGAAAACAAACTGGCAAAACCATCTTGGAGGAGGAGAGAAGCAAATCTGTGTGCTGTGAACTTTAATTTGACTTCTTATTCATCTCTTTATGCCCTGGCAAGTCTTCTAAAATGGCATCTAACGAATGTATGGGTAGGATGTAGATAGATGCAGATAGGACAAGATATTTGGACATGGGAGATGAAAAGGCCCAAAATAAGCCATAAGCTGTAAGAAATCCACTGAAATCAATGGGATTAAAAAATACCCAACTTAATTGGGACTCCCTTCTTTCATATACCCTTTGAGTTTATCATACCCAGTTATTTCTTCTCTCTATAACCTGGCATCAAGATTGGCATCTTATTAACAGGAAATGAATATTGAGACTTGTTTAGGGCAAAACAGAGAAATCATATTACCTTCAATCTGTATGCTTGACTATGAACAAACTCTGTCCAAAACAGATATAATTACTGAAGTCAATGTGTATTTCTGTACTGCTTATCAGCTAAGTGCTCCCTAAGTGGTTTACAATGTGTTAGCTAATTGCCCCCAACAAGCTGGATACTCATTTTACCGACCCGCAGAAGGATGGAAGGCTGAGTCAACCTGGAGCCCGGCAGGATCGAGCTCACAACCTTGTGGCTACAGCACTGGCATTTAACCACTGCACCACAAGGGCAACTGTTCACATGACCAGCAAATGGGTCTTAATGCAAATCAAGACTGAACTCTCCCTAGAAACCAAAATGACTAAACTGAAGCTATTGTACTTTGGATATATGATAAAATAACATGCCTCATTGGAAAAAAGAATAATGCTTGGTAAAGTGGAAGGCAGTAGGAAAAGAGGAAGACCACATTACAGATGGATTATGGATTCAATAAGGGAAGCCACAGCCCTGAGTCTGCAAGACCTCATTAAGACTATGAATGGGGCTGATGGTAGTCTAACATTCATAGGGCTGCTATGCCAACTTGATAATAACAAATAATAAGTAACCAAATGTGTAGATATCAATGATCAGAAACCTCTGCTTACCTAATGGTCAACTAAGAACACCATACCTTCCAAATGTCCCAGTTTGGCAAGGACAGGCCCAATTCAGCCTCTATCATCCCAGTTTTTCAGCTACTTTTAAAATGTCTCAGTTTCTCTCCCCTTTCCCCCACTGCCTTCAGCTTATTTCAATTGTTGCAAACGAATTCAAATGGTAAAAGTAGTTCACAATCAATTAATTCAGCAAAGAGGAAAAGGAGAGGACGGGGGCAGGATCTTTCCTGTCCCAGGAGGCTCAGGCAGAAGCAAACTGATGCAGCTTCTCCTAATTTGTGTGTTATTCCTCATTAACAACTTCCACCATCTCGGCACTACTTTTCTGCAGTGGTGAGACTGCATGCTCCTGTGAGGCAAGATGCTGTGCGGATTGTAGCAGTGCTGCTGACAAGTTCTCCCATGTCAGACAGATTTTTGTTGCAGAGCCAGACAAAATGTTCTAAACAGCTACTGGGCAGCAGCAGTAGTGGACATCTGTATGTGACACTGGCAGAGGATCTCTCAGAGACAATGGCAGTGGCACCATAGCTAATGTGTGTTAATACCGTGTGGAGGAAGACAATAATAAACTACTGCTGATGCCTTTTACCTTGAAATCCCTATGATGAGACAGTCTAAAAGGAAATAAGAGATTGTGCCAGAAGATGAGACTCCTGGGTCACCCAATCTGCTATTGGGGAACAGCAAAGGAGAGGTACAAGTAACGCTGTGGCTATTGACACAACCATACTCAAGCCAAAAGGAAGTTCAGCTATTGACATGCTCAGAGGTGAAAGAAACGTCTGAAGCTGCACGACACATATTATAGGAACACAGAGTGTAAGAAGCATGAATCAGGGGAAGCTAGACATTGTAAAACAATAAACGGAATGTAAAAACATTGCAGTACTTGGGATGAATGAGCTAAAGTGGACAGGAATGGGCCATTTTTAGTCAGAAAACTATACAGTGTTTTATTCAGGAAATGATCGACTAAGAAGAAATGGCATGGTATTAATAATGAGGAGAGATGCAACAAAGGCAGCCGAAGGATATAATGTCAAGTCTGACTACGAACAGAAAACAGCAAATCTCAGAATGTTTACTGAAAAAAGCCAATGAGGAAAGTGCAAAGGCACATTTAAAGTTGAATATTAAGAAAATAAAAGCAATGACCACAGATGATTTACAAAGCTTCAATGAAGACACTGAAATAGTGAAAGATTTTCTCTATCTTGGCACAATCACTATATCAGAATGGAGACTGCAGTCAAGAAATCAGAAGACTGGCATCTGGGAGGGCAGACAGGAACTAGACAAGATCCTCAAGTATAAAGACATATCACTGAATAGCAAAGTCAGGATTGTCCATGCCATCGTATTTCCAATTTCTATGTATGGTTGTGACAGCTGGATAGTGAAGAAAGCTGATAGGAAGAGAATCAACTGATTTGAAACGTGACGCTGGAGGAGTGTTCTGTGGATACTGTGGACTGCCAAAAAGCAAATAAATGGGTCCATGAGCAAATCAAGTCTGAATGTTCCTTAGAAGCCAAGATAACTAAACTGAGGCCATTTCCACCCTACACTGTTAGAGTGTATTATATAGTGTATTCCACTTTTCAACATCTCATGGAATTCTGGGGTTTGTAGTTTACTGAGGCTAAAGACTTCTCTGGCTGAGAATTCTAAATGCCCCTCTCTAAACTGCACTAATAATAATAACAGTAATCATCATCATCATCATCATCATCATCATCATCATCATCATCATCATAACAGCACTATAACAGTGTTGGGCAGAAACAGCCTGAGACTGTTGCACTTTGGACATATCATGAGAAGACATGACTTTCTGAAAAAGACAATAATGCTTGGTAAGGTAGAAGGCAGTAAGAAAAGAGGAAGAATGCATTATAGGTGAATAGACTCAATCCAGGAAGCCACGGCCTTGAGTTTGCAAGACCTGAGCAGGACTGTTGATGATAGGATGACACAGAGATTCTCATTCACAGCGTCACCGTAGGTCAAGGTCTACTTGATGGCATTTAACAACAAACAGCTTAAGCACATGTTGTTTGACCACATGTGTCCCAGTTTTCATCTATGAAATGTTGGAAGATATGGAACAGCAAAAAGAATGGTATCATTTGTGTTCAATAAAAAAGTTGCTATTTTATTTCTTCTAGCACATGCTTCATGTAAACCTGGTGAAGTACATCTGATTATTTTCCCAACGATTTTCATTCTCCTTCTGCTAAAGCAAAATCACTCTCCAAGTCCAAATACTTTGTGCAAGAAGGAAGTCTCCAAGCAACAAAAGTCATATTCCTGGCAGCACATTTTGCTTTTCCTAATGTTTACTTCATTAATTTGGTGGTGATGGCAGGGAGAGAATCAGTAGCTTTTCCAAATCCCAGGAGCTTGGAGTGAGTGAAAACAAGTCTCTGTATTGACCACAGTTCCCAAAACAGTGATTATGAGGCTTCTGTTTTCACTACTGTACCTGTCAGACCAAAGTTGATTCGTACGAGCTTCAGGTTATACACATACAACTGTTTGATGCAGAGACAAAACTAAATGAACATGCTTGGAGTTGCATACAAAAGCTTGGCTTATGACTCGCACTCCTTCTTTCTGTCCTTTTGTCTGCTTATAGGTTCTATCTTTTTTGCTTGAGAAGCTTGAAAATCAATCCTGTGAGGAACTGTTTCGAAGAAGTGGATAAGTTTAGGCTGGAGAAGAGAAGGTTAAGGAAAGATGTCATGAGGGTCCTGAAATATCTAAAGGGTTGTCAGTCATTAAATGGAAGGACCCATGGATTCTAATTCTCCAGAAGGCAGGATTGGAACCGATGGGTAAATATGGCAGGGAAGCAGGTTTTGGCTGAATATTAAGAGAAATTTCCTACAGGTGAGAGCATGTCGACATGAAACAGACTACTTTGGACAGCGGTGAACATGTCACTGGACAACCATATATTCAAGATGCTGTACTCTGTGGTAGAGATTTCCATTGAACAGTGATTTGGACAAAATGCACTGACAGAGAGCTGGACTAGATGACTCTCAGGGGTCTCTTCCAATTCTATGATTCTATGGCATGCCAAGCCCTTTCAAACTCTAAAAATGTACAACATTGTGATCCATTAATCTAAGAGCAGGTGTGGGATAGTGGTTGAGTGTTGTACTACAGCTCTGGAGATCAGGGTCCAAACCTCCACTTGGGCATGGAAACCCACTGGGTAAGTCACTTGGGTAAGTCACACACTCTCAGCCTCAGAGGAAAACAAAGGCAAACCCCCTCTGAACAAATCTTGCCAAGAAAATTCTGTGATAGGTTTACCTTAGCGTTCCTTATAAGTCAGAAACTACTTGAAGGCATACAGCAACAACAGCTTTCATATTTGTTCATAACTCATCTACATCTCACCTCTCCTGAAGAGATGAGAAGTGTATTTCTCTCTATATCTTTGTTCCGGCCAAGCTGTGCTGGCTGGGGGATTCTGGGGGCTGCAGTCTAAAGAAGCAATGCCTCCAAGCTCTAACCTTGGGCAGAAAGGTTCATTTGTTTTAGAATAAACAAGTTCAGTTGGCAACAGATTATTCGTTAGCACTGAAACTGGGAGAGGGAGGTTCTTCAAGAAGTGTGTGTGTGTGTGTGAAGAATGCACACAAAGAATCCACTGTGATTCTAGCAGACAGGTTACCAATGAGAGAATTAATATATAGTATACGGTTTTTCTATTTGCTTTTCAAAGCAACCTCCACACACCACTCAGTCAAGAAAAAATAGGTAAACAGGATGCTCTTCCAAACATCTCTGTAATTTTGATCAATTAATGACTCAGGATGGAATAGTATCCAGAAGTCCATTCTTTTGATATATTAGATTCAATTAGAATAGATGGCAGGGATAATTTTTTTTGTTTGTTTGTTTTGGGTGGGTTCTTGTTTGGCCAGTTTAAACCGCAGACACAAAAGATTTCTCTGTGTAATCTCTGCAACGTAACACCACAGAAATCTTTCATTGTACCATTGATTCAAGTTGCTGGCGTACAATATGGATATCAGTTAAGACAAATACTGCAGCTAATGGGTTATAAAATGGGATGTGTGGCTCACTTTGTCCAAGAGGCAAAATAAGAACTGGGAAGAACAGTGCAGCTTTAAATAGGTCAAAACTGTTAATCACAACTGGGCATTCATTGCTCTGTGTGAAACAAATAGGCATGAAAGAGCAGTGTTCCCTGCCATAGGAGATGTGTATTCTCCCCCTCCACCCCCATTTGTCCTAGAGAACTCTTTTTCCCCCCATTTCAGTTCCCTTTCAACCATGAATAAATTAACAATCCCTCACTGCTAAATCTACAGAAATTAATGTCAACATATATTACCAGGGGATGTGAAGCCGAGAGTAATGCAAACCTGAGAAGAGGAGTAACGTAACCGCTTAACTGATCCAATCCCAATAAGAGAAAGAAATATCAAAGGCATTATAAATGTTGACGGGATAATCAGGCATGTAAAAGAGGTCACCCAACACCATCCACCAGGGCAAGCAAGGCATTGTTTACCCGATTTAGAAGTCAGCTTAAAATATTAACACACACACAACCGTGCACAGGAAGCTCCTAATCCTTAAAAAATGTGCCTGCTGCCATTTGATTTTGCCTTTTCAACATCCTGCACGGCAGATTTAAATGAAGGGAGATTACCCAGCACAGCCTGCCGATTGTTTGCAACCGCAAGTTCCTACACAGCCCATCCTGCTGAACGGTTGGAGCTTTTCAGTGTGATTAGCAGATGTGCAGAATTCCCTGCTCCTGCACACACAACCATATCCTGTTAAGAGAACCAGGCAATGGGGGAATCCCACCCTTAAAAGGCTTTCTGACTGTGTTCTGTAGGAAATCTTGAGGTGCTTAAAAGTAGCCAGCATACCTCCTTGAACACACCCTCTCTTGCCTGATTTTGGAAGTTGTATTCAAAGAGACAGGCATGTTAGTCTGTTTTAATAAAAACATACCCTCCAACTGTCCTGATCTGGCAGGGACGGTCTCAATTAATCCTCTGTTGTTGTCATCTTTTTTACAACTTCTTTTTAAAATGTCCCAGTTCCTTTAGCCTCTTTCCACCTTCTCCCTTTGCCCTCAGCTCACTTCTGTCGCTGTAAACTGAGTTCAAAGTGCAAACCTGGTTTGCGCTCAGTTATCTCAGCAGGAAAGAAAGGAGAAGAAAAGGCAGACTCTTGTTCTTCCCAGTAGGCTCAGGCAAAGGCAAACCGCTGCAGCACCCCCCTCAGCTTATCAGTTTCTCATGTACAACTTTTGGCATCTTGACCACACTCCCACGTCGCTTGGCCATATATGTCTCAATTTTCATCTGTGGAATGTTGGAGGGTATGTAAAAAGAATCCAGCAAGATCTTTGAGACTAAGTAGGGATGAGGAAATTTCTAGGGTAGGCTTTCATGGACACAGTCCATTTCACCAGACAGAAGTTAATTGTGCTCACAAAATGCTATGCTTTGTAAACTGCTGTTGCAGTTTCATTCACTGCAAAGAGACTGGATGCGGGGAGCTAACATGATTTCTCACTTGATCTTAGCCAAAAGGCCAAGAAGCGATGGGAGCTAACACGATTTCTCATGAATTGGTGTCTTTCCATTCCCAGAAAAGAAAAGGCCTCACATCCCTCCACTATTAAATGCAAAAGAAGCCCCACTCCCAGCTTAGTTACTATGGAAGCTCAAAAGTAATTAAGGTTATCTCTGTCAGAGTGGCCAAAAGGAAGGTCTGAAATAAATGGAAATGAATCAATATTTCTGCAACAAGGTTCCTTCTGTAGTAGCAGCCAGCTTCTACACTTCCATTTATTGCTTGGAGCTGTTGTACACATAATGCTGAATGAGGTAGTAGAGCAGAAGGAGGTAGTGGGCTGCGCTGCTCCAAATGATTGGTTGGATGTGGGGTTGTTTTCAAACCCTCCTCCTCACAAAAATCTCCCCACATGTAGGAAGTTCAGAGATTAGATGTAATACATGAGGAGTGAATGACATTGCCTAGGAGGAATTACTTTTGATGTTAACATGTCAACAACGGGGGGGGGGGGGTAGCAAATGCATTGGGGGAGTCAATTTACCCTGACTCCCCCCTCCCCAAGGGCTGCCCCCCTTGGGGAGCATGCCAAAATACCTCATTTCACAGCACAAACAGCAACCAGAAGTGAAGCTGCATCATTTTAGCAGGTGCTGCTTGTCACCCAACCAGGTAACAAGGAACACTTGTTGAAATTACCGCATCTACACAACCATTCACAGTACAGGAGCTGACTCCAGTTTTTATCTTGACAAACCTACTTCTAGTCACCATTTTAACCAAAAGGAGAAAGAAGGCATTTGGGGGGTATCTGGGAGTGTTTTTGTGTATTTTAGAGAGTTTGGGTACAATTCTTCCCAGAAAGCCAGGTCAAAAATGAGATTTTGGATGGCTTGAGGAACAGGCAGAAGGCTTCAGCATAGAGTCTGGGAGTTGTGTTCAGCCCATAGGCTGCACTTCCCCATTCCTGACATAAGAGTGTAATACCAGTACTTCCAAATATAGCCCATGAGGGATTGTAGTTTGGGAGAGAGTGTACAGACTAGGAGGTCAACCTGCGGATGAAGGCCACTCTGCTTTAGATCGACTTGGCTTTGCAAGATTGATCCTGGCTGTCTCCCTAAGGTGTGAGGGAGAGGTCTACTCTAACCTTGCTGTCTATGGCCTCTCACAGAGTTCGAACCTGGAACCTCTGGCCTTCAAAATATGTTGCCTGACATTGAAATGCGGCAGGTTTAGAACACAAGGGCAATGTTGCTATGAATCCATTCTGGATTTTATTGCAGAGTTCAAAGGCGCTATTCAAAGTGCTGAGCCTATTCTAGAGATGGGGGTTCACCAACTTGGCTAACTCCATTAACATCTGGAATAAAACCAAAAGCGTATTTCACTACCCCATGGACATGTAAGCCACAGTCTGCCCCTCAGGAGGGTCTTGGGTGCATGTTTATTTATTTATTTTCTGACTTATTTAGGGAGAGACCACTGGGAAACAGCCTTAATGAACTACAACAACAGCAGTATTTATTTTAAAACAAAGGTGAGCAATGTGTAGACTACAATTTCCACCAGCTCCAGTTGGTATACCCAACGGCAAAGGATGATAGGTGTTGCAGTTCCACATTTGGAGGACCACAGGTTGCCCAGCCCCAATTTAAAAGATGGATTGGCTATTTTTAAGGGTAGATCCAAAGTTTCAGAAATAGTAACCTCAAATTATAGTCTCGAGCTATTGATTTCAGTCTGGTTTCAATTTCCTCATTTCTGTAAGAACCAACAATTGATTCCACTCCACCTCCTCTCCTTCCAGACATTGTCCCACATCTCCTTTAATTCTTTCCCTTCCTCAGTCTTTTTGATTCCTGTCCGGTCTTGTTAATAGATTTGTTAACCGGAGTGGATAATTAATTCTGGTGTGGCTTTCATACAGAACTACTTCCAACTGTCAGTCCTGTGAGCAGTTGAGATTACATTGGAAGCAAAGCCTGATTTGGCACAGCATGCTGGATTGGGGATTCTGGGAGTTGTAGTCCAGGAAGCACATTTCCCAAGCTCTGGATGGAAAATGGTGAGCGAAACAGTAAGTTTTTGAAATATTCAGAAGCTGAAAAATGCAAAGCAAACCAAGCGAAGCCAAATAAAACAAAACCAACCACAAATTTGTTATCAGAAATAACTGTATTGTATTGGTCCTTTATCAAAAATAAAAGGGTTCCTAGTTGAGAAGAGAAAACACTTAAAACAGCCCTTGTAAGAATCTATCATCTCCACATTTTATTGATCCACCTAGCTTTCCAGTCTGATGTACTTCAGAAGTAAATCCTTGAATATAGAAAAAATAGTATTTTCCCCAAGTCCTCTGGTCACCACCAGCCAAAAATTTAGGGTATATCTACATGGTAGATACACGAATTATAGCACTTTAATACCACTTTATCTGCCATGGTACCATCCTATGGAATCCTGTGATTTGCAGTTTTTTTATGTATATAGAATTGTCTGCTAGGGAGCTCTGATGGTGTATACAAGGGGGTGTATTGGAGAATTCTAAGCACTGTGCAAAACTACATATCTCATGATTCTGTATGATGGAGCCATGACAGTGAAGTGATATCAAACTCCTATAATTGTGCAGTGCAGATAATCCTACACATTCTACACCCATTCTCTTCTCCATAGAAATGTCTAGCTGGCCTGATCTAAGCACATCAGCAGAGATTCTGATCTCTGTAACAGCATGAGGAAGACAGTATATCTGGATCTGCTGGTAGATCTCTAAGTAGATTGGTAAAGATTTCTAAGTCCCCCCTTTTTTTAACAAAAATTGGAGGAAGGAACATCAACAATTTAAGATATGTTGTTATTGTCATCCTCTGCCTTCAAGTTGATTCTCACCTATGCCAACCCCAAGGCAAACCTATCATGGGAGTTTTCTTGCCAAGATGTATTCAGAGGGGCTTTGCTTTTGCCTTCTTCTGAGGTTAGAGTGTGTGACTTGCCCAACGTGGGTTTCTGTGGCCAAGCATGGATCTAGTCCAATGCTCACACCACTACACTACACTGACTCTTGAGATTGTCGTACTAGCAGAAAATAGTGAAGACTTGGACTGCCAGCAGAATGAAATCAAGGAAGAAAGTGCAAAGGCAGAGTTGCAATTGAATATTAAGGAACAAAAATTATGACCACAGATGATTTATATAACTTTAAAGCAGGCAATGAAGGCATTGAAATAATTGAAGATTTTCCATACCCTTGGCTCAGTCATTAATCAAAATGAAGACTGTGGTCGAGAAATCAGAAGAACACTATGACTTGGAAGGGCAAGTTATGAAAGAACTGGACATGATACTGAAGTATAAAGATATATACTGGAATGCCAAACTCAGGATTGTCCACGCTGTAGTATTTCCAGCTTCTATGTAAAGCATATGAAAGCTTGACAGTAAAGAATGCTGATAGGAAGAGAATTGACTCATTTGAAATGTAAAGCTGGAGGACAGGTCTATGAATACCATGGACTGCCAAAAAGATAAATCAATGGGTCCAAGTTCAAAGGAAACCAGAATCCAAGATGACTAAACTGATAGCCTTATCACACTATACTTTATTCCCGTGTTGTTCTGTTGGAATTCCACTACAGCCGTTCCTATAATGGCATCAGGTTATCAACATTCTCTATCGCACCCTTTTGATATTAGCAGGTTAGCTGTGTCATTCAACTGCTTTTGCCTTCACAGTACTGCTAAGTCCTTTTCCCCATGCCACAACTTGTGATTGATCCATGTTATTTTTTTTTAAAAAAATCATGCTGTACTTGTGCAGTACTGTTCTATGGGAATGACAACCTGGGAGTGCCCACACCACACCCACTAATGGATCGTGTATGGAAGAAGGAGCTGTAAGGAATCCGCACTCCAACAGCTAACTGGATTGTTGTGGGAAGGCTGGTCATGAATGGATTATTTATAGAGTTGAAAAAAGGCACATTTAAAGTGGATTGCAATGCAATAGCGGCTGGTGAGCAATGACACTATGCTATAAGATTGATCCCAAACCGGGAATAACACATTGCTCTGGCTGTATGTGTCATGCCCCCATCCCAGGGCCCAGACAGGATTCTTCTCAACAGCACATGAACAGGACAGGCTTAAGTAGAAGCTGGAATTTTCCAGAGAACTGCAATTGTGACAAACCCATCAGGGCACTGATTGACAGATACCTGTCCCCTGTGCACCTGGACTCCTTCTTCTTTCCTTGTAGCACCCACAATAGACAGCTATTACAACACACATCATGTCTTTGTCAGCCAAACGCTGCGAGCATTAGCAGGTTGATAGCACATTGTCTGTGTTGCAACTCCCATTGTCCACTAGGCTGGGTGAGCAATTAACTCACATCCCTTCAGGGAGTTAAACAGAGTATATAAACCCTTGGTTTTGAGAAGTCAGTTGCAGTCAAGATGAAATGTTGGACCCAGACGATATGTCGGACCCAGACAAAGACAATATTGCTTTGTATGTTTTTCTGTTTTATTGTATATTTTTCTTAAGAGATTTAAGATGACTTTATAGAATTGACAAGTGCCAGGACAACAAAGATATAGGTCAAGACTTTTGGAAGAAAAATTCTATTGTCAAGAAAGTACAAATGGAACCAAGAACAAGGAAGGGAACGGCAGCAGCAGCTGCAACAACGACTACCCAGCCAGTAAGGAGAACATCAACAGAGATACCCCAGAAAGATTTAATGTTGCAGATGATGGAGGAACATTAGAGAGGACATAAGACAGACAGAGAAAGACATCAGACAGGATTTAAAGGAGACAAGAAAAGAGATGAGAACAGATACGAAGCATGAAACTGGGGAACAAATTTGAAACCTTAACTAAGGATGTTACAAAGATAAAGACTGAGACCAAAGAAATAAAGGAACAAGTTACACAAGTACAGACGAAATGATTGAAGTAAAGGGGAAGCAACAAGAAGAGGAATTACAGATAACGTTGCAAGAGTTACGATATTGAGAAAGATGTCTCAGATTTAGAGCCGTTCCTGAATCTAGCGGTGAAAATTTATATGAAAAAATGGTTCCGGCTTTGGCAGAATATCTAGACATTGATGAAGATAAGATGGAAGCTTGTATTGATAGAATGTTCACAGTATCCTCTAGAATAGCAAGAGAAAGAAAATTACCAAGAGATATTATAATAACCTTCACTCGGACAGTTATCAGAGACAAAATATTACAGAGGAGCTATGAAGGAACATTTAAGATTGAAGATAAAGATGTAAGAATTTTTAAAGACATACCATATCAAATACTCAAGAAGAGACAAGATTATAAACTTCTGGCCAATCTTTTGATGAAGTTACAGATCAATTACAGATGGGAGAAGACTGAAGGCATTTCTTTTATGTATAAACAGCAGAGATATAGGATCAACTCAGTTTTTAAAGCCAAAGAAATGATGGAAAGGTCGAAGAGAGATTTACAAAGACCTACAGCTGGAGAGAAAGATGAAGAACAGGAATCGTTGGAAGAAGAAAAAGGAAAAGAGGAAAAAGAACAGATACAAGAAGAAGAGGTGGAAGAAGAAACAGTACAAGAACAAGAATTGGGAGAGGAAGGAGAGTTGGCGGCAGAAAATATACAGGATTAATTGGAAAATTAGGATAAATAATTTTAATATAAAACTGATAAAATGGGGCTAAAAATATATTCTTGGAACATTAAAGGATTTAACTCTGAATATAAAAGAAGACAGATATTTCATCATTTGGAAAAACAAAAATTGGATATAATTTGTTTACAAGAGGTTCGAATAAGGACTCAAGATTTGAAATATGTCAGAAATCTGAAACTGGGTGGCTGCTTTGCAGCTACGATTGATCAGAAGAAAAGGGGGATATTGATATATGTCAATTCAAGATATGGTGCACAACAAAAATTTCAGGATAATAATGGGCGATATTTGGCGACAGAAGTAAATATGAAACAGGACAAGATATTAATAGTTGGGGTATATGCACCTAATGGAGCTAAAGGAGAATTCTTCCCCAAAATACACAATGAGATACAGAAATATGTACAAGAAACAGGAAACACAAAAGTTATCGTTCTGGGGGACTTTAATGGAGTTATTAATCCAAAAGTGGACAGAACAGTACAGAAGTTAGTCCCCTGAAACAACGGTAAACTGCCTAAGAGTTTTTTCCAAAGGATGGATGATTTAGATCTTTATGATACATGGAGATATAAAAATGAACAATTAGATGGATATACGTTTTTCTCAGACAGACATAAATCAATGTCTAGGATTGATATGATTTTGACATCTAAGGATTTGATGTTGAAAACAGTGGATATAGACATTCTCCCAAATTTATGTTGGGATCATAATCCGTTGCAAATGAAACTTAAGATTATAGACAGAGAGAGGACATGGAGATTGAATGAAGAGATATTCAAGAGGGAGAAGTACATTAAACAAGCAAAAATAGAATTAAATAATTATTTTAAGGAGAACATGACATCGGAATTACCAATGAAAATAATCTGGGATGCAAGTAAAGCTGTGATGCGAGGAAACTTTATCAGATGGTCCGCGGAAATCAGGAAAGAGAGGAAACAGATTGAAGATTTGATTCTGGGGAAGATGAAAGAACTAGAGAAACAGATGAGGGAAAAACAGATGGATAACAAGATAAGACAATAGATGAAGGTTTGTCAAGCTGAATTAAATCAACTAAATTTGCAGGAAATAGAACAACAAATGCGAAGAGTGAGATATACTTTCTTTGAACAGGCAAATAAATCTTCTAAACTTTTAGCCAGTTTACTTCGTAAAAGAAGGGTTAGAAATATTATTACGGAGATTAGAGTCAGTGACGGGAAAACTACAAAACAGGAGGAGATAAAACAGGCTTTTTATAAATATTACATGAAGTTAATGAGTTTGATCTCCTCAATGAAAAAACAAAAAGAAATGGAAGAATATTTGGAAAAAATGAACAAAATGAGATTCACCGAGGAGCAGAAATTGATTCTTAATAAAACCATATCGATGATGGAGACAGTTGAAGCTATTAGGAATTTGAAGAATGACAAATCTCCTGGACCAGACGGCTTTACTGCAAAATATTACAAAATAATGGAACATGAAGTTTCGATACCTTTGCAGAATACAATGAATGAGATAAGAAAGGAGGGAATACCCGACACCTGGAAGGAAGCTAATGTGGCTCTAATACCAAAAGAAGGAAGAGACTTAACAGATGTCAAGAATTATAGACCAATTTCATTACTAAACACAGACTATAAAATTTTTACTGCAATTCTGGCTGAAAGACTCAAAAAGGTTCTTCAAGAAAATATACATGAGGACCAGAATGGCTTCTTACCAAAGAGAATGATGCGAGACAATATTAGGACAATGCTAAATATAATTGAGTATTATGAGAAACATAATGAAAGAAAATTGGCAGTGATATTTGTGGATGCAGAAAAGTCCTTTGATATGATTAATTGGTCATTCTTGAAGATGGTCATTAAACAGGCGCAAGCCGGAGACAAATTTATCTCTTGGACTGAAGCAATATACAGTCAACAACAGGCACAACTGATTATTAATGGAGAGAGAACAAAACAGATTGAATTGCATAGGGGAACAAGACAAGGTTGTCTCCTATCTCCGCTGTTATTTATTATGACATTGGAAGTACTTAATGATGCCATAAGGGAAGATAAAGCAATAAGAGGACTTCAGATAAAGAAATATCAGTACAAACTTAAAGCATTTGCAGATGATTTGGTTTTGTTTCTGGATGATCGTCTTAGCAGTATTCAAAGGTTGATAGATATTGTTCAAGAATATGGAGAATTTTCTGGATTCAAGATAAACAAGGAAAAAACAGTGCTTATAACAAAAAACATGAGGGAGAAAGAAGAGTAGGAACTTGAGCATTTAACAGGTTTTAATAAAGGTCAAAAAGCAAAATATCTGGGTGTCTGGATTACAAAAAGAAATAATGAACTATTTCAGAATAATTATGAAAAAAAATGGAAAGAAATAATCAAGGATTTGGAGAAATTGACTAGAATGCAACTATCTTTGATGGGAAGAGTGGCAGTCATAAAAATGAACATACTTCCAAAGATGAATTACCTTTTTCCAAAATCTTCCTGTTATTACAAATACTAAGCCTTTTATACAATGGAAGAGAGATTTAACTAAATTTATATGGCAAGGGAAAAAACCAAGAATAAAATGGAATATCATGACAGACTCAATAAGAAGAGGAGGGTTGGGTCTACCGGATTTACAGATATATTTCAAGGCAGCGGCATTTACATGGATAAAAGACTGGATGAATCTTCAAAATACAAGAATGCTGACATCAGAGGGAGCTGATTTAAGGATGGGTTGGCATGCCTATCTGTTCTACGGGAAAGCTGTGGTTGACAAAGACTTTGTTCATCATTTTGTAAGAAAATCACTACTTAAAATATGGACTGACTACAAGAATAAGAACATTAGGCAACTACCTACATGGGTCTCCCCTCAAGAAGCCTTCTTTGGAAGATGGTCTGATTCAGATAAGTGGCTGTGTTATGATGACATATTAGAAATGACAAATCTGAATCTTTTTAAGATGAAATCAAGAGAAAAATTGGAATCAGAAGGAATAAAGTTAAACTGGTTCCCTTACAGACAGGTAACTGAGAGATTCCAGATGGAAGTGAAAACTTATGGAATAGAACAAAAACAGCAAGGAAGAATGTTGAAGTTACTGCAGGAAAACCCGCCT
The DNA here is from genome assembly GCA_030412105.1 of Cyclura pinguis. Lineage (NCBI taxonomy): Eukaryota > Metazoa > Chordata > Lepidosauria > Squamata > Iguanidae > Cyclura > Cyclura pinguis. The sequence continues at coordinate 271,396,313 of CM059601.1, read as the reverse complement.
CATTTACTATCACATGTATACCAGGAGATTTTAAATCAAGAAAGAGAAGATGAGACAGTCAAATCAGCAATGATATTGTGGGCTCAAAATCTCGGACATCCAATTCAATTAGAGCACTGGGAACAGAGCTGGCAACGGACACAAAAATTTACTGCAGCTCAGAACCTAAAAGAGAACTATTATAAGCTTTTTCATAGATGGTACATGACACTAGAAAAATTAAAGAAGATACATAATATGGGAACAGGTCAGTGTTGGAAGTGTCAGGAGAATGTTGCAACACTATTTCATACGTGGTGGTCATGTCCTAAGGCTAAAAAATATTGGAATGATATACATAATATGATACGTAAAATATTGAGGGTTCAAATTGATAGGAAACCTGAACTGTACTTATTAAATATGACACATGTGTTAGATGGAACTGTTGCAAAGAAATATTGGCGAATAATGCTGTATATGATTACGACAGCCCGTATTGAATATGCAAGGCTATGGAACACTGAGCAGATACCTACAATAGAGCAATGGTGGGCAACTTTTATTGAAAATCGGAATGCAGATATAGTCTCTCAGAGATTAAAAGGAAAATCAGATGATGACATTAACAAAGAATGGCAAATTGTTCTGGAAATGGGTAGGGTATTGACAGGTAATAATTCTTAATTCATGGTAGCATGAGTAGTTAGAAGTAAAAATCAGTGGAATATCATGGAACATGTAAAGTAGGGTCGAAGAGCAGGATCTATTTTGCATGTCAACAAATGCAATGCGATGCATAATGTTGATATGTCAATGAAATAACACTATTGAAATCCAGAGAGGAGTGGAAGATAGCGGTAATAGTTCGGTAAAATGTACAATGAGATATGTTGTTTTATACGATGTAATCACAATAAAATTAATTAAAAACGGACCCCACTATGTTGCTCTGAATCCTGATCTGGCTGCCCTTAGACAGAAGTCTAAGTCACATTTCAAGCTCTTCACTACTCTTCTGGAATGGTAATTACATAACCCCAAACTCTCAGTCTCTCTCTCTCTCTTTCCATATATTTTTTCTCCTTTTTATCCTTCAGTTACCATTTGTGTGAATGTTTGACTGTGTGTATCTTGAGTGTATGCATGAACGAATTCCCCCCAATAAAAACACATTTTTAGCTGACTTCTGAATCTCTGGCTGGTTCTTTTCCTGCATGAGCCCATAAACATTGGTAGAAAGGTCTCATTAAGTTACCCTACTCTTGCAAGCCTTCCCTTTGAGCTAATTCATTTCTCACTCTTGCAAGAGGTATCTGGCATCGCAGAGTGGCCCTTGTGGCACCTATGCTTTAGGGTAACACTTGCAGCCCGGAGTCTGCAATACCTGAGCAGGTCTGTTGCTTACAGCATGTTTGGAAGTCTTTCGTTCATAGTGTTGCAGAAATCTTAGTCAACCTGATGACAATTAACAATTTTTTTTGACAGTGCTTGCAACCAAACAACTTCTTCCCCGCTATCTAAATTATACCGCTTAAATGGAAAGCACTAGGGAGAAGTGTAACTAGGAGTGGATTTTTGTGTGAAAGGGCTGGGAGATCTGTTCAGTTGTGGTACTCAAAATAAGTTCTCGAACGAAAAATAATTCAATTTAAAGGACATAGCTTTTGCAACCAAGCTTTGGGTGGTGTATTTCAGGGCTTTATGAAATAAAAAAAGAACAGACCTGAAGTTTGCTCACTCTGCTTTATACCAAATCAGTTGACTGTAGGCTTCTAAGTGAAAGTTACTTTTTAAAGGTTCCAAACAGATGAATAGGAAAGATAGAGAATCCCATCAAAATAATAATTAAAAAACAAACAAACCATAATCTTGTCTAATTTGGCTTGAAAAAAAAAAGGTTCCTGTTAGGAAGGATCAGTGGTAGCAGCTGACTCTGATATCAGAATAGCCGCTTTGCAATTTAGCCCATTTTTAAAGGAATTACTCAGGGACAGTATCTAGCACCTTGAATGTCTTTTTAAAGTTTGGACTGAACACATAGAGGATCCACAGCCCCATTGACAAGGAAGTTATCCTGACTGGCTCACATTCTAAAGCTATGCAGGATGGAAAATACGGACACTTCCCTTAACACATGGAAGTAACACTGAAAGGTAAAAACTTAAGAAACTGTTTTCTTCAGTCAGACTGCCTGTGTGGATTCAGGCCAAAAAAGCAGTGTGTCTGTGCATTTTTTTTTAATAGAAAGGGGAATTTCACAGAAAAGCAGCTAAGCTTCACGGGGTTAGAACTGGCTTTTTTTTTTTTACACTTCCTTCAGTGTAGCAAACAGAGCTTATAGTTCTTCCCTCATTACCCCGTATGCCATCTCCCATTCTCTACAATCTCCAAAAATCTGCCTCACTGGTAGGCCTGGTCTCCCAATTGAGTAGCCTACTCTGTAAAATCTTTGGGAGTGGAGGTTGTTTCTTGGCCGGCAATCCACATTTTGTGGGGGAAAAAGTCAATCCATATTCTATGCAGTCTACTTAAGCATAACTAAGTTATGTCTCCTGATCTGACTCCAATAAACCTATTTTACCAAGCAGCAGCTGCACTGAGAGATCCTCCCACCAGCGAGTGAGGCTGTGATAAGACTTATGACAGGAGTCCTGCTTCTGATTGTCACCGTTTCCAGGAGAAGGAGAGTGGAAACCGCATCTTCCTTACATCCTGATTGGCAGCTGAACAGATCTGTTCTACTTGATGCAACCGCTGGCAGTTAAGACAGGCTTTGGTGAGCATTTACAATCACGGCAATAGTGTCATCCTGGAAGACTAGGCAGTATTAGTGAAAATGAAGCAGTTATGGATCTGTAGCTCTCAATTATGAATTTGTAGCTACAAAACAGAATGCCAGCCCTTCTCTGTTAAAGCTTTGGAAGAGTGCTACTATTTATTCAAGACTGCTTTGAAAGACATATAAAAATGGAGCTTGCTTTATCATCTGACAAAAGTTGGGGGTGGAGGAATCAATCCTTTAAGGACTTAGCAGCGAGGAATTACAAAGAATCTGGATTAGCAGTATATGACTATCCTCCTCCCCATGTTTCAGAGGAATTAGTAATACAATCTGGCAGATTGCAAGCCACGATCTTATAAAACAGTGTGACTAAAAATGACAAGGACACTGTAAAAAACCTACACTGTAGGTTTGAAAAGCCAGATTTTCTTTCTTTCCATGAAACTGGCTGTTCTCAGTTTTTCCCTTCATGGGATAACACCAACTAAACATAACAAAATAATAACATGCAGTTATTTATCTACTTTCAGATCTTGCCCCCCCCCCAGCATTGTGTTCTGAAGGATTTAAGGCGTTCTTGTCCCCCCGAAAACAGTATTTCCAAGCTTTTGGTTGATGTGGACTTTTGGTCATTTTCTCAGCAAAAAGAGCAGGGTTGGGTGGGTTTGGGTAGAGGAGTGGTGAAAATTTAGTGGATTTTGATAGGTTGGGCAAGTAAAATCTAGCAGGTGAGGGCGTGTGGGTTCAATATAAATGTCCCTTAAACAGTTTGGGCCTCAGATCTGAAAATGCAGTGCTTTCAAATGATGCAATTTGTTACCATATTTTTGTACCACATAACTCCATCTGTTCACTTTCTGCTGATAACCTGGTTTGGATTTCTAGCACTCCCTCAAAAACACCTGGCACAAAATTCACTTTAGGTGAGAGAAAGGTCTTAGCCGGTTCAATTACCTTCTCGAGGTGCCTTCCAAACCACATCCAGAGCTCAGCTATCTGCAGAAACCGTGTGCTCTACTATTTTATGTGCAGATAGGTTGCATCATGATCATCATCATCATCATCATTTTACAATTCAAAAGAAGTACATATCCAGACAAAACCAGTTTTGTCACATTTACTAAAAAAAATAATTTGCATGATATGCAGTTCAGGCTGTCTGGATTTGGGAAACTGCAATATAAGCTACCTTACACTTGTTGCTGTATGTTTTCAAGTCATTTCCAACTTCTAGAGACCCAAAGGTGAACCTATCACAGGTTTTTCTGAGGTTGAGAGTGTTTGATGTTCCCAAGATCACCCAGTGGGTTTTGATGGCTGACTGGGGAATTGAACCCTGCTTCCCCGGGTCATATTCCATAGTCCAGGGTCATAGTCCATACTACTATACCACACTGGCTCTTATCCTACACTAGTCCTAGTCATTTCAGTGAACCTTGTGCAGGATGTATTCCCACTGTATTATGTCCACAATTTGCGCTAAGTGATTTGAAATGATCCTTTCTGGCATACTGACTGACTAGCACAGAAGTATTACTTCCCATCCTTTGTTTTAATGTGCAATTCATTACTCTCCCAAAAGACAGTTGCCGGTTTAACATAAAAGGGCATGGGGTATTAGTCTGGAATTTAAAAAAAAAAAATTGTACATAAGCTTTTGCGGTAATGTATAATGAAGTATACTAACTTAAGATTAACTTTCAGGTTTTTATTAAACAACAAATTCTGGGCTTATGTACAACACCCGCACACATCAGAATGGAGGTCTGGTGGGCAGACCGCTATGAGAATCCAAGATGGGCCAAAAGGCATGGGTTCAAAAATAACTTTCTTAATAGCAAAATATTCAGTGTGGTCTTGCTATTAAAATGTGTTCAGAAGTGTAATTACCTCAATATTAAAGTTCGCTTTTTAATAAACGCTATGGAGCTGGAGGTCTGCAGACCTCTTCACTTAGATGTTTTAATGTTGCAAAAGTTTATCTTGGAATGGAAAAGGCTAATACCGAATGAAAGCTACAACTGTGCTGAGCAGGAATAAAGGTTTAAGATGGAGGGAAAACCAGCCATCATTTGCAGCAGAAATTCTATTGGTTTTGGCAGTGAAACAAGCGATAAATATCTGCAGGGAGGATCTCCTTCTGTACCACCTTCTTGCAACTTCAGATCACAGTTTTCCTTCAAGAGTGTCAGCTGTATTATCATCATCATTGTCATTATCATCATCCATCTTTCTCCCAAAATAGGGACTCAAAGCAGCTTGCAATTTGAAGAAGAACAATATAGGTAAAAACATAGAAAGTGACAACGATCTATTTAAGTCTTTTACGCCAAGTCTCAAGTCAAGTCTCAAGTCCTTGCAAGATACTTTCAAGTCAAGTCTTGAGTCAAATCTCAAGTCTGGGAGCCAACTTTATACCCCAACCTGTACTGCAGAATTTCTGGACAGAGTCAAATAAAGTCAGTTTTAACAATTTAAGTAGAGTGAGACCTCTACTTTTGTGATTTTGCCATCTGCAGCTTTGGAAGTGGGGAATAGGATCCTTCTTAGTTCCCATTTGAAAATCTGGAGGCTTTTTCAGAAGTGGGGTATAGGATCCTTCTTATTCCCCATTACTGAAGCTTCAAGAGCGTTAGAAGGAAGCATCATTCCTCCTCAAGCCCACTGCCTAACGCATTTTCTGTTCCTCTCTGAGATACGTACCCTGCTTTCTGGGCATGAGTCTTACCTTCTGCTCTTAGGAAAAGTTTTAGTAATTTTCTCCTACATGAAGTGAGGACAGGCTGCTGAGCAGACCTCAAGCCCACCTCAAGCCCATTGCCTAACCCATTTGCTGTTCCCTCTGAGAAATGTGCCCACACTTTGGGGTTGAGACAGATCATCATGTGACCAGTAAGTTGTAAGGTTCCTAGATGAACGTGTTATATTACTGCACCAAGTGCAGCAAGTCAGTCACTAAAAATATGCAAGTCTCAAGTCGAGTTGAATCAGTGTGTAACTTTTGCCGCGTCAAGTCACTGAAGCGACTTAAGTCTGACTTGAGTCCGAGTCAATCAACTCGAGTCTCCATCACTGGAACGTGAACATTAAAATGGAATCAAGCTATTCACAATATTAAAATATTTAAAAGAAAACAATGCAATTAGAAGACAAAAAGCAATTAAAACATTTCAGTTTAAAGCAGTATAGCAACTTCAGCCCATTTTTAAAAAATCTTCTGTTTTAAAAACCTGTCAGAATAAAAAAAGTCTTTGGCTGCTGATCAAAGAACAGCACAAAGGGTGTCATTCTGGCCTTCCCTGGAAGGAAGTTCCAGAATCTAGGGGCAGCCACTGAGAAAGCCCTCTCTCATGTCCCCATTAACCATGCTTGTGATGATGGTGGTGGTGGGACTGAGAGAAGGGCCTCTCCTGATGATTTCAGAACCCAGGCTGGCTCATATAAGGAGAAACAGTCTGCCAGATAGCATGGACCTGAGCATATAGGGCTTTATAGTTCATAACTAGCATTTTGAATTATGTGTCAACAAGGGAGAAAGCCTTCTCAGTTATGACTGTGACTTACAGGCTAGCTTCATGTTCAGAGAACAGGCTTAGAAGTTTCAAAAGCTTTATTCAGAACACCGAAGAAACAACAGCACACCTTGGCAAATGCAAAGACTAACAGAACATTGGATCTGCAGAACTTTATAAGCTATTATGTTTCAAAATTAATGTGGGCTGCTATCCCATTTGTTAACAAATCAAAACAACACTTTTTCCAGGATCTCCATCCACTCCTCCCATGTCCTTGCTTAGTTTGCCAACAGCATGACCTTGCAGCCACAGCTGTTCATTCTTATCACAGATTGTTACCCAAACATTCCCAGGTTCCCATCCTCCCCCACTACACAGCAAGGCACATAGCACTAAAATATGACTATAACCATGGTAAGGATAGTGCAGTTGATTTGACACTCTCCAATTTTGGAACTATACCCTCCCCAAAGAGGTGGGACTGTGGACAACACAAAAACAGCTTCAGCACCTACTCATTCATTCTTGTTTATGCATTCTACCTATCTGGAATGGGTTGATTTTTGTCTGTTTTATTGTATTTGCTGTCTTGTGTGATCTCAATATGATTTATGTTGCCTATGTCACTGTTCCTGATTTTGCTTATAATTTGAATGAACCAAAATCTGAGTTCTTGAAAGTTTCAGTTTCTTGAAAGTTTCTTAAGTTTCAGTTCTTGAAATTTATTTTGCGCCACATTTTATTCAAAACAGACCCAAACCTATAGCTTTCTGAAAAAAATGAAATTGCTGATTGCTCCTGAACTTGCACAAGAATGTTATGGATTTCTACTTAAGAGCAAATGTCAAGTTCAGTTAAAGGTGGTTCATAAATGTTCCTTCTACAGCAAAAAAGCACAGAAATCCAAAATATTGGTTCAGGAGGTATAACTGATGGATAAGATCCAAAACCTTACTATGGTCTTTGTTTTGGTCCCATTAGCTAACACAATGAAGCTGGCATCCCGTTAATATCCAAAACTAGGCATAAGTCTAATGTACGTATATCTTTTTTTGGGGGGGGGGGGTCAGACAAAGAGGTTGGTATTTTCTTCCTCCCTCTGCAATGACCAAAAAAGAAAAAAAACCCTTCCAGATTCACCAGCTGGGTTATGCAGCTTCTGTTCCACAGCCATTCAGTGGCTGCTGCAGAGCAGGGGGATGGGATTGGAGAAGCATCTGGCTAAGAATTGCAACAACCACAGAGACCTCCAGAGGACTTGGGTGGACCTCTTATTCTCCGCCAACTACTGACTGGCCATAGGAGGTGGAAAGGCTGCAGCAGATAAATGATAGGCCATAGGTAGGCAATGAGAGGAGAGGTGAAGCATAGTTCTACCTATGGACCTTTTATGCTCTGCTTTACAATGTAGGATCTTGGCCTGTGTTTGGTGGATTTGTACAGCAAACTTTAAATCACAGTACAGGTCTATTTTATGATCATGCCGGCTGAGATCCCATACTGCCTAGTTACAAATGTGTAATTGATGAACATCTCTCAGCCTAACCCACGAACCTTCCTTAACAGTCAGGAGCTGCACAGGGTGATGGAGGCCTGAGACCAGGGCTTAACAGGATGCTGTTTCCAGTGAATGAGGCCGTGACAATCACAAGCAGGTCCCTGGTGGCAATTCCTACATATGTCCTTTGCAGTCAAAAGCTTGCTGGTGGGAGGGGGTGCAAACGCCATTCTGCTGTGCCCCAATCACCAGCAAAACAGAACTCCATTGCTTTGTGTGGCTGCTGGCTGTTAAGGTAGATTTAGGGTGGCATTAATGATCAATGCCACAATCATGAATATGTAGTATTGGTGAATATGAAGCAGTTATGGATCCATAACCCTAGGTTACAAATCTGCAATACAGGACGCCAGCCATAATTTTTAGCTTTTTATTGTATTGTTTTATTTTAACCACGTTTGTACACTGCGAAGATAAAGAGCTGTTTATTTTTTTTTTCAATACAATGCAGGAAACTCCTTTTAGTGTTCCATTTCTCAGCCGTGCTGTTGGTTTTGGGGGGTTGCCGTTTTTGACTTTAGAATTTCTTGTTTCATCCTTCTAAGAGGTAGCTTTCCAAACTCTGCCACTAGCATAAATTACTTTTTAAAAAAACTAAAGACGGTCATGTAGGACAGGTCCATCAACTGCTAACAGCCATGTAGCTAAATGGAAAACCCCATGTTCGGAGACAGTATGGCACAGGTACCTGCTCTTGAAAGGGGAAGCAACAGAGGAGGAAAGCTACTGCCTCTTTGTCCTACCAATGCAAACATAAGAAGATGCTTTGTACTAAATAAATGGACCAATGGTCTTATCTCAGTGTAGTCAAATCTGACTGGCAGAAACTCTCAAGTGTTTCAGACACGAGTTGTTCTCTACTACAGTCAGCAAGCCTCTCAAGAGTCAGGTGACTGCAAGGTATAGAGATGTGGTATTGTCAGTACAGACCAAGTCAGTCACAGGTAATCCTGCAAGATGAAGGAAGGAACAGGAGCAAGGGCATCAGCCAGTCCAGGAGCTGTTACACCAGTAATCCAGATAAATAAAGCCAACAAGGAGTAAGAGACAGAATTGTCAACTGTAGCCAATCCAAAAGCCAACAGCATGCAAACACTGAGAACATTGCCAGAGATATAATGGTTGTAAGCAACAAAAACTCCAGAGAGCTGCTGGGAGAGTTATAGGCAGCTGCCTCTGGCCACGAGGTGCTTAATGAATCAGCATTTGGTAATTTAGCAGACGCTGGGACCTAGAAAGCCTCTCCTTATCTCTTTTGCCAACTTCAATGGAAGCGGGATGTCCTCAGCATCTGCCATATGCTGCTCAGGTTATAACACCTCAACTCTTTCAGCCCTCAGCTCTTCAGATTCAGATAAGCAGTTGTTATCTACGGCCATAAACTCCTGGAAGTCAGTTTCCTCTGCATATAATTCTTCAGATTCTGGAGGGTGAATTATGACAAGAGTGTTTCCTAGTCCTACTAGGAGATCCTTGGAATTTCATGATAGTCTCCTACCCACATATGAACTAGGCCTGATGCTTCTACCTTCTGAAATCAGACAAGTCAAATATCTTCAGAGTTGTATGATGGATAAAAATCTGATGCACAGATGTTCATGTCTGCATTCCACTCAAGCCAGTTCTACTGTAGCCCTGTGTGCCTGTCTACAACAGGTGAGGTAAATTGCAGCTGACTCCAGAATCCCTTACTAGGCATGGCTGAACATCAAAACGGGGAGTAAAGGGGAAAATAGATAAGCCTACCCCACCAGCCACTGCCAGTGTGTTAAAAAGACAAAAAACCCAAACCACAGATCTATAATCCAGCCACCAAAATGGAAATCGGAAGAAAAATGAAACTAAAAATCATCCCTCAATGCATTTTGGCAGAAGCTTTCAAATGGTCTTGAAAACGTTTTCTTTTCTTATGCAAAATGTTTTCTTTCCTTATGCAAAGCTCACCTGACTTGCTTGTTTAATTTCACATGTTCATATGATTAGTTTTGAATAAAACATTTGCAGAAACAGGTTGAACTGCTCTTCTTTTTCGTGGTGCAGAAACCTATCCCTATTCTTCCCATGTTCTTTCTGTCTCTGGTACCAGATTTTCTGTCACAAGTCATGCCCAGAAACACATTTACTTCATTAACTGAGGTATACCTGCATTTCAAAAAGGAATGTAACAAACAGTCTTCAGAAATGATTGGTCTCATACAATAACAATCCTTGCCACTGCCTATTTTCAAGGACGCTAATACTACTAGAACCTAACTCTCTTTTGGGTGCATTCTTTTATTGAACACTGCGGGTTAGTAGCTGGAGGTTGTTGTTTTTTTACTTTGGGCCTGTACAAATTGTACAGAACATGGAAAACGGGAGTTGCTATGGTTACCTATGTAAAAACGCTTGGCAAAGAACAGGAATCCTTTTCAGGTAGGCTTCCCCCCCCCTCCTTGATTGCAAATGAACTGGGTTTTGAACAACTATGAGACTTCTTTAATATTTTTTAAAGGTTTCAGTGCATGCTCAGCAAAGCTACTCTTTGGCGAATTATTTTGCCAACATCTTTATCTGCAAATACATTGCGTCTTTTGCATACACACCACTTTAAAATCAGTCCCACTTCCTCAAATTCACAGGGCTTTGTTTCTACTAAAAGAGTATTAAAAGGAAAGAAAAGGAGTGTGTGTTTCCAAATATTTGGCTCTTGATAAATTTTGCCTTTCCCCAACCCATCCCAATCTTCTTTCACAAAACCAAATTCCCCATCTTAAAGGTATTGTTCAGTTACTTCCCATAGTCCCAAATTCAGGATGCCCAAAGCATCATGAGGCTCATTTTAGTAAACTGACAAACAACTAGGAGCAGAGTGAGACAGCCAAGGTTGTTAAAAAATTAAAGTGGATAGGAGATTGTCTGAAATTGACAAAGTGACATTGTGTCATTTCTGGTCACTATCTGGGGCTGATTTTTTTCCCCAAACAGGTTTTTTTGTGTGTGTATGTGTGTGATGGATTCTGAGATGTGAGGTAGGATGACAAAAGTGAAGTTTCGGGGTTGCAAGTAGCCGCCAGGCTACATTTTGCTTCTCCTTATGTATTGTATGCTTGTTTGCCAATTTTTGGAGACAGGTAGAGTATAAAGAAATAAATAATCATTTAGTCTGCTGTTCAGGGGCTTAATGTTGATTGTCAAGTTCAAGGCTCATGATTTCTTTTCTTACAGATCTTCATCTGTAAACCAGATTAGGAGAAGATGGTCTTTCTGCTAGATGGCATTTACAGTAGCCCATCAATATTACCTTGAACTGCAATGTCTGTCTATAGCCCTTCCCACATCCCACCCCTAATCCGCAATGGCCATGGGATTGCGACGGGATCGTGATGATGGTTCTGCATGACGTTGTCACAATCCCATTGCGATTCCATGGCCACCGGTCGCAATCACAGATTAAATCATTGATGAGTTTCTCCTGTTAATGAACCGTGATTGTGCAGTCCTCCTGCCTTTCTCCTGCACTTATCTGCAGTGCAAAATGTCAAGAAGTGCAATGGCTGAGCTTCCTCCCCCAGCACAGCCTGGGAAACTGCCGGGCTGCACTATGGAAGGGAGCGGCAGAGCCACTGTGCTTCCTTGCATCCAGCAGGCAGCTAGTATGAACGGGAAGTGCTTCTGTCATGCTCCCTTCCTGGGAGAGGCTTTCCCCAGATCCCCACGCACCTTACTTGAGAACAAGTAAGGTGTGCAAAGGGCCTCTGTCTCTATTTATTAGGAACTGGAAACATAATTGAAAATATTTTTAAAATGGCTGAAAATGTGTTCTTCAAATGGCAAGAAACTAGAACAAGAAAAATCATGGACTAATGAGAATCTTCGTAGTTTAGATTTTTTTTTCTGAGCAAAATTTGCACACATTTGTTTTGCGCAGAAAGAAGCATTTTCTGCACTGAAAACAGTATTTCTACACAGACACATTATTGTTTGAGCAGAAAATGCTTTTTCATTTGCAGAAAATGCTTTCTGCACAAAACAACCATATGCAAATTTTGCATAGAATATATCCCAGCTTGTGAATAGTCACTGGAAACTTCACAATTTTCAAAGACTTTCTAGCAGTGGGGGAAAAAATATAATTAATCACTGCTTCCTCAGAGAAGAAAATTAGCAAAGACTTACATCCCCTTTATACACACACACACACACACACACACACACACAAATATGTAGATACATACACATATATGCATTACAGTATATTGGGATGAGCAACTCTGATGAATCTGGGAGCCAATATTCTGCCTCAGGATCCTTTGAGGGTTGCAAAAAAAAAAGAAAGAAAAAAGAAAGAAAGAAAGAAAGAAAGAAAGAAAGAAGAAAACAAAATCAGAAATGACCAAAAGTTCACTTTTGGTTGGAAAATGGGCTTTCTTCTAACATTAAACCATGCCCTATGATTTATTTAAACGATGAATGGCGAGTTCCTAGAGAGTCAATTCACTAGAAGAAGGGCAGTCTGGGATATTCACAGGGATGTCGAGAACCTCAAAAAATAGTATTGAGAGTTGCATGTGACTCCAAGCCTGCAGTTTGCCTACCTGTGATACATATAACTCAGGCGAACTTTTAACAATGTTGTATTTGACGGCACTGGCTTGCTGCCACAGGGACCTCAGAACTATTTTTAAGGTGTAGGGGCACAATGTTGGGAGGCAGCTTGTTATTCATTTTGACTACTTGCAAACACTTGCAGAGGAGGGAAGATTTCTTTCCCTATCCATTATCATTTCAGTAACCTTAAATATGAAGATACTTACAGGAACAATGTGTATGTAGAAGTTTTCCCCATGTGTTCAGTGTCGCTTACTTCCATGTTAGTGTCCACAGGGTGATAATGATATTAATATTATTATAATTTATGTCCCCCTTTCTCCAAAAATAGGATTCAAGGCTGTCATATTGCAGGCAACCTTTATTTACTTCTGGGAAGGCTCAACAACGACAGCCTTCTTAGTTATTTCTTAGTGCTTGATCATTTAGTACATTTCTGATTATTAATTCCTGTGGAAGCTTAGCTATATAGTGCTCCAATTTTACCAGATCATCCCCCACCCCCTCTGTTCTGGGGTCCATGTCCTTCCAAGCTTAATTTTTCAAACCAAAATTCTGATCCATAGACCAAAATCATCATTGTCATTATCATCTCTGATTCTGACATTTTAATAAAGTTCACACCAGGTGGATCTTCTACTATGAAGTTGGACAGCTCGGAGAGGACTCCAGAGTAAAAACACATTGCAGATTTGGCAGAAATTTCTGTTTTGCAGGCCAGGTCTCCATTAGCACCTGTTCTTCCTCTCAGGACTGTAAACATGAACCAAAACTTTGGTCCTACCTAAACTTCCTTTCTTAGCTCTATTCCTACAAACTTTCTAGTTTTAACACCCCACTGGAAACTCGCAGTATTGATCAGATGTCCTTTAGAACTGAGAAGTGCTGAAACTATTCAGCAAAATCAAGTGGTATAGACTCCTCTGGACAGTACTACCTTAGGGTGAAAGTGGGAGGTTGCGTATTTAAATAATCTCCATTAGAAACAACTGACATATACAAACCTTTCCCTGCCAGAAACAAAATTTTTGATAGCATATGAGACTAATTGTTTAATTCTATTCTTGTTATTGTTGTATGCCTTCAAGGTTTTTCCAACTTATGGAAACACTAAGATGAATTTATCATGGGTTTTTCTGGGGCTGTGACCAACCAAGGTCACTCAGTGGGTTTCCATGACTGGGCGGGGAATCAAAACCTGGTCTCCAGGGTTCATAGTCCAATGCTCAAATGACTATACCATGCTGGGTCTCAATTCTGTCTTAACCCATTCAAAAATACTTCCCTTTGAATTCATGGTGGTTTAGACACAGGTGAGTTTTTCTAGATTTATAGTCAGTATTTGAATAAGGACATTCCCACTTAAGATCTTGAATCTTCATAAATGACTCAGGCATAGATGTAAAAACCTCTCCTCAATTCTGCTGTGTCAATTCCAAATATCTTCTGAATTAATCTTTTGTTCATTTGAGATGCTAGACTTTGTTATTTCATTTCACAAAGGAATTCGTATGTAAGGATACTTTTCTATTCTGAAAAAATATGTGTTTTTGTTGTAGCCAAAACGTATGTGTCTTTTAGCCAAAATGGCTGAGGTTATTGTCCTTTGAACACATCATTAGATGACCGAAGTCGCTGGAAAGTATAGCGCTCAGTAGAGTAGAAGATAGTAGGAAAAGAGGAAGACCACATTACAGATAGACTCAATCATGGCCCTGAGTTTGCAAGATCTGAGAAGGCTTTTGACGCTGGTGTTCTTGAAATAACCACTACAACAATGTGTTTTAATGTATTCTAATAACATTTTTTGGGTCCTTTTACACAATTCTATTATGGTTTTACAATTCCACTTTAAGTCCCATGGCAACATCCCATGGAATCTTAGGATTTACAATTAAGAGAGCGGTATTTAGAATTCTCAGCCAGAGAGCTCTAGTGCCTCACCAAACTACAAACTCCATGATTCCATATGATGTTGCCTATGCAACATGGCACTATAACTGTGTAGTGTTAAAGGATCCTTGTTATGCATCTTTCCCATTAGCAAAGGTGTGCTTGTGTGTACTTTTCAATTTACCAATTGATTTTGCTGAGATACTCTGAAATGCACAAAATTCAGAAGAAATTTGTACTTTATGCTCACAGCAACTCTTATGAGATGCAAAATGGATACGTTAGTCAAGCATCTTGACTCTGATTAAGAGGTGGTGAGAATTTTTCTCCAGATTCCACAAACTCACAAGTGGGACTATACCACTTTAAACACCAAATACGAAGATTGTGTTTCCACAGTTAAAATCCACCACCACTACTTTTACATGAACAGAAAGCTTGTAATTCATACTCTTAAATCCCTTTTCCCTGATACATTAGCTTTCTGCATGCAGAGAGGGACATTACTAATTGTACAGTGAAAAGTGTTGAAAAATACACTCCATAGCCAACAGCTCAGAGCATTACAGCCCACGAAGAACTCTCACATTATTCTGAATAGGTTATTTCTTAGAAAACTCTGCTTTGATAGAACAGGACCCACTAATTTTAGCAATGAAGCAGTCATATTTGCTGTAGACTCTGGATTTGTGGGTTTTGCTACCTCCCTTAGAGCTTATCTTCTTTGGCAATAACATTCTTTAGAAACTCTTGGTGAGCCTGATATTTACTGGAATATGGGTGAAGTTGGGAAAGAGAGGGGCAAACTTTAAAAAGAATTATTGCTGGAGAGTCGGCACATCTGGTAGACATTTGTAGGTATTTTCTGGCCTATAAACATATGAATATGATTATACAAGGAAACAGCTGCCTGCCTGTCCCAGCTACATAAATACCTGTTCCTTTTGGCCAATGCTTACAGGCTGAATCAAGTGAGATTTCTGCATCCTGTGTTTTGGATTTTACTTTACTAATTTCATTTATAGAGCAACAACCCCAATATTTTAAGCTTGCTTGCAAAAAGCAATGCTAACATGTTGCACTTTATTTGTGTGACTAAGGGGGCCATTTCCCTGCAAAATTACTTCATCTTTTCAGTTAGTCATGCTGACTGCACATTCTAAAATCAGTTATTTAGGATTTTTAAAATCATTTTTTAAAAACAAAGGATACTACACCCCCTGTAGAGTAATCCCACTGGAAAGTTGTGTAGTAGAGTGGCTAGAGGATTTCTCTGGGCCTTGGGAGATCTAGATTCAAGTTTCCATTGAACATGAAACTCACTGGTTGACCTTAGGTCAGTTATTCTCTCTCAGAACCTGATCTACTTCACAGGATTGTTGTGAGAGTAAAGTAGGGAGGAAGAGAGCCATCTAAACCAAAGCTCTCCAAATTGTGTGTTGTGACACATTCATGTGTTGCCTGCAGCGTGTAGCTGTGTCACAGGAATGTAACTGTCATGCCTATAGCAGAGCAGGCAGTAATTCCCAAGCAGCCCAGCTCCTACTTACAAGGTGCAAGTCAAAGAATGTCCAAACAGAAAGGAAGCCTAGAGCAAACAAATCCAAAGGGGCAAATCCAAACCATAGTCCAAACATGCAGAGTTCCAAGACAACCAGATCCAAGACCATAGCACAGGGTTTCAGGGCCAA
Source organism: Cyclura pinguis (assembly GCA_030412105.1). Taxonomy (NCBI): domain Eukaryota; kingdom Metazoa; phylum Chordata; class Lepidosauria; order Squamata; family Iguanidae; genus Cyclura; species Cyclura pinguis. Next base: position 271,380,302 of record CM059601.1, on the reverse strand, counting down.
AATGACCAGTTGCTAACCATGGGAGGAAAGGCCAGCTGGAGCTGTGATAACTGAAGCCCCCGTCAGAGCTGCTGATGACAAGCAGCAGCTGTTGGTCCCTGTTGCTCAGGGTGGAGATGACAAGCAGCAGCTGTTGGTCCCTGTGGCTCTGGCTGGAGATGAGTCCTGCAGCTCAAGAGCTCCCCCTGCTGCCATGGACCAAGCAGGCTCGGACGTTCCTCTGCCTGCTCCTTTAGGGCAACAGGGATCTGATTCTGAAGATGCTTTGGAGCCTGTGTCAATCAGCCCACAAACAAGGCAGAGACTCAAGAGAGCTGAGCAAAGCGAAGCTTCCTTGATTAAGTTCAAGAAACAGTGACTAGCCACACCTGTGCCTTGGGCTATATAACTGCCTGCCTGGAAGCTTTCCTTTGCTTGTGGCAAACTTCTTATAAGCCCTCCTCTTGCTTGTTCCTTGCTTCCAGCACCTGGCTCCTGATACCTTGGATTGATCTCTTGGCTCCAGACCCCTGGCTTTTGGAAATCTGACTATGGCTTTCGCTTGTCACTCTGGCTTAGATAAATGGACTTCCTTTGAGTAGTTGCTTCCTTGACTCCTCCTGGCAGGACTCTGCTAGCACTCCCTTCTTTGGGCTTGACAGTCGCTCTCTTTTATCTATGGCTCTTGTTGCCACAGGTGTTCCCTCATTAGGGCTCGCTTGCTACTTAAATGGGCCAAGCAAAAGAAGCTCTCCCTTTCACAGCATCTCTGCTGCAAGGTAGGTGTGTCAGCTATGTCTTCCTCTATTTGTTCTGCTGGCTCAGGTCCTTGCTGTTGTTGTGTATTATCTCCCTTTGGACCAGCTTCTGGGGACACTTCAGCCTCTGGGGAAGCCTCTGCCTCAGAGTCAGAATCCTCCTCCTCGCTGCCACAGTCTCTAAGGCAGGGCATGACAGTAATTGCCTCTGCCGCTGCTCCCGCCCCAGACTTCCTCTGCCACTGCTGCTGCCCCAGGCTGAGGAAGACCCGATTGAGGGTGGTGGCTGTGGCAGGCCAGGTCTAGGTGGAGGGGCTGCCCCTCCCACTGCTGCCACTGCCCTGGACTGAGGAAGACCCCAGCAAGGGTGGCAGCGGTGGGCCAGGCTCAGGTGGAGGGGTTGCCTCTACTTACTGAATTACTTACTGAATTACTGTGTTGCAAAATGATGCAGGTATAAAAAGTGTGTCACCAACATGAAAAGTTTGGAAAGCTCTGATGTCAACCATCTTGAGCTTAGTGAAATAAAAAACAGGGTCTACATGCAATGAATAAAAGCAGAATAAATAAATAAATAATTCCTATGAGTTTAATGAGGTTTAATTCCAAATTAGGTCCAAGACTGTAGAGTTATAGTATAATTCTATATAGGTGCACCCATCAGTAACTTTACTCTCACTTACAGGATTTGCAATTTTACTCAGTTCAGTCAGCAGATGAATCAACAAAAGTATTTGTTGATTAACTTGGAATATCTATTTTAACTAGTGGAGGCAAATAGTAATTAATAGGTTGTAAATTCACAGAACACCTTTTTTGGGAGGAGCGTTTTGGATCCTTCTCATGGATTGTGTTGTGTTACGTTGGTTCTGATGTTACAGATAGTACTTCTGCAATAATGTATGAGATGGAAAATATTATAGAGGAACTTATCCTACAATAGTGCATGTTAGGTTTTCTTTACTTAACTTCTCCCCATCCCTAGTGGTAAAAATACTGTAACTGCAAAGTAGGTAAGTCACAATTTGCTGCTCTTTCCTGACTTCAAAAATCAACTGCCTGAACCAGTTCTCTTGCTTTGCCTAATGGTAGGGCTGGACCTGGTAATTAAAGGTCTTTCCTTCTGATATCCAATGCTGTAACTCATTACAGGGAAAAACGGTGGTGTGGGCACCAAGATGAACTCCCAACAGAATTGCATTTGTGCTCCCTCTCAGTTTCTCTGACATATGGCAAAATGTGTCAACTTCCTGCCCTTTCTCTCTTTGAGAAGAATAAACACTGAAGTGCTAATCCCTCTTGGTGGGTCATGGGCATTTGTAAACCACATCTGTTAAAACACAAGCAGCCCGAGATCACAAGCCGCCTATGGAGTCCAATTCAGAGGCCTACCTACCACTTTCAAGTTTTTGCTTGCTCACAAAAATGGAATCCACAGAGATTAATGAGCCTCACAGAGAAAACTGAGATGGCAGTCACTCAAAACCTATTTGCGTATCACAATTTGCATCCCATCTTTCTTTCAAAGAACTCAGGGGAACCTACATACTCTTTTGACTCTTATTTCTGCAAGACTGAAGTAAAATGAAGCTGGAGGATAGTGGTTACATTTAGCCGTAACACAAAACACATCAACTACCTAAGGCTAATGCACTTTCTCCTCCTAAATAGCTTCTCATTTCTGAGTGAAGTACAGCTTGGCCTTTTGTTGACTTCAAAGGCAGAAAACTATGCTTTGCTCAAACCACAGTTGGTCTTGTAAAACCAAAATTTCTGCTTAGAAACCAGAACACCCTGGGAAACTGCAGCATGAGAGGGGAGGAAGGAGAAGAGAGTGAGAAGTTGTGAGAGCACATAATCTATTCATACAATATCAAACGATGGTTTGGCATTTTACATAACACCAGGGTTTGGCCAGCAGCTTGCCCAAGTGAGTTGTACAGCTGAGAATGAATTGAAATCTAGTTCTTCTGACCAATGCATAACAACATACACGCTACAACAGACATTGTGCCTTACCGCACAATGTTGTCATCCCAGCAGAGCAATATGTTGCTCCTGGTCCAGGACGCCTGCTATTGCATGACGTTGTCGCTCACCTGCTGCTGTTGCATCCCCATCCATGGGAAACATGCCCTTTTTCATTACTGGAAAAAATCCGCTAATGGCTGCCTTTCCCACTACAGTCCCATCAGCTGCCTGTATGCAGTAAAGGTCGAAGTGCTCAATAGTGCTTCCTTCCGCAGTACAGCACAGGAACTGACCAATCATGGGTCATGGGGTGGAGAAGAGGCGGGAAAAGGGACTCGCCATTGATTCTATACTGTGGAAGGAAGAACAGTGTGCCTGATATTACCTATCCACAGCAGCTAACTGGGTGTGGTGGGAAGTGTTCAGGCCCCGATCCCATCCTGGCAATGGCGATGCTGGGATCTGGCTGGGACAATGAGCTATTGGGCCACAGTGCGGTAAGGGCCACTGTAGTTTTAGTGCTGTCCACCCCCTTGTTGCCCTGCTCTCGGTTCCCAAACTAGCACGCGACTGTAAACAAGGCTACAAATATCCACTGAGGCACAATCTGTGCAAGGACTCAACTGTGGAACAAAGGCAGGATAAATGTAATTCATTTATTTTATTTATTTGCAATGTAGTGAAAGGGCCTCTGGACTACACATTTCCTGCAGTTTGGACCAAGCTATAGCTATGCAAGTTGGGAGGGTAAGATTATTCATGAGCAGGTAGTACAATGTAGCTGGTCTGCCTGCCCCTGTGAGCACCTCTTCTGCCTCTAGGCTTGTTCAGTGGCCTCCCGTGCAAGGAAACATTTTGTCGTCCAAAGCAGAACAGTAAACGGCACCTCTACTGACCAGGCTAGGTGCATGGTACCCCAAGTCAGCTAGGTTTTTCCAGCACGTGAGACATGAGACATAAAATCCCACAAATGCCTTTTTTCATTTCTGGGAGTAAAATACAATATTAACAGATTAAATAACAGTTTATTGCCCTTTCATGACACTCAGTGGCTGAGATCCCACACAGCCCAGCATATGTTTACAGTCAGAACTCCTCTATAGCTGCCTGCTTGCTACCCCCAAGACTCAAGGTTTTGCTGTGTTAGGCTGCTCCAATGACCATTTCATGGGCTAATGGAATGGGTGTGTGTGTGGGGGGCATAGACAAATGATATCTCCTGCTGATCCACATGTGGGGCATAGTCATATGCTTCTCCAATTTCCCATGCTACCAGCCATGAAATGGCCACTTAGGGGGCTCTCACAGCAAAATTGTGAGTTTGAGGTGGGGACTTTGGTTGTTATGAAGGATAGGTGAGAATATAAATTTCTACAATGGCAAAAGAGAGGCATATGAACGTGTAAGGTGGACTTGAACTTGCATATGTTGCTAACACAATGCTGGCCAGAATCTGCTTCTCAAGGCAGCCATCTTACCTGACCTAAGATAGAGCTGGCCTTGCTTAAATGGGCCTCTCATCTGAGCGCTGCAAAATTCTAAGACCCATAGGCCTGGAAGAATTACAGTAGCCCCTCGATATTCACAAGGGTTTGGGGCACAGAACCCTTGCAAAAGTGGAAAAACCGTGAATAACTCCCCCCACGATCCCCTTCCCATTTCTCTCCAGGGCTTCTCCTCTCCTATTTCTTTGCCCTGGCCTGGCATTGGGAGGGGAGTATAAAAAGACAACCTAAAAGGCTTACTAGTATTGTTCCCTCTGACAGAGAAGAGGGGAGTTCTGGAATTCTAATTACTTTCAGTAGCTATCTTGAGAAAGGAGCACCTGACCAATCAGCAGCCAATACACAGCAGAATGTGAAGAGGAAAATGGTGGGGAGGGACAAGCACGTGCCTTGCGAATAATCCAATTTGCGAAGGTCAAAGCTGTAAATGTGGACGGAGGACCGTAATCAGTTTCCAGGTTTTATGTGGAAGTATATGTACATTTGATGTTTTTAAAGTTCTTAATTTTTTTTGTACAAAGACTCTGTGAGGACACAAGCTCTTGCTGAATATATATGAACATGTTTCCTACCACAAAAAACCAGGAAATTTATTAAGATCTACTGGAATACCTCAAAGCAGCAGAATTAAAAGGAAACTCTCCTCTAAATCAGGTTGAGATGCTGCGTTCATATGGCTCATAGTTGAGGTAAATTAGTTTTTGCCTTGCTACATGATTCACAACTCATTCCCACAGCTTTCTCTGCTTACTGCCACACTTACATGGTATATCATATTTTCAGACTAATGTTGGGGCTTGTAAATCCAGCCACCTCTATGATAGGTTGAACATCAAAGACAGCGGAGCAGGAGAAAATCCAAACAAACACACCCACAGAGATTTCTTTTTCTTGCTCTGCCTTGCAAGAGTTTAATTTTGTCTCCTCATAAGAATATTCCATCACTGAATGAATTACATACTGCCCTTTAGTAGAGATGTAAATCTTTTGTTTTCCTCACTTTTGCAGACATGAATGAAGAATTCTCACAGTAGACATCCCACTGGATGAGAGGGCAAAGAGTTCTGTGTGGTCCTGATCACTATTCATACTCTGGGAATCATTTGTCAGTTCAGAAATATATGTTTTTTACAAATATAGGTTTTCAGCAAAGGAAAAAAAATCTAGTTCTATGCAAACAGATATTTCTCAAATCACAAAGAATCTCATGCCTTCCTCTAGTCTTTCTGACAGGGTTTCATGAGTCTTGGGAAATGAAGAACAGTCTTTCTATCCCTACTCTTTGGTTCTAGTAAAGCAAGGGTGGGCATAGTGTGGCCTGTGGGTTGTATGCAACCCCACAACTGCACTTTTGGGACCCCTTAAGCTCCCTATCAGTCCCCTCAAAGCTCCCTAATCTCCCAATTTTTTAAAGAAATAAATGTCATTTATAGGTATCTTTGTCCTCGAATTATGCTAAAGCCCCAAATGCATGGGAAAAAAAAAACGAGAAAATTCCACCACCAATCCCCACAGAACCCTGGACCCTCAAATAGCTGTTTCCCTCAGCAGTTCCTATCAAAATGGCAACAGGAAATGATGCAACCTCACTTCCTGTCACTATTTGGTGGGGGACTGCAGAACAAAATGGAAGTAGAGTAGCCCCCCCCTGCAATTATCCATACTTCCACCTTCCATGGTTTCAGTTACCCATGGTCAACCAAGCTCCATCTTCTTCCCTCATAGACTCATCTCCCTCTCTCCCACCCTTTGCCCCAATCCCGCCACCCACATCTGGCCTGCCTGCCTGCCTGCCCCTCCCCATTTAACCACCCCTCCACCAATATTGCCACAGGAAATAGCTCTAGTGTCGCCAGCAGTAGTCCTTTAGCTTTTAAGGAACCACAAAGACATGCAAAAGACTTAGAGAAGACTCAGAGAGCCCTCTGAGAAGGGGTTGTTGTTGTGTTTAGATGTTTGTTGTTGTCCGGCTATCATACCATCTGGTACTACAGAGAGTATATGCAAGAAAACCCCGTGTAAAACAAAAAACACGAGTGTTGTGTCCCATTGTATCAATGGATGCAACATGTACACGTCTGCACGCTCACATGCCCATTGTGTCCATTGACTACAATGGGAGAGACATTTCATGCAACTTCACAGTCATGTAGGTAGAGATCGTGCCTGAAGAGGGTGCACTGTATAGAGTTCAGTACTATTGATGGTTTTAGGCATCCACAGGGGATCTTGGAAGGTATTCCCTGTGGATGAGGGAGGACTACTGTATCCAGACTTGGCATGTGGGGTTTTGGGGGCCAATGTGAGGGTGGGAGAACTGTCCCTGGCCCCTTGCAGTTGCCCATGTTGCAGTAAAGCATAAAGCCCCATATGACAAGACCGCGATTTTGGAAGGCAGTGGACAGGGGCAAATGATACAGATTTTTTTTTTTAAAAAAATAGGATTTTGGTAGGATCTCATAATTAAATTTCTCCTCTTCAGATTTTTCTGACTCTTGAAGTAGAATACTTTGCCCTTGACTAGCAGTAAATCTTTTCTGACACCTTAAACCAGCAGTCTGAAGGAGCTGCTTCATTCAGCCTTATGGTATGGCCATTCTTATACTGGCTTTAGGGATGAACAATTCCCCCTCTACACTGTGGTTCCATTTTGTGTTTTGTATTTTAAAGGATTTCTCTCTGTGATTGGGCTATGGATAACAGTTCAAAGATGAAAATGGTATTTCCTTCAGTTCGGTGAATAAGTCGGTGCTCTCTGCTCAAATTAAAATTTTAATATTAAAGAACATTCCAGTGAAAAGACCAGAAGAAGAGTGAGCAGAGGGAAGGAACTGCATGTCACATGGATAACACTAAGGAGCACTGGAGCAAGATTAACAAAGATTTTTTTTTAAATGAATTGCTAACTTCCCATTATAGAAGTATCTGTGGCATGTGGTTGCACAATGGGGTGAGATGGACTGAATTTCTGCACCAGACTGTTATTATGCTATTATTCCACTTTCAACATCCTATGGAATCCTGGGGTTTGCAGTTTAGGGAGGGGCCTCAAATTGCAAACCCCAGGATTCCATAGGTTGCTGAAAGTGGAATAATAGCACTATAACAGTCTAGTGTGGAAATGGCCAGTGTGAGACAGTATCTAATCAAATCTTGTGATCAAACACAGTTTTCATAGCACTTCCTGGTGCTCCCTGCTCTGCATGGTAAGATCTTCCTGCTGTTAGAAAGTAAGGACATCAAAGAAAAATGATTTAATCTAGCCGAGGCACTAAATTTCTATTTGGTGGTTGTGGTTTTCAAAAGCAATAATGCATTCAAACTTGTAGTCCCTTGCCAACCAATCCACTAGCTGTGGTTAACTCTGGGCTTCAACTTTGGACATTCCCTCTTCCCTCTGCTTCTCCTTTTTTATATGAGAGGAGAGCATGTGTCTTTTGTAATTGTACCTTAGAAGTTATCCGTTACCTGTTATATTTGTGCTCAGGGAACCACGGTTTGGTCTAATCAGAACTTAAAACAAATTAAGAGCAATCACATCATGGTTTCAGGTTCTCATTTCATTTAGTTAATGTTGGTTAGAACAAACCACAGTTCCCTTGATTTATCTAATGCGTCCTCTCATATGCTAAGGAGGAGGAGGGGGCACCACTGCCCTGGCCTCAAAGGGAGAGAAGAAGAGGCAGGTACAGCTTCATCATGCCTAGGTCCAGAAGCAGATGAAGGACCCTCTTTCCATCCCAATGACCACTGCCCTGGCCTCAAAGGGAGAGAAGAAGAGGCAGGCACAGCTTCATCATGCCTAGGCCCAGAAGCAGATGAAGGACCCTCTTTCCATCCCAATGACCACTGCCCTGGCCTCAAAGGGAGAGAAGAAGAGGCAGGCACAGCTTCATCATGCCTAGGCCCAGAAGCAGATGAAGGACCCTCTTTCCATCCCAATGACCACTGCCCTGGCCTCAAAGGGAGAGAAGACAAGGGAGGCACAGCTTCATCATGCCTAGGCCCAGAAGCAGATGAAGGACCCTCTTTCCATCCCAATGATCACTGCCCTGGCCTCAACGGGAGAGAAGAAGAGGCAGGCACAGTTTCATCATGCCTAGGCCCAGAAGCAGATGAAGGACCCTCTTTCCATCCCAATGACCACTGCCCTGGCCTCAAAGGGAGAGAAGACAAGGGAGGCACAGCTCCATCATGCCTAGGCCTAGAAGCAGAAGAAAGGCCCTATCTCTGAAAGGTCTTCTCTCTGTCTCAGCTGCTACTGCGGTGGCCTCTGAGGGACAGAAGAAGAGGCAGCATCTCCTGGACTTAATCCCATCTGCCTTGCCATAGAATCATTGACTCATAGAGTTAGAAGAGACCACAACAGCCATGGAGTCCAACCCCCTGCCATGCAGGAACACACACTCAAAGCACCTCCAGCAAATGGCCATCCAGCCTCTGTTTAAAAACTTTCAAAGAATGTGATTTCACCACACTCAGAGGCAGCATATTCCACCTTCAAATGGCTCTTACCACGTCTTGTCTTATTTAGATTGCAAGCCTGAGAGCAATGAACTGTTTTGTTATTCTTTTAATCTAAAGCACCATGTACAGTGATGGTGCTAAATAAATAAATAGACAGACAGATAAATATGATGACAACAATGATACCAAAGCCTAGACTCACAGTGGCTTCTTCCCTTTACCTATGTCTGATTTAGGGGAATCATCTCTAACAATGACGTAACTCCAAGTGAATTGTTCTGCATAAACAGTCTGAATTTATAAATCCATCAGTTGTAACAAAACTGGAAATGAGCTCCTTGGATAGTCTCTTCCTTCAAACACCCTTCCTTCTTCCTCATGTTTAACAAACAAACAAAAATCTGGACAGACTGAGTAAACATGGCATCAATACAGCAATCTGACATTCCCTGGTGGATTCAGAAGGAAGACAACTGAAAATACAGAATCTAGTTTAAATAAATGGCAGAGGAGGGAATTAGCAATACGATTTTCAAACATTAATTTGGGTGTTTTATTAAAATACAAAGCACCCTTCCATATCTGAAAGGAGGCACTTTCTGCTTTTGCTTTCACTCGACCCGCAGCTTTAGTACGGCACAGCAGGGTGTGTTAGCTCTTTCTTTCTAAATTTGGTCCATTATCAAAGAGTTCAATGGAGTTTGCCAATAAGCCTTTATTTAGCCATGCTGCAAAACTGCTGACAAATGAGATTCTTCCTGTAGCAGTAAAACAAGGCGAAACTAAAAATACCTAATTACAAAAACACACAGAGGGCCATTGGGAAAAGCACATTTCTGGGAAGATTTAAGTAGGCAAGTTCTAATGGGAAAGTGAAAGAAAATGACCAATAGTATCCCCATGATCTTCATCTTCAAACTCACCATCACCACAACGCAATAATCATGATGCCTTGAGTCATATGCAATGAGAAAGGAGGGATCTAATACTTACTAATTGTCATGGAGTGAAGCTGGTGAAAATCCATCTCACCTTTGAGTGAGTGATAATGCCATTCTATTTGCAGAAGAAATTTCTGGATCCAATCCACGCATGGTATATCTATCCACAGTTTTATACCAGTTTAAGTGCCACAGCTTCTCTCCAAAGAATTCCAGAAATTGTAATTTGGAGAAGGTGCTCAGAAGTTTCTGTTAGAGATCTCTTGACTTCTGGCGAAGAACTATAATTATAGGCATTCCCAGCTAGACAGTAAATGACTGTTCAACCACTAAAAATCTGAGGTGCATATGTAGCCAGATTTTGTGTAGGAAAGGTAGCATAGAATGGTTTGGTACTGATGTTTCCTACTGCTCATGATGACATAGTATGTGAAGCATGTATGAAGCTTTGTTGTTGTGTGCCTTCAAGTCATTTCCAACTTAGGGTGACTCTAAGGTCACCCTATCACAGGGTTTCCTAGGGGTTGAGAGTGTGTGACATGCCCAAGGTCACTCAGTGGGTTTCCATGGCTGAGTGGGGAATCGAACCCTGCTATCCAGGGTCATCATCCAATGCTCAAACCACCGCACCAAGCTGGCTGTTATGTACGAAGGTACTCGGGTTTTCTTGCCAATATCTCTGGATTAGAGCAACTCACATGGCAGACTTGGTGAGAAAGGCCTCTGCTTGTGCTCCCACTGGCCTTCAGGCACCAAACGTAGTGCCACATCCCCATTTTTAGAGAGATCTGTCCTCTGTCTGAAGGGCTACGAGAGGAAAGTCTTCTGTTTGAAGGGCACTCTAGGTGAAACCTTCAAAGTATAGCATACAACATACCCTCCAACTGTCCCAAGGGGCAGTCCCAATTAATCCTCTGTCATTCCAATTTTTCAGCTGCTTTTAAAACAACCCAGTTTCTCTCTCCCCTCACTTTCCGTCTTTGTTGTCAGCTTCCTTCAATTACTGCAAACTGAGTTCAAATTGCAAAAATTAGTGACCATTAAACATGATCACCTAAGCAGCCAGACTTGAGAGAGGTTTGACAAAAGTCAGAAATGGCTTGAAAACTCTCAACAACAACAGTAGTAACAAGGAAATGACTGAGATGTGTCAGTCATGGAAGATTTAAGATTCAGAGACTTCAACTGCACATCTCAGACTATTTAGCTGAATAAAAGGAAAGTCCTGGGAACAAAATCAGAGGCACAAATCAGTGTTACCCGAAGCTCTTTAGAAAGCTCTTCAGGATGACTGCTGCTGTTCTTTTTTTCATGGTGTACATTTAACTGGTAACCTTAATACAGACTGAGCCTTCCTTATCTGGAAGTCCAAAATCTGAGAATTTCCCCAACCCAAAACATTTGGCTGCCAGCTGCCCAATTCAAGGCAGCAGCTGCAGTATCTTACTTGTTTGTTTCTCAGATCCTCAGTCTCTCTCTCTCTCTCTCTCTTTTTGCTGCCAGCCACCAACTTCTGCTTTCAAAATGGCAGTGGTGGCACTCGTGCTTGTTTTTCTCTCAGACTGGAGGAGCACCACAACTGCTGCCTCAAAGGAAGAAGTGGGCAGCTGGACCCAAAAAGAAAGACTGAGGATCTGTGAAATGGCAGGAGGCATGGATTTTTGCACTGAGCACTACATTTGGACTCCCACCATTTCACAAATCCTCAGTCTCTCTTCAGCCTCATGTCTCATAAAAAACACAAGTAGCAAACAAATGAGACAAAAGGCACTGAATTCCAAAATCCAAAAAACAGAACACTTCTGACCCCAAGCATTTTTTAGATAAGGGAGGCTCAATTTGTATCCTACAAAGGATTTCATCTAGAACCAGCCCAAGACATTTTGATGCCTGAGGTAGAGCAGCATATGCCACTCCTTGCTGCACCAGCCAGGTTGTGGTATCCTCAAGTTATTCTCCCAACTGAGGCAGAAAATCCAACAGACACTGGGACCCTTTCCACACCTTACTTTGCTCTGTCATCTTCCAGGCATCATCTCAGCAGTGCCTCTGTCAGGATGGAAGTGTGTACCCAATGCTCCCCTCTGCACGCAACCAGCTACCTGTGGAAGGGAGCGCTAGGGACATATCTCTTCCTTCTGCATGGCAGCTGGCCTTCTTTCTGTGCTGCAGTGGGGAAGGAAGTGCATGATCATGGTTCCAGCCCTTCTGCATGGTGGCTCACGTGATTGGGGTCACTGATGGAGTCTCTCAATCAATGATATACCCTGCAATTGCACTGGCTGGCGACGCAAGAAGGGTGAGACCAACAGTGGTGTATCTAGGTTCAACAGCACCTAGGGAAAGTATGGAAGTTGTGCCCCTAGGGGCCTAAGTGCTGCTTCTACTGCTGCCGCTGCCCCAGGCTGAGGAAGACACCAACAGTGGTGGTGGGGCAGTGGTGGTCCAGGCTCAGATGGGAGGGCTACTGCTGCTGCCACTGCTGCCGCCACCTCCACACTGGGCCAGGAATGACTCCAGCAGGGGTTGGGGGGGGGGCAGCAGCAGGCCAGGCCCACGTGGGAGGATGGCTGCAGCTGCTGCTTCCACACTGGAACAGGAACAACCCTGGGCAGAATGGGGGGGCAGCAGCGGGCCAGGCCCAGGTGGAAGGGGTGTGGGTTCAGCTTTTTTGCACCCCCTGACATTGGTGCCCAGGGCATATGCCCCAGTTGTCCCACCCTAGATGCACCTCTGGAGACCACTATGATGTTATGCAGATGCCAGGACACCAACATCCTGCGGAAAGGGCCTTGCTCCCCTATCTGACAGTAAAAATACAATAATCAGAAATTAAATAACTAAATGGGTACTATATTTAGCTATAGACGTTTAGGCTACCCTTTCAGTCAGCAGTAAATGAGCTGGTCAGTTATTATGAAAGAGAATGAAATTGCAAATTAATTTCAGAATTTCCAACACGGCTCTGGTTGAATCAACCAGTCACTTATAGCCAAAGATACTGAATTTGTAAAACGATTGTACAAATTCTCCAACATTGCTACAGCCAAACGAGCTTAGCAGTTATTGCTAAGGAGACTGAAGTGTAAACTGATTTCACAGATTTCCTAACACATGTGTCCCAGTTTTCATCTATGTAATGTTGGAGAGTATGTAAAGTTGACCTATTGAATCATTTGGTAAATGGTGAGTCAACATTTCTGTAAATTCCATTGATTCAATGGGTCTACTGTGGTCTGGGTTGGCAAAAGTAGTTGGCACTTAATCAACTCCATGGAGGAGGAGAAGGGAAGGAGAGGAGGGGAAGGAATCTTGCCTTCCCCCACCCAGGAGACTTGGGCGATAGCAAACAGTTTCAGCCTCTCCTTGCTTGTGTTTTCTTCCTCATTAATAATTTTTGCTATCTTGACCACACTCTGATATTGCTTGGATACACATTGTCTCTGTTTTCATCTGTAAGATGTTGGAGGGTATGCACTTATTCTCAAAGAGACTGAAATAGTAAACTGATTCCACCATTGGCCCAACACTGCAGTAACCACTTTGTGTATGTGTGTTGGGTGGTGGGAATGTTGACTAGCATTTCCCAAGACACATGCTCTTCCCCTTAGATGAGAGAAATAAGCATTGTGGGAGAGCTTACACACACACACACACACACACACACACGAGAGAGAGAGAGAGAGAGAGAGAGAGAGAGAGAGAGAGAGAGAGAGAGAGAGAGAGTTAGTTTTCCATTAACTGAGAATCCTGGAATTAACTTTGTCCTTCTGAAACTCCATGCGAACACCTACCTTCCACCCTCATCCTTGTTAGCACTTCTCCTGAATGGTAAATCATGACAGAGGGACCTTGAGAATCTCAGCACACCACATTAAGTCTTTCCTCCAAAGAGGGAGATAAGCAGCCAGGGATGGGACAGAAAGTTAACTTTGGCATATATTTGCATGTGCGCACACACAACCCAGTGTTTAGTCTAAAGGGAACGAAAAATATGTACATTAGTACAGCCATATGAAATACCATCCCCCAGTCTATGGAGCTAAACAGTTTGATGTCATCCTTATGCTATTTCTCACAGCTAGAACAAACCCTATTTTCCTATATGTGACAAGCACTGGTGTGTACTTTACAGATAAGTACAAGCCGTACCATGTGGCTGATGTGGAAACTCTATTCATTGCAATAGGACCTGTGTTGGATTAGAGGCTCAGTTCCAAAGAAACTGGTAAATACTGCAGAAGGTCCCACATCCAAAACCAAGCATCTAACCAGATAAAGGGATTAAGCAGCAGGTAATGGGAGATAGGACTACCTATGATTACAAGGGGCATTGTTGATGGCAGAACATATACTATGGAATCAGAAGGTCCTAGGTTCTATCCCTGGTATCCACAGGTAGGATGAGCAAAGAATCCTACCTGAAACTCAAAGAGTTGCATACCTTCGAATTGTCCCAATTTGGCAGAGACAGTCCTGATTAATCCTCTGCCTTCCCACTTTCTCAGCTGCTTTAAAAATGTCCCAGTTTCTCTCGCTCTCTTCCTCTTTCCCCCTTTGTCCTCAACTTACTTCAATTGCTGTCAAACTGGGGGCAAAGTGCAAGACTCAATTAACTTGAGGTGGGAGGAGCGGAGGGGGCAGAATCAAGCCCTTCCAAGTATGCCCATGAAAAAGCAAACCGTTATAGTCTTTCCTAGCTTGTGTGTTCTTCCTCATTAATAACTTTTGACATTTTGTGTAGACTCTGAGGTTGCCTGGCCATGTTTGTTGGCTTTCATCTGTGAAATATTGGAGGGCGGGCAGTCCCTGCCAGTTAATGAAGATAGAACTGAACTGGATGGACCAGTGGTTTGAACTCATCATAAGGTAGCTTCCTAAGTTCCCATGTGAAGGCAACTGGCCAGTGAACATTAAGTTGACTTCAGAAGCTGTGAAAAGTTGTGCCTGGTTAGTATTTACCTGGGACACAACCAAAGAATACCAACAATATACAGCTAGATGTAGGAAAGAACTCTGCTTGAAACCTTCTCCAGACGTTCTCAGTGGCTGCTGCCAGATTCTGGAACTCCCTCTCCAGGGAGGCTGGGATGTCTCCTTCCTTGCTCTCCTTCTCCCAGCAAGTAAAAACCTCCCCTTTCCATCAGGCTTTTAAAGAACTGATTGTAGTGTGGGCTTTTAATGTTGTGGTGTGCTGTTTTGTTGATATTATATTGTCTTTTAATGCATTTTAAATGGGATTAACTCTATAGATTGTTGTTGTGTGCCTTCAAGTCAATTCTGACTTTTGGTAATCCTAAGGCAAACTTACCATGGTTTTTTTTTTCTGGGGCTGAGAGTGTGTGATGCACTCAAGGTCATCCAGTGGGTTTCCATGTCTGAGCAGGGAACTGAACCCTGGTCTCCAGGACTGCAGTCCAATATTCAAACCACTACACCAGTCTAACTCTTAGAAATAGATATAAACACAGCTACATCCTGGGTCCCACTTTAGGAAAAAAGTGGGGTATAAAATTCAATAAATGAATAAATAAATATACAGATACTGGGGACGTTTTTGTATCCGTTTTAATCTGTACTGGTTTTAACAATTTCTAAGATGTCTTGAGTCCTTTTACTGGGGGAGAGGGGGGATATAAATGAGTAAAACAACAATTTACTATTGGTACTACAGCCTTGGAGAGCTGCTCTTGACAATACTGGCCTAGATGGACTGATCTGATTCAGCCCATTGCAGCTTCCTACATTTCTATAACTCCAGGGTAGCCTTGTCTGTCAGAAGTAACAAGTGCTCAGTTAGATGGACAAATAGACTAATCCAGCATAAAACATTTTATGACATTCTTTCCTAGAAATTTCAAAAGGAAAGGTCTGCGACTTAAAACTAAACAACATTACCTTTAAGATAAAGACAGCAACCATATCCTTCTCCCTCACCCTTGTAAGTAAAAGGGATGTGATGTGATGGGACACTCCCTGGCTTAATAATGTATGAGGGTCCCAATCTGGATTGTGTGTGTGTCTGTAGAAATTTGTGCTACCAGAAATTAGGTGACTTATTACTTTTTAAAAATAAAGCGCAGTCTGACCTCCTACCCGTGGACATGATATTTTGTATACAGAAGGTGCCATGTTTAATTCCCAGCATCTCCAGGCCCCCAAAATGGGTCAGAAGAACCTGGAGTCTGACTCAGCATAAACCAACTTCATTTGTATAAGAAAGTGGGGTTTTTTTCCTTAATTTTTGGATATTGGACGAAAACCCTAGAGATTAGGGTTTGATTTCCTGCTCAGCCATAGAAACCCACTGGGTGACCTTGGGCACATCACACACCATCAGCCTCAAAAAATGCTATTATAGGTTTGCGTTAGGGTTGCAAGTCGGAAATGACTTGAAGGCACACAACAACAAAACAAGAAGAAGAATATATTTAGTGGATTTACTTTTACTGCAAAGGGCCTGATCCAAAAAACTTGTTTTATGAATTTTCAAAGAACTAGTAAGTGTTATGAATTTTTAACGAAAGACTTCATAGGACTTATCTTGCTGCTTTGTCATGAATGAAGGCATGTAAAGATCATTTGAAAAGCACTATGCAACACAACAGTAAGTAGCAAGAGCCTTTTATGAGCTGGATTCAGCCCTTGTGAAACAAGTTTAAATGATGAAAAGAGTCTGGAGAAAAGTTCTGCTTCACCATGGCAACTCTCCTGCATTCATACATCATGAGGCTCAGGCACAAGGAAACTTCTCCTGAAGCCAAATGTAACCTCGGCCGATAAGAATCACTTCAGCCAAATGCAATCGAACAGTCTGAAAAGTCCAAGATCCACAGTTCTCCACCAGGATTGATCCAGGGCATACAAGATCAGACACATGAAACAATAACTTTAAACAAGGAAGTACCCTCAAGATTTCAGGACTGACATTTTTTTTCTTTATAAAGTTAAGAAATCAAAGTTTGTTATATTTATTTAATGATAGTAACAAAATGTGACTGTCACAATTTATACAGGAAAGAGGGATTTACTCTCCCCAAGAGTTCACTGACTCACCCGTGATCTGCAGAACAGACAGAGAATGAAATACATCTTGATTTAGTTGGGTGAAACCATGGAGGAATGACAGAGGAAGCTGCCAAACAGGAGCCCATCCACAGTACAACCCTACATTTGTTCTACTGGGTCTCTTTCACATTACACAATTATAGCATTTTGATGGTACAGTAATTGCCATGGCACTATTGTATGCAGTTCTGGAACTTTGGGGTAATTTTGTGACCTGTTTTTTAAATTCTCTGTCACAGAACTCTAATACTATATAGGTGAGTCTCAATTTGTACTGCCCTAATTTACAGCCTTTCCCATTTACAATGTTTCTCTAGAAATGAAAAAGGAAATGAAAGTTTCACTCATAATGCATAGCTCTCCCAGCATGCAACCTGATAATGTGGGAGAGGAAGATGGGAGAAATGAGGGAATGAGGCTGTGTGAAGTTTTGGTATGGAGTTTTCAGCACTAAGAAATGGTGATTCAATTGGTTTTCTTTTACCTACCCATGTTCAGAGAGTGGGGAGAGGGAGCATGTGGAGGAAGAAGAAACTCAAATCTTGCCATTGTCTGGAGAAAGGGGTTTCCTTTGCCTGCTTAGAAGAGGAATGTGAGGGGGAGGAAGAAACTGGAATCTTGTAGTTTTTGTGTGTCTGGAATGGGTTCCTCTGCTTTCTTGTCAGAGGATGAGCAACTGGAATCCACTTTCTCCACTTAGCAAGCCTGATGGACTGGGCACGGCAGGACATGTGCTGCCTCGGCCCCTGTTGTACCCTCTGCACCTGTTGCAGAAAACACAGGAGATGTGCTTCCCCCTCACAATGTCCTTTTTCAAACTGGAAGTCTGCTAGAAAAGTCACAGCGGAACACAGTCCTTGTCATTTGCCCTCTGTCTGTGTGCTTCTTTTAAGAGGAACTGTCATCTAATGACAAGCCAATTTAATCCAGCCAAGCCCACTTGGGAATCAGCATTTGTTGCCTCTTCTGGTCCTTCTATAGAACATCTGAACATTGCTCTAGCCTGGAAAATGTAAGTTCTGATATTTTAAAATTGAAAGTGGTTAAGTAAAATAGCTAACTTTGTACCTACTTCAGCTCAGCTGGAAAACATCTCCTTGGTCTCCAATGATAACCTATGCAACTGGCTACCTCTATTTATGTCAGTCTCAATTTACCTTGTATGTCCAGGAATGCTACCTCAATGTAAACTGAGACCCACTGTAGTTCAGGGGAGTGCACTAAAGAATTCAGTCCTACACCAAATGACCGATCCCAGAATTCCGTAAGGTGGACTCATAGCGGTAAAAGTGGCATCAAAGTGCTATAATTGTGTAATGTGAAAGAGACCCTGATTACATTTATATCTAACCATTCTTCCTTCATGGATCTCAAGGCAATATAATTGGTTTCCCTGGCTGGATTCCACTGAGGTCAGTCCTGGATTAATGGTGATCCTTGGAGAGATGGATTTTGTTGCGGGGTCTAAGGTTCCCTGATGACTGAAACGTTAATTGAATAGACAACATAGGATCAACTGGATCATGTAGGACCAGCTCAGGGGTGCTTTAGTGATGTATTTCAGCACTGGCAGGTGGTTGGACTAGTTGATCTCTTCTAACCCTATGATTCTATAACCAACTGTACGTGTAATAAAAAGCTCCAAGGGTGTGCCTATTACTTTAAAAAGGAATTCTCCGTTAAAGCCAAACAACTAAAGCTTCCACAAACAAAGGACGGTATACTACTTAGAGATCCCAGGTATACATTTTGGCCCTTTCCGCATGGCATTTTCCACATGAAAGGGTGCCTGGAGCATCGCGCACTTGTGAGGAGCGATCTGCATGATGCACTCACAATCGTGCGATGCTCCAGGGGCCGGCAGGCGCTGATCGCGCACCTTTTCATTTTTGGCTAGAAGCCCAAAATGGTGCACGATTGCGCATTGCTCCCGGGCCCCGCACACACTTACCTGGTGTGCGGAGCCTCCGGAGCCGCGCCGGTCGCGCTTCCTGCCCCAGCGCAGCCTGGGAAGGTCCCAGGCTGCACTGTGGAAGGAAGAGGCGGGGCTCTCGCACGAGCAGGCAGCTCATGCAGAGCCAAAGGACCCTGGATGCAAGAGCCTCTCGCCAGAGGCTGCTTGTGCGATCCCTGCACCCCAGTGCCGGAAGAAGGTAAGGTGAGGAAAGGGCCTTTGAGTCATATGATGGAATGAGCTTTGAGGATAAATTTGGGCACAGTGAACTGCAGCAGAGGAAGTGAAGCAAACCCATCACCCATCCTTTCATTTCTACTGGTCACCTTGCAGTAAACGGGAACAGCTAGCGCCCCTTCCCCATGCAATGCATGGTACAGTAAAAATACAACATCAGCACATTGCCTCTGCCAAGGAGCATTTTTAGATACAGTTCCAAAGTATTAGGTGAGTCTGCTTTTGTTTGGTACTTGGCCAAACTGTAGCAGGGCTTTTAAATGAGGGAAATTGAAGGAAAAATAAAGTCCTTGGATCAATTCACAATGAACTTATAGGTACTTTTCCCCGCTTCCACAACTGAATATTTGGACAATGTTTCCCTCCTCATACCAAGAATGACTGCCATATCATCCACCAATGGAAAGAAAGATTTGATGAAACAGGAGTGGAGGGTGAATGAAATTGAACAGCCTCAAAATTACTGTACACCCTTGCAGGGCTGCTTTGAAGATTACTGAAGCAGCATAGTAGGTTAAGAGCTTTGAATGCTTGAAATGCAGTATGGAAATTATTATCAAACTCTGTTTTCCACCAAGTAAAGCTGAGAGCAGCTTTTAAAAAAAAAAAAAATCACAGATTTTGTTTACCATCTCACTGCTAAAAAAGAAATAGGGTTAGAATTTCCCCCTGGGTGAAGCCTGGTAGCAGAACAAGTTGAGAAGTGAATGATTTTGATATGGAAAACAGTAGAGACTCTGGCAGCAGGGAGTTTGGAATAAGGTTGGGTATCAAATAACATCAAATCACCCCAGGATAGTGGACAGTGACTCTTGTCTCTTGGAATAACAGTCTACTTTGGTGTTAAAGACTTATGAAGAAGTCAGTGCCTTGATGAAAAAGCAGAAAGGACTGGGATGGAAGAATATCTCTCTTTGATTTTCTAGACACAACTCCACCCCATATTCCCCATATCCCTATATTCTCCACCCCATGGCTAAGGAACACAAAACATAATTTTTTTACCAAGTAGAAGATCAAACTTAAGCCCTTACATCTCTTCCCCCGCCCCCAAACCTGGTGGCTGAACAAGCAGGGGTACTGGAGGCAGACAGAGATCCTGGATATCTACTGTCACAGCAAGTCTGGAGTGCTTTTGCAAAAAACATCTCACACCACACACAGTTGTGCTAAAGAGGATCTGGCACTCCTCACCCGTATTTCAGAAAGAGGTTGCCCAGAAGGCAATCTCAGTGCAAACATGTCAAAACGAACACATACACTAGTGGAGGAGAAAGGGAGGGGGAAACAACACAATTTAGGCCGTATGTCTCCCAAAGGGATAGTAATTACACGCACTATGCCAGATGTTGTTGGAAGTCAGAATTTCCTACATTTCTTGTAAGTATGCCAGGTTTTGAGCATTTATCATGTATCCCAATATCTGCCTGGAGTCATCCTGAATGACCTGACCTGATTATTATAACAAGATGTTTCCCTTCTCCTTATAAAGCTAATGCTTTGAACGTTGGTGGCTGGTGGCTCCCCATGTAAGTAGGATTGTAAATCCATTCTGGGTTTTAGTTCAAAACTTCAAAGATGCTGTCCAACATGCTATTTTGGGAATGGTTCAACACTTTTTTTTTTAACCTATCCTCCAGGTAAGTTCAGCAGCTTGGAAATTGAGACTAAAATCTAGACTGGACTCACTACCAGAAAAAACATGAAAGCCATAAGCTGCCACTGGCCCTGTCCTGTCCCATTCTTCCTGAGCTCCTCCCCAGCCAATCCTCTCTTAAAGCTGTATTTCAGTCTCCCTAAACTAATCTGTTGTCCTCTCGTCTAATGGAAGACAATATCTCCATTGCTGAAGCAAGATTCACCAGTCCAGCTGGTTTTGGTATATGGTCTGGTTTAGTTTATGGATAGTGGCAATGCAGGCACTATCTTATTGTTTGGATCAGGAGTTAACTGACCTGGCCTTTTAAAGCCTTTTAAAGCCATCCAAGTTGGCAGTCTCATAACTACATGTGGCACAAATTCCTTTGCTTAACAATGTATTGTGTGAAGGACTACTTCTTTTTATTTACATGAATCTCCCAACTTTTAGCTCCAATACATGTCCTTGAGTTCTAGTATTATGGGAAAGGGACAACAGTTCCTCTTTACCTATGCTACCTTAGGCAGCAAAATATCAAGGGCCAGCCTATTCTCTTAGGATTGCCGTGGTAAGCATACATTTGGATTACTGATAACCGCACTTCTCACAGATGTCTTCAGCCACCACTCTTTATTAAAACATACTGGAAAACAGATTTTATTGATTAAATCAATATTTTATTATTTTATTGATTAACTAAAAACAGCATAAATCTTATTTAAATAAAAAGGAGCATGCATGTGGCTGATTACAAATAATTATTCATAAAGAATCCCTTTTTGCTAATAACTCAATTATGGTATGAGTTCCAATCTCATGAGGGATCACATCACTCTTTTCACAGCAGGAATGTTTACTTTTTAGTTACTTTCTAGTGACAGGACTGGGCGATGAACTTCACATGGTTCAAGATCTGCCTGGTGCTGTGCTTATACTCTGTAGTAGGTACTGGGGTGACAAAGTGGACAGAGAGTGTTATTTCCTTCAATAGGCCAGTGGCCTGCAGCATTCTGATATTGTTTTTTCATGCACCTCTAGAATAAGCTAGTAACTGAGATCTGTATCTCTCTCTTTGGCTTTTACCAAATGAAGACATCATCCCTGCAAAGCCAAGCATTGTTCCTGGTCGAGGACCTGTGCTACCACACAACATCATCACTAACCAATTGCTTTCCCATCCCAATGTGTTCCAAATCCACCCTTTTTCATTACTGGAAAAAAATCTGTCAGCTGGGCAAATGCGGTTCCTCATTAGCGCTTGATAGCGCTTCCTGTCATCGCAGATCCAGGAGTGGGTGGAGGGTGGGGGTGCCCACGTTGTCCCTCCCTCCCATGGCATGGTAACTTCAAAATCTTATCATCTCTCCATGTTTATTTTAATTTTTTTACTTTGAGTTATAATTTTTAATTTTTTTAAAATACATTTTTAGCATTATAGTGCAAAAACACAATAGCCTACAGGTGTGTTGTGACATTACAATTTTGCTGCACTAGTACTTTTTTAGAAAAAAAAAATCCAACCAATCAGGAACTGTGGGGCAGGGAAAAGGACTCTCCAATGACACTGTAATGTGGTGGGAACACCAGTGGCAATAACGCTACTCATCTGCTTAAGTCAAAAAGGTATGGTAGACAGCATTCATAACCTGATACCCTCATGGAAGCGGCAATGCTGGGATTGAAAGGGAACAACCCGCTATTGAGGTATGGTGCGGTAAGGGTCTCTATCTCTCTATAAAGCCAACAATATGAACTGCTTCTTCATATAATGAGAGAGGAAAGGACTGCAGCATTAAATGCATCACAACTTCACTTTTCCACCCCTCAATGGAACCTGACATTTACGCTCTCTCTTTGCTTAGTGGTTTCAGCTCTATGAAAAGGAACCAGCACCCTACCACAGAAAGGAAGAGAATGAGCAAAAGAGAGTGTGAGTGCAAGATGGATGTTCTGGATAGTTAATCTTTGCAATGTTTTAAAAGGCCTCCTTCAAGGCCTTAGTGGTATACTTCTGAGGTTTATTTCAGTGTCAAACCTCACATTCCAGAACTGTTTATCTCTCCCTGGCTGATAACCTTGAGGGTCCCTGTTGACGTCTCAACTACGCCTCACTATGTACATGTGGTGGGGAGGGGTTGTCTGCCTGTCTTCTCTCTGACTCTGGCCGGCCAGGCTCTTGCTTCCCCTTCTGTATTTTATGTTTTGATTCTGCCACCTTGCCATGCCATGTAAAGATGTTTTGTTTTTGAGTAGCTAGTCAAACGGCCAAGCCATAAGGATACAAAAGCAAGGCAAAGATTAAACACCAACGACCAAAAATTAGCACACCCAACCTTTTTAAAACAGCAAAGAGATATAAAATAGGTGCAGTAGGGTAGCCGATGGACAAGCGTATGTCTTGCATGTAAAATGTCCCAGTTTCAAAACTGCTTGAAATTCTTAAAAGTTGCTGCCCGTCAGTGTAGACAGTATGAGGTGAGAAGCACCAATTGTCGCATTCAGTATAAAAGAACTTCTTATGTTCCTAATCTTCTCCTTGTCCTATTTAATCAATTTATTTATTTGCCACCTTTTTCCCAGCATGGGGAGTCAAGGTAGGCCATTTCCACACTACACTGTTATAGTGCTATTATTCCACTTTTAACACCCTGTGGAATTCTGAGGTTTGTAGTTTCCTGAGGCCAAAGAGCTCTCTGGCTGAGAATTCTAAATGCCCCTCCCTAAACTGCAAACCCCAGGATTCCACAGGATGTTGAAAGTGGAATAATAGCACTTTAACAGTGTAGTGCAGAAATGGCCATAGTTTATAAAAACTGAAGCAGATGCAAGTGAAAACACCCCAAAGTTAAAACATATGCACCGAGAGGCAAGAAATAAAACCAGTACACCACACTATGAAAAGCCCCTTTTAAGAATTAACAGTTTACAAAGGCCTGGGGTGGGAAGTTTTCATACCCCCCCAATATTTCACAGATGCAGACTGGGACGTGTGCGGCCAAAAAACATTAAAGTGTGATCAAGACGTGAATGTTATTAATGGGTAGGAAAAGATAATCTAGGAGAAATTGCAGCAATTTGCTTTTGCCTGAGCTGACTGCGAACGGGAAGATTCCACTCCATCCTTTCCTCTTCCTATTGCTGAGTTAATTGAGTGCAAACTGCTTTTGCACTTTGAATTCTGTTTAAAGAAACTGAAGTAAGCTGAGGATGAAGACGGAAAGTGGAAGCAGGGAGAAGAAACTGAGACATTTCAAAAGCAGCTGAGAAAGTGGGACAACAGAAGGTTAATCAGGACTGTTCCGGACGAATTGAGACAGTTAGATATTTGTGGTCTGCATTTGCCAACCAAAGAATACCAAAGAGAGAGACAAGAATATTTCAAACAAGAACCTGTATGTACTAATGCCTGCTCATATATTACTGATAAATAGAAAATGTATTTTAAAAAATTGTGACCAGTAGGAGAAATTAACATGATAAGGAAATTAGAGAAGCAATTTGTTGTTTCCTGCCTTGATCCACAGGGAGAGACGGTGGTAAGCAATAATATCCATAACAGTAACTATAATAATTTGAAGAGCTGGCTCTGGCAATAGATAGAATGAGGCATCCACTTCAGAGAGCAGAGTTCTAGCACCATGAAAGAGCAGCAAATTATTAATTCCAGATTTATAACTTATGTTCTTACTGCCAGAAAGGGATAATAATGCTTGTGAATATTTCTGCACCTTGTACCCAAACTACATGACTGGCCAAGAGAACCGCATATCATGACTCATGAGAAAAGACAGCACACTTCGCTGCTTAGCCTCAGGCAGCAAAATGATTTGGAGCAACCCAGAGCATGTGCTTCTGTCTGCAGCAATCTGCTGTGCCTTGGACTTTTTCAGGATTCCAGTAAGCCTGAACCAATGGAAAGCTACAGCTTTAATGGGCTGCAGCCTTTGATTTTCTAATGCTGGCTAGGTGTGTGCCTAGGATACTAGAGGCAGGTGGGTGAGTAGATCTGAACTTCAGTTCACTTCATCTGAGACATTTATACCCTAATTCTTTGGGTCTCCTATTTTATAAACACACTGAGAGAAACACCAAATAAAATAAAACTGGTGTAATGAACATTAAGTGCTGTTAGTTGGACACACTCAGCAAAGGCCTGTTATATTAGGGAAGCTTACAGATGCATTAAAACATCCAGTGCTGGTCACTGCCTTTCAGAGAGGGGAGTTGGGGAAGAAGACAGCTATTTTTCACATTCCTATAATCTCCAACTTTCCCGATAGGGCAGGGAGAGTCCTGTTGTCCCATTTTTTCAGCTGCTTTTAAAATGTCCCAGTTTCTCTCTCCTCCTCTCACTGTCCACCTTTGTCCTCAGTTTATTTCATTTGCTGCAAACTGAATTGCACGTGGAAAAGTAGTTTGCACTCAGTTAATTCATTTTGCAGGGTGGGAATGAGAGGCGTTGGTGGAGTTTTGCCCTTCCCTACCTAGACTTAGGCAAACATAAACTTCTGCAGCCTCTCCTAGCTTGTACATTCTTTCCCATTAACAACTTTTTCCACTTTGACCACATTCTGATGTTGCTGGCCACATATGTCCCATTTTTCATTCTGTGAAATGTTGGAGGATATGCGTTCCTCATTTTTCCAAACTTTGCAATGCAGTTCTTGCCTCAAGAATACATAGACAGATGGAGATATTTGGGGTATTGTTGCAAAAATTTGAACATTAAGGAAAGATGTATGCATCAGGGAATGCCATGTCTTGTGTATAATCACAGGGTGCGGGGAGAGTTGATGGCATCAAGTCCTGCTTGTAAGCTCCCAGAAGCATCTTCTAGGCTGCTACTCTTGGTAGGACGGTGGACAAGGTTGACCTCGATCTGATGCAGTAATGCAATACTTAAGAAAAGACTGTGGGAAAAGGTTTTAAAAAAAAGAGTCGGGAGGATAAGCTGGCAACTTTGTTTGATTTTATTTCTTCATGGGCCGTGGGGGAAAAGAAAGTCCAGGGCAGAGAATTAAATTAAATAGAAATGACAGTTTTCTCTCAGGGGAGCCCATACTAAGAAGTCTGCACTGGCAAAATCTGAAGTCCTGCACTCTTGGGCACAGTTTCTTATTGTCTTATCAGGAGTTAAGAGGAAACCTTTAAAAATCTATGCATCTTGTATAGTTCTTTTAGTATTATTATTGGTGTGTATATGTGCATTTGCCCATGTGCTGGAATTCAGTAGTTGTCATGTACTGGCTAACTTTGAAATCAGAGAATGAGCTCAGAGGGTTCAAAAACTATATTCAGAACAGTGAAGAAAACATCAGCACACCTTGGCAATTGCCAAGACTAATGAACTATTGAGGTTGCAATACCTTAAAAGCTGTAATGTTTCCAAATTAGTGTGCGTTAGAATTCCATGTGACAGTTATTTAAAACAACTTTTCCCCCAGAATCTTCCATCTCCCATTTTCTCACTTCTCCTGCCAATTGCGTGACCTTGCAGCCATGTCTGTTCATCATTGTCAGAGATTGCTGCAATAACATTCTTTCATTCCCGGCACAGTTTCTCACCTAATCCCATCATCCCCTCAGTAAAATAAAGTCCATTTATATATAACCACACAAAGTGACTACCTTAAGCATGGTAGGGAGAGCAAAGCTGAGATGACAGTAGTGAAGTTACAGATATGTAACCTTGAGTACAGATCCAGATTTGTGAGAACTACATAGTCATGACTGTGGCACTGTTGCCACAGTTGTGAATGCACTCTTAAACCTACTTTATCAGGCAGCAGCTGGATCAGACAATGGTCTGTTTAGATGACAATCAGGATGCAAGTAGATGACATTTCCATCCCCCTGTGCCAGCCAGCAAGACCTTCCCTCCCTTCCTCCCTCCTGCTCGCACAAGCGAGTGAGCGAGGGAAGGCACACATGGCTGGACTCAGCCACCTTACCAGCACAAGTACTTTTTTGTGCGTTGGGACAGGCTTACAATATTCCTGCTTTTCCTACTTTCATGGGAGTCTTGCACCCCTAACCCCCATGAAAGTGGAGGACTGACTACAATATCAAGGAACAAGAGATGCTACACAAGATAGTGGTGGTAAATACTCTGAAGGCAGTAGATCCTCTCTGATTTTGGAAGCTAAGCAGGGTCAGCTCTGGTTAGTACTTGGATGGGAGACTGCCAATGAATCCCAGGTGCCATAGCTTATATTTCAGGTAGCAAAACCACCTCAGAGCATTCCTTGTCTGTGGCCACTTCCGCACTAGGCTATTATAGTGCTATTATTCCACTTTCAACATCCTATGGAATCCTGAGGCCCCTCCCTAAACTGCAAACCCCAGGACTCTATAGGATGTCGAAAGTGGAATAATAGCACTATAACAGTCTAGTGCAGAAATGGCCTGAAAAAGCCCTATGAAATTCAAGGAATCACCATAAGTTGATAGGTGAGTTGTAGGCACATATATACACTTGTAGGAGAGGACTGCACTTTTCAGCAAGTTACACAGTGAATTACCAATTAAAATTAAATCTCCACACTTTGGTAGGATAGCAGCTTAGAATGGATAAAATTACCTCTGCTGAGTTTAAGATCTGTTCCAAAATTATTTAGGAAGGGCCATAATATTGGGATGTAGCTCATATCACTCACATTTTAAAAGTACGTCTTTCTCAGCAACAATCATCCTATTGATGATTGCTAAACTGTGCTTTAAATGAAGATCCTACTGCAAGTTCCTTTTAATTAGCTCTAGCCTGATAGCCCATCTGCTTGGAAATAGATGGCGTGTTTGTGTGTTCGTGTGTTTATAAATAGTTTTTTACCAACATAAAACAAAAGAGACTATATGTTTTCTCAGGAGAGGAACACATTGCCTCCAGAGGGTCAGAAAAGTAAACCAATGATTCACAAAATGACAAAGAGCCTCCTGGCACCTCAAAGTCTAAAAAGTTTTATTTGGCATCAGCTTTTGTGGACTTCATCAGATGCATGGAGTGATACATCAGCTGGCTTACTACTACCGGTATTACACATCCCTGGATGGGCAAGTGGGTGAAGGATGCAATCAGCAGGGTGAGGGGGAACAAGAAGGCAAAAAATCACCAATACTGATCATGATCTTAATGTAGCTTTTGAAGATATTTTGTTCAAGGATGGCCACCTTTCAGTTGATCTATGGCAAGATGACTATGGCCATTTCTGCACTACAATGTTACAGTGCTATTATTCCACTTTCAACATCCTATGGAATCCTGGGATCTGAAGTTTAGGGAGGGGCATTTAGAATTCTCAGCCAGAGACTCTTTGGCTTCAGTAAACTACAAACTCCAGAATTCCACAGGATGCTGAAAGTGGAACAATAGCACTATAACAGTATAGGATGGAAATGGCCTATGCTACCATCCATAACACAATTTCCAATTTGACAGCTCGCTCTCATTGCTGTGAAGTAATTGATCTTGGAAACTAAGCAGGGCTAGCTCTTGGTAGTACTTGGATGGGAGACTGTCAGCAAAAACCAGGAGATATAGGCTGCATTTCAGCAGAAGGAACGGGCAAAAACAGCTCTGAGTAATCCTTGTTTAAGTAAATCCTATGAAATTCATGGGATTGACATAAATCGACAGGCAACTTGAAGGCACATATACACACATGATTGGTTAGCATTTGATTTGACAAGTATTTGAACTGTGTAACAAGATTTGATTAGCAGACATACACCAGAGCTGTAACTATATAGGAGGGGGTAAAATGAGGCCATTGCCCCCCCAATAAGAATTCTGACTCCACTAATGAAATTTTCCTTCAGTCTTCAAATTTCTAACATTGCAGAAACTTAAAACTTCAGTTGCACATTTAGAAATACAAGAAAGGCATTCAAAGAAAAGAGGCAGGCAAATTTAGCCAGGAAATGTAAGAGTTCTACGTATTTATGGTCACCAGTGTCTTACCTCTGTAATGCTAGAAATCTGGGGAAGTAAATTTGCATTTGGGGGGCAATGCCTCCCCTTGGACGTAACTACTGCCTGGCATCTGTATTTCATAATTGTGAGATTTGGGACTAATTTTTCTTTAATCCAATCTAAATTCTTCTTTGATCCAAAAGCATGCACTTAAAAGAAGTGAGCAAAGCAGTGCATCAGCTTTTGAATTTTTAGGTCAAATACAAATTTGAAACACTGATTTACTTTCCACGTGCTCAATTTCTCTTTTTGGCTTCAGCAGAAACGCTCAAACTACACACATGTAGTTTTGATAGGTTTAGTCCTTCTTACTTATCTCTACACATGTGTTCAGCTGGTATTTGCAGCTTTAGCAGCTTGAGAATGTATACACACAAAATAACTCCCACAGAAACTTTCTTTAAAAAAAAATAATTGGAACCAGCTGAACAAATCTGTAGGACGTTGTAATGGGACAAGTGAAATGTATACCCCTCGTTCCTAAGGAAACACAAATAAGTTGAATGTATGCTGTTTCACATGAAAAATGTTTTCAGAAGTGCACTGTCAGGTTCTAATGTTTTTATCACCAAGTTTTCAAAAATATTCCCTCAAGAGAAAAAATAAAAGTCTAAATCCAATTGCTAACCCCAAACAGAATAGACCAGGGGTGAGAATCATGTGGCACTCTAAATCAGTGCTTCTCAAACTATCTGATGTAGAAGACTGGCAGTTTTTTCACCATTGTATCAGAAGCTGGTATCATAGTTCTGCCGTTCTATGATCATATTCACATCATTTTCTGGAAACACATTGTGTACCAGCAGCCAATGGCTTGTGGGTCAGTACTTGTCCACAAACCACCACTTTGAGCCTGGACTACAACTCCCCACTGGTTGTCATGACTTGCAATCCAACAACATTTGGAGCAATGCTTGTCCCTGGCATATTGTGGAAAAAAACTGCCATTTCCCCATATCAGATAGTTTAAGAAGGACTGATCTGGAGGACCACATGATTCTTACCTCTGGAGTAAACCCACTTGAATCAACTGCTGAATGGCAATGAACACCTGTGTAAATCTCATTAATTCAATTGGTCCTTTCCACTAGGACTAGGATTGGGGATGAGGCAAGTGAGATGCTGTTATGTCCCTCAGGTATGAAATGACAAAGGATGAAATGTTCACAGATCCATTTCGTCTACCATGTTTAAAACTATTTGTGCAAATTTCATTTAGGGAGAGTACCATTCAGCAGTAAGACTGGAAACTCAAAACATTGTTCTGTTTTGGTCCTATCACTTTCATAGACATGTTTGGTGGAAGCATGGGAGATGGCCTTCCTGGTGGTTGCTCCCAAGCTTTGTAACTTTCTCCCTAATGAGGCTAGGATGCCTCCCTCCTTCTTTTGGTTAGTGAAAACTTTTATATACTTTGCCCTCTGCATTTGTGGGGTTTTTGACTTTCACTGATATGATTATTTGAGAATTTCTTCAACCCCTGCCCCTACCCAGCATTTCTTTTCCAGGGCAACCTTCCTTCTCAGTAGCTCTGAGCAGGCCACGTAGCCCTTTAAAAACCTGCTTCTGGTCCTCCTCCCCCAACTGCTGCCTGGCCTGCTAAGGACAGTTCACTCCCTGATTTCTCAGTACCACAAACCCTCTCTCAATTCCTCACATGCACACACACACGCGCACACACACACACACACACACAAGGAAGGAGACGTGTGTGACTGAGGAAGTATAGGGCCATCATACCTACCCACCCCCTTTCCCTGAGCTGGTTTGGACTGTGGGTTCTGATTGTCCTCATCATGTGTTGGTCCCCTTCCTACAGAGACATACACACACATTTTGATACTTGCAATTGTTCTGCTTTTGTGGTAGTCCTGTGTCCCTAACCCTAGCAAATGTGAAAGGCCAACTGTGCTCTGACAGGCTTATAGGAAATGATTGTAAGGGCTTGTAACAATTTGACATTTCACTGTTTTATCTTTTGTGTTTCTAGTGGTTTTGCTTAAAACATTTTCATTGCATGGATAGCTTAACTGCCTTTTGACAATAACATTTTGCCTATTTCACTTATGTCTTTATATGTGTTTTATCTGTACTTGTTTTAATTTTCGTAAACTGC
Source organism: Cyclura pinguis (assembly GCA_030412105.1). NCBI lineage: Eukaryota > Metazoa > Chordata > Lepidosauria > Squamata > Iguanidae > Cyclura > Cyclura pinguis. The sequence goes on along the minus strand of CM059601.1, from coordinate 271,349,698 downwards.
CTTGAAATCTCTGTTTTAGGAAAAACGTGGAATAAAAATGAATTACACCAACCACTGTTCATCCTGGAACAGCTTAATTTCCTGATACATTCAGTGAGGTGCTCCTATTAAGCAAATGGAGGCAGCCACCTATGTGGTACATGATGGAGGGGCACAGCTACCCTAAACTTTCCCTTTGAGTCCCCACAACTTGGAAAGAGACAGACTACGGCCCTTTTCGCATGGCATTTGCCATGCAAAAGGGCCCCTAGAGTGTTGTGCGATTGTGAGGAGCGATCTGCACGATGCACTCACAATTGCGCAACACTCCAGGGCCCGGTAGGCGCTGATCGCGCATTGCTCCAGGGTCCTGCGTGCACTTACCTGGTGTGCAGAGCCTCCGGAGCCACGCCGGTCGTGGTTCCTACCCCAGCGCAGCCTGGGAAACTCCCAGGCTGCACTGTGGAAGGAAGAGGCAGGGCTCTTGTGTGAGCAGGCAGCTTGTGCGGAGCTCAAGGAACCCAGACGTGAGAGCCTCTCGCCAGAGGCTTCTCGTGCGATCCCCGCACCCCAGCACCAGAAAAAGGGTGTGGAAAGGGCCTACGTTTCTCACATGTAAATGCAGAGGAGGAGGAAGGGGAGGAGGGAAAAAAAAAGAAAGAAAAAAACAGAAAAAAACATCAAGGTGGACAGAGCATGCACAAACATACCAGATATACTGCAACATAAATCATGTACATACAGTCATCCCTCCACATTCACTAGAGTTAGGGGCACTGGAGTCCCATGAAAGTGGAAAAACCATGAATAACTCTAGACCCTCCCAAACCATATTTAACACACAAAAGAGTATAATCACCATATTCAACCCATCGTGGATTCCTTTGACGCACCAAGGTTCCTTCACAAGGCAGAAGTGGGCAGCTGGTGGGGCTCCCTGCCACCTCCACTGCTGCCCAACACCATTTTTAATAGGCACTTACAAGCCTTGTTTGCAATTTCTCAGTCTCACAAGGCTCGCAGTCCCTATTAAAAATGGCATTGGCAGGCAGCAGAGGTGACAGCAAATAATCTGTGAATAATGAAATCCTCAAAAGTGAAACCTGCAAATGTGGAGAGCTGACTGTACTTCGGTTTTTGTTTGTTTGGGTGCTCATATCTTTCCCCTGATGGGCAAAGACACAAGCGGCGCAGGGTTATGTTTGCTTTATACCCAGATCTAAAACTAAATGTCCCTTCAAAAGCAGTATTGTGCATTTTTAGATGTGCTACGTACCTTGATTTTGGATGCACGGAGGGAGCACCATTTGCTCTTTCCCTTCAGGCAGAAAAATATCTTGGGGTGCATAGGTTTTCAGTTACCTTTTCTTTAGCCTCAAACCACGGTAATCAAATTAATTAGAGGGTTTTTTCTTTTAAATCAACCCTTCGTTTGATGTTGATTGAACTGAAGTATTACTATACACTGATCTTGATGTTTGTTTCTGAGCCCAGCATTGTACCTGTGTGTAGGAATACTTCAGTTCCATTAACATCAAAAGAAGACTTGATTTACCTTTTTTTTTTTAACTGCATACATAGTGATGTGCCCTGGAAGGCTTTTTACAAGCTTAGGCTGCATTCTTTTCCAGACAGAAAGTACATTGTCATGGCAACTCACACTCTTGTAGTGTCAGTGAGGCTCACTCACATTACCTCATGCACTGAGTAAGAAGCTCACAGGTCTGTGCTACCCAATAACTTCCTAACTGGCCCCTTGTATGCATACCAGGACCAGCCTAAAATATTTTACTGCCTGGGGCAATGAATCAAATGGCTCCCATCCACCAATGGATTTACTCACAAGTTTAGTACATGGGTGGGAATCTTGCAGCCCTCCTCCAGATGAACTGCAACCCCTAGTATTCCCCACTGTTGGCTGGGAGTTGTAGTCCTACAACAGCTAGAGGGTTGCATTATTATGGATTAGAACCTCAGATTTTGAGGGGCTTTTAAGTACTAAGATTGTACTAAATCTTAATATTTTGCAATATTAACTGCCAGAATAATGCCCGTTTCTGGTAATATTACAGGTGGGATTGCTAGAGTGAAAACTGGAGAGAAGGCTCCTGTACCTTTAATAATTGTGTAAAAGAGGGAGGCCCTTTCTGCACCTTACCAGTTTCTATCGTTGTCTCGTCATGATGGGAGTGCAACCCAAACGCTCCCCTCTGCACCCAGGCAGCTGCTTGAAGAAGGTTAGCATCAGTGGCACATACTATCCTTCTGCAATGCAGCTAGCCATTTCCCATGCTGCACTGAGCAAGCAAGCACCTAGATCTCGCTTCCTCCTCTTCCACATGGCTGCCAGCAATGGGACCACTGCGCAATTGGGGGCTATTACTGGATTTTTTCTGGTAACAGAATATCGCACGATTGCAATGGCTAGGAACACGTGGGCAGCGGGACCATGATGATGTCATGCAAAAGCACGACTAGCGGACCAGCAGTAACACATCCCCATCCCAGGACAGCAACACTGTGTGGCTGGAATTTCAGCAGGTTTTGCTTATCACACAGCCAGGTAACAAACAACACCTGCTGAAATTCCTTGATCTATACATTACTCAAGCCCTCCCCCCCAGTTTTCACTCTGGCAACTCTAGCTAAAGAAGTGCTTAAACTTGACATCGTTCAGGGCTCTAGCCCCTCTTGATCCAGCCCTGTACCCTTCACTCCTGCTGGCCAAGGTGTGTGTATGTACCCAAACCCACCCAAGGTATTCTGGCACATCAGGCAAAAATTCCTTCAAGAGCCTCTCCCCATCCCTGCCAGGAAAAAGACAATAGTAATAAATGAAATCACTGGTAGTTGGTTGTTGTTTCATGAATGACCCAGCTTCTGCTGCTTGTGGTGGCTATGTCACTCTGCTGATTAGTAGGGCTGTGTTCACGGGTATGAGAAACAACATAGGCAACGAGCTGAAACAGGAACAATACAATTAGGAGTCAAGTACTCCTGTATCTTCTAGTTTTGTCACTGTGAGAAGTAACATACTGTAATTATTGATCTATACATACCACTTTTTGTTTTGAGTTGGGGATTCTGAGATGGGAAGTTCTCTGTCAATGCCAAGTCTTTCAAGATCTCCCAGAGGCATTGGCTCTACACCTTCCTCCATGGAATCCTGGGAACTGTAGTATGGTCAGAAGCTAAGAGTATTCTGTTCAAGAGTGCTAAACTCATTTTCAGAACTGTAGTTCCCAGACTGCTAAGCTCATTTTTCAGAACTATGGTTCTCAGATTGCTAACTTCATTTGCAGATCTATAGTTCCTTCAGACCTGCCATTGTCTATTTTTGGGAAAGTCTGTGAACCATCTTTCTGAAATGGGACCTAGCATTTCACCAGAGTACAATTCCCGGGACTCTTTGGAGGAAGCTACTGTAGGAAAAGAAAAAGTCTAAAAAAGCACCATAGGTTTGTTGGAGAGATGTCCTCTTTGTTTATGGCATAGTAATATATAAGTAATGACATTCCTCCCTCTACATTCATGGGGTTGCCTTTCACAAATTTGATTATTCGCAAGGCATGCGCTTGCCTTCCCCCTTCTCCTCTCATTCCTAGGGGAACACCAGAAGCAGAAGGACAGTGCATGCATGCCTTTTCCCCACCTCATTCCCTTGCCTTTTGCCTGGTGCTGAGATTGTGTGCTGAGGCAAAAGGCAAGGGAAAGGTGAAGAGGCGCATGCACACCTTCCTTCTGCCCTCCAGTGCTCCCTGCTTTCATTCCCTTGCCTTTTGCCTGGTGCTGTGGTTGCACATTGAAGCAAAGGGAAGGGAATGGGGGGAGCCCCAGACGGGAATGGGAGAAAAAGCACAATGTTTTCACTTTTGCAAGAGTTTTGTGCCACAAACCCTCCAAAAAGTGGAAGGGCCACTGTATTTCTTTTTTGTTATACATAATTCTGACTTTTCCTTTTGTAAGGCTAGGTTATTGTAGAAGAGATATCCCATTTTTAAAACAGTACTTGGCACTAGGGAAAATCCGATATTTTCTCAAAGGGGCACATTCATGGCTGCTATAGTTGTTGCTTTGTGAACTGTGGTTGTGCGAACGTCACAGATATACCTGTTAGATGTTTTGTCATATACTCTACCTAATCATCACCTCAACACCCAAAGAGATCACAAGGCAGAAACAGAAAGCATGGTAGAAGCCAGCACTTGAACTGTGTCATATTCCTCTTTCACTATTTTGTAAGTCCAGAGACCTCTAACATGAAAAATAACTTGGGAAAAGTGACTATCTTCTCAAGCACTGGTTTTTTGGTAAGATATGTGTTCCAAGAATATTATTGTTTCTATCCTCCCATGCTACCTTCATGTTTTTAAAGTTATGACAGATGGTGCTTTTATAACAGTAATTTTTTTTTGATATTTAAAAAACATTAAGAGTGTAAGCAGAGCTATGGTGAATTAGACCAAAGGGCTATTGAAGTCCAGCATTTCTTCACTACAGTGGCCAACCAAGTCCCTATCCAGAGGTCAGGCAAACAACATGAGCCCAAGACCACCTTTCCACTTGTATTGATGTAAATTTCTGCATTTAATTTCTCTCTCAGCTCATTTGCTTCTATCTTCCCTGTCAGTGCTCACTGTGTACACTGTACTGTATGTACAGTGGGGCCTTCATATTTGCTAGGGTTAGGGGCGCAGGACCAAGCAAAAGTGGAAAAACCACAAATATCAAAATGTGTGTGTGAGTTTCTGTGGGAAGGGGCCCAAGGCATGCTGGGGAGAATAGCTACTCAGGCTCCAAGTCAGGTCAGGGAAAGAAGAGGGAAGGGGAGTGGATTGGCATGGTGGCCCTATACATCCCCTCGCTTACCCACCACCTTCCTTGGGTTTGGGGTGGCATTGAGAGCGGGTTTGTGGTGCTGAGAAATTGGGCCATGAGCCATCTTTAGCTGGGGGAGGAGGAGGAGGACCAGAGACAAGTTTTTAAAGTGCTATGTGGCCTGATTGGATCTGCCAAGAGGAAAGGTTCCTCTGGAAAAGAAGTGCTTGAGGTGTGTGGAGGGACAGAGTTTGAAGAACCTTACAAATAATCAAATCCATGAAAGTCAAACCTGCAAATGTGGAGGGTCAACTGTATATTACTCAATATTCTGGTGAATGCTTCATAGATCTGATGATATAGGTTATCATCAGAGCATGGAATTAACACATTAAAACAACAAATTACTTGCAATTAAAGATTTTTTTGGTAATAACTAGGGAGTGTTGGATGAACAAGAAGACAGGGAATTTAAGCAGGGGTGGCTTGTCATGTATGCTCCACTTGCTGAAATTTTCTCTTCAGCATGTCCATTAGAGATACAGAAGCCTGTCCTATTTTCCAACTGGCAATTCTAGCAATAACTAAGGTATAGCCTAACTACATTATAGTTGCAACATAATAACAGATAATTTCTGTGATGTAATAGTATAGTTTGCAACATAATAAGGGATAACTTCTGTGGTATGATAATATTGGTGGGCATCGGTGTGGATCTGCAACTCCCAGCAGCCTTAATCATCACAACCAATGGTGAGGAATGCTGGGCATTACAATTCACCAATGTCTGGAAGGCTGCATTACTTCCACACTTTTGTAACAGTCAGTGGTCCTACTTAATTTTATATTTATAGGGTGTACATCAAGTCATTATGTAACCGTGGCTCGTAGCACTCGGGTGTTTTGAAAAAAGTTACTAGAAGTTCTCAGTTCCAGTACTTTCAAATAACAAACAATAAAACAGCTACTTCAAAAAATTCTGACTATAAGTGGAAGGCCCTTTGCACTGTAAATGCAGCTAACTGCTTTTTAAAAGTAACTTCACAAGCTCTGACTGTGGTCCAGGAAAACTCAAATTAATAATGGATTTACTCGCTTTTAAGGTGCCACAGGACTCTCTGTTGTTTTTATTACAAGAGGAGAACACAACTACCAGTTCAGTAATTATTACAATAGAAATTTCTCACTTTTGTTTTTCTCTAAATGGTACTGAGAGGCACACTGCCCTGGATACTTACGGTTAACTTATGACCACCATGACTAGTAGCCCTTGACAGCCTTGTTGATACGTGCCTTCAAGCTGACTCTGACTCACAGTGACCCTATCACAGAGTTTTCTTGGCAATATGTAGTCAGAGGCAGTTTACCATCCCCTTCCTCTGAGGCTGAGAGTGTGTGACTTGCCCAAGGTCACCTACCAGTGAGTTTCCATGGCTGAGCAGGGATTTGAACCCTAGTCTCCTGAAGGCCTAATCAAACCAGTATACCATGCTGCTTTTATAGTATTGTTGTTGTCGTTGTGTGCCTTCAAGTCACTTGTGACTTATGGTGACCCTAAGGGGAACCTATCACAGAGTTTTCTGGGGCTGAGAGTACGTGACATGCCTAAAGTCACCCAGCAGGTTTTCCATGGCTGAGGGGGGAACTGAACCTGGTCTCCAGGGCCATAGTCCAATGTTCAAACCACTATACCACGCTGTCTTACCCTCTATTTGATATAACAGTTCTTAAACTAATGGCAGCTGCTCCCTTCCATGTCAGTGAGGCAGTGATCTACTTTGTTGTAGTTCGAACTTTAAAGAAGCTATCAAAGGTGCTGAAACCTACTGAATAGTTTGTTTAAAGTTTCGACTATAACTCAGTTAATCCTTCCGGCAGACCTGGATGTCACTGGCAGAATCTGCCCCCAATAAACTGTTATTCTACAAATACACACACGCACACAAAGTGATTCTCAGTACTAAAACAAACCAGCCTGAGAGGCGCTGTAAACCCACAGTAAGTCAACTGCCTGTTTGTTTGGCAGCCGTGCAGATAACGTCCCTGCCCACCCAGAAAGCCTTCTCCATTTATACATTGCTGATGCTGGCTGATAGTGCCAGTCGCTTAATAGCTGTTTCTATGTGTTATGTGCTTTTTTTTTCTTTCAAGAGCAACAAAGAGAGAGAGAGAGAGAAAAACCCCTTTAAGTCCCTTGCCTGCTGCTTCCTCCTTGGGAAGCCGTGTATGCACATGGAGAGGAAGCCGCTTTCCTGTTTTCATCACAACAGCCAGAGCTTGGACAGCATTTTTGAAAGTTTCACAGCCCCATGCCCTCCTCCACATGGAAAATATTTCTCTTTCACATCTGGCTCCTTTCTACAGCAGAGATAAAATAGATGCATTTTCTACAGACCACAGGAATTACTGTTTGCTTGGTCCTTGAGCTATTTTGTTTTGTACAAGTTTTAAAAAATGGGGGAAGAGGAAAGGGAGATTTACAATGAGATCAATACATTCATATCCTGCTGTTGTAGCTGTGTGTAGAAATGTCCCCCTTCTAGACAGTTACAGGCATTACATCTCCTATTATTGCCTAACGTTGCCTATCCACTTTTTTTTTTGTATCTTTGTGTAAAATCCTGGCATATCAAAATAACATTACATCATGTCATTTCCCCCCTTTTCTGCTTAGGGTGGCATAATCTGACATGTTTTCAAGGTGGTAATGAAAAAGTCAAATAGCATCTGACTTAAGAGTCACAAGCCATGCTCACATGTCACTTTAAACTAAAAATGATGGGTTAATAAACCTGGCTGTGAAGTAGTAATCAGCTCCACTTTGCCTTCTCTTTATGCAGCAAATAAGCAAACTTGGAAAGGGCATAATTGTGCTTGATATCTAATTATGGTTAAATGCATCCAAAGTAGCTGAGACTGGGACTCCAACAACAAACTTGTTCTATAGCTGGCTTATGATCCTGGCTTGTTTGGACAAATTTAACTATGTGTAAATAAGCAAGAAAGTAATTGGTGATGTACACAAGCAAGGAAGTAACTAATGATGTACCACTTGCCCACCAATAAAACTTGGGCCACCCAAAAATTATAGAAGAAGAAAACCCCCACATATATGCTTATGAAGTCAGAACTGAAAATGACTAAACAGCAAGGAAATCTTGGAATTGTGGTAAACAGTAACATGAAAACGTTGATCTAGTACGTGTTGAAAAATTCCACATTGGACATCATTAGGAAAGGAATTACAAATAAAACTCCCAATATCCTATTGCCAATATATAAATCTATGGTGTGCTACACTTATACCATTGGGTATGTATGGTTCCCTATTCCTTTCCACATTTTTCTTTTTCGCTGTAATTGATAGGTGGTGCCTATCAATTACAGCATTGCAACATTGGGATGCCAATGCCATTCTATGCCACTGCATAAAGGATACTCTGCTGAGTATATCATTTGGACTGGCAAAAAGTTTCATACACACTTCACTATTAATTTCCACATACAGTAGCCAGTTGCTTATTAATTTCTCTCTGCATTAGCTATAATTAGCATGGAGCACCATCTTTCATACTGTCTACACACTGGGCCAAATGCAATTTTGTATTAGCTATTACGTCCATAAGGCAGGACGCCTAATAACAGCTTGCATAAAAACAAAGCGTTGACCTAGATGCAAGTTCCGTGCCACCTTGCAAAGGACATTTTCTTGGATCTGTGAGTTCTCAAATACATAAGAGCCATTTTGAATCAGCACAGAGTCCTGTCTAGCCCAGTGTTCTGTTCATACAATGATGCTACCTCAGTGGAGCAGTGTAAATCCGCATCTTTAAAGTTACTCATGAATTCTGTTATGCAGGCCTTGTGTTGAATGGCAAACTTTCAAAACTTTATGCACACGTAATGTGCAACCAATGTGCATATGTGGGCACATCAGTGCACACATGTGCATTTGTGTACACATGTGGTGTAGTGATTTGAGCACTCGATTACGGCTCTGGAGATGTTGTGTTCCTTCAAGTCATTTCCAACTTAAGGGGACACAAAGGCAAACCTATCATGGAGTTCTCTGTGGGGCTGAGAGTGTGTGATGCACCAAGGTCACCCAGTGGGTTTCCATGGCTGAGCAGGGAATCAGACTTTGGTCTCCAGGGATATAGACCAACTCTCAAATGACTACACCACAAATTCCTGATTTGGCCATAAAAAGTCACTGGGTGATTTTCAACAAGTCATACTCCTTCAGCCTTAGCGGAAGGCAAAGGCAAACCCCTACTGAACAAACCTTGCCAAGTAAGCCCTGTAATAGGTTCACCTTAGGGTCACTGTGTCAGAAATGACTTGAAGGTACACAACAACAATGCACAATGGCAGGTACACACAACTCCAATTCTGCAAGCTGGAAACTGAACCAGATGTTTCAAATTGGACAAAATATTCACCCATTTCTATAGGGACACATGCATAAGACAACAACAGAATTCTGATTGCAGTGTTGTACCCAATGAGTATGAGAAGCTTACAAGAAGGACATGAGTACAACAGCACCTTCCTACTCATGTTCTCTAGCTACTGGTGTTCAGAGAAATACTTGGCTCCAATCCGGGAGATAGGCAGGATATAAATTCAATAAATAAAAATAAAAATAAACAATGTAGAGCGATCATGGCTAGTAGTTGCTAATGACTATCTTCCATGAATATATTTTGTCCCCTTTTAAAGTTGTCTGGTTTGGGGTCATTACCGCATCTTGTGATAGGAGATCACATAATTTAACTTGATGCTTTGTAAAGAAGCACTTCCTTTTGTCTCTCCTGAATCTTCCAATATACAGCTTTGGGGGATGATCACAATTTCTAATATGCAGAGATAACATGAAAATCTTTTCTCTGTACATTTTGCCCACACCATGTATAATCTTGTAAATCTTCATCATCACTTACTCATCTTTTTTTCTAAGCTAAAGACATTACACTTTGTAATGTTCCTTCACAGGGGAGATTCTGCTTGCCCTGTATCATTTTATTTACCTTTCAATGCATTTCAACAATGCATTTCAACAATCTACGATGGGCAGAACTGGAGTTACACACGAAACAATAGGCTTGGAGCCATCCAGGATCTCCAGGAGAGAGTGATCAAAAGAAGATACAGAATGGCATTGTGATGTACAGGATAGTTTCCAGTTCAAGGTACTGAGTTTAGAGGTTTCAAAAGCTTTATTCAGCAACACAGAAGAAACAACAGTGCATCTTGGGGTTGCCATGACTATAGGAATATTGGATCTGTGGTGCTATATAAATCATTACATTACAAAAATTAGCATACATTACAAAATTAGTGTGTGCTAACATCCCATTTGATGGTTTACTCAAACAAACATTTCCCAAGGATAAAAATGGGGAGAGGGGGTGGGGTGGGGCCAGTCCTACCTTTAGGTAGAGTCTGTGGCCAGCTCATGCAGTAGTTCTTGGGGGGTCATGAAAGGGCAGCAAATAACTAGCCACACAATTTGTCATTACAGTATTTTTACTCTCAGGGATCATAAGAGTTGCTTGAGAATTTTTCTGCCTCAAATGCTAGAATAACTTGGCTGGATTTCAGTACTAAGCACCTTGACTTTGGGTGGAGCACCATTTGCTGCTTAAGCAGAATGTCTTAAGCCAGCCCTAGAGGGGGTCTTTCAAAGTAAAAAGATTGTATAGACATTTTATGTGTAGGCTCGCTGGATGCAGCATTCTGAAGACTAACAGGATCTTCCCCCACTTCCCCTCCACCTCCTTTTCCTCCTCTTTATTAGTTAATCTTCCTGGGGAAAGAGTTGATATTTACTTGTCCCTTGAGAGAACAGAACTGTCAGGAAGCCAGAAGATACTAAAGGGAAGGTTTAAGATGCTCTGCTATTAGTCATCTAATGGAAGTAAACTCTACAGTTCCCCTTGGATTTGTTTTTCTATTTTCAGTACTGATTTTAAATTTAATAAAATCAATAATAATAACAGTAATAACAACAACAACAACAACAATAACAACAACCAGCCCCATGTTGAATAATCCTTTTCCTAACATGGGTTTATGTTTGCTCTGCAGAGAAGAGCTTCTACTAATGTGAATAGTTTATACAGTGATATAGATGTCCATCGTATTTTATTTTAGATATTCACAGCTAGTATCCCTAGGCTTTCTCACTGGAGCACATCAGGCTGCCTTATAACAGTTTAGGCTCTTTGCCTATCTAGGCCAGTGCAGGAAAAATTACTTTTTTAAACATAACTGGTTAAAATAATAGTACCAAGGTGTCTCCTCTTGTTAGCTACTGTTACAACTTTTCAAAACTCCAACAGTTACCTATTTAGTAACTTTTTTAAAAATATGAAGTCCTTGGCCTGTGGGACAATGCCTACTGTCCTCCTTTACATCTCTTCAGTGTCTCAGCATCCAAACCAGAGCACAAAACAGCATTATGAGCCAGCACATGAATCATGTGCTGTTCCTCTTCCACCATTTAGTGAAGCCATGTCCCCTCCATTTAAAAAGTTGTAGTTAAACTACACAAAGCATGATGGTAAATGATATTCTTGGTAAGTGAAACTCCTAATATTGCGTAGTTATATCTCAGTTACTGGGGAAACTAATTACAAGCAACAAGCAACTAATTCTAAGCTCAAATAGTTACTTCTAAGCTCTTTATAGTAGGTGTTGGGCTAGGAATGGGATCACATTTTGGGGAAAAGGTGCAAGGCTCAAGGACAGAACACATGGACTACATTCAGAAGGTCTTGGGCTCAATCCCTGGCATTGCCAGGGAAAGATGGTTAACATAGGGCCCTTTCACAACACATAATTAAAGCACTATGATTCCACTTTAAGTGTCATGGCTCCATCCTGTGGAATCCTGTGATTTGTAGCTTGGTGATGCAACAGAGCTCTCCAACTGACTGAGAAGTCTATATACTCCTCCCTAAAATGCAAATCCCAGGATTCCATAGCAGCTCACAAGTGGAATGATAGTGCTATAAATGTGTAGTATGAAAAGGCCACAGAACCATACAGTTCTATGGAACACAAGGGCCATCTAGCAAGGCCACATCAACGTTTTTGTAGGCACCAGGCACTCTTCTATTTGGCTTCCTGCCTCTCCTCGCTGTACCACTAGGGATGCTTTCGTAGGCCCTAAAATTCTGCTTTTGTAAGCACTAACATTTTTGTGGGCCCTAGGCACTGTGCTTAAAGTGCCTAATTACATCCAGTCTAAATCTCTGACCCTGCCAAAAGACAGTCATCAAAGCTCTGGTCAAAGAGCACCAAAGAAAGAGAGTCCAGTCACATCTTTCTATTATACTGCAGGTAGCTAAAATATCTCCAAGAAAACCTGCAGCCATTAACAGATTTATTTGTGGCAACAGCTATGCCTGCAGGACACAGTTTAAAGGTTTTTGATATTCATTCTTCAACAATTTAAAAATTAGTGAAAGATCTCTATGCCAAGCCCTTATTGCTAAATATCCTTCTTATTTAATATCCCACAAAGTGACTTTCTATTGGACTCATCTGCTGGAGGGCAATCTGGTTTCTTGAAAATCAGAGTTTGCAAACAGTAACCAGGCTTGTGAACATGTGGTCTAGCCCTTCTTCCTCCACTATGAATCTCTGCCCACTCCCTCTGTTTTCCTTCTGTGTGCCTTCAGGTTGCCAGTTGGCTTATGGAGACCTCAAGAATTTCACAGGATTTTCTTAGGCAAGGAATACTCAAAGGTGGTTTTGCCAGTTCCTTTCTCTGAAATATAGCCTATAGTACCTGGTAGTTACTGGCAGTCTCCCATCCAAGTACTAACCAAAGTCGCATCCAAGTACTGACCCCTGCTTAACATCCAAGATCAGACAGTATCTGGTGACTTTAGGCTTCTCTCGTTTTTCTTGTTGTTGTTGCTCCTGCTCAAGTGCCTTCAAGTCACTGAGACTTAACGGCAACTCTAAGGTAAACTTATCATGGAGTTTTCTGGGGCTGAGAATGGGTGACACATCCAAGGTCACCCAGTGGGTTTCCATGGCTGAGTTGGAAATTAAACCCTGGTCACCAGAGTTGTAGCCCAATGCTCAAATCACTACACCATGCTGACTGTTCTCCTTAGCCATGGTTTAATACAGTCTCTGTTATGACACTATACCCAGATTCACTCTTAGCCATGGTTTGCAAATCCAGTTCTAACCCTGGCTAAGAAAGATATTCTGGGTAACATTAAGCACTGGTTACCATGGGTACAGATGAGTCGGATTCAAAAATGGAGGGATTTTTGTGAGTTAGGGGCTGCTTTGGCACCTCCAAGCCCACCAATGGTCATTCCCCTACCATATTTGCCACGACATTGTTAGTGATGAAAAAGTCTTGAAGTTAGTGATTAAAAAGTTAGTGATGAAAAACTTTCCCAAACAAAACAGAGGTGGGGAAAGTGTGGTCCATAGGCCACACGTGGCCTCCAGTGCCGTTTCTGTGGCCTCCTAGAGGCAAAGAATTCTGGAGAATTACCACCGCACAATGCCCTCTAGAGGTATGGAGGCATTTTTCTGAGGTTTTGCCTCCCCCCATACTTGGGTCAATTTAGGACCAAGAAGTGACTTCAACTCATTTCCTGTTGTTAAAAAAAGATCTCTCCTATGCCTAAAAAGGGGCAGAGAGCCTAAAGACATGTTGAAAATGCCCCAAACAGCTCTCAGAAGACATTTTGGGCATTGGTGGCAAAAAAAAATCTTTCAGTTTTTTTCCCAGTGAGGTGCACTGGGTGACGCAGCCTTCCAAGGTCTCCTTTCTTTCCATTAGACTCAGAGTGGTGTAGTGATTTCACTATTGGACTATGACTCTGGAGCTCAGGGTCTGAATCCCCAATCAGCAGTGGAAACCCACTGGGTGACCTTGAGCAAGCCCCATTCTCTCAGCCTCAGAGGAAGGCAACAACAACTCTCCCTTGCCAAGAAAACCCCATGACAGGTTTTGCGTTAGGGTCTCCATAAGTTGGAAACAACTTGAAGAAACAAATCAACAAACCTTCCCCAGCAGCCTACCCTTGTGCTAAAACAAGAGGTTAGTTTCCTGTGGGTTTTGTTTTCAAGAATCATGTTTCTGGGAGGTATGCAAGACACATCCTCTTGTTTTAAAGGAAAAGTGGCAATTTTTAGTTGCTGCAGTTGTAAATTTAGGAGCAGAAGTAGGGACCTAGGAGCCCCACAAAAACAGTTGGGGGAACACATGTCTTCATGATGGCATGCTGTGACCCCCTTTCTTAACTTGCAGGAAGGAAATACAAGGGAATATAGAGTTGATTTTCATCAGAGAGAGATGAAGGAAGGACTGGTCCCTGGTTTGCGAACAGCAGTTCACATGGAAGGCAGGGCTCTATCTGCACTGGACCACAGTGAAGTTTGCGCCCTTTCCCTTATTTGCAAAACAGTCTGTGACCTTCTTGCTTCATGACTGTAGTGTGCCAAAACAGCATTTGTGTGACTCTGTTGTTGACTGGGTAACTTCAGCTTCTGAAGCAAGCAAACAAAAGCCAGATGTGTGGATGTGTTTCGGAAGGTAGTGAAGGAAAAGAACAATTTCTTGGTGGAAAATAATAATAATATCATGCCGGTGTCAGCTCAGGAAGCTGCACTCCTATTCAAAAGCGAGAACTCATACGGCACACAACAAATTTTGAGAGAGGAAGGATTTACTCCGTCTGTCAGATCATATTTCTAAAGGCTGCTACCTGCGGGTATATAACTCATTGGCATTAGGAAGGCTTTAACATCTGAGGATCAGCTAAAGGAGTGTGGAATTTGATCTCCCTCTCCCTGCTTTACAATGCATTCTGTGAATTTTTAAAACCTTTAAAACCATTTCCAAATCTACATGCATGGGGCAGGAGGAAAGGAAAAACACGCTGTGCAATCAGCAGTGTGCTGGGCAGCTCATATGTATCCATGTAGCCACATTGCCACAAACAGAAAACCTTCAAACATTTGGAAAGAACACAAGAGACCCACTTAAGCACCTTCCCCTCACCCATACCAGGGATTACTGCCCATGGCACACGGGAGCAGAAATTACTTTGCAGAGCCTACAAAAAGCTATTTTTGAACTCTGAGTGACCATGCTGGCTGGGGGAGCCTCAGAAGCGTGGTCTAAAAAAGTAACTTTTCTAAGCTTTTCAGAACTGGGAGAATTTCAGTAGACTGGAAAGATCAGAAAGTCCTTCTTATTTCTCATTTATTGATAGTGATGGAAAGTATTCAAAAAATGGTCAGAAAACATGCTTTTTGAGTGTTGAATCTTGGTGAGAAGAATCCTGGACCAAGAGGAATCTTTGCTGTTTCCAAGCAAAATTTGCATGTGATTGTTTTCTTCAGAAAACATCGTTTTCTGTGTGTAAAGTAATATTTCAAGACAGACGATCAATTCCTACCCAGAAAATGCTACAATTGAGGATTTATTGTGTGTAAAATTCACACATGGTTGATTTGCACAAGGAACAGCATTTTCGGCACAGAAAACCGCATTTTCTGAAGAGCAATTAAAATTTTGGGTTGAAATATTATTTTCCATGCAGAAAAGGCCATGTTGAAAATTCAAAACAACCACATGTGGATTTTGTGCATAATAAATTCCAAATTGTGAACAGTCTTTGAAAACTGTACGGTCTTTGAAGACTTTCTTGCAGTAGGAAGAAAATTGCTGAAATTACTGATTGTTACCTTCGAAAAGACATTTAGTAAAGAATTACATTCCAGTTTATTAGTTGTAGTAACAAGTAATCTGGGACATCCAAAAAACCTATGCTGAACTATGAGCGAACCCTGTTCCATCACCTGTTGGTAGTTCAAATGTCTTTTGACTGTCTGAGAATTGCTCCCAAACAAGAATTCTGCTCTGCAATGAAATTTTCCTCTACTCCCCAAATGTCTACCACTGCAGAAATAAAGTTTAGGCATCCAAAGAAAAGGGGCAGGTAAAGTTACCATGAGAATGCAGACACAGGAAATATAAGCATTGTAAGTGTAAAGAATTTTAACTCTGTCACTCTCTACGGTGCTAGAAATTTGGAGATTTTTCATTTGGGGGTGCAGAATTCTTATTTGGGGGGAAATCCCCTCATTTTGCTCTCCCCATAGCTACACGTCTGCTCTGCCACCTGGCAAAGCTAGAACTACAGCCTGTATCATCTCTCCATGCATACGCACAATGATAGTCTAAACTAGGTTGCAGAGCCAAAGCACCTTGGCATAAAGCCAGGAGTGGAATCTCGTTGTCCTTAATTCTCTATATATGTCCATATTTTTTCTGAACCATTACCTTATGCTTGGCTCTGTTTGGTGAACCCGAGAGTTCTGTTCAAAAAAAGAAGAAGAAGAAAGAGGAAAGAAATTAAATAAAACAGATCCCATGAGCCTAAAGTTTGCTCCTTGTCCTCTGTTCCCCACTGGCTGTGCTTCATTGGGAAATTCAGGTAACTGTTGTTTAAATAAAAACTAATTTTTCTCTGCTCTTGAGGCTCTACTCTCTAGCACCCTGTCTCACTCTTTTTCAAAAGAAAGGTACTGTAGGTGTTTTCATTTCCAGTTAAGAATACAGCAGAGAAATGTAACTGTCTTACAGTTTATTAGAAATAGCCCCAAATTGGCCTGATGACATTAGTACTCTCAAGCACACATTTTGATGAATATCTTTTACAGACAAGGCATATTGTTTGACATCCTACATCTAAGAAGAGCAGTGTAACTTCACTCTCACAGAGCTGTGCCTTGGTTTGCTATGCCACCTCATTATAGAATTGTGATATTTGATCTTAGATCTAAATTAAGTTGTTTTTTAAAGAGGGGAAAAAAACCCCTGAACAGTAAGTGCAAGGTATCAGGACCCTAGCATGGGTGTGTGTGTGTGGGTAGGTGGGTGGCTTGAGATTGAACCCTTTGCCCCCTGCTGCATCTCCTAGCTGCAGCGTCTTAGCCAATGTGTCTTTGTACTGCATGTGCACAGGAATGTATGCTTATGAATACAGTGGCCCCTCAACTTTCACAAGGGTTCGGGGTACAGGACCCTTGCAAAAGTTTTTTAAAAAGTGACTAATTCCCCCTACCGAAGTGAATGCTCCTCATTCCCTTCTGGGGCTCCCCCATCCCAGTCCCTTGACTTTTGCCCTGGCGCGTGTGCCTTCCTTCTCCATGCCTGGGCAAAAGGCAAGTGAATGGGAGTGGGGAGCCCCCCATAAGCAGAGAAGGTACACACGTGCCTCCCCTCATTCCCTTGCCTTTTGCCCAGGTGCACATACCTTTCTTCCACACACCTGGGCAAAAGGGACGCGAATGGGAGGGGGCAGCCCTGAGTGCAGAGAAGCCACGCACATGCCTTCCCCCATTCTCCCCCTCCCATTCCCTTGCATTTTGCCCAGGTGTGCCTTCCTTCCACACATCCAGGCAAAAGGCAAGTGAATGGGAGGGAGAGAATTGGGGGGAAGACTTGTGAGCACCTTCCTTCTCCATGCGCAGGGCTGCCCCCACCCATTCGCTTGTCTTTTGTCCAGGCACGGAGAAAGAAGGCATGGCGCACCTGGTCAAAAGGCAAGGGAATTGGAGGGGGAGAATGGGGGGAGGCAAGCAGGCAGCTTGCAAACAATCAAATTTGTGAGGGTCTTAATTAAAAGAAGCTGAAGCAGCTGCTTAGCATTTGATCCTCACATAGATTCACAAAGGTAGACGGATGCAGAAGAATAATGCACACTGGTATATCACTACAATATTCAAAAAGCTATTGCATTGTATTGTGTTGTCCCTGTTTCTTTAATCTGTCCCTGTTTCTTTAATCTGCCCTGAGTCCAAAGTTTGGACTCAGGGCAGATTACAAAATAAAAAGAAGTGGAAGTTAAAAACACAGGTAGATTAAAAAAAATGTACAAAAAGGTTTTTTTTTAGAAGGACCATTAAACAACCCTCAGAATTAATACCTTGTAAAACATATACATTTAAAAATGAAATATTAAAATACAACTGCGTACTAATAAAAACCCACTTCTTTTAAAACATTGTTTCCAAAAGCCTATTGGAATAAAAAGATCTCCACCTGCTGATGAAAAGACAGCAAGGAAGGATGCAAGCTAGCCTCCTGTGGAAAAGGGGTTCTACAGCCTGGGAGCAACCACCAAGAAGGCCTTCTTTCACCTTCCCACCAAATGCAGCTCAAAGGTAATTCCTCAAATGGAAAAGGAGGACCAAAATAAAATGCAGCAATTTATCAGGCTCAGGAATCCATGAAATGTGATTTTTTCCCTTCTAAGAAAGACACTAGCAGAATCAAAAAATGGATGAGAGAACTTTGCTTCTGACCTCCCTTGGCTATCTTTGCTATTCCCCAGTTTGTATATTTTCTCCTTAATGTATAGAGTTCACAACTGGGCACAGAAGTCCAGATAAGGCCGGGCAAGTGCAGAATAAAAGGGAACTCTTATTTCTGATGACTTGGAAACTATGATCTTATCAGTATAACCTGTTGGTCTTTTTTGCAGCTGCATCACACAACTGACTGAAGTCAGTCTTACTAGCCAGGTATCTTTCATCCTATACCTGTGCGCATGATTGATTGGTTGACTTCTGCCCACATGCAGATTTTATTTAATTGCTGGACAAAATGTAACAGCCAGAACTAATCATGATGGATGGCACTATCATTAAAAACCTCAGATGAGTGGAAAGGATTGGTACAGTATTAAATCCTGAGTACCAAACAACATGCCAAGATAAATGAACATTTTAAAGTTTCCTGCCTTTGCTTTACAACTCTCACAGGCATTAATCTGTGCACTTAAGGAACTTCCATGCAAGTCACAACTAACAGCCAGGGTCACTTAATACTTCCTTTGTGAGGAAGGGGAAACTTCCCTGAGAAAATTAGAACAATCTTTATGGTTATCAGTATCTGAGCTTCACAGATGCAAGCCATCTATGGGAACTGGGAATGAAGAAAAGCTTCATGTCAAAATGTGATTTCAAAACATCCATTCCTCAGGTCTTCAGGTCGCCTTTTGGGGCTTTTACCACTGCTTTCCATTTTCTTTGCACAGACACAATTATAGGACATAAAAACTATGATGGGTTATGTTGGAAAATTAAACAGTGTACCTAACCACATTAAGGATCCCCTCGGCCCCTTCCCCACAATTTCTGTATGGGATTATCCACAGTAGTTCTGACATCCACACCAGATAAAAACTGCCTGTTCAGACTTTGTTTGCAACAGTGTCAGTGATGGAAGGCAGCTGGGAAAAGGTCTCCGTTTATTCTGCTTAGAGGCCAGTGGAGAACTCCCACTCCAAACGGAATGTTAAACCATGCCACAAATCAACCCCAAAAGGCACAGTTCTCTATTTCCACCATCTGTTTTGCAGGCTAATTTTCCTGAACAGTAAATCCAACTAAAAACCAAGGCCAGATTTTCCAAAGAGGAGAACCTGCTGACCTGCCAGGGTCACTCTGAGTTGCAAAAGTCTGCTTCAAAACACAAAACAAAACATGGAAACTTAGAAAAATAACATATTAGCTTTGACTGGGTTCTTTTTCAAAACACTGGATAACTACTTTGGTGTTACATCAAACTCTTTCTTAGGGTTAGTGTTGCTAAATACAAAGTGTTTTTCCTACACATCTGTAAACCAGTGTAGAGAAGATCCTTACGCAGAGTGTGGAAAGTTAGTTCCAAATGTAATTAGTTACCTAGTCGCTAGGCCCCTAAAATAGATAGTATAGTTGTGATTTGGGTGTTGGTGAGTTTTTTTTTAAAATCATTACTTACTTTTCTGGTTATCAAAAGTCACTAAGGTAACAACTTTAAGTGACTTTAAAAAAAAAGAGTACTACAAGCTGCTGGCATATGGTGTAAAACACATCTGGTCAGCTTTTCCATCTCCTCTGTACCCACAATAGAGCATGAGGCAATACACAGACCAACGTTTGGACCAAGGGAGATTCCTCCTCCCATTATTCAAGGAGGTGCTGAAATCTGTGCAGATTTTAAAAACACATCTCCTACTTTATACACTCCTTTGAGCAATTTTACACACTTTACCCACTTTATGCAAGTTTTTACACACTTTACCCACTTTACACAAGTTTTTCCCATTGACTAAAGCATGCTTCTATGTATTTCCCCCACCACTACACTCATTTTAGCTGTTTGCATTTCAAACTATGCACACAGTTTTGTGTGCGCTTTATTTCTTGAAAGCACCTGGTAAGCCTCACAAACGTGTGAATGCTTGAATGTTCATTCCCCCTCCCCACCACCAAGGAATCCTCAGGAGGTGTGAACATGCTACCCTGTTAAATCTTGTGTAAAATTCTTTCCACTCTTGCCCTATGCTGCCTGTCAGCCTACAGCTGATTGTAGCTATCCAAACTTGTAGCCACTGATGGATGCAGCCTGTATCTTGCTGCATTTTAAATGTATGGTTTTGACATGCAATCCAGCAAAAGAAAAAAGATCAAACCTTTCTTTAAAGTGTCCGAGTGCAACACATGACTCTGCCCCTTTGTATATCTATGCAGTCACTCTTTCCATCGCCTTGGGTCTTTTATTTTAAATCTGCCATTTCCCATGATCTCTACCTCATTTCCTTTCAGCTTCCATATTTCATCTTGTCACTGAATGACTCGTGATGCTGAAATCTCTCATTTTCTCATGGCAACTCTGGTATCTTTATTCAATCCAGAATGCTTCACTCTGGGGGAACTGTTTACATGTAAATCTCTGCAGAGGCTGAGATAACCTTTGATTCTGCTATATATCTAGTACCACAGCAGCTGCATTCAGATCCCCTTGTTTTTGCAAAACACTTTGATCGCATGCTGCAGTTGCCATGTCTCCTCTTTTATAGAGGACAGTCCTTGATTTGAATGACTGCCAGGGGATGGTCCTCTCTTGAGGGTGTTTACTAGCTCTTTCCACAACATCCAAATACTCTCTCCCCCAGCAGCATTCAAGTCCTCAGATTGCTTACATGGCTGGGGGAAGGTACCCAGATAATTCCCTTCTCAGGACAACTGTGCAGCTGGGGGAAGAGAAATGAGTTCACTTTCCCAAATCTCCAATGTTGTGCTGGAGATCTAGGAGAGCAACCTGATTTTTCCCCCTATCGGGTACAATCTCCCTGGAGCAGCTGGTAAACACCCGTAGCTATACCCCTATGCCCTGAAAACTGCCTTCCAGGGGCAGGAATACCATGGAACTTATGTTGCACATACTCTGATGTAGGATCACTGCCTTTCTCCATATCCACATGCACATCCCATTCCAAAATCTCCAGTACAATCTCAATCAAAACCTTGAATGTGACCAGGTAGTTAATTGGCAGACAGTGGAGTTTCTTGAGGAATGGGTATCACTGCATTTTGCACTAATGCCAGTCTCCAGACCAGCCAAAAGGGCAGCACCACACTGTAGTCCAGCCTTGAGGTTACCACTCCTATTGCAGAATGGCCATAGCTAACACACAGGCTACAGCTGGTGAAAAGAATTCTGAGCTACCACAACCACTTATGGTTCCAGTAAGAGAGATGATTTATGGAGCATCCTTGAAGTATGTTTCTGCTCCTGGAGAGAATTCAGCCTCACCTAGAACCAGAGGCATTCCCCCGCTACTGCTGCTGCCATATTTGATTTCAGTTTCTTAAACTCTGATTCTGCCCCTCACTGAGCCCAGACACTAATTTAGATTATAGCCACCTCCACTTTCTTGTGATGTCACAGAGAAACAGAACTACGTATTATCAGCACAGGAAAAACACCCTGCTCAAAGTCTCCTAATGACCATGACCAACAGTGCCATATAAATATTAAATAGTGCTGGAGACAAGATGGTTCCCTGTAACACTCCACATAGCTCCCAGAGGGCCAAAGTGCAGTCACTCCATGCCATAGTGCTTTCTATGCTATCTGACACGGGAGATCAGCATTTCCCCCCACAGTGCAACAGGTATTGGTACTATGTTATTGCCCACTGGTTACAACAGTTTCTTTCTTTCCTGGACACTCCCCTGGGACTGGTAGCTGAATGTTTGAGATCAGCACCAGTCTATGGACCACCACTTGGAGTAGTGCTGATTTGGACACTGTCCTGTTAATTATGAACACATCCACAAAAGCCATTATATTAATCTTGAAATAGGGGACAGGGAACAAGTGCACAAATATTTGTAGTACAGTTTCTCGATGTTAAGGATGAGTTTTGCATGAAGAAGGCCTCTGGTTCAATTCCTACCTTTTTCAGTTAAAGCTGGGAATGACTCAGGTCTGACACTCTGGGGAGTTCCTGCTAGACAGCAATACTGCACTAGATAGACCATTGGTTTGATTTGGTATTCAGCAGCCGTCTTTGTTGCCTAATGAAATCCTAGCAACCGTGTTCCATTTGATTCTGGATAGGGCAGGTGGTTACTATGGTCAAAGCTGAGCTGTGCCAAAACAATGAAAAACACAATAGGTAGTCATTTTCTGCAAGAATCTGCATTATTTGGAATAGCTCTTTTGCGTCTGTCACTACAGGAACAAAGATGTGCACTTCCACCCTGGCAGCCAAAAACAGTCTCGTATGCCAATCTTTTTTTTTTCTTTTTTCTTTTTAAATTACAATCTCTAACCAGTCTTGTTTCATTTGGGGATATGGAAATGTAGTAGAGAGAAACTTCCTGCTGGTTTCCTTGCAGAGGAAAGAATGCACCAAACCCAAACAGCTGGTGTTCAATGAGTTTTGACAGAGGCAGCTAAGCAAGAACACATGGCAGCCTAGTAGGCTGCAGAACCCAATAACCTCATCTAGACAGCAAGATCTTACCAGACAACTAGCAGAAGGCCCAGCCAGTAGGCAGCTTCATGGTATTCACTGAAACACTCTCAAAAAAGATTGGGAAATGTTTCTCTAGGAAAGAGGCAAGTAACTTCCTGGCTTTTAGTTCCACCAACCAGACAAGAGAGTGGAAGTTAACATGATAGGATTTTTCACAAAATTTTTGGATGGCACTTGTAAGTGGGGACAGGCTGGTAGCGGACTGCATCACGAAGGAGGCACATCCTCTCCAACTGTCCCGCTTTAGCAGGGACAGCTCCAGTTAATCCTCTGCTATTCCACTTTAAAATGTCCTGTTTTTTCTCTCTCCTTCTTCCACTTTCCCCCTTTGTCCTTGGCTTACTTCAATTGCTGCAGCCTCTCCTATCTTTAGAGCAAAACATCCTGTGCTGTGTGACTCCAAATTGTTTCTTGACATAAGCAAAAACATTTTAAAAAGCAGGGAGAGGAAAAGCCACTATGACAGTGCTCAGTCTATGAAATGTGGGTCGGTAAGGAGTCACTGTCAGAGCCTGGTGAAGTTCCTTTTATGGACTATAATTTCCAGATTCCCTCACTCATACTGGTGGGAATTGTCTCAGAGCTGTAGTTCAAAAAAATACTAGAAGGACATGTAAAGGAAGCATCAATCACAATGCCAAACAAGAATTTTATTGTCTTTCTTTAAGAAGAACAAACGTTAGCATCAAACTCCTCAGTCCACTCAGATCAGAGACAGCCTAGGGATGACCAAAATAATTTGCTACCGGAGGTGAAAGACAAGATGGTGCCCCTACCAACATTCTGATGGTTCACTTCTACCTCAACATTGCTGATGGGACTGGTCTTCTTCTACCACATCTGAGAACAATTCAGATTGTAACTCAAACAGTGTGATTCATACAATGATGACATAAACCAACACCTAGCTCTCCTGGGGCTCTTTCACACTGTACTATGATTCCGCTTTTAACTACTATGGTTGCATCCCTAAGCTGCAAATCCCAGGATTCCCTAGGATTTTAAAGTGAATCATAGTGATGTAAGTTAGTAGCTCCCTAATATCTGCTACCTGTGCTACCCACCTCACCCTTCTTAATGGGAAAACGAGCTTTGGGACAGTGCTACATCAGATAGGGTGGGTCAGAAGGCAGTAGATGAGTGGGGAGGCCAATGGCAGTAGACTCCTGTAATGGCAGCCCCCACCTGTTTCTCCTGAGCCTCCTCTGTTGGAAGACAGGACTGTTTATGTCACACAGTCTGGTGTGAATTCCCTAAATTAGAGTATATCCCACACCTGAGACATGGTGGGAGGCATTATCTTGTCACCAGTATTCACACATGATTTACCAATGAAAGAGGGGAAAAGGCAGTGGGTGCAGCATCTGTGAAGGCAGGCAGGCAATGGAGAAATAAGCTGTTTGGATCCAGCAGATTTTGCCTGCCTTCTCTTGCCATTGCTGCTTGACCATGAAAAATGTGAAGCCGCTAGCACAGCCATTAGCACAGCATACCAACCTTAATCTGCTGCAGCAAAAATACGATGGAATCCTGAGACACCTTATAAGCTAACGAACTGAATATAGCAAAAACTTTCATAAATGATGATCTTAATTGGCTAATATCCCTGTTAGCCTGTAATGTGGTGGACAATTTTGTTGGGTCTGAGGACAAATTTCTGACCTCCCAACCTACAGTGTGCTGCTAACCTCATCCCCTGTCATTTCATCATCAGTCCCTTCTCACAATACTATTAGCATGCTTGGGATGAAACAAGACACAGGGGAAGAGGATTTGTATGCTGTTTTATAGAAGAACCACATTTCCTAGGCCTAAATCCTATTGATAGTCCTGAATAAAGTGGAGCTACTGAATCTATGAGATTTAGGTCATTTCCACACCCTACCCTTTTCCAATGTCATCCCAGCATCATACCGGCAGCGCCTTTGCCGGGATGGAAGTGTGTCCCCAACGCTCCCTTCCATAACCGGTTGGTTGCTGAGGATAGGAGTCCAAGAGACATGCACCTTCCTTCCGGGTGCTGTACTGGGGAAGGAATCATCTAGATTGTGCTTTTGTCCATTCCACATGGCCACTGGTGACGGGAGCGCTGTGCAATCATGGGCCATTAACAGATTTTTTCTGTTAATGGAATATCCTGCAATTGCGACAGGTGGGGATGTGTTGGCAGTAGGACAGCAATGACATTGTGCGAAAGCACAACTCGGAGACTGCCAGCAACGCATCCCCATCACAGGACAGCAATGTTGTGCAAAAATGGCCTTACCTACATCTCACCATTCAGTGTGATGCAGCAGCCAGGAAAGCCAATGCGATTCTTGGTTGCATCAATAGGAATATGGTGTCTAGATAGAGGGAGGTGATGGTACCACTCTATTCTGCACTGGTTAGACCTCATTTGGAATACTGTGTCCAGTACTGGGCACCTCAATTCAAAGATATCGGCAAGGTAGAACGTGTTCAGAGGAGGGCAACCAAAATGGTAAAGGGTTGGAAGTCATGCCCTATGAGGACCAGCTTAGGGAGCTGGGGATGCTTAGTCTGCAGAAGAGAAGGTTAAGAGGAGAGATGATAGCCGTATTTAAATATTTGAAGAGATGTCATGGAGGGAATGGACTTGTTTTCTGCTGCTCCAGAGACCAGGACAAGGAGCAATGGATTCAAGTTGCAGGAAAGGAGATTCCACCTGAACCTTAGGAAGAACTTCCTGACAGTCAGAGCTGTCTGGCAGTGGAACATGCTGCCTCAGAGTGTGGTGGAATCCCCTTCTTTGGAGGTTTTTAAGCAGAGGCTGGATGGCCATCTGTTGGGAATGCTCTGATGTGTGTTCCTACATAGCAGGGGGTTGGACTAGATGGCCCCTGTAGTCTCTTCCAACTCTATGATTCTATGATTAACCATTCAACAATTGATTGAATGGGTTGACTCTAATTAGGACTAACCAACAGGATTTCCACCCTGGAGAACAATTCTACTTGCTTTAGTTGCAATTAAAATAAAATGAATGGCAGTAGAAAATCCACCCTAAGCTTCTTGGGCAACTTGTGGCCTGCTGGCCACATATTCTCATCCTAATATATAAAGGTGCCATAAAATCATCTTTGCTGTATTAGAAATGTCAACATTTCCAGGCTGGGTCACAATTATGGCATCCAAGGTGTAATGCTTTCTCTTGCAAACTGGAATCCAGAGAGGGGCATAAAGGAACCTAAACAGTGTGACTCTTACAGTGATGGGTACAAAACGGTTTCTGTACTTGAGGCTCACCACAAAACTGCTACCCAACATACAACCACCCGTGAAACACTTCAGGGTCTAGTTTCAGTCACAACTTTCACTCACTTTAGTTCTTTCTGTTGAGGCACCACAGTATGGTGTCAAAGATTGTTTCTAGATGGGGGGGGGGGGCAGAAGTAAGTTTTTTAATAGGGACAAATTATCTTCCCCTTTATCTTCACACATCATTAACATGAAGATGAGAGCTTTAGTTTTCCACTCTGCACTAAAACCCATGCAATAACTCCTTTTAATTGCCAAACCTCGAAGCTGGCAAATGCTTAATTTTCATTAGGACGCCAGCTGACACTGAATCCCTCACTGCTCTCTAGCTGCTCCTGACCACTTAGGTACCAATTTGGAGGTGCTTAGAGGAAGGCAACTGACAATGAGGCACACGCTGTGTGTCGTGCCTGGCCGCTAATGGTGTGTAAGACATGTTAATTCCTGTTTATAGAGGGGTTTCCTCTGCTGGTTTGAACATTTTCTTTCCATTGTAGTGGTTCACACAGGGGTGGGCAACTTGGAGCCACATCAGAAATAACTCATGCGCCGGTGGCTGCAACTAATTTGCAACTTTTGCCTTGCATCATGCAGGAAACATCCTTTGCATTAGCATTTTCATTAGCATGACGGACAGTGCACTACAGCTGGCTGACATGTTCTAAAATATTCCCACTCTGATACCATAGCTTCAGATTTGAAAAACCTGGGATGGATCTACATAAACAGCAGAATGCGGTGGTGTAGTACGGAGCTGATAGAGTGGAAAGTCCCACTTTAGAAGGGTGAATTTGTATGCATGAGACTTCATCAGAGCCAGGGAAGAGACTTTCAAACAGTGACTAGTTAGTTACAGGGCCAGGGCCCCTCTTCTCCCCTCTGCTGAGTGAATTGAGTGCCAATTGCTTTGGCACCTTGAATGCAGCTTGCAATAACTTAAGTAAGCTGAGGAAAAGATGGGAAGTGGGAGAAGGAGAGAGAACCTGGGACATTTTAAAAGCAGCTGAAAAGTGGGATGACAGAAGATTAATTGGGACAGTTCCTGCCAAGTTGGGAGAGTTGGAGGGTTTGGGGAGCCCACACTTTCTAAAACAGTATGTTCCACTAAGAGCTCAAAGCATCAAGAAGTAATTCCTAATGCTGACCCAAAATTGGCTTCCCTGAAGTGTCCATCCATTGGTTCTGATCCCGTATTCTGGAGCAACAGAAGAGAAGTCTGTTCCATCTTCTAGGTACCAGCTCATCAGATATTTCAAGACAGGTATCATATCTTCCTTTTTATTCTTTTTCTCCAGGCTAAGCACACCTCTTCCCAGACCCCTCATTATCCAGGTTGCCGAGTGCTGTTTTAGAGCTTGACAACGTTATCTTTTTTTGGACTACAGCTCCCAAATTCCCCCAGCTGGCACGGCCAGTGACCATGCTGGTTGAGACTTGTGTGAATTGTAAATAATTTTACCAAGCTCTGCTCTGAACACCTGCACATTCTACAGTGTCTTTCTTATGCCATTATGCAGAAGTGGTCTCTTTGTTTTCTGTGAAGTCCTTCAGTACCAATTTTCTGGCAAAATTAATACAAGGCATCAGTTGACGATAGCAGGCACAAACATGTTTAAACAGTAAATAAAACTAACTTCAATAATAATTAAAAAAGAGGATATCTTTCTAGCTTAAAAACTGAAAGCTTGGGAAAATAAAAATGTCTCTGCCTGATCTGGAAAAGAGCAAAGCCAGTTCTATAGACTGTCCTTGGGATTTGCCACATAAAAGTGTGAAGTAACTGCTGGTGTGGTCCCTTCCCCTGTGATTCTCTGAGTTC
The DNA here is from genome assembly GCA_030412105.1 of Cyclura pinguis. Taxonomy (NCBI): domain Eukaryota; kingdom Metazoa; phylum Chordata; class Lepidosauria; order Squamata; family Iguanidae; genus Cyclura; species Cyclura pinguis. The sequence goes on along the minus strand of CM059601.1, from coordinate 271,321,936 downwards.
TCCCCTCTCCAGAGATTCATGGACTTTGGCTCTAATTACAGGAACAGAGACTGCCCAGCTCAACCCACTAAGTATTGTAAGGGATGATGTTGCTGAAGACTGAACCATGTGCAAAGAGGCCACTCATTCTCAAAAAAAAAAAAAAAAAAGCCCACTATCCTAACCAGACTTGCTTCATAACACTATTGTGGATGTTGGTAGTCAAAAGAATGTCCTGACTCTTGACCAACACCATGATCCATAAACACTCAGGCTGATTTTTCATCTTTCAACACACTGTGGACTAATTCTTCATTTACAAACTGATCCTATAAATCATGGCTTGACTCCTAGAGTGCATAGCATTCGGCTTTTTCGTGCCAGCTGACGGATCATGGGGGAACAAAATGGCACTGTGATAACGTTACAATACTTTTGCTAAATGCTTAACATAATGAAGTCTATTCTCGCTTTCAGAAGTTTTGTCTTCAGAGGTGGGCATGAAATAGAGACAAAGGGTCTCTTTAGTGTGGCAGCCAGTTATGGAATGCCCTTCTAACTGGTGATCCTAAATGTTTTGTTACATGCAGCAAATGATAAGATACCCCTTCCAAGTGGACTGGTAATTACAGGTAAATCTTATTTGAACACTGGTGACAGACAGGTTTCTCCTGTGTAGATCACAATAGCTGAGGTTGGGGGATACAGGGCAGGCTTTACGGACCCTTCAGTACCTGTCACTTGAGGTGGCTGCCTCACTTTGCCTAATGTTAGGGCTGGTCCTGTGCCCTTCCCAGACACATCTAGCTTATACCAACTCTCTTGTTGCTAAGATTAGAGGCTAAACATGCAATCCTTACATCTGTTGTTGTGTACCTTCAAGTAATTTCCAACTTATGGCAACCCTGAGAGTAAAGCCACACTCTACTCAGTGGAGTTTCTACATGCTTAGAAGTGCACTGTCAAGCAATTTATACTCTCTTGAGGCTTTTGATACCTGATTGATATTTTCTGCTTTTATTGCATTATATTGCAGTCTAAACTACACTTACCTGGAAGAAAGTCTTATGAAAACAGAGACTGACTTTTCAATAGATATTAGCAGGACATAGACTCTGTGTCTTTCATGAATTTTGTAACTGCTTTTTCATTCCTTCCAGCTTTCAAAGTGGTTTTACTGAGTTTGGCAATCATTTCATTTTGCCTTGGTATTTTGACTTTGAATTTTTTAATAGGAAAGACAGTTGGCCCTCCACATTTGGAGATTTAACTTTCACAGATTTTATCATTTGCAATTTTCTCTAACCCCTTCCCCTTGTACCTTAAGTACTTCTTTTCCACGGGAACCTTCCCTTTTGGTGGTTCTGATCAGGCTGCACAGCCCTTTAAAAACCTGCCTCTGGTTCTCTTCCTCCTCCACCTGGCCACCTAAGGATGGCTTATTTCTCAGCACCGTGAATCCTCTCTTGATGCCCTTCCAACTCATGGAAAAAGACGCAGCCACCATGTCGATCCATCCCCTTTCCCTCTCCTTTCCCTGATCCTGTTTGGACCTTGGGTGCCTGTTCCCCCACCGTGCCTCGGTCTACTTCCCACAGAAATGAAAGCACATTTTTATATTGCAGTTTTTCCACTTGTGCAGGGGTCCTGTGCTCCTATTACCAGCAAATGTGTGGAGAGCTAACTGCAAATAGATCTTAAATAAATAAAGCTATCTTGTAAAATAAGGGTGGAGAACATTGGGTCTCCAGATGCTGTTGAGCTGCAACTCCCATCAGCTGGGGCAACACAGCCAAATGGTGAAGGGTATTGGGTGTTTCAGTTTAGCAACATCTGGGGCGATGCATGTTTAGCACTTCTGCTGTAAAAACAGGATTATTATTCCCACACTGAAAAATAAGCTGCTTCATAAACCTTAGGAACACCACCTTTTATTTAAAATAAAGCAACGTTCTGACCCACCTATTTGCACAGATGAGGTGGAATATGCAACAGCAAAGTTTTCCCACGTTGTTCTCATTCCTGGACAAGCTGCCCACCCAGCTTCACATAATTTCACCAGCCTAATCTCTAAAACAACAAACTCAAAGGGCAATCTCAAATCTTCAAATGCAATTTCATCCTGTTCAGCCCTTAAAACGCTATTTTCATGCACAAACAGAAAATGGGTGATCCTTTCAAAAAAAAAAAAACCCTCTCTGGCTTGGACTCAGGAATGTTAAAGACAATGCTCTCCCTCGCTGCCCACAAAGCTCTCCATGGCAAAGTAAAAAATCAAAAAATAAATGAAAAATAAACCTGCAGTTGCTCAGGCTTCTAAGAAAAGGTCAGAGTATCACAGCTTGGTGTTTCTCACACATCTAGCTAAAAAGTCAGTTTGACTGAAAACAAGAGATTCAAGGCCATCGTGAATATGATACTACAAGTCTTGTTCAGAAGATACAAAAGACAGCTGAAATACTCCATGGTTAAAGAAAACAAAAAACAAAAATGGCATGGTATTTTAATATTTGCCTCTACCTCCACTCTTGTACCTGGCTCTGCTTTTTCTCTTGACTGCCCCATCTGCTGAGGGGTGCTTTGGGGAAAATGTTACCTTTTTTAACTGTAACTCCCAGAATCCCATATCCTCCAACTGTCTTGATTTGACAGGGACAGTCCTGATTAATCCTTTGTTATCCCACCTTTTCAGGGGCTTTTGATACGTCCCAGTTTCTCTCTTTCCTCCTCCTGTTTTCCTCCTTTGTCCTTGGCTTACTTTAGTTGCTGCAAAATGAGTTCTAAACGCAAAAGTAGTTTGCACTCAATTAATTCAGCAGGGAGGAGAGGCTGGAGGGTAGAACCTTGCCCTTTCCTGTAGACTCAGGCAAAAGCAACCTGCTGCAGCCTCGTCTAGCTTCCTCATTAGTAACTTTTGCCATCTTGACCACGCTTGGATGTCACTTGGCCACACTTTTACCAATTTTCATCTGTGAAATGTTGGAGGGCATGGAAACCTCTAGTCAGTATAACCACTAACCATGCTTGCTGCGGTAATCTGGAAACTATAGTGTAAGGGCTCCACCACCATACTCTTCCAAGCTCTGGTCACTGCTGTCAGTTGTGAGGGAATTTAAAGGCAGTTTCTTGAAAGCATAAGGAGCTGTTCTCATATTCCTCTAGGTCCTAGAATAAAGGTGCTGCTCAAGCCCACACGGACAAGAATCTGTAGGTCTTAGCAGTTGCTTAACGGGGCCTAAAACTGACATCAGCTCTGCAAGAGAATTTTCTAGACTCTGCTTTAGTTTCTTACAGAGAACAAAACACATGGGGCCCTTTCACTCTATACAGTTACAACACAACGATTCTGCTTTAGCTCCCATCGCAACAGTCTGTGGCATTCTGGGGTTCTAGAACTCTCTGGCTGAGACTTCAAAATAGCTTTCCCTAAACTACAAATCCCAGAATTTCCTAGGATGTTGCCAGGGAAAATGAAAGTGGAATCACATAAATGTAGTTGTGCAATGTGAATGGGCATTCCATGAGCCCTCTGAATTGGCTGAGTGTGTAACTCTGCAAATGGCAAGGGTGTGGTGGCAGGAAGTAGGAACAGTACAAGGTGTCCCACCACCTGAGGTAAAAGGAGGAGGTAGAGAACGAGTGTTGTGTAGTGGTTTGAACATTGGGCTACAACTCTGGAAACCAGGGTTCAAGCCCCTACTCAGTCATGCAAACCTTGGGCAAGTTACACATACTCTCTCAGCCTCAGAGGAAGGCAAAGGCAAAGGCAAAGGCAAAGGCAAACCTCCTTTGAACAAATCTTGTCAAGAAAACCCTGTGATAGATCCACCTCAGGATCCACCTAAGTTGGAAGCGACTTGAAGACACACTATAACAAAGCAGGAAGAGAGGAAGACCACACTGGAGGTGGCTAAACTCAAGGAAGCCACAGCCCTAGGTGTGCAAGACTTGAACAAAACTGTTGATGACAGTGTGACTTCGCAGGATCATCATAAGACGAAGTCCACTAGATGATAATTAACAACTATGCTATACTGCCACTGTCCTTCTCCTACTGCTGCTTCTACTCTCCTGTCTGCTTTCCTCAGGTTCCTCTGGCCCTCCCCAAAATTCTTTGATTTGTGGGTTCTTTCTCAAAACAAGACATTGTGGCTGGAGCAGCCAGACTGCCTCACAGCAAAAGCATCTGAGGGCCCGGTGGGCACACACCAATTGTTTTTCCCCTATGGCGCTGCCAGAGCATGAAAACACCCACTGTGGTCCTTCAAACAACCTACTGGAGCCCCCACTCTTGAGAAGCTGGTTGCCTGTTTTCCTCCAGTGGCATCTGACACAGCAAAAAATGGCAAGCTGGGATCTCCAGACAGATCCCTTTGGCTACTTCTTGGCTGCAGCACTTGGTAGTGAGGCTACCCAAAGTAACGGCTAGAGTCCCTCGTGGTGGGAATGGGTGTGCAATTCACTCTCCCTCACCCTTCACCATCTCAAGTAAAAAGTTTACCCTTGCCTTCTGGGAAGGGAAGCTCAGGGAATCCTTGAGAGATGCTTTGACAAAGAACGTATTTTCAGAAAGCTTGGGGGACAAGACTCACCGCGAATCACACATCTAGTCAGAGCTGGAAAATGTTACCTTTTGGGTTACAGCTTCCAGAATCTCCCAGGGAGTATGCCCAAGAGATTTTGGCTGTTTGCAGTCCAAAAGAAAACTTTCTCAAGCTGCGTACAGTATATATAACTAGGATGCAACTCCTATGCATGTGCTCCTAGGCCTATACAAGGTCATCCTTGTATACAAGCAATGAGGAGAAAAAAAGAAAAGAAAAAATTATTTCCCACAGTGGACAACCAGATGCCTTATGGGAGTCCCACAAGTAAAATGAATGAAAAAGCACCTTCCTGGTTGTGTTCTCCAATAACTGGTATTCAGGGGCATCTGTGACTGGAGAAGCAATCCTAGCATGATAGGTGGAACAGCTACATCAGTAATAGACCTGAGATGCCATAATCATCATACACAGCTTTCTGAGACTTGACTTTCTTTCAGCTGTAATATGCCTTAGATAAGGGTGTCAACCATGAAACAATCAGAGGTAATATTACTTTATACACCAGAAGTAGAATCTCAGTTCTCCAAGTGCTGGTTCTTACACAGCCCAAACGGCACGGGCCACAGTTAAAAGGGAAGTTTCAGAATGGTTAGGGAACCCCAAAGTTTACACAGGTACAGAAAAGTAATATTTTGGGGGCGACAGAGTTTGATGTATGTGTCTGCATGTGAGGGGAATTAACAAATAAAGCCAGATAGCCACATGACAGGTTTATATTATGTCTGAGATCATACATTTTATTATTAATTTTATTTATTGAATTTATATCCCACCTTTCTCCCAAATAGGATCCAAGGTGGCTTACAATAATCTAAAAGGATACAGCTGAAACATTTAGCTTACAAAAGTTAAGAAGAAATTAAATATTCTAATTACTTTAAACCGTTAAAACACTTTAAACATTGGTCATTTCTGCACTACACTGTTATAGCGTTGTTATTTCACTTTCTACATCCTGTTGAATCCTGGGGTTTGCAGTTTAGGGAAGGTCATTTAGAATTCTCAACCAGAGAGCTCTTTGGCCTCAGTAAACTACAAACCCCAGAATTCTACAGGACGTTGAAGGTCCAATAATAGCACTATAACAGTGTAGTGTGGAAATGGCCATTATTTCAAAAAAGATTGAAAAATACAAATTGAAAAATACAGCTTTACACTTCACACACACCCTACAGCTCCATAATTAAAATTCAAGATCCAGAACTTGCTTAAATAGTAACATCTTCACTTACTGGCAGAAAGAAAGAGGGAAGCAGGCCAACTGGACCTCCCACAGAAGGGAGTTCCACAGTCTGGGAGCAGCCACAGAAAAAGCTCTCTGCATCTGAGATCCTATATGATGTTTCTATAGTGTACATCTATGTGGTGCTTGTGCTGTACCACCCCTCTGCTGAATAATGACACTGTGCAATCAACTTTGTACCTGCTTATCGTCCCATTGCACAATGGGGAATCTATAGTAGTTGCTTCTGCAATCTTAGTGAAGAAAATGGTATACTGAAGACCCTGACAAACAGTTAATATAATCGAAGAATGTGCAACTGCATGGCTGGGATCCTCTTGTTTAGTTCCAGCTAGAGCAGACTCATCAATTGTTGAATGCTGAGTCAAGATGTAGGAACAGCCAATTCATTCAATGGCTCTACTCTAGTTGAGACTAACAATAAGATTTAGGCCCTTGTGAGGTGATTGCCCTTGTGAAACTACATTTGCAAGCATAAATTGAATGCTTCCATTGCACAACAGTGAAAAAAGTACAACCACATGGGTAAGAAAACAGATGTGTGATACCAACAGGATTCCAGCCTATGTGGATACGGAATTACGACTGATTTTGGAGTGGGGGAATGGAATGGAGCATTTGGAATCCTGAAGCAAAGTATTCCACATCGCATCATCTCATTGCTAGTCTCTCTTGTTATGTTTTGTGACCAAAGCTTCATGCTGCAGCAGAACTCTGAGTCATAGGATCATAGAACTGGAATGATCCCCAACATTTACTTAGTCCAACTGCCTGCCACTGCAGGAATCTAAAGTTCTGGGGTGGCACACTTATTTGGTTATTTAGAACAGCTATGTGTCTTACTATACAGAAGACAGTTCTTCGTTGGAAGGGCTCTCTAGTTTGAAGAGATAGAACTCTGAAAAAGGAGAGCAGGGGGTCTTGAAGATGTTCATGAACATTAGCACTGGCCCAACACTCCAAGGAAAAGGCACTCAGGTGATTTGCTTCGAGGATTCTTCGTTATGGTGGTGAGCTGCACTATATTTTTATTTAAACTACAGTAATGATTTACATCTACATATATAGATTGTGTTGTTGTCATCTGCCTTCAAGTCGCTTCTGACTTATGGCGACCCTAAGGGTGAATCTAGCATGGGGTTTTCTTGGCAAGATTTGTAATTAGCAAATGCAAATTTTGTGCTCATCTGTGACTTTCATCCACCTTTTCAGCAGAGTGTAGATGGCCTCCTTATTGGTGATCTGAGGCCTTAGGCCATCTTGGATGTGGCATGTTGGATGGCAGACTGAATGCAGTTTTCAGACATTCATGATATACATGAGGAAGCATAAGTAGGTCACACTACGTACTCAGTGCGTTATTAACATCCAAAGAAGAGCCTCACACACATCCCACTGGGGAAGGTGGATGAACTTCTACTGAGAAAATAGCACACATATTGCTCCATCAAAGTTAATATACAAAGATTAACCTATAGAGGTGATGCATGAGGACTTACTTTGCTATGCACCGATGGGAAGCATGATTCACTGATCCTCCCAATATTATTTGCTCATATCATTAACAAATTCCAAATTTGGACTGTGGGCTGCATGTTGGAATCCACATTAAAGACACCCATAATTTATGTTCCTCAAACACAAATTTGCAAGAACACATCTGGTGTAAGAACAATGCATGCTACTCTTATGCACATTTAGCATTCTTTATTTTTGCGTGTGTGGTTTTTGCTTCTGTTTTATGCCTTTGGCTTCTGGGCCAATCTGTTTTGTTTCAGTGTTGGGGACCCGAGCTCACGAATGTGTGCTTAATACTATATGGCAGCTGACTTCTCTGAAACATTGCACTGATAACGTGCCCCTTGCTGGAATGAGGGGTTTTTTGCCCACAGGAGAAGCTGGCTGTTGAATTTTAATGACCATGTCTGGTTATAATTACCCAAGACTCAATATTTATAGAAACCCACATTTCTTAACTGTGTAGATGTGTAAAAACATCCCACTCATGCAACATGTCAATTGACTACAAATTCAGAATAAGCCTATTAAAGATTTACAAGCAGATTTAGGGGCTAGGGCTATAATTTTGGGGACTCTTCCCTGGAAATAATAACCCTCACTGGGTTGGTAACTAGTAAATATGCAGAAGATCCAGCTGCTTGTGCTACTGCTGAATATCTCCAGGTGATTATGCATGTGAGTATGTAGCTGTTTGAAGTAAAGGCTAGCAGAGGCTATACATACCATGCATGAGTCAGTCAAAGCTGGCATTACCTTAGGCAGAGTGAGACAAATGCCTCGGGCAGCAAATATCAAAGAGGGAGAAACAGTGAAACCCCCAGCTATTGCTGTCACGCTTCCCAGCCACCACCCTCTCTTGGAGGACAGAACAACATGTTCTACTCAACCTGTCTATTCTCCTCTACCCCACCTTGCTGTCTCCAGGTGTCGTGGAGCACCCTAGCCCAGTGGTTTCCCACTTGTAGGTCCCTGGCTATTGTTGAACTAGATCTCCTGGAATCTCTGACCACTGGTCATATCAGTCGGCCATTCTGGGAGTTGAAGTCCCATGATATTTGAGTGCTAACACTGGAAACTCGGGTGACTTGGGTGGGTGCCTTCTTAATTCTGTTGCCTAATGGCCAACTAGGAATGAATAGCATCAAGATTCTTATGATTCTTTGTACTTAAACTGGACTTGGACCTGGGAGTCCTTCATGTAGAGGACTCCTTCAAAGAGTCTTCTGACAGCCTTTTAAGCAGAGGCCTGCTCTTTGAAAAGTTGGTCATTCTACATCTTTTAGGTCTTTGATTCATCTCCAACCACTTCTCTTTTTCAAATAGCAACTTCTTGAAGTAGATTTTATCTTGCTCCCTCCTAAGAAATAAAAGTAATTAGTTGATCTTGGTATCTGCCTACCTAACCCACCTTGCAACGTTACTGTGAAACCCAAACACGGCACAGAATCACATTAACCACCTTGAACTCTTTGGACTAAAGGAGGGATAGAAGTGAAATAAATCACTGATTTCTTCATGCCTGTTGACTGCGTCCTTATATTTGCAGGGTTCCCCATTTTGTGGGCAGTATACATGTGTGTGGACTCAGTTAAAATATTGTTGTCTCTGCCTAATTTCCTGACCATGAGGACAAATGTTCTCAGAGCTGAATGGCCCCACAAACCACAACAGAAGAACCTCATAGTCTCCTATTATATGATGTTCAAAGTGGGATTCAAAACCACATCCCTCTACAGCAGGATGAGAAAGAACAGCCTATGGACTGTGTGCATCCCTCAGGGCCAGTTTTGCAGCTTCTGAAACATTCATTTTAATTATTTTGGGGCATGACAATTTTCACTTTAAGATCACACCCAAGCCACCAAGTGTGTGAAAATACATGATAACACCCTCCCACCTACTCCTAATATCTCCTTTTAATGTCATTTCTTGGCCTAAACAGCCACTGGGACTGAAGTGACCTCCGGTTACCCTTTCCAGACAGGGTACAACTGAAAAATGAGGTACTTTTGGATGCCGTTGGGGGAGAGTACAGCCCATGGGTATGGGGTTCAGGGTGGAAGTTAAAACTCATCCCCAGTTCTCATGCAGTTGCCCACCCCTGCAGTACAGAGAAAAGATAGTCTCTCCACAGAGTCAGGAATGACACAGAAGCATCAGAGTCTTAACAGAACAGCAACTTGTATTCCAATTCCAACATAGCCTAGAACAGAATTGGTTACTATACAGCCTATCAAGGCCTTTTCTGTGGCCCTTGGGGTCCCTCTGACACAATATATTTTTTTGCCTCAGCATGGAGGCACTCAACTCCAGAAGCATGTAGGTGGCACAATAAAACAAAACCCTCTCCCTATTCTGGGAAAAATAACATTCTTGGGGACGTATGTGTGAGGAATTCACAGCATGTGGCCTGTGTGGAGTCTAGGATAATGATGGTGGTAGAGAAAGGAATAGGATGTGGCCTCTGGACCATCCACCATTGGCCAGCCCTCACCAAGAATATGACTGAGAGAGAGAGAGAGAGAAACCAGGAAAGAGTTCTCAAATATTTCAGAGAGAGGGAGCAGTGCCAGCTGATAGCTTTGATGTCAAAAGGTTGGTGAATCTGCTCTGGGTTTTAGTCTGAACTTTACAGGAGCTATCCAAGACAGTAAACCTATTTTAAGGATAGTGTTCAGCACTATGGATAGTGCCTTAAAACTCTTGACTCAAACCAAGAATGGATTCCTCTCCCCACTGATATGGGAGCTACCAATAACCAGTGGAGACAATAAAGAAAGGAGGGTCTTCAAGATATATTTACAGATATTTACAGGCTCGGTGCAGATGGTATGCTGAATCCATGTTGGGGGTAAAGCCCAGAGGCACTGCCCCACCCACACATTAATTCTTCAGAACATAGGTCTGCAGTGACACCAGACTAAATGTTTGACGTAACTCCAGCGAAGGGCACTGTAGGAGGCAAAAGTCCTACATTGACTGATATCTGTGCTGACCTCTTCACACATGCTGTATTCAAGCAATCAGGATGCAGTTATGGACCAGTAATTTGGAGTCTAGTTTATGGCTGGCATCTTACTGGTTACTCCCAATGAGAGGAGACCTACTGATTCAATTGATGAATGGTGGGAAAACATATAGGTAAATCTCATGGATTCACTTGGTTTACTGGCTTCCCTCACTTATCTGACAGGTGAGGGACTGGAGCATTGTCAGAAAATGGAAATGGTTGACCCAATGGCCCAACAACAGAATTCAGGCCAGTGTCAGCTTCTCTTTTCACCCAGCCTTCCCTTTCCACTAGTGAGGGCTCATGATTCAAATGAGGTGACCACCTCTTCACAATATAGTAGAAAGAGGTGCTCCCTTCTTGCTTGGCCCATTAGGTCCTCCCCCCGACTTGCTACGTTTTTCACTGTTCTTTTCTTAGCACTGTATTTTGCACTCTTTCACGACTTGGCTCCCAAATATCAGCTGTCCCTAATATTCCTACAGATAAGGATCACACATTCCCTCTCTGACACATTTGGTAACTATTTACTTAACCAAACTGCGAGGGCGGGAAGGAAAGCAACATTTCTCCTGAGATTCGCTCGCTCGCTTGCTCACTCGTTCTTGCAGTGGCAGGCTTGTTTACTCATGTTGCAATCGTTCCAAGGTTGTGAAATCCTTACGCTAAAAAACCTGAAAGGAGATGTTTACTGACAAGCATTCCTTGTGGCTGAAAGTGAACAGAATTAAATCAAGGACCATGTTGGAGAAGCTGATATTATCCTAATTAAATCTCAGAGGGACAATAAAAATGGTATAGAAAGAGGACAGCTCCTGTGAAAAATGGCTGATTCTTTTCCGGATTTACTTCTTCTCTTTGCTTTGTTTTACAGGACACGCCTGGAACCCTTCCCAAGTCAGAAAAACACAGAAAGAGATTTATTGGATCAGACCAAGTCCAATGGATCAGACCTACCTAATCCCATGTTCTGTTCATACACTCTGGCCAATGCTTTGCCTATGAGAATCCAATAAGCAAGACAGAAAGGCAGCTTCACCTTCTATCCCATGTTCTTCAGTTCTTATATTGATATAGAATCACAGAGTTGGAGGGATCCCAATGAAGATCTAGTAGTTTTCTAAACTGCTTGTAAACATTTTAAATTGTATGTTTGAAACTACTGTTATAATACTGTTAATATTTAATTTCACTTTAATGCTAATTTTTTGTATATTTTAACAATATTGTACACTTGTTTTAATTTGTAAGCCAGGTCTAGTCTCAGTTTTGGAAAAAGGGTGGAGCATAAATAAATAAAGAAGAAGAAGAAGAACACGGGGAGGAGGAGGAAGAGGAGAGTGATAGTGATGATAGCCTTCCAACCTGTGTTTAAAAACGTCCAGTGAGGGAGAATCTACCACTATCTCAGAGATTATTTTACTATTGAAGAGTTCTTATTGTTAGGAAGTTCCTCCTAGCATTTAGTCAGAATCTTTTGCAATTTGAATCCATTCTTTTGGATCTTAACTCCAGGAACAGCAGGAAAAGCACCTCCAAGTGACAGCCCTTCAGGTATTTTAAGATGGCAACCATATCACCACCAAATCTTCTCTGGGCTAAATATACCCAATTTCCTTGTTTCTTGGCTTCACACCTTTTACAATCTTGGTCCCCTGAGAGGGGCACAGTGTCTCTTGTGTTGTAGGTCACATACTGTACAATACTGTACCACCCCTCTACAAGATATGAGGTTTTCGTTAATTTGACTTATTAATGACAGGAGATGTGTTTGGGGTCATGATGGTGGGAAAAGTCCAGATAGCATTACGTGGAAAACCCCAGCGCTGATACGTTTGTGTTAATCCCTCCACTGATTCAGGCTTTTGGCAGTTTTGAACACAATGGAAGATAAACTGTCTAGGTTGGTGAGCAACCAGAGACCATCTCTCAATCTTACCCCATGGAGATCTTACACCCTACCTAACCGAACATTAAGAGATTGCCAGAAATCCCATCAAAGTTGTCACTCCAAAGTTAAAGCAATCAGCCCATTCTGGACCCTTTTCTCAGTCCCATGGGAAAGCTGTCACAGCTTTGTCAGTGCACCCCTTTAGGGTATGAAATAGGTTATAAAAATCTCAGCTTTGACCCCAGTCAACTGTAGTACGTAGAATGCAGTCCAGATTGCTATCTCTCTGTGCCACCCTCGGACACTCTCTGAGCCCCTCAGCTGTGACTTCCTTCTTCAAGACTGGTTACTATCACCCTTTTCACCCCTAATCTTGCTCTATCCAACCTTTCTCACCTCATTTTTTGATAGTCTTGTACGGTTCTTAAAAGTGTCTTGATTCCTTGTATGTTTGTCAATTCAAATAAAATACTTTGTTAAGTTTAACAGGAGTCCTCTCTACAGTTAGTACTGTAGATAGAGGTGAAAAGATCCTGCCCTTACACTTCTCTCGCAGGCCTCCTTTGAGCTATAACTCCCCCAAATTCTAAAGAGATGCTGGCATTGCAAGTGGACCCCATTGTCCCCCACCTCTTATGCCCTGAACCCCACAAACTTATTCAGTCCCCTTTCAAACTTGTCCAAATTGGTATCCGTCACTACAGCTTGGCGGAGTGAATTCCACAGCTGAAGCATCTATGTGTATAGGGAAGCTGCATGGGTTAGCTCTGTCTCATGCTGCTGATGCACATGGATGGGTCAGAAATGCTTCCTTCTTCTATGTGTAATCAATAGACGTGAAAAGGAATCTCTGCATGTAATAATTAGGTGTGGAAAAGTCTGTCAGTTTTCTTTTCCCCACATTTGGATGTTCTAAACCTCAAGTCCCTTCTATGTAGAATATAAAGATATTTGCAAATTTTTAAATCTCCTTTCCTCAAAACAAACAAGCAAGCAAACAATGATAGCAGTGAACAAGATTTCCCTCCACTGCCAACTATCGAATTCCGTGAAACACTGGCAGGTATGTACCTTGGTAAAGGCACCAGATCCTGTCTGAACTTGGAAGCTAAGCAGGGTCAGTTCTGGTTAATAGTTGGCTGGGAGGCTGCCAATGTGTGTAGGCCACATTTCAGAGGAAAGAATTGGTAAAACCACCTCTGAGTATTCCTTGCCTAAGAAAACTACATGAAAGTCACAGGGTTGCCATAAGTTGACACGTGACTTGAAGGCACATACACACAATCACAAAGAAATCTTTTATTAACAGCCTTGTTTTCATTTTGAAATGAAGAATTTCTACAAAGAAAGTATGGGTTTATGCTGCCTGATTTAGGATATTAGGGGTTTCTGCACCCATAGTCTTACAAATGTAGGTGTGGAAAAGACTGGTGACTAAGCTGTAATACTCAGTGTGCTCCCTCTCTCTTGCTCCCTCTTTCTGGAAAGGTGGCCGGCCTAAAGCTGAAGAAATTACAGTCAGGAAGCACAGCTCATGAATTCAATCAAAAATCCTCTCATTTGTCACAGCCTCTTCCTGTCCGTTTTTTAAACATCTGCTTCTCCTGTTTGCGACAAAAAAGCCTTTGTTGAAATAATAAGCATTCATCAATACTTCCCCTGAACATAGTGAGCAGTTTCTCAATGAAATGAACTTCTCATGTCCCCCTTGCCCGCTCACCCGCCCCTGCAACCCTCATCTTTCAAAGTTTATTTTATATGTCTCTAATAGCTTCCTTGTAGCCCTCTCTTTCTTTCCGCTTCCAAATTCTGGAAAATCTCAAACTGACAAAGGAAGACGTTTTTAAAATGCTAACACATTTGGAGGCTCACGTTGCCTCCGATTTTTCAGCCACTCAGGAGCCCAAGTGTTCAGAAGAGTTCACTCTCATTCTTGAGAAGTGTATTTTTGTTGTTGTTGTTGTTGTTGTTGTTAACATTCCCTTAAATCGTAAGGCCTTCCTGTTTGGAGAAGGCCCACATTGGCTAGGCATCCATCCAAGATCTGGAAAGGGTGGCAGCAAACAAGAGCTATTTCTCAGCATTTTTCTTTGCTGTGCATGTGAATCTGGGCTGAACAAACAAGTTGTGAGGAGCGTCCTCGAGTTTTGCTTTTTTTCCTCATGTTTGGTGCGCACTGCTGTTTTGAGGCGCTTAGCTAAGGAGGGAAGCCCTGATGTTCTGAATATATAAAGAGCCCAAGGCATCCCCTTTACATTCCGTTTGCAGTTTGCTGTTGTTGTTTAAAATGCAAGTAAGCTGGAGGCAGACCAAAGAGTTGAAGATGGATTGAAAACAGAATTGCTGCTCCTACCGTCTACCCTCAACCCATCTGATTATGGTAAACAGGTGCCAGGCTGGGACCCAAGAGTTGTGCCAGTGAGGCCTAGCAAAGGAAGAAAGTGAAGAATCAGAGCTGTACAACACACTGAAACACACAAGAACCAGGAAGCAATGTTGTCAGTCAAAACACCGGCTAAAACAGGAAGATGTTTATATCCTTTCTTCTCATTGGGCCCTACCACACTACACCGTTATAGCGCTATTATTCCATTTTAACTGCAATAGAACCATTCTGTGGAATTCTGGGGTTTGTCGTTTGTAGTTTCTATGATTCTGTAGGAACTGACTAAGCAATGACAATATTTGAGCCCAGAATTACAAAGGGACCTGGAGCAGAATGGAGACCATTCTGGAAAGAAATATTTTACATGTGAAGTGTCTGGAAAAAATACTAGTAGAAATTTGCATGTTGGAAGCCACCAGAGAGTCTACACAGCTGACAAAGCATACAGATGCCAAGAGTGCAGAAATATTTTGCTTACAATTCACATCTTGTGAGCTACACAAGATGTCCAAATGAGGAAGAAACCATGCAAATGCCAGGAGTGTGGGAAACATTTTGGTTGCTGTTCAGGATTTGTGTCTCATCAGAGAATTCACACAGGAGAGAAAACATACAAATGCCAGCAGTATGGGAAAGGTTTTGCTCACAATTCAGACCTTTTGAAACATCAGAGAGTCCACACAGAAGAGAAACCATATGTGTGGTGTGGTTTTTAAGGTTTGTTCATGTTTTAACTAATGTTTGAACTCTATAAATGGCTCAATCTGTTTTTTTTAATAACTTCTATTCAAACTTGTATTAATGACATTGTATACTTTTAATCTGTATTGTTTTTAAATATGTTTGTGACAGACCCTAGGGGGAGTGGTATCCTGAGTGGTAGAAAATTGCCCAGCAGCAGATTGCTAGGCAACCAGAATGGCCACGTCAGACAGAAACCCAGCCCCTTTAGTGTGAAGGAGGGATTGGAGGCCTGAGTGAAAAGGCATAAATAGTAGCCACTGAACTGGGTTATGGGAGATTTCCAGAAAAGGGGCTGAGAGTCAGTCCTTCAGCCAGAGAGTTCTTCAGTCAACCAAGGTGAGCTGAACGAAAGGGGGTGTTTTCTTAGAGAAAGCCTAGAGATCGGGGCAGACATGAAATCAATCCACTTTTGAATCTGGTCAGAGAAAATGACCTAAACTTAGGAACAGAGCTTTTGGCAAAAAGGGTAAGCAGAGGCCTGTGTGAGAGAGGGACGTGTGCCTTTATGCTGTTGCAAAGATATACAAAACTGTTTAAACACATTCTGAAGACCTGTTTGAGCTTGGACATAAATACAAAACCAACACTTTATTCTGTTTGTTGCTTTAATGAAGATTATAGTATACTTTTATAAAATTTGACTCAGCTGAATGATTCTCAGTAGCTATAAACAAACAGAACACAATATCATATATTAAAAGGGGATCTAAATAACAACTGAAAGGCTTTACCCTTTATACACAAAGGTGGTGTTTTGGGGAAGGCCAGAGCTATATAAAGTGGCAAGGTGCTTTAGTAGTTTGGGGGAAGGGAAGCTGCTATACCAGTCAGCGAGGAGAAAAAGCACGCCTTATCACAATGCTGTTAGCTGCACTGAGTCCCATTATTGGAGAAAGGTTAGATATACATCATCACCATCATCATCATCATCATCATCATCAACAACAACAACAATAGAATTCTGTGGATACCACAGATCACCAAAAGGACGAGTAATTGGGTCCCAAAGCAAATTAAGTCTGAACTAGAAACCAAAATGATTAAACTGAGGTTACTGCACTTTGGATGTATCATGATGACACGACTCATTGGAAAAGATTATAATGTTTGGTAAAGTGGAAGGCAGTAGGAAAAGAAGAAGACCACATTACAGGTGGATTGACTCAGTCAAGGAAACCATGGCCCTGAGTTTGCAAGAGCTGGGCAAGGCCACTGATGACCAGAGCTCTTGGAAATCTCTCATTCATATGATTTTGTTGTATTGTTGTTGTGTGCTTTCAAGATTCTTAAAATCCTTCTCTTTGTGTCACTCTGTGGCAGTCAGTGTAATACAATGGTCCAAATGTTGGATTTGGACTTTGGAAGACCAGAGTTCAAATTTCTAGTCAGCCATGGAAACCCACTGAGTGACCTTGAGGAAGTCACACTCTCCCTGCCCGTGAGGAAGGCAATGGCAAACCCCCTCTCAATAAATCTTGCCAAGAAAATCCTATGAGGCGATTGCCATAAGTTGGAACCATCCTGAAGGGATGTAACAAGGACAATATTACTGTGTGCTCCATATCTATCGTCTATCTTTCCTATTGCACTCGTGGTGACCTTTCAGGCTGACTTAAGTGTGAATGGAGCAGAAAGAAAGAAAAAATTCTTTGCTTTTTTTTTTCATTCATTATAGCTCCTTTTCCTTGCACCTTTCCTACTGAAATTTTACAGTTTTCTTGCCTAGGACAACCCCTGTTGTTGTTGTTGTTGTTGTTGTTGTTCTTCTTCTTCTTCTTCTTGCTGTTGTGTGACTTCAAGTTATTTCCAACCTATGGCAACCCTAAGAGGAAACTATTACAGGGTTTTCTGAGGTCACCCAGTGGGTTTCCATGGCCAAGTGGGGAACTGAACCTGGATCTCCAGGGTCACAGTCCAACGCTCAAACCACTACACCAAATCAAAACCATTCATGTGATTGCCATACATCAACATCATATGATGGCAGATAACAACTAATTAAGAAAGCAACCAAAAGATTAGTTGGATGTTTTGAAACCTAGAAAAGCCGAGTTTTTACCAGCTGCGAAAACCCTAAGAGCACGAGGGCCTGACAAATCTCAAAAAGCAAAATGTTTCACAGAGCAGGTGGCACAATCAAAAACTCCCTGTCCTTCTGTAACCACTGACAGCACTTTGTATGCTGTTTCAGATGATGACTAGAGCATGCAGGGAGGAACATACAGAAGAAGATGATCCTTAAGGTGTTTAGGTCCCAAGCCACTTCATCTTGAAAGATTAAAACAATCAAATTAAAATGACTCTGGAAAGAAACCAGAAGCCTGTGTGGATCAAACAAAATAGGTGCAATATGTTCAAATCACTTAGCTCCAGTCAGCATCTGGGCTGCAGCTTTTTGCACTGGTTGCAGTTTCCAACTGCTTTTTTTACAGGAAGCCCCACACGAAGTACATTACAATCATCCTGTCAAAAGCTAACTGGGGAATGAACGATTGTGGCAAGATCAGACTTCAAGAAACAAGCTGTACTTGGCAGACCAATCCCAACTGGAAAAAGGTACTCTTTGCCACTGATACTACTGGTGCATCTAACAGAACTACTGGGACAAGCAGCTTCCCCAAAACTATGGATCTCATCTTTTAAAGGAAGTGAAACTGTATCCAGAACAGGCTGTATCCTGAAATTTACTACAATTTTAAGTTTATAATGCCCATTTAACATTACCCAGCTGGCAGTGGCTATTTCCTCTCTAGGATCAGATGGAAATCAGAGGCAGAGGTAGGCATTAAGTGCTTACGGATGTCTCTGCAGCCCTTAATGAGTTACATTCACTGAAAATGTTCTTCCACTGCCACCACATCCCAATTGCTCCACTGTTCCCAGCCCCTTGGTAACTCTGGGACCTTATGAGCACTGCCAGAGAGAAGATGATGCTTAGTAATAATGGTATAGATCACTGTTAGAACACTCTTCAGGACTAACAGGAATCCATGGGGTTTCCTCATTCTCCAAGGATGTTCTATCCATGGCACGTAGGTGGAGAGCAATTAAATAATTAAATACCAAGTCAGAATCATTCATGACACAGTATTTCAGATTTCTGTATATGGTTGTAAAACTTAACAGTGAAAAAACCTGTCAGGAAGAGAATCAATTCATTTGAAATGTGCTGGATGAGAATTCTACAGATACCATGGATTGTTAAAATGACAAATGACCTCCTCCTGCCCATGTTGCAAACTCCGTGTCAAGTTGGCTTCATTTCCCTGCCATACCATCCTAATGCCATCCTAATGCCATGTAGTATTTGAAGTTTGCTTCAAATTCATCATGCATACTAGATTATTTGCTGTTTGATGCCATGTAATACTTGTAGTGTTTTGCTGTTTGATGCCATGTAAAAGGGGCTGGGAGGGTATGATAGAAACTGATGAGAAACCAGCATTTTGGGAATGAGGATATGCTGTTCTAACAAACCTTGATGAGAAGGAGAACAAAGGCAGGATGCTGAAGGGTGGGAAGCCAGCCTGGGAAAGTAGTTGTTTTAATTAGCTGGCAAATAAGAGCCTTGTATGCACAAATTTGTAATGTTACTGCTTATGAGACACTGTAAATACAATAGGACTTTTAGTCTTGGCAATGGCCAGAGTGTGTAACTGTTACTCTACTGTTCCTAAATAAAACTTTGTAAACTTCTAAGCCTATTTTCCGGGACTAGAGTTATCTTGTATATGACACCGTTATAGGTATGTGAAATAGACTTATACTTGACTAGACAATGTCTCCATCTAATCCAATATTGGCACTGTTAATCCCAACCAGAATCAATCCATTGGATCAACTGTTGAATGGTGAGTCAACAGTTTCGGAAATCCGACTGATCCACTGTCTCCACTCTAGCTGGGACTAACACTAGGATTCAAGTCACAATCTACTCACACTGGCAGTCCTTCTGGGTCTCAGGTGGAGAGTCTTTGCCTTTGTCTGCCCCCAGATCCTTTCAGCCAAAGATTGAACTTCAAGCCTCCTGCATTTATAGCAAGTGCTGAGATGGGCTACAATCTCACTGGGCTACAATCCCTTCTGAAACTTTAGTCTTCTGGATATCTCCCTAGGGCCAAAGGGACTGGCTGTTGTCCAACATCCTCAGAAGATCCCCACTTCTGATTAATAATTAATTTCTGATTAATAAACTATACATGGCCCTCCACATTTGCTAGAGTTAGGGGTACAGGACCCCCACAAAAGTGGAAAAATTGCAAATATCAAAATGGGGAAGGGGGCTGAGACATGGCGGGGAGAATGGACACCCAGGATCCAAACCAGGTCAGGGAAAGGAGATGGAAGCAGGGAAGTTGGCATGGTGGCCCTGTATTTCCTCTCTCTCCCCCATCTCCTTCCATGGGTGTGGCAGTGCCATAATGAAAGCGTTTGTGGTGCTGAGAAATTGGGCTGTGAGCCATCCTTAGCTACCAGACAGTGGTTGATGGAGGAGGAGAAGTACAAGAAACAAGTTTTTAAAGTGATGTGCAGCCTGACCAGAGCCACTGAGAGAGAATGTTCCCCTGGAAAAGAAGTGCCTGAGGTGGCGGGCCAGAGATTGGGGAAACTTGCAAATAATCAAATCCCTGAAAGTCAAACCCACAAACGTGGAAGGCCAATTGTATTTAATTTTTGATTGGACACTATTTTCATTTGTTGGTTTCAGAGCTCAGGTCGGGTTCAATGTAAACTTGCAGCCTCAATCCTGTACACATATTCCTGAAAGTAACTCCCACTGAACTCAGTGGGATTTATTTCTGAGAATATACGAGTATCCTGTGGAATATCTTAGCTTCAGGTCTGGCTCTAATGCAATAGAGAAAATGCATGGGGTGTGTGTGTGGAAATTTCCCATACAAATGTTTTGAGTTCAAGATTGATGTTACCCTCTCCACTACCAGAACAGAATGAGTGAACTAGTCATGTCACAGGTAGAAAAATATCAGAAGAACTTGTTATCATAAGAGGAAAGGCCAAAGCTGTGGAATCAAACAGAAGATTCCCTTCCTGAACTAAAGCCAATGTTAACCCCAAATAGAGAAGACTTACTGAAATGAATGAGAATATCACTACTACTACTACTACTACTATACTACTACTATCATCATCATCATCATCATCATCACCTGCCTCTCCCTAAGGCTCGAAGCAGGGTACAATGTTAACTTACAGTACAGTTAAAAACATACTGCAGATTAAAACACACTAAAACACATAAAACCACTTAAAATACATCAGTTTAAAATTCATAACTAAAAATTGGCTAGGTAGGCCTGCTGGAAGAGATAGGTATTAAGAATTTTTTAAAATTCAGACAGCATATTTTGCTGTCGAATCGCTTCTGGCACGCCATTCCACAATCTTGGGGCAGCTGATGAGAAGGTCCTCTGGGTGACTGTTGCCAGTCTAGTCCTGGCTGGTTTGAGTAGGTGACCCCCAAATGACCTGAGTCAGGGCAGATTATATGGGAGGAGGCGATCCTCCAGCCAACTTGGACCCAAACCGATATAAAGTTCCCTGTGGACCGGCATGGTATAATGGTTTGAGCATTGGACAAGGACTCCAGGAGAATAGAGTTCAAGTCTCCACTCGGCCACAGAAATACTTTGAGTGACCTCGGGCAAGTCACACTCTTCTCAGCCTTAGAGGAAGGCAATGGCAAAACCCTTCTGAACAAATCTTGCAGAGAACACTCGGTGATAGGGTTGGGTTGCCTTGGGGTCACTGTAATTTGGAAATAACTGAAAGGCACATTAACAAGAAGAAGTGACGTTCTACTTATTTCAGCAAGTCTGCTATTTTCTTGGCTAACTTTGGGTCAATCCTTTTATGTTCTTACACAAAAAGAAGAAGAACAATGCTGTCTTCTCCAAATTACAAGCCTCTTCTAAGATATACTTGTACAGCCATGATTTTTTTAAGATAGCACTTCCCTGAACTATCATTTCTGAGAGTAGCTTTGTTTTATTAATATGATGGGCAGGGAGAATAAAAGGAGTCAGCAAAAACGTGTCCCATCTTCCAGCATAGCTCAGAAACGTTACTTTTTGGATTACAACTCTCAGAATCTCAGCCTCAAAAGTAACATTCCCAGGCTTTGTCCTTCAGCCACACCACTCTCATCATCTTGCTTGCCTTGTTGAAATAGCTAAGTTCTGAGTCAAGTCCACGGTACAAGCTGTCGCTTCTCTTTTCATATTTAGTACAATCAAAGGAATAATTATACAGAGTGGAATTTCTGCAAAGACGTAAACGTGCGTGTGATCCTCTGCAACATAAAGAACTGCCTGTGTCTTTTGCAAACCCTTTCGGTCTGCTGACAGGCAGCCTCAAGTTACACTATGAGAAGAACATCGGTCTGCTGGCTTTCTACTATTTATGCCATCCTGGTCAGATAGTTCCCTCCGCACCCCTTCCGTCCATTTATTCTATCTTTACTAGCAAAAACATGGTATCATTTCAGGCATCAGGAAGAGATAAAAGCGAAGCAGCTCAGTTCTGCTTGCTAATTTGTAAGCAAGATAAAGGAAAGGAGACGGTGTCCATCCTTTGAGTCATGAAATGTAAAAACATGGAATGCAAGTTTTTTTGCATCACACAGAACTCTTCTTCAAGCCTTTATGAACTTCCTCCTTTCCTCCTGCAACTGTGACTCAAGACAACTTAAAACAAAATTAGCTCAGAGAAATGTATATATAAGAACAGATATACTTGAGAGAACATGAAAACTTCATCCTTCACCTATTTCCCTAATCCCCTTTGAAAGCAGTTGAGAGAAACCAGGGCTGAAATTCATGATTGCAGTTATGAATCTGTAACCTAGAGTTGTTGTTGTGTGTCTTCAAGTCATTTCTGACTTATGGTGACCCTAAGACAAACCTATCATAGGGTTTTCTGAGGGCAAAGAGTGTGTGATGCACCCAAAGTCAGGCAATGGATTTCAATGGCTGAGCAGGGAATCAAACCTTGTTCTCAGTTCATAGCCCAGTGTTCAAACCAGTACATCACGGATTCATAATTGATTATTTATTCACAATCCCTACTTATTCAATAGTGCAAGGAATATATAGGGATCATAAATGCTCACCAATCTTTACTTACTGGGCAGCAGCTTCTACAACGGGTGTCTGTTCTCCTGGCTGACATTTCCACTGCCGCTGGTGTGACAGAATCAGGATCCTTGTCACAATCCTTCTTCATACCAGAGATTGCTTGCGAAAGGAGCGTACGAATCTCAGTGTGCTGCATCCCAATCAACAGGAGAACAGACTCCCATTGCTTGCAGTGGCTGCTGCTCAGCATTGTCAGGACTGAGGAGATTGGGCTGTGAGATGCTGATTGACTACATAACTAAGAAAGTTATATCTTAGCTTGGCTACATACCTAAGATGGTTACATATCTAAGGCCCTTTCCACAAGGCATTGCTAAAACGTAGTAGCTACAGGTTGTATTCATTTCAGGGGATGCAGTTCTGCACAATGTTGTAGCCATCCAGTAGCCATCCCATCTAAAAGCATAGCTAGGACGCATTTTTGAACTACAGAAAAATCCATTTTTTGCTGCCTCATTCGCATACATCCCATCTTCCGCCTCAATGCGGAAATGTTTAAAGTGATTTATTGCACATTAAGAAAATGGCAGGACCAGCAGGAGGCCAATCAGGGGTGGTAAGAGGAGCGGACAAAGACGCTGTAATGCAGAAGAGATATGCCACTTATATTTGTAGTAAGGAGAAGAGGTGCAGAACGCAGCATTGCTACTGCATTTCAAAGGAATCTGCCTTAGCTATGCAACGTTATATTTATGGCATCTCGTGCAGAAAGGGCATAGGTGGTGGATCTAGAATATTGGCCCAGGTTTCTAGAACAGGCAGGTATACCTGTCTTGGCCCCAGAACTATTTGCCTTCTGTGACCTTGGAGTCTTAACCTCCTTGTAAAAATTTTTGTGAGCAACTCACAAAAAATTTCTAAACAGTGAAGATGCTTTCACATCACTTAGACACTTGGAATTTGGTACACATGAGAAGTGATTTGGCAAGAGAACCTGTATATGTTTCCCTGAATCAGCAGACCTTATGTGTAATTTCAATGAGAACATAGAAAGAGTTGTGCTGAATCCAAGCAAAGGGCTACCTGTTTCCTCAGTGGCCAGCCAGATCCAAAGTTACAAGACCACAAGCTGGACAGAGTGCCACAGTACTCTTGTCTTGTCATCTAACAACTGGTATACCTCTGATACTAGAGGGAATTTGTATCCATCATGATTAGTGGCCAATGAAAGGCTACTCCATGAACTTATCTAATCCTCTTTCAAAGACATACCAGTTGATGGCTCTCATTGTATTCTGTGCTAGTGGATTTCACAGTTCATAACAAATTGCTATGTGAATAACCTCCTTTTCTTTCTCTTGAGTCTCCCATCATTCAGTTTTATTGCATGTTCTTGTGCTCTATTAATATGAGCGAGGGAGAAAAGCACCCTATCCACACACAGGAAGTAAATCTACTCATTCTTCATTTTGCATGTAAAGATGAATATTCCTCACTGTATTTTCCCTGCTGTGGGAGAAAATGAAGATCCCTATGCAATTTTAAAAAGGTATTTCCAGCCTCTGAAGTTTTCTGGGGAATTATTCTGTGTAGAAATGCATATGGTTTTTCTATGCAAAACTCCCATTTCTTTTTTCACAGGAAACCATGAATTCTGTCTGTTCAAGAAATGTTTTCTGCAGAAATACAGGGTTTTAGGCTCAGAAAATATGGTTCCTGCACAGAAAAGCAATAAATATTTTTACACACAATAATTCCTCAACGGATTTTGCAAACCTGAGAAGAATGTTCTTGCTGCCATTTTTCAAGTGTTGGGAAACCCATTACTCTGCAGAAAAATGAACAATGACAAATATTCTTTACATATCTACTTTTATCTTACACAAAGTTTCATGCAGTTCTGTCATAAGTTAAGCAGCCCCAAACACTGTAATGTTTTCCCAAATAGCAGTTTCTCCAATCCTTCAATCATTTTTGCTGCCCCCTTCTAGTTTGACAATATCCTTTAGGTGGTGGAGACACAGTGATCAAAATGGCACACTGTTTGCTGAGTGTGATTGCATGATAAATTTTTATAAAGGTATGATGATATCCACTGTTTTTTTTTTATTGTTGATTCCCAGTATTTCTGGGCTTCCAAGAAAACTAACATTTCAGAAACATGATTCACATAAACAACCTCATTTGGTCATCTATTATTGACAGGCTTCAAGAAATGATCTTAGAACAAAGCAGGGATGTGGATTTTCAGTCATTTCATTTTTACATGCAAAAGCAAAGCTTTCCGAAGTTTTTCTCCTGTGAGATTAATAGGGAGTTTTTTTTGGGGGGGGGGCATTCCTGATGATTTGGTATATTCTTGATGATTCTTTATATTTTGTGACTTATTATGAAAACAAGATAAGAAGCAACAGGAGGAACACCTGTGGGATCTTGTCATAACTGCTTCTCACACCATGCCTTTCTGCCACAAGACAGCGGGATGTGTCATCACTGAACACCCTGCTCTCCAGCACTTTGAATATACTTCAGTTCTGAGGGGGCACTTTTGTTCATTGCAATGGTGCAATGAGTATATAGTCCTTCCTTCACATTCACAGAGTTGACCTTCATGAATTTGATTATTTGTGAAGCAGGTGCTTGTCTCCCCACCATTCTCCTCCTCCCATTCCCTTGCATTCCTCACCCCAGGCTTGCAAGGCTTGTTTAAAATTGATGTTTTTCCTTTTTGAGTGAGCAAAGCCCCCCCACACTGCTGGGCGAATGTCGTCTCTGCCACATGACTGCACACTCTGCTGTGTAATGGCTGCTGATTGGTCAGGCGCTGTCTTTGCTCCTACTCTTCCCCTTCAGGAGCATTCTCCTTTCTCAAGATGGTGACCAGAAGTATCTAGAATACCATAAGTCAGTGCTCTGCTCTTCTCCCTCTAAGGGGAAGTACTGGCAAACTCTTTATCTTGTCTTTTTTCTTTCTCCTGGGAGCACCTGGGCCAGAGGCAAGGGAGTGGGAGAGGGGAGCTCCGGAGGGGGATCGTGGGTGGGAGTTATTCAGAGTTTTTCCACTACTGCAAAGATTCTGCACCCCAAATCCTAGCAAACATAGAGGGGCCACTGTAATAGTGAATTCCAATATTTACAACTTTGTAAATCCACAGCAGGATGCCAATCCTTCAGGGTTTGGAGAAAAAAGGAATAGATATCTCTCCAGTCCTTGACCAACACTCTTCTGAACCTTGCTATCATAGAATCTCAAGTTTCAAATATTGGTCAAGATCCTACATCAAAGAGACAGAGCATAACTTTGTGCTCACAGAGTCACATGGTGGTTGTGCAGTGCCACTTCATTATTGAATTGTGACACTGAGCAAACAAATAAATGTGCAAAGAAGTGGGCATGTATATCGGCAGTACAATTTGTTTCAGTGACCTAGACTGAATATGGTAGTTCTATATTGGATAAAAATGTCCAACTGCTTCCAGTGGGGAACTTATTCCAGCTCACAGTTTTTCAAAGATTCCAGCCCCCAATCTTCCTTAGAGCAAGGTTTCCTGTGTTTGTGGCAGCTATGAGAAAGGCAGATGTTCAACACCTGAATATAAGAACACTGGGAACTACTCTATACCAAATGGCTCCTCTAACTCAGTACTGTTTACACTGCACTCCAAGTGGCTCCTTAGAGTTTGAAATTGGGCTCCTTCCCAGCCCTACTTGAACCTAGGACTTTCTACATAGGCAACTTATTTTCCCTCTGTTTTATAGGGATACTAGCCTATTTACCCAGTGTTGCCCGGGACTTTATTTTCTCATAGGTAACACTTGTTAGAAATACCTTAGGAATTACCTTACCTTAGGAATTAGATGTGGATGAAATACACAGACTTGAGATCCTGGTCTCTAATTCCCCAATCTATCTTGTCCAGTATGTGTAACTTTTCCCCATATTCCCCAATCCAATCTGTATTCAGAGTTATTAACATACAGAAGCTGGGTTCCTGATGGAATACAACTGGCCTCCTTCTTGCTGCTCGGCCTTGTCTCCATAGCAACCGACCTGAGCACTCTGGCTGAGAATTCTAAAGGCCCCTCCCTGAACTGGCAACCCCAGGATTCCACACAATCTTCACAGACAGCCAATCATATGAGGTTTTCGCGCCTCACACAGCCAATCGTATGAGGTCTTCATCTGCCTGATGCAGACAAACAGACAAGCTCACTCACAAACTTTGACTTTTATATAGTAGATGCTGCGTTAAATTATTCGTTCCTGGAAGAGAGAATGAAAAATGTAACCAATTTTCTTCCTGCTATCAGATGCCTTAAAAACTACAGTTTTCAGAGGTATCATATGGGGAACAAGTTTCTGGCAGTCTCTCTGTGTGTGGAGAGGTCTCCTGGCCCACTTTGTGTGAAATCTGGAGGGTGGGGGAAAGGCAGCTGATATAAGGAAAGTTACAGCCTTCTAGGATCCTCAGTTGCCTTTCCCCTTTGCCTGCCCCACAGGACATTGGCAATCAAGAATATAGAAAGGTATAGCTTTCTAGAATCCTCTGCTGCCTTTCCATTTCGATACCCTGCCTGACACTGCAAAGCAGTAAGGCAGCCAAAGATCTGGAAAGCTGCCGCCTTCCAAGATTCTTTCCTGGCTCTCTCTTGCCTGCTTGATATTGGAAAGTGAGACTATTTGACAACTGGGGGTGGGAATCAAGAAAGAGGCTTAAGGAGAATTCTCCTGATTGGGGTTTTCTGAGCAGCCCACTTTTCATTTTTTCCCCTCAAACACCCAAGCACTTTTCCTTGTTTTCCTCAAGCCTCCTTTCCTACCAAGGCACAGGGCTGCATGTGGCCCCGTAGGGTCATTTTTATGGCCCCCAGGAATTTAAAAAAATTGCATTTGTTTTGCTCCGTAATACCCCGAAATGACTTGTAGAGGGTGTGGAGGGCACTTCCATCATATTTGAACCCCTCCCTCTTGGACCCCCAGGCTCAAAACAAATTTTTGCTTGTTGTTTTTTGTGGGGGGGTTTGCTTGGAATGACCCAAAATGCCATCTAGGGGCCCAGGATGGTCCAAAAGCATGTTGAGAATGCCTCCATGTCCCCCAAAGGGTGTCTGGGGTAATTTGTTTTTCCATTGGGCAAATGCAGTGTGTATGGGGGTGAAGCCCTCAAAAGCCTCTCTGGAGGCTAATACGGTCTCCCAGCTTTCCATAGTTGCCCACCCCTGTCCTAAGCTGTAATTCTTGCACTAAGGTTTCTTGAATGTCGCCTATGTTCTGCCCATATTACACACCATGCAGGTTTTTCTTTCTGGTCATATTTCCTTCCCAGGAGGGACCCATGATATATTCTAGTAGGGCCTTCATTAAGCCAGCCACTGTATCTCCCAGGTGACGATTCACAGCATCCGAACGGAGGTCTCAGAACTGTTATCACCTATTGCTAATTTCTCATATTCTTCGCTGCATGCCAGTTTTGATGATGGAGGTTGCTTCTATTAATAAAGCACAGGTGGAGGTGGATATTAAATTGCAATCTGAAGCTCAGAAGCTTTAGAGCTTTAATAAAAAATGCATGATATCAACAAAATTAGCTCCTGGTATTTAACGATCGTAGCAGAACAAACCAGAGGCCAGTCAAGAAGACACTGGAACAGCCAAATGGGACAAAACTGGGCTTTGGTGGAAACCTAGCCAGCAGAGATTCAACAGTAACATAAGCCCTGTGCAGGCATTTAAAGATTAACTAAAGCAAATATGTTAAGAAAGAGAGAATGCCATTCCTGCCCTCTTTGTCATTGTTTCTGCTGTCTTGAACATGTAGAGAGTGATTTTTCAGAAGAAATGAGAGCCTCATCCATGCTATTTTGATTACCGGAAACATCGCAATGTTCAGTGTTAGCAAGTCTGAATAGGGCTATGCATTAACTAGTAACATACATTAAGAAATAGATTGATTTTAGTTGGAAAGCAACTCAGAGACTACTTTGAGTGTCAGGGTCTAGTCATGGGAAATTTCAACACATTGTGGGGGCCAGGGAGAGACCGTCTCAATCTTGTCAATTTCAGAGGCATGCCTGGTAGGAATAAAGGAGAAGGTCTTCTTGATGGCTATTCAGGCTCTGGAACTCCCTTCCTAGGAAAGAAACTGGCTCTCCTCTTGCTGCCCTTCTGTCAGCAAATAATGACTTTCCTATCCTGACAGGTTTTTGGGAAAAGATTGATTCTGAGTCAAAGGCTTGTAATAGTGTACTGAACTATTTCTGGAGAAGTAGCGTGGTGTAGTGCTTTCAGAATTGGGTTATGACTCTGGAGGTCAGGACTTCAATTCCATGCCCCTCCCCTCAGCCATGGAAACCGATTGCCTGACCTTGAGCAAGTCACATTCTCTCAGCCTCAACAGCAAACTCACTCTGAACAAATCTTGACACGAAAAGTCTATGACAGATTTGCCTTAGAGTTGCCATACATCAGAAATGACTTGAAGTCACACAACAACAAACTATTTTAATTAACATTTTCCATCTTTTTAATGGATATGCTTAAAATGGATTTTAATTCTATAGGTGGTTTAATTGCCTTTAAATAAAAACGTTTGGTATTTTTGTACCTATATATGTTTTCAATATGTATTTAATTTTAGTAAACTGCCTTGAGTTTCATCTTTGGGGAAAAGGAGGGAACCAGATAAATAAAATAATAAACATAAAAATAATAACCATGACAATAGATATTTCCCCAATCTTGGGCCATCCAGTGGGGTTGGAGTACAAGTCTCTGTCAGCCTCGGCCAACGGGAAGCAGACATAACACACCCACAAAAAGAACTGAGAAAAGGAAACTGTGTCTTAAACATCTGTTCATAATTCTAAAACAAAATATTAGATTATCTGTTTTTTAAAATTCCATATTGTGATCTGAATTGCATAACATTATACTTGCTTAGCTACATAGCACAAGGGCTATGGAACCCTTCTATCTAATTTTGAAGATATGTATCAGGATTCTGGCAAGAATGTCCTGGTGAGCATCCATAAAGGCCAGTGAGCATCAGAGCCTGTTGAACATCAGTTCTATTGAGCAACTGTCTATTCGCTGGCTCCTCTATGTCATAAAGTCATAGCAGCCCTTTGCTGATATGATTGTTGTGAAACTGCTCAATTCTATTTCCCATAGATCAGTATATTGTATTCTAACCATTATAACTATGTAGTCTGGATACACCATAGGTTTCCACTCTTTCCCACTTTGACGAGGTGGTTCAATTTCGGTTATAATACAGTGAGCCTTCCACTTTTCAGGGGGTTGGGGAAGCAAGACCCCAAAAGTGGAAAAAACACAAAGAAAAATAAAAATGCCCAATACTTTTTTTAAACCTGAGAATACTTCTTTAGGAATCTCTAGTACTTCCACCACAATTCTATCGTCAACCTCTGGCGGAAGTGGGCACAGGTCATGCCGGAGGACCTAGCAATGCCTAGAGAAGTGTTTTCTCTAGGAATCTCTAGATCCTATATCACAGCTCTGTGGTCCTTGTGGTTTGTTCCAGCACTGGCAGAAGCAGACCGTAGAACTGCACTGGAGGACCAAGAGGTTCCTAGAGAGAACATATACTTTCCATGGTAGAGACAAACAGAGAAAGATTTTTTTTTAATAAATAAATAAAATAAAATAAAATAACCTGCAAATAATCAAATCTGAGAGTACCGAAACCACAAAAGTGGAGGGCCCTCTGTAATTATTACAATAAAGATATGCATTACTATAAATGCATGTAATGTGCATATGCAAATCGTATGGAAATTAGCACCCTCTTCTGTCTTCTGTTTTGCTGGTGCACAAGAGACCAACCTGCTAATTTCTGATTTCTCGGTCTTGTTTTGCAGCTGTCCAGGACTCAGCACTGACAAATGGCTGAATTTTGACCAGCATTGAAAGTCCATCACTTTCACAGCCTTAACACTACTGTTTGAAAAACAGAACTTCCCTTTTTCCTCTGTGGGTCTTGTTCTATGAATCGGCTGTTTTCGTTTCGATTCGCAAATATGAAATTCAGCACTTTTTCTTTTTAAACAGCATGAATGAAAACAAAGCGGACTAATTCACAAAAGGAGAATCTTGCAGGAAAAGGCAAGTGTTAACAGTTCGAGGCAGCTTCAAAACCAGTTTTTAAAAAAACTCTCTGTATTTTTCACGTTTCACAAGGTGCGTCACAGTTTTGGTTCCCCTACATAAACCAATACTACACTTTTAAACATGATAGTTGTGGGTAGTATTTTTTTTTTAAAAAAGCAAAGTACATGCACAACCACGGCACAAAACTTCCCTTTACTGCCTAGATGTGAGAGAAACACACACAATTCTATAAAAAGCCACAGGAAGGAAGTGGACGAACCTCAGAGGCGAGTGGGAGTGTGAAAGGAATTTTGCAGTGTTTTTAAAAACACATTTCCCCTTTTGCATCGTACTCTGAATGTCTACTGCAAAAAAAACAACAACCTTGAATACAATCGACAATAACAGAAACAACAATTCTTCATATGGGGAAATGGATTCCATTTTGGCTTCTGAAATAATGAAGTGTTTTCCTGCAAGCCAATGCCTGCTCCTGAGCCCACAAAGAAATCTACACGGGAGCTCTATTGAACTATGAAAAAGCTCACAGCCACTGCTGATGAGGGCTGTCATGATACAGGAGGAACAGCAGGGATTGACATGATGGACTATATCACTATGAACAGTCTATGCTGCAGCATCATTAAACAAGAGCTAATGCGCCATCAAAAAAGAGAGGACAAAATAGGATCTGACTTGCAATTATGATAAAGAGTCTTGCGGCACCTTGAAGACTAACCCATTTTATTTGGCTTAAGCATTCACGGTCTCCAGTTTACTCATCAAATGCATTTGAGCCTTTCCACACTACTCTGTTATAGTGCTACTAGCATATTTACCTGGCGTTGCCTAGGATTTTATTTTCTCATAGGTAACACTAGTTAGAAAAACCTTGAGAATTACCTTACCTTATCTTACGAATTAGATGTGATTGAAATACACAGGTTTGATATCCCACGTGTCTGTAATTCCTCAAGCTGCCTTGTCTAGCATCTGTAACTTTTCCCCATAGTCCCCAATCCAATCTGTATTCAGAGTTGTTAACATACAGAGGTTGGGTTCCTGAGGGAATACACTGCCCTCCTCCTTGCTGTTAGGCCTCATCTCCATAGCAAGCAGTCTATTCCAGTATCTGTAACTTATCCTCATATTTCCCAATCCAATCTGTATTCAAGTTGTTAACATAACATAGGTTTGGGAATAAACTGCCCTTCTTCTTGCTGTTGGGTTTCATCTCCATAGCAACTGGCCTGAGGCCCAAGAGGTTTCTGACTTAGTATTCTTAAGGGCCCTCCCTGCCAACCCCAGGATTCCATAGAATCTTCACAGCCAGCCAATCATATGAGGCCTTTTTGCCTCACATAGCCAATTGTATAAGGTCTTGGCCTGCCTGACACAGACAAACAGATATAAACTTTGACTTTTATAATAACTTTTATAGATTATTCCCCTTTCAGCATCCTGTGGAATTTTGGGGTTTGTAATTCACTGCGGCCAAAGAGCTCTCTGGTTGAGAATTCTAAATGCTCCTCCCTAAACTGCAAACCCCAGGTTTACACAGGATGTTGAAAGTGGAATAATAGCACTATAACAGTGTAGCGCGGAAAGGCCCTTAGTCTCTAATATACCACGAAGACTCTTCGTTGTTCGACTGAAACAACCATCTCCCCTTGCAATTTATGTACAGTTGGCCTTCCATATTAACAGATTTAACTTTCACAGATTTTATTATGTGCTGGTTTCCCCAACCGCTGCCCCCCCCCCAATCTCAAGTGTTTCTTTTCTGGGGGAACCTTCCTTCTCAGTGGCTCCGATCAGGCCGCACAGCCCTTAAAAAACCCACCTCTGGTCCTCCTCCACCAGCCACCGCGTGGACAGCTAAGGAGGACTGCAGCCCAATTTCTCATTACCACAAGACCTCTCCCGATGCCCCCCCTACACACACACACTCAAGGAAAGAGAAGAGCGAGATAGGTGACAGAGAGGAAGTATAAGGCCCTTCTGTGACTTGGTTTGGGCACTGGGTGCCCACCCTCCTCACCATGCCTTAGCTCTCTTCCCACCGACACACACACATTTTGTTATTTGCAGTTTTATCACTGTTGCAGGGGTCCTGCACCCCTAACCATAGCAAACGTGGAGGGCTAACTATACCGCATTTCTCCAGCCTTCCCAGTACTGCTGCTGCTGAAATACTTCTAGCTAGACAGAGGATGAGAAAGAAAAGAGAGGCTGGGCAGGTATAAAACAACTCTGGAAAATGAAGGGGCTTCTTTGTCTGAGGCTTTGTTTACTGAAGTACACCTGTATTGTGAATTATTATTACTATTACTATTATTATTATTACTATTATTATTATTATTACTACTACTACTAATATTGATCTATTCTAGCTGGGTACAATGATGAGGTGTTTCAGTCCCTCTCCTCTCCACAAAAACTCCCTGCTAGAACAAAATCAGCACACACACCCCTACACAATTATTCATTTTATTGTATTTCCAGTGGATTTAGAAATACAAATAGAAACTGAAGACACACAAAAATGACAAAACAGTCCACTAAAAAATAAGGTTTTAAAAGAGGCAGGGTGCTACAATTCAATAAGGCAGCCCCTGCTTTCACTCTTGGAAAAAGAACACTGTGAAGAGCAGCAAATCAGTTTTTTATGCCTTTCCATCTCTAGCCCCAAACAAAACTAAACAAAACCAAAGAGAGCAAGAAAAACAGGACTATGGAGAGATGCTTTGGAACATCTACACAAGTAGAGATCACGTCCGTGCAATGAACCCGGCCTGGACTGAGATGTTCTCCCAGGCTCCTGGGCCTTGCTTCAGCAAAATAATTAACTACCTGTTGAGTCTCAATTATTCCTGGAAGCATAGAATAGCCTCCTAAAGGTGCTCATTTGCTGTTAAGTGCTGCTGTTGAGTCAGTTTCAGCTCAAAGGAGAAGCTGGGGGAAATATATGTTATGGGAGGATGCTCAGTTTCATGATCCAAATTAACTCTTAGGAATGTGTGTTAATCTGTTACGTTTCTATGCTTACAGCAATAGCATTTGGATGCAAACATTATTAAGAACACCCATTCTTTTCATAATTAAATACTGTTGAGGTAGGGAATCAGGGATCAGAATGTATGTTTTAACAAAGGTCCAAAAGAAGATGTACTTATAAATAAGTGGATCATGCAAGTGTGTTCTCGTATCGGCCATAAATTTGGAGTGCAAGTACATCTTGGGACAGACCTCTCACAGCTATCCCCCAAAATTTAGGCAGTTGTGTTGATCCATATGAGCAGGAAACTTCTAGTAGTGTTCACCAGAAGTGAGTACTAGTCTTCACCAGGAGGGAGGTCTTTTGTAAAGCTAATGTGTCTTAATTGCCTGTGCAATACCAAGCCACATAAAAGTATCTTATATGAGAACAGGGATGACTCACAACAGAATGCTGTTATTGGGAAAATCCATTTCACTGCCACCTACAGCTAAATTTGGAAGAGAGTGAGAAGTTGTAGGGAGAGGTAGCAAATGATGCTATTATCCTTCTTAATCAAAAAATCCTGGTTCTTTGACAACTTGAGCCTTGGTTCTACTACTTCACTATCGGTCAATAGCTTTCTTCCTAATATACATAAAGCTGAAGAGTTGGAAGAGCTCTGAAAAAAAATGTCTGCTTGTGCTATCTTGTAGTACTTTCATCTCTGGCTAAGCAGTTCGTGAAGGTCTTCTGTTGTTCCAAAAAAACAGCAAACCTGTTCGATTAGATGAGATACTTGCACCTCCGGCACCTACCAATTTTCACCTATGACCATTTCCACATTACACTTTTTACAGTGCTATTATTCCCTTCTCAACATCCTGTGGAATGCTGGGGTTTGCCATTTACGAAGTGTTATTTGGAATTCTCAGCCAGAGAGCTCTTTGGCCTCAGTAAACTACAAAGCCCAGAATTCCACAGGATGTTGAAAGTAGAATAATAGCACTATAATAGTGTAGGGCGGAAATGGCCTATAAGTATTAGCTGGTGGTTCCCATGTCAGGGAGAGAATGGATCTATTCCAGGCTTTAGTCCAGACTTATTATACTTTAGACACATGACGAAATGATTGGAGAAGACGCTAATGTTCAGCAAGGGGATGGCAATAGGAAAAATGGAAGGCAACCTTACTGCTGGAAAGACTCAATAGAGGGAGCCACGGCTCTGAGTCTGCAAGACCTTAACAGTGCTGTTGATGAGAGGGCGCCTCGCATTCATAGCATTGCCATA
The DNA here is from genome assembly GCA_030412105.1 of Cyclura pinguis. Classification (NCBI taxonomy): domain Eukaryota; kingdom Metazoa; phylum Chordata; class Lepidosauria; order Squamata; family Iguanidae; genus Cyclura; species Cyclura pinguis. The sequence continues at coordinate 271,287,080 of CM059601.1, read as the reverse complement.
CGTCAAAGACAACTTGATGTCAGTTAACAACAATAACAACAGAAATGAACAACGCAGGGCTTGCCCAAGAAAAGCTGTGTCCTGAGGAATAGCAACAAATGCCCTCCAGCCCACCTCCAGGTCAGGGAGCAAAGCAGCTGGCTCCATTCTGGGGCCAAGTCAAAACCCGACTTTCTATTAAAACCTCTGGGGTGGTAATTGATTTTTTCCAGTTTGCATATATGCTATAGTTGATATCATCACAGATAGTTTTAACTGGTTTTAAATTGTTTTTAAGTGAGCAATGATTTCATATATTTTAAGACTTTTAAAATGATTTTTTTTGTCCCAAATTTATTTTATTGTATATTGTCTGAAGATCCGTGGCTATAGTGGCAGAACATCAATAAACGAGAAATGAATAAAATTTGGCACATGAGACATAAAACTCCACAATCAATTCTCCCCCTCTTTGGTGGTGAAATTAGACAAGCAACAGATGAAATAATTAAACGTTTGCTGCCCTTTCATGACGTCCAAAACATGCTACCTGTAGTGGCTGCCTCACTCTGAGAATATCGACTTTCCTTTATTGATATGTTTGTTTTGAAATGTGAACATCTGCTTTTCCAACAGGTCTTTAGAATAAGGGGAGGGGAGAGGAAAGAAAATGGCAATAATAACATTCAGACTATAAGAATAAAAATGGTGAGATGGATAATCAGCCAGTCAAAAACATCCCTTGAGACGTCCCTTCAATTTCCTAAGAGAAGGGTAGCTTTTTCAAAAATCTTCCACTGACTCTTCAATTCCTATTACTGTACTATTCCTATTCCTGTACAATTTCTCTCTCTCTCTCTCTTTCTCTCTCTCTCTCATATATTGGAAGGCAAAATTTCCTTCTCTTGCCCACTGTGAACCGACCTCAGCCAAAACCAGTCGGTGGGAACTGAGCCTATCACACTTTACTTTGACTGCAAACTCTCTGCAGTCATTCAGAACAAAAATAGGGCCTCCTTTTAGAAGGAAGAGTAAAAATTTCACCAGAAATGCCCCATCTGGAAACATTTATAGGCCTAAGTCATTATGGCCTCTCCCCCCACCCCCTACTTTTGCTATCTTTCTATGAAGTCACTTTCAACAGCAGGCGAATCAGTCAGAGAACTGGTGGGAGAGGGAGACGCTGAATTGAATACTGGAGATCAGAACTGAAAAATTAACATATTCTTGCAAGCTCTCGATGTCTCTCTTCAATCATTTAACAAGAATTGTATTTGCATAATATGCTGAATCTGTCACTATCATGTCACCCTTGGTCTCTCTGTATTGGATGACCTGCCATGACATCATGGAATGTTTGTGAAAGTTCTGATTACTGACATGCAAAAGCCAGTTTCCATAAACCTTGACAAATGGTACAGTTACTTAAAGAGCAAGGCAAGAAGAGCTTGGATGGGAAATGAAATTCACAGAACCTGAGATCAGGAGAGGCAGGTACAATGGGAATCTGTGCAACGAGAAAGCCCAATGGGGCATCTAATTCAAATCCACAGATAACTAAAAATTCCGCTTGGTTCTCATATCTTAATTTGATTGCACTTACAACCAAGGCTTGCCTTCATCCTTCCAAGTTCATCTTTGCAACCTTAAGGACTAGAAAGTTGTGCATGTGCACTTTAATTAAAACTAAAATTCTCAAGACAGTGAAGCAAATACCCTGTACCACTAATTATGTTTTCCCACTGCAACTGCACATTATCAGTCAGCTTGTTTAACTATATGCACACTGCTTTAAACTACGTACAAACCATTAACACTTATGGATCGATATTTCATTGTGAGTTTAGAAGGACTGATATTCTGAGAGGCAGGAACGGACGTGACGGTTTAACAAAAAGAAACAAATAAAAAGAAACAAATATTAAATACTTAACTCCTTATTTTGATTTGAGAGGAAGACAGAGACAATGCATCCACCCAAAGCGACACATTTCTCCACAATCTCTTCATATAAGGAGAACGTGGGAAGTTGTTGTGTGCCTTCAAGTCACTTCCAACTTCCAAATATCAATTCATAGGGGGTAATGACTTGTATATAGTTTAAAATGGTGTACATATAGGCCTTTTCCACATGATGACACTCTCCTGCGTTGTCCTATTGCAATCCCACCAGCACCTCTGCCAGGATGGGAGCCCGTCCTCGGTGCTCCCCCCTGCACCCAACTGGCTGCTTCTAGGAGAGACTGCAAGGGACACGCTCCTTCCTTCCACAGTGCAGCCAGCCTTCTTCTCATGCTGTAGTGGGGAAGGAAGCGCATGATCGTGCTTCCAGCCCTTCTGCGTGGCCGCTGGCAACAGAAGGTTCTCATGATCGGGGGTCACTGATGGAGTTTTTCCATTTATGATACACCCGAGATCACACCAGCTGGTGATGCAAGAGGGGAGGGACCGTGACGTCATGCGGAAGCGTCATCATGGTTCCACTCCTCTTGCATCCCCATGTCAGGAGGATGCCGGCCTGTGGAAAGGGCCATAGTTAATCAGACAATCTCCAAAGCTACACTCTCTTTCAGACCGCTTAGTCATAGCACTATGGTTCCACTTTTAATTGCCATGGGTCTTAGTGTACGGAATCCTGCAATTTGTTGTTTGGGGAGACACCAGCGATCTCTGGCAGAGAATTCTAAATGCTTCACCAAACTACAAATCCCAAGATTTCAAAAGGTGCACCTATGGCATTTACAGTGGTATCAAAATACTATAATAGTGTAGTATTAAAGAGACTGCAGACAGAGTAGGCAACAAGGTAGATGTGTTCCCGGGCACTACGTCTTTGGCCCTTTCCACATCTTACCTTTTTCTGGCGCTGGGGTGCGGGGATTGCGCGAGCAGCCTCCAGCGAGAGGCTCTCGCGTTCCTGCTGCTTCAGCTCCGCACGAACTGCCTGCTCGCGCGAGAGCCCTGCGTCTTCCTTCCGCAGTGCAGCCTGGGAGTTTCCCATGCTGTGCTGGGGTAGGAAGCGCGACCGTCGCGGCTCCGGAGACTCCGCACACCAGGTAAGTGTGTGCGAGGCCTGGGAGCAATGCGCGATTGCGCACCATTTTCGGCTTCTAGCTGAAAATGAAAAGGTGTGCGAGCGGTGCCTGCCGGCCCCTGGAGCGTCGCGCGATTGTGAGTGCACCGTGCAGGTCACTCCTCACAATCGCGTGATGCTCCAGGTGCCCTTTCGCATGGCAAACGCTGTGTGGAAAGGGCCTTTATCAGAAAATCAGGTAGTACGGGCAGAAATAACATGGAAGAATGGCGATAGGTTCCTGCATTGTAAAAATGAGTGCTTTAACATGTTTCAGGAAATTAACAACATGCATGTGTGAAATGAAACAACTATGCCAGGGAAGCCTTGACAAAGTAAACAAAGACATTTTGAACTCTATAGAATCTCCTTGAAGACTCTTCCCAAAGGCAATTCGTTTCTTTCAGCAGCCTCTACTTTTCTTATGATTTCCATTTTGGTAACCAAACTTATAGATCTATGCTATGCTATGCTATTTACTTATTTATTTATCTTTGTTTAACATGGTGGCAGTAACTGGTGAGGCAAGCTGATCTATTTTCCCCTTGTCCTTCTATTCTGTTATTCACACTCTGGCCATTTCTGCACTAGACTGTTATAGTGCTATTATTCCACTTTCAACATCCTATGGAATCCTGGGGTTTGAGGCCCCTCCCTAAACTTCAAACCCCAGAATTCCACAGGATATTGAAAGTGGAATAATAGCACTATAACAATCTATTGAGGAAATGGCTTCTGTATGGGATTCTGGAAGCAGCTGCTATTTACTATGCCTGTTGTAGGCAGGCACATGCAGTGGGAACTGGCTAAAACAGAATCCCGTCCGTTCCCAGCTCAAGTTTTTATTGTATTTTTTACTGCAGATGCACTGTGGCAACACAACAGCAAAAGTCTGTGGCCATTTCTGCACTACACTGTTATAGTGCTATTATTCTGCTTTCAAAATCCTGTGGAATTCTGAGGTTTGTAGTTTACTGAGACAAAAGAGCTCTCTGGTTGAGAATTCTAAATGCTCCTCCCTAAACTGCAGACCCCAGGATGCCATAGGATGATGTTGAAAGTGGAATAATAGCACTGCACAGTGTAGTGTGGAAATGGCCTGTTTCTCCAGCCCTGCTTAACCATCCTCCTGAAGCTAGTGCTGCTAAAAACAAACAAACAAAAAACTTCCAGCTAGACCAAGGAGGAGGTAAAACGAGAGGAACTGGCTGGATGTAAAAAAAGGTTTGTTTGTTTTTTTAAAGGGAGATTTTTTTGTCAAAGGCTTTGGTAACTGAAATACGCCTACACTAAGACATCTTCTCCCCTGGCCTGACAAGCAAGGATCTGAGAGCGTTGTGTGTTGATTTGCAGGGCTGTAACTCTGTCTCAAGCTCCTTGTGATAGGTCAACCAATAAATTATTGTACAGCAGTGAAATCAGAGCCTTTTATATGCACTTACATGCAGGATGCCAAGAAGTGCTTTGAAACACGGTGCACAGATTTCCTGAGACTATTAATGGAGATCAGATGTGACAAATGGAGATGGTATACCTTCATACGAAAGAAAATGACTCAGGGTCCTACCTTACAAATTTCCTTTTCCTGTATCACCTAAGTATGATTGGATAATATATTACATCCCTTGTGTTTTACAAAAGGTTTTAACATCTCCTTGCAAAGCCAGCTTGCTTTTCCTCCACTATCACACCCAACATTGCAGGCTGATTTTTTTTTCCTTACAGGAAATAAGCACCGCTAGGCCATTTCTTCACTATAGTGCACTATAACACTCTAGTGCAGAAAGAGCTTTAGTCTGCTATAACAAACATGCTGAAAGAAGGCTTTCTTTTTTCCTATGATTTAACGGATTTGTGTTTGCTGTCACATGTTGTTAGAAGATTAGTTAAAAGAGGAATTCCAATCGCATGGTGGGTGCGAGAGGTCGCTCGGAATAATGCTCCGTGTTCCGAGCAGCCACTTGATGGTTTTCCAGCTGCTTTAAAACATCGAAAAGCAGCAACCCCCCCCCCGGTAAAGGGGGTTCGGAAAGGGGTCCAAAGGGGATCTGGTAGTTGGCACCGAGCCCTTTCTGAAAGGAAAGGGTGAACGGTGCCACGAAGATCTCAGGACTACGACGGGACCATTGAAGTCGCCACCGACGTTTAAAATAAGAAGATTCGCAGAAACGTCAATAAACGTATCCGAGCTAGATTTCACAACAAACAAGGTTACATCAAGGTGAGACCTGCTGCAATTACCAGGAGCTTCAGGGATGAGAACCCTAAGCAGTGAAAGTACGTAATGATTAGATGGAAGAATTGTGTTTACGCTGTATAAAGTAACATTAAAAATAATACCGCTTTGGCGAAAAAGAGAAGAGGCTTTTTAAATAGACTGTGTCTACGAATACTGATTTTATTGGTTTTTTAAAAGAACTTTAAAACTGTTTAAAACTGTTTAAGATTGCTTATGAGGGAAGAGACAGGATTTGTTTTGTCTGGGGGATTTCTCTTCAAGGACAAATACGTGGAGTCATATTTTTTAAACTTGTTTTCCTAGGTATTTTTAAACTTCATAAAATCCTCTTAAACCTACAAGATTGAAGTTTGTTTCCTAACATTGGACTTAAGTTTTTGAACCTGGATTGTGGGAAATAAATCGGACTATTGGTCTAAAGCAGCTGTTTTTTCTTCTTCTTTCTTTTCTTTTGGGAATCGTGAGGAACTTCTTTATAACGCTGGTACTGGAATTGGACTTGGTGCTCTGGTAACTTCAGACTTTATAAACTATTTACAATATCATACTTTTTTTTTTCTTTTTAAAATCTTCTATATCTTTCGGATTTAAAAGTGAAAATAAAGACATTGTTTAACAGATTGAACTGTGGAATGGTGGAATGGAAAAAAGAACTGTGAAGATGAAATAATTTTTAAGCGGGCTGTATGGGAAACTGTTATAAGCGAGCTTAGGAGTTTTTTTGAATCAGGAGTTTTGAGAATAAGAGACTCTCTGCCGTTCTTGGACTACAACGATAAGAGGAAGAAGACAGGCATCGCCTCCCACGGTTTCGTGTTCCACTTTGTTTCACCTTGCGGTTATCTTTCAGGGATTCTACAGCTGTGCTCAAGCAGACTGGTAAAAACAACAAGAAGCTGTCCTGAGTCGGGAGGGGGGAACTGAGAGACTTTCATTTTGACCCTTTCATTCTTGAACTTGGAACTGTCTAATTAACTTGAACTTGAAATCAATTATAGCTACTTTTTTTAATAGTGCTTTATAGAGTTTTATAGAGCTTTATGTCTTTGGTGATTATACATATTTGTGAGTTTCCATGTTATGTTTAGTACAAGAGTAAGAGATGTGAAGAGTTGTATTAAGATCTAAGACAGTAATATTTTCATTAACATTTTAATATAGATATAGTTATATATAGAGTCACATAATTTTGGCTGCTTATTTACATATATATGTTTGCTTGATTAATCAAATATTTTAAAAGTAATTAATTGCTTAATGATCTGTTAAGGAAATTGTACTGTACACTGTACAAGTTTGTACATAGAGTATTCAATGTATTTTATAACTCTGATATAAGCAAAGTTACCAGAGTACATATAATTGAATACATCATGGAGCCAAAAACAAGAAAAGGAGTTGCGGTGGCAGCTTCAGCTTCGACAACAACTACACAGCCAGCCAGAAGAACATCAATTGATATTTCCCAGAAATCCCAAGACTTTATGCTACAAATGATGGAAGAGATAAAAAATATCAGAGTGGACATCAGACAAGACTTACAGGAAACAAGACAGGAAATGAGAACTGATATGAAGCATGAAATAGACAAATTGGACAAGAGGTTGGAAAACATAACAAAGGATGTAAAAAAGTTGAAAACTGATACCAAATCAATTAAAGAACAAGTTAAAAAAGTGGAAACAGAGATGTCTGAACTCCAAGTTAAACAAACAGAGGATCTATCCCAGATAACAATGAAAGAGCTACGTTATCGCGAGAGATGCTTGAAGCTAAGGGGAGTTCCTGAGACCAGTTCAGAAAATTTATATGAGAGAATTATACCAACCTTAGCAGAATATACAGATATTGAAGAAGACAAGATGGAAGCAAATATAGACAGAATGTTCAGAGTATCCTCCAGAGTTGCCAGAGGACAGAAGTTACCAAGAGACATAATCATAATCTTCACAAGGACCATGATCAGAGACAAAGTACTTCAACGCAGTTATGAAGGAATGTTGAAGATTGACGATAAAGATATAAAAATCTTTAAGGACGTGCCGTATCAAATACTCAAGAAAAGACAAGACTATAAACCACTAGCAAACCTCCTGATTAAAAAGCAGATTAATTACAGATGGGAAAAAATTGAGGGCATCTCTTTTACATACAAGCAGCAACGATACAGGATAAATTCCATTTTTAAAGCAAAAGAGATGATTGAGAGGTTGAAGAAAGATTTGGAAAAACCCAGTGAAGAAGGAGACAAAGTACAAGGTCAGGATACTATATCAGACAAGGAACAAAAACAGAAAAAAGGAGAAATAGCATCTTCGCAGCCAGATGAAGGAAGCGATGACAATGATCAAGAATTACTGGAAGAAGAAGAAGGTGAGCTAGAAGGAGAAATTTAGGGATCAAATGAACAAGTAAATATAAATAATATAAAGGCAAAATGGCGTTGAAGATATACTCTTGGAACATAAAAGGATTTAACTCTGAATATAAAAGAAGACAAATATTTCATCATTTGGAAAAACAAAAACTGGATGTAATATGTTTACAGGAAGTTCGAATCAGAACTCAAGGCCTGAAATACGTTCGGAATTTGAAACTTGGTAGTTGTTTCGCAGCTACAATTGATAAGAAGAAAAGGGGTTTTTTGATTTATGTAAACTCAAGATATGGTGCACAAGAAATATTTCAAGATAACAATGGACGTTTTTTGGGGATTGAATTAAACACGAAACAAGACAGAATTTTAATAGTTGGAATCTATGCACCAAATGGAGCTAAAGGAGAATTTTTCCCCACAATTCATAAAGAAGTACAGAATTACATACAAGAAACAGGAAACTCTAATATCATTATTCTGGGGGATTTTAACGGAATAATCAATCCTGTGTTGGATAGAACAAAACAAAAACTAGTGCCGCGAAATAACGGAAAATTGCCAAAAAGCTTCTTCAACATGATTGATGATTTAAAATTGTTAGACATATGGAGATACAAAAATGGACAATTAGATGGACATACCTTTTATTCGGACCGACATCGGTCAATGTCAAGAATAGATATGATGCTGACATCTAAAGATCTACTGATGAAGATTAATAAAATGGACATTCTACCTAACTTGTGTTCAGACCACAATCCATTACAATGTGAGTTGAATATAAAGGTCAGAGAAAGAGCATGGAGATTGAATGATGAGATTTTAAGTAAAGAGAAGTACATTGTAGAGGCAAGAAAGGAGATAACCAACTACTTTAAGGAAAATCAAACACCGGATATACCTATGAAAATCGTCTGGGATGCAAGCAAAGCTGTGATGCGAGGTAATTTCATCAGATGGTCAGCAGAAATAAGGAGACAAAAGAGACAAGAGGAACAGAGAATATTAGATAAAATGAAGGAGACGGAAAAACAGATGAGGAAAAATCCGGCGGATAACAAGATTAGATCACAGATGAAGATATATCAAGCGGAATTAAATCAATTAAATCTATATCAAATTGAGCAACAGATGAGAAGACTGAAATATAATTCCTTTGAACAAGCAAATAAACCCTCTAAACTACTGGCCAGTATACTTCAGAAAAGAAGGACAAGAAATATAATAACGGAATTAAAAATTGGTGATGAAAGGATTACAAAACAGGAAGAAATAAAACAAACATTTTATAAATATTATGTGAAGTTGCTGGGTGAGAATCTTGAAACTAAAAAGGAATACAAAATAAAAGAGTATTTGGAGAAAATGAATAAAAGTAGATTTTCTGAAGATCATAGAACAGCTTTAAACAAGTCAATTTCAATGATGGAAATATCTGAAGCTATCAGGAATTTAAAGAATGATAAAGCACCTGGACCAGACAGTTATACGGCTAGATATTACAAAATGTTTCAACATGAATTATCCATACCTTTTCAAATGACAATAAATGAGATAATAAATGTTGGCATCCTGGATACCTGGAAAGAAGCTAATGTGGTATTAATTCCAAAAGAAGGCAGAGACTTAACTGATGTTAAGAATTACAGACCAATCTCGCTATTAAACACTGACTATAAGATTTTTGCCACAATTCTAGCAGACAGACTTAAGAGGGTTTTACAGGACATTATACATGAAGATCAGAATGGTTTTCTCCCTAAGAGATCTTTGAAAAACAATATCAGAGGGGTTCCTTATATAATTGACTTTTACGAGAAACATAATGAACGTAAACTGGCTATGATATTTGTAGATGCAGAGAAAGCCTTCGATATGATCAATTAGACATTTCTGAAGACGGTAATCAGACAAATAGATGCTGGAAATAAATTTATTTCATGGATTGAAGCAATTTATAATCAACAACAAGCTAGATTGGTGATCAATGGAGAAAAAAATGAAGCGGATAGAACTACACAGAGGGACAAGACAGGGATGTCCCTTGTCTCCTTTATTATTTATCATGATGATGGAAACACTTAATAGTACAATAAGAGAAGACAAGGCTATCAGAGGAATCCAGATTAAAAAATATCAATATAAACTTAAAGCTTTTGCTGATGATCTGGTCTTGTTTTTGGATGACCCTTTGGACTCAATAAAACATTTAAGGGATACAATATATAAATATGACGAAGTATCAGGATTTAAGATTAACAAGGAAAAAACAGTTTTGTTAACCAAGAACATGACTGCTAAAGAAGAAAGTGATTTAGCATATATAACAGGGTTTAATAAAGGACAAAAGGTAAAGTACCTAGGTATCTGGATTGCAAAAAGAAACAATGAACTATTTCAAAACAATTATGAAAAAAAATGGAAAGAAATATCACGGATCTAGAGAATTGGACAAAAATGCGGCTATCCTTAATGGGGAGAACAGCAGCAATAAAAATGAATGTACTTCCAAAATTAAATTTTCTGTTCCAAAATCTCCCTATTATTATGAATAACAAACCATTTTTGCAATGGAGGAGAGAACTATCTAGATTTATATGGCAAGGGAACAAACCCAGGATAAAACGGAAAGTCATGACTGACCAGTTATCAAGAGGAGGACTGGCATTACCGGACTTTCAACTATATTACAAGTCTGCGGCAATGACTTGGATAAAAGAATGGATCAACTTACAGAATACAAAATTGTTAGCACTTGAAGGAGCTGATTTGAGAATGGGATGGCATGCCTATATGTTTTATGATAAAGCACTGATAGATAAGGATTTCTTGCATCACTTTTTAAGAAAATCATTATTGAGAGTATGGAATGAATATAAGACTAAACACATTAGGCAGCTTCTCTCATGGGTCTCTCCTCAAGAAGCCTTTTTCGGAAGACGGACTGAAACAGATAAATGGCTTCGATATGAGGATGTAATAGAAAAGTCAACTTCAAATATAATCAAGATCAAGACAAGAGAAAGACTGGAAGAAGAAGGAATATCATTGAATTGGTTTCCCTACAGACAATTAAAAGAAAGATTTCAGATGGATGTAAAAACTTATGGAATAGAACAGAAAGAGAATGAAGGAGTGTTAAAATGACTTATTCAAGATCCCCCACATTTACTATCCCATATATATCAAGAAATCTTGCAGCAAGAAAGAGAGGAAGAAACAATAAAGACAACAATGATTTCATGGGCTCAAAAGCTAAGATATCCAATTCAGTTAGAGGACTGGGAAAAAAGTTGGAAAAGAACACAAAAGTTTACTGTAGCCCAAAATTTAAAAGAAAATTACTATAAAATGTTTCACAGATGGTATATTACACCAGAAAAATTAATGAGATTTTATAAAACAGGTACAGGTCAATGTTGGAAATGTAACAGAGAGGTTGGAACAATGTTTCATATGTGGTGGACATGTAACAAAGCAAAGAAATATTGGGGTGAAACACACAACAAGATTTGTACAGTTTTAAAGGTACAATTTGATAAAACACCTGAAATATATTTGTTAAATATGACACATATGCTTGATGAAAATGTTTCTAAGAAATATTGGAGGATAATAATGTACATGATCACGACTGCTAGAATAGAATTTGCCAGATTGTGGAAAACTCAGCAGATACCTACAATTGATCAATGGTGGCCAACTTTAATTGAGAATAAAAATGCAGACATAGTCTCTCAGAGATTGAAGGGTAAAACAGATGACGAAATTCAAAGAGAATGGAATATAGTGATTGGTTATTGAAGGGTACTATCAGAGTACAATGTTCAGTACAAGTTCTAAATATGAATGAAGAAGATGAAATCAGATGAATTATACGATACATTTTGTAATGAGAATTTATCGCAGGAACTATCACGTAATATGATCATTAGTTAGTGTGGTACAGTAAAAATATGTATGTAATAATTGAAATCTAGTAAGGAGTGAAACGTTTATCAGAAATATGTCAAGAATAATAACAATGATATAAGTTTGTTTTATATGTTTAAATTGAATAAAATTATTAAAAAAAAAGATTAATTAAAAAAAGAAAAGAAAATTAACACATTTATAGTTAAGGCCAATGTACATCTATTCTGATATAAGTAACGCACTCTTCAATGGGACTTACTATTGGGTAAGTTTATATGGGAGAGGAATAATGCATAATTTCCAGTATGTCACAGATTAAAACGTGTACGGTCAAGTGGCATCAGAGTGTGGTCAAGACGGCAACAGTTACGAATGAGGAAGGACAGACAAGATAGGAGACCCAGCCGCAGTGTGTTTTTGCCTGAACCTACTGGGAAGGCCCTCTTCTCTGGTCTCCCCTGCTGAGCTGACTGACTGCAAACTATTTTCATGGTTGAATTCAGTTTATAGTATCTGAAGTAAGCTGAGGACAAAAGGGGAAAGTGGGAGGAGGAGAGAGAAACTGGAACATTTTAAAAGCAGCTGAAAAAATGGGATGATAAAGGATGAACCAGTACTGTCCCTAGCAAACCAGGACAGTTGGGGGATATGTTATTATGACCCGCATGTTTGAAATCTAAAATCAACTTTGTCAGATTACTGAAATATATGAAGGTTGACCCACTAATCTAGATGATGAAGTGATCTCTAGACCTGCGTTTCTCAAAATGATGGCCTGCAGACCAGTAACCCTTCACAAACCGCTGGTTTCTGGTCCTTGGCAGTGTCCAGGGAAAGAGGAAACAGTTGTATCTGATGGGCGCACATGTGGTATTGACCACTTGCACTAACTCACTAACTCACCAAATAAATGAATGAATGAATGCTGGTTACTCACAGCAGATAGACTGAGGCCATTCCGCACAACACTGTTATAATGCTATTATCTCAAATTCAACATCCTGTGGAATTCTGGGGTTTGTAGTTTACTGAAGCAAAATATGCCCCTCCCTAAACTGCAATTCCCTGGATTCCATAGGATGTTGAAAGTGGAATAATAGCACTATAACAGTATAGTGTGGAAATGGGCTGAGAAGCACAGTTCCAGACCACACGAAGGTATGCTACAATAAATTTTCTTTTCATCACACCACACACCATTTATCTCGCAAATGCAAGAATGTCTGTGAACAGCCTCTGCGAAAGTCATGGTAATTAAACTGTGTATGTTTTTTCATTTCAATTCCCTCTGATCCAGAGACTGGAAATTTTTGATGTTGATCTGCATCTCAACACATGGACATTATTTGTGGCTTTGCTCTTTATCTTCAATAAGAAAACCCCTTCCTTGGAGTCTTATCAAATGTTGTGGGGTATCAGAGAGGGTGAACTGAGGATTCCTCCAGATGGAACAAATGTGTTGGAAGGTTGCTGGAGGTTGTGGCACTTGGTACTGCAGTTCTCTTAAAAAAAAAAAAGGCCAAATGACGTTTCTGCTATCTTGGGCTACTTTCTGGCAATTCCCAGCAGCAGCTGCAACATTTCATTCCTACCTTATGTTTATTTTAATTCTGAAACCTACTTGAGCAAAAAGTATCTTTCTCTTCTCCTCCTTTTTCTTCCTCTCTCTTTTAAAGGATTATGGTGCTATAGTACATAGCAGGTGTAGTGCTTTGAGTATTGTACTACAAGTCTGGAGATCAGGATTAAAATCCCCACTCAGTCATGGAAACTGACTGGGTTACCTTAGGCATGTCACATTCTCTCAGCCTTATAAGGAGGCAAAGGCAACCCCCTTGAACAGATTTTGCAAAAAAACAAACAGACAGTGGTAGGCTCAGCCTAGGGCCACCATAAACTGGAAATGACTTGAAAGCATGCAAGAACAACAATGCATAAGTGAAACTGCACTTTTGCACTATAACACTGTAACTCTAACAAAAAATATAGCATGTTCTGCATATAAGTGATTGCACTTACCCACACTGCAGTCTGCAGAAATGCAGACTGAAAATACTCATTTGAATTTAATGGAAACTAAATGGAAATTGAAATAAGAAAGGGAAATACATAAGCGGAATGGAAATTCTTGTACATGAAAAATGGAAGGCAATGGAAAATTCCAGAAGTGGTCCACTGTTCACTTGTGTTCTCATGCTGTCTTGTTGTTCATCTCTTTGTAAAAGAATTAGTGTTTGCTGTTATTCACATTTTTCATTATCAATGGTAAGTCTAGGAACATATTCCCTATGGATAGAGGGGGACCTACTATATCAAAAATGCAGAGATGAGAAAATTTACTCTTCTAATCATAGGACTACCTCAGCAAGCTGCGACATTGCTTCAGTTTCTTGTCCCACCCTCAGGAACAAGTGGATACAGAAACTACAACAACTGGCAAAATTCAAGTATAGGAAGCAGCTACCTTTTGATGCCCCATTATATGATCACAGAATCATAGAGTTGGAAGAGACCACAGCGGCCATCGAGTCCAACCGCCTGCAATGCAGAAATACCCATCAAAGCATTCCTATCCAGCCTTTGCTTAAAAACCTCCAAAGAAGGAGACTCTACCACACTCCGAGGCAGCATATTCCACTGCTGAACAGTTCTGACCATCAGGAAGTTCTTCCTGAGGTTCAAGTGGAATCTCCTTTCCTGCAGCTTGAAGCCATTGCTCCTTGTCCTAGTCTCTGGAGCAGCAGAAAACAAGCCCACTCCCTCCTCGACATGACATCCCTTCAAATATTTAAACATGGCTATCATGTCCCCTCTTAACTTTCTCTTCTGTAGACTAAACATCTCCAGCTCTCTAAGCCATTCCTCATAAGGCCTGGCTTCCAGACCCTTCACCATTTTGGTTGCCCTCCTCTGGACACATTCCAGCTTGTTGATACCCTTCTTGAATTGAGGTGCCCAGAACTGGATGCAGTATTCCAAATGAGGCCTAACCAATGCAGAATAGAGTGGTACCATCACCTCCCTCGATCTAGACACCATACTCCTGTTGATACAACCAAGAATCGCGTTGGCTTTCTTGGCTGCCACATCACACTGCTCACTCATGTTCAGCTTGTGGTCCACCAAGACTCCTAGATCCCTTTCACATGTACTACTATCCAGCCACGCGTCCTCCATCCTATATTTGTGCATTCCATTTTTTCTGCTTAAGTGTAGGACTTTACATTTCTCTCTGTTGAAATTTATTTTGTCAGCTTTGGCCCAGCTCTCCAATCTGCCACGGTCTTTTTGAAATTTCATCCTGCCCTCTGGGGTACTAGCAACTCCTCATAATTTGGTGTCATCTGCAAATTTGATCAGCATGCCCTCCACTCCTTCATCCAAGTCATTGATGAAGATGTTGAATAGCACCGGGCCCAGGACAGAACCCTGTGGCACCCCACTAGTCACTTCTCGCCAGGATGAAAAGCAGCCATTGGTGAGCACCCTTTGGGTTCAGTCTGTCAACCAATTATCAATCCACCTAACAGCAGCCCTGTCCAGCCCGCATTTTATAATTGATATGAGATTGATAAGTCAATCTTTTGATGCTTTCAAATTAAAGACAAGTTCCATTTATTCAACAGGGGTTCCGCTCTTTCATCAGTTCTTCTTGTCTACTTGGAACCACTCAAAAGCGTGTGCTGCTTGCAAAGAGACTAGAGATAGGGAAAAAGGCATTACGTTGACTGGGAAACTCTGCAAGCAGCATGCGCACGGTTGGTCCCAAATGAGCCTGCAGAAGTCCTGCCTGCTCCCTACAGTATTGTACATGGCTTCCGCTTTTGAACCAATTCCATTTTCTGACAGTTCTCCAGTCCCTAACCTGTCAGATAAGTGCAGGAAGCCTGTGTGAATACTGTGGAAACTCAACTTCTTTAGACTAATGTGGGAGAGCCCACAGGCTCTATACAGATCAAAGGGATTGCTATGAGTGCCCCCCTTCCCAAAGTATTGAATGGAATGATGCAGAGGCAACAACAGCAAGTTTGTCAGATCTCAGGGCCTGGTTTTGTGTCTTCATGTTTCATGAGTCATCTCCGGGCAGGAGATGAGGGTACCAATTCTCCAGTTTTGGTGGGCGCAGATCCAGGCAAGAACAAAGGGCTAAGTGAAAATCACCCAGCCAAGCAGCAGACCAGCAGTTTGCTAGAATATGGTGTGCGTGTGTGTTTCAATGACAAGCTGTAAGCAACTGGCACTGGCACTTTATGCATAATGCTTTATGACATCACCAGGGACTGTCCTTAAATCTGAGGTTGGAAATCTCACAACCCCAGTTGCTCCTGAACTGGCAACCTTAGCACGGAGCTATACTACACATTGTTTAGAGCAATCTTGAAGAATCTTTAAATAGATTTGTTCTGAGTACACAAGTGTAGGACTGCACCTTTAGCCCACCTGCCCTTTTCTTTCTTTCAAACATACAAGTTTCTAGATGTTATGCAACATGGGTTTGCAAGATGGTGGGTGATGTCTATGGAAACCAAAGGAGTGTTCTGAAGAGAATTTCCAATAGGAAGGGCTGAACATTAGTTATTTCGATGGCAACTTATGACACTAGCTTCGGATTTCTCTTTCCCAGAGCTTGACCTTCATTTTCATTCTTCTGAATTTTCTTTCTGCCTTGCTACCTTGTATGGAACACAAGATAGTTTCAACAAGAAGGCAAATATCGCCTCATACTACCTATCCCTTGAGTTTCCTCGTTTTGTCTTATTCAAGCTGCCATTCTTTTTCAACACAGTCACCACTTCTGCGAAGATTGGAGCACTCTTGCTGCTAGTTTCCACAATCTCCCAACGTAATTTATTTCATATGTTCACGAAGCAAATACTTCTCCTTCCTAAAAATCTATACTGCAGCTTCAACTAGGCACAGCAGGTTGCCTCTCTAACATTTCCCCATGTCAGGATGAAACACTGAAAATTAATTCTATCCAGACATTAAAAGAAGGAAGAGTCTTGAGACAATACTGATTGTATAACAAGGAAGGAATAAAATACTTTCCAAAGAAAGAACCAGAATGTTCTCAGCTCTATCATCCAATGGCAGTCTGCCCACATCTTGAACTAGATTGCAGTATCCTATGAAATATTCATCAGTAACATGTAAAGTGACTGTCTTCTCTATAGGCTTCTTCTATACAGTTTGTTAACTCGGGGAGTGGGGACCCGCTTAATGAGCTATGATGGCTGGTGGCTACTAGCCACAATATGCTTCCTACCGGCTTGGGTAAAACAGCTGCTGGAGTAAACGTGCTTAGCCGCTCTGGCACTTTTGGATGTAGGAGAATGGATGGGAGAGAAGGAGGGAGAAGGAGAAGGGGAAGATGGCAGAGGCGGTCTCCTAAGGTATATTTGTTCTTTTGTGAGAGTGATGCTGCTTTCTGGACTGACTCTGCTCCTGGGCAAAAAAATGAGATATCTTGCAACAGAAAGCCTCATTTATTACCTATTGGGACTTCCTGGAAAAGCATTTTCAATCCACACAGACCTATCTAAGCCAGCAAGAGCGGACAGAGGATGAAGGAAGCCACTGGTCAATCATAGATCTTTTCTGTGTCTTTCCTTACTATTGGCTCTGGAGACCTGGATGGCCAAGCCTTTTTTTTTAAGGTACAGTATTCCAAAAATCTTACTGCATGAAGGCCCTGTGCTCCCTCTTCCACCCAGCAAAGAGCCCTTTAATTGAAACTAGACAACCACACATCCTTTTCAAAGGGTCTTTTTCCTCTCTGCAATAAATGCTGGAATTTTAAAAAAGCCTCCAGGTAAGAATAAAAGTTTCTGTTTGTGCTGAGAATTGACTCTACAAGTTCTGTAGAAAGTGGAACATCATGTGGATTTAAAACAACAACAACAACAACAACAACAACAACAACACCAACAACAACAACCAAAAAACAGATAAAGCAAACAACAGGAACATTTCCTCTGTCTGCTTCCTGCCTGACTCCTCTCCACCAGCTCAATACATTTATTTGTAGATAAAAAGATCTTACAGAAATGTCATCAGCTTTCAGTTCTTTATTGTCCTTAGGAAACAGAGATGATGATGATGATGATAACAATTATGATAATCACTAATAATAATAATAATAATAATAATAATAATAATAATAAATAATCATTAACAATCATTATTATTATTAAAAATTAAAATTAAATTACAAATTATTATTTTTATTTCTCAGCCGCCTCTCCTGAAGGCTCGAAGCAGGGTAGTTAAAACTTAAAATACAATTAAAAACACATTGTAGATTAAAATACACTAAAACACATAAAACCATTTAAAATACATCAGTTTAAAATTCATAATTAAAAACTGACTGAGTAGGCCTGCCAGAAGGGATCGGTCTTTAGAACTTTTTTTAAAATTCAGACAGCATATTTTTCTGTCGAATCTCTTCCAGCAGATCATTCCAAAGTCTAGGGGTGGCCAATGAAAAAGTGTTCTGGGTGATCGTTGCCACTCTAGTCTTGCCTGGTTTAAGTAAATGGCCCCCAGCGGACCTGAGTGTACAGAGTACATTGTACGGGAGACAGTGGCAGCGCTTGGAGTGTGTGGAAGAGGGGTAGGAGGGGGTGGGACTACGGAGCGAGGGGCCACTGTGGCCACTGTGCGTGGGGGTGTGGCTGCGATGCACGGGGGCATGGCCAGGGCGTGCGGGGGCATGGCCAGGGCGTGCGGGGGCTTGGCTATGGGCCGGGACACCCCAAAAACATTGCCGCTGGAGCAAATCGTCCCCCCACCCCTACATCCCTACACAACTGATGAGAGAAAGTGATCTTGCAGGTAACTTGGACCCAAACCATGCAGGGTTTTAAAGGTAATAACCAACACTTTATACTTTGCCTGGAAACTAACTGGCAGCCAGTGGAATGATTTTAATATTGGTGTAATATGTTCACGCCCTGCTGTACCTGTAACTAACATGGCTGCCATATTTTGGACCAGCCAGAGTTTCTGAACTTGGTACAAAGGTAGCCCAATGTACAGTGCATTGCAGAAGTCCAGCCTTGAAGTTACCAGCCCACGAACTATCTTCTTTAGGTCTTCTAATTCTAGGAAAAGGTTATTTAGTGAAGCATCCAAGTGCTCTGGAAAGCCTGTGAAAACAACACTTTACGAAGATTTCAGTGTGGTCAAAATGGCTACCATTTTGATAGACTCTTGCAGTTTAGTCTGGAATATGGTTCACATTGGTCTGGAATGCCGAACACCATTTGGCTGATTCTATAAGGACTGAACCAAAGTATCACCCCCTCCCCTTGGTAAATTGTTTTGAACATTTTCTGCTCTCTCCACCCCACCTTCCTGGAAAAAAAAAAAGAGAGTGTGCGAGAGAGAGAGATCTGTTTTGTTAAATATCCTCCAATATTTTGGTATTTCCTGACACGCATATCAGTATGACATGCAGGACACTGTGGCAGTTCCAAAATGACATCTGGCTGCTGAAACAGTTGCAGATCTTGGCAATGTTGCTTTTTTAGACTACAACTGTCAAGATCCTCCAGTGAACATGAACCATGCTGATTAGGGGTTTCTGGGAATTATATAGACCAAAAGCGAATATTTCCAAAATATAGATACATGCCTGGTGTTCTCATTGTTGGTACATGTGGTGGCTGTGGAGGGGAGGACTTGAAAAATTGTGTCCAATATTGGTAATAGTGCGAAGCCTCCCTGCCTCACAAAAAACTGTTACAGAATTCTGTATTTGATGAATTTTTGATGACACAACAGTTTATTCTATTATTTAATGAAATAACATTGGATGAAATTATTGAGTGAAATTTGTTGGAATTGACAAGACTTACAACTTTAGTCATTATGGGTTAATTGGTCTATTGGTGTTATAGAGGACCTTCACCTGCTACTATAATTGGAAGCAGTTGTAAAGGTTCTATAAGAGTAGCATTCTCTCAGTAAACATTCACTTCCTGATTTGCTGTTGCTGCAGTTTGTATCATATCCTGCTTCACTGTGATATTGTATTATATTTTGATATATTTTGTATTTGTATTTTAACTTGCCAAACTCGCTCATGTTCTCTTTTAACCTTTTGTATATTAAGAACCCATATGCTATGTTTATCTTTTAACTAGAATATATAAAAGACTATTTCTCTTTTCCTATTTTGTCTTCTGAATTTCCTTTTTATTTACAACAAAATTAAATTATGCTAAATTATTGGATGAATTCATTATTTTGGTGAGATTATTTGATGAAATAAGTGTTTATTCTTTACTCTGTGAAGTGTAATGACTTCTGATGGGATCTCCCCTCTTCTCTAAAAATATGTACCACTGGATGTCCCTGGGATTCAAGTTGCCTGTGTATATTGGGCATCATCCTTTGTGAAATGACCATGGAGTAGTGGCAAATTGCTTTTGTTTTAAAAAGAAAGTGCCCTGAAACTGCCCCTACTGAAAACTGATTGATGCATCTACCACTCTCAGTCTGGATTCCTCTGGTGACCTTGTGCATGTCACACACTTTCATCCCCCAAAAATCCCTGTGATAGATTCACCTTAGGGCGGCCGTATGTTGGGAACGACTTGAAGGCACAATACAATGACAAACTGCAATTCCTGGATTGCAGAGGATGAAACCACATCAATTAAAATGGAATCATAGCACTATAAATGTGCAGTGTGAAGGCCTCGTCCTCATCATTTATATAGCTTCATCATTGTATGTGGTGCTTTACAAGTAAAAGACCAACCAAAAAATCTAAGTTCCCTCCGCTCAGGCTTGCAATCTTATTAAGACATGACACAAAAGGAAAAGGGGATGGCAATGTGGGAAGGGAGCTTTCAGCGTCATCTTCCTCTCAGGGCTGATCTAGAGATAAACAGAGAATGATGATGGAAGAACCATATAGGTTGCCTTCTGGTACACAGAGGGAAGGTGATACGTAATAATGTTCTTGTGTTGTAACAAAGCCTGACTATGGTGAATGATACGGACATAATGATATTGGGGATTTCCACCTCAGCAGCAGCAGTGGGTTTCTCTTCAGATGGTGGGCCTCCTTCTCCACCTGCCAAGGAGCAGAGTTGTTATTTCCGTGAACTACAACTCCTAGAATTCCTTACCCAGTGTGGCCACGGGCAATATTGACAGAGGGATTCTAGAAGTTATAGTCCAAACAACAAAACTTTCCAGGCTCTGAAAGGGATGCTACAGTCCTGGGACAGAAGATTGTGTCCTCCTAAAAACCTCACACCCTTGCCTAATTTTCAGTATAATAATTTGACAATATTGATTTTTCTTGGTACTTTTCCCCCCACTTTTTTTCTGACCACCCCCTGGGAAATGCATAGAAAGAAAGTCATGAAGACAAGATTACAGAACTGTTTACTTCATCTATAAGATGGTGCCAGAGGATTTCAAGGTCTTGGGATCTAGGCTGACTTAAAACGCTTTTATTTCTGTAAACACTGCCATTTATGAGATGTGTGAAAAATGTATAAGAATTCTTGTCAGACACATTCTGCCCACATTCCATGCATTTGAATAAGATGAATGCAGACAGACTGATAGAAGGAAGGAAATCTTTGGGTTCAGCAGCTTGTATTAGCCAAATATAACATACATGTGTTTGTAAGACATAGTTGAAATGGGTCAGGTCCATGTTATGATTCCCATAAACAAATTTAATGTCCAAGAGATACATATAAACTGGCATATGCCGACATATCAGAAAGGTTTTTAGATAACAGCAGGCATGTAGAGATGGTCAAAGCAGCAGTGGCTACTTTCCAAAGGATGTTTACATGTTCTCTTAAAATGGGCAAGTTAGCTCTTCACACTTATCAACCTTCGACCTGTGTAATCCATGGCACTGTCAGATAAATGGATAAATTGTTACTGGGTGCAGGATTCTTTAGGCTTTATGAGAACCTCAGATTTATTTATATTCATTTTGTTCATTTTTAAACTGTTGAGCTGTTAAGAGTCTGAAGATGGGCTTGAATGTGCAGTTCATGAAAGTTACTTTCACAGGCTTCTGAATGGAAAAGTTGCTTTTGGCCACAAACTGCCAGAAGCTGATGGTGGATAATTCAAGAACAGCTCTGCCCACTATTGACAGAAAAGTTGCTTGGACAGGGAACCAGGGCCAAGACTGCGGTTTTATAAGACCACATGGAGACCCACTGGGTCCTTGAGTTATCTGGGCCCTCGTGAGGTATAAGCCTTTGCTAAGCAAAACAAAAACAAAACAAATAGAGTGACAAAACTTGGAATGCATCCACATGCACCTTTGAATATTATAGCTGCCTATATGCTTCCAATCTGAATTCAAGGTGCACAGGATGTTGTTCAAAACTCTAAAGGACTTGGGATCTTGATAATTGAGGGTGGGCATCTCCATATACCTGTCTGCCCTAGAACTGAAGTATGATGTAGGGAGGTATCTCTGTGTCCCACAACTGGAAAACTCTGTGGGAGAAGGTTTTCCTACCTAAGGAACCTCCCCTTGCAAGTTCGATTGATGTCAACATGAGCTTCATTCCAGTACCAAAAACGCGGCTCTTTAGTCAAGCCTTCAGGGTATAAGTCTATTAGACTTACACCAAAACATGCATGGTTTTAAACTGCTTTAATTTTTCAAGCACATTTTAATCTGTTTAATTGTTTAATATGATTCTACTCTGCTTAATTTTTTTAATTGTTTGAAATTTTGAATTGTTTTCAACTAGTCAATCAATTTTAGTTATATGTTACAGTGAGATCCAAGGATCTACGGCAGGATATAAATATTGAAACAAAGAAATAAACAAGGAAATCTTGTCAAAGTGAAGAGGGGAAGTTTTTTCCCCCCCTCCACACAGAGAGCCCAGTGTTATCTGCTCTAACTGGTAGAAGGTCACATCAATGTAAGTGCCTACCATATAGCAAAACTTCCCATCCTCTCAGGGTTTGGCACCATGGGAAATCTGCTGAAGCCTTTGGCCCAATACAGGTCCTGCAGCCAGCCCCCGGAAATTCTGAGCTTTGCTCCTCCTTCTACTGCCAAACACATGGACTAAAGGTTCAAATTTAACTAAAACCTATTGTAAACTAAATGTGAACTTAATGGAAAGAACTTGGATGGGCTAGGCAACCTGGTGCCCTTCAGATGTTTATGAGCGTCACCCTTCATAAGCTTCAGTCAGCGTAGCCAATGGCCAAGAATGATGGGACCTGTAGTACAAAACATCTGGAGGACATTATTAGCTTGTCTATTCTATGAAGCAAACCCATGAGCACATGAACATCATTTGCAGCCACATGAACACATCTTAGATTAATAGCAGATTGCACTGAGAAGAAGAATATTAAAACTGGAGTTTGGAAAAGACACTGTCCATGCTGGCTGGGGGATTCTGGGCACTGTAGTCTAAAAACTATTTTTTTCCAAGCTCTGGTTTACTTACTCTGCATACACAGAGAAAGAGAGAGAGCAGGTTTGAAAACATGGATGAATGCAACTTGTTTGGTTTGGGGACCTATTTACTTCCAACATACATCCTTTCCAAGGTAAACAGTTTATTCTGACCTGGGTATCTTGTGGAGGATGCCACAGAAGTTCTCCCAGTAATTTATGGGATTACATCCACGCAGAATTCCCACCCTAAAGATATGGTAACTTTCAAAGGGGATTTTGATACATGCACATGGGATATAAGTCTATCAAGAAGGTACGAGCTATAACAGCTAAACTGAGCCTCTATACCCAGAGGCAATGAACTTCTGCATTCTAGATATGGGGGGCAAACAATAGAGAAAATCTTTGAGGGGCCACCTTTATGGTCAGAAGTGGGGTGTTGGACTGGAAGGGGTCTGTGGCCCTCTAAATGTTGTCGGCTTTTTCCCTGTTGGTCTCAGCCAGCATGGCCAATGGTCAAAGAGGATGAGAATTCACCCAAGAACGTTAGGAGGGTGATGGACTTCCCTGGTGGTCCCTGGATCCTGATGGTCTTTTCTCGAACCCAGTAGGGCTTTTCTTATGTTTTTATCCTCCCCATAAACTCAGATAAGATATACACCCATCACAATGCATGCAGATACATTGCCGTCGGAGAGATATATTTGGTTCAAGGATAATTTTAATGATAAAACTCTGATGGTAACTCCAGAAAGTTCTCTCATTTGGATTCAAAGATTCCAGGGAAGGCAAATATAACTTTGACTTGTGATGTAACTTAATTCTCTGAGATGCAGTGTAAAAATAACAGATGTGGCAAGCTTTCTGGGAAAGGGGGAACACACACACACACATTTGAATCTCACATCTGCCAGCTGTTGAAGTTAAGAGCATTATCTGAGTTCAACAGCATACAGTGTAGAATTTAAAGATAGAGCCCTCCATTCCTGCCTCAAAAGCTGTGCAGTTGGGGTCTTCACTCTTGTTTATTTTCATGTCTCCTCATTTTACTAGCCCCAATATTTTTCTGCCTTCATTTGTCACAATTTTTTCACTAAATCTACTGTCCAAATAAGAACACAAAACACGTATCAGGTCTCAAAAGATGTAAATGACTTGCCACAGGTCAGGTTGCATGACAGAGCTGTCAAAACCCATGTTAGAGGTTGGAAAAGTTACTTGTTTGGAACTACAACTCCCAGAGGACTACAGGTCTTTCTGGACCATAACTCCTTCTGAGAGCTGTAGTCCAAAGGGGTAACTTTTGAGGCTCTGCCCTGTTAGAGTTCATAGTCCAACACTCAAACCACTATCCCATGCTGGCTCTTTATGTTTTCATTATTGGAGAAGGAAATGAATCTAGTTTATAATAAATAACTAGTACTTTGTAACTAATTACTACTATACTGTCTTAACAAAGATAAGCAAACTATCTTCCACTCCCAGACTTGGCATTGGCCCCAACAGATTCCCAGACCATCTTAGTGGTGGCGATACAACTGCGGAATTCAATCTTAAAAAAGGAACACCAGTTTATCTTGCCATAACTACATAGCAAAATAACAATAACAAGTAGAAACTAAAGTACAAATAAAAGGATGGGGAGGCTGTAAGGGAGAAAGAAAAGAAACATGTTTAGCCTGGAGAGGAGAAGGTTGAGAGGTGACATGATAGCCATGTTTAAATATTTGAAAGGATGTCATATGGAAGAAGGGGCAAGCTTGTTTTCTGCTGCTCCAGAGACTAGGACACAGAGCAATGGCTTCAAACTACAAGAAATGAGAGCCACTTGAACATTACGAAGAACTTCCTAATGGTAAGAGCAGTTCTACAGTAGAATATGCTGCTGCCTTGGAGTGTGATGGATTCTCCTTCTTTGGAGGTTTTTAAACAGAGGCAAACAATTTCTGGCCATTGGTCAGAAATGCTTTGATTGTATGTTCCTGCAAGGCAGGGGGCTGGACTCAATGGCCCTCGTGGTCTCTTCCAACTCTATGATTCTATGTCTCTAGCATATTGTAGATCAAGAGAAACCCTTTCAGTGTGAGGATTAAATTGAGTTTCAGGGGCATTCTTGGTCAGGGGGGCATTCATTCCAGTGGTGTGCGGGACCAAAGGCCAAAAGGTTGATTAAATTTCTTACTGCCAGTAACAAAGTCTTGGGAGAAACATTTTTACCTTTTAGAATAGGGAAAGTCCTACACGAAAGTTGGGAAAGCATCCAATGGTGGTGTCGTGGGAAAGGGGGCTTGCCAAATTATTATCCCAGAAGGGTCTGATGTGGCCCCAGGGCTGGAGGTTCCCCACCCAGAATAGCTGCAGTGTCCAGTCTCTCCCTGACAGTAGGTAGCCACCTTTTCCATGGCCTGTAGAAGAGTGGAGAAAATGGAAAAATCTCAGCAGCTCAGTTTAATGGGTTGAATGCTGGCAGGCCATTCCTCTGCACTTGCTTTGGTGGTGATATCATCTAACTGGTATGTAACCAACACAAAGTCCACTCTGAAAACTATACTATATAGAAGGGTCCTACATCTAAAAGCACAGTTCATGTTATTTTTTAAAAATGTTTATCCTATGAGCAAGCGTGTCCTCAAAAACAGGCTTCTTCCCAAGTTGGGAATAAGGCACATTTTGTTCAGCGAGGATTTGATTTATGATCGATTTTGCTAAATCTTTTTTTATTTGTTTCAAAGGAGCCATTCTTGTCTTTTAAAACTAACAGAACTAAACTTTGCATTTCAGGACGGCTGTAGTCTTGCTCAGAAACATTTTGAGTGGGTGCATGGATTCACTTTTGCCCTGAGCAAAATGTTTCCCTGCTAAGCTGGCAGCTTTGACATCAGGAGAGACAGAAAGTCCTCTCTGGGTTTTAGTCTGAACTTTAAAGGGGCTAGCCAATGTGCTGAATCCTATCCCTCCTCCACAAAGTGTTGGACCATATTTTGAAATCTACTCACAAAACACCTCCAGTGCCTTTGACCACCCCTTCACAGTTTGGACTCAACCTCGGAGCGAAACAACCACTCCACTGACATGGCAGCCACTACTCTTGAAACCATGGTTGAAAAGGCTGCACAAAGCCACAGCAGTTGCAAGTCTAAATTCAGTGCCCGTACCCATTGCTCTGGAACTGAAAGTGGTAGCCAGCACTATAGGCCTTCCGGGGAAAGTACTACTGGAATATTTCCTGAAAGAGTGCTCTAAACAATGTGAAAAAAAATCCTATTGAATCAATGAAACTTATCTAAAAGTTGACTTGCTGAGTTTCCATTGATTCAATAGACTGCTCTAGTTGGAACTAACAATTTGATTTATTTAAATATTTATCACCTCTCTGCCCGTGAAAGCTGAGGTTTGGTTCTCCGCAGTTGAAGCTTAACACTATTTTAGTATATTACATTGGCTTTATGTAAAGGAGAAGGGTGTAGTGGTTTGAACGTTGGCCTATGACTCTGCAGACCAGGATGTGAATCCTCACTTGGCCATGGAAACCAACAGGGTGACCTTGGGCAAGTTGCATTCTCTCGTCCTCAGGGAGAGGCAAAGGCAAACCCTCTATCTTGCCAGGAATACCCCATGATATAGGTTTGCTTTAGGGTCTCCATAAGTCAGAAATGACTTGAAGGCACACAACAATAAATAATGCTACTTGATATTACATGCAACCACATTCAAAGTTTTATGTTGAAATTATTTTACTGGAATATTTGTAATCATGGAGAGAGAATAACATATTTTTTGTTGTTGTGTGCTCTTAAGGCATTTCTGGCTTATGGCAACCCCATCACAGGGTTTTCTTGGCAAGATTTGTTCAGTGATAGGTTTGCCGGAATCATAGCCCAACGCTCAAACCCAGTGGGTTTTCATGATCAATCCCTTGTCCACCAGAGAGCCCCTCCAACACCCAAAGAACAAATTAGTACACCTGAAAAACACTGGCCATGATTCCAGACTGCTGTCTATGTTGTGTAACATTATCCATACTTAGCTATATAGCAGAGGCACTAAGGAACTCTCCCAGTGAACTCTGAAGATGCATACCAGGGCACCAGTAAGTTTCCAAATGAACATTGGGCTCTATCAATGCCCACTGGTACTCCTTAGCCATTGCCCACATGCACCCTGGGAATGTACGACAGGCACTGGAAGACAATGCACATCGGGACTGATGTGTCTTGGCCCAGATGCATATCAAGACTGATGCACCACGGTCACTTTGCTGGTTCCTCTATGTAGTAACATCCTTGCTGAATATTAAAGTTGTGAAACTGCTCAATTCTATTTCCTGCGGACTTAAGTTCATGAAAACATAAATCCTATACTGAATTCCAGCCACTTTTTTTTTCCAGACACATACCTATAGAGAGCTGCACCTGACATATATGAAATCAACAACTCTCTTTCGCTAAAGTACAACTGTAGTACCTTCAGGTTCACTCACTCTCTGTGCTACTTCTTGGTTCCATTTCGAGCTGAGAAAAATCTGATTCAGTGTAATTAGTTGAACATTTTAGTTCAGCAAAATGTGCAGCACAACAGCCCAAACTACTATGGATAAACAGAGGAAAAAAATATATCTGGGGTAGAAAATTTTCCACAAAAAAAAAAAAAACCCATCAGAATCCCATCCCCCCATTATGGAAAACATGGGAAATTTCACAGTCCACATTTGTGCTATCAACCTCCTGTGAGAAAGGCCTTAACAGGTTAGAAGTGCTGCAGGATACACCCAAAAACTTGCAAAAGATTTACAAAACTATCAAAGCCTCATTTACATTTTGTTAGTGATCAGTGCTTCCTCGGTTTAAACAAATAGATCCACCCCAGATATTTGCTGTGGAAATTGTTCACACTAGATTGGTCCCTCAAGGACTTTCCTATTTAGTTTGGGATGGTGGGGGTGTTTCTGCACACACAAATCTGTTTGTGTACGCACAAACACAGCTGATGTCATAACTCAGCAGCCTGGCACAAAATCCCCAGGCTCGGACAAAAGAGTAAGACCGAGCAGGAAGCTTTATATAGTCAGCCCTCCTCATTTGAGGGTTTCACGTTTGTGGATTTGATTATTCATGGATTATTTGCTGTCAGCTCTGCTTCTTCCCTGTGCCATTTTTAATAGAGACTGCAAGCCTTGTGAGACTGAGAAACTGCAAACGAGGCTAGGAAGACCCTATTAAAAATGGCGTGGGGCAGTAGCGGAGGGGGCATTAAGTTCTACCAGCCACTCACTTCTGCCTTATGAAGGAACCCTGATGCCTCGGAGGAATCTACAGTGGGTTGAATATGGTGATCATACTTTTTTGTCTGTTAAATATGGTTTGGGAGGGCCTAGAGTTATTCACATTTTTTTCACTTTCACGGGGGTCCTGTGCCCCTAACCCTAGCGAATGTGGAGGGATGACTGTACTTACTTCTGAGCAGAAAGAAAGACAAGGCTGTTGAGCATTAGACATCTGCTGTAGAAATGTGCAGGACTGCACTGTAAAAAGATGATCACAAAATGACATACAAGGTGAAGAGAGAGCAATTTAATAGATGATAGGCTACTAAAAGTAATGGACATGAATGAAATGGAAAACCTGACAATATTATTAAAAGAGACATCAGTTCAACAATTTGAGAAAGAGTGGAAGCTGTTTTTGGAATATATCAAAACAGAGGGAGATAAAGCAGCTATTAACAGATGAAGTTACTGAGAGGATACTTATAGTATCTAAAGCTTGGTTCTAATGCTATATTTTTGTACATACAGTATTATGTATATTAAATTGAAAATTGGTCAGATTAACATAAGAAGAACAATTGTAGGAACAAATAATATTCGATTTAGGTTATAAATCCAAGTGAAAAACAGCAAGATGGAAGACAGATAAGGCAGAGGGAGAGAGGGAGATAAAGGGGAGGGAGAAGGGGAATTATTTTATCCATTTTTAATTGGAAAAATTTGTAAAAAATGAAATGAATACATGTGGGATATATTTTATTTTAATAAAAAAGATTTCCAAAAAGAGAGAGAGAGAGAGAGAGAGAGAGAGAGAGAGAGAAAGAAAGAAAGAAAGAAAGAAAGAAAGAAAGAAAGAAAGAAAGAAAGTCTCCATCCTTCTCTCTCTCCAATGTAGAATTAATTGAGGGAACCTGCTGGCAGCAAATACAGTGATAGCCACTAGCTTAGCTGGCATCAAAGGGCGATTAGACACATTCATGGAGCATAAGGCCACTGGTGGCTGGTAGTCATGATGGCTAAATGCTACGGTTATCTTCAGTTGCTGAGGAACAATAGCAGAGGAGTTCTGCTGCCCTTCTGTTTGCTTCACCATGCTGTCTGGGAGATGATAGGTGTTGAAGTTCAACACATCTGGACAGTGCCAGCTTGAGAAATACTAATAACTTTTTAGTTTACCTCCCTCACTTTAAATCAGGATTGGGAAGGGCATGATCTTCCTCACTATTGGGTATTCTGGCAAGGGATTCTGGAAGACACAGTTCAAAAACACCTGGAGCCCACACAATTTCCATTCCTGATTTAAATGAATAAATTGCAGGCATGTGTGCAGCGGTTTTTACTCAGTTCCTTTCCTCTGTGGGAGACAGCAATTCTGCTCTACTCCCCCTAATATCTCTTATGTCAACAGAAGCCAGGGTGTGAAAAGTTGCTTCTCACACTACAACACACAGAACCACTTCCAGCCAGCATGGCCATGGTGGATAAGACTTACAGGAACTGGAGTTCAAAAGTCATGTTTCTAATGTCCTAGCAGCTGAGGAATAAGCATTCTTGGTTATCCCATGCCTGATTTGCCTTAACACAGCGGTGGTCAGTCTGGATTCGGGGGCCAATTTTGCCCGTGTGGCGAGCTACACTGCATCAATTTTCAGCCACTGGTCAAAACTAGAAATTGCTTCTATTTTGGGGCTTGTCAGAGTTATTTTTGTTATTTTGGGGTAGGCATTCAGAGTTTCTATGTATGGCTGTAAAAGCCGGACAGTGAAAAAAGTTGGCAGAAAGAAGATAAAATAGTTTTGGGGGAGGGCTCTATAGATATAATAGACCATTAAAAACACGAATGGGTCCTAGAGCAAATCACGCCTAAACTCTGCCTAGAAGCCCAGATGACTAAACTGAAGCTGTCACATTTTGGGCATATCATGAGATGATAGTGACTCAGTAAAGTGGAAGGGAGTAGGGGAAGAGGGAGACCACAATATGGGTAGATTGATTCAGTCAAGGAAGCCCTGGTTCCCCTCAGTTTGCAAGATCTGAGCAGTACTTTGGACGGCCAGGGTCTTGGAGGTCCATCTTAGGTCATCCTAAGATGGGGCCAACGAATAGCAAACAAGAGTAACAAACTTGGCATTACCTCCAAACAAGGTTTACTACCATTCCTGGAGGCTTCCAGGAGTGGCAATTTGCCGTTTTGGTCTGCCTTTTCAACTAAAGATATTTTGGGAAAAATTTTGGGAGATTCAGGGGTTTGGATGGAAGGCTGGACAAACCTGAAGGGCCACACACACACACACACACCAAAAGGCTTGGACCCACATGCAGTCTGTGGGCCACAATATTCCCCCATTACCATGACATATTCTAACCAGCAAATATTGCTTTCTTTTCCCTTAAATTGTCTTTTGCTTGTAGCTCTTGTCTTGACTGAACTGTGGATGCAGGAAAGTGGAATCTCATTCTAGCTCATGGAGATTTGAACCACTGTCTCTCCGGATGCACCACACTCCCAACGATAGCATCCCCTCCACCTGTCTCCATTCGGTAGGAATAGTCCTGATTAACCTTCTGTTGTCCCACTTTTCCTACTGCTTTTAAAATACACCAGTTTTTCTCTCTTTCCTCAGCTTACCTCCATTGTTGCAAACTGACTTCAAAATACAAAGCAGACTGTATTCCAATTAACTCAATGGGGGAGAGGTGGGCGACAGTAAGGGGCAGAATCTTAGGCCTCCCAGTAGGCAAAAGCAACTGCTTCAGCCTCTACCTTATGTGTTCTTCCTCACTAACAACTTTTACCATCTTGACCACGCTCTGATGTTGCTTGGCTGCCCGCGTCCCAATTTTCATCTGTGAAATGTTGGAGCGTACGCTGTCCTTTCCCAGATCTACTGGAAAGCTGCCGCCTGTCAAAGTTACTGTAGTTGCAAGACTCCTGAACTGAACCGGGGACGAATTAAATGACCCCCGAAGAACCTTCCAACTTTGAAATTCCATGGTGCTCAGGACAAGATACGGTTTGCTGCAGCCACCCACGTACAGTTTTACAAAGTGCAAAGACCAGATATTCATCTCTAAGCATTGGAGAGATGTTGTCAATTAGAAATCCCCAAAACCTGGCCTTGGAGAAGTTAATTTCTGGACTACAGTCAGCCCTCCATATTTGTGCATTTCACTTTCACGGATTTGATTATTTGCGAGTTTACCCAGTTCCTGATTCTTTTCCAGGGGAATCTTCTCTCTTGGAGGCTCTGGTCAGGCCACACAGCCCTTTAAAAACCCACCTCTGGCCCTCCTCCTCCACCTCCTCCACCATTACTAGCCACTGCCTGGCCAGCTCAGAACTGCTCACAGCCTAATTTCTCAGCACCACAAACCCTCTCCCAGTGCCCCAGACACACTGAAGCTGGGTGTGAGAGAGGAAGCATAGGACCACAATGCCAACCCCCACTTCCCTCTCCTTTCCCTAACCTAGTTTGGACCCTGGGTGCCTGTTCTCCCCACCATGCCTTGGTCCCCTTCCCACAGACACACACACTCATTTTGCTATTGGCGATTTTTCCACTTTTGTGAATGTCCTGCATCCCTAACCCCAGTGAACGAGGAGGGTCAACTGTATATCTCCCAGAATTTCACAGCAAGGATGGTCCCTGGCCATGCTAGCTCGAGCCATTCTAGGATCCATGTCCCCCTTTTCCTCTGTGAAATGTTAGAGAGTATGGCACACAACAATAACAACAACAAACAACAATGCCACAACTTTTCCCTGCCCATCAGTTGCTTTGCATGGATACCATCCTGCCCGGCTCCTTCCCTCACAGGCTTGTAATAAGTCAAAGGAAGGCTTGGCTGGAGGCCCAACAAAACACAAACTCCCTTGAAGTCTCCAGCGTTTTTCCATGGCAACATCATAGTCATTTGCACAGCAAACAATCGCTCCTTCCCATTCTTACGGCTCTCCCCCCCCCCCGCCAGGACTTTTTCTGTGAGTGAAGCGGGGAAGTATATCATTGAACCCAAGCTTAAGACTTGTACTAAAAGACTGTCCGTGAAAGGAGACAACAAGAGACGGGGATTAAGTTACAGTTAGCTCAAAACTCCTAAATGAGATCAAAAGAAAGGAGAAAAAGAGAAACAGTGGAGGTTTTTCCCTCTAAAAAAATAAAATAAAAAGAAATCAACATAAACATACATTTTTACTTTAAGGAGCAGGGAACGGCATTACACAGACCATGTCCGATTTATGGATTAGCACAAAAGTAGTAAAAACTAACAGAGTGTAATTCTTTCAAAACCATTCCAAGAAGCATTACAGTTTATAAGCTCGGTAGGTTTCTTCATAGGACCTCCAAACAGAGGTGTAACTATGGGAGGAGACAAAACTAGGGCACCGCCTCCCACAAAGACTTCTGCTCCAACTCAAATGAAATTTTCATTTACTTCTCGTATTTCTACCATTGCAGTAACTTAAACTTTCAACTGAGCATTTAGAAATTACAATTTAGGCAGACCAAGTCACCAAGGCAATGCAAATGCAGCCAGTTTAGGAGTTCTAGGCATGAACAATTTTCTCATCTTGCTCTCCACAATGCTAGAAATTTGGGGACTAAAGGAAAATTCTTACTTTGGGGGCAGAGCCCTGAACTTCACCTCAATAGCTATATGACTGACTACAAATCTATTCCGGGTAGAGGTCCAGTATAGCCTCTCCCAGGCAAGATTACTGAGGTGGGTTTTTCCCCCTTGGTTTTTATTTTTGTTTGTTTCTTCCTTTTACCCCTTTGTAAAACTTGAGAAGCATTTTTGTTTCAGAAGATTCTTTCTCTCTCTTGCCACACAGCTAAAGATATCAGCATGCTGCTTCACTCTGAGAAATGCTGCTCTTGTATTTTCCTCGGTTTTCTTCAAAACTGCAGAGGCATGCAGAAAACATTGTTTTACATAACCTGCAGCATACCCGCCAAATGTCATGATTTGGCAAGGACATTTCTGATTAATCGCCTACCCTCTCAGTTTTTCAGCTGTTTTCAAAATGTCTTAGTCTCTCCGTCCACCTCCCACTTTCCCCCTTTGTCCTCAGCTTATCTGAATTGCTGCAAACTGAGTTAAAAGTGCAAAAGTAGAGAACGGGGAGAACGGGCACTCAACGTCCAAACCAGGTCAGGGAAAACAGAGGGAAAGGGGATACGTCGGCATGGTGGCCCTTTACTTTGGCTCCGTTGGGGTTCCTTCCTTCAGTGTGGGAGGCACCAACAGAGCGGTTGTGGTGCTGAGAAACTGGGCTGTGAGCTGTCTTTAGCTGTTCAGGCAACAGCTTGTGGAGGAGGATCAGAGACCGGCTTTCAAAGGGCTATGTGGCCTGATTGGAGCGGCCAAGAGGCAAAGTCCCCCCCACCAAAAGAGGCCCCCGAGGAGGGGTGGCACATGTTGGAGAACTGTGCAAATAATCAAATCCGTAGAAGTCAAACCTGCGATTGTGGAGGGCCAACTGTAATTTGCATTCAGTTAATTCAGCAGGAGGGAGAGAAGAGGGCAGGATGGAATCCTGGCCTTTCCAGGAGGCTCAGACAAAAGCAAACTGCTTCAGTCTCTCCTAACTTCTGTGTTTTTCCTCAGGCTCTAAGTTGCTTGGTCACACGCGTCTCGGTTTTCACCTGTGAAACACTGGAGGGTATGCTAGAGAATTTGTGTCAAATTTGTTATGATCTCGGCAGCTGGTGAAAAGACTGTGGGGCTATCTTTTTTTTAATTATTTAACCTCAACTATTATTATGTACATGTCGATGCTTGCACATAATCATTTTCATATTGCATTACAACAAATAACCCATATACGACTTAAAGTACAAAGAGGAGCTCATTCTCAAAAGTATGCATGTATCCTCTTTAAAAGAGTAGGATTTGCTTTCTTTCATTCTTTTTAAAAACATGTGCTGCCTACTGAAGGGTTTGCTGAGGAAAACCTGTGGTCACCAAACAGATTTTTTCTTTTGCACTGCACCATGGGAACCTGGAGAGTTACTTGCAGAAGGAATTGTTCATATTGTTGTATGTAATAAAGTCATAACAAGTAACATTATCTGCCAGCTTGTCACTTGTAATTTTTCCATAAGCGGTATGCTTACAGTAGTTCCCAACAAAACAAGAAAAAAAAAACCCAAACAAAATCCACACATTTGAATCCATAATAAAGAAAAAATGGGAATAAACACATAACACATTATTACACTGCCCTGTGCATACCCTTCAAATCTCTGACTCGTATGGGTGAGTCCTAGAATCACAGAATAATAGAGTTGGAAGAGATCACAGGGGCAATCCAGTCCAACCCCCTGCTGTTCAGGAACCCACATCAAAGCACTCCTGACAGATGGTCACCCAGCCTCTGCTTAAAAACCTCCAAAGAAGGAGACTCCACCACACTCTGAAACAACATATTCCACTGCCGGACAGCTCTGACCATCACGAAGTACTTCCCGAGGTTCAGGTGGAATCTCTTTTCCTGTAGTTTGAATCCACTGCTCCTTGTCCTAGTTTCTGGAGCAGTGGAAAACAAGCCCATTTCCTCTTCGATATGACATCCTTTCATATATTAAACATGGCTACCATATCCCTTCTTAACCTTCTCTTCGGCAGCCTAAACATACCCAGCTCCCTAAGACGCTCCTCACAGGGCATGGCTTCCAGACCCTTCACCATTTTGGTCACTCTCCTCTGGACATGTTTTTGATTAATCCTCTCTCATACCATCTGTTCAGCTGCTTTTACAATTTCGCAATTTCTCTCTCCTTTTCCCCTGCTGTAAACTGTGTTCAAAGTACAAAAGTTGTATGTATTCTTTTCAGGGGCTGCAGAGGAGGGGCCAGGATATTGCCCTTTCCAGTAGGCTCAGGCAAAAATAAACTGCTGTAGCCTCTTTCTATCTTGCGCGTTCTTCCTCATTAATAACTTTTGCCCTGTTGACCACATTCTGATGTTGATTGACCACACATGTCATCTGTGAAATGCTGTACAGCAGTGGTTCTTAACCTGGGGTCTGGGGACCCCTGGGCGTCCCTGAAGCCTTGCTGCTAGATATCAACAGCTATGGCAGTAACAAGGACTTGCCCAAGTTCACCCAGTATCTGATCAGGGATTTAAATCCTAGTCTTGAGAAGCCTCAAATAAACAAATAAATATTTGAATATTTAAATATATGCTTGAATAATTAAATTCAAATTTAAATATTTAAATCTTCAGTTAAGTCTTGGGGCTCCCTGGCAAATTATATTTATGGGGGTCTCTGGTAAAGAGAATGTTAAGAATCACTGTTGCAGAGTATTCAGCTAAAACACAGTGAAACACTCTTTCACCTTGCTGGCTAGTAAGGCTTTTTAAAGAATTATAGGCAATGGAAGAGCCAAATGTAGAAAAGACTCTTTGGGTTTTACAGCTCTCAGAATCCCTAGCTGGCATGGTCAATTTTCCAAGCTCTGGCCAGTTGTCAATCACTATTACTGACACCAATCGGGTGAAACACCTCCCTGGTGGTGGGAAGCTGATGATAGTATCTTTCAATCTTTTCTTAGTGATAGTCACCAGAAACTAAGTTTGACTACCCTATTTGCTGGCGTATAAGACTCACTTTTTTTCCTGAAAAATACTATCTGAAAATTAGGTGCATCTTATACACCAGCAAATAGTATTTACTGGTGTATAAATGGGTTGCGTCTTATACACTGGTGCATCTTATACACTGGCAAATACGGCCTCCTCCAACTTGCCTCACTTCCTGCACTCATTTATTACTTAGACTGTGTGGCTGCTTCACTCAGTGCTGGAGTTGGTCCTACCGTGAGGCATACTGAGCTGGCTATCTCAGCTGGAAGAACCTGGGTCCTTTGAAACATGGCAAGTCATCACTGACCAATTCATTGCAATTCAATGTACCTTCTTTCAAAGAGCTAAAGGCCTAAACACTCTAAAGACACCAGGTCTCCTCTGATTTTGGAAGCTAAGCAGGGTCAACACCCCCCCCCGCCACCGCTGGAGGCATGTTCTCTCTGTCATGTGGCTGCATATTCTGCTATGTTATGCTTGCTGCTTGGTCAGGTGCTCTCTTTGCTCATACCCCTCCTTTCTCAAGATGGTGACTGGAAGTGGTAGAATGCCAGAACTCTGCTCTTCTCCATCCGAGGGGAAAGTATTGGTAAGCTCTCTACCTTATCTTTCTTCTTCGCCCAGGGAATGCTGGGACCTGAGGCAAGGGAATGGGAGGGGGAGCTCCAGAGGAGAATGGGAGAGGTATCGTGGGAAGGGAGAGTTATTTGTGGTTTTTCCACTTTCATGACGGTTCTGCAAACTCTTGTAAATGTGGAGGGGCCACTATGTAAGTAATGACCTAAATCCTATTTTTAGCTGCAACCAGAGCAGAGCCATTGAAAGACTTAGATTCACCTACATGTTGACTCATCTTTCAATAGTTAATTCACTAGGTGTACGTCAGTTGAAACTAACCAACAAGATTCCAGCCAACCACTTGCAACTTGAGGCCAGAATCCAACTGTTAGTCCCTACTAGAATAATCCTACTGAATCAATGGAACATGCCTAAAAGTTGACTTACCAAGTTCCCATTGATTCAATAGGTTTACTCTAGTTGGAACTAACAATTTGATTTATTCAAGTATTTATCACTCCCTAACCTGCTAAGTTGAGGTTTGGTTCTCCCGAATCTAAGTCTAACACTGTATTTAGTACATTATGTTGCCTTTATGTAACAGGGGAAGGTTGCTTTGAGCCATACATAGGCCCTTTCATACTTTGACATACTGTGAGTGCTATGGTTCCACCCTATGGAATTCAGGTGATTCTACTTTCATGAGGTATTTAGAATTCTCTGCAAGAGAGCTGTAGTGCCTCACCAAACTACAAACCACAGGATTCCATATGATTTTGCCATGGCAGTTAAAACAGAATGATAGTGCTTTACTTGTGTAGTGCAAAAGGATTCACTGATACAATAAGACCTTCACTGGTGGACCTTCTTCAGATGTCTTAGCCATCTGAGGAGAAGTGGGTGGCACTGGCTTCCAGAGAATGAGTCTTCAGGGTGGTGATGCCCTAGTTGTTGAACACTTTCCCTAGAGAGATTTGCCTGAGGCTTGGAAAATACCTTTCTAAAATCTTTCCAAGCTTTTTACATGCAATGTAATCCTGCTGACTGTTTAATGCCACTATTAACGATTTTGTGGCTTTTAGACTATCATCATCCTTTTTGGTACATGTTTTCATTTTAATTGTTTTATTCTTTTTCTAAACCTTCCTGGGAAGATAATTAAAGGTACATCAAGTGCCAGAATTTCTTGGGCTGGCTTTGCCCATTTCCAGCTTGGAAGTCAATCCTGGTTTATTTTACAACTGCTCAGCTCACCACTGGCATTACGGTATTGGGATAATACAGACTCTACTTGTGGAGTGTGCCAGATCTGGATTGGGGAGATTTAGCTTATTCTTGCTCAGTCATAAAGCTCCTCAATAATTCACCCATATTCTGTTTCTCAACCACAGCTTTGACATGTTACATTTTTGACTACAACTCCCAGAATCCCTCTGCCAACCTGGCCAGTCCAGAATCTGGTTTCAGTCTGGGTTCGGAGTAGAGATCTTGGGAGATGAGTTGGGAGGTAGTATCAGGTCAGATTATTTGTCTGTCTAGTCCCTGAATAGCAGTAGCTCTCTATGGTTTCAGGCAGATATATTTTATCTTCAACATCAGTTTAAGCACCTCCCACAACTGCCTGTGCTGGCTAAAGGATTCTGGGAATTGTAAGCCAAAAAAGAATTTTTCCAACTCTGTTCTCAGCCTACCTTGATGGTTGACAACATTTCTCTTGATCCATCTCTGATGGTTCCCACAAAGGTCTGTACCACTGAATTTATAGCCAGAAGTATAATTTTATTTGTACGCAAGATGCATGAAGTTTAAAGGTAAAATGACAAAATTAAAGGAAAAGCTGCAAATTCAGTGGAGGCAGAAGTGGGTGTGTTTGATCTCTGATGGAACTGAAGATGTGCAGAAGTTGCCCACCTCCAACCTTTCCTTTCCCACAAAGTTGCTGTGAGCTTAATAAGGGACAATCCTTATGTGTACTGTTCTGAACACCTCAGAGGCAGGGCGAGATACAATTGTAAACTAGTAAGGTAGGACATCTGACATTTCAGATACTGTAGAACACATATTTTGCAACTTTTCTTTGCTTTCTTATCCAAATAAAAGGGTGGATGGGTGAGAACTTGAGCTAGGGTTTGGCTTTCACACAATTATATTGTAAGAGAGAAATGACATTATATTGTGTATTGCGAAACAAAGGCAACTTTGGTTTTGATCTCTCAGTGCTCAGGGGAACATTGCAGTAGTTTCTATTACATCAGTCCAGCCTTCCCTAAAAAAAAGGGAATAACATATTACTTAGCTTTATAGGCCACCCTCCCCTCCAAAGATGTCAAGATAGCTCAAACGGCTCTCTCCTTCCTCACTTTAACCTGAAAACAACCTGGTGAGCCTAAGTAACATTCAAGGTTGTTCTTGAACGTCCTCAATGAAGAGAGATTCAGTGGCCCAAGGTCAGCCCATCAGCTGTATGACTCAGAAGCAACTGAACCTAAATATCTCAAGTTTCAGTCCACCACTACAACCACTACACCACCACTGTCTTTCCCGATGTGGGTTCTGAACCAATGCTTGAAATTGGAAGCACAGAACTGTGCACTGAATATATCCACATAATGTTTTATCCTAGCCTCACAATGTTATGGGGAGAAATCTGTTGTATAAAACAAGCAGAGACTGACAAAGATACAGTTTATAGTTGATTTCCTGCTTTCGAAAGTGAGGGAAAAGAAACATTCAGGGGTAATCATGTTGGTTGTCCAGCAGAATACAAGAAAATCCACAATCCACCAGCTGCTTGTGGATTTTGGATTTTGCTTCAAAAGTGAGACACCCTCCCAGAAACAGAGCCAAAAAATACCATGAGGAACAACTTTTCTTGACAACAGCTGGGAATTTGGGAGCTGAATTTTGAAAAAGCAAGTTTCCCAAACTCTGTGTAAACTTCTGTGATATTGTGTAGAGCTCTGGTGTTCTCTCTGAGATAGAAAGTAGGGCAAAAGTTACTTCAGTTTTGAACAAGAGGGTATGTTGGGACTGGGAGGAGACATACTGACTTTTACACGAATCTCCCCCAACTTTTTGCTGATGTGTATCTGTTCACATACTTGTTAAGCATATGTTAAGGTACACAGCCGAGATCACAAAACCTGATTTTCAGGAATTGATCCCTCTTTAGATAATCTCACATTCAAAGTTAAATGCTTCCCCCTTGCAAGTTCCTTTCAATTGTGGCCTCAGCATGCCCAATCAATCACAACCTTGTCTGTTTCAATCGTTACATTGCTAATTTCCCAGCTCTTAATTGCACTGGTGATTTAGCAGCAGTAAAGTTATTTGCCCTGCCTTTCTGGTGGGAAAATTACCCCTGTAAACGGATCCTAGGTAAACACTTGAGACAGAGAGAGACAGAGACAGAGACAGAGAAACAGACAGTCTAATCTAGGGAAAACAGGCTTCCAGCATAAAGACTGAGAAAGAGTCAGCAGGAGAAAATGAACTGCAGACCAAGAAAAAAAGTGGGGTGTCGGGAAGGTCAGGATGGGAACACATGGTAAAAGAAGAACCATTTGGAAAGATGCAGAGAACATGTGGAAACCATGTGTTCTGCAGGTCTGTGTCAGCCTCACGCTAGCCCAGAAGACAAAAACATTACAAGGCTATGTGCACGACACAAGCCAAAAGGAAGAGAGAAAGCAATGAACCAAGTGTGCTGGAAAAGCAGGAGGGACAAGTGAGAAGGAAATGGGACCCCAGAGGGTCAGTTTAAGGCAGCTACTGAAGAAGGAAAAGACCTGGGGGGGTGCAGTGTCCCCTTGTTATAGCAGTGAAAACACTACAGAAAGAAGTGAAGACCAAACTTGCCATCCTGAATGCACCCTGATTTTTTTTTAAATGGATTTGCTAGTATTTGAGGAAGTTACCTTTTGGACTACAGCTCCCAAAGTCTCCCAGCCCATACAGCACAGGGAGCTGTAGTCCAAAAGAGGAACTTTTCTAAGCTCTGAGAGCTGTCTACTGAGGGAGCCTCAGTGATCACTTATGGAATCCCTGCAGGGTGGCAAGGATTTTGGGATCTACTCTTGTTCACGCCAGGACCAGTCCCAGTCATCCTTAGTGACGACACACCTGACAACCTATCCAAGTCGGGCAAAAGCAGCAGCTCAACTCTACTCTGCCCTAAACAAAGCCCTCTCTTACTGTACCCAGCTATGGAAGCCCCACTCAGTTCCATTTTTCTTGGCAACTCAGGGAGTCAGCAAAGCAAAAGGCAGCTGCAAAGAAAGTGACAAAACCCCACGGAGGCAGGTAACGCTTCTGCTTCCTTTATCTTGAGACAGACAAGCACTAAGAATAAAAGGAAAATGACTTATAATTTCTTGCAACCACCACCATTTAAATACTTTGCATGATGCATCAGGAGCATCCTGTATTAGCCTTTTCACCTGCTTACAACGCCTCTCCTATGGTGAACAGGCTGCTGCTTCAGTAGAAGGCTAAGTTTGTCCCATCCCCAAAGCTGCTGGAAGACAAATCTTGCAAAGACCAGTTGATCCACCTCATCTCCAGTGCACACCACTGGGGCACCCATGGGCCAATGATGCACATGCTAGACCTGATGAAGCATATTTTGAACTGTCAATGACCTCTTGTAAGACAATTACATTTCCCCCCGCCCCCGGGTATATCTTTAACCAAAAGAACAAACACTCTCATGGCTTTTAAATCAGCAGAAAAATGAATAATTGCAAAGTAAATGTATACAGTGGACAGAAGGTGGAGTGGAACAGAGCCACTGGTTAATGGGAGTGCTGCCGTGGGGGAAACTCCTTGGAATAAGAATGGAGACATTTACAACCCTGTTCTATTTTCAGTGGGGATACTGGGATAACAGATTTTTTTTAAAAAAGTAATTAGTTACAGTTATGTATCCAAGTCCCCTAGCAGTTAAGCTATCATTTTAAACAATAACTCTTTCCTTTCTTTAAAAAAACAGATGTCACAGGAAGCTAGTCTGAGATACAAAATGCAACTAAGTAGTGAGATGACACACTCCCCACACTATAAAAGTAATCAAAATAATTGCAGTTCCTCCACAAAAGGAATCAGAATCAGAATGCCAAGTTAGAACCACCTGCAGATTTACCACTAGAGCCTCAGCTCAGTTCTGTCCTAAGGAGTCATGGCCAATGTTGTATGAATTCAAACAACACCACTTCTGAATTTACTGATTGAGAAAAAAGTTACATCATGGCTGCAATTCATACAACCTGCTGCCCTTGTGCCTATTGGCTACAGATCTTGTCAGCCCTGTATTTGGCAAATTTTGAAGAGGCTCCACGCACCTACAGATATACTCTATCCCGTATTGAAATCCTCCTTCCCCTCTCTCTGTCTCACCCACACGCACACACACATAGAACAGAACTATTTCATACTTTTGCAGAATTCCCACCTAATAAGGACTGCAGTCAGCCGATGCATCAGCATTTCCGGATGCAATTTACCACTAATTTCCTTCCGGAAGGAAGCAATGAGTAATTTTAGCAATTTTCTTCTCACTGTGAGAAGACTTCAAAAGCCACAGCTTTCAAAACCTATTCACAATTCGGGATTTATTCTGTGCAAAATTCACACATGGTTGTTTTGCACAGAAGACAGCATTTTCTGTGCAGGGAACTGTTTCATTCTGGGCAGGAAATAAAATTTTTGTGTGGAAGTATTTTCTGCACAGAAAAAAGAAAGAAAGCTGTTTTCAGTTTTCAGGGAAGAGTTTAAGAGTTTCAACTTCTAGAACAACTGTAATACTCCTGTCACTCTGTAATATTCTATATTTTATATATGTATATATTTAATTTTGTTTATATATTTGTATTGTGTGTTTTATATGTTTTGTATGCTCATTAACTGACTAAAAATTAATTAAAAATATTCTTTCCATTTCTAGGTGTTTTCAGGTATAATTGGTGAGATGGACTTTGTTGCTCAGATGTTTAGTAAATACTTGGGAGCAGTACCTTGAACCTCCCTGTTCTATCTAGCTACTTGTACAAGATCATATACATGATGCTGCTGGATCTTATTGCTTTAACTTGTGTCTTACAAAGCAAAGTAAGATTTGTGTATCCTCTACTACCAGCCCCACCAGCCAGTCTGTGAAATTTCTGGTATTGCACGAGATGGTATTTGAGCTTTGAAATCCCTCCCCCAACATGAACAACACAGTGCCTACTTTTCATAAAGACATTTAACACACATATTTGTGGGGTAGACCAAAATAGCTCTGGGCAAATTAAACTAGTCTGCTGGGTAAATATTATGCACTGTGAAATGCTTTCTGAAATAGGGGACATGCACGCACACACACACACACGCGCGCGCGCGTGTGTGTGTGTGTGTGTGTGTGTGTGAGAGAGAGAGAGAGAGAGAGAGAGTTTTTACATGCTCATTTGCCATGATTTCTACCTAATGAGGTTTAAGAAGTCAATAATAACAGCACAAAGATTTAAGCCAAATATGTGAGGATACTGTAATTCCTAGAAACATATACAGATCTTTTTTTGATTGGAGATCTAACTCAATATATCAGACAGGTTTTTTTTTAAAGAAAATCAACAGATCCTGTCTGATCTTGGAAGCTAAGAAAGGTGAGCTCTGGTTAGTACTAGGATGGGAGACTGCCAGTTAATACCAGGTATTGTAGGCTATATTTCAGCGGAAGGAACTAGTTAACCACCTCTGAGTATTCCTTGCCTAAGAAAATGCTATGAAATTCATGGAGTCACCATAAATTGACAGGTGACTTGAAGGCACATGAACACATTTAAACAATCTGAACCTGCATGCATCTCATGGCTACCAGTCAAGATGGTTATATATTCCATTCAGTACCAGAGGCAGTATGCCTCTGTAAATCAGTTGTTGAGAACCTGAGAGAGACTCTGGTTATAGTTAATGCCTGTTGTGCTGGTGGGTTTCTCACAGGTAATGGTTTAGTCCTTGTGGCAACAGAACCTTGAAGCAGGCAGGCCTTCCTGATGGTCAGAGCTGTCTGGCAGTGGAATATGCTGCCTCAGAGCGTGGTGGAGTCTCCTTCTTTGGAGGTTTTAAAGCAGAGGCTGGATGGCCATTTGTTGGGAGTGCTTTGATGTGGGTTCCTGCATGGCAGAATGGGGTTGGACTGGATGGCCTCTGTGGTCTCTTCCAACTCCATGATTCTGTAGGCCTTTGGTCAGATCCAGATAAGAGGGTTTGGAAACCTGAACTGGTCCAAAAAGTTGCAGCCAGATTACTGACAGGTGCTGGTTACAGGGAACACAGAATTCC
Organism: Cyclura pinguis; assembly: GCA_030412105.1. Classification (NCBI taxonomy): domain Eukaryota; kingdom Metazoa; phylum Chordata; class Lepidosauria; order Squamata; family Iguanidae; genus Cyclura; species Cyclura pinguis. The sequence continues at coordinate 271,243,338 of CM059601.1, read as the reverse complement.
TTTGTTACAGCAGCTCCACTGGCTACTGGTTGGTTTCCAGGCACAATTCAAAGTTGTGGTTTTGACCTATAAGGCCCTCTATGGCTCAGGCCCAGGTTATTTGAAGGACCATATAATCCCCACGAGGCTGCCCAACTTCTAAGATGTGCAGGGGAGGCACGTCTCTCTATTCCATTGCCTTCAAAGGCACAGCTGGTGGGAATACAGAGGGCCTTCTCTGTGGCTGCTCCCATGCTTTGGAACTCCATCCCTAGGAAAGTTAGGATCGCTCCTTCTTTATTTTCAGTTCAGGGACAGGATAGGACCTTTCTCTTCTAGCCAGCTTTTGGAAACTGATTTTAATAAAAATGACTTTTATGGTACTGTATTGTTTTTAATCTCTTTTAAGGTAAAATTAAAGAAAGGCCACAGAGATGGGCATAGTTCCATCACGTCTTGGCCCAGAAGCGAGAGCTGGCATGGTGTTGTGGTCTGAACATGGGGCGATGACCCTGGAGACCAGGTTCAATTCTCTGCTCTGCCATGGAAACCCATGGGGTGACTTTGGGCATATCACACACTCTCAGCCCAGAAAATTCCATTAAAGGTTTGCCTTAGGATCACCAGAAGTCAAAAATAACTTGAAGCTACACAACAAGAAGGCCCAGAAGCAGATGAAAGGCCCTTCCCTCTATTCCAGCTGCCACTGCCCTGACCTCGGAGGGAGAGGAGAAGAGGCAGTATTTCCTCCCACGCTGCCATCCTGTCTTCCTTTTGTGTCATGTCTTTACTAGATTGTAAGCCTGAGGGCAGGGAACTAGAATTTTTTTGGTTGGTGTTTGTGTACAGTGATGGCACTATATAAATAAATGATGAAGATGATAGTGATAAAAAGATTTTAATTGGTTTTAACTCTGTTATTTAATGGTGTTTTAATTTTGACTCTGTATGTTTTAACTATACGTGTTTTACTGTATTACCTGCCCTTTTGGAAGCTGCCTCAAGTCCCAGCCTCAGAGAAAGGTGGATATAAACAGAGGATGGTGGTGTCCCAGCATGGGGACACAAGAGGAGCAGGACCACGACAACGCTTCTGCATGACATTGTCGCAGTCCCGCCCTTCTCGCAGCTGGCGAGATCGTGGGGCATATCATTGATGGAAAAAATCCATCAATGACTCTTGATCGCGTGAGCTTTCTGTAACAGTCAGCCATGCAGAAGGGCTGGAAGTGCAACCACACGCTTCCTTCCCCACTGCAGCATGGGAAGAAGGCTGGCAGCAATGCGGAAGGAATGGACGTGTCCCTTGCGCTCCCTTCCGCACACAGCTGGTTGGGTGCAGAAAGGAGCACTGGAGACATGCTCCTATCCTGGCAGAGGCGCTGCCAGAATTGCAATGGGATGGTGCACAAAAGCATCATCCTGTGGAAAGGGCCAAAGTGATGGACAGACCATTTACACCTTATGGCTCCTTATTGATTTTTTTTTTAAATAAAGAAGTTTTATATTAAGGGAAACTTGTTTTTAAGCCCTAGCTTGGTAGCCACAGGCAATCAGAAATTGCAACAGCCTAAAAGAGGAGGGATGGCTCACTCTTTGTGTGCCCACCACACAAATCAAAGTGGGTATGAATATAGAGAGTAAGAAACAAGAGTTGGGGAAAGTTACTGTTTTTGGGAAGTAACTTGGGAAGACTTGTATCAAGCTGCTGTAGGAGTGTGGGATTCTCTGTCTCTACTCTGTGAAGCTCTCCAGTGAATAATATTTTGTGGGTCGATTTGCAAAGTTGGACGAAACCCAGAAGAATGACAACTCCACTACCACAGATGTTAGTAACCTTTAAAGTAGGAGTGAACTATAACTCCCGTCATCCCCAACGAACGTAGTCAATGGTAAGGAACACTGAGAGTTGCAACCCAACAATATCTAGAGGATTGGAGTTTATCCATCTCCTCCCCAGCATAAAACAGGAGAATGTCAAAGAAAGTAAAACTGACAGATTCATCTAGTTATAATGGGGCCATTCTGGGAGCTGAGATAATAACAGTGAAAAAGAAGATGTTTTCTCAACTCTGTATTGGATCACACCCATCCCCACTCTAAAACCACCACCATGGCCACCTCTGTTTTCAGGTATGTCTGGACACATTTTTTTTAAAAATCTCAAGTTCTTTCCATCAAATTTATGAAGAGATTTGCAAACCAGGAACATTCATATACATCGTTGTGGTTAATTGTCGTCAAATTAGCTTTGATTTGTAGTGACCCTGTAAATGAGAGATTTCCAAGACACCCTGTCATCACCTGCTCTACTCAAGTCTTGCAAACTCAGGGCCGTGGATTCCTTGGCTGTGTCAATCCACCTGTCTTCCCCTTTTCCTGTTGCTGCTTACTTTACCAAGCATCCTCATCGTTTCTAATGATACACCCGACGTTGGGTAGCCTCAGTTTAATCATTTTGGGTTTTAAAGAGACTACAGGCTTGATCTGCTCCAAATGTTATTTGTCTTTTTAGCAGTCCATGATATCCTTAGAGCTCTCCCACAGCATTACATTTTAAATGATTTGATCTTCCTGTCAGCTTTCTTCACTGTCCACCTTTCGCAACCACACACAGAAATCAGAAATATTATGGCATGGATAATCCTGACTTCAGTAGTCAATGAGATATCTTTACACTTATGGATCTTATCTGCTTTGTTCATAGCTGCAGCTTCATTGGGAACGCCACAGTGTATGTGGAGTGTGTGTGTCTACATTTATGTATGTTCATGCACACACACAAATATATAAAAGTATACTGAACTTAATGAAGTAGATGTGTTCCTGGATATTACTACTTTAACAGAAACTTTAGTACCAAAGGGAAAAATAACATGGAAGTAACAGGAAATAGGTTCCTGTACTAATAACACAACCACAACAACAGCAACAAAAAATCATTTCATATTTCAGCAACCATTTTATTCAAAACTAACAACAGGAATATCTAAAAAGTTAGGTAAGTCTTGCATAGGTAAACAAAAATGTTCTGAAGACCTTCCAGAGACCATATGAAAGCTTATTCCAAAATGCATTCAGGAATAATTATTTTTAATTTCTTCAGTCTCCCGTTTCCTTATGATATCCATTTTGATGGCCAAATTTATAGATCTATCTATAGATTAACATGCTGGGTATAACTGGATGAGCCAGACTTATTTTCTCTTTCCTTTTCTCTTTGTTTTTCTGTTCACACATGCTTAGTAAGGGATTCTGTAGGCAGCTGATGTTTACTTGGACTGTTGTAGTCAGGCACACATAGCTTCAGTACAATCAGCTAGAGTAGAATCTCATTCTTTCCCACCTCAAGCTTTATTGTATTGTTTGCTGTAGAAATGCTACTGCAGCCTAATAACTGAAAGTCTGTGTTTCTCCAACACTTCTTCATCATTCCCCTAGTGCTGATGCTGCTAAAAAGTTTCCAACTATGCAGAGGATGAGAAGGAAAGGAGGAATGGGCATGTGTAAAAAGATTTTGTAAAAAAGAGCTTCTTTGTTAGAGGCTTTGTTAAAAGAGGTATGCCTGTATACACTCACTTCACTTGCATAAAAAGACATTCCTCCTGACACTGCTTTGTGTCAGGTTTATTAGAGTTGTACTTGGATCCCTTGCATACCTGTTGATCCAACATGTATCCTTTCTTCTCCACCATCTCCCTAAAAGCTAATTTGATCAACAGACATCAGCTCACTGGAGGCTGATCTCAAAGCCAGCTGTTTCTTGACTAAAACACCTGTTGCAGATGCTGATTTACCAGAACATAAGAAATGGAAATGAAATCAAGAAACTGAAGGTTTCCAAGGTTGAAAGTTCAGTGGCAGAAGACAGATCCAAAAGATGGGATTATCCAGGAGTAAGAGAAGGACAGACACATCACTCAGTGTGCCTCATGAGTATTGGAGACCTGATGATGCAGCTCTATCTGAGCCCTGTAAACACTGCAGGGAGGGTGCAGGGGAGAGACAGCTCAACCCTGCCTGTGGGACCCCAGAAACAGGAGCAGCAAAAAAGATTAACTGCAAATCTCTGTATGTAGGCTGTTGAATAAGCTGAGAGGACCAAGATAAGATGCTGAAGTAGGTGTGGCTTTGTGTCCTTTTTTAAAGAGAACAATCCTCCACTTGAAGGGCTTGTCCAGTTCAAGCCTGGTTCAAAGAGGAAGAACCATTTAAAAGGAGAAGAAGATTCTTGGCACAGTTCCCCTGGTTACTGTCTTCTTTGCCATGGTGCAATATCTTCCGTTTTTATTTCGATTTGCCTCTCTGGATGTAGATGTGCCCACCTGAACTTCAGCCAGATCTGTTTTTAATTTTATCCTCTCACTTGGCAATGCATTTCCTCTTTTTTGGTGATGAAGAACTGTCTGCCCAAGTTGTGCACAGAAGCCTCTATAAAAGGGACTAAAAGTGTGGACAACAGCTGATATAGACCTTGGAAATTTTCCTCCAAAATACTGGACTACAGCTCTGAGATTCTTGTAGCCAGTGCAGCATGGGCAACTTCCAAAGGTCTAGGGGGCATTTTTACTCTCTTGGACTTTGGAGGGCAGGTCTCTTATAACAAACTCAACCATAAAACCACAAACTCATATCCTTCAACAGTCCCAATTTGGTAAGGACAGTCCCGATTAATCCTCTGCTGTCCTACTTCTTTCAGTTTTCCAAGTATTCCAGTTCCTCTCCTGCTCCCATTTCCCCCTTTGTCCTTGGCTTGTTTCCATTGCTACAAACTGATTTCAAAAGGCAAAAGTATTTTGCACACAATTAACTCAGCAGGGGAGAGAAGGGACAGTATCTTGGCCTTCCCAGCAGGCTCAGGCAAAAGCAGTCTACAGCAGTCTCTTCTAATTTGTGTGTTCCTCCTCACTGATAACTTCTGGCATGCTAATATCCCTCTGATGTTGCTTGGCCACGGATGTCCCAGTTTTCATCTCTGAAATGTTGGGTGCTATGCAAACTGTGCCACCTAGAAGCCAACAGGAGCTGCATTTTACTTTTTAAAGATTACCCTCCTGTCCTGTTTCAAGATCCAAAGAACTTTTGAAGAAATTGCAAGTGGCCAGGCAGAGCTTGGCAGCAATGAACTGCACAGTGGTGATACCTTTTATAGGAACCACGGGGCAGAAGGAAAGGCATGGCCCCAATTTTAGGGTGTGCATATGTGCCTAGGTATACATTCTGTGTGTAAGTGAGGGGGGCAATATCCTCAACACATACGGACAAACAACACATTTTAATGTAATGCTTTTGCTGGAGATCCTGCATTGAGTAGAAGGGTGGACCCAATGGCCCATGGGACCCCTTCCAACCCTATGATTCTACAATGTATAGTCAGACCCTGAAATAACTACAAAACATTGTTTCTACACAGGAAGCAAGATTGCCAAGGCCTCTAGTTCTCCCTGCCCCATAATTTTCTTTGTGGAGGATTCAGAAGCCAGGATTTGGGAAAGTTACTTTTGTGTGACAACAGTTTCCAAATTGCCCAAGCTAGTGTAAAATGTGGCCATGATGGCTAGGGGAGTCTCTGTGTTGGCAATCCAAAAAGTAAATTTTCCAAGCTGTAGGAAGAACACTGTCATGTAAATTCCCTCCCCTTTCCTGATGTAATAAAGCAAGAGTGGGCAACTCCGGAGGCAGCAGAGCCATTTTTCAACCTCCTACTAGCAAGCATACCTGACATGGTTGGACATCATTTTTCTGGTCTTTCCTCCATTTTTAAGGCACATGGGGAATGGGGGAGCGGGCTGCAACAGTTTTATGCCATGGATGGTGAGGTGAAAAATTGCTCTTTTTTTTTTTTCGAAAGAGGGTCAGGGGCCATCAGGGGCCACAAATTGGGGTAGCCCATGGATCAACTTTCACCAGCCCTGTTGCCCAAGTCATTTTGCAGACAAAAGTAAAATGGCATGTACATCCATTGAATTAGTTTACCACTTAAGTGAACTAGAGTAATAAAAGAACCTTCCTTTAATCCTGAGGATTGGGCAGTTCTCTCCATCACACTGGAAGGCAGCAAACTAGTTCAGGAAGTATGGAGAAGACTCTGTAGCATTCCTAGCTCTCTTCTTCGTCTCATTGCTGTTCCCTTGGTATCTGCTGCCTCACTTTGCCTCAAGGTGCGGCCAGTCTTGCAGGTTTACACATTACTGGCTGAGGATGAACTAGACCCTAGCCGTCTCAAGGAGTGCTCAATGTCCTTCCCTTATGTTTCCGATCTACAAATGTCCCCTGCTTATTTGTCAGGTCAAGAACTAGAGTGCTGTCAAAAAGCAGAAATCATTGAAAAGTGAAATCCAGACCTTGTTTTACCTTGTAATGCATTTTGGCTGAGTTGCCTTCTTTTGAATCTCCCCAGCAGCCAAAAATCCAATAGACAGGGACATAGGCAGTAGAAGATCCATGGATTACCCCCAGTTTGTTTAAAGGCACCACGAGGGACTCTCTTTCTTGTGCTCTTTCTCTCACACAACGTAACACCAGGGGCCAGCATGCCTTACACACACACCACGTGCTCACTGAACAACTCCTCAGGCACAGGAAGAGGAGGAAAATGGAAGCTCATCAGGTGTTCCAGTATTTTTTATCACTGTTCCTCCTTCTTCCTGCAGGAAGGGAAAAAAGCAGCACATGATTGCTTTTCCACGATCTGCTCTTTCTACCCTTTCAATTAGCACATATGAGCGAAAGAGTGAACCATGCATCGAACATATGGGTTCTGGTTGTAACTGAAAGAAGTTGAAAGAGCAGACTGTCAAAAGGTGGAGTGGGGGTTGCCTACATTCGCAGCCAATCAGGAGTTTAGCTATATGGAAAGTGGTAAAAAGAGGACACTGCCACCCCTAATAAATGTTCTGCTCCCTCCCCCCGATGAATTTCTCCTTCATTTCCAGACTTCCAGTGTTCCTGTAAATTAAAACTTCAGTTGAGTATTTAGATGGACAGTGAGCCCTCCACTTTCATGGGGTTAGAGACTTAAGACCCTTGTGAAAGTGGAAAAAACATGAATTAAAATAAAATTAAAATAAAAATCACAAATGCTCTTCTTCTTACCTGAGAACACTTCTCTAGGAATCTCTAGGTCCTCCAGGGCAATTTTATGGTCAACTTCCACTGCAAGTGGGCATAGAGTTGCACAGGAAGACATTGCAATCCCTAGAGAAGTGTTCCCTCTAGGGATCTTTAGGTCCTCCAGGCAACTCTATGGTCAGCTTCCACTGGAAGTGGATATAGAGTCATAGTGGAAGACCTAGAAATACCTAGATTGCTAGATATTCTCTCTAGGAATCTCTACGTCTACCAGCATGACTCTATCTCCACTTCTGGCAGAAGCCGACAATAGAATTGCCCTGGAGGACTTAGAGGTTCCTCGAGAGGACATATTTTTTCCACAGCAGGATCAAACAGCGTAAATTGTTTAAGTAAATAAATTAAATAAAAAACCCACAAATAATTAAATCCACAAGTGCTGAACCTGCAAAACTTTAGAGTTTAGACGTCCAAATAAAGGGGGCAGGCAAAGTGACCAAGGGAATGTGAATGCAACAAATATGAGACTTACGCGTGAACAATTTTCAGAGTTTCACTCGCTGCAATGCCAGAAATTTGGAGACTGAAGGAAGACTTTTTTTAAGAGGGGATTTTTATGGGGGGGGGACAGAATCCTCCTTTGCCCCTCCCCATAGCTGTATTCCTGCAGCCAACCCTGGATGAGGCAACCTCTGCGATTTTTATTCTACAGAATGAGATCTCAATGGGAAAACTGTTTGCCAAAAGCAAGTACATGTCTACAGATTTATGGCTTCCATTTGGAAGAATATGTCTCTTGACGGATACAAACCACACATCTCTCAAAATGACTGATAGCTCTGAGAAGGCAAAAGAATTTCCATGGTTAAAGGGGTGACATGGATTTGAGCTTCGCATTTTCAACTGTGTGTGAATGTGCCTTCAAGTCACCTGTTGACTTATGGTGACCCCATGAAGTTCATAGGCTTCTCTTAGGTAATGAATATTCAGAGGAGGTTTTGTCAGTTCCTTCCTTTGAAAGATATGGGGAGTGGGTTTTTTTAACAAGGATTTTTCGAAAACAAAAACAAAACCCTAAGCCAATGGAATTTTTTTTAAAAAATGAAAAATGTAATAGTAACACCTTTTACTGGTTGAAAGTCACTTTGTTACTGTAGGAGCATAAACTGCATTATATATAACTTGGTTGTATACGGTTATATATAACTTGGTTATATATCATTATACATATCACTATCATATTTGATATACTAAAAATACAGTTTATTCAGAAAATAATTGTGAATTATTTTGTTTTGTTGCAAATGGACCTAAAAGATCTTGAATTCAAAAACCTAGTCATGTTAGTATACATCACTAAGCAAAGAGGTCTTGTTGCACCTTTGAGACTAATAGAAAACCTATGCTACAAACTGCTTTCATGAACTCATGAACTGTCAGAACACCTGAACTATAAGGAAATTCTGGTTTTGGCAATTTTGAAGAGCAGGCAATAAAAATAGAAGTAACCCTCAGAGGAAAATATTTTGTCTCCACCAGTTCTTCATCATGTCAAGCAGACATAACACACTCATTCCCATAAAATGTACTGAGAAAAGAAAACCAAGACAAGGATATTGTGCATAATTTTAACCAGTTGGTCTGATATTGTGCATTGTTGTCATTGTTGCATGCTTTCAAGTTGCTTCCAACTTGTGGCAGCCCTAATCATGGGGTTTTTTTTAGCAAGATCTTTTCAGAGGCGGTTTATCATTGCTCTACTTCGAGAGACTGTGACTTGCCCAAAGCCACCCACTCTGTTTCCATGGCTGAGACTGGATTCGAACCTTGGTCTCCAGAGTCACAGTCCAGCTCTGACACCACTACACCATAGTAGATCTCAGCTATATATTCCATAATCCCCTTCTTTTTCATTTTTTTCCCCATGGAGAAAAGTTTTTTTTGGGGGGGAGGAGGAAACATGGGTTTGTTTCCTTATTTTTTCCCATTTTTTCTACGCCTTCACAACTCTGTTGAGAACTGATTTGTTTCTTACAAACACATCAAAGTTGTAGTTCAGGAGCTCTCCAGAGGTTGCTGGACTCTAGCTTCTATCAGCCTCAGTCATCATGGCCAATCATCAAGGATAATGGGAAGTCCAACAACATATGAAAGGACACAGAGTCTTTTAGTTAAAATTATATGCCACCTCTCCTTCTATATACCCAAGGCAGCATACATGGATTTCCTCCTCCTGACTTTATCCTCACAAGAAAACTGTGAGGTAGGTCAGAGAAGGAGTGGGAGACATAGGACCAAGGTCACCCAGTCTGATGTAAGAGGTGATCATAACTTGTGATAGAGCACATACTTTGCATGCAGAAAGCCCAATACTAAATCCCTGGTTAAAAGGATGAGGTGGCAGATGATAGGAGACACTTTGGCCTAAGATCTTGGTCAGCTGCTGCTGGCCAGAGTAACATCTACTGAGTTAGATGGACATAGTGTGACCTCGGCCTAAGGCAGCATGCTGTGTTCCTAAGACAGGCTCTTTTAAGAAATACGCAGCACCAAAGGACTTGATCTTGGCTTCACCTGGAGATGAAACAGACTGCATTCGATACTGCAATGGAAACCTTCTAGGGGAGTTATGCCTTTCTTGGACCTTGTCCACATGGAGGATTTTGGCACTCCCTACGAAGCCATTTGCATGTGCTGGCACGAGAGCAAACCCTGAGAGCAGGAATGCTGCACCTGTGTAAACTGCTGAAGGATAGCAGATACTTCAAATTATGAAATTTGTGATGTGTGAGAAGATATTTATTCCTGCCTTTGATCCTGGCCCCCAGGGTCCTATGCTTTGATGCCCAACACCTGCCCCCCCTCTCTATTCCCCACCACTCCTTTTTGCTCCCTCAGTGCTGGAAGAAGCAGAGGCAAAGCCCCCACAACCCCGAAACTACATCTGATATGAGTTCTGAAGTCCTGTATCAGTTAAAGGAACATAGATGTATGGATAATGGACTGATGGAATTGCTTTCTGAACCAGGTTCCTTGACGGTTGTATCTTAACATCACATACCATGGTTTCCCCATTTAACAATAGAATGGACAGCATAGAAAAGTTACTTTTCTGGACTAAAACTCATACAGTGTCCTACCTAGCATGTATGGGGGATTCTGGGAGTTGTAGTCCAAAAACCAAAATTTTCCAAGCACTATTATCTGAATTATCATGGTGTGGCAAGATAGGTAATGTGTAACCTTTTCGTATATCAATGTTTTATGTAACTTCTTCAAGACAAAAGGAACGTGTGGTCCTCCAGATATTATCTGACTGTAACTGCCATTAGCTTTAGCCAGCATAGCCAATGGTCATGGAAACTGGGAAATCAAAGACCAGCAACATGCAGAGGGCCGCAAGTTGCCCACCCCGGGCTAGATCCTCCGTATAAACCTAACTTGTCTTGTATGGGAGAGATGCAAAATGTATGGAACTTTCAGTGTTGAAAAATTGCACTAACAATCATCCCCATCCATTTCTGCTTGAAAAATCTGGACTGCAATTCCCATGCTGGCTGGGAGACTGTGAGAACTCTGTAGGAGGTATGTTGGATAAGACTAACAGCCTCCCCTTAAACATTTTGCCCAGAGTAGCAAAAAAATGTCCCAGGGGAAGCCCACCAACAAGATGGGAGTATAACAACACAGGAATTCTCAGATCAAAGGGCCAGTCTCAGGATAAGGAGGAAGAATCTTTGGGTGACAGCACTGCCTTGAAAAGTTTGCATGTGTGTTCTCCTCTGCTAGACATGTTGTTTTATTTGAACAACATACTCTTGAGCAACTAGGCTTGATGTTTAATGTATCATACTTAATAATGATTATCATTGTTACTGGGGTCCATCCTTAGGTCTCCAGATTTGGTCCCGAAATCTCAGAGCCTGGAATGGTACTAACCTGGTAACCCCAAACAGCACCCACCTGTTCACATTCTCCAGAAACTTGCATACCGAGACATACTACCTTTTCTGCCACTGGAACTTGCATACAACCATCATGACTAGTTACCACTGACAATGCAATCCTATATGAATTTGTCTACATTGCTTTTAAAAGCATCTAAACCAACACCACACCTTGTGATTTGTCACTTCCACAGTTTAACTATGCACTGTTTAAAGATGTACAGTCAGCTCTCCACATTAGTGGATTTGACTCCCAGGGATTTGATTATTTGCAAATTTCTTCATCTCCTGCCCCCTCACCTCAGGGCCTTTCTTTGGAAGAACCTTCCCTATCGACGGCTCAGATCAGGCCGTGCAGCCCTTTAAAGACTTGCCTCTGGTCCTCCTCTGCCTCCACCAGCTGCCACCTGGAAAGCTAAGGACTGCCTGACTTTTCAGCACCACAAACCCCCATCTGATGCCAACCCACACCCAAGGAAGGAGGTGTGTGAGAGAGAGAAAATATAGGGCCACCATACTGACACATCTCATTTCCCTGGCCTGGTTTGGACACTGGGTGCTGATTCTCCCCACCATGCCTTATCCCCGTTCCCACACACATTTTTGTCTTTGCAATTTTTCCACTTTTGCAGAGGTCCCATGCCCCTAACCTTAGCAAATGTGGAGGGCCAACTGTACTTCTTTTATCTGCTCTAAATCTCTCACTATTCAATCTCAACAGAAGGTCTAGGTTCTAGCATCAATAAGAGCAGGAGAATAAATTTTCTCTATCCACTTTTTCCAAGCCATGTTCATAATTTTATACACTTTGATCATGTTGCCCTCTTACTCACTTTTTTCCCTGAAGGACCCATACTGTAATTTTTCTCATAAGTTGTGCCCCCTTGATAATTTTGCTTGGCCTTTTTTTACACATTTTCCAGCTGTACAATATCCTTAACAGGCATAGTAACCAGAACATTAGTCTGTATTCCACTTGTAGTTGTACCACACTTATGTCATGATAGATAATGCCTTTATCCAAAGAGTTTCAAAGAAACGGCTATCTGAAGCACTGTGATCTCAATACAGAAGCCTGCTTATTTCTTGGCATCTTTTAGGGAGGCTCTTCTCTCTATCCCACCACCCTTACACACACATGTGGAGGGAACACAGGATAGGGACTTTTTGGTGACTCCTCCCCGATTCTGGAACTCCTTTTCTAGAGAGATTAGATTTGCCCCCTCCTTGCTATCTTTTCACAGGCAAGCAAAGACCTCTTTTGGCAGGCCTCGGATAGCCGTCTACTCAAGGGGAAAGGGACTTTCACATGCTCTGTTGATTATATTTTTATGGGTTGCTTGCAATTTTATTGATAGCTTAATTATATTTTTAAGATTTATAAGATGTAATTTTTAAGCTATATCTGCATTAACTTTTGTAAGCTGCCTTGAGTCGCAGAGTGATGAAAAGGCAGCGTGATGATGACAGCATAACTGCTAAAAATTCAGAGATGAAAACGGGGACATTTGTGGCCAAGGAACATCAGAGTGCAGTCAAGATGGCAAAAGTTATTAATGAGGAAGAATTACACAAGCTAGGGGAGGCCGCAGCAATTTGCTTTTGCCTGAGTCTACTGGCAAGGGCAAGATTCTACCTCATCCCTTCCCTGCTGAGTTAACTGAATGCAAACTACTCTTGCACTTTGAATTCAGTTAGCATCAACTGAAGTAAGCTGATGACAAAGGGAGAAAGTGAAACGAGAAAGGAGAAACTGGGACATTTTAAAAGCAGCTGAAAACGTAGAAAGGCAAAGGATTAACTGGAACTCTTCCTGACAAACTGGCACGGTTGGAACATATGCAATGACCCTGGTGACAGTGATGATGATGGCCAGCTTTAGCATCAGCTCCTTTCCTTATGATACCCTACAATTAAGGTAGCTATAACATTTTTGTCTGATTTTGTTATGGTTGTTGCCTGGTTATTGTTTTTGCTTTGTTTAATTAAAAAAATGAATCAAGACATTTTTTTCCACTGTCACTCATTTGCAGCATGCCATGACTTGAAAAGTTCTTGAAAGAACATGCAATACATCTTATGGGTGATAGGAAAACACATTTTAATTGTATTCCAGCTTCAAAAACTGGAAACCTCAAGAATTTTCCCCTCCCCCTTCCTCCTAAGAAACATCTGTTCAGCTCCACCATATTAAGCAACATTACTCATTTGCTGTATTTATTGAGTGAGCTAGAAAACATCTATCTCCTACACAATTACACTGAGCTATGCACGGTTTATGGCATAAGTTCAACTAAATTCAATTCTGTTCAGCTGAAACCAAGGAGAAATAATTCTAAGCAAACATGGGTAGGATCAAGGTCAGAAATATGGCTCAAATCTTATTTTATATATTAATTTAACAGATTGCTATAGGAAATTCACCCTTTTAAAGTGTCAGTTCATCTCTTCCAGATCTGCACAATGGATTAATAATACTAGCATATCTTACAGAGTTGTTGTAAGTGACAGGCGGGCAATTGTAGCCCTCTAGTTGATTTTTTTGGCCTAAAACTCCCAGCAGCCCTAGCCACCACAGCCTATGGTGAGGGATGATGGGAGCTGTAGCTTAAAAGAAAAGCAGTTGCCATGTCCTATGTTAAGGACGACAAAAATAAGGAGCAGGAAAGAACTCTAAATGTATGATAAACACTAAATATCATTACCACCATTTGTTAGACATGCATCGTTTTCCTGCCTGCTCAGAGATTATTTCAAACAAATAGTGATGGATTTTTTAGAAGTAGTCTTGGAACAGTCTTGCAAACAGGTCAATGCAAATGACTAGACGTCAAGCACTATCAGTTTTATTTACTGTCCTATACACTGTTATGTTATTTGGAGAATATGCATCATCTTCTACTGTTTCCCTACAATATATGCGGATCATACTGGACATAAATCTGAACCAATACAATTACAAGTTCAGGCCCTGAGAGTTGGCCAAACACATTCTGGACAGGGTAATTCCCCTGTGCACTGTTGTATCAGCAAAACAATCATATTCCATATTCCAAGTATTAATCAATGGTGCTTAGAAGCAGTGAAGTACTCTCCACTTTTGGTTCCAAGGAGAGGAAGCCAGAGTTTTGACGACTTAGAATGGAGTGCTTTTGCAGCAGTCTCTAAAAAAATAACAACAACCATCTGACCAATATGTCTCTCTCCTCCCCGCCCCCAACACACCTGCTTTCCACTTCTTTTGGGTCTCTCTGACCCCAGAGTTCTGCTCAAGAAAACATCTGTGCCCAGACTTTAAATTCAGAAAATGTGAAGCAGAGGAATAACAGCATTTTCCACCCTCTTTTACAAAGTGCAGAATGACCTAGTGATCTAACAGAATATGTTCAAGTCTTGCCTGTCAGGAACCAAAGGGAAGACATATAACCAAGTGGATATCAGTGAGCACATCAAGTACATTAAAACTGGTGGTTACTGCATCGAAGCCCTACACAACTTAGGTGCATTATCATTTCGGTAAGTGGCACAACCCTATCAATGCTTTGAAAAGTTCCTTTTGTGGACCACAACTCCCAAAGTCTCCCAGCCAATGTGCACATGACTGACGCATGGAAATTTCAGCCAGAGAGCTCTAGTGCCACAACAGACTGCAAACCCCAGGAGTTTATAGGATGCAGTCCTGCCAATTAAAGTGGAACCGCAACACTATAGTTGTGTAGTGTGAAAGGATTCCTGGTAGCTTCACACTCCACCAGTGGATAATATGTTGTTACAGAGATTTAGTGGTAAAGATTCATTAACAAGCCAGATCTGGCTGGCTTTATCTCTTCCCAGAACTTAGAGCACCATCTCGCCATTGGTTCAATTACAGATAGCTTCCGCATGTCATTGTAATCATTCCTCTTAAAAATAAATTTCCATACTGTCTTGGAGAAGGTAATGATTTTGAGATACACTCATGTGTGGACTTAGAAATATTTTCCTTCAAACCAGTGGCAATAGCTAAAGGAACCTTTGGCATCATTATCTCCCAAAAAACACGTTCCATGCCCTCATCAGTCACCCACAGCCAGGAAACAATGCTAAAATACCTAGCAGCATCCAGCCACCTGTTAGAGAAGACATTACTGGAGACAGTCAGGATTTGGCAAGGTAAACATTCATAGATTTGCAGACAAAATATTTTCCTTGAGATAAAATTGGAGACATATGCCTTTGAACAAGATAGATGAAGTTGTATTGGGAAGTACCGGAGAGAGACTCCTTGTCATGTATTCTTTCTGTATGGTGCAAGTTTAGAGGTAAAACAGTCCCCAAAAGTCCATGCATCCAAAACCCATAGTAGGACCAACTTTACCTATCTATGATTGATGTTGCTGGTGGCACTAGGTTGTACATTTACAAAGAATAGATGGAATAGTGATACCCTGAGAGTCATTACAGAAAACTAGTGTATTCCAGAAGAAAAAAGATTCTACCTAAACATTAGGAATAAATTTTTGACTGTAAGATCTTTTTGACAGGACAATTGATGGCCTCAGAGGAAGGTGGACAGAGATTGGACACCTTCCTCTGCGCTTTAGTTATATATCTCTACATGGCAGATGTTGGACTAGATGGCCTTGTGATTCTTTCCAGCTCTAGCATTTTATGCTTACAAATAAGCTCTGCACCAAAGATTTTCAACTTTTGGTCTTTCTAGATGTTCTGGACTTGAAGATCCAGACAGCATGGCCAATGCTCAGAGATTCTGGGAACTGAAATCCAAAACATTTGGAAGGTCCATACCATATAGTTATTCACAAACCAGGTCAGTGGCTCAGACCGCCCAACCACAATCTCAAGGCACATCAGAGCCACTTAAAACTGATTACATAATGTCCACATCCTCATTGGAGCTGATCCACCTCAGGTTTTCCCCACCTAAAAAAAAATCTGACTTATTTACAACAGAGCTTGAGGAATCTGGCTTTCTAGATGCTGCTGGATTACAATACCCATCAGGCCCTGATGATTGGCCATGGTTGCTGGGGCCAATGGGACTTAGAATGTCAATCTGCAACATCTGGATGGTCACAGGCCCACTGTTCCCGATTCATAAGATTCTCACATTTCTCTTAGGATTTCTGCTTCTATGCTGAGAATGGCAGATAAGAATTCAGAATTTGCCATTTTTCTAGCAAGAGGAAGCCCAAAAATTCATCTAGGCTGGTCTCCTGCTTCCAAAAGTAGCCATCTGAGTGCCTCTGACAAGATCATAATGAGCATTATGTGGAAAAGTTACTTTGAGACTATAGTTCTCAAAATTATTGGGCCTATAAAAATAACTTTTTCAAGTTCTGACATTTAGGGATAAAATGTAAAAGCTCTCCTCTTATCACCTATGTTCAGGAGCCCTGGTGGTGCAGTGGTTAAATGACGGTACTGCAGCCACAAGGTTGTGAGTTCAGTCCTGCCGGGCTCCAGGTTGACTCAGCCTTCCATTTTTCTGCAGGTCGGTAAAATGAGTACCCAGCTTCTTGGAGGCAATTAGTTAAACATATTGTAAACCACTTAGAGAGCACTTAGCTGATAAGCGGTATAGAAATACACATGCTATTGCTATTGCTCAGCATGTGACATTCAGAGGTATACTGCTCCTGAATACAGAATTGCACTGTCATGGCTGACACATCTGCAATGACTTTCTCTCATGACTGTGTGTTATGATTGTGTGTTCTTCCCCCATTTAATGGCTTTTTAGGAGGGAAGAGCACATAGTGGTCATGGCCACACCAGCTGGAGGGATTCTGAGGATGAGAGTCAAAAAGTACTGTTTCTGAGTTCTAAATTTAATGGGCCCCTTTGTGTTGTTTTCCAACACATATAAGGTGTTAAGCAACAAGTTTTACTCAAGAGAGTGTGAAAATACGGGAGGTCATTTTATTTCCTTTCTTTCTCTAGTTCCATAGTTCCATCACTGCAACACAGTTTTGAGGCTCACAAATCTGAATCCAAACCCCTGAGACAGGACAGAATGAGTTGCCACTTTTTCAAATTAGCCATGGATGTAGTGAGAGTGTGGGTGGGGGGCAGAGGCAAAATGAGGGTATTACATCCACCCCAAATAAGAATTCTGCCTTCTCCAATGAAATATTCCTTCACTCTCCAAATCTGTAGTATTACAATGACTCACAACTTCAATTGAGCATTTAGAAATAGAATTCAGGCATCCAGAAAAGGGGGGCAGGCAAAGTGACCAAGAGAACACAAACACAGCAAACAAAAGAGTTCTAAGCATGAATGATTTTCATTGCCTCAGGCTCTGGAATGCTAAAAATCTGAGTATTGAAGGAAAATTTTATTCTCATTCGCGGGGGCAATGCCCTCACGTTGCCCCCCTTCCCACTACACACCTGAAACTAGCTGTGTTCCTCTTTACAAGGAGCAGCCAGATGTCCAAAAACTTTATTGTACAGTTCTAGACTTATCTACTGAAAAGTTAAGTCCCATTGTGTTGGGGATGGTCTTAACTCCTATGCAAGTGTGCACAGGATTACAGCTTTAAATCTACAGTACAAAACTCTTTCTAACAGAGACAGGGGAAAGAAAAACATAAGGGGAAAAGTTTCTGGGAGACCCATTGAGGAAAGGTGCTGTTCTCTCGGCCTCAGGATCTTTGCCAGCTGAACGTGAGAATTAGAAAATTGACATGGCTAGTGCTGAATTTCCTAAAAAGTTCTAGCTTGTAAAGAAGGAGTAGAACTCCAAAACGCAATTGTTTGTAAGACAGTCATTAACCTTATCTCATTTAGCATCACACTTCCTGTCCTTTTTAATCCATAAACCTCTGAGGGCAGAGTCTCTTCCATTTTGAACAGATATTTCTGAGCAGTGACTGGTGGCCCCCATATCATTCCGGTTGGTGAATCTACTCTGGATTTACATCCAAATTACCCAAGGTGCTAAGCTTCATTACCAAACTGGGTTCTGCACTTTGAATAGCTCTTTTAAAGTTCAGAGTACAATACAGACCAGATTTACCACCTCAATGACATGGAAGCAATCAGTCACTATTGTTTTGAGGCCGAAGAGCTGGGCAAATTTTTAGCACAAAGATTGATCACTATATAGCCTGGCTATCATTCAGGAACAGAGACCTGGCTGCGCATACTTTCTATGGCATGTTGAGGGTGCTGCATATATTACAGACTGTTATAATGTCCGTGAACTATTTTGAAATGTGATATTGAATGTTCTGTCTCCTCAGTTATCGCTACCATTTACGTGTGTTAAAGACACAAAAGCAGGCCAGTACAAACTTGGCAACTCAGTAAAACTTTTTTTTTCTTTAAAAAATGCAGCGATAACATTCTCTTATGTTTCCACTTATCTCTTGGAGTCCTTTGCAATCAGGACAGCTTCCTTATGAGAGTGCTGGGTTGAAATAGAAATAATAGTTTTAAGAAGCCATTTGGTTGTGCTGCATCTCCAAAAACTGACCACAAAAATTCCCTCTAAAGCCAATACCACACCATCCTGAATGCACTTGATGTGGTCTGATTCTGGGTCAGACCTGGGGTCCTTCCACACTACAGTTATAGCACTTTGATACCACTTTAATCACTGTGGCAACATCCTATGGAATCCTGTTTAGGAAGTGGGGCAGGATTTAGGATCCTCAATCAGAGAGTTCTGTAAGAGACTGTAAATCCCAAGAATGCCACAGGATGCAGCTGCAGCAGTTTAAGTGGGATCAGAACACTATAAGGCATTATGTGGTGTGAGAAGCGCCAGTTTTGTTTTACTTGTGATAGAAAACTCCCAGTGACCTGCAGGTACATCAAAGACTCTTGCCTGAAACCTTGAAGAGCCACAATTCTTGGGCTTGGACGGTCCAACTGAATGACTCAGGGCCTTTCCACACTACCCTGTTATAGTGCTGTTATTCCACGTTCAGCATCCTGTGGAATTTTGGGGTTTGTAATTCACTGAGGCCAAAGAGCTCTCTGGCTGGGAATACTAAGTGCCCCTCCCTAACTGGCAAACCCTAGGATTCCACGGGATGATGAAAGTGGAATAACAGCCCTACAACAGTGTAGGGCAAAATGGCCTAAATGACTGTACCTGTGTAACCTGGCTCAGTACCTAGTCAGGATACAGCATAAAAGCTTCCAAAACTGCAAACCGTGCTCCTAACGAAAGCAGTACACTGGCCGGTTTGCACTTGTGAGCATTATGGCCATTTCCACACTAAGCTGTTATGGTGCTCCCATGCCACATTCAACATCCTGTGGAATTCTGGGGTTTGCCGTTCCCTGAGGCCAAAGAGCTCTCTGGCTGAGAATTCTGAACGCCCTCCCTAGACTGCAAACCCCAGGATTCCATGGGACGTCGAAAGTGGAATAATAGCACTATAACCGTCTTGTGCGGAAAGGGCTTGGGGCAACTTGAAGGATGCTGGGAATCCTACTCCACAACCGTTAACTTTTCCGAGCTGCGGCAATGCCAACCAGAAGGAGAGAAGCAACCAAGCAGGAGGCAACTTACAGCGATGAGGGCCGAGTTCCTCTGCTCCCCTCCTCCCGCCGCGCTGGGCTGCTGCTGCTGCTGCTCCCCGTTGATGCCACTCCGGCCGCCTCCAGCCGCCGCTCCGTTGCTGACCAGCGAGGGGTGATAGTAGTCCGCCGCAGGGGGCGCTGCCGCGTTGGCCGCCGCCGCCGCCGCCGCCGCGGCCCCGCCGCCGCCGCCTGCCGCCGCCTTGCCGTGCTTGCTCCCCTTCCGCGCCGCCTGGCCGTGCTGGACGAGGTGGAGCAGCTGCAAGGTGCTCTCCCGCTCGCGGTCCGAGCTCTCCGCCCGGCCCCGCTCGTAGCGGCCCTCGCAGCTCAAGTGGTGCTGGCGGCAGACGGCGATGCGCGCCCGCAGCCGCTCCACGATCGCGCTGTGCACCCGCGGCGGGGCCCCCACCGAGGAGCCCCCGCCGCCTCCCAGAAGACCCGGGGCTTGCGGGGGAGCCGTGTCCCCCATCGCGGCCCTCCGAAGCGCCTCCGATCTTCCTCCTTCCTCTTCCTCTCTCCCGGATCTTTGCCCAAGTAGAGATCGCGTTCCCCTCCGCGCGCTCTCACTGCCACATGGATGCACCCTCGCGAGCCGGCTCGGATTTGGATCGATTTCTCTCCACTTTTTTTTTTCTTCTTCCTTCGAGGCAACCAGCCCTCGATTTCCTTCCCTTTCCACCCCGCTGTGAATTATGACCCTCCCTGTGACAAGCCAAGAAGAGGGGATTTGACAGATTTAAGGCCGCGGGGGGGGGGATTAGTAAAAAACGACTCTGAACGTCCCGGGTGAAGATGTCTTGTTTAAAGGAACGCCACGGATTTTAAAAATTGGAGAGGGGAGGAGAAAGAAATTGACCCAAAGCAGTTTAGAAACTGGCCGGCCAATGAGACTGGAAACGGACGAATCCTTGCAGTCGTTTTCCAAAGGTTAAAAACTAGTTTTTTTTAACGAATTAGGGAATTGCACGTTATCCGAAAAGTTGATTTTTTTTTTTTAAAAAAAGAGTGAGCTGGCAAATAATAAAAGTTGGTTTTTTGAAAGAAAGAGCGAGCTAGCAAATCATTTTAAAAATTAAAGGTTATGAATGCACTCCTGGGGTGAAAATGAAAGGAAGGGGAGGCAAAAAAAAAAAAAAAAAAAAAAAAAAAAAAAGGAGGGAAGAAAAGCCTAAAAAGAAAAGAATCCCAGGATCGTGTGAATGCCTGACACACGAGGTCGGGGAGGCTTTGGGTAAGAAAAGTGGCTTGCCAACCTGGATGTGCAGCCAGAGCAAAAGCGAAGTGAGGATAGGGCGAGCAAGAAGAATTTAAATACTTTTTTTTTTTCTTATTCCTTTTACGCCGGTTCCGAACCCCTCTCTTTGAAATAAATTCAACCCTCCGGGGTTCAGAGTGTCATTCCGCTGTCTCGCCGTTCCGACTGAAATCCGGATCGGGGTTGAGAACCAGAGAAAGGAGTGGGAAGGAGGAGGAGGGAATCCGTACCTTCAAGGGTTTCTTCTTCCTCGCCGGCTGGATAAAAAGGCAGGCAGGGTTCTCGAGGCGAGCCCAGCGTTCCACATCCTCGGAGAGGCTGGAGCTGAGACGGCGGCGCAAAGAAAGGCAAGCGGAAAAAGCCCAGCTCTCCCTCGGCTGCAGCGCTTTAGCCCCGACCGGGCGCTTTGCAAACTCCCCGCTTTCCGCCTGCAGAGCCGCCCGGGCCGGCGAGGTCCCTCCTCGGACGACGGGTGACTTCCATCCCTCGATCGGACTCGGGAGATCGTCGAAAAAGACAATATCCTCGCGGGTTCCGAAGTTTCTCCAAACAAGTCTTTCTCCTTCTCTCCACTCGCAGCCCAGCCCCGTTTCCAACTCAAGCCGCCACGAGCGCTACGACGGCCCGGCGCGGGGCTGCACGGAGACACACGATTTCATTGTGCGGGTGGCGCAGGAGGGAGACGAGCGGCGAGAGCCCGAGCGGAAGGCTGGCAGCGCGGCGCGGAAAAAAGGGCTGCCTTCCCGCGACCGAGCCGGAGGCGCCGCACGCCCCCTAGCGCCCGAGCGCGCTCGCCGCAGCGCTCGCCTTGGTTTCACGCAGAGGCCCGCTCTCACGTTACGTGTCTCGCCCGGGCGGCAATCCCGAGTCAGCCAAGGCAGGCATTGCCTCCAACCGTAGGAGTGGGGAGACAGGAGAGAAGAGCGAGCACGGTTTGGGACTACAATTCTCAGCGTACCTCTCCATCACCAGATGCGGGGTGAGGGATTTTGGGAGTCTAAAAGTTCGCCTTTCCCTCCCCTCGCTTTCTGATCCGAAGAACCGGGCGGGAGTACAGTCATCCCTCCACATGCGCTAGGGCTATAGGCACAGGACCCCCGTGAGAGTGGAAAAACTGTGAATAACTCTACCCCCCCCCCAAACCATATTTAACACACTAAAAAAGTATGATCATATTCAGTCCACTATGAATTCCTTTGGGGCACCGGGATTCCTTCACAAGGTAGAAGTGGGTGGCTGGTGGGGCTGACTGCCACCTCCACTGCTGCCCCACACCATTTTTAATAGGGACTTACAAGCTTTGTTTGCAGTTTCCCAGTCTCAGGAGGCTTGTGGACCCCATAAAAAACGGCATAGGGAGGCAGCAGAGGTGACAGCAAATAATCCATGAATAATCAAACCCGCAAATGTGGAGGGATGAGTGTAAATGAAAACATAAGACACTCCAGGAAGCAGACAAGCATAATCCTTGGATAGTTGTGGATTGCTATAAAGAACATGGCAGCCTGGGCATAGGATTTCAAGTTGCCTGTGGATTTACAGCAACCCCATTAATTTCTTAGGGTTTTCTTAGGTGAGGAATGCTCAGCAGGTGCCACTGCCTTCAATAAAGCTTAAAGCCCCAGCCAATAAATCTTAAAGCTTTATTCGTCAATGGCCTCCCATCCTAGTACTAACCAGAGCTGACCCTGCTTATCTTCTAAGAACAGAGGAGATCTAGTGCGTTTAGGGTGTTTATCTTTGGCATGAAACATTGTAGGTGACTATGAGGTACAATAACTGTGTTGCAGTCGATCGCAGGGAAATGGGGTGGTCCAAGAAATGAGCCTATCTGAGGAAAAGGAATAATTGCATCTTCCATTTTGGCCTGCATGGTCGAAAGCCCCTCAGATGTTTCCCTCTTTTCTTAACAGGGAAGTAATTCACACTACACAGTTACAGTACTGTGAGTCCACTTTAACTGCAAGGGCAACATCCACTGAAATCCTGGGATTTGTAGTTTGGTGAGACACGACAGCTGAAAGCTGAAATGTGATGTTGGAGGATTGCATGGGTCTACAGTTTGAGTTCTACAGATTCCATGGGTTTTAGGGAAAACCAAGCATGAACACTCACTTTCAGAAGCCAAGGTGACTAAACTGAACCTACCATGTTGTGGGCATACCTTGAAACACTGTGATTCACTGCAGAGGACAAAAATGATTGGTAAAGTGGAAGTTAGGAGGGAAAGAGGAAGGCTGCACTGAAGGTGGATTGATTCAGTCAATGATGCCACAGGCCTGAATTTCTAGGACCTGAGCAGGGCAACTGGTGCCCAGGGCCCTTGGGGGTCTCTAATTCACAGGGTCACCGTCAATCAAACCTGAACATGAGTCAACAGTGTGACGCGGCAGCCAAGAAAGCCAACCCGATTCTTGGTTGCATCAATAGGAGTATGATGTCTAGATCGAGGGAGGTGATGGTACCACTCTATTCTGCATTGGTTAGGCCTCATTTGGAATACTGTGTCCAGTTCTGGGCACCTCAGTTCAAGAAGGATGTCGACAAGCTGGAACGTGTCCAGAGGAGGGCGACCAAAATGGTGAAGGGTCTGGAAGCCATGCCCTATGAGGAACGGCTTAGGGAACTGGGTATGTTTAGTCTGCATAAGAGAAAGTTAAGAGGGGACATGATAGCCATGTTTAAATATTGGAAGGGATGTCATGTTGAGGAGGGAGCAGGGTTGTTCTCTACCATTCCAGAGACTGGGACAAGGAGCAATGGATTCAAGCTGCAGGAAAGGAGATTCCACCTGAACCTCAGGAAGAACTTCCTGACAGTCAGGGTTGTCCGGCAGTGGAATATGCTGCCTCGGAGTGTGGTGGAGTCTCCTTCTTTGGAGGTTTTTAAGCAGAGGCTGGATGGCCATCTGTTGGGAATGCTTTGATGGATGTTCCTGCATGGCAGGGGGTTGGACTGGATGGCCCCTGGGGTCTCTTCCAACTCTATGATTCTATGATTCAATCTGAAGCCAAATAACAATATAGGCTGAGAATTCTATATACCTCTCCCTAATGTCCCAACACCAGGATTCCTTAGGATGTTGCCATGGCAGTTAAAGTGGAATCATCGTGCTATAACTATGTAGTATGAATAGACCCTTGGTTATTTACTGCCCTTTGATAGCATGGAAGATCTTCCAGGCAGATATTTCACTGTGCCTTCTGGCATTGCTGTTCCTGTTCACTGGACACCACAGTGTATTATCTCTTACCCACACAAACCCCAAAAAGAAAAGTGTACTTGC
This sequence comes from Cyclura pinguis, assembly GCA_030412105.1. Taxonomy (NCBI): domain Eukaryota; kingdom Metazoa; phylum Chordata; class Lepidosauria; order Squamata; family Iguanidae; genus Cyclura; species Cyclura pinguis. The sequence continues at coordinate 271,219,263 of CM059601.1, read as the reverse complement.
TTATCATATGTGATAAACAACTTGCAGAGTTCATGCAGTTGTTTGCACGTGCGCGCGCACACACATACAAGTTCTCTGCAGAACATGTCAGCTTTTGTGAAGTCAAATAGCATTGTGAAGATGATGGAAGAGGTGATAAAAAAATGGATTTTTGAGAAAGGCATATTTACCATAATTTTTCTAGCATAGACTGCTAATTTCTAATGCACAAGATCTCAGCAAACAAAATAACTTGTGCTATCATTTATTGCATATCCAATCTTTCTAGATCGAATTCAGGCAGAATTCAAAAACTCTTCAAAAGCAATATTGTTTAAAAAAAAACAGTAAAATTATAATATCAACCCATACAAGTTAAAATGCAGAGCACTGAGGGAAACAATGAAATACTCTGCAGGTCAGAATCCCACCTAAACATAAACCTTTTCAGCAGACAATGAAATGCTACCTGTGCAACAGCTTTTGGGATTTCCTGGTGTGAAGAGTTCCCCAGAATGGATAGTACAGCTTTAAAAGTTCTCTTCTAACATAGAGATTAATCTTTGTCTGGCAATCATAACTAAAAGAGTTCCCAAAGCAGGCAGCAGGCCAAAATCTGATTGAGTGAATCTAATCAGAGAATCCTTAAATGAATATAACAATTTAAATAGTCTTCCCAAAAAGCAAGATCCAATGATGTGCTTGTGAACAGTTGATAATGTTTTTAATGACTATTTAATTAATATACATCCTACTTTTTCCCCATATGGCAGCCAAAACAACTTATACTGTATGTTAAAACAAAATAACTAAAACAATGTGTAATACAAAACTTTTAAAAAGTTGTTGTTGCGATGGTGTGCCTTCAAGTTGTTTCCAACTTGTGGTGATCCTATCATGGGGTTTTCTTGGCAAGAACTGTTCAGAAGGGGCGGTGGGGAGATTGCCTTTGCTGCCTTCTGAGGCTGAGAGAGTGTGACTCACCTCAGGTCACCCTGTGGGTTTCCCTGGCTGAGTGGGAATTCAAACCCTGGTCTCCACAGTCATAGTCCCAGCACTGAAACCACTATACTACATTGGCTTTCAAAATGATGTGCGACAAACTGCTTAAAAACATAAAGTTAGAACAGTTAAAAAAACACTGAAGTCCTGTTTAAACAGGGCTTTGCTTGCTAACAAAAAGAAAGTAGAGAGAGGGCCAACTGAGCATCCCTTGGAAGTTCCAACTTGTAATATTACGTTTTGGCCATGGTTATATTTTCATGTATTGTCCAAAGACTGATGAAGTGAGACTGTATTTACTGGATTCTATTCACTGAAAGCCTTAGTTTTTACATTTTACAATTTTGTTTTGGGATTTTTTAAAAGTACATATGATTTATTTATTTGTTTATTTTTGGAAAAACTCAATTCTATATCCTGCATTTGTATTATGCATTAATGATCAACATGCTCCTTCAAACTGGTAGCAAATCTTCGACTGGCGAAATAGGTATTCCCCAAACAAGCCTGCTGCTTGTAAGCCACCAAGCCAAACAGAGCCCCGCTGCCATGTGATAAACCTATTTGCTTTGCCTGCAGGGGCTACAAAAGTACCTGGCAGGCTATATAACACAGGGCTGGCTGCAGTTGGTTTAGAGGTTGGTTGTGCAGGCCTGTCCCCAAGAGATAAAAGGGCATTTATGAAGGGACCAGTATTTTCCTCTTTGATCTTTTCCAGACCAGATGAGATACCAGTCTTCATGGAGCCTGTAGGTAAATTGCCAAGCCATTTTCTGGAATATCAGAATTATGTCCCCCTTCATTAACGTGTTCATTGATCATCCATGCTTGCAAGTTGGAGAGGCAAGCCCAGGTTTAATAATAGGGAGGAGTGGATAGGATGGAGGGTAAGAGTAGGTGTTATCTCTTTATAGTAGAGTGCAGAAACAAGTTTAGAATTATAAAATACTAGTACATATACCTGGCGTTGTCTGGGATTTTTTTTTCTCATAGGTAATACTTGTTAGGAAGATTTGAGATCCTGTGTCTCTAATTCCCAAACTCTCTTGTCCAGTACCTGTAAGTTTTCTCCATATTCCCTAATCCAATCTGTATTCAGAGTTATTAACACAGAGAGGTTGGGTTCCTGAGGGAATACACTGCCCTCTTCCTTGGTGCTAGGCCTTGTCTCGATAACAACCAGCCTATTCAAGACAGACACAGTTGACTGAGGCCCAAGAGCTCTCTGGCTGAGAATTCTAAAGGCCCATCGTTGAATGCAAATCCCCAGATTCCATAAAATCTTCTTAGGCAGCCAATCATATGAGGTCTTCGCATGATACAGACAAACAAACTTTGATTTTTATATATTAGATTTTAGAAGGGGAAGAATTAAATTGGGCAACTAAGTACAAACACAGAATCAATACATCAAACAATAATGAGTAAATCTCTACGTTTCTAATTATAGCGAAGGGCTTCTTACTTCCCAATTTTAACCAAATCATGCTCTAGTCCTGTGGCTCTTTAATACATAACCTAAGGAAACCATTACAAAAAATAGAAGGATGAGGCTCTCCTTCTTCCTCTTTCCCATAATAGTACTGATATAGACTCAGTTTCAGAGAGAGATTCCTGATCAGAGCGTGACTTGCTCTCACAGCATGTAAAAACTCACATACCAACATAACTGAAGACAACTGGATTTCCTTATACATGATACCTTTCTGTTTACCAAGTGTAAACATAGGTGAGGTTTATATCCAGCAGAACGTTCTCCAAACACAGTGGGCATAGTTGAGCTGTAAATTCCACTACAGCCTTAAAAAATGCTATTGACACACACATATTTCACACAGGTTTTATTTATCATAGTAAATCTGAACATATTAAGAATTGTGCCTGCAGTGCGTTGGCATCATCTTGCCTCTCCAATTGTATTGCTGTCCTGGTTATCTCAGTCTCGCCTCCCATTCCTCCTTTCCTGTCACGGTGTGTCAGAGCAGTAGCAACGCCTTAGTGAGAGGTTATGCTGGCTTGGGTGATTCTAAGCATAACCCTAAAGACTGCTTGTCTGGATCAGACAAAACATTCCACTTCTAGCTAGATTACTCTGAGAAGCTCATAAGCAAAGACTTGAATGTGATGGCCATCCTCTTGTGTTTCCTCCCAGGGTAAAGTAGTCACAGTTATACTGCCTCTGAACCCAGAAGGTCTGTTGACATAAGAAATTGGTCATATTCATAGGAGGGCACCTAGCACCACGTGACATGGTCGATCCATCCACTTTAGCAATATTTATTACAGGGGTGAAGAACTGTTCTCCTCTAGATCGTGTTTATTGGCAATTCCCGTATCATATCCAGCAAAAACAATGATGGACATGCAGCCCAACATCATCTGGAGGGTCACAGTTGTTCCACCTTGGCCTACAGCAACTGGCAGTCTGATTTCCAGGGCTTCAGGTAGAAGTCTCATCTGAGCCATACCCAGAGCTGCCAAGGATTGCAGCTAGACCTCTGAAAGCAGAACGTGCTCTGTCACTGAGGGCATGTTACCTTTCTCCTGGAGCCATCGTATGGCGATCCCGGGAAAGCCTCTCCTGGGAGAGAATCGTGTCTGCTGCACTCTCCCTCTGCACAGGCTGCCTGCTGGATGGGAGGAAGCGTGATGGCTCAGCTCTTCCCTTCTGCAGCACAGCCTGGCAGTTTCCCAGGCTGTGCTGGGGGAGGAAGCACAGCCATTGTCCATTGTGCTTCCTGACGTTCCGCACAACGGGTAAGTGCAGGAGGGATGCGGGAGGACTCTGCAATCACGACTCATGTTCATCTGCGACTGTGACGGGATGGCCACGGGATGGTGACAACGTCATGCAGAACCATCGTCGCGATCCCGTGGCAATTTCACGTTGGAGGTGGTGTGCGAAAAGGGCCTGAGTTGTTGCCCTTCAGTTCCTACCACATTCATATTGGAAGTGAACAAATGCTACCTATTAATTATTTAACAGGAAGATACACACATGATTTTTAATGATCTCATTTTAACTACAGCAAAATTAGAAGTTATAGGTACCCAAATATTAGAGTACATATAGGCCGTATGTGTCTCTCACCTGTAAGCCACTGCACCCTTCCTGTATGTGATCCTTGAAATTGTCTAAAACAGGCACAATATTCTGCTTCTCTAATTAGCTGGGGTGTCATTTATATTAAAAGCAAAGTCAGTTCTCCAACCGCCAATGTCCTTACGTAGCCAAAGGGGCATGATCCATACACAGGACAAAGGCATCAGGAAGTTTGGAAGAACCCCAAAGTCTGAAGAAGCCTAAAAAGCTTTAGATGGGAAAATCCTAAAATGAGGGTAGCCATTTTTTCTCAATAATAATAAAAAAAACCGAACACTGGTTCACTGTCAAGGTGGGGTTCAGAAAAATGAAGTGGGAAATAGAATGAAATTACGTATCCTGGTAGACAGCAGAGGCTGGCTAGACCCCTAAATATGAGCACTCTACACTGCAGTGTTATATGACAAGCCCCATTTGTCAATAGTCTTAATACTGAATCCATTACTGAAACCTCAGTTTCAGATTGGGCATCAATAAACATCCCTGAGAAACCATCCAAAATGGAAGCTATCAGATACCTAACAGCAGCCTCTGTACAAATCATCAAGTCCTGTAAAGCTTCTTCTCTTCCAAATTCTACACAAATGATTCAATAATACAGTTTGTTTTAGCACAATTTAGTGCCACACTCAGTCTGAATGGATACTGCTTTTCTCCTTTGCTTCAGGGGATGCTAGCAGTGTTAGGAGATTTTTCAGCTTCCTCTCAGCTGTGCTGGCTAGATACAAGTCCATGAATTCTGGGCCTCCAGGATACATAAACAATGACAGTTCGCTGGTTTCAGAGAGATAGTTTGTTACGGCCCTGTATCCTTAAAAAAAAAAAGCTTGATGTTTATAGCAGCTTTTAGGTATTGTCCTGGGAAAACAGCATTCATTGTATAGTTTGCGGACTTCTCACCATATAGAGCTTTCCTTTTCAAAAAACAACTGAAGCCAAGCATTTCTCACACACTGACATAATCTACCTGAGCATTATAGTACTGAAAATTCACTTCTTGAATGAACACTTTGATTAATCAAGGACTGTTTCTCATTTTAGACCATTAAGTTGACTGTGTCGCATTTAAGAGTACAGAAAGGATGATTTCCACCACAAAATTTTTTAAAATGATTATTCTGATAATTAAAATGAAATATGAAAAGAAACAAACAGCAGTATCCATAGTAATACCAAGCAGTTATGTTACTAGGCCCTGGAATAAAAAGAAAAGAACATGGAATGCAAGATGATCTTCAAATATTGTCACCAGTTTAAAGGAAGCGTGTCTGTACATGTTTTAAAATCCTTCTTCAAAGGATGAATCCAAGTGCTCTCAGTCCATTTTCTCCTCTTGGAAGAAATCTGCACTATCCATGTAGCCTTCTAGATCACTGTATTGCTTCAAAGAAAGAAAACCATGTTATTTTAGCAGACCTGAATTCCAGGTGAAGTTTTTAATGTCATTTGTCAGCAACTTTCACAATTAACTTTAAGTTGCAATGCAGGGACGACTTCAGGAACAACAATATGTGCAGTGGAAAAAAGCAAGGCAGTATACTAAATCCAAACACAGATGGTACAAAGTTCATTGGAAGACTCAGTTATCTACTGGAGGGAAATATCACCAGTACTTATTGGCTTTATTAGTGAGAGACTTGCACTTTGAACAGCAGCATAGAAAGGGCAATTTTCATAGACAGCACTTTATTAAAATCAGGAAGAGATTGCTCCTGTCAAATTTAGAATAATCTGCCAAATTTCCCCCTTTTTCACATTAATGCAAGGGATGTTAAATCCTGTCTTCCTTGGAAACCTAGAGGCTTTATTGATAAAGCTCACACATGGTGAAGTTCACATTTGCTATTTCACTTATTTCACATGTACTTTCTTCAGTAATTATTCATTCTATAATGCTCTGCAAAGAACCAATCCTAATACAAATAGATTTATTTAAAAAAAATAAAGGAAAGCCGTGTGCAATACAGCCAACATTAAATTAGCAACTGGTTGCAAAACTTTCTGGAAAGTACACAGTCTAATGCTGGGCTTAACAGGTATCCTTCAGTTAACAAACTCTCTCACAAAGAAGCTCCTTTTTATAAAGTCTCTTTGTGTCTGCCCAGGCACCCTTCCCTCCTCAATCTCTATCTAGCTGGAAGTTTTTTTAGCAGCACTTGCATTGAGGGGATTGCAAAGGAAGGCTAGAGAAACACATACTTTCAGTGTCAGATTGCAGCAGTGTGTCTGTCGTAAACAATGCAATACAGCTGAGCTGGAAAAGAATGGGTTTTCTCTACCCTGTGGTACTTTACGGTAGATGCTTGCCTACAACAAGCAAGGTAAACAAAAGATCCCCCCAGGATCCCTTATTGATCATGCATGAAAAGCAAGACAAAGGGGAAAGCAGGTTAATGTGCTTCACCAGTTGCTTTCAGCATGGCTACCAAAATGATAAGCCTAAGAAAAGTTGAGACCGGTTAAAATAATATATCAATCCTGGATGCTTCCTCTCATGTTATTTCTGCTTCAGGTACCAAATTTTCTGTTAAAGAAGTAATACCCAGGAACAAATCTACTTTGTTCACTGAGGAATATCTGTAATCTGATGAAGCAATAAAAGCAATAGGACATCATACTTCAAGAGAACAAAGCTTTCACAAAAGAGAGACATGAGATCTCAGTGCCAAGGTTTCTATGCAATGCCACCTCTCTACCTTTTTTCTTATTTTGGATTTCACTATCCCACCACAAAAGGACACTATAAATGTACTGGAAAGAAGTCCAGACTATTGTTGCAATAAACCTCACTAATACAAAATGGAACTTATTTCCAAGCAACAGGTAAGAACCCAGCTTTTTCTAGTCTTGGTTTTTTTTTTAAAAAAACAATCCTGTTAATCATTAAAACAAAATTCTAAATGGGTCCCTTTTCTAAGGAAGAAGTATTCTGGGGCTAAGTTTTGCTAGAACTACATTTTATGGACTATTAAATTTGTGCACACACTCTCTCTGTTCCCCCTTTCTATTTGAATGCACTCTACTTGTCTCCACTGTGCCCTGATCATTAATTCGGTTGGTCTCCAAAGGAGCAGAATTCACCAGTCAGTTCTACTGTACCTTCTGCATCCAGCCATCTTCCTCCAGCTGCATGAAAATTCTGTCCACAGAATCTTTGACTGGCTCATCCTGAATGCCATAATTTTTCACAGCCGAACAGCAATCTTGATATAACTTGAATTTAAAGTGCTTCAAATTATGGTAAACAAGAGTGCGGTTTCCGCACGTAGTTCCAACCTTCAGTGCCTGTATTAAAAGGCAAGCTGTTTTAGCAGGCAGGTTTTAGACAATAATAAGAAATACAATTGCTTCATCAGTTATGATGTGCTATGAAGGATACTATATCACATGGACAGGATCTTTATCAGTATCTAAATGATAGCAATTCGCACTCTTTCCATTTTTGCAAAGGCCAATTGATTCAATATTTTTCTTTCTTGCCATGCTATGACTTGAAATTCAGAAAGCCACCAAATGATCACCTGTTTTAATCAGCTGAAATACTGGTGCCACTGGGACTGAGGGAAGGTTTTAAATTATAAATTAAAAGGATTAGATTTTCGTATGCATCCATTTAATACCCCGAAGTCATAAAGCATACTCTGTTCAGCACCAACTGAAATGCAAGGGAATGAATTTAAAAAGCCTAGTTATTGAAAATAAACATTACAAATCCTGGGTTTATACAGTAGAACAGTCACACCAGTGTAAATTTAAGGAGTCACTTCACTTTAGAAAGTTTGGGAATGCGAAGTTAGGAGCCTCACAGGCATACCAACCTACTTAAAATTGTACATATGCACCACAGATGTTAACACACAATTGGAGCTTGACAAAATGTTGCTTCGAGACATACAATTCTCACATCACTAAATCCTCACAGTCTCCAGAGTACACCAACTTAACTCCCATGTTTAAGTTACCTATTTGTATAACAGTCTTAAGGCTGTCTCTTCTATTTAGAAACAAGACAGGCAAATGATTACTTATACATATCTTAAAAGACCCACCATCTTGATTAAGGTCAGCTCTAGCACTATGAACTTTTACAGGGTTTTGAATTCAGCTCATCAGAAGTTTAAGGAGAGATTCTTCCAGAGATACACACAACTTCTTAACCACAGACCAACTTGGGGCTTTTTATAGAACAGGCAAGGTATTCATGCTCCTGCTAAGAGGTCAAATCTTACCTTTCCAATAGTAAACACTAAGGTGCACTATGTATGCCAACCAATGGAACGTACCTGATGCTTTGAAAAAAAAAAAACTTTCCACAGAATTTTAAATTAGGATTTTTTGCCCCATGTGCATACCGCAATTAACAAAGCCAAAGAGAAAGTAAGTCCTTTTTTACAGTCTTTGTACACCTGACCAGTTATCTTTTCCTCCTTGTCCTCCATCCAGCTGAAATTTTTTCTAGCAGCATCAGTAACAGAGGATGACAAAGAAGGATGAGAGAAATGAGACTTCTGATGTCCAGCTGCAGTTGTATGTCTATAGTAGGCATAATGCCATAAAGCTTGAGCTGGTAAAGAAAGGGATTCGTCTCTAGCTGATTGTGCTGCAGCTGTGCGCATCTGCCTACAGCAGGAAAGGTAATTAGCAGCTGCACTGACTATTCATGAACAGCAAAACAGAGAGAAAAGGGGAAAGTAGACTAACCTGCCCCACCAGCTGCATGCAGCAGATTAAAAATTAAAAAAATACAGATCTGTAAGTCTGCCCACCAAAATGGAAATAGTAGGATACTCAAGGTCAATGGGAAGAAAAAAAAATCCCTGGATCTATTTTAGAAACAGCCTTAAAGTAGTTTCTAGAAGGTTTGTGAAGTTTTTATCTACTTACACAAGGTCCTCCAGCTCGAGTTGTGTCATTTCACATCAATTTAAACAAAAAGTTTGCTGAAACATGTTGAAGTTCTTTTCTTTTTTGTGGAGTAGTAACTTATCCTTGAGAGCTAGCATAGTGCAGTGGTTTGAGATCTGACTAGGACCCTGGAGACTAGGATTCAATTCCCTAACTGGCCATGGAAACTCATGGGGTAACTTTGGGCATGTCACACACTCTCAGCCTCAGAAAACACCTTAGAGTCACCATATGTCAGAAATGACTTGAAGGCACATAACTACAACCTATTTTATTTCTGTCTCTGGTACTAAATTTTCTGTAAAGGAAGTCATGTCTTGGTTAATTGCAGCATACCTGTTGGTTCATTATTGTTATTCTGACAGAGTGCAATTGGTTACAAGATTCCAGTAATGAAGATTGGGGATATCACCCACACTTGTTCTATCAACAGGATGAAATGGGAGATTTTTTGAGAGTCAGAAGTTAGCAATATATTGTGTATTCCATGATAAGCTTGGAAACCATTAACAATTTCATTTTTATGAAATCATACATTTCCATGCATGGCTGCCTGGTAAGTTGTGAAATATGCACAGTCACTGATACATGCACACAGTTTTTAAACACATCCAAAAATCTATGCCTCAAAACAATCTGTAAAAGTACAAGACTAAAAACAAAACAAAACATTAGAACCAGCAAGAAACAATGCCATTTAGTTTTTTAAGTTCTTGGCAGCTCTGGGACTTACAAATGAAATTTACCTGTCTATCATGTGACATAAAGTCGTCTACTTCCAATGTTTCACTGTTGTACGATCTTCCCGACAGAATTACTATAAACTTACAGTATCTCTGCAGTCCACAAGCTTGGCAGGAACGTTTCTCTGGGTTTCCCAGATTTATGCGAATATTAGGGTAACTATCCACTCGTTCCTAGAAAAACAGTATTTGGTTGGAATTCTGTTTGTCATCTGTTCCACTAACTTGGCTACTGAATCCTTAAAAGTATTAATGCATATGGAAATGAACTTGGTCACTGTTACTTATCCCCATAATGTAAGTCCTTAAATAAAGTATCAGAGGTAGGGAAAGTGTGGCTTTTCACTTACTGCTGGATTGCAGCTCTTGCCTCCCCTAGCTAGCTTAGCCAATGGTGAAGAAACATGGTAGTTTCAGTCCTTAACATCTGGGCAGTCACCCATTCCACTTTGCTGTTATAAATGAAAACTTATTTCTAATTATTTTTTCTGCAAGAACAAACATTAATGTTACTCTTCTCTGATAAATACAATTTAAAGCTATGTCCGCTGGATATTCCATGGGTTCTCCATGGATAGTCCAAGAACTCACAGGTATTGTATGATTAGTCCAAGAAAATATGAGTACTTGTCAAGAGGCTCAGTTCCTGTCATGTTAAAGTGGAAAACAGATCTAGCTCAGGCAGTAGATGAAAGAGATTAGAGAATGCTAGTGCAACAATGTATTCATTGCTTATATCAATTTGCAACAATTTACAGTCATTCCTCCACATTCACTAGGGTTAGGAGCACGGGACTCCCGTGAAAGTGAAAAAAACGTAAATAACTTTAGGCCCTCCCGAACTGTATTTAACACACAAAAACACACTGTGGATTCCTTTTAGGCATCAGGGTTCCTTCACAAGGCAGAAGTAGGTGGGTGGTAGGGCTTACTGCCACTTCCGCTGCTGCCCCCACACCATTTTTAATAGGGATTTACAAGCCTCGTTCACAGTTTCTCAGTCTCACAAGGCTTGTAGTCCCTATTAAAAATGGCAAAGGGGAGCAGCAGAGGTGACAGCAAATAATCTGTGAGCTGAATAATCAAATCTGCAAAAGTGAAACCTGCAAATGTGGAGGTCTGACTGTATATTGATACCAATTGCTGTTTGGCACTTAATATCTAAGTACGGGTTCAAAGGGCTTCAGGAGCCTATGGAGATGACCTGGCCATGACTGGTGCTCGGAGGCATCCAGCGCTAGAGGGGGGAGATTGGATAGCGGGAATGTGATATCAACAGGAAGGTGTTGTGAGAACAACCAGACTGGACAAGATAAGAACGTCACGACTGTCTGAGTACTCAACATGGAAGTATATAAACAACTGGAATGCCTAGGAAACTTGGGGTCTGGTGGGGTAAGGTGACATTTATGACTTTCACCAATCAATGTCATTCGCCCCTGAATTTGTATTGCAAGGTATAAAACCTGGTGTCACACAACGTATGCCAGCCTTAGCAACTTTTGCAAGTTGCTGTGTTCCTTGATAATTCCTAAATAAATGCTGATGCCAGAAGTCTGAGTGTTTCCTTGGAAAAGTAAGTTAGCAGTAACATATATACATGTGTATAAGTTGACCTCGAGTATAAGTCAAGGGCAGGTTTGGGGGCCAAAATTATGGATTTTGATATGATCCATCGAAAAGTCAAGGGACATTCCGTGGAGAGGGGAAAGTGCCAGCACCGTCTCAGGGAGCCAGCATTCAAAAAAGCTAGAAGCGGTACCATAGTGGAGAGAGCTGGAGGGGGGTGTCAGTGCTTCTTTTAGGTTCTCCAAGGATGGACTGAGCTTTTGTCTTTCGCCACTCTACTCTGAGAAAGAGACAGTTCCTTTTTTTTTTTTTATAAAACTTACAATACTTACACTTATCCATGGATACTCATATAAGCACAATACTTACATTGATTTGTGGATAAGCGAACCCAACCTTTTTGGGTTAATTTTTTGACTAAATTTTCTAGACTTATACAGAAGTACATCCAGTAGACTTTCTAGACTTATACATAAGTATATATAGTAATTACAGCTTTTACTATGCGAAGTAAATAAGCTCAACCCCTACTGCCCAGGTATGTACTGAGAAAATTATTCTGAGTTATGTTTAGCACTCATTAGTTGCAGGCTTAATATGGGGCAATTTGTAAACATGCTGCTAGCATCTACAGATGGAATTCCTGCACATACTAATATACCCATTTCTTTTCCATGTGTGAGAGAGATCCACGTGTGAAAAAGAAAGCAAGAATGGAGCTGTGAGGGAAATGGGAAGTCCATGATTATTTGTGAATGTCATACACATATTACGGAGTTGTCCTGAACTCAATTAATCCAGAGAAAGGCAGATCAATCAATCCATCAATTGAACAAGTCCCACTTGTGCCTATCTATAAGCTCAAGTCAACTTGGGAGGCCAACTCATGTTCTCCCACCTTCAGAAGTGTGGAGAAGGACAATAAAAGATCATATAATTATGGTATTGCAACTCTTGAAAGAGAGCGAGTGTGGTATAGTGGTCTGAGCATTGGATTATAACCCTGGAGACCAGGATTCAATTCCCTGCTCAGCCATGGAAACCTACTGGGTGACCTTGGGTGCGTCACACCCCCCCCAGAAAACCCCACGACAGGTTTGCCTGAGGGTTGCCGTAAGTTGGAAACAACTTGAAGGTGCACAGCACTACCAACAGCTCTTGAAAACCCTTCTGAGGAAAATCACTCTGGCTCTGACACTGTCAACCTTTTGGTGAATAATAAAAACATGGTTATTTATGAAAGGGCAAGCAAAAATTGGTATTACAGACATTCGAAAGGAGTGCCTATTTTTTTTCCTCTGCTACTGTTTTTATTTTGGTATATAAGGGCAAACAGTGTCCCAGATATAATAAAATTTTGTATATTACTTAAATTCCAAGCCAGCTCCAACTGAGATACAGTCATGCCTCCACATTTGCTAGGGTTAGGGGCACAGGACCCCTGTGAAAGTGAAAAAAAAACGTGCATAACTTTAGGCCCTCCCAAACCATATTTAACACACCAAAAAAGATGATCACCATATTCAACCCACTGTGGATTTCTTTGAGGCATCAGGGCTCCTTCATAAGGCAGAAGTGGGTGACTGGTGGGGCTTACTGCCACCTCCACTGCTGCCCCACACCATTTTTAATAGGAACTTAACAGGCCTCGTTCACAGTTTCTCAGTCTCACAAGGCTTGCTGTCCCTATTAAAAATGACACAGGGAGGCAGCAGAGGTGACAGCAAACAATCCGTGAATAATCAAATCCGCAAATGTGAAACCTGCAAATGTGGGGGGCTGACTGTACCAAATAAAAGGACAAGGACAAAGTTTCAGTACCTTGTAACGTTCTTTCCAGCGACTTCTAGCAAGTAAATTTTCAAGGCGGGGTTGAATAAAACGGTTATCCAAGTAATGAAGTGAAGCCAGCATATCTTTTGCATATCTCTTCTGTCTTTCCCCCTCTATTGGAATCAATTTTTTTAAAATAAAATGTTTATCACCACATATGTATTTAAAAACTAAAATGTACTTCACTGACAAAATCTATAATAGGAAAATGCTACAAGGTTCTTAATAAAAGTGTTTTGCTTACCATACAATGAGATCAAAAAGGCATTATCAATTGCATTGATCACAAAAGACTTGACAACTCTCTTGAAATGGACAAAGTGATCAACATGAGACACTGTAAAAAAAAAGAGTAAAATTATTAATAAAATACATCTGAATACGCTTATCATACTTACAGAAAAATTACATATAGTTTCCTATATGGATACAAGTAAAGTCTGATGGGACTGTAATATCAGAAATATGATCTTCATTGCCTTTTCTAGCTGATTGTAACCTTACAGCATGGAATATACTTTTCCAACAACGTGCGTGATGTAAATTGCTCTCTCTCTTGAGGCTGGCTTTGATTCTCAGAGATTTCCTGTTCCAACTTGTTCCCCTCCTCCTCTTCGACAATGAAATCTTTCATGCTGTCATCATCTGATGTGCTGCTGAGCTCAAATTCTGAGAGGGATGAATGGCAGGAATCATCTAGCATTATTGGATCATCTTCATCATCCTAGTCAAAGTGAAAAGTAAAGAAACTTTTTTTCAGTTCTATTTAAATTCATTGATATTTGTATGCATACTAGAAAGCCATGACCATCAAATGCAACTTGTAACACACACAGAGGCAGAAATCATGCCCACTTTCACCAACGAAATTAGAACCATAGTCTCAAGGAAAAAGGACAATTTTAAAACTGAGAAAATTTATCTTAGACTGAGAAGGAAGGTAAAGTCAAATCTGGGCCAGTCCCCAGCCTGTCTTCAGTGTGGTTGTTCTCGGAACAATACAAGAACCAATTCAAGATAAATCCCAAGTTAGAGAACGGTTTAACTATTCAAGTTACAACAGTGAGAAGTTGTAATGCCATATTTCAGTCTTCTAACATTTTCCAACAAACTTCACAAATACAAACTTTGTGTGTGAACAGTTTGTGTAACCATGCCTTCTGCAAACAAATTCAAAGTTATACCTTAGGAGAGTCACTGATGCTACAAGTCTGAGTAGATCGACGCTGGGACAGTTCCTGAAGTTTCATTAGCCTTTGTTGTTTTCTGTTCCCTGCTTCTTCCTCAGGTAGCATCTTTAGCTTTGAGTCAACAGACAAGTCTTCCTCGTCTATGATGCAGCTGCGTTTCGCAAAAACCTTCCTAACAATATCGCTATCGTCACTCTCATCACTGTCACACATGACAGATGTCCGAACTCTCTTACGCTTTCCAATGTTGATGCTTTCCTCTTCTGTGTCTTCGGTGGCCATGCCATTACAACCTGCATCAGCACCTGCAGGGCTACCTGCAGCATCCTCAGTTTCATCTTTACTCTTGTTAAGAATGGATTCGTCATTCTCTTCTTCATCCACATCATTTTCTGAACTCGTTTCAAGTTCTTTTTCTGATGACGATGTAATTTCATCACTCTCTTCTTCACTATCAAGCAATGTGCTGCTTCTCCTAGTCCGCCGCCAGTCAATCCGAGATTTTGCTACTGATTTTTCTGCTCTGGTGCTTCTCCTTGTTTCATATCTTCTGCTTACAGAATTTGTTTCCATGATGACTACAAAAAAAAGTTTAAAAAATTATACTGTGAATTCAAACTATGACTTGCACATATTTTTTTTGCCTTCAAGAGATGTGAAGACCCAGAAAAAGAAGACTTGTCCTCCTTATTCACACAACCCCATCTCAAGACATAAGTATATAAATTAGGCATTCTAGAAAAGTTAAAAAAAACTTTTATGGAATATTATAGCTTTCAGAAAGAGTTAATCTTTTAAAAGCAGTGGTTGGTGCACTCAATCCATATTGCAGCAAATCTTCTAGACTGAACAGCGGTAACAGGAATGTCAATGACACTGATTACCTTTGGCTATATTATTGAGCAAGAACCTTTTTTACAAAACTGTCTCGCAAAAGTACTGTTGCAGAACAGAACACCTTTTAAGATCCTTATCCAATACAGGATATGCCAAGGACATTTCTCTACGTCATGCAATATAAAAGTAAGACCTTTGTACAAACACAACTTCTGATTCACTTTGCTTCTTACTAGCACCAGATCTGTCAGTTGTGTGTATCAAGTGAGAGAAAATGCTGTATATTTGCAGATATGTGCATCATATACAACTATGGAACATATGAAAATAAACATTGAGAACCTTGTTTCAGATTATACAAATCTTTTCTCTTCTTAAACCAGCAGTATTCAAAGTGAAAGTTCAGAATAAAATGCTATGGAACTTTCAGAAACTGATAACTGACGAAATCATGCAAACTTCGGTTATGCTATTATTTTCAAGGACAGAGTCATCAATGGAGAGGAACAAAATATGAAATAATAGGGTTCAAATAGTAACTGAGACAAAATTAACTATCAGAACTATAACGCTGGACGCACTGGGATTCTTTGCTGTACCGTAGCTACTGACAGGAAATGCAACCACAAAACATACCCCAAACTTTCTCGCAGCAAATTTTGCTAGGGAATAGCAGTAAAGGCTGATACACTATCTTCCAGAGAAGGTTTTGCACTGTTCCTAATTGTCACACAGAAGACTCTCTGATAATCTTTGAAGGAGTCCCAGAGCACTTTGAAACCATTTGATAAGTACTGTGCAACTGTCCACACAAGCTGGACAGCTGGCAGGCCTGATATGTTGTTGTTATAGGCTTTCAGGTTTACTCCAACTCATGATGACCCTACTATAGTGTTTTCTTGGTAAGATTTACTCAGAGGTTGCCCTTCTCTTCCTTTAAGGCTGAGAGACTGTCACTTGGCCAAGATCACCTGGTAGGTTTCCATGATCTGAAGCCTGGTGTCCTAGTTCAGCACTCAAACCACCACTGGTTTGGCAGTCCTAGTACCAGCTTTCTATTGCCTAGACTACAAGTATGAAGGCAGGGACTCTTTCGCTATTGCTTCTGCACGTGATTAAAGTAAATGAAACTTATCTTCTCTTGAATGAAAACATGTGAGGGAACCACATAACAAGGGTGGGCAATGCGTAGCCCCAGATCACATGCCAGGGTCAATTTTTTTTCAAAACTTTTTCCCCCTCAAAGTGTCCACTAAGGGTGGATTCAGCATTTTGGGGCACTTTTGCGGGGGGGGGGCAAAAAGGAAGTAAACCAGAAGGACTACCAGTCCCTTCCTGCCACCCTCCAAGCATCTCCTGGGCCTGAAATGGCCTACAGCCCCCACCAACATAGCATATATTTCCCTTCAAGTGCCCATAGAGAGTGGGGGGGGGGCATTTGGAGAATTTTTGTTTGTTTTAGCTTTTGGTGGTGGAGGGCACAGTGGGGGATGCAACCTCCAAGGTCTTATCAGGGGCTAACGTGGCCCCCCATCCTCCTGCAGTTGCCCACCTCTGTCATAGAAGACTGTCTGTTCTTTCCACCGATCTATGCTTCTTCATTACACCAAGAGATTTTTAAGGTCACCCTCCTAACAGTGAATCCAAATAATTACAGTACAGGCATACCGCAGTATATATACAATAGTGGTTCATCATGGCACTATCTTTCCATGGTGGTGGGATGCATGCTTCTGTGAGGCAAGAAGCTATGCTGACAATAGTAGTGCTGCTGGTAAGGTTTCCTATATCAGATAGGCTTTTGTTGAGGAGACAGACTAAATGTGCCAAACAGCCACTGGGCAGCAGCACTAGTTTGGGATTATATTGGCACAGGACCTCTCAAAGACAATGGCAGTGGCACCATAGCTAACACTTGTTAGTCCTGTGCAGAAGGCGGCATGGTAACTTCCTTTTGAATGTCTTTTACCATGAAATCCCTACGATGAGACGGTCCAAAATGAAACAAGAGATAGTGCCAGAAGATAACAGGTCAGAAGATACGCAACAAGCTATGGGAGTACAGCAGAGGACAACTAGGAATAGTGCCGTGGCTAATGACACAATCAGACTCAAACCAAAAGGACGTTCAGCTGTTGATATGCTCAGAGGTAAAAGGAAAGTCTGACATGCACAACACATATGATAGCAGAACTTTCCAAACTCTTCATGTTAGTGACACACTTTTTAGACATGCATCATTTCATGACAGAGTAGTTCAGTAAGTGGAGGCAGCCCCTCCACCGAGCCTGGCCCACCGCCACTGCCACCCTTGCCGGAGTTTTCCTCAGCCCAGGGTGGCGGCATCGGCATCCTCGTCACCAGGATCTGGCATGCCGCAGCGGTGGAAGAAGCAGCCCCTCCACCCGTTACATTCGTGCAACACACCTACTTGCCTCAGCCGACACACTTAACATATCATGACACATAGTTTGGAAAGCTCCGTATTATAGGAACACTGAATGTGAGAAGTATGAATCAGGGGAAGCTAGACATAGTTAATAAAAAAAAAGGGGGAAGCTTTCCAAACTTTTCATGTTGGTGACACACTATTTAGACACACTTTGCGACATAGTAATTCAGTTTTACTAGCAAACCGGAGGTTAAACTAACTCCTTATAAGAGGTACAGACACATACATAAATTGTAATAACAAAATGTATGGGGACACAACATAGCTCATGAAAACTTTTCATATATTTTTAAAAATACATGATTTATAAATAATGACATACATTTCCAAGATTGTAGGCGACACACTAATGTGTTGCAGCACACTGTTTGGAAAGCCCTGGTATAAACATTCCATCATCCAAGTCATTCATAAAGATGTTGGACAGTACTCGGCCCAGGACAGAACCCGATGACACCAGACAATTCACTTCTCTCCGGAATGAAGAGCCATTGATGAGCAACCTTTGGGTTTGGTCAGTCAAGCAATTACAAATTGACAGGAACAGAACCAACACCTTTGAAATGTGGTGCTGGAGGAGAGTTCTACAGACTGTTAAAATGAACAATTTCTGGAATAAATCAGGCTTGAACTACTCCTAGAAGCCAAGACAGCTAACCTGAGACTGCCATATTCTGAACACATCATAAGACTCACTGGCAAAGAGAATAATGCTTGGTAAAGTGAGAGGCAGTAGGAAAAGCGGCAGACCACATCACAAATGGATTGATTCAGTCAAGGAACTCACAGCTCTGAGTTTGCAAGACCTGCTAATGGGGCTCTTGTAGGTTTCTAATTCAGGGTGGTCACCATAGGTCAAAACTGACTTGACAGCATATAACAACCACAAATTTCTCATGGTTAATACCAACACACAAAGCAGATTTGAGATGGCAGTGTGGTTCAGATTACTTTTAAACAGTAGCTAACCCATCATGAAAATTAATTTCAGCTCTAATGCTTACCCCCTAATGTATACTTTCATTAGCAGAGCCAAGCTTCTTTACTACAGTATTCAGCTGTTCTAGCTGCTGGCTGTTTAGAACCTAATAAAAATTCCAGTATTACAGACATTTGTATAACAATGAATGCCTGTGTTAATCTTTTCATGCAAAATACTTTGTGAGGTTCACTTGATAAACAGTATATAAATCTGGCAATTACATTATCTGTTTCCTAATTGCCTTACTGTGCATTTTACTACTCCTTTGTCATCAACTGTGTTGTAAACTATCCCAGAATGATTATCATTAAAGTTTGCACACAAATACTTCAATAAATAAATGAAAACTATAGCAAGCAGAGAAATACATGGGGGTAGAACTTTTAATTTGGCAACTACTGCTTTTTACTGATCCTAATAAAAGTATGACCCAACTCTGATTTCTGTTTTTACTTTTGCACCATGTCTGCTTTAAAAAAATTGCTATTAAGGTGGCTATATCTGTGTGTGTGTGTGTGCACGCGTCTAATATTTAAAAGTCAAAGTTTGTCTGTTTGTTTGTGTCAGGCAAAGACTTCATATGATTGGCTGTCAGGCGAAGACCTCATATGATTGGCTGCCTAAGAAGATTCTATGGAGTCCTGGGGTTTCCAGTTCAGGGAGGGGCGTATAGAATTCTCAGCCAGAGAGCTCTTGGACCTCAGTCAACTGTGTCCGCCTTGAATAGGCTGGTTGCTCTGGAGACCAGGCCCAGCAGCAAGAAGGAGGGCAGTGTATTCCCTCAGTAACCCAAACTCTGAATACAGCTTGGACCGGGGAATATGAGGAAAAGTTACAGGTACTGGGCAAGACAATTTGGGGAAATTAGAGACACAGGATCTCAAATCTTTGTAATAAGTATCACCTATGAGAAAATAAAATCCCGGGCAATGCTGGGTATATACGGTGGTGTATGTGTGTATACATATATAGCTATGTGAACACACACATATGTGTGTGTGTGTGCGTGTGTATACACACACATACATATGTGTGAGCGTGTGTGCATACACACACACACATATATATATATACACACATACAGACATACACACACATTTATATCTATAGCCACCTTAATAGTAATTTTTAAAAAGTAGACGTGGTCCATATTTATTTATTTATATATATATATGTATATAAAAATACATACATACATATATATATAATATATATATATATATATATATATATGTACATACACACACACATCCATCCATCCATTTATCTCCCCCTTCTCCTACGTCATTTCTCCTTCCCACTATGTCCTTTCCCCAAGCCAGCTATTCATCACCCATTAAAGAAGTCATCACAATTACTATAACGACTGCGTTGCCACCACTGGAGAAAGGAAAAACTGAACTGCCGCCCTTTCATTACAGCGGGGCGGGGGAAGCATCTATTGCGGCTCCCCTCTGCTGTTGAGTGAGGCCAGTGTTTCTGCACATACTCAGAGGCACTCTTAACCACCGACGTACTACACGGGCGATGAACCCCTGAGGGCTTTTTATGGGGGGAATGGGGCAGGGTAGACACCCCACCCGGTCTTTAAACGCAGACGCCCCTCCTCGGACCTCCGCCCCCCAGCTCCCGGACTCCCTTAGAGGCAGTATTTTTTTTAGTGCCTGCAGCCACCCGGCCCCCGAACAGCCGCGCGCGGGCGGCCCCCATCTACCTGACCGTCGGGCCCCCACTGCGCGGGGTCAGCCAATGAAAGGCGGAATCGGGAAGAAAAACACTCGCGTATTTACTTCAGCAAAATGGCGGGATTTTTCTTGAAGCCCCGCCTCCCGGCTCGCAGCCTGCGATTGACGGTTCTTTCCTGTCATTTTTTTTCTGACACGCCCCTTTCTCCCCGTCCTCTCCGCTTTGCTTTTCTCATGTTTTGAGATAGGAATGATTAGCTAGGCTCTAACAGGAGGCGTCACGTGACGTTCACTCCCCCCTCCTCCATAGACTTGTAATATAAACCTACACACGGTGGTTGTGATTCCGGGTTCACTTCGGAAGATTTTTTTTTAGTTTTTTTTTTTAATCGTCCAATTCCCATAGAAAGCAATGGGGAATTGTAAGAATTTAGCGTAGCAAATATGACTGGGAAATCAGCGTTATTTTCTATACTCAAGTCCCCAATAGTAGCAGCAATGACAGAACTGTCTGTTGTTTATTGTTCAGGGATGGAGTTGCTTTTTTTTTTAAGTATTATTTTTTAAACCTTATAAAGTGTAAAGGATTTGCAGCGAAATGAATTGTATGCAATCGAAAGTAAAATCTGATTTGGGAAGGATTTGAAGAAGAAAATTGGTCTAAATGAAATTGCTCATCCCAAATAGACTCGTCAAAAGAACTGAATAAAAACTGAATAAAAGTTGATTTACTGGCCAATGACTACTTTATTTGACTTTTAACAGTTGGATTTAAGGCATTACTTGGTCTGTTTTATGAACGACTTTCTGGCTGAGTATCAAACCACTGCTCAGACCAGTTAATCCGGGGAATGCTGAGATTCTGAAAGAGGTAATCCCAACAAGGATTTTCTCCCCCTCTCCTTAGTCGCTGATGCGTGCCTTCAAGTCATTTCTGACTTATAGCAACCTTTTCAGAGGGGTTTCTTGGCAGAAATTGTTCAGCGGAGATTCGCCTTTGTCTTTCTCTGAGGCTGAGAGAGTGTGACTTGGCCACGCTCACTTAATGGGTTTCCATGGCCCAGCAGAATTCGAACCTTGGTCTCCCAGTGTACTAATCCAGTGCTCAACCACCATGTCAATATGATTTCCAGTGTTACCGTTTCACTCGCACTCTCTTTGAATCCCAGATTTTTAACCTTTTCTGTTAGCAGTGGTCTACACTGCCAGACTGTATGAAAAATACTCCCACGGCCTTTCTGCACTACACAGTTATAGTGGTATTATTCCACTTCCAACATCCTGTGGACTTCTGAAATTTGTACTTTACTGAGGCCCAAAAGCTCCCTGGCTGAGAATTCTAAATACCCCTCCCTAAACTGCCCATCCCAGAATTCCACAGGAGGTTGAAAGCGGAATCATCGGACTATAAGAGTGTAGGGCAGAAAGGGCCTATCTCTATGGTTTCTCTCAGCTCCCTCCTACGCCGTTAGGAAGGAAAAATTTCTGTTGCGCTTTGCAGACGCGTGGTGGCGCTATTGGCAAGCTGTTGCTTGCAGGTTCCTGCCGTAGTAAAAAGTTACTTCGTCTAGAATAGTGGCTGAGCGGAATGTTTTATGGATTTGCGGTTGACAGAAGCATCAGCCTCTCGAAACCACTGGATCAGCTACGGAGAAGTCAGGTAGGCATTTTCTTAGCAAGGTGGTGAAACTGTAGGCAGAAATTAGCAGAGGTTTCTCTGATATATAACTTCCACGCTGGAAAGAAATGCTTCACCTTTAAAATCAGGCTGGGGAATCTTCTTGCTTGAAAAAAATAACTTTTCCAAGTTCTGCCTCTACTCATAATACCACAATTAATGAAAGGGACTGTTGGTGTCCAATTTGTAATTACTCTGTGACTAGATTAAAGCTTTTACTTGCTCATTTTAAAATGATGTGTGTTTTAATTTTTTTTTTGAAAAAGCCTGCCTTTTTACTGTTTTATATTTTACAATTATAATTGATTCTTTTCCTCACCCCCCCAGATCTATTCATTGTTCACTGTCCTGATTTTTTTTCCTTTTTTTATGAAAGCCAGTTCATCAGTAAATCTTCTTCGATGATCTTCCTTCTCCTTGACCTTTGCTTTCCTTCTAATCTAGTCACTCTAGCTCCTGGAATCAAGAGTTGGAAGGTTTTCAATGCATGATCTGTTTGTCTTTCTGTTTTGTTTTGTTTAAATATCTTTATTAAAACGTATAAAATTTTAAAAATCTAAAACTCCACATAAGGGGTAAATATACAAACACATAGAGAAGGGGAAAAAACAAGAGTATATAAACAACCACATAGACACATTCTAGACACTGCAAGATTAAAATAAACTATACTAAACCTAAATTGAACATATAAAACTAACTACTTAGCCCCAACACTACTTAGATTAGATCTTGTAAATATGTGTGTCATACTTCCTCTAAGTTATCTACTGTTTTTATAAAAAAATTGTATAAAATGTCATAGTATCAAAAACAATCTGATTGCATCTGCAATTATTATTCACACACTAAATCTCAAAATGGAAAGTTGAAAAAAGTCCCCGAAGGGTTCTCATATACACAATCATTTCCCCCCACTCTTTTTTTAAAAAATCTGCTATGTTACCATCTTTTATCAATAGTTTATCCATTTCATCCAAGTGCACAAGTTTTAACAGCTATTCTTTCTTTGTTGGTATCTGTTGACTCTTCCAGTTCTGAGCAAAAAGTAGTCTTGCTGCTGTACTCATGTACTATAATAATCTTCTTGATGATCTGTTTGTTATTCAAGATGCAGCTACAGCATTCCTGACAGAGGAATGACTTGACTTTCTGCTTAAATATCTCCAGCAGAAGGGAACCAACCAGCTTCAATTGTTAAACCACCGAAAGCACATACAAATGTGCTTGGGAAACCAGGCATTATAAAACCAATATAAAGTTCATGTTATGGGCCTTCAAGTTGACTCCAAGTCACAGTGACCTTATTCTGGGGTTTTCTTGGCAAAATTTCTTCAGAGGAAGTTTGTCATTGCCTTCCTCTGAGACTGAGAGAATGTGACTTTTCCAAGGTCACCCAATAGGATTCTGTGGCTGAGTGGAGAGTCGGGCTAGGACTCTGGAAGACCAGGGCTCAAACCACTACCTCATATTGGCCCCCACCGATATAATATATCCTGTTACCACAAAACATGGGTGACTCAGTGGTCCACCTGCAATGCTACTACCTCCATGTGACAGAGAGGAATTGATTAGCTCAAAATTAAGAGGCCTGCGAGAAGGGAGTAACAACAAGACTTTTCCACCAATGTTCTACGGGGTCACTGCCAAGGAGATCAGCCAGCAGACTTATAGTTCAATTTAAATGTGTTTTATTGGGGGAAAATACACATACACACATACAAAATAGTCACACACATAAGCAATCACACAAGGCCAACTGAAAAGAAAGGGAGTAAAAAAATAGATAGCTGAGATAGAAAGGGACTGGGTTATAATTACTATCCAGAGAGAAGCAGAGAAGGACGAAACGGCTTGGGCTTTTCACCCAAGGACAGCAAAAAGTTGGAGTGACAAAGTGGATCCCTGAAATTGAAATGCTGTGAGGAGTGACCCAGAATCAGGGTCTCTTTATACCCCCAATCCTGTCCTGGAGACATGTTGATGACGCTCTGCTTGGACAAACAATGAAATTTTCCAGGGTGGACAAAGTGGCTGGAATGTGTTAATGTGTGAAGGAAACATGTTGATGATTTTAGCATATAGGTGACAAACAGCATTGATGGTTGTGGGATTGGGGACCAGGAAGAAGTCACAGGTGGGAGAGGAAGACAATTTTTGATTTGGTGGGAATCTTCCTGTTTTCGTGAGCCAGAGCTGTCAAAACCAACAAGGCTCCTTGTGTTTTAGAGTTTGCAACAAATATTAGCTGCCAGAGAGTTAATAGCTGGTTTTATGGCTGTGTTTGAGAGCTGTGAAGAAGGCTTTTCGATAGGAAGTTCACACAATGGGGGTTTTGCCTGCTTTGTCTGTGTTCCCATAGAAAATACACACAGAAGGGTTTTGCCTGCTTCGAGCTAGGCTACTGTTCTCATTGAAAGGATTAATCTAGCCATGCCAGAGTCACCTCTCTGGCTTGTTTCTCCAGCTCAGCTTCTCTCTTCCATGTGACCTGCAGTTATCGCGTATATTTTATGCCAATTAAACATATCTGCCAATTGATATATTTTTCCTATTAAAACATCTGCACAGCCCAGTTATAGTACCTTTAATTTTCTCTTTGATGGCCTACAGGTCTCATAAAACTAAATGACCTCTAATTTCACTTTCATCTCAGTGATTCCTGTTGGGAAGTACAATGGCCGCCTATTTGCCACCAGGCCAGAATGTTTTGCTGCTGGGATATAAACCAACCAACCAACCAACCAAACAAACAAACAAACAAACCCTGGAAACTGGGGGTCCATTCATACTACAAAGTTATAACACTATGATTCTGCTTTAATTGAAACATCCTGTAGAATCCTGAGGTTTGTAGTCTGGTGAGGCACTGGAGCTCCGTGGCTGAAAGTTCTAAATATCTCTCCTTAAATTCCAGATTCAAGGATTCCATAGGATGGAACCATGACAGTTAAAGAAGAATTGTAGCACTATCATTGTGCAGTGCGAACAGGCCCTTGGGTACCTGAGAGGTCACATCCTCCTTTAAAGAGATGTTTGGCCCTGGAAGTCATAAAGAGAGGTCCTTGTCGTGACAGTGAATGCTTCCAAAATCTGGTCTGTAATTGCTTAGAGCAATACTTCTCATGCTCTCTGATGTGAGGGATCACCAGTCCTTCCCTCATATACCAGGAACCAGCACCATATTTGTGCCCATCGACTACAACTGTTTCTTCCACAGAAATTCTCTATGGATCAACAGCTGACGGCTTGTGAACTAGTGGCCTAGCACCAGTTAATGGATCACCATCTTGAGTATAATTAATTTAGAGCAGGAAAAAAATTAAAATAGCAATTCTTATTTTTAGGTGCATGTGGGGGCTTGTTTACTGTGCAAGCCTTTCTACTGTCATTCAACCCATGATGTGTTTTGCTTTTATGGATAACTAGCGTATTTACCCG
This sequence comes from Cyclura pinguis, assembly GCA_030412105.1. Classification (NCBI taxonomy): domain Eukaryota; kingdom Metazoa; phylum Chordata; class Lepidosauria; order Squamata; family Iguanidae; genus Cyclura; species Cyclura pinguis. The sequence continues at coordinate 271,193,864 of CM059601.1, read as the reverse complement.
GCATTGCCCAGAATTGTATATTCTCATAGGTAATACTTGTTAGAAATACCTTAGGAATCACCTTACCTTACCTTAGATGCGCTTGAAATACACAGATTTCAGATCCTGTGTGTCCAGTGGATGTAACTTTTCCCTATATTCCCCAATCCAATCTGTATTCAGAGTTATTAACATGCAGAGGTTGGTTTCCTGAGAGGATACATTGCCCTCCTTCTTGCTGTTAGGCTTCATAGCAACTGGCTTGCGCTCTCTGGCTGAGAATTCTAAGGGCTCCTCCCTGAACTGCAAACCCCAGGATTCCATAGAATCTTCACGGCCAGCCAATCCTATGAGATCTTCTCGCCTCACACATCCAATCGTATGAGGTCTTCGCCTGCCTGACACAGACAAACAGACAAGCTCACACACACTTTGACTTTTATGCAGTAGATCTGTATGGATGTGCTGTCAAGTCACTTGTTGACTTAACTGTATATACTCATATGTAAGTCTAAAAATTTTGGTCAAAAAATGGATCCCCAAAACCTGGGCTGACTTATTTGTGGGTCAATGTAAATACTGTACCTTAACTCTTATATATAAAAAAGGAACCATCTCTTTCTCTGAGGCCATTTCCGCACTAGCCTGTTATAGCGCGATGATTCCACTTTCAACATCCTCTGGAATCCTGGGGTTTGCAGTTTCGGGAGGGGCCACTTGGCCCCTCCCGAAACTGCAAACCCCAGGATTCCAGAGGATGTTGAAAGTGGAATCATCGCGCTATAACAGGCTAGTGCGGAAATGGCCTGTGTAGAGTGGAGAAGGCTAAGAACTTAGTTGATTCCTGAAGAACTTAAAAGAAGCACCAGGCCCCTTTACTCTGTTTCTGCTGCAGTGCTACTTCTGGTATTTTTGAATGCCTGGGTGGGAAAACAGTACTTCCTCTCAAAGAAGCACTCGAGAGAGTTGAGAAGGATTGGTGCTTCTTTTAGGTTCTCCTGGGATGGACTGAGCGATCACCTTTTATCACCTTTCATCTTTTTTTGAAAAGAGTTAATATTGTACCTTAGCTTTTATCAAAGAAGGAACTATCTGCTTGTCTGAATAGAATGGTGAAAAGCTTTTTTGGATGCCTGGGTGGGAAAATGATAGGAGTAGCAGCCAAGGACAGCTGGCCCCCTGAAGTGATGCTGGCACTTCTGGTCACCATGGAGTGACCCCCAACTTATCCATGGGTCATATCGAAATCCGTAATTTTGGCCCCCAAACCAGTCCATGACAAAACATGAGGTTGACTTATACAGTACGTTGACCCCCTGAATTTCCTAGAGTTTTCATAGGCAAGGAATACTCAAAGGTGGTTTGCTATTTCCTTCCTCTGAAACACAACCTGCAGCACCTGGTATTCCTTCACAGGTCTTGCATCAAAATACTAATCAGGGCTGACCCTGCTTAGCTTCCAAGATCAGAGTAGATCTGGTACATTCAGAGTATTTAGGCTCTGCAGGGTACTGTTTATTAAGTCTTCATTATCAGCAGGCTTGATTCTTTTCCCAGCTTGGGCTGCCAGTGCAAGATCTTCTCAGATCTTGAGGTTTCCAAGCCAAAACCTGGGATCTAGGCTCCTAGTGATGTCTGTAAGTGTTATGCATTAAGTACTAACCACAGTTGCTCACAGCTTGTCATTCAAACCACAGTCAGACAGAGAATGTATTTTCCTTCTTTTTGAAATCAAAACAGTAGTCTTTGGTAAATATTCCCAAATCAGGGAATTATTTCTTTTTTCTCAGTTAGGGAGATGGGATCAGGAACATTTAGTCTAACCTATTTGCTTCTAGTCAGAAGGTAGATGCAGAGTAGAAAGTAAGCCATAGCACCACAATGGCTGGGAAGAAGGCAGAAAGTAAATGTTTGCAAATTGCAGCAAGAGATCAATTAAGGCTTGCAGATGGTAGCAAGCTTCTGCTCTCGTAAGTTATGTGAAGGTCTGTGCATAGCCCTTTCCTCTTGCCTGGACCTGAGCCCATTAAAACTGGGGAATTTGCACCCTTATCTCCCACTTGGGAGATGGCCCACAAAAACTGGAACTCAGAGTGAGGACCTGAGATCTGGCAACTCTATTCCTAGTCTTCTCTGGTCATCCCTGTCCAAGTACTAAGAAGGTCTAACTCTGCTTAGCAGATTTGGGTACATTGATGGTGATATGATGCCTCATTCTATCATAACTGGAGAGTGAACCCTGAAATACAGTTGGCCCTCTACATTTGCAGATTTAACTTTCACAGATTTGATTATTTGTGAGTTTCTCCAACCCCTGCCTCCCCCATCTCAAGCACTTCTTTTCTGCGGGAAACCTCACTTTTGGCAGCGCTGGTCAGACCACACAGCTCTTTAAAAACCCACCACTGGTCCTCTTCCTCCTCCACCAGCCACTGCCTGGCCAGTGAAGGACAGCTCACAGCCCAATTTCTCAACACCACAAATCCTCTTCTGATGGCCCCCCCACACCAAAAGAAGGAGATGGAGAAGAGTGAGGAAGTATAGGACTGTGATGCTGACCCACTCCCTTTCTCTCTCCCTTCCCTGACTTGGTTTGGACCCTGGGTGCCTGTTCACCCCATCATGCCTCAGCCTCCTTCACACACACACACACACACACACACACACACACACTTTGTGATTTTTCCGCTTTTGTGGGGTCCTGCACCCCTAACCCTAGCAAATGTGGAGGGCCAACTGTACTGGAGAAAGAACACCAAGAATAAAATCAGGTTTATATTGCTGGGAACAGTCATGGCATTTGACCAGTAGATGGCTCCTGACACCTTACAGACTGGAAAGGGAAATCAGAATCAACAACTATACACAAGGTTCTCTCACCTTTTCATAGCTGGTGTGATTATTAATTAACACATCCCACTTACATTTTCATCAGTAGTGGCAAAACTGGGTCGTTGTGACCTTGATGAATAAAGAATATGATCATTGGGGGAATACTTGAAGTCAAAAAAGTTGCCAAGAGCTTTTCCCTTCCCACCTTTTTCTCTGCTTGGATATGACTATAATCAATAGGATAACAAATTTAAATTGCAGATTTCAAAGGCTCTGATGCAACATATGTCTCCATGCAGCAGCAGTGAGTGGGAGACAATTTATGCTTTATGAAAATGATTTGCAGATGTCAGGGCTGGGGTGAGAGAGAAATTGCAGGGCAAAGGGGTACATTTTTGGCAATTTTTCAAACAGCTCAACTTGTGTGTGTTTTCTGAAGATGCTCGCTGCTCCAAAACATAGCATTAATTTAATGATAATTGCAAGGCCTGGCACTTTCAAAGTGGCCTCAATACACAGTGAGACAATTTGACCTTCGTAGCTTAAGATCTCAGTAATTGAAATCTATACATAACAATCTGAATGGTAGTCATCAAAATTTTTAATAGCTAACAATGACCTTCAGAGCGTATTTTTCACCATTCAATAAACTTATAACCAGGGTTATAGATAATAGGGTGTATGGGGAAGAGAAGGTTCCGAAGTATACCACTCAAGGTAAATCTCTGTTAAATACAATTTTCCCCCAGGACGTTATGTGGAAGATTGTTTTGGCTTCTTCCATACCATACACTATGTTAAGAATATGTGCCTTCAAGTTGCTTCCAACTTATGGGAACCCTAAAGTGAACCTATCACAGGGTTTTCTGGGTCTGAGAGTATGTGACGTGTCCAAGGTCACCCAGTGGATTTCCATGGCTGAGCAGGAAATCGAACTCCACTACACCATGCTGGCTCTCGTGTTAAGGCTATAAGGTAACAAGAAGCAAAAAGAGACAGGGCTCCTACATCTTTAATGATTGCGCAGAAAGAGAACTTCAGCTGGTATTGTGTGTTGTCATGGTCACTACAGATGGTGAAATTTCTTCTTCTGCTCAGCTATTACATATCCAAGAGCCCTATTGCCTTTTGCACTTGGCTCAGGACAAAAAATTATGTTCTATATTGCTGGGGGATCTCTCTGCAAGAAAAATATTCCGCAAAGATGTTGTAGAGCAAGTGAACAAGGCCATTTCTGCCCTACACTGTTATAGCACTATTATTCCATTTTCAATATCCTGTGGAATTTGGAGTTTGTAGTTTACTGAGGCCAAAGAGTTCTCTGGAGAGAATTCTAAATGCCCCTCCCTAAACTGCAAACCCCAGGATTCCACAGGATGTTGAAAATTGAATAATAGCACTATAGCAGAGTAGTGTGGAAATGGCCCAAGACTCCTACCTGCCCTTCCATATATATCTCTAAAGCAGGGGTGGACAGTGTGGCCCATTGGACCCCAAGTGTTGCCCCATAAGCCCCCAAAGACTACAGACTATTAAAAAAAAAAGTTTAAAAAATCAAGCTATTTTTTGTCCCCTGACCAAACAAAATATGTCCAAACCACAGCAAGTTTATTTCCCTGACCCTCCAAAGCCCTCTCCAATCCTCCCTCAAACAGCAAAGAAATCTTAAAAAAAATAGCTGAAAATTGTTTGAAATGGTAGATGGAAGTGATGTTGTGTCACTTTTGGCTTGCCAAAACGCACTGTTGCAGCTTGCCAGTTGGGTGCAGGCCCCCACTCCCCATGCAGCTGCCTATTCCTGGCCATTTCTGCACTAGACTGTTAATAGCGCTATGATTCCATTTTCAACATCCTATGGAATCCTGGGGTTTGCAGTTTCAGGAGGGGCCACTTGGCCCCTCCTGAAACTGCAAACCCCAGGATTCCATAGGATGTTGAAAGTGGAATCATAGCGCTATTAACAGTCTAGTGTGGAAATGGCCCCTGTTCTAGACCATGTGCAAAAATCATGCAGCCCTCTAAATATTGTTGTATTGCACCTTCTATCAGTTCCAGTCAGTATTGTCAGTGGTTACAAATGCTGGGAGCTGAAGTGCAACAAACTCTGCAGGTCACATAATTCCTACCCTTCCTCTAAATAATGTTATTGATTTATTTATTTGAAAGGTTTATGTATCACCTTTTAGCCTAAAAGTGGTCTTTGTTGTTTGGTGCCTTCAGGTCATTTCTGACTTCCGGCAACCCTATCACAGAGTTTTCTTGGCAAGATTTGTTCAGAGTGGGTTTGCCTTTGCTTCCCCCTGGGTTTGAAAGTGTGTGACTTGCTCAAAAATAGTTAATTTGACAATCCCTGCCTTCAGGCTCACTATTTAGATAAGATATGACACGTAAGAGGAACCGATTTAAGTTCAGCAGTAGCTGTATCCTGGCATGATGGAGGTGTAGCTGGCTGTTCTTCCTCAGAGACCAGAACAACATAATTATAGAATGCTTTCATTTGTAGCAAAAGGCAGCTTAGCAAAAGCTATAATGGCCTGGCCAGTAAGATATGTGAAACATAAGCTGAGTCGTGTTTTATTATGGCTCCTTTTAACTCATCCACAGTTTTTCTCGTCTGCAGATCCTTTGCTTTTGGGGCCTTTTTGATAAAGCTGCTGCCCAGGAAAATTTATGGGAACAAAATACATCACTCAGTAGCAAATTCACATTCTGTGGTCGACTTTAATTTTGGATACAAAATCAGACAGGGCCACTGTATCTTTAGTAACTGGGCAAAAGAGACAATCTCAGCAGGTGTGACTTGTGCCATTTCCACACCGGGCTTCTGTAATGGTGCAGAGCGACCTCTCACGGAGGTCTTCTTTACCGTAGAGTAGACTGGCGTGGACTACTTTTCGTAGTTCCACACCAGAATCCACTCAGGAGCAGCCGGAACTAGCCGCGCTGCGTGTTTTTTAAAAACCTCTTTTTCAAGGTTTTTAAAAAGCACGGAGCACGCAGCCTTGTGCCGCTCCGTCGCCCGGCTCCGATGCGGATTTGCAGGCTCGCGCAAGTTCGTGCCTACAGATCTGCCGGGGGCGGGTTTCTGGCTGGTGAGCTTCTCCGGTTGGTGGAGAGCCTCCACCAACCGAAAGCCGCCATTTGGGATGCCGGAGGACTGCGGAGCAGCGAGCTTGGGCTGCTCCGCGTGGTGACGGACGTACCCAGCTTCAGGTAAGCTCCGTTTTAGGGTGTTTTCACCCATTCCGCCCCCCACATGCGGAAAGGGCCTTACTTGAAATCCTTTCTTTGCAGACCCAGCAGTGAATATGAGGCTTCACAGTTTAGCTGGAATAAGCACTGCCCATGTTTAGCTGGAAAGGAAGAAGCGAGAACTGTATTAGTTACAGCTGAATATGCTGACTGACTATTGGAATGGTGGGTGAAACAGCTTATATGGGCTGAGAGTGGACCTGAGTGAAGCCTTCAGTTGTTTCTGAACTTTACCCCTTGCCAACTTACCAGACTGTCTTTGATTGGCTTACCTTCCTGCTCCATAACAGAGCTCAGAAGAGCCATGTAGGCTTCTGGGAAAGAGAAACAGCCCAACCTGTCATGGTGCTTCCCCTCCAAATTGGGTTTCTGGTGAGTGGGTCTGTGCACTTTATGCAACAATTAAAGGTAAAGTTACCTTGGCTTTTTTTTTTTGAGACTGCACAGACTGCACTGAAGGTATAAGAATGGCTTCAATAAAACCTTTGGTCTGTTAAATCTATGGCCAGCCTTCTGATGAACCAAAGTAGGATACTTGCCTTCAGTAGCAGAGTTTCAGGTATGGCAAATCCCATACCCCTGTTAGGAAGGCTCTGAATGCTTCTTTGGAGAGGCTTGCTCGCTTCTCTTTGGCCAGCAAGCCATGTAGAACATTGATGATCCTTTGGAAATCTCTATCAGAAACTACTAATTCCACAGCAGCTGCCTTGCCTGGCTTTGAGGAAGAAGCTGTCATTTGAGCCTGGTTGCTATTACAAAGAAGGAGTGGGCAGCTTCAGAGGTCCAGGGGTCATTTATGTCCTGGGACCCTCTGCCACATGGAGTACTGATAAATAAATAAATATATATAAATATATACCCCAAAGTGGCCAGAATTGTACTTCTGGTTCTCATGAATGAATGAATGAATGAATGAATGAATATTTGGAGTGTTAAACAGTACCAGGAGGCCTTGCAGACTTTTGAAAAGGTATTTGCCTTTCAACATTTCACAGCTGAAAACTGTGATGCATGTGGCCAAGCAACATTGGAGTGTGGTCAAGATGGCAAAGTTATTAATGAGGAAGAAAACACAAGCTAGGAAAGGCTGCAGCAGGTTCCTTTTGCCTGAGACTCCAGGGAAGAACAAAATTGTGGGCCATCTTCTCCTTTCCCCACTGCTGAGTTAACTGAGAACAAACTGCTTTTGAACTTTAAACTCAGCTGGCAGCAAATAGAGGCCTTTTCTGCACCACGCTCCCAACGACCATGAGGACAGGAGAAGAGTATGACCACAACAATGCTTCTGCATGATGTCGTCGCGGTCCCATCCTTCCCCTATCCCCAGGTGGCACAATCATGGATTAAATCATTGATGGGGTTTCCCCCATCAATAACCTGCAATCACGCCGCCATCCCAGACATACCTGGCCTGTGGAAGCTGCAGAAGCACAATGGCTGGACTTACTGCTTCAGCGCAGCCTGGGAAAGTACCTGGCTGTGCTGCGGAAAGAAGAGGCACTTCCATTGCACTTCCTTCACCACAGAACCAGCCGGTGTGGAGGGGAGGGTTCCCATCACACTCCCCTCATGGCAGAGCTGATGCTAGGATCCTCACCGGACGTCTGCATGAAAAGGTAGGGCGAGGAAAGAGCCTAAGTAAGCTGAGGATGAAGGGGGAAGGTTGGAGGGGAAGGGAGAAACTGGTACATTTTAAAAGATAGCTGAGCAAGTGGGATGGCAAAGTGCAACTGGGACAGTTGAAGGATATGAATGTATATTGTTGTGCCTGGAGGCTTCAAGGAGCAACAATTTGCCTTCTCATTTTTGGCCAAAAGAAGTCTGGTCTGGGGATTCTGGAGGTGTTAAGGGCCATAAAAACATTGCTGAGAAGGGTCACACTTTGCCTAGCCCTGTTATAAAGGAAATCCATGCCTTATGGAAATCAGTTAGACTTTTTGTACAAAAAGTGGAATCCAGAAGCCTCTCGAAATTCTCTTGTTTCATTTTTCACAAAGGAACCATCCCCATTCCCACTATTTAGGTTTCTTGTTCTGTATAGCCTTTGGAAGTCAGATAGCTCCTCCATATTCTCTAACTGTCCCAATTTGGCAGGTCCAGTCCTGATTCACCCTCTGTTGTCCTAGGCTATTTCCGCATTAGACTGTTATAGTGCTATTATTCCACTTTCAACATCCTATGGAATCCTGGGGTCTGCAAACCCCAGGATTCCAAAGATGTTTTAAAGTGGAATAATAGCACTATAACAGGCAACGCAGAAATGGCCCTAGTTTTTAAGGTGATTTTTAAATGTCCCAGTTTCTGTCTCCTGTTCTCATTCTGCCCCTTTGTCCACAGTTTATTATTAATTTACTATTTTATCAGTTTACTAATCAGTTTACTAATTTTATCAGTTTTCTAGTAATTGCTGTAAATTGAATTTAGTGTTCAAAAGCAGTTTGTAGTCAATGAACTCATCAGGGCAAAGAGAGGAGGAGAGGAGAGGGTGGAATCTTGCACTTCCCAGTATATTTAGGCAAAAGCAAACTGCTGTGGCATCTTCCAGCTTGTGTGTTCTTCATCATTAATAACTTTTGCCATCTTGACCACACTCTCATGTTGTTTGCCCACATGTCCCATTTTTCATCTGTGAAATGTTGGAGGATATGCTCCCCCATGGAGTTTTACCTGTTTCCCACAATCCAGCATCCTGAAGTTGTCAAGTAGGCACCAGTGGAAGGGAGAGGGAGTGATATATAGTCCTACGTATTATGCATTAGAAAGATGCACATTCTTTTTTTTTTCTTTAAAAAAGTGCCAACTTGACACACAATGACAACGTTGCTATAAAAATTATAACAATACAGATAACAAATCTTCTCAAAGTAGGTTGTTGTGTGTTTTCTGGGCTTTGAGGTCGTGTTCTATTAGTATTTTCTTCTGACATTTCGCCTGCATCTGTGGCTGGCATCTTCAGAGGATCTGCCAGCCACAGATGCGAGTGAAACATCAGGAGAAAATACTAACAGAATATGGCCTCAAAGCCTGGAAAACCCACAACAATCTATGGATTCCGGCCGTGAAAGCCTTCGACTTTATATCTTCTCAAAGTACTTAATTGTGTTGCAATTTTAAATATACTCAAATGGGTCTTTTGAATTTTCCTCTGACTCTTATAGAATCATAGAATCATAGAGTTGGAAGAGACCACAGGGGCCATCCAGTCCAGCCCTCTGCCATGTAGGAACACACATCGAAGCACTCCCAACAGATGGCCATCCAGCCTTTGCTTAAAAACCTCGAAAGAAGGAGACTCCACCACACTCCGAGGCAGCATATTCCACTGCCGGACAGCTCTGACTGTCAGGAAGTTCTTCCTGAGGTTCAAGTGGAATCTCCTTTCCTGCAGCTTGAATCCATTGCTCCTTGTCCTAGTCTCTGGAGCAGAGGAAAACAAGCCCGCTCCCTCCTCGACATGACATCCCTTCAAATATTTAAACATGGCTATCATGTCCCCTCTTAACCTTCTCTTCTGCAGACTAAACATCCCCAGTTCCCTAAGCTGCTCCTCATAAGGCATGGATTCCAGACTCTTCACCATTTTGGTCACCCTCGTCTGGACATGCTTCAGCTTGTCAATATCCTTCGTGAATTGAGGTGCCCTGAACTGGAAAGTTCTTGCTGCTCCAATATCTTATTTCTTTGCCACCTTCATCTGGCTACCAGTTTTCAGTCCAACAAGTCTCCACTGCAATTTAGCTGATATTCCTCATAATGTGCATTTCATCCCACCCCCAAAATGTGAGAACTGGCTAATTAGCCACATACGTTGCAGTGCCAGTGACTGCCAGACACTCTCAGCTGCTTCCAGCTTTAATGCTGTTTCTTGTGGCTGATGACCTTCTTTTGAGACATGCTTCACGTTCTAAAACTGCTGCCTTTTCTTTTCCCCCTTTGTGTAGCAGTTCAGTCTGCCTTGTTTTTCTTTTTGTACCACAAATCTAATTTCAATTAGCAATTCTGTCTGCGTTTTCATGCCATCGCACAAATGTTCCAGAGAGATTTGGCCAATGAAGAGATGGAGTGAATCTTTAATCCCCAAGAAGGCAGTCATTACTAAAACTTGCAAACAGATTATGTTATTGCTAGTAATAGAGCTGCAAATGCTCAGTGGTTTTGATTGTCCCATTGATTGTCCCAGGAGCGGAGGTTTTGCGGGGGGCTGAAACATCTCTCAAAGTTTGTTTCTGCTGTGGATACTGGCTTCTCTCCAGCAGGGCCCTCTGTACCTTTCGTTGGTGGAGGAGAGGGGAGAAATCTAGCAGAAATGCTTTCATTGTTACTACATTAAAAGACTGACCAGAGGGAATTTTGATAGGTGTGCCTTTTGGAACTAGACTTGCTAGATCTCAGGGCCTGGCCCTGAGTCTCCAGTTTTCATGGATCATCTTCAGGCAGGGCATAAATTCTTCAGTTTTGGTGGCTTCAGCTCCAGGCAAGAGGAAAAGGCTCCATTCAAATTTCAAGCTCAGCTAGTTCAGCAGCTGTTTGCTGTAGCTCACAAGGATTCACTGATAGGTTGTTGAAACTTGCAAAGACTCTCCAGTGGCTCTATGTATTTACCTAGTTCCTCCCTCTCTCCCAGTCATTGTGGTGCCATGGCTCACCCTCTGCGCTGTATCTACCTTCTGTCTAGAAAAAAATAAGCTAAATTAAATGTTCCTTATGCCATCTCCCTAAGTGAGGAGGAATACTGTATATACTCATGTATAAATCTAAAATTTTTAGTTAAAAGATTGACCTAAAAAACCTGGGTCAACTTATTCAAGGGTCAGTGTAAGTACTGTATCTTTTATTTTTAAAACAGGAGCCCTTCACTTATCTGAATAGAGTGGTGAAAGGTGAGAGTTTAGTCTGTTCCAGGAGAACCTAAAAGAAGCACCGGACCCCTTCTACTCTCTCTGCTGTGGCACTGCTTCTAGCCTTTTTGAATGCTTGGATGGGAAAATGGCATTTCCCTTCAAAAGAGAGTAGAGGATGTTGGTGCTTCTTTTAGGACTAAGCTCTTGGCTTTCACTCTTTGCTCAGAGAAGGGAATGATTCTTTTTTTGATGAGAGTTAATATTGTAGCTTAACTTTTATCAAAAAGTGAACCATCCTCTTCTCTGAGTAGAGTGGCAAAAGGCCTTTTTGAATGCCTGGGTGGGAAAATGGTGGTGGCCCCCTGCCAAGGGCAGGTGGTCCCCTAAAGCAGCACTGGTGCTTTCGCCTTCCCATGTATTGACCCTTGACTTATCCATGAGTCATATCAGAATCCATAATTTTGGCCCCCAAACTGCTCTCAACTTATACGTGAGGTCAACTTACACACCAGTATATTCCCCTCATTTCCCTTTGATATAGGAACAGCTCCTTTAGGTAAGATTTCTCTTTTAATTTTCAAACTGGAAAATATGTTTTCTCTGTGTGTATATAGGTGCAGTTGAATGACAAGCATTGAGTGATTGTGGTAGATACTTAATGCATCACACTTAATGGCATCATCTGGGGCCACACCTAAATCTCAGGTTTTAGCTCAGAAATGTTAAAGACTGAGAACCCTGTTTGAAATCACTAAGGAGAAATTCCTGTAATGATTTGGTCATCTCTTCCCACCATTCTGCACTTATGGACAAAGTTGTCCCCCCCGCACACTTTGCCTGCCCTACAAACAGTTTTTATTTCTTTCCTATTTTATTGTCCATTCTTCTTTCAGATACTCCAGGTAATAAGGTTTCTGTCATATCTCTTGGGGCTGGGGAGAAAAAAGACTATGGCATAATTCTCGCTGTTTTTATCAAGAGACTTTTTCTCACCATTTTGCCAACATATTAGTTCCACATCTAGCACTATTGGTGGCAGCTTCAGGATGAAATGAGGAGAAGATAAAGATAGAGCAGAATGAGAAGAGAAAATGATTCTTTAATTTTGCCGCAAGCAACCTTTAGATTCACTATATCCTGCATCACACAGGAAGGTGAAGAAAGACTTTATGGTGGCCCAAATGAATCTTTGGCCTTCTGCATAGGAGTGGACTGATCATTGTGCATAAATGCTATCGGCAGGTTGTGCACATTTACCAGAAGAGAGTGGACAATATGCTGGATTAGCAGCATGAGTCCTCATTTTCCCTTCAAGAGGAATAAACTCCAGTCGTGTTAGAAGATATAAGGATTCTTTTAATACATAGGCTGAGATCCTATTGGTGTCATACACTCATGTGGTTGTCATTTCTTTTTTTGGCTGTTATGCAACAGATGTATTCAGTTAATAGTTGCATTCCCGAAATGTAAACTTTTTACAAGTTGTTGAGTATTCCTGGATGGCACATTAACTATTTGTCAGTGCCTTCAGCGTACCACTTTGTTCATTGGGATTGCAGAAGGAACCACTGTGTGTTCCCCATTACACAACGGGACAATAAACAGGCACATTGGCAGATAACACATTTGGGTACACAATGTTGATATTCAGGAGAAGGATAGTGTAACATAACCACTGTGTAAGCATCATATAGGATCTCAACCACATTGTTCAAGTGAGAATAGATACAAAAACTGGGCAATGTAGAAATGACTTGTTTATGCTGTATCCTGTACTCTCCCACGCTTTCTCATTGTTTCTTCATCTTTTTTCTTTCAACCAAAAAAGGGGAGGGAGGTGACAGAAAGATAGGAGGGCTGCAGTATGCTTTTTGATTGGGGATATTTGGGAATATTTGGAGCCCCCTGTCTTGAAGTACTGGGAGTGAGCAGAATCATTTCCCATATTTCAAATGCTAGTTGCACCATTAGTGCTCAATAGATAATTCTTATGTCTTGTCCATGTATGTTTTGTACATTTCTATTCAGAACCAGGTTTCATTCCATTGACATGTTAAATCTGTATTCTTTTTAAAAAAAATATGTGGAAATTTGCATTTCAATACCTAGTTTTGAGGGACATTTTCTCACAAAAGATACATTTCTAAACCTAGTTTCTCTCAAGACTATGCACTTCTAATGTATTTTACTGCAAAAGATACATTTTAGAGTAAATGAAAAATGGCACATATTTCTCCAAAGGGCTTTGAGTGCAGCTTCTGGTTCATTTTCTAAAATTATGGTTTCATCATCAAATTCTGACTTGGAGGTTTCTCATCTATACAGTCACCATAGGTCGAAGTTGACTTGACAGCAGTTAACAACATGTACACATTGGTACATTTTTAGCTGAGAACTATGTATCTTAAAATACGCAGTACTGAAAGTATCCAAAGCACAAGTCAAGATGCTTCTTTTGAAATGAAGAAAATTCCCAAGTGTACCCATGTAATACTACAGATTTATACAAAGACGTTATGACTCTGGCTTTGAAAAATGTCCATTCACTTTAATCATCCAAGCTGGCAGAATATTTTAGTAGCCTGGAGTTGTCTTTTGTTGCAGAACTCACAGAGTTAGGTCTATGAGATAGGAATTTTATGAAGCTGTCAGCTCAAGACTTTTTAAAAAATTATCTTAAGTCTCAGCCGCTTGCTTTGTATAGAATGTACACAAAAGAACAGGGGAAAACAGCAGCAATGATGGCAACAACAATAGGTGAGACAAAAAACTGTCCAACAAAATATATTCAGTTTTGCCATTGAAGTACTTTATTTTGTCCCACATAATGGAATGGGTTGGGACGAAAAACATGTCCCATGTAATTGTGTGGTTGAAACATTATACAGAGAAGCCGGTGCAAGTGCTTGGATGAGAAACAAAGGGACCAAGTTCATTCTCCATTGAACCTGTCCCAGAAGGGCCAAACAGAAATACTGGTGGCATGAGAGGCAGGAAAGGAAAGACCTGATGCAGATTTCCACAGAAACTTTACCATACAGCAGTCTATGCCTGCTTATGTCCTTTTTGAGGAACTCTTGAATGATGCCTTATTCATTCAGGAATGCTCATGGACAAAGAAGAATGCCAACAAAGAAACAGCACTAAAAATTTTTGAAATGTCTTTACCACATAGTGTTTGCAATGCTGTATGTCTTAATGTAGTGTGATAGTTCAGCATGTGGACCTATGGTAGACTGAGCTGTATACCATTCTCTGGATTTACTATTCAACCTCTACAACTCCTTCCACCCCATATCTTGTGGGGAATGGGTAGGATTGAAGAAGCTCCTGGCTGTGGCCCTTTCCAGAGCCTACCTTTGTCCCAGTGCTCCCCTCTGCATTGGCTGCTTCCGGGATCCAGAAAGCACCATGGCCATACTTCTTCCTGCCACAGCACAGTTGGGTACTGTTCCAAGCCATGCTGGGGCAGGAAGTGTAGCCATTGCACTTCTAGGACCTTCACAAGCAAAGTAAGTGAGGATGTGCAGCAGGAGGGCGGCATGATCGCTGGTCATTGATGGGGAAAACCCATCAATGGTTTGCAATGTGATTGCACCACCTGGAGACAGGAGAAGGATGGAAGCGGGATGGCGTCGTGCTTAAGCGTTGTCCCAGCCCCATCCTTCTCCCGTCCACATGGCAGGTTGGTTGCGTTAAGTGGAAAGGGCCTATGTCTCTGTAGCCAGATGCAAAAAAATTACACCACTGCTGAGATATACTGGAATCAGAGCTGCTGCAGTCCTTTTCTCCAATCCTGGCTACACCCCACAAGGCATGGAATAGTCATGAAAGGGGAGGGGGATTTAGAGTGTGTACAATAAATCCCATGGGAGGGTTGCTTTGGGCACTGTGGAAGGAGGAGGGGAGTACCAACCTCTAGAATGCCCCAAGGAGGACATAAGCAGGCTTAAAGGAAGCTCATGCAAGTGTATGCTACTTACAGGATGCTTCCCAGTCTGTGAAACATATAGAGAGGCATGGCATGTATTCAAGGCATGAATGAAAGGAACTCTATCAAAATCAAAATGCTGAAAAATATATTGGACTACTGTTCGTTGAAGACCTTGTCATGGAGAAGATGAAGTCCTGGAGGCAATACGAGGGCACTGTCATTTCAGAATTAATATGAGCCAGAAGAGATTTTGTGCACTTCTGATATGCTTGAGGTTGTTTGACAATGGAAACAAGAGCGACCCATAGCTGTGTAAAACTCAGGATATGTGGACTGTGAGTAGTTTGTCAAACAGTTTTAGAAATATACCATTGATGAGCAAATGTTTGAATTCAGAGGTTAATGGCCATCACTGAGGGCTGATGGTTACCAGTTCAGCAGGGCACTGAATCTGCTCTGGGTTTTAGTCTGAACTTTAAATGCATTGACCAAGGTTCTGTACCTGTTTTGGAGATAGGGTTGAAGTAGAATGGATGAAGTGTAGTTGGACATATTTTTTTCACCAGTTTATAATGGTGACACAATTCAACAGAGTAAGCCATGCCCCCTCCAGTGGCACTTCAGCAATAGGAGAGTAGATAAGAAAACTATTAGACTGGTGTGAGCAGCTGTGTGGGGTGAAAGGACCATATTTTCCCTTCTCTGACCTGTTGGCAGACCGTAGCAGGGCATTGGTGAAGCCTTGGAAGTGATGTTTTGAAATGTCTGGTTTCCATTTCTGTAGAATTGCAGGTTTTTTTCAAGGTTTTTGTGGGGCTATGGTGACAGAAAGAGGTGAACCTCTGTGTGCCATAACCTTTTGTTGCCCAACTGCTGCCATTGCAGTTGATATATATGTAAAGTTGATTTAATTGCTTGCTTGGACCCTGAGCTTCCAACCCAGAATCTATCTGGCACTGTGCTGTTAAATAAGCCCCCTGCATTCAGTCTACTATCAGGCTCCATTAGTGAACTAAAGGGTTAAAAAATATCCCCTTTCAGATATGGAGTCATCCCAGTATTCAAAACTGCAGTGTTGGATTATGGCCAATGAACTAGTAAGAGATCATTAACTGGCTCAATTATCTAACTAGCCTTTCTCTCTTTCTCTTTACTGTGCTGAGCTTCCTTCAGTACTTCTATCATGAAAGTATTTTTCTTTAAATATCTGCCTGGAATTTTTACTTGTTTCAAGGTTTCTTTCTTTGAAACACATACACACACTCTTGCAGTTGTAAAGTCAACATTATAAATTTAATTCATGCTTATTCTTGATAGGAACACATTTATATGTCTTGGTTTTTACATTCAGAGGATGATAATATCCAGATCCGGATGGCTGCTTCTAGGGCACAATGATAAACAGCATTGTCCCTCACAGTTAGACGGCAATACTGGAGAACACTCCGTTCAGCAACAAATCACAAGATTTATATTAAGTAGGAAAGTCATATTAATCTTACCTAGGTAGCACTGATGTCAGAAGCTTATTTGAAATAGAAGGTGGAGAAAACAGTAAGGTCGGAAGGAAAGAGGTTGATTACATTTCAGGCTGGGAAAGCAATAATGGTGTGATGATATCAAAAGGGAAGTAAACTGTGTATGCGTATGTGGATGATTTAGGGTATTTTTCTGCTTCTGGATAGAAAACTCTATATCTACTGCAGTTGACAGAAAATAAAGAATGGGGTGGGGGTGAGCTGCTTGTGATTTTTTTGTTTGTTTCTTTTAAAGACAGTGCACTATGTTATAGTCTAGAAGAAACCCAACTTGAAGGATGTATCATAACATATTAAAGGCCTGTTCTTAGGAGCACAATGTAGCTACACCTTCAGCATGCCATGAGCAATGAGACTCTCTCATGTGGGTCCTGCCTATAAGCTTTTTTTCTTGAGGATGATAGGAGAAAATGGAGAGAAGTGGGCATTTGGCTGCCACAAGAAATGTTAAACTCTGGATCTGAAAATTATGCACCTCCTTGGAAAGATATTAAAATCAGCATTACACAAGGCCTGTTCACACTGTGCAATTATAGTGCTATGATTCTGGATTAACTGCTAGGGTTTTGTCCTATAGAATCCTGGGATTTGCAGCCTATGGGGGCGTTTAGAATTCTTAGCCAGAGTGCTCTAGTGCCTCACTAAACTATAAAACCTGCAATTTCGTAGGACAGAACCAGTGGCACTTGAAGTGGAATAATAGTGCTATAATGATGTCGTGTGAATGAGGCCCTGGTCAGGAAGTATAACTGGGAGCATTTACAGGTGGTGTTAGTGTGGCTGATCACCTCTTCCTGACCAGATAGCTTAGGAATGTCTTCATAAATTCAACAAAAAAGACTTCTGTTTTTTTTTGTTTTTTTTTACTGGAATAGGAGAGGAAACAAACTTGCTAGATTTGCCTATTAAAGTAGGGGGCTTTAAGTATTTAGCTGTTCAGTTTCTGGTGTTGAATTCCTGTGTATTCATCCATATTTATGGATCTGAAATATGACCCGCACTGCTTTTTCTCCCCTGGCTTCTCCTCTTTAAAATCTGGGTGGAAAGCATATACTGCAAGAACCATTCCATGCTGAGGATAGCTGTGCTTAACGCAATTTGGCTAGTGCATACAGGCAAGAATTTTGCTAACTTCATTTTTTGACAAGAACTGGCCAAATTTCAGAAAGTTGTTCCTTCATAAATTGGATGGAAAGAACTTGTTATTAAAAAAAAAAAGACTGAATGTGTGCAACAACTCAACTGACAGGTTTGTCTGTTCTTACCTGTCACCCATATCCCTGAACATAGCAAACATCTTCTTTCTCTGGTTTGTAGAATTCCACAAGAAGTTCACCTGTTCACTGACAGTTTGGTGGCACTGTCAACTGGAGAGAGAAACACAAAAAGAGAAAAGCATGCACTCATTTTCCATAAAAATGTTGTTGTTGTTGTTGTTGTTGTTCTGTGCCTTCAAGTGGTTTCAAACCTATGACAGTCTTAAGACAAACCTTTCACAGGTTTTTTCTTAACAAGATTTATTCAGAGGGGGTTTGCCTTTGCCTTCTTCTGAGGCTGAGAGCATGTGACCTGCCCAGATCAAATATCTGCTGCCTGCTGGTGTCACCCCACTAACTCAAATAATGCTGTGACTATGTTCAAAGGAGATGATGGTGAGATTCAACATGGTTTTCAGTTGGATAAGCAGCTGCACAGCTGAGTGGAGAGGCAATTTCACAAGTTGTGGCACAAGCAGGAATGTGCCTCAAGGCCACAACAAGAAGTGCACTATTGCTTGTGCAACTGGAGGACCCCCTCCCCCTGAACTCTGCTAGCACACAGTTTTCCTTTGCTAATGTTACATTACATCTTGGCGTAAAACCGATATCCTATACAGTACTCATTTACTTGAAACCCAGTGTGGTGGAGTGGTTTTTGTGTTGGGTTATAAGTCATAGCCCGGTGATAAGTTACAGTGATGTATTTAAGTCTTTTACTCCAAGTCTCAAGTCAAGTCTCAAGTCTGGGAGCCAACTTTGTACCCTAACTGCTGGAAAGAACTGCTGTTCTCCTCTGAGAAATGCACCCTGCACTCCGGGGGTGAGTCTTGTCTTCTGCTTTTAGGAAAAGTTTTAGAAGGCTCCTCCGATACACAGCAGGGACAGGCTGCTGAGCAGACCTCAAGCTGCCTCAAGCCCATTGCCTAACCCATTTGCTGTTCCCCTCTGAGAAATGTACCCACACTTTGGACTTGAGACAGATTGTCATGTGACCGATAGGCAAAAAGAAATGGAAGCATTGTTCAAAGTCTTAAGGTTTCTGGATGAATGTGTTATGTTACTGAACCAAGGGCAGCAAGTCAGACACTGAAAATATACAAGTCTTGAGTCGAGTCGAGTCAGTGCATTATTTATTGCTGAGTCAAGTCACTGAAGTGACTTAGGTCCGACTTGAGTCTGAGTCGGTCAACTCAAGTCTACCTCACTGGCTATAACTGTGGAGATCAGGGATTTGATTCCCTGCTTGGCTGTGGAAACCCACTGGGTAACCTTGGGCTCATCACACACACTTAGCCCCAGAAAACCGCATTATAGTTTTGTCTTAGGGTTGCCATAAGTCAGAAATGATGTGAAGGCACACAACAGCAACAGTAACTAATTTACTTAAGAACAAGTCATATTGAACTGATGCCAACCCCCTATGGTCTAGTCTCCCCCATGATTGACTTCCTGTCCCTTTGACAAGCTGGAGTGTGTACAGAGGAAGGCGACCAAAATGGTGAAGGGTCTGGAAGCCATGCCCTATGAGGACCGGCTTAGGGAGCTGGGAATGCTTAGTCTGCAGAAGAGAGGGTTCAGAGGGGACATGATAGCCATGTTTAAATATTTGAAGGGATGTCATGTTGAGGAGGGAGCGGGCTTGTTTTCCTCTGCTAGGACAAGGAGACTAGGACAAGGAGCAATGGATTCAAGCTGCAGGAAAGGAGAGTCCACCTGAACCTCAGGAAGAACTTCCTGACAGTCAGAGCTGTCTGGCAGTGGAATATGCTGCCTCGGAGTGTGGTGGAGTCTCCTTCTTTGGAAGTTTTTGTAAGCAGAGGCTGGATGGCCATCTGTTGCGAGTGCTTTGATGTGTGTTCCTGCATAGCAGGGGGTTAGACTGGATGGCCTCTGTGGTCTCTATGATTCTAAACCAATTCTTTTCAGATTTGAGCATGACATGTACAATTTGTATGATATGAAGTTTAATAAGATAAGGAAGAAAGTTGTTGCATGTACAAAGCGAATGGCAGAAGACACTGCAAAACCTTGAACAGCAAATGTAGAGAAGGAGACCCAAGGAGCTGGCCACATATTCAGCACATTTGGAGGGAAAAAAGGGTCATTTATAGTGGTTAGGGTAGGTGATACTATTATTTTTAATTATCATGCTCTACTATGGAAGCTTAATATGAAAATTCACATGGACTTGGGCTATTAGGGAAGTAAAACAAGAATATTAATAAATACAATGTACTTAGAGGTAGAGTGAGGCAGATCCAACTGGATATGGAATTAATAGGACAAAACTCTTCATCAGCATTCACTGGCAGGGTAATGACTGCAAACTCCAGGATTCCATAGGATGTTGAAAGTGGAATAATAGTACTATAACAGTCTAGTGTGCAAATGACCTGAAAGTAATGAAAAAGAAGATAGATTACAGGGAGTCATAAATGTGGAAATCTAGGAATCTCACTTTGCTGGAAATAAATTCTAGATATCTGGACTGTCACATTGTTACAAAAATTGGCACTCAAACTCCACCTTGCCAGAGGTGAAATAGTTGAAAACACTTTTGAAACTATGGCACCCATTCATAACATACATAGGACTAGGTCTAATGGTCCGAAGTTACAGAAAAGTGGATTTTGACTGAACATTAGAAGGAACTTCTTGACAGTAAGAGCAGTCTGGCAATAGAACCAGTTACCTAGGGAGCTGCTGGGATCTTCTCTGGACATCTTCAAAAAAGAGGTTGGACAGCTATCTACTGGGGATGATTTAGCTGAAGATCCTATACTGAGCAGATCCAGTGTGGTGTAGTGGTTTGAGAGTTAGACTATGACTCTGGAGACCAGAGTCCGATTTCCCACTTGCCCATGGAAAACTACTGGGTGACCTGGGGCACATCACACATTCTCTGCCCCAGAAAACCTTATGATAGTTTCACCGTGGGGTCATCATAAATTGAAAATGACTTGAAGGCATGCAGCAACAACAATCTGCTTTGAGCAGGAGGTTGGACTTGATGGCCCATAAAACCCCTTCCACCTCTATGATTCTATATGCCACCTACGAATTCTAGACATGGCCCAACACTGAATCATACAACATTTTGGAAACTATCGTAGTGAGCACTCTTTGCATATTGATTATGGTCTGCTGTTATCATTTGCCTTTGATAATAATTGTCTGATTGCACTTTGAATCATGGAATTTTGCCTGTGGTCAGGGAGGGCAGATAGGGGAAAGCTTACTATTATAATGTGTACATTCCTTAAAAAAAATAGAAGAAGAAGTTCTGAGTATAGTTGAGTAGACAGCAAGGGAACTGTGTGATCAGAGCTCATTAGAAATAGTTCAGTGACAATTAATCATGTGTGTGAGAATGGAAAAGAAATTTAAGGTTTTTGTTTATCTATTGAGATATCCATTTTTCACCTTCTGAGACAGGTAATGAGACAGAGGGCATCTTGCTTTGGAAGCAGTTATATTTCCAAGGCTTGTGATAACACTGGCATGAAAAAAAGCACACAAAACCATGCATGCATTTTTAAAATGTGCATGACTAAACCAGGAGTGTAGCTGGCAGGATGGGGTATAATGAGAGCATTACCCCCCAAATAAGAATTCTGCCACCACAATGAAATTTTCCTTTAGCTGTGAAATTTCTAGCATTGCAGACTGAAATAGTGAAAATTGTTCACATCCAGGACATTTATATCTGTTGTGTTTGTGTCCCTTGATAACTTAGCCTTCCTCTTTTCTCTAGATACCTAAATTGTATTTCTAAATGCTTAACTGAAGTTTTAAGTTACTGAGGTGCTAGACATTTGGAGACTAAAGGGGGATTTTATTTGGGGGGCAGAATTCTTATTGAAGGGCATCTTCTCATTTTTCTCCTATAGCTGCACCCCTCCCAAACTTATACTTTTTAAAGAATGTGCTCAAACACATTAGAAAAAAAATCATACAAATATACATATATTTGGGGGTGGAAAATACACAAATGCACACAATGTTCCCTGTGGGAAGGGAAAAAAAAAGTCTGATGATTTCTGATGCAAAACTAGGATTGGATGATGAAAATACAGCTTTCACATTCCTTTGTTTGTATGACAAAACACCCCCCCCAAAAAAAATCCCTAGAAAAGGAATCAGAAGAAAGAAGGTGAAAAGGAACAGAGTGATGTTCCCAGTTACATAGATGGTATGGCTGTTACATTTCCTTGATTTGGAATTATGCGTATGAACAAGTCAGAAATGGCACTGATAGGAGAAGAAAACAGTGCTGGACCTTTGGCAATGAACAATACAAACCAGTTTAGTTGCTTTGTGAATTGTGCAAGTAAATAATTAAAAGTTCAGTTGATTTAAACAGTTAACAATCCAGATGAAAATGACAACAAAATAACAATGCATGGGACAGATTTGTCTGTGTCAGACATTATGAGGACGGCGAGTGAGAATGAGCTATTGGTATTTCAGTACTTTTCATGTTGCATTAAGAAGAGAAGATCTGCAGATGGAACTCAATATATATATATAGGTTTGAGTAAATGAGAGTATCAAATAGGAATTCTACACACTTTCTAATGTAAAAATAAAAACCACAAAAACAGCAGAGCATGGGCTCCTTGGTTTTCTGAGGAAGTCGGGCAATGAAGCTCTTGGGTAGATGACTAGAGTGATGGCGGAGAAAGACTTAGGATGGATCCAATCAAGCATGGATTAAGGCCCATTTTAGAACCTAATTTGCAGCAGTGAGGGCGGCAAAGAAATGTTTTTCCCCTACCTCTATTACATCAGCTCAGTCTCATCCAGCACAGCTGTTCAGGATAGTTCAATGGCTATTACATCTTAGAGCTCAGACTGCTGAGGAAGAGCCCTCAGAAAATCCAAACAAGACAAAAGTACTACTGGTCAGTAGGAAAACCAGTCAGGGATTGGGATCACAGCTTGTTCTGGATGGAGTTGCTCTCGCTCTGAACTCTGTGCTCTTGGACCCAGTGCTGCTGCTGGAAAGCCAAGCTGCTGCAGGGCCAGGAGCACCTTTGCCCAGCTTCAGCTGGTGCACCAGTTGCACTCTTTCTTGAGGAAGGCAGATCTGGCCATAGTGGTTCATGCCTTAGTTATCTGATGCAATGTGCTCTATATGGGCTGTCTTTGAACAATGTGTGGAAGCTGCAGTTAGTGCAAAATGCAGCAGCCAGACTTGTGTCAGGTGTGCATTTTACAGAACATGTAACACTAGTTCTGCAGGAACCACACTGGCTTTCAATTTGCTTCTGAGCTTAATTCAAGGTGCTGGTGTTGATCTACAAAGCCCTAAACAACTTGGGGCCTATATATTTGAAAGACTGCCTCCTCGCATATGAGCCTGCCAGAAATTTGAGATCTTCAAATGAAGCCCTGTTGCATATGCCTCAACGTGTGGACTTAGGCCTTTTCTACAGACAGGTGTCATCCTGTGATGGCGACGCAAGAGGGGTGGGACCACAAGAACACTTCTGCGTGATGTCATTGTGGTCCCATTCTTCTCCTGTCGCCAGCTGGCATGATCACGGATTAAATAATTTTTCCTCATCAATGACACCCAATCGTGTGATGCTGCTGCAGTTACCTGCCCTGTGGAAAGCTCAGGTGTGTGATGGAGGTGCTTCCTGCCCCAGCGCAGCATGGGAAAGTGCCTGGCTAGGGTGTAGAAGGAAGAGGCATGTCCATCGTGCTCCCTTCTGCAGGAAGCCAGTCCGGAGGGGAGTGCTCCCATTGTGCTCCCTTCCTGGCACAGCAGCTGCTGGGATTGCCACCAGAGGATGACGATATAAGGTAGGGTGCAGAAAGGGCCTTAGGTTGGTGGGTGCAGGTAATATGGCTTTCTGTGTAGCAGCGCCATGACTATGGAACTGCCTCCAAAGAGAAGTTAGGCTGATTCCATCTCTTTTAAGCTTCTAGTGGGCAGCCAAAACAGTGCTGTTCTGCATGGTATTCAGTGTTTGTAATGTCTGTTTTAACTGTTTCAAAACTGGATCGTAGGACTGTTTTTAGACTGCTTTTAGGAATTTTTAAAGAGCCTTTTCATGTGTTTTAATTTTTTTCTTTGTATTGTTTTACTTGTTTTTTATTTGTTCATCACCTTGGGAGCCCTTGTGGGGCGGGAGGTGATACAAGAATACTTTAAATAAATAAAAAGTAAATAATAAACACCTCCACCCTCCATAATGCCTTTCAGACTCAGGGTATGTAGATAACGTGGCTCCTGGTAATTATGGGCATTGTTAGTTCAAACTGTTAGGGAGTTTTGCGTTGTTGTTGTTGTCAACATGTGCCTTTGTTTCCAGCTTATGGCAACCCTAGGTTGAACCTATCATGGGATTTTCTGGAGGGGGCTGAGAGTATGCGACACACCCAAGGTCACCCAGTGGGTTTCCATGGCCAATCAGAGAATCGAACCCTAGTCTCCAGGGTCATAGTCCAATGTTCAAACCACTATACCAAACTGGCTCTCAAAAAATTTTACATATTG
Source organism: Cyclura pinguis (assembly GCA_030412105.1). Classification (NCBI taxonomy): domain Eukaryota; kingdom Metazoa; phylum Chordata; class Lepidosauria; order Squamata; family Iguanidae; genus Cyclura; species Cyclura pinguis. The sequence goes on along the minus strand of CM059601.1, from coordinate 271,169,721 downwards.
TACCTTAATAACAGAGTTGCATGCAGAATCAGTTGGATTTACCTGTATGTTTACGCACCATTTACCAGCTGATTCAAATTTGTCTACTCTAGTTGGGAATAACCAAAAAGAATTCAGTCAGGCAGCTGCAGATTCTTGGATGATGCATAACTTTACATCAGTAGCTCCAATGTACCACTTGATTCACTGAGACTACTCTAAATCGGCACTGTGCCTTCCCCATTGCACAGTAGAACCATAAGCAGGCACACTGGCAGATACATAGTTGTTGGCAAAATGTTGCTATTCAGCACAAGGGTGATATAGCACAGCAGCTATATAACCCTGAGAGGATCAATTTGCATTATACAAATGTGATGCAGGATCTTTACACAGATGTTTGTATTACAACTCCTGCCAGAATAAGTCAACATGACCACTGGATAGTGGTTCTGTCAGCAGTAGTCCAAAGCACCTGGAGGATATGATATTACTTATTGGTGTTCTAGGTGTTCTGTTTCTTTTGGTCAACTGAGACCACAGAGGCTGGGTGCTTCATCGTTTGCCAGGTCAAAAGACAAAACCCTGACTTGAGATAATAAAAAATAATATTGAAACAAGTTGCTCAAGGAGGTTTCATTTCTTTACTAACTTTTTTTTTCTTCACAGAAGCCTGCTCCTCTCTATCCCTAATTTTTAAGCTTTCTTCCATTTCTGGCAACCACATGAGTTTATTGATCCGGGCAGATTCAGAGGTCTTTGTACCAATCTTCAAGATATTAATTTTTTTAAAAGATTTTTTTTAAAAGAAAGGTTGTCGTTAGAGACAACTTTATGGGATTCGAAATTGCTTTTCATCGTAACAGATCTGCAACAGGATTGAATGAGGCACTTCTTAATTTTTTTTCTGAAGAAGATTTTCTACAAAATAAAGTGAAAGACAAAAGCATTTCTCAGGGATTCCTGAGTGTTTAAATAACCTTTATAAATGATAGGATTTTCTCAATGCTTAAACTCATAGTACAGGTATTAAAAATTACAGCATTTTTCAGAGACTCAACTATAGTATCACTGTCTGTAGTTGAATTATTAAAAACATAAAAATAACTCAGATAATTTCTTGCATGCAAGATCCCTCATCACACTTTAGGACACAATCGTGTACACTTTTATCTGAGAATAGTTGAATTCAATGAGGTCTCTGAGTGGACCTACAGGGGATTATGCTCTTAGCTGTAAACAGAATTTTTTAAGAATAAGACTACAAGAAGCTCTGCTGAATCACATTGAATGTGCCTCTAGTGTTCTCATCCCATAGTTTCTAGCCAAATGCACATAGGAGGCCCATAAGCAGAACATGAGTGCAATTCTGCTTATGTTCTTATGAAATAATATGACTCATAGGGAAAAGATAATAACACTTGGTAAACTGGAATGCAGTAGGAAAAGAAGAAGATCACACTACAACTGGATTGATACAATCAAGGAAATCACAACACTGATTTTGTAAGACCTAAGCAGGGCAATTGATGACCAGGGATTTTGGTCTCTCATTCACAAGGTTGTCATAAGTTGGAGTTGACTTGACCTCAAATAACAACAAACTTACATTCTGCCTAATTAACTGGTATTCAGAGGCATCTTGCTTCTGATTCTGGAGGTAATTATTTCTTCTCCCTCAAACTTGCAAGAAGTTATAGTTAGAGCTATGTCCCATCAAGCACGGAAATTCCGACCACTGAATAACACCTTCCCCATGATAACTGAAAATAAGGGTACATTGATGGATATTTCTTGTACCATAAGATGGATTGTGCCACATAGGAAGTGTGTGATAAAAAATATCACTGGGTTTATATCTACAAATGCTCATGCAAAAATAAGAGCCAGTTAGTTTTAAAGGTACTGTTACAGTCTTCCCCCCACCCTCATTTTCCTTTCTATGAAATAGATGTTAGTATTCCTCTTATGACCAAGATTCTACACTAGCGTTCTGTAGTGTAAGCCTCTGCATACATTGATTGTGCTATGCGTCCTTTGAATGGCAATATTGTACAGCTGAATGCTTGACCAAATATGCAAGGAAACACACAATGCATGCACATTTTGGCTTTTGCAGCCTTTTACTAAATGCATACATTCTGTGATGGACAGAAATACGCCATTTAAGCAATAATTTTAATGAGTTTTTATGGATATAAGTGGAAGCAAATAAAAAATGTAACATAAACCATAGTTTGGCCCTGGTGTCATCTGACAGTTTCCTGTTGAGTCTGACTCTCAGCTCATTTTAAGTCCTATTGTGCTGATTACCGTTTTATTGAGGAGGTTATGACCTCCTTAATAAAATAGCCTAATAAATATAGCCTAGGTACCATTCCCCTTTGGAGTTTTCAACCATGTCTAAAGGCAGTTAATCTAGATCTGTCAATTTTAACAGCTATTTTATTGGGACCTGTTCTATAAAACTTTTCAGTTAAAGAAAATAAGGTATTTTATCCTATGTAGGATATTTTTTTTAAAAAAATGCTTATGTTCTGGCAAGACATATAGACTTTGGACATATACGCTTTGGATCTTCTTCCAGGAAAAAGGTGTGATATAAATGGAATAAACTAAATAAATAAATACTTAGATGGCTCAAGTCCTATTGACTTATGAAGCATGTTGAACTTACCACACAGAGGGCAGTTCAATACACCCACCTATTCCATTGCTCTGCTTGGGTTGAGAGGGATGAGTCTGCAAGGAGAGCACTCCTTATCTGCTGGTGCTCTCCATGCAGTAGTGGGAACTCTGATTTATTTTTTTCCCAAAAGGTTCCTGACTGCATGGAGCATCTCCATGTGTGAGGAGAGTGACAGATCTGAAGACAAAAAAGAGTAATGCTGTGTGCTCTTCTCTGCTCATGTTGATTGAAGATGCTTTGTAAGTGAAAGAATAGAACCCAAGAAACCATTTTTTCCTCTGGAGTCATTCAAGTCATTGTGGAAGCCAACATGGGATGCGGGGGTTGAATGTTGGATCAAGATTTTGGGAGATCACATCTCCATTCAGCCATGGAACTCCAATGAGTGACCTAGAGCAAGTCATAATCTTTTAATATTAGAAAAGCCTCTTCTGATTAAATCTTGTCAAGAAAATCCTACAATAGGGTCCCCGTAAGCTGGAGATGATATGAAGGCATATAACAAAAAACTTAGTCACTGTAATAGGCTGCAAACATGATTCTGCTGTGTGATAAGGATTTTTAGAAATCGTACAGCAAGAGTTAATGAATAATAAAATATTTGTGCAGTAAAAATGCATAATTAGCGAAGTTACTTTTAAAAATCAGCTCATTCCTGTCACCCATTAACACTGTTCGAAAAGTAACCGGAGGAGAAGGGGAGAAGAGATTTTGGCCAGAGTTCATGAGAGTTTCAACTGTCAATGGTTCCATCTAGATCAAACCTAATGTGCTCTTGTCTCAACCTTCCTGTTCTTATAGGGATTCACACTCATTTTGTTTCTGGTTTAGATTCAGTCTTTTAATTCTGTGAAGCAGGCCCTGCAAATTTTGATTGAGACGTTGGCTTTGCTAAGGCCACCTTAAAAATTTCTAACACATTATCTTCCAGGGTTGCAGTCTAAAATTAAGGTTGCTGTGACGACTGACTCTTCTGAAGTATGCCTGTGGAAGGAGCCACAATTAATGGACAGAACCGAGGTTGCCATAGGAACCTTGAGCCTGAGCACTCCAGCTCTTAATGTTTCCTGTTACATTCATATAGTCCCTCACCTTGTAGCATTAGTCCTTATTTAACGCTCTGAGTTCAACAGTCATGTAATACACAATAGCTTTTTGTGGGTACATGGCAAGTGGACGAAATAACATTTGGGAAACTTTGAGCATCCTTTGTGAAGAAGCCCAGCATTCCTCTTACGAAGAATGCAGGGAGAGCTACATTTTAAAAGGCTGAGGGGAAATGGATGGCACATAAGGCACAAGGAGATCAGCATAATTTCCCAAAGAGGGGTGGAATATAAAACAGTCAACTTTATTTAGGGAGTACTTAGGGGTGGGGAAATGTGCTACAATAAAAAAAATCACATAAGTGAAAGGGATATACATTTCTGGCAGTGCTTAAACAAACCAAACATCTACATAAAAATCTTGAAAATATTAAGCGGTACGGTAACAATAAAGAAATCCAAATCAAATATATGTGATTCTTGCAAAAGCTGTATTCACGATTTCACTGTAATTGTGTGCACGTTTGCTCTTGTAGTTTCTGTCCTGAGTGGATGTGATCCTAATTAAAACCTTTGCATACATTCACAAATTGTCCAAAAATGAGGGAGGTGGGAGGGCAGTAAACTAATACAGCCATGAGATATGAGCTGGAAGCTTCTGTAGGAGAAATGGAACTGATGACAACTGTCCTTCACCTCAGAAGCTACTTCTTGGCTAGTCCTGTTTCCAGAAATACTGTCGGTCAGAAGACCTAATTTTTGATGCATAGGGTGCCCTTACATAGTTCCTCATTTGTGATGGATAGTCATTCTGAACCTAAGGGGCATTTTAATCTAGCGTTTGTTCATATATCATATAGCCAGACTGACTGCAAGTGTTGGAAATAGGTACCAGGCAGGCATTAACAGGCTCTGCCCTGGTAAATTCTGAGATAAATTAAGCCCTGCTCATCAGACATCTGTCAAACAGTGGTTTTAAGTATCTCCCAATATGAGTCTATGTGAGTTTTGAGATTCTCAAGGAAGGCCTTGGTCCCAACACCAAGATAGGTTTGCTTGGTGAGGATCTGGGAGAGAGCCTTCTCAGCAGCAACTCTGGGGTTGTTGAGATTAGTGTGGCCCTCTGCCACTTTCTGCTATCAGGCAAAGACCTCCTTGTTTATTCAAGCAGAAGAACATTTAGTTGGGGTTCGCTCTATTTTTTACTATTATTATTAGCTTGTTTGAACTGCTGTTTGAACTGTTTTGAATTATTTTTTTTTTATATGGTTGTTCATTTAATTGCATTTGAACTTTCCTATAATCCCATGTTTTAACTGTATTTGATATTATAATTGTAAGCTGCTTGGATCCCATACTGGGCAAGAACAGAATAAAAATAAAATAGTGTGGTGAACATTCTGAACTAAGTTTTAATTCAGAAACAGTCTAGTGGTGCTGTCAAGGAGCAAGCCACTAGAAATCTTACGGCCTTTCCACACTTCACTGTTATAGTGCTATTATTCCACTTTCAACATCCTATGGAATCTCGGGGTTTGCAGTTTAGGGATGGGCCTTTAGAATTCTCAACCAGAGAGCTCTTTGGCCTCAGTAAACTACAAACCCCAGAATTCCACAGGATGTTGAAAGTGGAATAATAGCACTATAACAGTGAAGTGTGGAAAGGCCATAAGATTTCTAGTGGCTTGCTCCTTGACAGCACCACTAGACTGTTTCTGAATTAAAACTTAGCTCAGAATGTTCACCGCACAATGTAGTATGGAAAGGCCCTTAGTGTTTCTCTGTGTTATAGAAGATAGTGATCTTGATCACAGGGCTGGTCCAACCATTAGGCAGAGTTAGGCTGCTGCCTCAGGTTGCCTCAGCTGTTCTGCTTGAACTCCATGGCCATTATTGTTTCATAGAGAACAAAACAATTTTTTCACCCAGCCTGTCCTGCAGTCCCTAAACTAGGCTGTCATGTTTATGTGTAGTGAAGCACCCTGTGCTGTTGCTAGTAAGGTTGAAGTAAGGTTGTAAGAGCCTTGGTGGTACAGTGGGTAAATACCGGTACTGCAGCCACAACGTGAGTTTGATCCTGCAGGGCTCCAGGCTGACTCAGCCTTTCTTCTTTCCATAGTTGGTAAAATGAGTACCTGTCATACCCTGCCTTGGAGACCGTGGCAGTAAGGCGGAGGATTCTGACTCTGAGGCAGAGGCTTCCCCAGGAGCTGAAGTCTCCCCAGAAGCTGGTCCAGAAGAAGATAATACACCACCACCACCACCACAACAACAAGGGGCTGAGCCAGGAGAACAAATAGAGGAAGACATAGCTGATACACCTGCCTTGCTGCAGAGATGCTGTGAAAAGGATGGCTGTGTTGCTTGGCCTGTTTAAGTAGCAAGTGAGCCCTAATGAGGGAACACCTGTGGTGACAGCAGCCATAGATGAAAGAGGGCTCCAGCTGGCCTTTCCTTCCAGGGTCAGCAACTGGTCTTGTTGGTCCTGAAACTGTGTGCTCTTGGGTCTGGGCATGTTGGAACTGCCTATTTGGACTATGGTTTGGATTTGCCCCTTCAGATTTGTTTGCTCTAGGCTTCCTTTCTGTTTGGACATTCTTTGACTCTTGCCTTGTAAGTAGGAGCTGTGCTGCTTGTGATTTACCGCTCTGCTCTGCTGAAGACATGACAGTACCCAGCTTGTTGGGGACAATTAGCTAAACATATTATAATCTTCTCAGGGAGTGCTTTGTACTGTTAAGTGGGATAGAAATGTAACTGCTATCACTAACTGCTATAAGGTTCAACAGCCAATCTAGTTGGATTCTGCCCATGGTACCATCTTGTGCTTTCCCTCATACAGCAAAATATCTTAGGCTGGCCTTTCTGCTTTACATTTCATACACCTCCAAAAATATTCTTATATGTAACAAAATAATATGTAACAACTATATTATTTCCTGAAGTCACAAGGCCAGACATGCTGTGTTTGTACAATGAGTGTCTTTCTTTTTCCAAAATGGCTGCTCCATTTTGGCGTGGTTTCTTTGTTTTTTCCTTCTCAAATTGGTGAAGGAGGGGCCTTTCACTACATACAGTGTGAACAGTTTTTTTAAAAAAGCTATCATACTTGATCCCACCGGACTGCGGCTGGTGTGTGTTAGCCTTTAACATAAGTTGCTAGGCCTTGATGTGCTATCTAAAAAGACTGCCAGTTAAGAAGAGTTCATGGCTGTATCTGATCTCTGCGCCTATTGCACTGTGTAAGCGGATTCTGGCATCATGCCATTTTATTGTTGCCAGAGGCCTGATGGATAATGATGTTTCCTGAAGTAAATGTGTTTTCCTTACTGAGAAATTGGTTCATTAGTATGAGGAAATGATCAAGTCACGGGGATAAGAAGAGTCGGTTAAGTAGTCATGGGCATAGAAACGATTTCCGATGTGACTGAGGAAGTGAGGTTAAAGTCTCCCAGTGGTGAAAAGAGGAGTTTAAAATGGATGGAAAAGAGTTCCTGCCGTCTCCTTCATGCCTGCGAGGCGTTCCACCCTCCCTGAAACAAGCCATGTAATGCTATTAAACTGCACGCTGAGGAGAGCTAATAATCTGTTGCTACATTAAACATTATTATTTCCTGTATCTCACCAGTGATTTTTATGAGTGTGCCACTGAGCCCACCAACAAGAACTCCACTGCTATGTGAAATATGAGCTATTTTAGTTGCAAAAAGCTTTTTAGACCACCCCGACAGTCCTGTTTAACTGAAACTCATGTGACTGAAACTGTTTTAAGTGGTTGCTCTATACTTCCACTTTGACTTGGCTGTGAAGAGCACTAAAACTTGAACACTGTTTGTTGGTGGCCATAAGCCATCACTCTTTGATTGGTGGTGGAATACAATCGTTTTTCGTTTAGATGAACCATTCTTACACTGTCTCAGTAGGAGGCTTCCAGAGATGCTCACAACAAACCTATAAACAACAATAATAAAAACCACACAAGTGACTAAACATAAGTTAGGCCAATTGGTTTTGCCTTGAAGTATAGCAATGTGTTCACTTACAGCAGAGATGAAGAATGTGTGGTCTTCTAGATGTTGCTGAACTTCAGCTCTTATCTCTCCTTTTCATTAGCATTTAGCAATGCAGGTCAGGGTGATGGGATCTGTAGTCTAACATCTAAAGAACCATATGGTCTCTGCCCTTCATTTCCAGGGAGAGGAGAATCTGTTCAAATGACATAAAATATTACAAATTTAATATTACAATTCTTTGTTAACATATATGAAGCATATATATATAGTATCCCAATTCACGTGGTTTTATGGAAAACCATATCTTATACTCACTGGTAGATTGTCCCCACTTTATTTTGGAGCCCCAGCTCCTATGGAGAGAGGTAACAGATTGTATAGGAAACATATGTCTCGTCCCCAGAGCATGTCTGGAGAACAGGGTATCCTTTGAGAGTACCAGTCACAGCTTAGAAAGTTAACTTTTTGGGCCACATTTCCCAGAATCCCCTAGCTAGCAAGGTCACTGGAAGGTATAGTAAGAAAAAAAAATGTAAGCTATTACGCAGATTGCCCATACCTGCATCACATTGCATCACAAATAATCTAATTTTTGCAGCAGATTGTAAGTCATGGTTAAGGCAGATACACTGAACATTGCTATTTTACTGATTATAAAATAAATAAGCTTCACCTCCAGATCTCCCTGTCAGCTTACTTAATATTAAAAACTAACTAATTTAATTTAAAAAATGGATTATATTTTAACAGGAGCTGGATGATGATGATATTGTTAACTGCCATGGTTGACCTTCAAGTCACCCTGTCATTAATAGCCCTGCTCAGGTCTTACAAACTTAGGACCATAGCTTCCTTGATGGCATGTATCCACCTGTAATGGACTCTTCCGTTTTTCCTACTGTTTTCAACCCTGTCTAGAATCATTGTCTTTTTTTAGTGAGTCATGTGTTCTCATTATATGTCCAAAGTACAACAGTCTCAGTTTAGTCATCTTGGTTTCTAGGGAGAGTTCAGGTTTGATTTGCTCCAGGATACATTTACAGTTTTTGTCTTTTTGCCATCTAGGGTATCCATAAAACTCTTTTCCAGCACCACATTCCACGTTATGAGATTCTCTTCCTATCAGCTTTCTTCACTGTCCAGCTTTTACAACCCTACAGAGAAACTAGAAAACAGATTTAAAAGTTTTAAAAGTTTTAAAAACTATGTATAGCAGTATTGGGATGAATTCATGAGGCCCAAAGCCCCTTTTAGACAGCCAAGTTTTCACTTGATATCTAAATGAGATTAATGTTGGTCCCAATTGGGCCTCCAAGGAGAGGGTATTCCAAAGTTGGGGTGACGTGGCTGAGAAGGCCCTCTCCCATGTCCTAGCACAGTGTACTGACTTCATTGATGGGACATGGAAGAGCCCCCCACCTCACAAAGATCGTGTCCCTGGGCAGGCACAAAAAGGGAAAAATACTCCCTCATGTGTCAAGGTCCCAAGCTGTTTAGGGCTTTAGATTATATCACAAGCACTTTGAATTCAGACCAGAAATATTGGCAGCCAGTGCAATTCTTTTAAGATTGGCATTATATGCTGTCTATATGATATTCCAGTCAGCAGTTGAACTACTGCATTTTGCATTAGCTTCAGCTTCTAAGGCTTCAAGGATAGACCCACAGGCACAATTTGAAAGCAAGTATTAGGATCTTGAGTTGTTCCTGAAAAATAGGGTGGTCATGTTTTTTATTTTTCAGTCCTCTGTTCCATAAGCAGTTAGAGGACACTCCTCTGTGTGAAGGGATGGTTTGTTTGAATGGCACTCTGATCCAATTGTGATTTAGTGATAAAGAATCATGTGGCCTTGAGGTTGTCCATTCAGAGCTTTATAGGTTATAAATACCCTGAAGGTGCCAGATCCCATCTGGAAGCTAAGGAAGGTAAGCACTGGTTAGTAGTTGGAGGGGAGACTGTCAAGGAATACCAGGTGCTGTTGGCTATATTTCAGAAGAAGGCAATGGCCAACCACCTCTAAGTATTCCTTGTCTGAGAAAATCCTGTGAAATTCCTGGAATCACTGTAAGTCGATAGGCAACTTGAGGGTGCATAAACACAAACACAAGTTCTCACCTGTTTATGCTGGACAGTTGCTCTGCTGGTTCTAGCCCACACCCTGCTGTCCTTGCTCAGCTTCCCCGGACAGCTGTTTTGTCAATCCAGACTTCTGGATACACTTGCTGGTACAACTCAGGTGGCAGAAGAATAGACAGTGCGGCTCTGTTATTGTTAGTATTATTTTTTTGTATTGATGTACTGCTTAGACCATAACTTTCTTTTAAGCTAGTCTGGCTTCTGCAACTTCCTTAGGCCTCTTACAGTAGACAGCTCCTGGTGCCTGCAAGCTGTTTTGGAGCTGAACTCCCATCTGCCACAGCCCATATTGTTGATAGTCAGGGATTCTGGGGGCTATACTCCAGAAGAAGACATTTTACTTTATTTTGGCTGATACCTCTTTCATGCTGCTCCTGAACCTGTAACTGCCAACCATATGGCCGGAGGATGTATTAGTAGCAGGGGCTATGATATGACTGGTGGGCATACACCCCCATCCAATGCTGAACCCAGGCAGTTGCTGACAGGCACAAGGTGTTATCCACTAGCTCCTTTTGTTATTACATATAAGAATATTTTGTTTTCTTTGGTAGCAAGTGCCTTTGTAGCACTTCACATTGAATGTTGGAACTTGTGATAGTTTGAATGAACATTCCCTGATCCTCCCCAGTGATGACCATGGGGCTAACCTGTCAATAGACCATATCCCCACACTTTGATATGATTTAATAGGCAAATATTAATTAGCATAAATATAAATTATACAATGCTAGGGCTGCATGGCCATGCTGGCTAAGAGGAAAAGCTGGCCAGACATGTACTTTGCAACATCAGGTCAGGGAAGAACTCAAGACATAGCCAGGCCATAGTCAGAAAATCATCAGGGAAATTCCAGCAATGATGAACGTACAGTTAGCCTTCAATGACTCAAACTTCAGAGACAATGGTGTCTGTGATGTTCCCAAAGGATGGCTGATTCTCTTAGCGCCTCTTCCTCTGACTATCTTCCCTTTTGTCCCCACAGCTGTCCAGCAATTAAGGAACTGTCAAGGCTACCATTAGCCCTTTGTCACCTAATGCTGAGACCGTTAGCTCATTCTGGACCCCATTGTCCACTCTCTGGACTCTATTGTTTAATCTTCCAGAGAGCCATTAGCACCTTAGCCCTCCAGGCAGAAATAGAGTATTTAAACCTCAATTTTTGACTAGTGAACTCACAGTACACTGGCTGCTGGTTATCACTCTGCTGCTCCATTGACCATTTGTGTATTGTCCTTGGACTCCTAGTCTAAGCCACATAGCTCTTCACTTCTCTACCGGATTGGTAAATATTACCCACTTCACCCTGAAAATCTCACTATCCAAAACTTTCTTCCCTTTCCCTTCAGTTAGTCTTGTGTGATTGCATGGATCTTGTGTGTTGTGATTGTAATTCTCCCAATAAAACAAATAAGCCGGTTCTTCCCTGCATTAGTAGTGGTGGACATAGGTGTAAAAGATCTCATGAGGTTACCCCCTCTCACAGGCCTCCTCTTTGAGCTTATATCCCACCATTTCACAAAGATACTGGCATTGCAGGTCAAACCATGAGCCATCGAAATTTTAGAGAAGAGAGGAGTCCAAGAAAATCCAGTTTAAAAAAAGGAAAAGGAGGCTAAATCCAAGTGGCAATGGAGAATCTTTTTCCATTCTTTTCGAAACACAGCCATCACCATATTTTCATAACATCCCCCAGCCTGAATTTTAATAGTTGTGCTTCTGCATCAGAGACACAAAACAGCATGTCTGTCTCCTGATTACGATGCAGCCCTTTTATGTTACTATATCTATAAAACTCTATCTCATCTAAATTTGCCTCACGAGGCTGAAGTAACCCTTTCGCTTGAAAAATAATAATAAAGCACAGTGGGATGCAAAGCCCTGTTATGAAGATCACATTGCATGCCGTAATAATTTGCCATAAAGAAAAGATGTTCTCCTAAAATATATTAGAACCCAACATTCTGGGGGGTGTAAGATGGGAGGGAATTAGCAGGGACTAGAAAGAAGCCAGAGTACCTCTTTTGTGGGGGAAATTCACAGTTGTGTGTTTATTTCATTTTCACCGAGAGTCCAGGAAGTCATGCCATATAGCAAAGTCATTAAAACTGGGATCATACTGGTAGTATAATGCCTAGCTGACTTCAGTAAGACCTCCGTTGCCCTAAAGAGCCTGTAATTGGCCGAACGTCTTTGAAAGCCGTGCTTGGGTTCACCACAGTACATGTAAAAATTAATTACCCCAGCAAGCAGCTGCAGCGCTTCTAACGGAAGGGTGTCAACACACTTTGTCTTTCCAAATGGTACATTCTAGCTTGGTGCTAAAATGAACCTCGCCATAAATGTGATTTGTGAGGCTCATTAATGAAGAGCTAGACCTAATTGACTTCTCTTTGCTTTATGACAACATTAAAAAAAAAAAGTTCTTCAACAGCAATGATAATTCTTCTCAACTTTGATGGTGGAATCCCTGATGCTGCAGGTCCACATTTATAAAACTGTTGAAGGTGCAAATTAATATCTGTGTGTTTTCTCCTTTGCAAGCAACAGCAGCTTTGACAGTCACAGCTGGTGGCTTCTATGCTGGCAGGGTAGTAAACCTGCTCTGGGTTTTACTCAGAACTTTAAAGAAGCTATCTAAACCACTGAAACCTAACTTCCTTAAAGTCTGGACTAAAAACTGGAACAGATTCACTGCCCCACTGATATTAAATCCACCAGTTGCTGCTGAGCTCTAGTTGAAGGGGAGATATGTCAACTTTATGATCTCATCTTGTATTTCAGGTATATTGGGCAATCTTCCTTCACAATCTTTCTGTCCTCAGAAGTCAACCTTGCTCCCCCAGAAATAGTTCTATTCAGGCATTTACCTGAACATGATTGCTAAAACTGGGTACAGAGTTCAGAGGGGCCAGCCCAAAGGTCCTCAAGCATTTGAAGTAAGTTAGACCTCAATGAATTAGACACAAAAGTATGAAGAGGGCTCTTTATCTGAAAGATGGGCCAGGGAGGTTGGGTCCTGGGATCTCATGGGGGCTTTATTACAGCATTCAGCTGAAAAGGTTTACTGAACCCATTTCAGATGTTTGCACATTGACTTCTTCTGGGATGTTGGGTGTGGGGCTTATATGTACCAGTGGTTACTTCTGCACTCCCCTGATATGTGTGGTCACATTTCAGCTGACCCTGAAGTTATGTGGTGTCACTTTTAGTTTTGGTTGCAGGCTGGGTTGTGGGAATAGTGAGAGGCAAATTGATTCAAACTTCTATGTTTCTGTGGCAGCTTGGGTGATTTTTACTTCCATTAAAAAAAAAAAGGCTTTATGGGAAGATCTCTTCAGGGATGTCGGAAGGTCACAAAATGGGGGTTTGGAGCTACATGCTGCCCATGCCTCACCATTTTACACAGTTGTCCAGTCCTTGTAGACATCAGGAATCATTCTATAGAGGTTTATCTCACCTTTCCTTCCTTCCTTCCTTCCTTCCTTCCTTCCTTCCTTCCTTCCTTCCTTCTTTCTTTCTTGCAACATTTTAACAACAGAATATAACTCCCTGAATAATCAGTACACTGGCTATGGGAGAGGATATCACCATCGTTTGTCATTTGCAAACTGCCTAGAACACACAACACATTTTAAAAGAAGAAGAGAAGAATCCCAGCTTAAGGCTTCACAATCTAAATTTAAGAGTAAGTTTGAAGATAATATCATACTTGGTGAAGCTAAAGGAATAGAGTATAGAAAAGAATTACAGTCAAAGAAACCTACACAAAAGCTAACCTAAAGAGATTGGGTGTGGGATGTCGTAACAGATATCAAGAAGAAAATTGAACGGAAAAGATGTATGCTTTTAATTATTTTCAAAAAGTAGGTGGGAGGACTTTGATAGATATTTGATATCATGCTTATTCAGGAAGCAGGTCTCTATCCATTTCTGGAAATCATTTTTTTATGTTCAAGGAACAAGTCCTTTGTCAGACTGCTGGGCATCAGCGCTAGGGATGTAAATCTTTGGCTATTTTGTTCTTGCATGTGAAGATGAGTAATTAATTTTATCCCTGCTGTGGGAGAAAATGAATATTTCTCAGGAGTATTCTCCTGGTATTAAACTGTTCCAAGCTGTTGTGCAGGAATTATTGTGTGTAAAACATTTGGACCCCCCCCGAAAAAAACTCTGTTTTCTGCACAGTGCAAGAAACATTTTTTTCTGTGCAGGAAACCCATTCCCTCTGCAGAAAACAGGTTTTTCCCCCCCACAAAAAGCACTTTCACCCATAAAATAATTCCTATGCAACACTTCAGGGCACTGAATACCAGGGGAAAACATACATATATGTGAGCGGGCTTTTTGGGGCTCTTGTAATCAAGTATAGGCCAACTTTTTTTTCTCTGTCTCTTTTCTTAGTTCAACATGCATTTCTTGTGACAACAAAAACAAATTCTTCTTTTTTATTTTGCATGAGTATTACTCCTGTTTTTCCCATAAGCACATACTGCACTAGGCCTGCTGCACTTGGGCTAGTAGCAGTTCCAAGTGTTCCTGCTAAAGTAAAATCAGCAACAACCCCAAGATGGATTCTGGCTGTGAAAGCCTTCGACTTTACAACCCCAAGATGAGGAAAAGGCCAGTCTAACAAACCCAAAGAGTGTTATCTCTCTCTTTCCACGTCACCATGTCAATGCAAGCATCTTCGGTGCAAACTGATTTTCACCCTATCATTTCTAGCAGTCTAGAGGTCATTTTGCTCACCGCACCCCCATATATAGGCATGGAAGAGAATATCCTCCCCTTCTGTGACAGGTCTTTAAAAAGACTCAGGCCATTTCCGCACTACTGTATTATAGTGCTATTATTCCACTTTCAACATCCTGTGGAATCCTGCGCTTTGCAGTTTAGGGAAAGGCATTTAGAATTCTCAGCCCTTTTTGGCCTCAGTAAACTACAAACTCCTGAATTCCACAGAATGTTGAAAGTGGAATAATAGCACTATAACAGTGTAGTCCGGAAATGTCCTCAGAGTGCTATGAATTTGTACATGCTTCTTGGTAAGCAAGTTTTAAGACCTATAGAGCTTAACTAAAAAAAATCATACATTTTAATTCAGTATTTCTCTACAATCATACAGTCCCTAAAGCTAAACAATGTAAGACCTGGTTTTCAAGGCTAATTCAAACATATCCCAAAAATAATCTCTCCAAGTAGCTGATAGTGTCTGCTTTTATATTTTACTCTTTAAAAAGAAATGTGTCCGCACAAGGCTTCATTTAAGATTCAGCACAATCACTCCTTGCTTCAGTAATTTTTATATTAAATTATGACCATTAGTGTTCATTCCTCACCCTAAAGGGAACCAATAAAAATCACACAACTTAATGAATTTGTTTTCAACAGAAAAGAGTCCTCACTTATTAGAATACATATAATACTGTTAAAATTAACTTGAACTGGGCCGTCCCAGAGCTATAACCAGAATCATAAACATTTGTGCTATTTTATTAATATAACCCAATGTAACTTCTGATAATTTTTAAAGGCATCTAGGTGTTCAAAATAAATATGGAAATGTATCCATGCTATAAGCACGATGGAGGATGGGCAGTGGAGACTCTGTTCCCAAGTCAGTGGGTTGGAAGATCCATGCTGGGTTTTAGTCCAAACTTTAAAGAAGCTCTTTACGGTGCAGAACACTATCAACAAAATGGTTTGGCACCTTGAAATACTCCTTTGAAGTCTGGACTAAAACCCAGAGTGGACTCAGCACCCCAATGGCGTTAGAGCCACCAACCTTTATTGGGCTTGGGTCAAACTTTTGTTCCAGTTTGTTGCTGATCAGAATTTACCAAAGTTTGAATCCAGGAAAAGCAACTGATTTTCCCATTCCTACTCACAACAAGATTTTAATTTAAGCCCCTGGTTTCTCTAAAGATTATATGTATTTTTATATCTCTAAAAATCCTTTAGTGTTCCATTTCTCTTTCAAAGGATTGTCTCTCGCCTGCCTACCCCCAGCACACATTTCTCAATTTGCAATAACTGCAAATTTAGCTTTGCTTCTTGTACAGGCTGAGAAGATATTGTTGCAATACAGACTGTAGGGCAGAAAGAACCAGCTTTCCTTGTAATCCAAAGTGTCTGATCAGATTTAATTAAGATAGGCTAACCTGCTCTCTCTCTTTTTTGCTATTACACCTAGAGGAAGTAAATCTCTTAATTCTGGCCATTTCTACTTAGCAGCTTTATCCTGCAGAATACAAGACAAATAGAAATTGAAAATCAGAAGATGGTTTCTCCCACGGGAAGTTTTTCAACAGATTTCTCAAGAGCTATTCTGAGGCAGTGGCACACAAAAGACAAAGACAAATGGGAATGTTTTGTGTGTTGTAGAATGGAGGTATTATGGCCCATCTGTAATTGCTTTTTTCTGTCACGTTGTACTATGCTAACACCTCTGTGTAGGTATCAGCATAGGGCCTTCTCTGATGTGGGACCCTGGTTGTGGGACCCTGGTTGTGGAATCCCCTCCTTTACAGGTTCGATTGATGCCAACATTGGCTTTAGTCAAGAACACAGCTTATTTCAGAGGGATTGTTGTCTCTGCCATGCCTAGTTTAGTCATACTGTAGCCATCCTCTGTGTGCCTTTGGATGCTGTGTTTCCTTTGATATTTGGGTGATGGGAGGGTGAAGTAAGGTAAGTAAACTGGGTATGTTTAGTCTGCAGAAGAGAAGGTTAAGAGAGGACATGATAGCCATATTTAAATATTTGAAGTGATGTCATGTTGCGGAGGGAACAGGCTTGTTCTCTGCTGTTTCAGAGACTAGGACAAGGAGCAATGGATTCAAGCTGCAGGAAAGGAGATTCTACCTGAACCTCGGGAAGAACTTCCTGACGGTCAGAGCTGTCCGTCGGTGGAATATGCTGCCTCAGAGTGGTGGAGTCTCCTTCTTTGAAGGTTTTTAACAGAGGCTGGATGGCCATTTGTTGGGAATGCTTTGATGGGGGTTCCTGCATAGCAGGGGGTTGGACTCAGTGGCTCCTGGGGTCTCTTCCAACTCTTCTATGATTCTAAGTCAGTTGGACCATGGCAATCAAAGTCATCTCAAGAGACTGGTACAGGCTAGTGTGTGAGAAAAGAATTCGCGTGAGAAAGGCTGCTGAGAGGGGCAAGAGGTATTCAGAAAAGGGGGGGGGAAAGTGAAACAGTCTGTTCATCTTCATTTCTGGCAAGGATGCTGTCTGGTGCTGAACAATCTTTTCTAAAAGCTTTCTGGACCTATCCACAAAGACTGCTTATAGAGTTAGTATAAGACTGGACACAACAAATTGCCAGAACTGTAGATAACCAGATAGTTCCACAAAAGTCTTGGGAACGCCACTGATTTCATCTAAATTCTCACTTGCCCGTGGTTTGACATTGCCTTAGACTGTTTCAGCTGGTTTTAAACAGTCTTGTTTGAACTTTTTGGATTGTTTAATATACTTCTAGTCTGTTTAAATTAATCTTACTGTTTTAAATTGTTTTAGATAATAGACTTTACTGTATGCTTCCCCCTTGAGATAACTTGCATATAGGGCAGGATATAAATATTTTAACAAACGAATAGGCATTTTGACAGATTTCACTGACATATTGCCATGGGATAACAAAGGACAACATTTTTATTTGAGGAACAGACAAAAATAATTTGTAATAAATTGTCATCTGTGATGAATGAGGTTGGGAGTAGTAAACTTTTGACTCACCCACCTAATCTCCTCTACTCACCTCCAACACTGTGTCCCCTTCCCACCTGTCAACTAACAAAGTCTCCACCCCCTATTATCATTCCATGCTCCCTTCTGGTAACATAATATAACATGGTCTACTTTTTTTATTTTGCTTGATTTCTGCTTCATTTTGAAATGTTCTTATTTTCTTCTTCCTGCTTTTCTTGTCTTTATGTATGCATAACCTACAACTGTTCCAATTAATCTTCTTAACCTCCTTTTTCATTTGTTTTTAAATGTCCCAGTTTCTCTTCTGCCATTTCCGCACTAGACCGTTATAGCGCGATTATTCCACTTTCAACATCCTATAGAATCCTGGGGTTTGCAGTTTAGGGAGGGGCCGGTCGGCCCCTCCCTAAACTGCAAACCCCAGGATTCCATAGGATGTTGAAAATGAAATAAGCGCGCTATAACGGTCTAGTGCGGAAATGTCTTTCCTCCCACTTAACCCTCTTTGTCCTGGCTTACATCAGTTATTGCAGAGTGATTTCAAAGTGTAAAAGTAGTTTGTAGTCAGCTAACACAGCAAGGAGGAGAAGGCAAGAGCGGGGCAGAATTTTATCCTTCCCAGTAGCTTCAGACACTTATTGATAGTTGCAATTAGAATGAATGAATGACATTTACACAAGTGTTCACTCATCACTTAGTAATTGAATCAGTGGGTCTACTCTGGCTGGAACTCCAAATAACGTTTAGGCCTCTGTATTTGAGTTAGTTTACTATAATCCTCATTTTTCGCTTTGGAAAAATTACATATTGGTCATTAGAAATGGGTGAGGATTTTGTTTTGTTTATTTTTTTTAAATTAGGACTTTGCAAAATTTGCAAATTTTGTTATAAAACTGACATAAGGAACTTAGATGAGCAGAATTTGAAAGTGGAAGAAAGTAAAACTGACAGATTCACCCATGCCTGCAGAAAACTGAGTGCTTAGCTCTTAAAATTCAGAGTTTAAATCCCACTATCTTCAGCTCTGGCGCAGAAGCTGAGTTCCCACCAGTGAAATGTGGTGGCTTTGATGACAGCGTGGAGATTAATTCATTCTGGGTTTTACTCAGAACTTTAAAGGAATTATCAAGGGTGCTGATCTCTATTGCCCAAATAGATTATTGGATAACTCATGTAAAGTTCAGACTAAAACCCAGAGCAGATGCAGTGTCCCAGTGACATTGGATCCAGCAGCTTCCATTAGTGGCTGCTATGATTTTGCTGACAGGCTTCCCATTTTTAACAGCTGCATGGCAGGAAAATACAACATGGCCATCTCTCTTCTGAGAATGATTATATCTATTGAATTTTGGCCAGTGTTCAGTTAATTTTTTCAAAATAACACAGTCAGCTTCCTCCAAACTTCTCCACAAATTTAAACAGAAAGAACCTGAGGTTTAAAAAAAGGAGTACAGGATAAAATAAAACTGACTAATTTATTTCTGTTATCAAACATGTGTCATTTTGTACTTGCTTTCCTCATTTGAAGAAAACAAAACTTTTGCTTTTCAGCTTTGATTTCTCTGTTATTTCCCAAGCTACTTTACAGCATAAAGAGATATTTCTTTGCCTTGGAATTTATATTTGCACAAGCATCTATTCAACAAAATAAAGTCATCTTTCATGTCTAACTTTCCATGCCAGAGTTACAGAACAAAAAAAAGGGGGTTCTTTAGAAAAATGCAAGTTGTTGTCGCTTCCTCTATTGTGTATCTGTCATGCTGCTGGGGGAGCTGCATTTTAAATAATTATGGATTGACAGTCTCTAATACTTTAATTTTTTTTCCTGTCTGAAATCTCTGGGAAGCTGGGAGTATGTCCCAATATCATATTACAATGAGGTCAGAAAAAGTGATTTTGTTGCCTGAAGTGGGACAGCGACTGCTGCACACTCCTGCTACACTATCCAAAGTGTTTGGTACCCAAGCCTGTCAGAATGTTTCACAAGCATCTTGGAGGGAATATAAAATTATAATAAATAACAACTTTCTTCATTTTCCTGATGCCCAAAATTAGTTGCTTGAGGTAGTTGTCTCACCCTGCCCAGTGATAAGGGCTGGTCATTTGTTATCAGTTCTGTGCTGTGAGAAAGTAAATTCCCCAAAGCCAGTGAGAAAGCCTTGTGGCTGAGCAGGGATTTCTTACATGATATTTCCAGACATCAGTTTCCCTCTGTGGCAAACATGCAGTCAGGTAATTTCATGGTCGTACAGTCACATCATCTATTTCCTCTTCAGAGCTATTTAGGCATGGCTTCAAACCTAATAGTTTTTAACCAAATATGGGGAATGAAAAAGAAACCCATGCATAAAACGAGGGAGGCAGTGTTAACCTGAACGATAAGGTGTGTTAATACATTAAATTTTGCATATAAATATATGTTATGTGTGTTTGTATTGTTGTAATAGTAGTAGTAGTAGTAGTAATAATAATAATAATAAATGTATATAGATTTTTGATCAGTTGGGGTTACTTACTGGTCTGTTTCTCTCTCTCTCTCTCTCTTTCTCAACCAGCAACTGATCAGATTTCTATATACATGTATTATTCTATATACATAGTTATATGCATAATTTATATTTATTGGGAAACAAAAACTTTAAAAGGTATATATCAAGAGCAAAATGTTCAGCTTCTGCCTTCTTCAGTTGCCACAGCTGAAGCTGAGCTGAATACAAGGTGGCAGTTTCACTGTTTGGTTAAACAAGTGACTGTTTCATATTCAGAATCACTACTTAGGGCCTTTCTGCACTACACTGTTATAGTGCTATTATTCCACTTTCAACATTCTGTGGAATGTGAGGTTTGCTGTTGACTGAGGCCAAAGAGCTCTCTGGCTGAGATTTCTAAATGCCCCTCCCTAAACTACAAACCCCAGGATTCCAAAGGATGTTGCAAGTGGAATCATAGCGCTATACCAGGCTAGTGCGGAAATGGCCATAAGTTCCTGATGCAGAATACTGGTTGTCTTGTTTCGCTTGGGGTTCCTCTAATTCTGGTTGACTTGGGCAAAGAGGGTGGCAGCAGGCTACCTTGTAGGGCTGTTGTTAAGCCCAGAAGTCCCTGCTTGTCCCAGTCCAGTTAGGCCATGATAGTTATGAGGTGGAAGGGAAAATGATATTCTTTGTACCACAGCTCAATGGCATTTAGTATTCAGGTTATTTTTTTTAAAAAAAATACTTTTGAGAAACAAGAAAGTAAAGAGTTACTTCCCAACATATTGCTACTATAGTGGTATCTGCTTACTTTTGTGAGCTTTGGAACTTCTGCATCTGGTAAGGGGCAGTAGAGAACAGGGCCCATAATGTCATCCAGTTACATTTTAAAAACAACTTTTTCCTAACGTCTGGGCATGCAAATGATGCACATTGTGGTGCTGTCTTTCTTTCTTTCCCCACGCTTGCTCTCGTATAGACACACAGCCACAGCCACAAACTATAAATATAAATATTACCACTCTATTCTGCTTTGGTCAGACTCCGTCTGGAATACCGTGTCCAGTTCTGGGCACTTTAGTTCAGGAAGGCTATTGACAAGCTGGAATGTGTCCGGAGGAGAGTGACCAAAATGGTCGAAGGCTTGGAAACCATGAAGTCTATGAGGGGCAGCTTAGGGAGCTGGATATGTTTAGCCTGGAGAAGAGAAGGTTAAGAGGTGACATGATAGCTATATTTAAATATTTGAAGGGATCTCATATGGAGGAGGGAACAAGCCTATTTTCTGCTGCTCCAGAGACGTGGACATGGAGAAATGGTTTCAACTTTCAGGAAAAGAGATTCCATCTGAACATTAGGAAGAACTTCTTGATGGTAAGAGTAGTTTGACAGTGGAATACGCTGCTTCGAAGTGTGGTGGAGTCTCCTTCTTCGGAGGTTTTTAAGCAAAGGCTGACACGCCATCTGTTGGAAATGCTTTGATTGTACGTTCTTGCATGGCAGGGGTTTAGAATCGATGGCCCTTGTGGTCTCTTCCAACTCTATGATGCTATGATTTTACGATTCTATGATTCTATAACTGGTACTTGAAAAGATGCAAATCTCCTTCGTTCTTTCCTACAAGCAAATACACGGATACGAGACAGATTTAGGAAACGGATTCTTTCTCCTGCTTGTTTGACGGAAAGAGTCCAATTTCACATGAAGGAGGAAATTTAGACTGAACAGCACAATCTCCTGTAGCCAAGAGGAAGTCTAAGCTCAGTAATCAAAAGGAAAACAATAGGCTGGGATTGCCTTTTCATTTATCTACTGCTTTAGGATAATCAGAAACTCTTGTCGGTCATAAATGGAGGGGAAGGGCCCTGCAGTCTTCAAAAACACTTGCCTGGGGATTTGTTATTTTCCTAATGATCTAGGAGCAATCACTTTGATAAAGTCTGTGAGTTACATAGCCATACCAATTTAAGAAAGAAGGAGCATCCTCTCTATCTGCTTCTCTCCTTCTTCTTCTTCATCTTTTTTTTTTTTTTAGAAGAAGCTCAGGGGGGGGGAATTAATTAAATATCCTTCCAGTCATTATTTTACCAGCTACAGTCTGGTGTGTAAATGCCACTGAATGACATTTTTCTCCTGCAGGCCACAGACAGTTTATCGGTTTTACCTCAGCCTCCCTTACCACTGTCTCTCATCTGAGGAACAGATCGTGAGCACGGCAGTTTATGAGATGAGGCTTAATCTGACAGTGATGTGAAAGATGCTGCCGCCAATGCTTCTGATAATAGCCAAGCCAATCCCTTCTGTCTGGCCTGACAGTTTAAGTAAAAGTCTGCAGGACAGCATTCTTCCAGTCAATACCGTCATCAAAAGGCGCTACTGGGTTATTTTTATTTTTTTTAATAGCACCACCACTAGGGCCCCTTTGCAGTTTCTGACAAGAACAAAACAAAACCCAGAAAACAGCTGGGCCCCCAGAAGGCTACTTGTGGAAAATGCTACATGTGGTGAAGCTTCTCTCAGACCGGTGACTGGTTAAACCGTGACAGGTTCAATTTGTGTCCTCTTCTTTATGGCACACCAGGGCTGGCTTGGCGCTATTTCATCCTATTTTGTTTGCGTCCCAGTCTCACTCCAGGCCAGCCGTTCCTTGGACTGTGCCCTACATTGCAACAGTCGTCAAATAAATTTGCAAATTTATTTTGCAAATAAATTATTTATTTGCAAATAAATTATTTCAGCTCTGGCAAAAAAAAAAAATATTCTGTGGGGGGCAGTAGATGGAGAATGTCAGGCTCAAATCCGTACTCAGAAAGGCAGCTGGCTGTGCTGAGTTGTGCAATGCCAATTATTGTCTCTCTTTTGAACCTACAGTGAAGGTAGGGTTGCCAGTTCAGGATTGTCCCAAGTACTGAAGCTTAAGGCCCAAAACCAGGATAGTCCCTGGCAATGTTATTAAGTGTCATGTATTAAGTACCAGCTACAGTTGCTCTTAGGTTGTCATTCAAATACACAGTTGCTCTTAGCTTGTCATTCAATTACACATGCGCGCGCACGTACGCACACACACAGAACATATTTTCCTGTTTAGAATTTAAGAGAGAAATTTTAGCTAAAAGGGCTGTTCCCAGATCCAAGCAAACTGAGGGGATTATTCCTTCCTACAGTGATGGCATAGGGAATATTTAACTTAGCCTACTTCCTTATAGCCAGAAGGTGGATGAAAAGTAGAGGGGAGAGTGAGCCCTGGCACTGTTAACACTGAGAGGGAAGGAGGAAACTAAGTAAATACAGTGATCCCCTTGGAGAGTCCTTTGCAAGTTGCAGCAACAAATCAAGTAACCCTTGCAACTGTTAGAACAAGCTGCTACTCAGCTAGAAATCTGTGCATAGCCCTCTCCTTTTACTGAAGCTCAGCACCCCTCCCAAAACAGGAGAATTTGCATCTTTAACTCTTGCTTGAGATGACTCCAGAAAACTGAAGACTCAGGGTCAGGGTCAGGCCCAGAGATCTGGCCACCCTATTTGCAGGGCCTTTTTGAAGCTTAAAATCAGCCAGGAAAACTGTGTATGTGGGGGAAATTTACTTATTAAAATTGTTAATCACCTTCTGTCTATCAGGTCCCCCAAGGCTATGCACAATAATGTCTGTGTGTATGCAGATTTATAGATACAGATGTAGATGTTCAGTTTAAAAATGAAAGGTGAGGTGGAACAATAAAGTTTTGACAGCTTGCTAGAAACTTAAGAATGATGGCCCGGCCTGACTTCCTTTGGGAGGGAATTCCACAACCAAGAAAAAGCCCTGAGGTGCGTAGCCCCTCAGGATGGTGAAATATGCAACAGGGCTTCTACTGAAGAGTTCAAATTCTTGTTGTTATTGCCTTCAAGTTGACGTTGACATATGGGTGACCCTATCAAAAGTGGGCGGGGGGTTGACAAAATTTATTCACAGGAGCTTTGCCCTTGCCTTCCTCTGAAGCTGAGAGAATGATACTCGCCCATGATCACCCAGAGGATTTCCATGGCTGAGCGGGGATTTGAACCAACAGTCCAACAGTCAAACCACATATTGGCCCAAAGACTAGTTCTGGGCAGGGTCACGCGGGAGCAGTTCTTGTCAGTTTCAAGTTGAAATTCTTACTGTGGGACTTCCTAGAAGTGAAAAAGGGAGTACTATAAGTCGTTGGGAAGTAGTTTTTCAAGAGGATTAGAAGAAAGAGGAGCGTTCTCTGACTTCTTGCTCCTGCAATTTGGGGGAAGAAAAAAGACATTAAAACAGAAGTCAATGCCTTGCTGCTAACCTTCCTGAGGTTAAAAATGGAGGTGAGGTGGGGCAATGCACCATCAACAGGAGCAGAGTGTCCAGATTAAGGGAAGTAGTAGTGCCACTTTGTTCTGCTTTGCTCAGATTGCAAGTGGAATAATATGGACAGTTCTGGGCACCTCAGTTCAAGAAGGGTATTATCAAGCTGGAACCTGTCCAAAGGAGGGATACCAAGAAGATAAAAACTCTGGATACAAAGCCTTGGGAGGAACTATTTAGGAAGGTTGGGTATGTTTCATTTGGAGAAGAGAAGACTGAGAGGTGACATGACTGGCATCTTTCAATATCTGAAGGGATGCCATGTAGAAAATGGAGGGAGCTTATTTTCTGCAGCTCCACAGATTAGAACACAAAGTTGTTTCAAGTTACAAGAAAAGAGATTCTATCTAAGCATTAAGAAGAACTGTCACACTGGAATAGACTGCCATGGGGTGGGGGTGGGGGTGGGAAGGGACTCTACTTCATTGGAGGTCTTTACCCAGATTGGATAGCCATCTTTTGGAGTGCCTTAGTTATATATTCCTGCGTGGTAGAACTCGGACTAGATGGTCCTTGCAATCTCATCCATCTCTATGATTCTAAAATGGGAGATACTATTTTGGGCAGTGCTAGTAATATTGCAGAGGTTAAAACAGTGCGGATGGGAAAGGAGGAGGTCCAGAGGATCTTTTTGGGTGTTAGGTATGAACGTTGGCAGTGCCAGGTACACGCCCTCCAACATTTCACTGATGAAAACTGGGGCATGTGTGGCCACACTACTTAAGACTGTAGTCAAGATGGCAAAAGTTATAAATGAGGAAGAATGCACAGCTTAAGACAGACTGCAGCAGTTTGCTTTTGCCGGAGCCTCCTAGGAAGAGGCTGAGTTAATTGAGTGCAAACCAGTGGCGGAGCTTGGAGTGCGTGCAGAGGGGGGCAGGCAGAGGGGTGAGCAGATGAGTGTGGACGTGGCTACTGCACACAGGGGTATGGCTACAGCGTTCAGGGGCTGGGGATATGGTGCGTGGAGCGGGGTTACAGTGCATGGGGGCATGGATACGACAAACAGGGCATGGCTATGAGAAGCAGGGCTGGGGCTACGGCATGTGGGGCACATAGGAGAGGGCAAGCAAGGAGCCACGACACCCCCCGAATATTGCACACCACCTCTATCGCCCCCCCCCGTCCATATGCGACTGGTGCAAACTGCGTTTGCACTTTGCAGCAATTGAAATCAGTTGAGGACAAAGGGGAAAATTAGAAGGAGGAGTGAGATTTTAAAGGCAACTGAGGTTGGACAAGAGAATTAATCAGCGTTGTCCTTGCCAGTCTGGGATAGTCGGAGGGTATGCAGTTATATTTTGGCTTGTACTAAGTAAAGAGTGTGTTAATGCATTTAATATTCCATAATAACTGTAAGAGCTGAGCTGAAATATCTCAGTTTCAAGAAAATTTTTGACAGCTTTTTTTTCTCTCGCTCTCCAAATAAAAAACCTGTCTCTCAGAATCTTCTGCAAATATTCTTCATCTCTCTATGCATGGGGACCATCCACCATTTTTCTCTCCAATAACTTAGAACAGACTGTGTCTGGAGTGTTGGGAAGAATGCAAAATGGTGGCCAGGGAGTCCATACCCTTTCTAGTGATGTCACTCGCAGTGGCAGCCTCTTCCCCAAATTTTAGAGAAAAAAAAGAAAAAGGAAAAAAAAACCTTTTACTACATGAAGCTACCACTTTTTGATGCCCCATTATCTGATGACTTGCTCTTCTGATGCTTCTAACTAAGGACAAATTCCATTAATTCTACAGAGGTTCCACTCTTTCATCAGTTCTTGCCTACAGAGGCTTTCTTGGAACCACTTGGACATGTACTCCTTGCAAAGTGAGCTGGCGTGGGGGGAAAGACATTAAGTCCGCTAAGAGACTTTGCAGGGAGGGCACACAGATGGTAACAAGTGAGCCTCTGTAAGGCCTTCATGCTCCCTGTAGTACAACACATGGGTTTTACTTTTCAACCAATTCAGTGTTCTGGCAGTGCTCCAGTCCCTAACCTGTCAGATAAGTGGGGGAAGCTTGTAGTGCCACAGCTGAACAGGGTCCTCTGTCCCCTAGAAACTGTAGAAGAATTTCTGTTTTCCTGGAGAAACAGGGTAAAATGGTACTGCCTAACTTTCATTGCTGAAAAGTATGATCAAGAATTTTCAGAAACTGTTTGCACACAGCTCTAGTTAAGGTACATGTCCCTGTTTATTTTTAAATGCCCAAGTGAAGGTTAGTTTAATTTGTGCCTTTGCTGTCTCTCTCCAAAGCTTTGCAAAAAGGACATTGAATGATGTTGCCTTATTCTTCTGTTCTCTGCAGCTATATTTAAACCAAAAGATTAAAAAGCACTCCCTCTTGTGCTTTTAATTTGATTTCAGTTTAAGTAAGCAAGCTACTGTTTGCAGATGTTTTGCCCTTTCTTCGTGTATCAGGAGTAATGCACCACTTGACAGCTCAGTCTTTAATGGCTTTCCTTTTAGTTCTTAAGCCCTGTGGATGGAGAGCTTTCAGATGAGAAAGCAGATCCCTAGCATATTTCTCTTTGGAACAAAAAAGCATCTCAGATGGTATACATCCCCTTGCTTTTGATCTATACCTAGCTTGAACAAAGCTTGCTCTTTAGGTTTGCCTGATATTCACCAACAAAGCACACTCCTGTGAATATATGAAAGGTCCCCGCTACCACCTCAGACCGTTAGTCCATCTGATCCAGTATTGCTGTCTGGCCTAATTTACAACAACTCTCTATATCCTGTGCTAAAGCTAAGGGGAGACCGTGATTCACTGCAGTATTTTTAAAAATGTATAATTCTTTCAGTAATCTGAGAAGAAATGGTTTTGTGATATAAATCATCCTCCAAATTTCTTCCTATAATCATGGTGCTGATTCTTCAGCATGTTTACTCCAAAGTCTCACTGAACTCATAATGATAATGAACTGTTTGGGGGGAAGTACAGTTGACCCTCCACATGTGTGAGTTTGACTTTCACAGATTTGATTATTTGCAAATTTCTCCAGCCCCTGCTCTGCCACCTCAGGCGCTTCTTTTCCAGGGGAACCTTCTGTCTTCATTGGTCGTATCAGGCCACACAGCACTTTAAAAACCCACCTCTAGTCCTCTTCCTCCTCCACCAGCTGCTGCCTGGCCAGCTAAGGATGACTTGCATCCTGATTTCTCAGAACCACAAACCATTTACGCACCCAAAGAAGGGGATGGGCAAGAGAGAATTATAGGGCCACCATGCTGAGCCACCCCCTTCCCTCTCCTTTTCCTGACCTGGTTTGGACCCTGGGTGCCTGTTCGCCTCACCATGTCTCACACCACTTACCACAGACACACTTTTTGTATTTGTGATTTTTCTACTTTTGCAGGGATCCTGTATCTGTAGCACTAATGAATGTGGAGGGCCAACTGTATACTGTAACTGTAAATTGACTTTTAAGAACCAAATTCCAAAGCTTTGGAAAAGAATACAAAGTTTAGTATAGGTAGGTGATGGTGGGGTGTCTAAACTTTTTTTTCATGCTCCAGCAGATTTCTTATTGAGGCTTTTTTATACTACATGGTTATAGCGCTATGATTCTACTTTAACTGCCATGACTGCATCTTATGGAATCCTGGTGCTTATAGTGTGGTGAGGCACTAGAGTTCTCTTGAGAGAAAATTCTAAGTATCCCTCCCTAAACTGCAAATAAAATGGAGCCATGGCAATTAATGTGGTATCACAGCACTATACTTATTTAGTGTGAGGTGCCCCTGGAGTGTATAATATCACCTCTTTGGTATAATGTCGCCTGTAATCATGCCTAAAACAGACTTGCTCCATCCTTCATATGACATCCCTTAAATATTTGAAGAGATGTCATATGGAAGATGGAGGGAGCCTGTTTTCTGCCACTCCAGATACTAAGAAATGAAGCAATGGCTTCAAACTTCAGGAAAAGAGATTCCATCTGAACATTAGGAAGAGCTTCCTAATAGTAAGAGCAGTTTGACAGTGGAATATGGTGCTGCCTGGGAGTGTGGTGGAGTC
This sequence comes from Cyclura pinguis, assembly GCA_030412105.1. Taxonomy (NCBI): domain Eukaryota; kingdom Metazoa; phylum Chordata; class Lepidosauria; order Squamata; family Iguanidae; genus Cyclura; species Cyclura pinguis. The sequence goes on along the minus strand of CM059601.1, from coordinate 271,141,287 downwards.
TCTGTCTTTGGAGGTTTTTAAACAGGTTGGATGACCATCTGTGGGGAATGCTTTGATGGCGTGTTCCTGCGTGGTAGAAGGTTGGATTTGATGGCCCTTGTGGTCTGTTCCAACACTGGTATTCTGTGATTCTAAGAGACATCCTGTTGCTTTGAAACAACTAAGTGCTGCTGCTTTGGATGGCTTGATGTAAGTCTGCTCCTTCTCCTCTTCTTCTAAGATGATGGGGGAAAGAATAGCAGTAAACCTGTCCTGAGAACATCTCAGTCAATTCCAGTCCCTATAGAAGATCAAGCTGTCTCTTAGGAAGACAGCTTACTATGGGAAGCTTGGTAATATGTGACATTTGATATGTTTGTCATGTGAGAAGGAGAATTGTGTATAGTTTGAGAAGCAAGTGATTTTCGACCTGAACATCTTAGAGACTGCCTCCTTCTTTGTGTATTAACACAACCTGAATACCAAGCAAGTAATTAATTAGTTGTTACTACATGTATATATATGTGTCTGCAAGTCTCCTGTTGACTTGTGGTGATCCCATGAATTTCATAGGATTTTCTTAGGCCAAGAATATTCAGAGGGGATTTTGCCAGTGTCTTCTTCTGAAATGTAGCCTACAGGACCCCTTGCCACTCTCCAAATCTATAGAATTTCCTTTCACTGGAAACTTGTGAAGACATTACTCTGGCTGAGGTGGACCAACTCCTCCTTAGATGAAAGTTTTGCATGCTTTCGATACTCTGAAATCCAATTCTGACAGGGCAAGTTGCTCATGGGGCACACACTGATGAAAGGAAGATGTGAGTTCAACAAAACAGAATTAGTCAAATTGGGAATTTAAGGTAAGATTCACATACCTTCTTTACTATATTAATAAATAATGAAAAACAAGTACTAGTCTTCGAATAGAGGCTAGGAATGGTCTGAGTGCCACGGAGAAATAACACCACATTTCTTTTCTCTGAACAGGTCTACTAACAACTTCCATGTCAAAGCATTTTTGCTTCACAGTTGGCAATTTCAGGACAAACAATGCTTGACGCATTTCGTTTAAAAGAAACCAAACACCAATAGTTAGGATTACATTTGATCTGGTTTTTTCCCCTTTCTTTTCCTCCTTTTGTGAAAAATGCAATTTCCCCGTGTTACTATAAACGAAGGTGGGTTTTTTTTCCTTGTCAGAATCAATGTCAGAAATATGTCACATTTCACATTTAGGAAATGCAGCTTTTCGAAACATGGAAATGTAGTTCTAAACAGCTTCTTTATGTTTATCCTTTGCCTTCAAAATATCTCTTTCTAATTTGTGGATTAAACTAAAAACCCTATCAGTACACCTTTCTCTAGTTTAATATTAAGATTAATATGCACTCGTATCAGCACTCCTCAGTTAACAAAGCCTCTGACAATTTTGTAAGGATTTTTATAGCTGCCCTCTCCCTTCTTCTTCCCTGTTCTCTGTCCTTCTGGAACTTCTTAGCAGCTTTTGGAAGAAGGCAAGGATGGAGAAACAGAGACCCTTTTCGCACCTTACCCTTTCGCGGTGCTGGGGTGTGGGGCTCGCACGAGCAGCCTCCAGAGGAAAGCTCTCGCGTCCGGCATCCTTCGGCTCCGCACGAGCTTCCTGCTCGCATGAGAGCCTCACCTCTTCCTTTCGCAGTGCAGCCTGGGACCTTTCCAGGCTGCACTGGACAGGAAGTGTGACCGGCCCAGCTCCCGAGGCTCCGCACGCAAGGTAAGTGTGCGCAGGGCCCCGGAGCGATGTGTGACCGTGCAGCATTTTCAGCTTCAAGCCGAAAATGAAAAAATGCGTGCACGGGCCGCGTCAGGCCCTTGAGCGTCACGCAAATGTGAGTGCTTTGTGTGGACCACTCCTCACATTTACGCGACGCTCAAGGGGCCCTTTCACATTGGAAATACCATGCGAAAAGGGCCTAGTGTCAGCTTGGAGCAGCATGTCTACAGTAAACAATGCAATAAACAAAGATGGATCAGGTGAAAAGAAGGATTCTTCACTATCTGATTCTGTTGTTGCTGTGTATGCCTGTTGAGAACAGGCAAGGTAAACAGCAGTGTTCTTCAGTATCTCTTACTGAGCATGCATGAACAACAAAACAGAGAGAAAAGGAGAGAGAAGATAATCCTTGCCTCACTAGTTCTCCTCAGCATGCCAACAGGCATGGACAGACAGACAGACTGACAGACAATTTATTATGCTCATAGACCAGCATAAATAAGCATAGATTTCTGTGTTTGGGAACCAAATGGAAATCATAAAGTAGAGGCTGATGAAAGAAAAAAATCATTCCTGGATGTATTTTGAAGAAGACTTTGAGTGGTCTTTGTAAAATTTAAAATGTTTTTGTTTACTTATGGAAGACTTTTTAAAAAAAGCTATAGCATGCCTTTCTCCCAGGGTTGGATGCAAGGCAAATTGTTGTTGTTGTTGTTATGTGCCTTCAAATCCTTTCTGACTTATGTTGACCCTAAAATGAACCTGTCACAGGGTTTTCTGGGGCTGAGAGGGTATAACACACCCATGGTCACCCAATGGATTTACATGGCAGAGTGGGAACTTGAATGCTGGTTTCTAAGATTGTACTCCGACTATCAAATTACTATACCATGCTTAAAGTTAAAATCCTATTTTATGAAAGTTTTAAAAATTATATAAAAGCATCATTAGTAAAACAGTTAAAACAATCAAAAACACATTTAAAACATAATTAGTATTAAAAGATAAGAAATACAGCACACCATACCACTTCACACACACATGCAATAATACTACATAGTTTAAGTCTCAAAGCCGTACCCGAATAAAAGGTATTCACCTGCTGGCAGAAAGACAAGAGGAGAGGGGACTAGCCAGACCTCCTATTGAAGGCAGTTCCACAGTCTGGGAGCAGCCATCATAAAGGCTGTCATCTGTGACCTCAATGAATGTGCCTGTGAAGGTGGAAGGACCAAGAGAAAGCCCTCGCCTCCAGATCTTAAAACTTGTCTTGGCTTGTACAGGGAGATACAATTTTTTTGGGTGGTCTAGATCCAAGCCAGGTAAGGCTTTAAAGGTCAAAAACAGCACTTTGAATTTTGACCAGTAGCCAGTGAAGCTGTTTCAACAATGTAGTTATATGATAGAGCATATGATAGAGCATGCACAGAGCATGATACATAAGATGAACTCCAACTCTTAGTACAACAAAATAAATATGATTTGGTAGGCATCACTGAAACCTGGTGGGATGAGTCTCATGACTTTCCATGTAGGAATAGAAGGAGATAACCTATTTTGCAGAAATAGACCAAACAAGAAAGGAGGAGGAGTAGCCTTATATGTTAAGGATGTTTTCAGCTGTGAAGCGATCCATGACTTAAATCTGGGAAGGCAAGTTGAGAGCATCTGGGTAAGAATTAAGGAAGTGAGAAACAATAGGGATGTGATTGTGGGGGTTTGCTACAGGTCTCCGGGTCAGCCTGAGGACTTGGATGAGGCTTTCCTGGAGCAGATGACCACACATTCAAAAAGGAGAGAAGCAATAGTAATGGGAGATTTCAATTATCCTGATATTTGTTGGCAGTCAAACTCTGCCAAGACCGCAAGGTCCAACAGGTTCCTCGCTTGCCTTGCAGACAATTTCATGGTCCAGAAGGTGGAAGAGGCAACAAGTGGATCAGCTGTTTTAAATCTGGTCCTGACCAATAGAGATGACCTTGTTGATGAGGTAGAGGTGGTGGGATCTGTAGCAGGGAGTGACCATACTCTTTTGGAGTTTGTCATTCAGTGGGAAGGAGAAGCCAAGTGTAGCCAGACACACATCTTAAACTTTAAGAAAGCTGATTTCTGTAAACTTAGGGAGTTACTTGCTGAAATCCCGTGGTCAAGAATACTGAAAGAGAAAGGAGTTCATGACGGATGGGGGTTTCATAAAAGTGAGATACTGAAGGACAATTGAAAACTATGCCAATAAGGAGGAAAAATGGCAGGTGTCTAAAGAAACTGGAATGGTTGACGAAATAACTCTCAGGTGAGCTAAGTGTTAAAAGAAACGTGGACAGAAAATGGAAGAATGGTGAAACCACCAAAGAGGAATTCAAGCAAATAGCCAGGAGATGTAGGAAGAAGGTCAGAAAAGCTAAAGCACAGAATGAACTCAGGCTTGCCAGAGACATTAAAAACAATAAAAAGGGCTTTTTTAGATATGTCCACAGCAAAAGGAAAAACAAGGAAATGATAGGGTCACTGTGTGGAGAAGATGGCCAATTACTAACGGGGGGAAGAGAGATGGCAGAACTACTGAACACCTTCTTTGCCTCGGTTTTCTCTCAAAAGGATAGAAGTACTCAACCGGGGGGTGGGGGTGGGGAGAAGGTGAGAAAGGGGGGAAAATGCAGCACAGAATAAGTAGAGAAGTAGTACAGGAATATCTGGCTAAACTAGATGAATTCAAGTCTCCAGGACCAGATGAATTACATCCAAGGATATTAAAAGAACTGGCAGAAGTAATTTATGAACCACTTGCAATAATCTTTGAGAACTCTTGGAGAACAGGAGAAGTCCCAGCAGACTGGAGGAGGGCAAATGTCATCCCCATCCTCAAAAAGGGGGAAAAAGAGGTCCCAAATAATTATCGCCTGGTCAGCCTGACATCAATGCCAGGAAAGATCATAGAGCAGATCATTAAACAGTCAGTTTGTAATTACTTAGAAAGCAATGCTGTAATCACAAAAAGTCAACATGCATTTCTCAGAAGTAAGTCATGCCAGACTAATCTTATCTCTTTTTACAATAAGGTTACAAGCTTGCTAGATGAAAGGAATGCTGTAGACGTAACATATCTTGATTTCAGTAAGGCCTTTGACAAAGTTTCCCATGACATTCTTGTAAAGAAGCTAGTAAAATGTGGGCTGGGCAGGGCTGCTGTTAGGTGGATTTGTAATTGGTTGACCGACCGAACCCAAAGGGTGCTCACCAGTGGCTGCTTTTCATCCTGGAGAGAAGTGATGAGTTGGGTGCCACAGAGTTCTGTCCTGGGCCCAGTGCTCTTCAACATCTTCATCAATGACTTGGATGAAGGAGTAGAGGGATGCTGATCAAATTTGCAGATGACACCAAATTGTGAGGGGTTGCTAGTACCCCAGAAGACAGGATCAAATTTCAAAATGACCTTGACAGATTGGAGAACTGGGCCAAAGCTAACAAAATGAATTTCAACAGAGAGAAATGTAAGGTCCTACACTTGGGCAGAAAAAATGGAATACAGAAATATAGGATGAGGGACACATGGCTGGATAGCAGTATGTGTAAAAGCGATCTAGGAGTCTTGGTAGATCACAAGCTGAACATGAGTCAGTAGTGTGATGCGGCAGCCAAGAAAGCCAACGTGATTCTTGGTTGTATCAACAGGAGTCTGGTGTCTAGATTGAGGGAGGTAATGGTACCACTCTATTCTGCATTGGTTGGGCCTTGTTTGGAATACTGTGTCCAGTTCTGAGCTCCTCAATTCAAGAAAGATATCAACAAGCTGGAATGTGTCCAGAGGAGGGTGACCAAAATGGTGAAGGGTCTGGAAGCCATGCCCTATGACGAACGGCTTAGGGAGCTGGGTATGTTTAGTCTGCAGAAGAGAAGGTTACAAGGGGATGTGATAGCCGTGTTTAAATATTTGAAGGGATGTCATGTCGAGGAGGGAGCGGGCTTGTTTTCTGCTGCTCCAGAGACTAGGACAAGAGCAATGGATTCAAGCTGCAGGAAAGGAGATTCCACCTGAACCTCAGGAAGAACTTCCTGATGGTCAGAGCTGCCCAGCAGTGGAATATGCTGCCTTGTAGTATGGTGGAGTCTCCTTCTTTGGAGGTTTTTAAGCAGAGGCTGGATGGCCATCTGTTGGGAATGCTTTGATGTGTGTTCCTGCAGGGGTTCAGACTGGATGGCCCCTGTGGTCTCTTCCAACTCTATGATTCTATGACACCTGTAGCCAGCCCTTGTCAACAGCCTGGCTGCAGCATTTTAGACCTTCTGAGGTTTCTGAGTGGTTTCCAAAGGCAGCCCCATGTACAGTGCATTACGGCAGTCCAGGTGGGATTTAATCAAGGCATATGTCAACATAGACAGACCTGATGTCTCAAAGAATGGGTGCAGCTGGCACAGTAGTTTTAACTGTGCAAATTCATTCCTGGCAATAGCCAAAACCTGGGCATCCTGGTTCAGATCTGAGTCCAGGAGTACATCCACACTGCAAACCTGAGATTTCTGGGGAGTATAACTCCATCTGGCACAGGCTGAATCCTTGTTCTCTGATCTGTCTTCCAACTGAACAGGAGGACCATTGTCTTGTCTGGATTAAGTTTCAATTTTTTCATTTTCATTCAATCCATTATTGACAGCAGACATTGGTTTAATACAGAAGTAGCTTTCTTGGAATCAGATGGAAAGGAGAGATAGAGCTGTGTGTTATCACTGTACTGGTGACCTCTCCCAGAGCTTTTGTGTAAATATTAAATGGCATAGGGGATAGAACTGAGCCCTGGGACACCATAGCCTATGTACAGGTTGTTGAACAGGCACTCTTAGCACCATCTTCTGAGTCTGGCCCTCCAAGAAGGACTGGAATCACTGTAAAAAAGTGCCCCAGAGTCCCAACCTAGGAAGGCCACCCAGAAGGATACCATGATCAATGCTACTGAAAGCTACTGAGATGTCCAGCAGACTCAACAAGGCCCTAACCCTGTTGTTGAGTTCCCGGTCTTTACCATCTACCATGATGACCAAAGCTGTCTCTGTCTCATAGCCAGTTTTGAAGCTAGATTTAAATGGGCCTAGATAATGTCCTTCATCCAGGAACCCTTGTAGCTGGGAGGCCACTGCACACTGTAGAACTTTGCCCAGAAAAAGCATATTGAAGATTGGCCAATTGCTCTCCAGTATGAACCTACTGGGTGACTTTGGGCAAGTCGCATTGAAAGAGCAACTAAGAGGAAGGCAAAGGCAAACACCCTCTGAACAAATCTTGCCCTGAAAAACCCTTTGGTAGCGTTGTCTGAGGGACACCATAGGTTGGAAATAACTTGAAGACACACAATGCGTACACACATAGAATCATAGAATAGAATCATGGCAGGAAGATCCTTGCTTTCTTTCTTGCTGTTATCAGGCTTTCACTGCCTGTGTTACTCACTCCACCAGTCCCCTCAGGCTGCTTTTAAGAGCCAGACTTACCTGACCTGGCTATTTCATTCCACATGTGCATATTGTTAGTTTTGAATAAAATGTTTGCAGAAACATATTAAATAGCTCTTTCTTTTGTGATGCAGGGACTTATCACTCCTCTGTGTTATTTCTGCCCCAGTACTAAATTTTCTGTTAAAGAAGTAATCCCAAGGAATTTATCTACTTTGTTTACTGAGGTATAACCGTAGTAACAATTTACTGTTTGTTTGCCTAGGTTGCTCCCAGGCTGTCAGCCTGGAGACAGTCTTGCTTCCCCACCCCAGAAATTTGCCCTCCCTTCTCCAATACCATACCAACAATGGGACCAGTGCTACACCAGCAAAACTAGCCATTAACCCCCCTGCAATGATGGATATTGGAACAAGCTCCAGCTCTCTGTGAGGTTCATTAAACGGAACTGGTGCACAGAGACCATGTCAAGGCTATTGCTTACTTGCAGAAATCCCTGGATTACCATTCCCTTGAATCTGAACTCGCCTTGAACTGCTTGGTCTAACGGGCTTCATCTTCATTATGGGATAATATAGTGAATAAGTGCAGAGCTCTGTAAGTAACTCTTGAAATGTGACTTATTAGGAGGAAGCTCGGTTCTAGTAATACAAATGCACTCTTGGTTAAAGTGTTGGCGCTCGGGTAATAGTTTCTCTTTGTTTCTCATATATCTTTAAGGCACTTTAAAGGGATTGCACTGTAGGTCAGTGGGAAAACATACTTTGCATTCAGAAGGTCCCTGGCTCAATCTCTGTTATTGCCAGTCAGCAGTGGGATGGTCCAGCCTGAAAATCATCAATCAGAGTGGGCCAGGTCTAAGTCCATCACTAGTCAGTTTGAGCTGGCATACCATCCAGCACTTCACAGATAGAAGCTGGGCGATGTGTGGCCCAGCAATATCAGAGTGTGGTCAAAATGGCAGATGTTATTAATGAGGAAGAACACACGAGCTCGCAAAGGCTGCAGCAGTTTGGAAAGATCAAGAATTGTCCAACCTCCTCCTCTCCCTACCACTGAGTTAATTGAGCGCAAACTACCTGTGTACTTTGAACTGAGTTTTCAGTAACTGAAGTAAATTGAGGACTCAGAGGCGTAACTGGGGAAGGGCAAGTGCCCCTTGGTGCCTCAGACTGCTGTTCCTCCCTGCTGCCCTCAGACACTGTCTGAGCCACTCTGCTGTGGCCACTTCTTCACGACTGGTAAGGATCACTCTTTCCACCTGATTTCTCTTTATCCAACCTTTCTTGCCTCACTTTCTGATAACCTTGTTTGGTTCTTAAGAGTATCTGCTTTCTTGCATGTCTGTCAATCCAAATAAAATACTTTGTTTAACTTTAACTGGAGTCCTCTCACCAGTCAGTAAAGGTATACGTAGGTGAAAAGATTTTGCCACTACCCTCCTCTTGCAGGCCTTCTTTGAGCTATAATTCCCCCAAATTCTAAGGAGATGCTGCCATTGTGGGTAGATCCCAATGCCCCCCCCCCGCCTCTTAGGTAAAAGGGACTTGGGATTGTCCTGGAATGGAGATTTTCGTTTTTTTAGGGTCTTTTTCCTCCTAATGATTTTTTAAAAAAATATAAATAGTATGATTTTGCCAAGCCTGGTGATACCACGCCTCTTGTTTGCTGATGACTATGTAAAGATCCATGTTTGGAGAACTAAGCTAGATATTCCTTCTATGTGTTGATAAGAAATGTGTTGAATAATTAGGGGAAAAAACCTGCCATAAATGCTTTTTGCGGTAGAAGTGTCAGCAGGTATAGGGGGACTAATAGATGCAGTATAATTAATAGGCACTAATTAAATTTATATCCCACCTTTCTGACAACAATAGCACTCAGAGTGGCAAAACACAATAAAATCCAAATCAACATTAACATACCTGAAAAAATAAAATCAGATTTAAAATACACATTTGAAAGCTCCCTTTAGCTATGGCACCTTAGATACCAAAGGCCTGTCTAGATGAAAAAAAGTTGAAATGTTAGATAAATTGTCAGCTCAGCCTCTTTTTTTAAAAAAAATATTTTTATTAAAACAAAAAAAAAACACACAAAAAATCAACAAACCAAAAATGAATAGAGTATGAAAATAAAAAAATAAGAAAATTACAAGCAGACAGTATACATAATTGGCATAGTTCACATTAAACTAACAACAACATAGAACAAACACAGTACATCAGTCTTAACGACTACATCTTCCTAAACATCTTGTCTACCTACCTATTTAAACTCATCTACTATTGGTTACACCCTTTTAACCAACCTTGGAATCTAAAACATCAATACTTACACTAAACCGTTAACATTTAAGGGACTCCCACCTCTGATGGAAAAACAGCTTGTTTTTCCAATTATGATCAAACCACCATCCAAACTACTATGAGACAAATGTGTATATTCTCAGGTAAATAAAGAATAAAGAAATCTTCCTCTATATTCCAAATCAGCAGTTCACTTTCAAGGGTAAAACAGCTAATCTTAACAACTTCAACCATATATAATATTCAATAGACAGTATGGTCACTAAACAATATTCAATCAACAGTCAATATGTAAAAAAAAAAGTTTTCTTAGTCTCATAAACTATATAAATTATAAATGATCATTATTGTGGGTAACTATATGTAAATGCCTTTACCAGCTCCCAAACTCATAAATTCCTGCTTATAGACTCTAGTTTAGCCTCTTTTGACAAACTTATGACCCAAATAGCTACAACCAAAATCTGGAAAAGTTACTAGCCAGGCTAGGGGATTCTGGGAATTATTGTCCCAAAAGTGTTTTTTTTTAAAAAAAACAAGTTCTATCACACAGCCATAGACCTGGGGCAAGTCACACTCTCCCAGCTTCAGAGGAAGGCAAAGGCAACCTCCCTCTGAACAGATCTTGTCAGAAAAACCCTGTGAAAGATTTGCCTCTGGGTTTCCATAAGTTGGAAACTATTTGAAGGTGTACAACAGCAGAAAACTTACAAAAAGAATCTGGCTCCCCAGTTTTAAGTGGAATTTCAGTCTGATGCATATTTATGGTAAGAAATAAAAGTACTTTCATACTAAATATGTTGGGAAATACTGACAAAGTAAGATTCTCTGTCTTTTTTCTTTTCTTCATCTTCTATTTCAGCAATCTTCCTAATGTCTCACCCCCAACTCATTTTTTTTCTGCCACTGCAATCCAGCTAGGTTGTAAGCAAATTCATCCTAGCTGAAGTTGATATTAAAATAAATGATGTCACCATTTCCATTGATTTATCCTGGAGGCTATCAAGTGGCACGCCACCGTGATCTGCTTGGCAACTTTCAGAGTTGCTGATGTCAAAATTGCAGGAAATGGCACTAAAGAGTAATCCCATTTGTTATTTATTCAGGTACATACTGAGCTCTCATCCGAATGCTCATCTTGAATTAAGGCCCTGGGATTTCAGAAATTCGGCAAATCTGAACTTTTATCAGGTAGCACGATTTGCATGTGATTACAGGCTAGGTAGAAGATTATGCAAAATGGGATCTTTTATCTACATTTCGCTTGGATTTATACAGTGTCTGTGAAATATAAGAAGGGTATGAAAAGGGCAAATGCTGTAAGGAAGAAGACACATTTCTTCCAGTTGAGCTACTGTTTTCTTCTAATGCAGGAGTTGTTTTTCGAGAACTCCACCCCCTGGGGTGCACCACTGCATTCCCACTCCTACAAAGTTCCTGATACTTTAGAACTAATAGGGGTTTCCTGGACCCCCCAAAGGCATTTTACTGCTGAGACAAGGCCTTTATTGAACCAGGAAGTCAACCTGGGTGGTGCTGGGGTGGGAGGTCCTGCAGGACCACAATAATGACTTTGGGGGGCACACTTTCATTCCCTCCAAGTGTTCTGATTTGGCAGGGACAGTCCTGATTAATCCTCTGTCATCCCATTTTTTCATCTGCTTTTGAAATGTCCTAGTTTCTCTTTCCTCCTTCCACTTTCTCCCTTCATCCTCACCTTACATCAATTGCCACAAACTGAGTTCAAAGTGCAAAAGTAATTTGCACTCATTTTAATTCAGTATGGGGTGGCTGAGGAAATTAGAGGCAATTTTTTTCCCAGTTCCCAATAGGTTCTGGCAAAAGCAAACTGCTTGCAGCTTCTACCAGTTTGTGTGTTTTTCCTCATTAATAACTTTTGCCATCTGGACCATACCCTGATGTTGCTTGGCTACATGTATCCTGGTTTTCATCTGTGAAATGTTGGAAGATATACCTTCTTTGGAGGTTTTTAAATGATGGAGGATATATCTTCTTTGGAGGTTTTTAAACAGAGGCTGGATGACCATCTGTTGGGAGTGTTTTGATCTGTGTTCCTGCATAGCAAGGGGTTGGATTGGATGGCCCCTCTGGTCTCTTCCAGTTCTATTATTCTATGATTCTATGGCCATTTCCACACTAGACTATTATAGTGCTATTATTCCTCAAAGGTCCCTCCCTAAACTGCAGACCCCAGGATTCCATAGGATGTTCAAAGTGGAATAACAGCACTATAATAGTCTAGTGCAGAAATGGCCTATGATTCTACTTTCATCACCCCAATCTAATATGATGAAGGATTTGATTCAAGGCAGAACTGATTTAGATGTTGGGATGGGGCTGTGTGAATGGACACAGGCTCAAGGGCTCCCATTGGCTGGAATCCTATTGGGTAGGCCCACGTAGAGTAGACCCATTGAATCAATTGTTGAATGATGAATCAACGCTTAGGTAAATTCCATTGATTTGAAGAGTCTGATCTAATGGGTAACAATGGTGTTTAGGCTATTGATTTCTATACGAAAAAATAATTGGTCAATTAATTAATCAGTTCCAATTCTGTCCTACATTCCTATAGTGAATGCAAAGTAACATGTGTGGCTCTCGTTCTGCCCACTGTATCCTCACAACAATCCTGTGAGGTAGGTCAGTAAAGTAGATAGAGTGACTGGCCCAAAGTCACCCAGTGAATTTATTGGCTCTGCAGGTACTTGAACATGTATTCTCATGTTCTAGTCCAATATACTAACCACTAAATTACAACAATTGCAAACCAGGGAACAAATGAACGTGGAGGGTTGGGCATGGGGGGGGTGCCCTCCAAGGTGTGGTGGGGGGCAATGCAGTTCCCCCAAACCTGGCAGATACCTTCCACTGTGTTAATGGAGCTATAGTCTATAAAGTCTCTGTTAAAAGCACAAAGCAAAGAAGTCATAATACACAAGTGTCATATGCATTTCATGGGAAGAGTTCCAGAGACTGGAGACCACCACAAAAAATGCCCTGCCCCTCTTACTCCCTTACTCCTCTTACTTAGCAGTGCCCTTGCAGTAAATAATGTGATAAAGCTTGAGCTGGGAAGGGGTGGGACTTTGCTCAAGCCGATCCTTCTGTAACTGCCTGACTGCAGCAGCTGCTCCCAGAATCCCTTATGGAACATGTGTGAACAGCAAGGCAGAGATAAAAGAGGAGAGCAGATAAGCCTTCTCACCAGCTCTTCCCAGCATGTTAAAAAAACAACGATATAGAAGTTTGGCCTCCAAAATGAAAGTCATATGATAAGTGGAAAGTGGTGAAAGAAAAAATAATCTTTGTATGCATTTTGGAAAAAGCTTTCAGGTTGTCAACATATTTTTGTTTACTTATACAAGGCTTACGTGACCTGGTTGTTTGATTTCACTTGGTGCATATTGTTAGTTTTGAATAAAAAATTTGCAGAAACATGTTGAATTTTTTTGCAGAACCATAACCTCATTTTTTCCATGTTATTTCTGCCTCTATTACCAAATTTTCTGTTAAAGAAGTCATGTCCAGGAATTCATACACTTTGTTAACTGAGGTGTACCAGTAAGCAATTAACCACAACGGGAAAATCTGCTCCATAATTCATTCTGAGCATGCTATCTGTTTGTTTATTTGCTTATAAAATATTTATATCCCACTCTATAACATAAGATCTCTGGGCAGCTTGCAAATACAACCAGTTTAAATGAGTTAAAATTTTAAACAATCAAAATAGTTTAGACGTTTGGAAACATATCAGTACAACTGAAATATTTTAAAATGTTCAAAACCCACGTGTTTGTAAGTGTAAAACTACTATAAATGGCTTTCAGACTGAGACTTTATCTAATAGAACAACAACCTGGAATCCATTTGACAGATTCCAGACAAAAGTTACTCTTAACAGAGAGGGGAAGAAGCACTAGTTCTCTAACTCCTAGAGGGGAGATGGTGAGGAAACAGAAACATCTCTTAGGATGAACAAAGATTGGGATATTGGTGCACTAATATCTCTCTGCTTCTCCATCACGTCCATTTTATTTATAGATCTTATTTATGGAACTTCAGGGCCCTCTGGAAAATACTGACCTGGGACAATATTTTCCATGATGAAGAAAGCTGCCTCCTATATCATCCGAAAATGTGACAGGCTAAGCTATTATTCACACTGCACTGAAGGTACAGCATATTCCTTACTGGAACCACTAATGTGCACTTGCACAACATAAAGTTGGGCTCAACACAGTTTTCTCTCTATCATTGGTGATGCCTCCCTGGAGAGAATAATTCCAAGTCCCATTGTTTGATGCCATTCCCCTCTTCCCCCTCAGAAGAGGGGAATGGTTGATAATGATAGACTCAGGCTTGAAAACTTACTTTTTCAAACTGCATCTCCTAGAATCTCCCAGGCAGCATGCAACATTTAGTCCAAAAATGTAATTTTCCAGGTTCTGCAGTGTGTCCAGAGAAGGGTGATCATGATGATCAAAGATTTGGAAACCAAGCCTTTTGAAGAGTGACTTAGGGAGCTGGGTGTGTTTAGCTTGAAGAAGAGAAGACTGAGAGGTGACATGATAGCTGTCTTTAAATATCCTAAGGGATGCCATGTAGACAATGGAGCCAGCACTCCCAGCAAATGACCATTAAACCTCTGTTTAAAAACGTCCAATGAAGGTGACTCCACTGCATTCCAAGGCAGCATAGTCCACTATTGAATGGCTCTTACCATCATGAAGTTCTTCTTAAAGTTTAAGTTAAATCTTTTTTCCTGTAGTTTGAATCCATTGCTCTGTGTCCTAGTCTCTCTAGCAGCAGAAACAAGCTTGCTCCATATTCAACATGACATCCCTTCAAATATTTAAACAGGGCTATTATGTTACCTCTTAACTTTCTTTTTCTCAGGTTAAAGATACCTAGCTCCTGAAGCTGCTCCTCTTAGGGCATGGTTTCCAGACCCTTCACCATTTTAGTCACCCTTCTCTGGACACGTTCCAGCTTGTCAGTATCCTTCTTGAATTGTGGTGCCCAGAACGGGACACAGTATTCCAGGTAAAGTTTGACCAAAGCAGAATAGAGTGGTATTATTACTTCTCTTGATCTTCATACTGTATTCCTATTGGTGCAGCTGAAAATTGCATTCACTTTTGTAGCTGCTGCATTACACTGTTGACCCACGTTCAGCTTGTGGTCCATCAAGACTCTTAGATCCCTTTCATATGTACTGTTTTCAAGCCAGGTGTCGCCCATCCTATATCTGTGCATTTCGTCCTAAGTGTAGTACACTATATTTCTCCCTGTTAAAATTTGTTTTATTAGCTTTGGCCCAGCTCTCTAATTTGTTAAGGTCATTTCGAATTCTGATCCTGTTCTCTGGGGTATTAGCTATCCTTCCTAATTTGGTGTCATCTGTAAATTTGATGACCACGCCCACTACTCCATCATCCACGCCATTGATAATGATGTTGATTATCACTGGACCCAGGACAGAACCCTCTGGCGCCCCACTAGTCACATCTTTCCAGGAGGAAGAGGAACCACTAGGTAGGTAGGAACTGAATTCCAAAGTCTGGGAGCAGCCAATGATAAGGTCTTCTCCTGTTCCTACTAGGTGTACCAGTGAGGATGGTGGGACAGAGAGAAGGACCTCCCCAGAAGATATCAGGGCAAAGGGACAACCATGTCCTTTGATAAGGAAGGTACTCATATAGGCAGATACAGTCTTTCAGATAACATGAAACTTAAGCCATATAGGATTTTATAGGTTATAACCATCACTTTGAACTGTGCCAAGAAGAAGACCTGCAACCTGTGGAGCTGTTTCAACAAAGGAGGTGTGTGCTGTCTGTACCCAACCAGGTAAAGTTAGTCAGGTTGTGGCAGGTCTGAAGGGGTCAAGTTATAGTAAGTCAAGTCCAGTCAAATACTCCAGGTCAGAGTAAGAAAGGTTGCAATAAAATAAATCAAAATATGACAAGTCAAGTTAGGTCTGCTAACAGTGGAACAGTCAGACCAGACACTAGCGAAAAGCAGTCAGGACCCTGGACAGTTCTCAAGCTGAGCTCTACAAACCTGTTGCCTCAGCAAAGGCTCGGAATTCTTTGAAGCCTTAAGAAGGATAAGCTTGACTTTCAGATAGCTTCTCTATCTTGGAAGAGCTGTTTGCAGTCCTTGTGTGTCCCATGGCTGATTCTCCAATCTCATGCTCCTGTTTGATGATGGAGCAGGAGAGAAGTCATCTCTGGAAACACAGGGCAAAGGGACAGTCATGTCCTTTGACAAGGAGGGTATTGAGGAAAAGGTTCAAGATATCAAGGAAAATATTAATCCCACTCTGAGTGGGTGATCTGTGAATTAGTTGAATCTGAAGACTCCTCTGGGCTCTGCTGTGATTTGGAGGTATAAGAATGACAGAGTCTACAGTTCCAGCAACTAATCTAAGGGATCCTGGTCCTGAGAACCTCTAGATCTAGAATTTTGGAGGCTTGTGACCTTGAAAATAAATTCCTTTGCTTCTGACTTTTAGTACTTGATATCTAAATATGCTAGGTCATAGACTAGGATTCTGTTGCATCAAAACACAAAATGAACCATAGCATGAGCAGCTTGTCAGTTTCACCACATACACAGTGAAGCATCCAAGACATCATTGCAGGACTGGAAACTGCTATTTCTAAATGGGGATCACTGCATGCACATTGGAGAGCAGTGCTGATTCTGTGTTCCAATGCTGGTGAAGCTTTCTATTCCGTGGATGTTTGGTTGGATCTTGGCCATGATTTTAATTGTGTGCATAGAATTTCTATAACCTTCATCCGAACCATCTATAATCTGTGTCCAGATAAATTATATTATTGATCTGGTTAGTTACCTTTCTAACCCTGATTAATTTATGCCTTCTGATCTCATTCCATTAAGCAAATGTGTGCAGTTTGTTTGAGTTGTGTCTGTTTTTCTTGTGCTCCATAAATTGTTTGCCCATATTACCTTTAGGTTTAATAAAAGAGTTTGTACACCAAATGAACCCCGTTCCAAATACTTTTAACTGATGATCCCCAGCAAATATCAGGATAAGGATTTCAACCACAAGTCTAGCTGGCGAAGTTGGAAAAAAATGTATTTGAGTGAGTAGCCTGCCATTAAAGTTAGCTGCAAAGCTGACAAATGCTCTCTGTGCTGACACTCTCATCCACAAGAAGCCTCTTAAGAAGGACACTGATTGCCACTTTGGTGCAGCAACATGGATATAACTCTGTGACCCAAATAGAATCATTTCTGATTTTTCTTTTAATAGGAGAGAAAGCTAAAAGAGAGCCTAGTATTGGTCACATCTCAGAGGAGCAAAGGAAAAATAAACACAAGGGAAATGGTATATGGGTAAGGCAACAACAAAAAAAAAGAGCTTTTAGGAAAGTCTTTGAAGGATAGTTATGGAAAGAGGTATGTTTAAGAATGGTATTGCTCTGCATGTTGTCTAGGTTAATGGAATCTGATATTTGCTCTTTTCCTTTAATTAAGGGAGATCTTTTACAGGTGAGTCGCTGGTTGATTGACAGCCAGTGGGTGGCAGAGACCAAATCTTGCTAACCACTCTAGATCATTTGCAGCATCAGCAACATATATGCATACATAAAATGGAGTACAGTATATTTTTTGTCAGCCACCTTTTTCCTTAAATCCTAACCACCAGTCTGAACAGTCATAGGAATCTTCTGAAATATTTATTTAATGTTAATTGTATTTATTTAGGGGATTTAAAAATCTCACTTTTCATTAATGTAATGCTCTTGAAAGTAGAGGAAGCAAACAAGTTTTATCTGCCACCGCTTGCTCTTTATTAATGTTTTTCTCTGCCATTGTTGAAGCCATGGATAAAAATGTCATATATGTGGACTGAAATGATGAGACACTAACAACTCCGCATGTGTGTGGTGACTGCCTTTCACTTCTGTGTGCCAGACTTAGGTTTGCAGTTCTGTTGTGGAATCCTTTTGTATGTTATTGTCATCATCGTTTGACTGAGGTGTCACTTTTCTTTGTCAAGATCAAACATAGATCAAACATGCCTTATACCAAGTGGAGGTTTGAAAATTTACTTTTTTTGGACTGCAACTCCCAGAATTGCTCAGCTAGTGTGGCTATTGGGGGATTCTGGGACTTGTAATAAATAATTAAAGATACGCATCTTTCTTGAAAAAATATTCTTCGATCTCCTAGCCATGGCTAGCTGTAGACATTTAAAGAAGTATATAATAATATAGTGTACTCCTAGGCAATTCTTGATGTTATAATTTCCCTTTTTCCAATCTCCGATAGTTGTTCAGGTTATTTATATATCCAGCTCAGTATTGTGTTGCCATACTAATCCCACCTGATGTCAGAAGCTAAGCAGTGTCACGCTAAATGGAAGGCCACATGGGAATATTAATAATCTCCAGGTAGGGTTGAAAAGAATCCTGCTCAAAGCACTGGAAAGCCACTGTCAGTCAAGTTGACAACTTTGGGAAGGTTGGTTCAATGACCTGACTGAATACAAGGCAGCTTCCTATGCTTCTAACTGTTATTCTAAGAGATGTGGGACTTTGAGTTCCACCCACAATGCCAGCATCTCCTTAGAATTTGGGGAATTAAAGCTCAAAGAAGGCTTGCAAGAGGAGGGTAATGGCAGGATCTTTTCACCTGTGTATATCAGTACTAATTGTAGAGAGGTCTCTAGTTAAAAGTTAAAATATTTTAGTTAGATTGACAAACACAGAAGTCAGACACTCTCAAGAACCATACAAGTTTATCAGAAAGTGAGGCATGAAAGTTGTATGTGTATGTATGTGTGTGTGTACACACACACACACACACACATATATATATATACACATAGAGAGAGAGAGAGAGACTAGATGAAAAGGGTGATAGTTACCAGTTTTGAAGAAGAAATTCAGAGTAGCTCAGAATGTGTCTGAGGGTGGCAGGAATGAACAGAGGTCTGGGCACTATGCATTACATCCAAGTGGCACAATTTTCTGGGGCCAAAGCTGGGGTTATGTACCCTATTTTATACCCTGAAGGGGGTGTGTAGACAAAGCTGTAGTGGCTTTCTCATGGGCTTGACAAAGGAGTCTGGAATAGACTGTCTTATCTCTAGGTGACAAAACATTGATGGGAGTCATGACAATCTCTTAATGTCTGGTCTAGCAAGGAGTCTAGGAGGATTTCTGTAGGGCAGGATCACAGTAGATTCCCTGAATGCTTCACCTGGGCAGTTTCTCCTTCTATTGCGTTTGGGTGTGCATGGACCCTTAGGTATTGAAAGGATTGTCACAAACCCAGTAGCATTGGGTTTTCCTGGCTAATCCTCTCTGAACTTATGACCTGACCATGTCTGAGGTTATCCTGACCTGGTCCTTTTCCGGCCAGCGTGCCTTGACCATATTTTCCAGCCATAAATATGTTCAATTGTGAAAATAGCACATGATGCAGGGTAGAGGTGTAGGAAACATAATGTCTCTGAGAGTGAATCTAGAATTTAGGGCAGGATGTCTTTCTTTCAAGTGTAATAATTTTGCAAATAGAAAGGAAGATTTGACTGCTGTAAAAAAGAAGGAAGAATACATTCCTTTTCATGCTATGGGGAGAAGAGCCAGCTAAGCCTGTAAAAGAATTTAATCTGTTCTCTGTAGGACCTGAACTTAACTTACTTAACTTAACTGACTGTGACTGAAAGCTGGGAGAGTGAATAGAGCAGCCAGAAAATATTTGTCCCTGGCTACCACTTCATTTCTGGGGAATTACAGACTTGAATGTGTCACTATATCAGCTTATGGTAAGCTAGTCTGCAAGTGAAGAGTGTTACCAGGCGAGGCCAGATTAAGATGGGTGGAGATCCTGGAGGGGTTCCAACAACAGGGCCTTCTTGCGTATGTGCAGGTTCCTCGGTTGGAGGGCCATATTTCAACTGCATAGGATTTGGTGACACAATGTGGCAGAAAAGAACCCCCTTCGCTTGCTCCAGAGCCAGCCGCTTTCAGATCATTTTCATACCGCAGTAGACAATCATACCACTTTGATACAACTTTATCTTCCATGGTTCCAGCCTATGAAATTCTGGGATTTTTCATTTTGTGAGGTATTTAGAACTCTCTGCATAATACCAGACTATAAACACCAGGATTTTGTGGAGCAGTATCAAAGTGATATAATTGTGTAGTGTGAAGAAGACCTCAGGCCTAAGGGAGGAGGCAGCTGTGTATGTGTGTGGCCCAACCTGCTTTTCTCATCACAGACTGGTACGGAAGCTTCCTGCCAATCTGCTAAAGCACCCTGTCACCTCACTCAGTTCTTTCTACTTTTTGGAGTACCCACAGAGAGAGCAACCCAATGTGCACACCCACAGAGAGAGCAACCCAATGTGATCAAAAAGGTAAAAATAACCTATCCTATGCAACTGCTTTTGATTAGTCCATGCAATGAGGCAATATATATTTGTGCAATTACAAAAAAACATGTACAAAGCAAGGTAACATGCTTCTCTCTCCCCCTCTCCGATCCCGCTGTATTGTGAAGAGGAGAAAAATGCTTTCCATAGTTCCAGTTACTGCAAGACAACCAACTACCTCAGGATTTGTACTTATGTTTTGTGCATGATGGGTAAGGTTACCCTATTTTGAAAAGAAAAGAAAAGAGAAGAGAAGAGAAGAGAAGAGAAGAGAAGAGAAGAGAAGAGAAGAGAAGAGAGGGCATATTTACCAAGTAACTACTTCAAACCACTGATTGCTATGGCAACTCACTTTAAATAACCCTTCTCTGTCTCTCTCTCTCTCTCTGTATGTACCTTCAAGTCGCCTGTCAACTTACCACGACCTCATCAATTTCATATGGTTTTCTTAGGGAAGGAATTCTCAGAGGCAGTTTTACCAGTTCCTTTCTCTGAAATATAGCTGTCAACAACTAGGTCTCCCATCCAAGTACTAACCTGGGATGACCCTGCTTCATTTCCAAGATCAGAGGGGATCTGGTGCCTTCAGGGTGTTTAGGCCTAACCTAATTATATAAGCTGTGGTAATTGCTACTGGAAATATGCTGAACCTCCATCGTATTTAAATAACAATTTTAATTGATTATTTAACAATATTTAACAATACCAACCACTGGTCTGGTTACAATGGAATTTTCAGAACCTAGTTATAAGATGCGGTGTGCTCAAATTATTACAAATAGTACTGGGGATCAAAAATAATACTGCCTATTTGGGGGCTTACCTCACCCTGCTTTAACCTGAAATTTGTCCCTTCCTCCTCCTCAGAGTTCTAGTATCTGGTCCTTGTAAGAAAACCCTGACATTTTAAAAATCCACCCGGAAAGAAATTTAACCTCTGAAAAAGAAGACATTTCCGGGAAAAGGAGGATGTACAGTGACCCTAGTGATGGGAATTACAAGAACTCTCGGCCAGAGATTGGTATAAGTTGCTTTTTTAGACTCTAATTCCCAGTATTGCCAGTGAATTATTGTCCAATGGCCATGCAGGCTGGGAGACTGAGAATTATAATCCAAAAAAGTAACTTTTCCCAAACCCTACTCCTGGATGGCAATATGACATTCATTTCCAGTGACTTCCCTGTATCGCTGGTTGTGGTTTGTACTAGTGACAAATCATAAGAAGATGGAAAGAGATTAAGAAGTGTTTTTTTTCCCTTTTAGTACAACATATTTTATGGCCCCTCCATTCCATGTAACAAATGAAACTAAAACTCTGCCGCACCCAGACAAGGCTGTAACTCATTAACACACAGTTTAAGCCAGAATTTAATAACAAGGAAAATGGATCCGTGTGGTTGTATACACACACCATGCAATAATTGTTTCTCAGACAGAGCGAAAAGATCATAAACGTGTTTTACAGAGCTCTTTAATTGTACCAAAAATTGAAAACCAGGACTTTATGGAGGCTGAGGGAAGCATTAATCTTCCATAGAATCATTTTTGCAGATAATGTTGCAGAGGAGGAGTGGTGATAATTACTTATCTTTAAGGGGCTTCTAGTTTGTGGCATCAAAATATGGAGGCAAGTGAGGTACAGGGGTTATTTATCGCGTCTTGGCTTACTGGGTGCTCTTTCATCCCTTTTTAATAGAACCTGGAGATTTGCATTTTTTTCAGCATGCATGGGCTGGTTTCCTTTAACGGGCAAAATGATTCAGCAGCTCTGATGAAATGCATGGCTGAGACAGGTAGGACATCATCTGGATGAGCCATGAATCTCTTGTGTGTACTACAACAAGGCTTCCCATCTAGTGGCTATAGATCAGTCAGATCTCACAGGTAAATCATGCCCTGCAGAGCTAAGCAATGTGATGGTATGGAATGGAGCCACAGTTCAGCAAGGATGGGTCCTGAACAGGCGACTTGGGCAATTGGGGCCAAGGATCCTCCTATCGGATTCCCCATGACTGTATGCAAGACGAAGAGGACTGCTAAGTACTTAGGTACCACTGGCTGGCCAGAAGGCAGAGTACTGCACTAGGACTGGGTTCAAATTCTCACTTGGCCACAGGTTTACTGAGTGACTTTGGGCCAGTCACTCTATATCAGCCTGACCAGAAGCATGAAAAAGTTACCTCTTAGATACAGCTTTCAGAATCTGCCAGTCAAGGTGGTCTCTATAACATTGTGGGAGTTATAATTTTAGAAAAAGTAATATTTCCAAGCTGGAAGACCTTGGGCCAGTCGCTTTCTTTCAGCTTGTCTGACTTACCTCACAGGGTTGTTGTGAGGATAAAATAGGGAGCAAAGCAATTATGCACTACCTTGAGCTCATGGGGAGAAAGACGCAGGGCCTGATTATCGGTGGTTTGGTTGGTGCAATTGCTCCAGGGCCCTCACCTGCTAGGGGCCCAGTGGTGAAAATGAAAAGGTGCCTTGCTTTTCCTTCTTCTCCAGTTGCTTCCTGAATCTCCTGATATTTCCATTACTATCCATATTTGTGTGCTATCAGCTTTACCAGTACTTTGGCCATTTCCACACTACACTGTAATAGTGCTATTATTCTACTTTCAACATCCTGTGGAATTCTGGGGTTTGTAGTTTACTGAGGCCAAAGAGCTCTCTGGCTGAGAATTCTAAATGCCCCTCCCACAACTGCAAACTCCGGGATTTCACAGGATGTTGAAAGTGGAATAATAGCATTATAACAGTGTAGGGAAGAAATGGCCTTTGAATTAGGCCCAGAAACAGAGTAGCAGCCAGTGGGGCTTTCGAAGCAGGAGAGTTAATACTCTGGCTCCAGCTTTTTGTCCCAGCAGATGTTTCTGAATGCTGCTATATGATGATGATGATGATGATGATGATGATTCCCACCTTTTTCTTGACTCAAGATGGCTAACATTAAAACAGTATAATTAAAACATCCATGAAAGTATGAATATAAAACTTGAAAAACATAATCGTTTTAATACTCAGTTAATTTATAAAAGCCTGATTGTACGAAAATGTTTTAACCTGCTGTTGGAAGTAGAGCAAGGATGGGTCTATCTTGGCCTCACTAGGGACAGAGTTCCATAATCTGGGAGCAGCTACTGAGAAGGCCCTCTCCCTTGTTCCTACAAAATGCACCTGAGAGAGTGGTGGCACAGAGAGAAGGACCTCTCCAGATGACCTTAGAGTTCTACTGGGCTCATAAAGAGAGATACATCCTTCGAATAACTTGGGTCTAAGCCATATAGAGGTCTTCTAAGACAACCCCATGTAACGTGCTTTCCACATTTATTTTGCCCATATCGTCAGTCAGTGATATCATATTACATGCCAGTCTTCAGCTCTCCGTGGTAAACATATCCATTTTCCTCACCAATTCCTCACAACGGTTGGCTGCCAGGCCCTCCATATGGTTAAATGCATCCTCAAGTTGATGTACAAGCAAACAGCTGGACCTTTGGGCTCTTCCTGTCATGTGTAGGGCCATAGACCATACCCTCTAACATTTCATAAATGAAAACCAGGACACAGGTGGCCAAGCAACATCAAAGTGTGATCCAGATGGAAATAGTTGTTAATGAGGAAGAACACACAAGCTAGGAAAGACTGCTCAGTTTGCTTTTGTCTGAGTCTATTGGGAAGGGTAAGATTTTGCCTCCTCTCCTCTCCCCCTTCGCCTGCTGAGTTAATTGAGTGCAAATTACTTTTCCACTTTGACCTGAGTTTGCAGCAATTAAAGTAAGCTGAGGATAAAGGGGGAAATTGGGAGGAAGCGAGAGAAACAGCATGGCAGGGGGTTGGACTTGATGGCCATTATGGTCTCTCCCAACTCTATGTTTCTATGATGGGAACGTTTTTAAAGCAGATGAAAAAATGGGATGAGAGAGGATTAATTGGGACTGTTTCTGACAAGTCAGGGCAGTTGAAGGGTATGATAGGCCTGTAGATAAATTCATCCCCTGGTTGATCAGCTTAACTGTGAATTGCTGGGGAAAAGCCCCTGCAGGGCTGTAGTTGAGAGCAGGTCTCAGCATCAGTTCGATCCAGATAAGAGAGAGAATGTCTGGCTACCTCTTTTCCCCCTTTGTGGCCAGAGCAATGCCCACTGAATGGAAGGACCCTCAGCTATATTGAGTCCCAGAAAAGATGGAAGTATGGGCTTAGCTGCTCTTTTTTCCCTTCTGTCTTTAGTGCTGAATTTACAATGGTGATTGTCACCAAACCATATCATTTTAAAATTAGATTTCCAACAGCGACTATTTTTGCACAGAAAGAGTGGAACTAATTTCCCCACAGTCTTCCTAATTTGCTTAAAGAGGAGCTGTCAGCACTGTATGTAAAATACATGCCACCCAATTATTTTCCATAATACAGTATCACCATTTAGATTTAATGTACAGCACCAATGGTAACGTGCAGCACCAGAGCTAAATATGTTCTTCTGGACATTCATAGCTTAACTAAATAATTCACCCAGCAATTATGTTATATCATGTCAGTAATAGCCAACAGTTCACAGCCAGGAATAATACTGTGCTTTAATTCCCCTGCTCTGCCCTCTCCCCACAACATGCATTTTGGAAACTTTTCTGGTATAGGACAATCAAATAAAAGGTTGTGGTGGCTGCTAGCAAAACAAGAAATCCCTTGTTGCAAATCTTTTGGAGGCACTGATTAAAAGTGTGTTTGAGAAAGAGTGAGAGGAGGAGGATAGGGCAAACTTTAAGGGCTAAGAGCATATGAATTGTTTCATTAGCTTGTACCAAAGGTTCATCTAAACCAAGGAAGGACAATATCTGGAGGGTGAGTGGCCACTTTTGGTTTGTGCTAACTGCATGTGACTAAATCATTGCCATTTTCAGGGACTTAAAGTGATGTTCTGATCACTTCAGATCATTTTTAAAATCTGCTTTTGTTGTAAGCAAGAGGCCTCAACACTTGTATAAAGTGATCTGTGAGAAGGAATTCTAGAGGGCATGCCTGTCCTTTTGTTTCACCTCTATTTCTTTCTTTGATCTAGGTACTCAAGCCTTTTTGCTTCCTTGCTGCCTGCAGAGGTCATTTCCCCCTTCTTCTGGAAGTTATTTAGTCCTTTGTTTTCCATTGGCAAGGGATCATCCATGAAGCTCCTGCCTCAGGATTGCTTATGTCAAGTCATGAAAGCCAGCCTTTAGAGGCTCTTCTATTGAAATTTAGGTGACCATCTTTCATCTATCTCCATTCCTATCCCAAGATGAATTTCCTGAAATATAAATATAAGTTTTCCTTTTTGAACCTTATAAGAGCATTCTGAATATTTTATCCTGTTTTCTACTGGAAGCGCATATTGTACTGGCTATGCTACACTCTGCTTGATATAGATACCAAATAGTCCTACAATTTTTGTCTGTTTCCATGTGGAGCCCAAAACAGCACTGAAGGGGCAAAATCATGCTACCTGAAACACATTTTTATAAACAAATTTCACAAATATCTAAATATAAAATTACTAAAAAAGTTAAATATCTGGGTATTGAACTAATGAAAAAAAGTAGAGTTATTTAAAAATAATTATGAAACAGTGTGGAAATTATTCAAAAAGATCTTAAGAATTGGTATAATCTTAAGCTTTCCTTTTTGGGAAGAATTGCTGCGGTAAAAATGTCTGCTTTACCTAAATTTCTTTTTCTGTTTCAAACGATCCCCATCATTCATAACAACAAAGTTATCTGTGCTTGGATAAGAGAGATTACTAAATTCATTTGGGGGGGAAAAAAACCAAGAGTAAAATTAAAAACTCTCCAAGACTCAAAAGAAAGGGGTGGTCTGGGTCTCCCCAATTTAGTTTTGTATTACCATGCATGCTGTCTGAATTGGATAAGAGTCTGGATTAAGCTTGATAAAATGAAATTATTAAATCTGGAATGGGTCGACCTGTGGTCTGGGTGGCATTATTATCTCTGGTTTAATAAAGCAAAACCTAACAAAGAATTTAACACCCATTATGTAAGGAAGGCTTTATTGAAGGTATGGAGAAAGTATTTAATAAGAAGCTATTTGAAAACACCTCAGTGGATCTCCTCCCATGAAGCATATTATAAAGAAGAAAATGTTTTGTTTAATAGATGGATTAAATAACAAAGATTTGGTTGAACTTCAAAATGATCAAATAAGAATTAGGTAGCAACAAGCATTAAATGAAAACGGAATTAATTGTCATTGGCTCCTTTATAGACAACTAAGAGAAAAGTTAAAGACTGATTTAAATTTGAATGGATACCAAGTAAAAGAAGATGACCTAACAACAATTTTGTCAACAGAAAAAAAACAAATATATTTCACATATCTACAAAACTTTATTGAAATGGGACACAGAGGAAGAACAAATTAAAACTTCAGTGATAAAATGGGTGCAAAACCTTTCCCACTCAGTTCCTCTTGACCAGTGGGAAAAAACTTGGAATAAAAGGATGCAATATACAGCATGCCAGGACATTAGAGAAAATTTATATGAGGTGATTCATAGATGGTATCTCACACCTGAACAACTATCAAAGATATACTCAAACTGTTCAAATAAATGTTGGAAATGCGACATCTAGATAGACACATTTTACCACCGGTGGTGGTTACGTAAAAAAGTTAAAAAATTTTGGACTGCAATACATATTCAAATAGAAAAATTTTAGGATTCCAGTTTGAAATGTTCCCTGAACTTTATCTGCTATCAATGATGAACGAAGATCTAGAGAAAAAAGCAGGGAAATTGATATTTTATATGTTGGCCGCAGCTAGATTGTTAATAGCTCAACATTGGAAACAAAAGACCCTTCCCTCATTAAATGATTGGGAATTGAAACTTTTTGATATGATGCAAATGGATAGATCTACATATATATTGAAAGGAGTTAATATAGAAAAATTTGTCAAAGACTGGGAAAGAGTAATAGCATACTTCAGAAATCAATGGTTGGATATTAAGATGGTTAATATTGACTTTTAAAATTGTGGAGGTAATAAGTGGGGATATGTAAAGTATTATATGACTGACACACACGTGAATTATCATTTTGAAATTTTACTACCTCTCATCCGGGGGGAAGCCAGGATGGATGGATAAAGGTATGAGAGTATGTATAGTTGTTGTTATATACGAAAATGATTTTATATAAGATATACGAATGTAAACATTGTTTGTTTTATTGTAAATAAACTTAAAAAGAAAAAGAAAAAAAAGAAACACATTTTGGCTGAGACAGCGCTCCCCCCCCCCATTTTTTGGTGAATTGTATGGATGAGGTCTGTATGGATCCGGGTGATCCACAGTCCACACTGGAACTCTCTAGGGGTGGATATGACCCATGGTCCATATGTTTCCCACCCTTGACCTGGATCAAGAATGAGGGACTTCTGCCTTCAGGGGTTATCTATCTGTTAGCAAGTATCTGTGCCATCTCCTGTGATCAGAAATAAGAGGTCGTTTAAACTTTAAATGCTTGCATAGAATTGAGCAAGCTGGGAGGCTGTTGCATTTGGGCTCACTCCTGAGTAGATACGTATGGAATTGAGCTGTGTTTTGTGTTTGGTGGAAAAATGGCTGAATTGCTAAGAATCCCACATGACCACATGCGTTCCACTTTGGCCCCACCTGGTCTATCTCTGGCCACGCCTCATTTTCTCTAACCACATCCACTACTGGAATGTGCCCCCACAATGCTTCCCATATTGAAATTTGCCCCAGTTTGGGGCAGGGTAAAAAAAAAAACAGACAAAAAAATAAAACTACCCATTCAGAATCAGATGTGACCAATTAGATGTCACTGGGAACCTCACAAGATGGGATGACAAAAATTATTTGTTTGTCTCCATCACTTGATAATAAGAGATATTACTTCTGATTGTACAGATTCAATTTCTACCCACTATAGCAAGTAGCCCTGAATAGATTCTTGCAAAAGTAAGTTAAGAGGAGGTTATTGTGAAGATTGCAGCCTCCATGGGAAGAAGTACCTCAAGCCCCAACTCTATGCCTTTTCAATTAAGTCCAGAGCCACTCAAGTAGGGAGAAGTATATTCATTCTAAGTGTAAAGAGTCCTCAGATGGGAAATTGGACAATATGTCAGTAAAAGTAGATGCAGGATAAGCTCCTGGGATACCATAACCTTCTAGGATAACAGGGACCTTGATAGGTCCTGTTAAGTAGCTGCAAGATGAGGATAGGCTGAAAAGGTCACAGTACCAAGAAGCAAGCAAAATACGTATAAACCAATGCAGAAAAGGTGTCTGCAAAGATGAGGAAGTATGCTTTTCATCAGCCATCCCTAAAACTGTCTTTACTTTGCCAATTTGTTTAGCTTTACCTCTGGTAGAGGAACTTGTCTCCTGGCTCTGCTAAGTGCCTCTTTGCCTACAGCTCTCTTGGGTATATCCTCCCAACTCTGGAGGAGGAGGAGGAGAGAAGAAAAGAGACTCCAGACAAATTGTCTTTAACCAGTTGCGTAGGGATAGGAGGCAGGGAGGTGGTTCACCCCAGGTGACAATGTTTTTGAGGCATCTCGACCCATAGCCATGCCCTCATGGGCCCTGGCCACACCCCCACACTCCACAGCCGTGCCCCCATGCACAGTGGGCACACCTCTCATGCCGTATCCCCTCCCCTCCACACACTCCAGGCTCTGCCACTGTCTTTAACTGAGGGCAGCAGCTAGCTTTATTTCCTTCCTGAGACTAGGGAGCTGGGAACAGGCAAGATGGCACCTGTAGCAAATCCTACTCTTCCATGTACATGGTTTATATGTTCAGTAGAATCATATGATAGAGGTCTCCTAGGACTGTGTTACTTGACAATGACATTGACTGGAAGTAGATTCAGGACAGACAAAAGAAAGCATTTCTCCAAACAAGACGTAATTAATGTGTGGAACTCTGTACTGTAAGATGAGGTGACTGGATTGGATAGATTCACACAACTGGAGAACATGACTTTTGGGGATTTTGGCAGTGTATTCTGGGAATCATAATCCAAAAGCATTACTTTTCAAAGCTCTTTGAATTCATGAGGACTTTAATTCTGGGAATTACTATCCCCTCTCAGCCCCCCCATAACTTTTCCAAATTCATAAGGTCAGATTGATCAACAGCCATAAGCACTGAAGGTTTCAGATCATATACGGCCCTTCAGATCCATACTTAAAAATAATATCCAGCAATATTCATTTGGAAGAGAACTCTTCATTGGTAATTAATTGCAAATCATCTCTGTTGCAATGTGTAAAGGTGACCTTCTGTAGCAACGAATGCTTTCTTACTGCTTTGGGTGAGAGGCTTACTAATATCTGAATTAATTGTGACATGCTCGAAGGGACACAATCCTTAAAAAGTATTAGTTAGCCCTGTCTCTCCAGTGGAATGGAAAATACATTCTCATTAAATAAGTTTTTTTCAAACTGAGTCTCATGATTCATGATCTGCCACATTGTTAACAAAAATACACATATGTTTTTCCTGTAATCTGGAACAGCTGTCAGTTCTTGTCCCTCCCCCCAAACTATATGCAAGTGAACATGCACAACTATAATGTATATATTTGGAAAACATGCACAAACACATTGTACTCAATAGGAAAAATCCATAATAAATTAGGAAATGTCTATCCAAATATATGAATGGATTTCAATGTGGAAAGGAAAAAAGTCCTGTGATCCAAAACAGAACCTTGATGGGACAAGAAGGACAGATTTTCCTGTTCATAATAATGTATACCTTCTCCTGTGGTTAGCTTTCTATCTGCATTCTGTTGCCCTGTTCTTGCAAATTCTATGCACTAAATTCAGTGTTCCCTTGGTGGAACTTTGGGAAGTTTACTCTTCTCCTATCCAGATTTTGGAAATAACTAGTTAAATTTAAACAATCATATGCTAGTTAGTTACTTCCTTCCATTGAGGAGCCCTGACAATTTAATTTATCAATTAGTGGCAGATATCACCAGAGCTTTGAGACAGCTAGCTAAATTTACTTAGTTATTTGCTAGTATATTTCTCCCCATCAGGTTGAACTAACAGCACTCGCTATTCCTGGGTTCAGCAAATAAGAAGTTTTGCCTCATTATTCATTGCAAGGGGTAGTTTTAAGAAGAGGGGGAGGATCACATGGTTCAGTGCTGGCTTATTGCATCTAAAATCTTACACGTTGTTAGACCTGGTGCTTTAGAACAGCTTCCCCCAATGTGATAGTTTAAAGATGCATCACACTCCAAACCCTAACGTATTCAGCCATTAGTCAATTTGTGGTATTTGTAGTCAAATGCACCTGATAACTGCCATGTTGAGGAGGGCAACTCAAAAAGTACTACAAAAGCCCTTTTGAAGAACATAATGTGCATTTAGAGGACATTGATGATGCCTCATCATGCTATTCTCAGTAATTCCAAATAGCAATTCAACTAATGAATTAATTAATGATCAATGCAGTGGATTAAACTGTCACCATTGCAAGGTTAATGGGAATGAATTAATTTCCTCTTGTCCAACTATCAGTTTTAATGAATTATTTTTCAGCCCGTACATTCCGAGTTCTGTTCCTTTCCTCCTTCCCTGAAACCCACCTTGCTACCTGTAAACCAGAGAGTTTACTTGCTATCAAGAGCTGGTTTGGTAGATGGAAGGATGGGGGTTGCTGTCAGGGAGGATCCCCCCCCCCCAATTTCACCAAATTTACTGTCTTTCCATGGCTTCCTGCCCTTTAGAAGTTCATTTGGTACATAGACAAAAATGAACCTCAGATTTGTCTTATGAGGCCTGATGGGGAAAACAAATGTGTTACCATTAAAGAAACAAGAATAAAATAAGCAAACACCTTGAAGAGAATCCTTAAAAAAGTTATCTAGATCAGGAGTGGGCAAAATGCAGCCATCTGGGCTGCAGATAGCTTCTGAAGCCCACTTTTGTGGCCTTGAAGTCCTGCATCAGTTTTCCCACTGGTCCCCAATTTCCTAAATTTTTAAACAATTTTTCATAGCAATGTTAGGGCAATTTTTGCCCCCAAACTATGAAGAAAGCCTTCAATGAATGAAAACATGTGAAAATACCTCCACAGACACATGAGAACTCCACAATGCCACCCTCTAAATACTGCCATTTCCTCTATGGTCCTCCTCAAAATGGTGACAGGAAGTAATGTCCCTTCGTTTTCTGTCACCATTTTGAGAAGGACTTAATGGAAACTGGAGGAGTTTGGACTTGCTGTGAAGGGGTTGTGGCCATGATAACTGGGGAGGGATTGGCCTCTGGCCCCCACGCCATTGCCCACCCTTGATCTAGACTGACATTCAATATCTGTAAAATTTAGATTAGTTCTCCTCCTTCCTCTTTTGCTAGATAAACATGAATGAAAAACTACAAACCTCTGTTGTTGCTCAGAGATGCACCCTTATGCTACAGACTCACCAAAGACTCAGTGAAATGGAATTCTACAAAAGATATATGTATTTTTTTTTTACCCTGAACAATCTTAGTATAGTAAAAGCATGAACAGCCTGGAAATGTATTTGACATTGACAAATAACGCCAGTGTATAAGAAATGTACAGCCGATCAAGGAACACAGAAGAGTAGGTACACAGATAAAGTATTCACTGTCATTTTCCACCAGCTTGATGCTCTTCCAAATAGCAAGCAAATGTTCAGTGGGGCAGAGTGGGAGACATCTGTGGTCGGTTGTTCAAAGCAAAAAGATGCTAGGATTGGAAACAATACTCCTTCTGTCAGCATGCCATTTGATATTCCGCTGAGAGAGCATCATGCCCAGAAGTTATACTGGGATGGCAAATCAGGTAGCAAATTGAGTTATATCTCTGATCAGTGAAGACCAGGAGGTTGCTGTGGAGAACCAAGCCTTCCTTTGCAGTTTGGGAGGCTTTTGAATAGAACTGAGCCTTGCTTTGCAGCCTGTGAAACTTTTCTGCACCAGACCCTGCTTAAAGGGAACAGAGGGAAAACTGGTAGATCAATCCCTGGGTGCTGGTCAGTACTGCCAGAGGGAGTTCCTACACAGGGCAAGGACTGGATCAGCAGGCTTGTTGGCTATCTGAAGCTTGGGGCTGGATTCCCCTACCTACTGATGCCTTGGGTATATCCCCAAGTGTCTGCTCCCCTCTAGCAGTGGAAGAAAAAGCACAAGAACCAAAAAGCTAGGTGTGTACAGGATGGAGTAGCAAAAACCTATGTCTACAGCCAATCTAGGCATACTAAGAAATTCCTACTCATCCCCAAAGGACAACTGGACAAACCCATGCTGCAAGATGGAGGGAGGACAGCCACTTGGAAGAAAGAGGAAGGAGCATGCATGTCCCGTTCCTGTCTTGTGGTGTCAATGTCCTGCCATCCTTCTCCTGCATACAAGTGGGAGGGCAAAGTCACTCCCTGGTAATCCCCAAGGGAATGGAAATGTTTTAGAGAGCTCAAAAACAATTCCTTTAAGTGGTTTTCAAAATAAATTCGTAAAAGAGGTGGGTGGGATTCAGTGGAACCACCTCATACATTAAAAAAAAAAAAGTCGTGGTGAATATCTACAGCCTCCAGGAAAGTATCCATCAGATGAGAAATCAAGGTCAAAGAAAAGGCCATTGTGCTTTAATGTTCTTAATGCATTTTGGCTTTAATTTTTTTAAACACAGCAGGGTCTCCTTTTTGCTCAAGCCCATGTAGTGATTCTTTTTACACTACTGTCAGGTATGTCATTCGTCCAGACTCACTTATACGCTTGCATTTTTCATGATTAAATCCCTAAGAGAATTTGATTGCATCTTATCTTTTCCTGTCGAAAAGAGAATTCGTGATCATAAGACAAGGGGAAATTTTTCCTTTTGGTGTCTGCTCATCTTGAGATTCTCCCCCATTCTTTATTTATACAGGTCTTCTAACTACCATGGAATTTTATGATTAAAAAAATAAACTGTGCCCTGAGGTAATGATTCCCCTCCGATAGATTATATAACATGGTGAAATTGCTCATTACGGACTGTAATTCTCTATGAGTTCAGAGACCATTAGTTTAATTCCTTCTGAGGGCAGATGTGATGGAAGATTTTAAAATGGACTGAGTTTGACCAATTAAAGGATACTGCATTTAGGACATGGCATTGCATTACAGGCACACTGATTAGGCATTATGAGACAATTACATCTGCACTCCTACTATTTCATACAACAAGAATCTGAAGTCAACAAGCTAAAATAAGGCAATCATTTGAGGGTGGCTTTGTCCCTGCAATTTATACTTCCAAAACATGCCAATTTAGAAGCTTCACTTTTGATACTCTGTTGTGATTCTTCCCACATCTCTGATCCCTGAACTGACATAAAATGGGGTTGTTGTGGGTTTTCTGGGCTTTGAGGCCGTGTTCTATTAGTTTTTTCTCCTGACGTTTCGCCTGCATCTGTGGCTGGCATCTTCAGAGGATCTGTGGCTGGCATCTTCAGATCCTCTGAAGATGCCAGCCACAGCTGCAGCTGAAACATCAGGAGAAAATACTAACAGAACATGGCCTCAAAGCCCGGAAAACCCACAACAACCTATGGATTCCAGCCATGAAAGCCTTCGACTTTACATTGACATAAAACGGTTCCAGTGGAAAGGATGATGTTTGAGCTTGAAGTGAAGAAATCTGTCCTGAACGTGCACCCTAGTGTTAATTTCAGTACCTGTGCCACAGCTGTGATGATTCTTAGAGGAGCTAGAGCGCAGCTTTTCACTCAGACTTACATGGCAATTGCACAACACTGATTCATTAGTAAATTGTAAAGTTGCGCAGCTGATTCTGCAAATGAGGGGGACCTTCTTTACCCTGTAACCCTAGGAGAGAGTAGAAGACCAGGCCTGGGGAATCAAAGATCCAGCTTTATTTAGGGAAAGAAATGCATTGCTATCTCTCATTTGGACAAACCCAAACTGGAGAGAATGAAAGCCCTGACCCACCAGTTCTTCCATTTTAATATAGTTTACCAGAGTTGTCCAGTCATTATTGCAAAGTGCATGTGCTGGGGAAAACAACAATAACAACCAAATGCACACCTGCAGACACAATGCACATGCACAGTGGCACCACATGAGCAAGACCACCTCAACAACCTTTTTAAAAAACTCCTGATCAGTTCCTGCCCACTTCTTATTTTGTGAAGAAAATCTTAAATGCTGTCACCAAAGCTTAGTAAGTTACTTTTTCAAAGTAACTTGCTCCCATTATTTGTATATAAATTTTTAAGGAATAATTCAGTGCCATTATTCACTGCCCTATTGAAAAAGTAACTTACCGCATTACTTGCTGGTTTTCTATAAGTGTTTCTTGCTGGTTTTCTACAGGTTTATGTTCTCCCCTTGCAAGGGGGGGGGGAATTAAGATTGTTAAAGGAATGGCATACAATTTTTTAAATCCATGTCAAAATTGCCCTTAAAAACATCCTTTTAAATGTAACCTCTAAAAGTAATTAGTAACTGTTTTTCATTACATCAGTGAAGTATCTTCACTCTTTTGTTACTTTTGAAATATGGTGTGTCAGTATAGGCCAAGATGAGATAAGAGTTGGAATCCATTGGTGAGAGAGCACATGTTTGCCACTGCGGTAGCTAATGAACATACTGAAGTTCATTGTGATCTTTCAGGACTCCACATTGTTACGTACCTTCAAGTTGTCTCTTACTTATAGCAACTCTATCTTAGAGTTTTCTTAGCAAGATTAATTTAGAGTTTTGCCATTACAAAAGGCTGAGAGAATGTGATTGCCTAGTAGACTTCCATGGCTGAGTGATGATTTGAACTCTGGTCCCCTGGTGTTCCAGCTGAGCACTCAAACCACTATACCATACTGGCACCAATAAACAATACAGTGCCCCTTTTCGCACTGCGTTTTTGAAGTGAAAGGGCCCCTTGAGCATCTCGTAAACGTGAGGAGCGGTCTGCATGACGCACTCACATTTACGCAACGCTCAAGGGCCTGATGCAGACCGCGCACGCACCTTTTCATTTTCGGCTCAAAGCCGAAAATGCTGCGCGGTCGCGCGTCACTCCGGGGCCTTGCACGCACTTACCTGCCGTGCGAAGACTCCTAGCCACGCCGGTTGCACTTCCTGCCCCAGCGCAACCTCTAACTCCCAGGCTGCACTGCAGAAGGAAGGGGCAGGGTGCTCGCGTGAGGAGGAAGGAGCTGCGGTGCTGAAGCAGCAGGGACATGGCAGCGTTCCTCCCAAGCCTTCTCGTGCGAGAACCCCAACCCAGCAGCGCGAAAAGGTAAGGTGCGAAAAGGGCCAGTGTGTGTATATACTGCATTTTCAAAACCAGTTTTTAAAGATAAATGCAAGTGAGAAAACTCTACTGATTTCAGTACAACCTCTTTCACACTATACAGTGCTATGATTCTACTTTATCTGCCATGGCAGCATGCTGTGGAATCTACCATTTATAGTCTGGATGAGGTTAGAGCTCTCTGGCTCACAATGCTAAATGTATATGTGTGTATGTGCTATCTAGGGAAAAAGACAATATTAAAAAAAAAAATTGAAAAAAATGTTTTCTTTGAGTGTCAAGAAACTACAACACAGAGAATCTTGGACTGTTGAGGATCGTTTCAGTTTGAGGTCCTTTTTGCATGGCATTGTACAAGCGAAACGGCCCCTTGAGCATCACGTAAATGTCAGGAGTGGTCTGCATGACGCACTCCCATTTCCACCACGCTCAAGGCCCGCAAGCACAGCAAATACGCATTTTCTTATTTTTGGCTTTTAGCTGAAAATAAGCCACATTTGCTCAAGGCTCATGGGCCTGGGCTGCACTCACCTGCAGTGTGGAGCCTCTGGAGCGGGGCTGGTCACGCGTCCTCTCCTCAGTGCGGCCTACAACTCCCAGGCTGCACTGCGGAAGGAAAAGGGCGGGACGCGGGCGGTGCTCTCGCGTGAGCAGGAAGGCATTACAGAGCCCAAGCAGCAGGGAAGCAGGAGGCTTGCGAAAGCCTGCCTGCCCAGGCCTTTCACTCAAGGCCCACACTCCAGCAGCGTGAGAAGGTAAGCTGCGGAAAGGGCCTGAGACTTATTTTGTGCAAAATTCACATATAGTTGTTTTGTGCAGAAAATAGCATTTTTCGAGCAGGAACTGGCATTATTTTCATGGAAAATATATTTGCATGTGTTGAAATACTATTTTTCATGCAGAAAATGTTGCTTTCTTTGTAGAGCAAAACACATGCAAATTTAGTGCAGAACAAATTTCCAATTACTGCTTTTTTCTGCACAGGACTTAATATTTCTGCATTGAAATATGGTCCATGCAGAAAATGCTGTTTCCTTAGCAGAAAATACTATTTTTTTCTCACAAAACCACCAAGTGTGAAATTTGTACAGAATAAGTCCTGAAATGCGAACAGCCTTCAAAAACTGTCCGGTTTTCAAAAACCTTCTCACAGTGGAACAAAAACTATCAAAATTACTTGTTGCAACCTTGAAGAGGAAACTTAGGCTCTTTCTGCAGCTTACTGGATCCCAGTGGTGTCCTGCAGGGATCTCGGTAGAGCTTCTCCTGGGAGCGGAGCATGACAGAAATGTTCCCCTCCGCACCGGCTGCCTCCAGGAACGCAGGAGGCATGATGGCCATGCCTCTTGCTTTCACAGTGCAGCCGGGCACTGTCCCAGGCTGCGCTAGGGCAGGAAGCACAGCCATTGTGCTTCCCGACTTGTCGCACGCCAGGTAAGTGCAAAAGGGCAGTTGGAGGGCTGAACAATTGCTGGTCATTGATGGGGAAAACCCATCAATGATTTGCAGCCTGATTGCACTGCCTGGGAATGGGAGAAGGATGAGACCCGGACTATGTTATGCAGAACTGTAGTCCAGGTCCTGTCCTTCTCCCATCCCCAATGCAGGATGATGACATCCTGTGGAAAGGGCCTTAATGAAGAATTAAATCTAGTGCCATCAAGTTGCCTGTTGAATTGTGCCAACCCCTTGATTTTCATAGGTTTTTTTTTTAAGGAAAGGAATATTCAAAGGTGGCTTTGCCAGTTCCTTCCTATGAAATGTAGCCTAAAGCACCTGCCATTCACTGGCAGACTCCCATCCAAGTACTGACCAGAGCTGACTCTACTTAGGTTCCAAGATCAGATGGGATATGGTACCTTTAGGTACCATACACAAATAGCCTTCCCTAAACTGCAGACCCCGCAGTTCCATATATTGAAACCAAGGTAATTTAAGCAGAGTATTTTATCTTTATTAGGGTTTTAATGTCAGCTCAAAATAGGAAAATTCCTGTTTCTTTCTCTCTACGATACAGATACACACACACACACATGTTGCAATTGTTTTCAGTGAAGTGGTAGGCATCTAGTTATCCTTCAGTGCACACAGACATACACACAAGCATTCACCCACCCCCAACTTCCAGATTTTATTGATCCCCATGACTTTAATTTATTACCGTAGGAGCGCAATTCCTTTCAAATGAACCCCTGCCGAGCCCGATCTGCTTCCTGACAGAAAATCATTCAGCTGAAAAAGAGAGTGTTTAATATCGCCTCAGGGAAGGTTCGGCTGAGGTACTCACTTTAATACATGGTTTTAACACTGGAGGTGACTGATAAGGGGGCTTGGAAGCACTATTAGGACACAAATGAATTGGAGGTTGAGAAGGGGGAAAAGAAAACCTAAAAGGGGATCCTTTTTGTAGGATTTCCCCCCTGCAAGTTTTAAGCCATCTTGGTTTAAGAAAGTAATTTGCCTCTGAGAGCTGCCAGTACCCAAGCTTATATTTCCTTCATTCCAGGGCTGTGGAGTCAGTGTGCCAAACCTTCAGCTCCAACACCATCTACACCTCCTCTATTTTTTTTCTAACTCCAACTTCTTCATAGATGGCAAATGTAAATTAATTAGTAATAGCAAATTTACTGTAGTAAAATGGTACCATAAGGCATTTCATCATCACCACGTGAATCCTCAAGCTACTTAGATTGATTGAATATAAAAATATATTTATTTGATTAAATATAAGTATAAAACAATACATTTACCAAGTATTGTTATTATAAGTTTTTATTTTGAAGTCAGAGTTGGAGTTGGTACATTTCTACTGGCTCCGATTCCACCCAAAATGGCTTCCGATTCTGACTCCACGGCCTGCCTTCCCTCCTTCTCTTGTTTTGGATTTGTGTGTGTGTGTGTGTGTGTGTGTGTGTGTGTTGAGATTCTCAGTGATAGATAGATATTTTTTTACGGTCATAAATCAGCTTAAGAACAGTAAAATCCAAATAAAAATATATATAAATATACAAAAGGATTCAAATACAGGTGCAAATACTGATAGGTATTAATCTGTCAGATAACAGAACCCAATTAGTCCTAACAGACCCCAACTAGACAATCATTGTGGTAATCTGTGGTACAAGACATCACCTGACGAATTTTAATTGCTGCCGCACAAAGTACAGCTACTTTATAAGTTATAATAGGATTAGTTTCTGAAAGCAGCAAAGAAACATATAACTGCTCTGAGTATCCTGAATATTTGTGGAGTATTGGCAAAATAAAATCAGTACGTAGTGAAAAAAGCATATGTTCCTTTGTTTCTATTTAACCAGAATTGCAGGGGCAATGTCTCTCCAAATATGGGATCTTTCTTTACCATCCTTCAAGAACAGCTGAAGCATGAACACAGCATCATGCCAAAGAAAAGGTGTTACAGTGTTTAGGCATTTCTGGGTCACTTATATATGCCATAGGAACTGTAAGGTACCTACTGTTCTCTCTGGCAATAAAGAAAGGGGACCTTGCTAAATCAAGTTGGTGCTCTTTATCAGTAATATGTTGCTTAATAGCTCTTTTGGACTGATCATATCCTTTGCTTAGCAGAAGGTCAGCGGAGAAACCCAAAGATTGAATTTTAGTTGTAACTATTTGATTCTATTTGGATTGAAACTTGTCCTTCAAAACTAATGGGGCAAGAAGAGATTCTCCGTGAAACTACCCATTTTGCATCTCTCTAGTCTTTTCGAGTGTAAAATTACACCTTGTCCCAGAAATTCACATATTTGTCTGGGTTGTAGTACCTTTCGTATGCATGAAATCATTCATGGATTTTAAAAATGTGAACAGATTAACCACGCCTACAGTTTAAAAATATATGCACAAGCACACCTTTGCTCAGTGCGGAGAATATGTACAAAATGAGTACATTAGGGAAAAGTGCCAAATAAATAGTTTCCTTATGAGGAAAGTGTATGGACA
Source organism: Cyclura pinguis (assembly GCA_030412105.1). NCBI lineage: Eukaryota > Metazoa > Chordata > Lepidosauria > Squamata > Iguanidae > Cyclura > Cyclura pinguis. The sequence goes on along the minus strand of CM059601.1, from coordinate 271,102,075 downwards.
ACATGTGTGGATGCTGTGCAGGAAGAAGAAAAACTCTTGAGTCTTGCAATGAGATAAAAACAAAGGATAAATCGCCTGGGGAAATAAAGTGGGACACAGAAAAAAATCAGTGAAAAAAATGAAGAAACCCACATGTCTGTCTCTCTCTGTTTTCCTCCCTCCCTTTCTTTCTTTGAAAATACTAGGCCAACCCAAAAGTCCCTCCACTCCACTGCTTAGACTAAAATATAATACTTCTCAGAAACTATTTTTCTCAGAAAATTTCTGAGAATTTTCTTCTTCTGTCCCCCTTCCCTCTTCCTAAAGAAATCCATTGTGTCTAATATTCTCTATCACTTTGTGCGGTTATCTCCACCTTTTCTCCATAGTGCTTCTGAACAACACTAGGACCATGGCATTATGGGAGAAGCAAAATCATGGTCATTCTGCCAACACAATTGCTGCTGCTGTTGCTTGTATCAGGGGACAAAAAGACCCTTAGAAGAAGGAGACAGTTGCTGCTGATTCAACTACATAGCAATAGCAGTTACATTTCTATACCACTTATCAGTGTGACATACTCCCTAAGCAGTTTACAATGTGTTTTAGCTACTTGCCCCCAACAAGCTGGATACTCATTTTACCGACCTATGGAAGGATGAAAGCTGAGTCAACCTGGAGCCCTGCAGGATCAAACTTATGAGGTTGTGGCTGCAGTACCAGCATTTAACCACTGCGCCCCTCAGGTGACTAATGCTGAGCCTCCAGAAACTGAAGGAAAATTTCACCACTTCTGGCAGAACATTTGGTTCCTCCAATTTAAGATCTTCAGAGAAGGGAGGCTTTTTTTCTGAGGACTGTAAAAGGAAGAGATGCATTGTATATTTACAAAAGAGAGGGCCTTCTGAGGCAAATGGGACTGCCAGCAATCTTGCTTTCTTTTCAGACCCAAAAACAAATGTTATTGGCACCTGGTATTTTAAAGGTTTAGTTCTGAAAAAATGAATTTCACGATTGATTGTGGATCTGAACCTAGATCTCACCAGCCCTAGGTGGACATTCAAACCACTATTCCATATTGAATCCCATCTTTATCAAGTACTCCTAAGTAAGGAAACAGGGGTAAAAGTCTGCCTGCATGCAGGATGTTTCCTCATACAAGTTATCCAAATGCTCAGACATTTTCCTGAGTTCCCACTCTGGGAGAAACTTCTCATCGCAATTTATTTGCCATACAGATGCTGTGGGACTAATAAGAGAGCTGCATTTCAAATGATATCCTGCTGTCTCCCTTTGCTTCACTACCAGAGAGATATATTAGCTAAAGAACAGAAGATGGCATTACGCTTAATCTATTTCTTATATTTGCTTTCCTAAAGCCATCTTAATTTTTTTTTCTGCTAACAAATGAAATAAGACACTTTGGTTACATCTCAGAATCAAAGCCCTGGTGCCTGGAAAAAATTTTTATCAAGGAAAAGAAGGGTGGGTAGAAGCACTGAAGATGCCAAAAGTTGTTCTTAATTTCCAATTAAATTTTTTTTAGAGGCCGCTGTAGTGTCATAAAATGTTTTGCACTAAACAGTTTCTCCCCTTCCTCCCCCTCCCATTGAAATTATTTTCCCCTTGAATTTGTTTTGTCAACTGATAAAACAAACACAGCTGGTGGTAGCGGCTGTTGTTTGTTTTATATATTTCATTAAGAAGCAACAGAAAAATTGTGATCTCTCTCTCTCCCCCTCTTCCATTTGCCTTTACAATGGTTCCATCCACCGCAGTGGCTTTGTTTTCCTTATAGGAGGTGGTGGAGAACAGCTTATCAGGAGGCCGGGTAAGGGGGATTAGCTATGATAGTGCAACAACCGAAGGAAGCTTGGGGATGTGGCCAAAGGTACCAGATATTCCCTGTTCCCTTCAGGCAGCATCCTTACAATGTTGTACTGCTTTGTTTCAGAAGATCTGTGGCCAGATGGGAAGGTTCTGCTGCCTTTAAGATTTATGAAGATATCTGTTTATATGCCCATGAAAAATACTGCATTAGTTCTGAAAATGATGGATGGTGATGAAAGTGAGGCAAATGAAAGAGAGGGGTAAACAACCACATTATTGTGTATTGTATACAAATAAAGATAAGTGGTTTTGCATGATTTTTATTATTTATTTCTTTATTTGTTTATGAAAATAGCAGACAATTGCATAGAGAGTACGGTCATTTTAGCTCCTGCAACCTCCCCCAATCGGGTCCACCAGTGTGCCTGATGAAATCAAGAAGTAAAGTCACATCAGCTCTGGCTTCATTTTCAGCTGATTTTGAGCCAAATTGCAGTTTGTTTGTTTTTTACAAAAGAAAACATTTTGGAAGTAGGTTGTGGGGGCAAAACCAAAGTATTTTGCAGAGGTTTTGACCCAATTGGGATGGGATTGGAGAGGGAAAAAGATCTCCCAATTTGTAATGGGAAGGGGTCTGGGAGCCTTCAAAGGTTTTGGGGAGGGGCTTCAAGAGCCCCAAATGGGAGGTGTACTTTTCCCATCCCTGGTCTAATTGTCTATATCCCACTATTCATCCAATGTACAATAAAATCAATTTCAACAATACAGAACACTTCAAAATGTGAAACTGTAAAAGATAATTTTCATCATGAAAACATATTAAACTATTAATTAGAAATATGCACTTGATAAAATCATTAGACTCCAAAGTTTTTAATTAAAATCTGTGTTTTAAATTTACATCGAAAATGAAGCCAACATTGGTTAGACCTCTGAAGAGAGGGCATTCTGCAATCAGGGTGTCACAAATGGGTATTCCCTTGTCTTCATGGAATGAATTGCTGTCACTGGCCTTGTAGAACAATGTCTGTTCTTTTGTAATTTTCTCTTGCAGAAAATGGCTTTTTCTGCTTCCCACTAATTCTGTTTCCAGTGCAGAAAACTTGTTTTCTGCAAAGAAAATTCAGTTTTCTGTGCAAAAACATATGGTTAAGATTCTGTTAAGATTCTCACCTGTTCAGGATTCTCCTCATCAGGTTTTCCCAACACCCAAGAAACCCATCTTGACTATTTTCTAGGTTTTTTTTTTTGAGATATTCTTTCTATTCCTACTGTAAACCACATAGTGGATGCTAGACAGAAAGTGTGTGCTGGCTGTGTATAAAATCTGCACCTTGAGGGAAATCTCCTTGTCTTGATACTAGAATGAAAAGATTCATCTGCCCATTTAGGATACTGGCCATTTCCACACTATACTGTTATAGTGCTATTATTTCACTTTCAACATCCTGTTGAAAATGGAATAATTCTCTGGCTCAGAATTCTAAATTGCCCTCCCTAAAATGCAAACCCCAGGATTCCATAGGATGTTGAAAGTGGAATAATAGCACTATAATAGGGTAGGGTGGAAATGGCCCTTGTGGCCCAAGAACCAAGGATGTCCTGTATATTTGCAGTAACCAAAATATATGCTTAACTATGTCTGCTTACTTCTGCTAGAGTGAATTGTGAGAAATTCCTTTGCCTTTGTTCCCTTTGTGTTCTGCATCTTCTGTGTGCAATCAAAACAATTGTCCTCTTGTACTATTGATGGCCTCATCCTATTTCAGCAAATCTCCAAACTGCAAACCTAGGTGTGTCAGGCGTTGTGGCTTAGTACACCCATGGACTCCCAGTAGTATGCCTACCATTAGTATTATGCGGACAACTTCTGGGAAGTGGACAATTAATGTATGTATGTATTTAGAGTATTTATTCCCCACTCTTCAGCCAAAAAAGCTCCCTGAGTGGCTTACAAATTGTTTGTTTGACAGTTCCTTGTCCTCAGTCAGGCTTACAATCTAAATGAACTCAATTTTTTTTGGCTCAGTTTTGGAGCCCTTGGCACAGAATTTGGATTCTTTCATCAGGAAATTTGTACCTTTGGGAGCTTCATGTAAAAAGGATAGTAAACATTTTATTTCCATTATGGAAATCTATCCCAGTAGAAGCTGTTTTAGTTACCATGAATGTCACATCATTAAATACAAGTATTCCACACGAGGAGACACATCAGGTCATTCAACCCTTTTTGGAACATAGAACTTGTTTGCAACCACCCACACATTTCTTGTTAGACATTTTGGATTTGATTTTGGGTTATGGTTATTTTAGATTTCATCACAGGGTTTTTTTTTTTTTTGCAGCTTAGAGGTTTAGCGATGGGAAGTCCATATGTCCCAAGCATTGCTAACCTCTTTATGAATCGATTGGAGGATACGGTTATTCTCAATTCAGAAAAAGAATCCTATTTTGGACCAGAGAGTTACTTACAAACATTATGCTGATGACCTCTTTTTGACTTACAGACAATCTTACAGACAATTACAGGCAATCTAGTATTCAGTAGGGATGAGCCAACTGAATCCTCGGTAAGGATTCGAGATTCACGAATCCAAATCCACATGCCAAAATAAGCGAACCGAATCTTTTGAATCCACCAACCAAAAATTTTTTTTTTAAAAAAAGTTCTGTTTAAAAAAAGTTTGAAAAGTTTAAAAATTTTTTTAAAGTTGCTCTTTGAACCCTTTTTTAAAAAAGGATTCGAAAGGTTTGAGATTTGTGAGATTCGTGGATTCCCAGAACCTTCCAGGGATTTGGATCTGGATTCGGAAAATTTTGGATTCATCCCATCCCTTGTATTCAGTTTTTTTTTTTTTTTCAATAGTTAAATGGAATTCATCTCCCCATTAAATTCACAATGTCCCTGGATGAGAAACTCATTGCTTTTTTGGATCTGGTAGTATATTGGGATCACCACCATAAGACTGTCTTTAGATCATTCAGGAAACCTACAGATAAAGGAGCTTTACTTCATTACACATCTCACCACCCTCAACATTTAATAAATAACATCCCCCATGAACAAATGCTTAGGGCAAAGAGGAACTCTACACACGACTTAAGACTTCTCAGAAGAGGCACACAGGCAGATTAAGATTTTTTTCCTAGAGGAGTTATCCCTCAAGAATTCTGCAGCATGTGTTAAGAAAGACTCAGGGAGTACCTTGAAGAGATCAGGATCCATCACAAAAACATACTTCTACTGTAATTTTTTCTCTTAGTTATACTCCTTTAGCTTATAAGATTAGAAATATTGTCTATAAACATTGGTATGTCCTTAGGGAAATCCCAGACTGTGAACAACAACCTTTAGTAGGCTTTACTAAGACCATTTCTATAAAGGATAGATTGATCCATTGAGACTTAACAATCTAAATAAGACATGACACACGAGAGAAAGGGAATGGCAGTGTGGGAGGGGATTGGGTCCAGCAGATACTGCCTGCTCTTTCCTCCCTCAGAAGCAACAGTAGCGGCAGCTGGAATGGAGGGAAGGACCTCCATCGGCTGTTGGCACCAAGGCACAGTAAAGCTGTGCCTGCTTACGCTTCTTCTCTCTCAGATGCCACAGTACTGGTTGTTGAAATGGAGGTAGGGCCGTTCCTCTGCGGCTGGGGCCAAGACTAGGTGGAGGTGTGCCTGCTCACTCTTCTCTCCTTCAGAGGCCACAGCAGTGGCAGTGGAGAAAAGATGCCATGGCACTCCTGTACAATCTGCGGACAACATCTTTCGCTGCCGTCACTGAATTTGGCACCACCATGGTGCTGACCATGGAGGAAAGCATTTTTAAAAACTTTTTAAAAGCAAAGTATATATATTCCTCAACAGCAAGCATAGTGTTTAGCATTGGACTACAGCTCTGGAGACCAGGATTCAATTCCCCACTCAGCCATGCAAAACCTGCTGACTTTGGCCATATTACACACTCTCAACCCCAGAAAACCCTGTGATAGGTTTGCCTTAGGGTTGCCATTAGCTGGAAGTGAGAAAGGACTTGAAGAATACAACAACAATATGTTCCCCAGGTGCTTCTTTCTACTTAAATTCATTTTCCCCTTTTAAACCAAAACACTAAAGGCCTTTCCACACTACACTGTTACAGTGCTATTCCTGCACCTTCAATGTCCTATGGAATCCTTGGACTTGCAGTTTAGGGAGGGGCCTTTAGAATTCTCAGTCAGAGAGCTCATTGGCTTCAGTAAACTACAAACCCCAGAATTCCACAGGATGTTGAAAGTGGAATAATAGCACTCTAAAGGTGTAGTGCGGAAAAGCCCTAAGGCTGAAGATACTAGGGAAGCCTCTCAGAAGTGCTTGAAAAGGTGATAGGGCTTATAAATAAGGTATGTGACTTGTTTTAAAGAGGAAGCCTAATTTCAGTTAGAAATGGGGGTTGTGAGGAGCATGCATCTATGATTTAAAAGGTAAAAAGCACTTCCTGTGGCCATAGTGGCAACGTGTGTGTGTGTGTGTGTGTGTGTGTGTGTGTGTGTGTGTGAGATAAGGCCGTCAGTGAAGATGATGAGAATCCTAGAATCTCTGGGGGAGTGGTTTCTGTTGAAGAGGAATTCCTTTCACCAGTAACTCTCAGGACAGCACCCACCCACCCACCCACAAATTTTGTCAAGAAAGGTTTATTTTAGGGTTTCCATAAGCTGGGAATTATTTCAAGGCACACAGCAACAATAAATGCAACCCCAAGACTCCAAACTGTAGCCTGCACAGCTTGTGGATAAATCTGGCATTGGGTGGTGGCAGTTTGCCCTTTGTCTCAGGCAGCGAAACATCTTGGTCAGCCCTATTTATACCCTCTTCCCCAACAACATCCTAATGTTGGTTGTCTCGTCCTTGTTGACGAACAGGCAGAGATGTTGGAGGAAGTCATAAGTCAAAAAAGTAAATTTTCCTAACTTGAAATGCTTCTCATTTTGAACTCTAGAAACTTGGGATGTATTTGGGTATTCACCCATATGCAAACATATGCGGATAAATAAATGACAGAAATCATAAATCTGAGAGAATTAGATGTGCATGTACAGGTCATATGTAAAGCCCTGAAGATTTTCAGCTAACTACTCCTCATCTGTTTATTAGCTGTCTTACCTTCACTGTCAGATCTGGTTAGAAGTGTAAAAAAATGGAAAATGTTCCAATAAATCAGAGTATCATACAGTAATTCACCCATAAATGCAACAGGAGAAAGATTATGAAAGGAGAAATTAGCCTTGAAGTTGATTTATTTTATTTTAATATCTCTGGCTGTTGCTGAAAAAAAAAAGGCAGAGGAAGGAGAGAAAGGAAAAAGGGAGGACCGTTAAATAAAGCACCAAATTTCCATTGCATTTGCCAGGAAATCTGAAGTAACATAATGATCAGTTCTTCTTTTTGAATTAATGTTACAATTTGTGATGGATTCTTTCTTACATAACTTTGATTTATTCCGGCAGTTTAACATTAGGACACTAACCTCAAAATTCCCCATTAACATTCATCAAGTGTTAAAAGGCCTTCCTACTGCAATTACTGGAGTTAATCTGCAGCTTGAACTCAACTATCTTGGCGCTTCAGGACTTTTATCCAGAGTTCTGAAAATCTGCTCTCCTCCAAGAATTAGGGTTGATGATTCAGGATCATCTCAGGCCCTGATGTTTTCAGTCCAAAACATGAGACTTAGGCCCTTTTCACATGTGGGGGGGGGAACGGTGTAGAGCGACCTCCCACGGAGGTCATCTACACCGTAGAGTGGACTGGTGTGGACTACTTTTAGTAGTTTCACACCAGAATCCACTCAGGAGCGGCTGGAACTAGCCGGGCTGCGTGTTTTTTAAAAACCTCTTTTTAGAGGTTTTTAAAAAGCACGGAGCACGCAGCCCTTCCGGCTGGCGAGCTTCTCTGGTTGGTGGAGAGCCTCCACCAACCGGAAGCTGCCATCTGCGACGCCGGAGGAGTGTGGAGCAGCGAGCTCACCCTGCTCCACGCGGCGACGGACTTACCCGGCTGGAGGTAACCTCCGTTTTTGGGCGTTTTCACCCGTTTCCCCTCCAACATGTGAAAAGGGCCTTATGGATGGCCTCTGGTGATATCATTAAAGCCATTGGCCCCTCCCTAAACTGCAAACCCCAGGATTCCATAGGATGTTGAAAGTGGAATAATAGCACTATAACAGTGTAGTGCGGAAACTGCCTCAGTGTTACACATTAAGTACCAAACACAGTTAGGCTATTTCTGCATGATGTTGCTATTCTGCAACAGCAGCAGCCTGTTTCCAGTCCAGGACTTCTGCGTCTGCGTGACATTGTTGCTATCCAGCTGCTATCCCGCCCCCAAGCATTGCAAAACTATCTTATACCATTTCCAGAAAAAAAATCCATTAAGAGCTCCCTTAGCACTTCGATCCCCTCAGCTGCCTCAGTGTGATACCATAAAAGTACATGATAGTGCTTCTTGTTGTTGCAGATCCAGGAGTGGGTGGGATGTGGGTGTGCCCAGGTTGTCCCTCCCTCAGCTACTCCCATGGTGTGGCAAGTGCAGAATCTGTCACCTCTCCATGTTTATTTTAAATTTCTCCTTTTTAAAATTTTTTTAAATACATTTTTTGCAATAGTGTATTGGCATGTCATGTCGTTATTAACATTGCTGCAGTAGCACTGCTTACAAACCTGCCCTCCCCACAAATCCTCTGACAATCATGAGATGTGGGGCAGGGAAAAGGGAGTGGCCAATGACATTGTGTGCAGAAGAAACACTGGTGGCAATAATGCTGCTCATCTGCTTAAGGCAAAAGGGTGCAGAAGAGAGCATTCTTGACCCGACACCATCACGGAAGTGGCAATGCTGGGACTGTAACATAAAAATGTACTCATGGGGTATGGTGAGGAAAGGGCCTTTCTCATAGCTTGTCATTCCAACACAGACACACATAGAATGTCTGTTCCTGTTTGGAAACTAAGAAAGAAATTCTTAAGCAAGAGAGGGCTATTCTCAGATCAAGATGAAATGAAGGAGTTATTCCTTCTCACTTATTTGGAGAAATGGGGTAAAGAACCTTTAATCTGGCCTATTGTGGTAGCGACAACAGGCAGGTTTCATTCAATCATCCTCATCACTTGCTTTTAGCCAGAAAGTGGATCCAGAGCAGAGTGGAGGGTGAGCCTTGGCCCACAACGACAGGAAGTAGGAAGCTTACCAAAGACATACATAAACCCTGTTGAGAGACTTTGTAAATAACAGGAATCAGTCAAAATGGTCAACCAAACTAGTTGTTGCAAATTGGAGCAAGCTGCTGCTAGAGATTTATGCACAGCCCTTTCCCTTTCCTGGACTCCATCAAAACTGGAAAATTTGATCAATTACAATAATATCTTCTGTTGTTTTCTAATCTCCCAGTTCTGGCCTAATATATTCAATAAATAAAATTCTTGTACCATTTCAAAATTAACTTTGCAAATTTTTTGAATTTCATCATGAATTCCCTTCCAAAATTTCTTAGCCTTAGAACAAGTCCGTCACATATGAAAAAAAGTCACCACCTTTTCCCCACATTTCCAACATTTCACATCTCCATTTTTGGTTATTTTTTGAAGTCTTTCTGGAGTCATATACCACCTATGTAACATTTTGTAGTAATTTTCTCTTACATTTAAATTTGGAGTAAATTTTATGTCTGTTTTCCATACTTTTTCCCATGCATATAACTCGATTGGGTGACCTATATTTTGAGCCCACTTAATCATTGACTCTCTTATTGACTCAGATTCAAAATTCCTTTTTAATAATAGTTTGTAAAGCTTCGAGATTCTCTTCTTTTGATGTTCTTTCAACAGTTGATCTAGTTCATTGTATTTGATTACAGCACCATGGCTGACATATGCACAACACTGGAAAGATAAAACAGATATTCAATTAGATGAATGGAAATTAAAAATGTTAGACACGGTAGAGACTGAAAAATTAGCTAACTCCCCTAAGAATAAAATGGTTCAAAATTTTGAAAGAGAATGCAAAAGGATAATGCTCTGGCTAAACTTGTAAATGTCTGTGGATCGAGTATGTTGGTATTTGACAAGATACGTATAAAGGAGAAGAAGGATTCAACTGGAAAATTCTTGATATACAGAAGCGGGGGAGGAAGGATGGAAGAACTATAATGCTATACATATTTGTGTTTATATATGTTTTTATGTATTTTGAAAATATAATTATAAAAATTTCTTTAAAAAAAACTGGAAAATTTTAACGCTGGTTTTTGGCTTCTTTTGAGCAAGGCCATGTGTGGGATTCTGTAAGCTATACACAGTGAAAGGTAATTTTTCCAAGCTTTTCCAAGCTCTGCCTTCACTTCCATTGGGAGCCCTGTACTCTTTTTCAAAGGTTGCATTCCTGTATGAAATTGCTTGGGAGCAGAATAAGATTGACTTCTGAGTAGGCATGCATAGGACTGCACTATTGTGTACTCTTTAGGCACATCCTGATTCTTGACCATAAAGAAGGGAATTCCTGCACCATTTCTTTCAATTTAGAGGCAAATCTTTAATGGATTAGATCAGGGTGGGGATCATGCTGCCTTCTAGATGTAGTTGCACTGCAGCTTCAAGCATTCTTTACTACTGAGTATGCTGAATAGGCATCTGGAACTTGCAGTCCAACAACCTCTGTGTGTTAGATTTCTTAGTTAATCATGATGGACTTAAGTCTAATTGATTTCAATGTATCTTCTTGTAGCCAATGGAATAGCTGCCTGGGATCAGGATAACTAAATAACAACCTGCTGTCATGTAACCCACCCAAGTGCTAACAGGAGACATTCCTCTGGGTACCTTAGTACCCACTAACCTAGATAATCAGACACAAGACCTCATGGGATGACATTTTCTTTCACCATCTTCCACTTTTATTATGATTTAAATTTTAGTGGCCAAAATTGTAGATCTATTTTTATTTTCTTTTTTAAAAAACATGGTGATAGGTCGCTGGCAAGATGGGCTTATCTGCTCTCCCTGTTTCGCTCTGCTCTGCTGTTCATGCCTGCTCAGTATGGGATTCTGGAGGCAGTTGCTACCTACCTTGCCTGTTGTAGGTAAGAGCATATAGTAGGATCAACTACAGTAGAATCTCATTCTTTCCCAGCTCAGTCTTTATTGCATTGTTTATTGCAGATATGCTGGGCAACCTGACACCAAAAGTCCCTGTTGTTCCTTCACTATCACTTCCATGCTGATCATGCAAAGCAAGCAAGCAAGCAAACACCCTTCCAGCTAGAAAGGGGATGAGAAGGAAGAGAGTGGCTGGGTGGGCGTAAAACGATTTTGTCAAAAGGAACTTCATTGTCAGAGGCTATAAGGTTTTGGGTTCCTGACTGAGGCCTTGCAAGCTTCTGCCCGCAAGTGGCTTGGCCTGCATGGCAGTCCTTGAAAGATTCTGCCCACAGGTGCTCAGTTTTGACTATAGTTCTTGCAGAATCCTGCCCAGCACCCCAGACCCAGCTGGCTGCTCTGATGCACGGCAGCTGGAGAGATTAGGAGCCAGCTATATAATGGCTGGGCTATCTCTGCAATCTTTGCCACAGCAATATGGTCTCTAGTGCTGCTTATAAATGGCTCTTAACTCTTCAGTGTTCTTGATGCTGCTGACACCTGGACTTGGACCTTGGCTTGACTTCTGGACCTGCCTCTGCTCCCGTGGACTCTTGTTCCTTGGCAGGCTTCTACTGCTTGAACCCTTGCTGTGCCCTGATCTTCTGCCTGTCTCTTGGACCTTCCTCTGGCCTGGTGTTTGCCTGTTGCCCGAAAGGCCCCTGTTGCCCTGGACTCTCATTGTGCTCTGACCTCCTGCCTGTCTCCTGGACCCACTTCTTGCTTCTGGCCCTGTGGACTCTTGCTACCCACAGGACTGCTGTCGTGGGCTTTTGTTGTGCCCAGACTCTCAGCTTCCTGACCGAGCACCCGTTCTTTGGCCCAGCCCCGGCACCTGTTCCAGATGGCTCTTGCTGCCTATGCCTTGGACCCTGACAGTGGTTTTGTTAACTGAGGTATGCCTCTTCTGACAACCCCGGATCATGTTCAGAAGAAAGTGTCTGGGATGGTACAGGGAATGAAGCGAGTCCTAGGTGACTGAGAGAATTGGGTTTAGTTCCAGTAGAGAAGACGATGAAGAGGTGGTCATAGAATCATAACAACAGCTAGAAGAAACCACAAGGGCCATTGAGTCCAACTCCCTGCCATGCAGGAATACACAGTCAAAGCACTCCCAACAGATACTCAACCATCCTCTGTTTAAAAACCTTCAAAGAAGGAGACTCTACCACACTCTGGCCATTTCGACACTACACTGTTATACTGCTATTATTACACTTTCAACATCCTGTGGAATCCTGGGGTTTGCAGTTTAGGGAGGGGCATTTAGAATTCTCAGCTAGAGAGCTCTTATGCCTCAGTAAACTATAAACCCCAGAATTCCACAGGATGTTGAAAGTGGAATAATAGCACTATAACAGATATTTAAAGGAGATCTATGGCAAAGAAAAGATTAAGAACTGGTGGATTAGATTATTTGGAGGGGTGCTTCCAAGGTTACAATTCTGTGATTAAAGAGGTGATACAATAGCTATCCTCTAATAACTGAAGGGTTGCCAGGTGATAGAGCAAATTTGTTTTCTGTCGCTTCAAAAGGTGGGACACAAAACAGTGTGTTAAAATTACAAGAGGTAGGATTCTGACTGAACTTTAGGAAGACCACCTGGCCATGTAAGCTGCTTGACAATGAAATAAACTGATTCAGCATTGGGAAGAAAGATGGACTATGTGGCCTAAAGAAACTTTGCCAAATATTTGATAGAATAAATTGCATGCATGTTCTCAGCTGTTGAGTAGTCAGCTGGGCTATTAGCTAAGATAATAGCACCATCTATTGAGAAGCCTCTGTAATGTTTAGAGATACATTTTTCCCCATTTAGTATCATGCTAGCTGCAGGGTTTTTTTTTTTAAACTCTGTAAGAATTTGTATCTTAAGAACACATATTTTGTTAGAGATTTGTGCCCACAAAGGAAAAGTTGAAACTTGCAAGTGATCTGTTTTTGTTTCAAAAGCTTAATATTTTGTACCTTCAATCAATCATTCAATCAATTAATCCTCTCCAGCCTTAAATAAGTTTTGTTGTAGTAGAATCCTGAATACTGTAGCCTTCAATTCATTATACTTCACTTCTTTCAATTACAGTTGCTAAGACCATTCCCTCATGAGACTGTTATAATGCTATGATTCCACTTTCAACTTCCTATGGAATGCCAGGGTTTCCCAGCCGGCCCCTCCCTAAACTGCAAACCCCAGGATTCCATAGGATGTTGAAGGTGGAATCATAGCGCTATGAGAGTCTCATGTGGAAATGACCTGAGAGAGAGGGAAAGTGAACCCATTTGAATCCATAGTATGTGCAGAACTGAGCAGTCTATGGACCTAGGATCACAAATAGCCTTGAGACTAATTTCAGAACTTCTCTGCAAACAAACAGGTTATAATCTTGGCAAAAAGCAGTCTGCCACAACTTCTAGGTGCCTACTGGTTGTGGAAGAAGGGAGAATGAGAAAGACAGAAGGAAGGGGCAAACAAATGAGCAGGGTGTAGGAGAGAAAGAGGGAGTGAAGTAAAAGGAGAGAGGATTAAAAAAAGGAGAGAGGGAGAGAGAGAGAGAGATGCAGAAGCAGAAACTTGTTCATTTGTAACTGTTTATTTCCAAACCGCCCAACACTTAGGCCCTTTCCTCACCTTACTGTTTTCCGTCGTTGTCCTGTCACGATCCCGGCAGAGTGTGACCCAAACGCTCTCCTCCGCACCCGGCTGGCTGCCTGGGGAGGGTAGCATGAGTGACACGCACCTTCCTTCGATAGTGCAGCCAGCCACTTCCTGTGCTGCACCGGGGAAGGAAGTGCCTAGATTGTGCTTTCTCCTTTTCTGCACAGCTACTGGCAATGAGGATGTCATGCCATCGGGGGCCATTACCAGATTTTTTTCCAGTAATGGAATATCCCATAATTGTGAAAGCTGGGAATGCATGGGCAGCGGGACCGCGATGACCTCATACAAAAGCACGATTTGTGGATTGACAGCAATGCCTCCGCATCCCAGGACAGTGACGTTGTGTGGATACGTCCTCAGTTTCTGTGGATGACCTTCTGGTGTTATTAAAAAATTTTCTAGAACAACAAAGAATGATTGGGGATGCTTTCTTCTATGGGGATCCTCAAATCATATGAGAAAATCTGAGGGAGCTGAGTATGTTTAGTTTGCAGAAGAGAAAGTTGAGAGGTGATACAATTGCCTTCTTTAAATATTTGAAGGGATGTTAGGTAGAAGATGGAAGAAGCTTGTTTTCTGCTGCTCCAGACACCAGAACATAAACCAATGTAGTCAAATGACAAGTAGAGAGATTCCACTTAAACTTTAGGAACAACTTCATGATAATAAGAGCAGCTCCACAGTAGAATAGACTGCTTTGAAAGGTGGAGGATTCCACTTTCATCAAAGGATGGATGGACAGCTCTCTGGAGTGCTTTAGCTGTGCATTCATGCATGACAGGGGGTTGGACTCGTTGGTTCCTGCGATTTCTTCCGACTCTATGTTTCTAGAGAAAGAGCGGGAAGAAGAGTGCTTTTGACTCTGATTCCATTCTCTGCTGGCTTTGGCCCTGGTTGTCACCAAGTATGATTCTATGCAATGCCTGGAAGAATATGGCCCTCATAGGTTCCCCACCCATCCCTTATTGTTTTTGAAAAGTTCCAGAAGATTTTCTTTTTCTTTCATATCATTAGACTGCAGGGACACCCACTGAAGAAGAATGTCGGGAGACTTAGGTCCAGAGCTTGGAGGTAACTAATTATGAATGAATGTTTACTTGTAATTAATTCTTGTGTCCAATGACAGTTATAATTGATTTGATTACATATTTCTAAGGCGTTCAGCCTGTTTTTCTACTTTCTATCCATTAGACTCCTGGCATGGTTTACAATATATGATATCAGCCCCCATGGTACTAATTAATTGCCACCCCCCCAGCACAAAAATCATGAGTGTGATTGTCATCATCCTTTATTGTCAGTTCTAGACTCATAAGAAAGACTATGAGAGATTAAAATAAGAAACTGGCATATCTAAAATCACACCAAATAATAGATAAAAATGGCAGCACAATACACAAATGATTAAGGTAATTAATTTCCTCTCTGAAGGAAAATACCCTTGATTTCTTTTTTTAAAATGCTTTTGCTTTTAACTGCTTTTAATTTTGTTGTTAGTTCAATGACAGTTTTTCTTTTTTGGCATGATATGAATGTTAAAGCTCTGTCTGTTTTAACATTTGGAAGCTGCCTTGGGGACCTAAATACTGTTGCTGAGATCAGACAGGATCTGCTGCCTTTAGGGTATGGTCAATACTTAGATGGGAGACTGCTAACAAATAGCAGGTGCTATAGGCTATTTCAGAGGAAGGAACTGGCAAAACCACATCTGAGTATTCCTTGCCTAAGAAAACCCAATGAAATTCATGTGGTCACCATAAATCAACAGGTGACTTAGAAGCACGCATAAACACAAACCTTTCCTGTCTGGCCAAGGAAGTTGTTTTGAGCAGAGACACTGGGGAAAAAGAAGAGAAGGAAGAAGGAAGAGGGAAGAAGAAGAAGAAGAAGGGAGACAAATATATCAGTTCAACTGTGAAAATGCAAATATGGATACCTTTGAATTTTTTAAAGCAAGAGTCTTATTAAAAAGCAACTCAGCAGATGTAAGAGGCTCTTCTGTTGTTGCCATTTTATTCAAATGAATGTCAGCAGTTCTGCCTTTGCGGTGCTCATTGGAACAGTGAAATAACAGGGTAGGTCTTCAACTGCATGCCACCTCGATAAATTAGAGGTTTTCTGCACTTTTGGATAATGGCTTTTGGGTACCACAGAGGCCACTGTCTGTATCTGAAGCATAAAGTTATACATCATAAAACAACATCCAAATGCCTGTCATAATTTTTAAAAATAATAATTCATCACTGCAATGCTACTGCTTGTGGAGAATATAATAGCTGAACCAATTCTTAAAAGCTTGTTCCAGAGGGTATGACAACTGATTTCTTGCATATTTCATACTTTTAGACAGCTGCCACTTGGGTCTTGATCATATCAACCCACACTTTGAGGATCATCAAGAAATGGAAACTTGACTATGGTGAATTTAGGTATTAAACTTTAGAATGATCTTAGGTGGGAAACTAGAGAAGCCAGCTACCGAGTTTGCGTTGCCTTTTCCTTTTCCTTGATCCAGATGTTTGGGGAGCTATCTTGTTACCAGACCATACACCCCCCCTTTTGATATGATTTAATTGGCAAAATATATTAATTGGCACAAATGTAAAGCATACCTTGCTATGTCTGTATGGCCAGGCTGGACAAGAGGAAAAGACTGGCTGAACACATTTGCCATGAATTAGGTCAGATAACACCTCCAGGTGTAGCCGGGTCATAGGAAATAACCAGGAAACTCCAGAGATAATGGGCTTGCAGTTAGCCTAATAACTTAGGCTAATAACTTAACCTTTAGACAATAGCTTCTGGAGATTTTCTGCAAGATGGCTGATTGTCCTAACTCCTCTTCCTTTGACCAAGTAAACCTCTCCTTTGTCCTCAAACCTGCTTGACAAGTAGTGAGCTATCAAGATGGCCATTAGCCCTTTGACACCTAATGCTAAGACCATTAGACCATTCCAGACCTTATTGTCCACTCTGTGAACTCCATTGTTTATTCGGCTGAACAGCTGTGAACACCCTTGCCCTCTGGACAGAAATCAGGTATATAAACGCCTATATTTAGCTAGTCAGCTTGCAGTACACTAATTGCTGGTTGCCACTCTGCTGCTCCAATTCTCAATCATGTACTGTCCTTAGATGCAAGTCTAAGCCCTATTGCTATTTCTTCATTATTCTTCTAAATTGGTGAATATCATCCATTTCACCCTGAAATCTCACTATCCAAAACTTTCCTTCCTTTTCCTTCAGTTAGCCTTGTGTGATTGCATAACTGCTTGGATCTTGTGTGTGTGATTGCAGTTCCCCAATAAAACACAATTACTTTTTGGATCTCTGGCTGGTTCTTCCTTGCAGAAGTACTAGTAAACATTGGTGTAAAAGGTCTTGTTATGTTATCCCCCTCTCACAGACTTCCTACTTTGAGCTAACATTCCCCACCTTTTCACAGAGGTACTGGCATCATGGATGGACCCTTGAGTCACCCACATTTTGGGATCACAGTCTCAGAAGAAGCATGGATCTCTGGCACCAACCAAGAAGAAGGAGCTAGAGGCCTTTTGGTCTGAGGTTCTTCGTCACAGGATCACACCCTAAAAAGTGGCAGCAACTGGAAATGTTATTTACATTACAATCCTAAGAATCTATCATATAGTATAGTTATTGCCATGTTGACTAGGGAATTCTCATTGTTTGATGTAAAGGTACCTTCTGAGAGTGGATATGGAATTCACCATTCTTGGATGAAGTATTTCAGCCTTGAACCCTGCAATTGTTTTTATCTAGGGGAAAGCAGCTGGTGAGGAGAGAAGAGAAGGGTCTTATGAATAGTCTCTTTACTTAATAGAGATGGTCTTCCATAGGGTGTTTTGTGGATGTGCTTTCCCAATGGTAGCATTTATCACCACATTTTGAAATAAATGAAGTAAGCCATGTCTGCTGCATTGGGACTCCAGCCTTTGATGATCTTTCATGATCTTCAGCCCCTAAATTCTGCTCTGGAAATTGGTTAGTGCAACATGAATATCACAAGCCTTGATTCAGTCCAGACAGCTGGACACACTGCACATCAGTGAGATAATCCATGGCTTGAATTCCATGCCCATTCCAGCTTGAACAGCCTTTACTGAGTCTCCTCTCCTCTAAATCGATGGTATACCGTAAGTCTGATGTGAGCCAAAGAGAACACAAGGTGTTCTATTTTTATTAGCTTCTTCAAGCACCTGATGACTCCATGAGATATTTGAAGCATGTGATCTACCCATAGCATCATTTCAAACATTTGAGAGTCAATTGCAGATGTTAATGAGATGCCGAAGTCACTGTTCTTGTAGTTTTCTTTTGGAATTTATATTTTCTTTTGCCAAATGACTTAGGAATGGTTACTGGAGGGTGGTGGTGAAGTCCACAGAGAAAGTGAATCATGGAGGGGGCTCTGGAGGAACTGACATTTGAATTTCAGCAGCCATCGATTCACTGCCACTGTTACTGGTGGACCTTGGAATGAAGTGATGTATTGCTGTTGGTGTTGCTGCTGTTGGTGTTGACGTTTGTGTTAATTGATGCCTAGCATAATGGAAGTTTAATCTCAGCAGATGACCTACTCTTAATACCTACTTCTTGCCTTTTATGTAGTGGTTGATTGCTACTTCCAATGTACCTTCACTGTGGTTTTTTTAATGGCACCTGGTGTTAAGGAGGTCTAATCTCATCACAGTTTCAGTACTAGTGTGATAAAAATAATAATAAAGGATGATTATCTCCTCTGGAGGCAATTAACTGTCATAGAAGAGTAATACTTAAATTTTTTATCCTTTGAACTGCTGAAAGGCTATTATCTTTTGAAGTCCTCAGCCCCTTTGATAGGCTCTGTTCCCCTTCGCTTTGGCTACTGCTGGCCAAGACTCAGATATATTGAGAGTTTGACCTTACTGTGGGGGAAAAAAATCATTAAATGCTGATTGCTAGATTATTTCTTTCACAAGTACTCATTTAAGAAGGTTCAATTATGCCTGCAAAATTGATTTGGTGTATAAAGAATGTATTCACTTAATGGATCTACACATTTCCAGGAAGTAACATCTACAGTATTACATTTTGCACTACTCCATGGTACAGTAGAAGTTTAATCATTTTGCCAATTATTTAATTATTTTCAAAGCTCTTCATACATATATATAAAAAATAAATATTGTTAATGATTGCAAAAGTGTCTTTCTATTACATTTATTTAAGTGCAAGAAATTGGTGCCAATGGTCTCAAATGTTAAGGAGGGTTACTGCTTGACCTTATGGTCAGGCTTGTAAAAGAAGTTATTTTTAATGTTTGAAGAAGGCAGAAGTATAGTGTCCAGATCAAGGGAAGAAGCAGTTGCAGTCTGTTCTTCTTTAGTCCGACCCCATCTGGAATACTGTATCCAATTTGAGTACCACAATTCAAGAAGTATTTTGAAAGATGGAATGTGCCCAGAGAACAGCAACCGAGATAATCAAAGGTCTGGAAACCAAGCCTTATGAGGAATGACTTAAGGAGCTGGGTATGTTTAGGTTGGAGAGGAGAAGACTGAGGCCCTTTCTGCACCTTACCTTGATTCTGCATCATCCTGTCATGATCCCAGCAGTGCCTTTGCTGGGATGGGAACATGTTCTGAATGCTCCCCTCTGCACCTGGCTGGCTGCTGGTGGATGGTAACACTGGGGACATGTTTAGAATAATAGAAGCACTCAATCATAGAGTTGGAAGAGACCCCAGGAGCCATCGAGTCCAACCCCCTACCATGCAGGAACACTCATCAAAGCACTCCTGACAGATGGCCATCTAGCCTCTGCTTAGAAAGGGATGTCCCTTTTGCTATCTTCCAACTCCATGATTCTATGATTCTAAATTCACAGTCACCTAGTACAGAGAATGAATTCCATGGTATTGTAAAATTTGAAGAAGCTCAGAGGTCTTCTAGATTTAAACCCCTGCTGCTGAAGAAAATCTTCAGTTAAAGCATCCTTGACAGATAGCCATCCAGCTTTTGTTTCAAAATCTCAAATAAGGTAGAGTTCACCACCTTTGGAGCTAGGCTGTTCCATTGTCAGACATCTCTTGCCATCAGGAAGTTCTTAATTTTTTAACCAAAAACTCTTTTATTATAACATGTATCCTTTGATTCAGGTCCTGCTTTCTGGAGCTGCAGAACAAAAGCTTTTCCTACTTTCTGTGTGATTTTTTCCCTAGCTTGCATGTCTCTCATGTGTTACAGTTCACACTGGGTGGGGATTTTTGGAGTTGTGGTCCATAAAAGTAACTTTTCCAAGGTTTGATCTGCACACATGGCTACTTCTCTACCTACACAAGATTACACCTTTTTAACTTTACAGAAAAGGTAAAACTATCTTAAGATGAAACAAAACAGCCTGGATGTTATGATTCTCTTGGCGTGAGTCACATCAATTTCACATTCCCTGCTACAAACTGTCAGTTTGCCATTGAGTTACTGCCCCATCCACTGGGAGTAATGGTGAACACAGTTGGCACTTCTGGAGTATTGATGTTGCATAACATCCAAGCCACAGGAACACCGATTCATTTGCAGACCTTGAGTTAACTTGACAGTATGAGACTGCTAGCCTAGCTTGGTGCCTTCATGATGGAACTGAAAAAAGCTTCAACAAAAGGACAAGATGAAAAGACTTGCTCAGAAGACTGCAGAGTGTTTGATGTACTCCCTGAAATTATAATCCAGCAATACCTGATCATAGAATGTTTGTGTGGATGTATACATTATAATGCAGAAGCAAGCTTTTATATTGTTGGTAAGACTGCTTCCTCTTGAAATCAAATATTCTAGCATTTGGGTAGGGCTTGAGGGCAGAGATCTTTAGATGGAGGACAAACCTCAGGTCCTGGTGTTTTTTTCCCAATATGTTTTTGTTAAAAGAAAACTGGTAAAGTAATAAAACACATGTTGTAGCAATGATTAATTCCTAAAACATTTTTTAAAAATTACAAAAAGTAAAACAAAACAGTAACAATAGATGAACAGTAGCAAAACTCTTCATCACATTTATATTACAATATCACATATTGTAATAACACAGACATTGTCTTTATTACTAACTCCTTCAACCCATCAATCTTCTCTCTCAGGCCATTTCCTCACTACAGTACTATGGAGTCCTGCGGTTTGCAGTTTAGGGAGGGGCCTTTAGAATTCTCAGCCAGAGAGCTCTTTGGCCTCAGTAAACTACAAACCCCAGAATTCTACAGGAGGTGGAAAGTAGAATAACAGTACTATGACAGTATAGTGCAGAAATGGCCTCAGTTTTCTTCTCGTCGCTACTAACTTCTTTCCCTAAAGGTATGAGTGCTCATCTATATGTCCATCTTCCTTCAATTTGATGAGGTCCTGGTGTTGAACATGGGGGGCAGAGTCCCTCGGGTGCTGATGGCCTCCGCTGTGAAGCTTAGCACATGAACAGATGAAGCTGCCTTATGCCTAATTCGATAATAAGTCCTCAGTGCTGCTTACTTTGACTGGCAGGTGCTCTTTAGGTAAGGCTTTCTAAGGAAGGAAAGAGTTTTGAAAATATTTAAAAATGATACCTCCTGGCTGTTTCTTGAGAGTTGGAAAACCCTGAGAGGAAGAATCCTGGGCTATTCTGCACAAAATTCGCACATGTTTGATCTTGCACAGAAAACAGCATTTTCTGCACTGTTTCCTGCACAGAACCCTATTTGGAATTTTGCATAGAATAAGTTTTTGGAGACTTCCATCAAGCAGCAAGTAAAATGACTGAAATTACTTATTGTTTCCTCTGAGAACTAATATAATGAAGAATTACATTCCTAAGCCTGTTACACTACCAACTATGTTAACTACTGTCAGATTAACCTTGACTTATGACAACTGTAGGGATAGAAGATTTCCAAATCACTTTGTCATCAACAGTCTTGTGCAGGCCTTGGAAACTCCGGGCTATAGTTTTCTTGAGTCTTTCCACCTGTAATATTTTTGCCAAGCATTGTTGTCTTTTCTAGTGAGTCATGTCTCCTCATGATATCTTCAAAGTATGGCAGTCTCAGCTTAGTCATCTTGGCTTCTAGGGAGAGTTCAGCCTGATTTGCGGTAGGAGCCATTTATTTGGCTGTTTTTATAGTCCTTGGTATCAACAGAATTATCCTCTAGCATCTCATTTCAAATGAGATTATTTTCTTATATTTTTTTCACTGTTTCAAGCTGGAATGTGTCCAGAAGAGGGTGACCAAAATCATGAAGGGTCTGGAAGCCATGCCCTATGAGGAGTGACTTAGGTTGCTGGGGATGTTTAGTCTGTGGAAGAGAAGGTTAAGAGGGGATGTGATAGCCATGTTTAAATATTTAAAGGGATGTCATGTTGAGGAGAGAGCAGGCTTGTTTTCCGCTACTCCAGAGATTAGGAAAAGGATCATTGGATTCAAACTACAGGAAAAGAGATTCCACCTAAGCCTCAGAAAGAACTTCCTGACAGTCAAAGCCATGCGGCAGTGGAATATACTGCCTCAGAGTGTGGTGGAGTCTCCTTCTTTGGAGGTTTCTAAGCAGAGGCTGGATGGCCATTTGTTGGGAGTGCTTTGATGTGTGTTCCTGCATAGCAGGGGTTGGACTGGATGGTCCCTGTGGTCTCTTCCAACTCCATGATTCTATGATTCTATTCCACTTTTACAATTATACATAGAAATTGGAAATGCAATGACAGGAACAATTCTGACTTCAGTATTCAATGATATCTCTTTACATGTCAGGATCTTGTCTAGTGCCTTCATAGCTGTCCTTCCAAGTCTCAGGTTTCTTCTAATTTCTTGATGGCAGTCTTCATTTTGATTGACGAATGAGACAAGGTATAGGAAATCTTTGACTATTTCAGTGTCTTCATTTTCTATAGTTATATGAATCATCTGTTGTCATTATTTTTGTTTGGTTAATGCTCAGCTCTGTAAACCTTTCTTTTCACTTTCTCTCTTGACTTCCTTCAATAGTCATTCCAAGTCTGCTATTTTCTGCTACTAGTATGGTATAATCTGCATATCTTAAATTGCTGATGTTCCAAACTTTCTTCAGTTTTCAGGCCTCTTTCCTCAGAGTCTAATCCAGCTTTGTGTATAATATCTTCAGTGTACAAGTGAAACAAATAAGGTGATAAAATGCAGCCTTGCCTGACCTCTTTGTCAATTCCATTTCTCCATATTCTTTCCTGATGATGTCCTCTCATTCTCAGTAGAGTCCCATTTCTTTAAGAGTGAGCCATAGCTTTCCATAATCTACACAAAGGTTTTGTTATAATCTAGAAAGCATAGGATGCTTTTCTTCTGAAACTCTGAAAAACTTACACACACGCTTTAGACCTAAAAGACAAAAGATGAGACAATCCAAAACGAACTTGCCAACTAGCAGACTCTTTTAAAAGGCCACTGCAAGCATTGTTACTGTGATCCTTTAGGTGTAAAGCATATGTTTTTTTGGGTGTGTGTGTGTGTGTGTCGGACTTTTCCAAGAAGTGATCCAATAGCAAAGCATTAAAAGGTATCTTAAAAAGTGTGGGTTTTGTGTATGTGTGTGTGTAAGTGTGAGTAACAGGAGTTGGTGGAAGACCACTTCTGGCTCCAGTTCCGCCTGTCACTGCTTGTGGCCTTCAGAGATAAAATGAGAAACAGGAGAAGTGCTATTAACCCCCCTCCTTTTCTATACACACATGGGATATTTTCAGGCACTTTCAGTGAGAGTTTTCACATTTTCAAGGGTGATTTTTGTATAAATTGTGGGAGTGATTTCTGCATTCAGTAACACAGCTGTTGCCTTGGCTTGGTGCATGGTCTTTTACAAATTGGAAACACTGGATGGTTTGTGTCTGTTTCATCCGTCAGGCAAATCATCTTATACTTGCTCTCTCTCTTTCTGTCCATTTTGCTTGAAAGGAGAGAGACAGTTGTTTAAAGAGAGTTTTTGTACAAATTACAGAATCCTTGGTAGGAAAAAAAAAGGTTCTTTGTTTTGTTCTCATGAATGAGGTAAGAACTTTCCTGCAGACTGGCAGTTTCTTGACACCAAGAGAAATTTTGCAAAGTTTTCTCATATGCCTACATCCTATATAAGCTTAGTTAGAAGTGTCACTGCTTTCAGTGAGGTTTGCTTCTCAGCAGACGTGAGAAGCATCATGCTGTATATACTGTAGTGTTGAAGAACACAAGAAGAGCAATGCTGAGTAAGATCACGGGCCTTGCATTGCATTTAGTGGCCAAACATAATCCCACCAGCAGGATATAAGGGTAATAGCCATCCTTCTTGGAATTTTTACTATATTTGATTGCATCTCCCAGAACCACCCTACCAACATAACTATTGAGGAGATTTTGGTAGCTCTATCCAAAAATGTAATTTTCCCAAGCTCCAGTCCTTCCTCAACTATGGGGCTCCCAAGGCATACTCCATACCTGCAACATTTCACAGATGAGGCCTGGGACACATGTGACTAAGCAACATTGGAATGTGGTCAAGATGGCAAAAGTTATTAATGAGAAAGAACAGATAAAGTAGGAGAGGCTGCAGTAGTTTGCTTTTGCCTGAGCCTACTGGGAAGGGCAAGATTCCACCCCATCCTTTCCTCTCCTTCCCGCTGGGTTGATAAAATGTACACTACTTTTGTGCTTTGAATTTGCTTTGCAGCAATTGAAGCAAGCTGAGGACAAAGGGGAACAAGGGAGGAGGAGAGAGAAATTAGGCTATTTGAAAAGCATCTGAAGAACTGGGACAACAGGTGATCAATTGGGGCTGTCTATGCCAAATCAGGATGGTTGGAAAGCATGATACTCCCTCAGAACCTGAAGGTAGCAATTCACATCCTGACTAACAGCTATTATTGGTCTTAGCCATTATAGAAGGTTTAGTCATGCTCTTTCAAGGAAAATTTCAAACCCATGAACAATAAACAGCATTCTGTAGCAGTTTTGGGAAAATGCAGACACACATACAGTTTTTTTTTTAAATAATAGTACCAGTGATAGGTTTCCACCCCTCCCCATCTTTAATGTGCATCATCTTTAGACTGATACTCTATAATCTTACATGCCAAAACAACAGGTGGTGAAGATGGAAAATTCTTTTTACTAGAGATTACATTTCCCCCTGCTTTCCTGTTATTTTGTTGATATTCAGTAGCAGTCATTTCTGAACATAACGTAACATAGCGTTAAGAATTACTGTGCTGGAATAGGGAAATGGTCCATCCAGACCTGGCATCCTCTCTCTCTCTCTTACAGTGGCCAGCACCAGATGTCTCACAAGGAAGTATAAAAACCTTCCTAATGTGCCCAATTGCACTGTATTATACATGAGATGAGATTTCTGCCTGTCCCCAGCTGGTAATCCCCTTATATCTAAAATTACAAAGGCTGCTGGCCCATGTAAATTTTCTCCTAGTTAGTATAATTGCTAGGCATATTCTTGCTCATATAAATGTCCAATCTTTCTCTCTCTTTTTTTCAGATGTGCCAAGCTAATGTGTTCATTTAAAACCCAATATATTCCTTCCTTCCTTCCTTCTTTTCTTTTCTTTTTCTTTTTTAAAAAACCCTTCATGTGTGTAGTGCTCCACCAAATGAGTTCTTCTTTCCATCACTTAGGCCATTTCTGCACTACACTGTTGTAGTGCTGTTATTCCACTTTCAACATCCTATGGAATCCTGGGGTTTGCAGTTTAGGGAGGGGCATTTAGAATTCTCACCCAGAGAGCTCTTTGGCCTCAGTAAACTATAAACCCCAGAATTCCACAGGATGTCGAAAGTGGAATAATAGCACTATAACAGTGTAGTGTGGAAATGGCTTTTGTCTGCCTGATTTGTGGAAATCTCATTCCCCATGCAAACTTTATTTTGTTGCAGCAAATAAAGTTATTTTTGAGTCTTGCCCCTGGTGTGTGGTTTTTAGCTGGTCGCATGCCACAGCTGCTATTGTAACCCTGATGGTGCAGTGGTTAAATTCCGCTACTGTAACCACAACGTTGTGAGTTCAGTCCTGCAGGGTTCCAGGTGGACTCAGCCTTCCATCTTTCCGTAGGTCAGTAAAATGAGTACCCAGCTGGTTGAGGGCAATTAGCTAAACACATTGTAAACTGCTTAGGGAGTGCTTCTCACCGATAAACGGTATAGAAATGTAACTGCTAACTGCTAACCCCTATGAAAGCTGGTTTGACCCAGTGGGTGGGAAAACTCCAAAGAAGGGGCTGTACTTGTGCACTGAGTTCAGAAGAAAAGGTAGACAGTAGGAACAGAAAAAGAGTTGCAGTTGCTAGGGCTAAGGAGTACAGGAAGCCCTTGCCCTCTAATGCCCCATTGTCTACGACTCACTCTTTTCACACTTTCAACTTAAGGAAAAGTTCCATTAATTTAAGGGGGGTTCTACTCTTTAATTTGTTCTTCTTGCCTATGGAGGTTTGGTTGGGATCACTCGCATGTGCATGCTGCTTGCAAAAGCAAGCTAAGAGGCAGGGAAAAAAAGGTGTCAAGCCAGCTGAGAGACTATGTAAGCAGCATGCACACCAGTGAAGCTCTGTTAAGTCCTTCGTGATCCCTAAGTACAGAAGTATGGGTTCCACTTTTCAACCAATTCCATTTTCTGACAGTGATCTAGTCCCTAACCTGTCAGATAAGTGAAGGAAGCCTGTAGGCCCTTTTCACTATGACTGAAGATTTTCAGTCATGAATTTAGGAAGAAACAAAAGGGTACATTCTTTGTAGTGTAATTTCTATGTTGCATTTGCTTCTTCTTTTTGAATTTTTTTAATTTAGGGCTTTAAGGTTGCACCAAATGTTTCAATAATACTGAGCAGCATAGGCAGAAGAGTCCTGGAATCAAGTCCTGCACTGGCAGCTCATAAGATCCATGCAACTTTGGCATATGTGTCATATTTAATGTACATGTTGTACTGTTGTTAAAACAGATATATTGAGATTTAAACTGCAGTTGTATTTGCAATGATCAATTATGGTTGGCCCCATAGATCGCAGAAAGAAGTACACTAATACTTTTTGAAATATAATTAGAAGTTTATTTTTTGCTTACATGTTCAAAATCAGCTCCACGTTTGAGAAGGGACAGGGCAATATATCCTATATTACGTTCCTTCTTTTTATAAGTGACCTCTGGTGTGTTTACCTGATTGTGACCACAGTGTTTCACATAGTGTGGCAGGGGGCCTCAATCTCACAACTCTTTAATTTTCCACAATGTCCTGCAGCAATGCAAAGCTAAAAGCATTCTGGGAAGTTAAAGGGGAGACTTAGAGCCAGCTTCCTAACAGTGCTTGGAGTGCTGCGCCAGAGAGAGTTAAAAATCTTTAAGAGGGCCAGGTATGCATTGGCGCTAACTGCTGTCAGGATGCCAGCTGTCGATACCAATCCAGCCTTGAATGCCAGAGCTAACTTTGGAGTTTTGAATGCCAGAGCAGTGGTGTTTGTTGGCTTGGGGAAGTTAGGAGCTGTATCCCACACAGAACATTTTCCAAGTTCTTTGGCCTAGCTTGGCACCATTGTAAAGCACATGGGGCAACCAGTAGCTCACACAGGAAACATATGATCTTTGAAGACCTTCTGTGTAGCCTACTGTCAATGGTCTCACTTTTCTTGGAAATTCCCTCATCTGTGCTATGCTTCTTCTGCCAGAATTGTGTGGCAATGAATGGTGCATGGAGTGTTTCTTCTCACACTGCCATTTCCTCGGGTGCAGGGAAAATGCGACATGGTGAAAGTCATCCCTGTCTGCCTTCATCTCTATTTAAACTGTGAACCTTGCTGTCTCCTCCCATTTAGCCAGCCCTTTCCTGTGCACTGAGATGGAGCAAATGTTCACATTTGCCTGCGTACAAACATGATATTTGAGTACATATGAGAGTAGTCTCCAACCCACTACCTGCATGTATCCCTCAGGGGCAAAAACTTGCCTACCCAGATTTAAAGCAACAACAACAAAGACAGGATTGATTCTGAACATGTGCAGAATGCTTTCTATAAGGATGTCCACAGTCTAAGCCAACACTACTGATTATTAGAAGAGTAAGGCTTTTCACACTGTGCCACAAGACTTCTCTTCAGCAACTTGTATTCCAAGATATCCTGTCTATGAATATAGAGGGTCTGCATATAGAGGCTGGGAAAGTTATCTGTGGACTAATACTCTTCGAATCCCCCAGTGGCCATGTGTTACTGCCCTGGCTAGTCCGAGCTTTGGGGATATTAAAAGATATCCTTTTGATATCACAATTCGGCTTCACTTCTCTATTCCTCTCCACGTGCTTGCGAGGCTGCCGGACAAGCACGTAAACAAGCTTGGCCATTAATAGCCGTAATATTCAAACTACAATATAGGCAGGCCAGAAATAGCTGACTCACTGCTTTAGGAGACCTCCAGGTAAGTACTCTAATTAAGTATGCACGCCACTTACAAAAGAGCCTCTGCCCCGCGATGGCAGCTTGATGGGTAAACTATGCAATACCCAAGTACTCTGCGTTTGCATACTGGCTACTCTATTGAGAACCGCTACGATAACTCAATCATTCAGATTCTGACCTTTCGGAGGCTTTGTCTCCAACTCCAAATCTATTGTTTTCCCCCAAGTATGGCATAGCCTGCAGTCACAATTCTCCTTATAAAAACCCTTGATTCTGAGACCTTCCTCGGAACGCTCCCAAGTTTCATCCCGCCTCGCTGCCGCTTTGCTTGGCGAGCCTCCCCTCAGCTCCACGTGCTGAGCTACATCGCACCCCAGCCTCGCTCTCCATTTTTCCGGGCTTCAGGACAGGTGAAGTATCAGCCAAACCAGCGATCCCTCTAAAAATCCCTCTATACCACTCCAACCTTTATTTTCTTTAGTCATCTTGTATGAGTGTCCCGCATACACTGTTTTACCTGTTTTTAATAAACATCATTTATTGTTTGAACTTTTGTGTGCTCCTTGACTCAACCCGACCCCGTAGACATAGGGTTCAAGATCTCGCTATGTTACCCTGCCTCTCGTAACGCTAAGCAGTGCTCTGAGCTAATTTTCCTCACCTTTAGTTGAGCACATTTTGGTGTCCCTCCCGGGACGCCCAGTACACAGGGTAACACATGCTGGTAGGAGAAGACAGTGTTTTGAGCCATCATGAGTGGTATCCATTTATAGGCGTATCTACCATGAATTTGTCTGATCCCCTTTTAATATTATTATTATATATAATATATATTCTATTCTATTCTATTCTATTCTATTCTATTCTATCTAGCATATGTAGCCAATGTTTCCTGGGATTTTATTTTCTCATAGGTAATACTTCTCAGAAAGATTTGAGATCCTGTGTCTCTAATTCCACAAACAGTCTTATCCAGTACCTGTAACTTTTCCCCATATTCCCCAATCCAATCTGTATTCAGAGTTATTAACATACAGAGGTTGGGTTCCTGAGCAAATATACTGCCCTTGTTCTTGCTGCTAGGCCTCATCTCCATAGCAACTGGCTTTCTGGCTGAGAATTATAAAGGCCCCTCCCTAAACTGCAGACCTCAGGATTCCATAGAATCTTCTCAGGCAGCCAATCATATGAGGTCTTCGCCTGACACAGCCAATCGTATGAGGTCTTCTCTTGACACAGAAAAACAAACTTTGACTTTTATATATTAGAATATTGTGATGATCAGTTTCACAAACTAATTACAAGGTTAAGAACTTCTCCTGTTGGCCTGTTCTAAATGTTTTGCTAATCAGTTTCAGTCTCTTTCACATAACAGAATGATAGTACTTTGACACCACTTTAACTGGATTTGTAGGTTGGTGAGGTACGTAAAATTCTCTGGTAGAGTGCTCTGGTGTTGGAGTTGAGAGGAGTGTGTTAAAGTGCTCTTAACAGAGAACTTAAAATACCTTCATGTAAACACTTTTCCCACTGCACAATTATAGCTGTTTGGTGTCACCTTAACTGCTATGGCTGCATCCTGTGGAATCCTGTGATTTGTAGTTTAGGTAGGAGAGACCTGGGAATGATGGAACACAGAGTCATGTTGTAAAAACTAAGAAAATCACTTTTTCTTAAAAGATGCCTGCTGCTTTGATTCCTTAAAGAACAGCTTTGTTCTGTTATCTGAAGCTGAAGAAACCCAGGCAAATGGCCTTGAAGAGAAATGGAGAATACAAGTTAGAGGGAATGCAGCGTGTAGATAACAGAGAATGTGTTTAAACTTTAGTAATGTATAGCTCATTCAAATGATAAAACTCACACCCATGGAGGAGAATTTAATATGTTAATCACCCCCTCTTATTACGGGATGTTGGGTGCATGACTGGCTTAGTATGCAAGCCTTGATACCTGATGCCCACCAGCTTCATGTAGAAGTGATGTAACTGCAGATGCTTTTCTCCTTAGAAATAGAAGTGTATAAAGGGTGGTGCCTTCTCTTTCTTTGGCCATTTCTGCACTACATTGTTATAGTGGTACTATTCCACTTTCAATATCCTATGGAATCTTTGGGTTTGTGGTATCGGGAGGAGTTTTTAGAATTCTCAGTCAGAGAGGTCTTTGGCCTCAGTAAACTATAAACCCCAGACTTCTACAGGATGTTGAACCTGGAATAAAAGCACTATAACAGTGTAGTGTGGAAATGGCTTTTGTCTGCCTGATTTGTGGAAATCTCATTCCCCACGCAAACTTTATTTTGTTGCAGCAAATAAAGTTATTTTTGAGTCTTGCCCCTGGTGTGCAGTTCTTAGCTGGTCACATGCCACAGAAGAACCAGAACTCACTTGTTGGTAACAGTTTGACGAGAAATTAGACCTCTCTGGCTGAGAATTCCAAATATTTAATGGAACTACAAGTCACAGGATTCTGTATGATGCAACCATGACAATGAAACTGGTATTGCTGGAGAAACTTGTCCCCTCTCCTTTTTGAGTTCCACAATGGAAACATTAGTAAAATGAAAACAGTAGTTTATAAAGTGACTTGCCAGTCCAGATGTCCAGAATGCTGGCTGAGCAATCTGGCACTGAAGCCGATGTAGACATTATAATTTATAGCAGATTTGTAAAATCTACCTAGCAATAGCATGTAACAATCCAGCAAATCACAGGAGTACACTGGATGTATTTTGGGCAATATTTAAAGAGCAGTCATTAATCCATAAAAAAAATTATCATACAAGCACCAAGTAAAAAGTATTCATGTTGAACCTTTTCTTTATGTTTTAGATTTCTGTTGTTATTAATAGAAAATTCTAGTTATTCAGCAGTAGGGTGAAAATGTGCTGGAAATGCTCAATCTTTTCTTTGAGATTGCTAAGAGCTTAATAACTCTGCAGCTGCTAAAATTTTTCTAGGTTGAAGATACCATTTCTTCATCTTCGCTCTATCTTGGCCTTATGATCTACCTCTGACCTTTTTTCATCATTATAGAAGATTTATAATTGTATACTGTGAAAGAGATCTCACGTTCTAGTAGGGACGTAACTATCGGGGGCGGGGGGATAAAGACATTTCTCCCCAATAAGAATTCTGCCTGCCCAGTGAAATTGTATTCAGTCCTCAAATTTCTAGCATTACAGAGTATGCTAGACACTGAAAATTGTTCACACCTTTGACTCTTACATTTGCTGTGTTCACATTCCCTTGGTAAGTTTCTCTTCCCTTTTCTTTGAATAGCTGAACTGTATTTGTAAATGTGCAGCTCTAGGTTTAAGTTACTGCAGTGCTAGAAAGTGAAGGGAAATTTCATGGGGGGGGGATTTTTTTCTTGATATATATATATATATAATTTTTTTAAAGTTTTTTTTTTAAAAATACATTATGAATTGCAGAGATTAGGGGATAAAAGAAAAGACAGAAAACTGAAATACAATAAAAAAATCTAAAAGTGCAGAACAAAAACAAAGAAAAAGAAGAAAAGAAGAAGAAGAGAAAAAAGTGATTCTGATCTTCTTTTCGGCAGTTATGCATGCATACTCATACCTCTCTCTCCAAAATTACAACATATTCCTTTCTTTTGATAGCCTATTCTTTCTAATCATCAACACCAAAAGTTACCAAGTTATTTTTTCTTTTTTCTCCCACAAAAAGTCTATAACAGATTTCCAGTCCTTAAGAAATGTCAGTAAAGAGCTTTCTCTAATTTATCAATTTCTGCTAGATCTATTAGTTTCAGCAACCATTCCTCCATGGGAAATCATGGAGGAAAGAATTTTTATTGGAGGGGCAGTGCCCTCATGTTGCCCCTCCATAGCTACCTCCTGGTTTATAGTATTAAGCAGGGTTCTAGTATTAATATAGGAGTAGGCAACTGTGGAAGGCTCCAGGGCTACATTAGCACCCAGGAGACTCCAGAAAG
This sequence comes from Cyclura pinguis, assembly GCA_030412105.1. NCBI lineage: Eukaryota > Metazoa > Chordata > Lepidosauria > Squamata > Iguanidae > Cyclura > Cyclura pinguis. The sequence goes on along the minus strand of CM059601.1, from coordinate 271,070,069 downwards.
CTGCACATATCCTATACACCCACTCATTTTCAAGTACTGCACATTTCACAGAAATGAGCAAATTCTGCTCAGGGAAATGTGCAAATTTTCTACAAGCCCAACCAGCTCCTAAACTATTGTGTGGTGCTGATGTCACTGAGAATCCCCCCCCCCCCAATTTAAGTGTTCTCATTTGCTATGCAAGGATGAATCAAATCAGAATTTACACCTCTAAGTTCATGTGCAGGATCAACACAGAATTTTAGATGGCCATTATCACAGGAAATGTATAAACTGGCCCCAGGTTTTCAGGATGATAGTGTGATTATAGGTCTTTTGAGTTACCTTCATAAAGGTCATTGTTGCAGCTAATAGTGATTTAATCTGCAGATATAATGGGCCGGGTTCTTACGACCTCTCTGAAGCCACTTTAAGAAGTTTGTGTGCTTCATATGGAAGGAAACGACTGAATGTAGGAAAAGATTTAGAGCACAGAAAGCTATTGATCCATTCAGCTTGGCTGTACTAATGAAGTTCCTTTTTAAAATCCCATTATGAAGATATGTCTATTGATTTTCAAAGTGTGGCTCCCAGTTGTAATGAACTCATCAATATAGCGATATATTGACTTAACACTCTAATAAAAATTGGCTTTTATAAAGGAGTTATTTGTCTTCATTTTGTGTCCTTGATAGTATTTCATGTATTTTTGGGATAGGTGTTGCATGTTTTAACTTAGGCTAATCCATGCAAAGTGAAAGCAAACCATATTAACTGAAAGTAATATATTTTCATTTGACAGTATGTATGTGATGTCATTAAATGCATTTTAGCCAGAATTAACAATCACCTAGGCTTCTATTTTAGGTTAATTTGGTCTTGCTTTTGCTTAGATGGTGGTGTTCATTGCCATGTTACCTCAAGGCAAAAAAGATATACAAGTGTTTTTCCTTTCTCTTATTTTACAGAACATCACCATTTTGCAGTGCATATACATTGCAACACTTACAAGATAATATGCTTTTGAGTGAAACCAGGGTTTGGAAAACTTATCTTTCTCTCCTCCACAAAAAAGCCCCAATTCTCCATGCTTATGAGGCAAGCAAGAATCATGATAAAGCAGGGCTCTGTTACCCTGATTTCTGGGGTCCCGTGGGGGACACCTCAATGTGCTCCAAATAATGGGGAATGGGAATTAGCAGAGCACAAGCTGTAGCACTACAAGAGGCAGGGTAGCCTAGCGAGATCTTTAAACCCAATTTTTACGGGGTCAGGCCAAGCCAAAAACCAAGCAAAGTTGTCTAATAAAATGATTTTATTGAGGGGAATTCACTCATGCATGCACACGAGATACACACAATCACACATTCACACAAGAGCTAGCTGAAAGAGAAAGGGAGGAAAAATTATAGAACAACTGAGGGATTTGGGGGGATTTATAATTACCAGTCCAGAAGAATAGTGAAGAGCAGAAATGTATTTTGGCTCAGGTGGGACCTAAGGGCAGTTCTCATTCAGGAGCCAGACGGACAGAGTGATGGGTAGATCTTCAAGAGACTGCACTTGGCCTCCTCAAATCAGGGATATTTATACCCTGAAAGTGGCTTGTGGCTGTGAAGGTTCGAGATGCAAGACAAAGGGAACCTGTTGTGGAGAATGGGTCTTTTGCCTGTTGATGGGCTTAGTGCTTTGATTGACAAAGACATGATGGGTGTTGTAATAGCTGTCTATTGTGGGTGCTGTGAGGACAGACAAAAGAATCCAGGTGTACAAGGGATGGATATCTGTCAATCAGTGTCCTGGTGGGCTCCTCACAGTTGGATTCCCTGGAAAATTCCAGCTTCTATTTAAGTCTATTATCCACAGGAATGGTGTGTATTTGCCTGACAAATGACTCAAGTCTTACCTGGAGGAATTTTGGAGTTGACCTATGCTTCTCACATTTTACAGTCAAATTCTTTCCCTTGCTCAGTTTGACCTCTCCATCACCTTTCAGGCTTGAATTTGATATCAGAGCCAATAAAATGTGTTGCCAATTACATATGATGCCAATTAGGTGTGGTGCCCATCCAAACCATACTGATATTGGAGACCCCTAAAGCGGGGCCTTACAGCTTCCAATCATGGAAAATCTTCTAATCACATTCAGGACCCACTAAACCCTAGATAGGAGCTTCTAGGTAAACTATTCTCAGGGTTTGTACTTTGCCTACTGAAGTTGGCCATTGTGAGTCACCCACCAAAATGTGGGTGACTCAGAGGGCCACACATGATGCCAGTGCTTCTGTGAAACAGTGGGGAATATTAGCTCAAAGGGGAGACCTGTGTGTGTGATCTAAGAGGATCTTTTACACCTGTGTATAACAATACTACTGCAGGAACATCAGCTGTGGATTCAAGGAGTATTCGCTTTATTGGGGGAATTTACAATCACACATACACAAGATCCAAGTGGTTTCACAATCATACAAGGCTAACTTAAGGAAAGGGGAAGAAAAGTTGGATAGTGAGCGTTTAGGGCAAAGTGAGTGATATTTACCTATCTGGAGAGAAGAGATGATGTGGCTTAGACAAAGAAGCCAAGGGCAGTACAGACCAGGCAGCAGAGTGATGACCTACTATGTGCTGCATATTACACTGTAAGTTGACTGGCTCAGAGTCAGGGTTTAAATACTCTTTTTCTGCCCTGAAGGTGAAAGTGTTAATGGCTCTCTGGCAGACCAAACAATAGGATCTGGAACGACCTAATGAATTTAGTGTTAGATGATAAAGGACTGATGGGAATAGTAATAGCTCCTTAATTGCTGGGCAGAAGAGGAATAAAGGGGAAATTCAGTGGGAAGAGGGCTGAAGACAATCAGTTCAGTTTCAGGTGCTATTGTTTTTAAAGGTTGAGTTGTTGACAGACATTTGCAAGTCCATTATCACTGGAGTTTCTCTGACTATGACCTGGCCATGCCTTGAAGTCCTATCTGACCTAGTTCTGCACATGTTCAGCCAGTCATCTTTTAGCCAGCATGGCCAAATAGCCATGGCAGTGTATGATTTATATTTTATGCCAATTAATACAAACCATATCAAGGAGTGGGGTGTACGGCCTAGTAACAACTGGATTCTGCTGGGCAGAAAGGACTATAAGTGGGCTTCCTGTTCCTGGTGAGCTTTGTGTGAACAACAAGGTCTTCGTGAACTCACTATTCTGACTTGCATCAAACTGCAGCCCATGGTGAAACCCTGACGCTGACTCTCTTTCTTTTATATAATTGCACCAGTCCGGTGTTTAAATAGACTTATTGAGTTTGGCCTTCAACTGCCTGTTGGTATGGAAAGAAGTATTCTTCTCCAAGTACACCGTTCATCACTCACAGGAGGGGTGGGCACCTGTTGTGGATTAGGAGCTGCTTCTCAGGAGACTTTGAAGGCTTTACAGTGATAAAACTGCATCTCCCTGCACCAAAAAAAAAAAAATCATTTTTTTTTGCCCCCAAATGCACTGTAGTGAGTGAGCTGGAATCACTTCTGCTTCACTTTCTATTTTTATTTTTTTAAAAAGGCCTCTCTGGGCCTACAGAGACTCAGGGGACCTAAATGTGGCAAAATTGCCCCCAAGTCTGTCATAACTCACTCTCTTGAGTTGGAAGATTTAGACAAAGAGGAGTCAGATTTCCAGGAAATTATGACTTCTGATGAGAGTGGCCTCTCTGGATCTGAGGAGCTGGGGGCTGAAGCAGTTGGGAGGCCTACTCCCCAACAGGAGGCGGCAGATGCTGAAGACACACTGTCATCTTTGAAGATCTTCAAAGCAATAAGGAGAGACTATGATGACATCAGCAGTTGTTAAATAAGGAGATGCTGACTCATTAAACAGCTAGTGTCTTGAGATTGCTGCCTATAAATCTCCCAGCAGCTGTCTAGCGTCTTTGTTGCTTGCAACCATACTATCTTACTGATTGGTAGTACTCTTCACTGTTAGTGTTTTCTTGACTTTGCATTGGCTACAATCAATGACTCTGTTTTACTCCTTGCCAGTTGCGTAGGGACGGGGGGATGACGTGATGGTTCGGCCCAGGCATCAATGTTTTGGGGGTGTCTTGGCTTGTAGCCATGCCCCTGCATGCCCTGGCCACACCTCCACGGGCCCTGGCCATGTCCCCATGCACCACAGCCATGCCCCTCATGCTGTAGCTCCCCTCCCACCGCCCCCCACTCCAAGCTCTGCCACTGCTCCTTGTTGACTTTGTCTGGACTGCTGACTTGCTGTAACAACTTCTGGGCTGTCTGATGATCAGTCTCTTGTTTCTCCCTTCATCTTGCTGGATAACCTGTGACTGACCTGGACTGGATTAACTACCTGACAGCTCTTGCACTACAACCATTTTATTCCTGGATCACTTGTTGACTGGCGTATAGGACAATACTTCACAGGGTGTTTTGGGGCTTCTTAACACAGTTGTTTGATTTTTTTTTTGAACTCAAGGGCCTCTGAGGACATGTGTGGCCCGTGGGATGAACTTTGCCTGCCCTTGACCTAGGCAATGATCCAGAGCTTGAAAAAGTTACTTTTTTGGATGACAGCTCTCACAGTGGGTGGCAGTGGGTGGTAAGAGGTTTCTGGGAGTTGTGTTTCTGGGAGTTGAAGTAACATTCGACCTCTGGACTGTTATAATGGAAAGGTTTCACTCAGGGGCAACTACCACCTGATGGTGCGGCATTTGTCAAGGACACTGTATTAATACAAGTTATCTTAAAGCTCAAGATTCTTCCCCTTGTCTAAGGATAGTGAAAAGGATAGAGGTCACTTGAACATTAAGGCGGCATTAAGGGGAAACAAAATCTTCCCTCCCTTGCCATCCATTTTGTCTCTAAGATCCCCGGGTGGTAGATTAGAGCAGGTGGCAGTAGGTGAAGTGAATGAAGCATGCAGCTGTTGCTTTCTTGATTTTATATTACCATTTACAAAGGGTGTTAATGCCTGATTGAATTTTTATGACAACAGAGTTTGCTGATGAGAATCCTGGCCCCTTCAAATAAGAACAAGGAGGCCTGGAAATACTTCTTCAAATCCACTGCTGTTTCTTTCCTCAGAGATGTCGCATCACCAGCAGTAGTGCACAGGGAGCAACAAGGATCAGCTGGAGGTACTGACAAATATTTTCACCTTGGGATCTATATGTGCAGCCATTGATTTACATAATGGCTGTAGTGTTTTTGCAAGAAACAGCATGGAATAGTGGTTTGAATGTTGGACTAGGCTTCAGGGGACCAGGGTCTGAATCCTTGTGCAGTTATGGAAACCCACTGGGTGACTTTGGGTAAGTTGTATTTTCAGCCTCAGAGGAAGATAACAGCAACCTTCTTCTGAATTAATCTTGTCAAGAAAGCCCTGGAACTGGGTCACCATGAATTGTAGTTGATGTAAAGGCACAGAGCAACAACAACAGCAAATTAGCATTTGTATAATAGGCAATGGCATCATTGTGTTCCAAGCTGTCATGTTCATACACCACAGCTTCTGCAAGCATAGTCTCTCAAATGGTCATACAGTCTTTGCCCTCAGTCACTATCAGTGTTGTTGTCTCCTGCATTTAAACCTCAAGTGCTGTGCCACATATGTAATTTGCACATTTTAGTATAGTATAGTACAATATTTCTGCATCACTGGAATGTGCTGCCTCGGAGTGTAGTGGAGTCTCCTTCTTTGGAGGTTTTTAAACAGAGGCTGGATGGCCATCTGTCGGGAGTGCTTTGAGGGTATTCCTGCATGGCAGGGGGTTGGACTGGATGGCCCCTGGGGTCTCTTCCAACTCTACATTTCTATGATTCTATGATTCACTTCCCAGCCCACAAGGGCTCCCATGGTGAAAAATAAGTCTCAGCTGCCATCTGCAAAAAGTTAGAAGATATGCACCCATTTCATTATTTTTCAGATAAAAGGGACTTGAGACTATGGGAGAAACTGACCCTCTCCTACTCAATCAATAAAAACTGTTTCGAGTTTTCAGTATGGCAACTGTAGTAGTGACTTGCGGAATGGAACTGAGCAAGATCCGGAATCATGTTTGATTTGATCTAATTTTCAAGAACAGCAGACCTTTTTGTGAAAACTCTTTTGTTTCTATGTGATCTCAGATCTTCCCTCAAGATTCTGCAAGCTATTGCATTGCTGAGTTTCTGAATAGGGTTGTGTCCTGAATTGCACTCCCCTTTGCATAATTTGTTAAACAATGTACTCCCTGTCCTACCGGTGGACTTCCCATTGGCAAGTGTGAAAACACAACATTGAACTAGATAGGTCTTTGGTCTGATCCACCAAGGATCTTCTTATGTTCTTTTTTCTCCCATGTTTCCTGCTCTTTTACATGTGATTTTCCTTAGAATAATACCATGTACAAACAATTTAATTATTCTTTGATAGACAATAAATATGCTAATAGGAAGGTTGAAGAACAGAGAAAAATGGATCAAATCTAGGGGCCTCAGAAAGGGATTTGAATGTGGCCAAATCTGTGTCCATCCTTAGTGCATCTCAGAGTTCATTCCATAGGGTCTGGTGGCCTCCTAAAAGTTCTGAGCTGTGTTTGCCTTCAGAAGAGACCTACTCAGTTCTAGAGCTGAGGCACAAATTGCCTTCATTTAGAGCTCTCCACCCTCACTGTTGCCTTTGAAAGCACATTTTCTATAGATAAAATTAGAGCCATCGCTGTCAGTCTAACAACGTGCATGGTCTCTCTACATAAACAAAAACATACACGAAAACAATCTTTTTCATGCACATGGCATAATTGCGTTTCCACTGCCTTGCAAAGAGAAGTATGACTGATTGGAAAACTGATTGCTTTTGACTGTCAGATTCTCTCTCTGTTGTCGAAATTACAGACTTCAGAGAACTGTGGGAAGAATTAAAAACTAAGCACAGTGTGCTTCATCAGAATTTGCTTTGACTGGCTGAATTTTCCTCAGCTGATAATGCTGTTCAGAAAATCCGTGCTGCCATACTCATGGAACTTTCTTAAGAAGGAGAAAAAAAAGAAAGAAACCATTTTTTTTTAAAAAACGAATTAATCCTAAACTTTATTTATTAAAAATGGTGTCAGGTGTGAAAAACACCTAAGTAAGAATTTTCTGTTAGCCTATTGAGATACTCATGCACAATACATGTAATAATTCACAAACACAATGTGGTAAAATAATATGACATGTAACTGTATTCATACAACAATATATTTTGGAAAGAGCTACAATGAATTGGAGCATACAAATCATTCCTATGCACTTGGGTAGTTCTTCAGCTAGTTAAATAGGACGAGCACTAACAAAACACAATGGAACCAATGGAAATAACAGGCATAGTTTATACATAGCATTTAAACACTATAAACTATCTGTACCCACTCAGTAGTGTGTGCAGATATCCAAGGCAGCAAAAATATACAGTCCATCCGTGAAAACAGCAGAAAGCAACTCTTCCCCTGTGAAGGTTACGAAGAAGCAAAAGCAAGAAGGACAGTTCTCCCTGGGTAATATAGAACTGTTTCGTCTTCTTGAGTGACTTTCTCAGCTTCTCAAGCCTCTGTTTGAAGATAATGCAGCCTTGTAAATGCAAAGTTGGTAAACATTGCCTGGATAATTCTTTGAACTGGTTAGTACTCACTGTTAATGAACTGCTTCATTTCTGGCTCCAAATGTAACAAACATGTTCTTCTTCTCTCAGTGGTATCTATTGTAAGGTCGGTAATTCTTCAACTACTAAGAGAGTAATATGACCTGATTGCTTCAGGGTTCCTGGCTGTGGGCTAATTAAGAATGGTGTTACGGTGTCCTTCCCAAACTATTTCTCCTAAAAGTGATATTACCATGAAAATTACTAATGATAAATATTGTGTACTAGGAGTGTTCCTACTTGAAATAATATCCCTACAGAAAACATTGATACTGAATGTCTGTATTTAGACCAAAAGGTGGGTAAGTCTTTAACTAATGAATCCAAAAGGCTTCCCGATAGAGTAATTGCGTGAGTTACCAATGTGTGTATATTGTGGTACTACTTCTATAGCAAAAAATCTGAGAGAGTCCAGAGAATGGTTAAAGCTATGACAATATTCCCCTAAAGGTGAATCCGAAGTTTTGTTATGAATTCTACTTTTGTGCTCACTAAATATAGCTCTTATAGATCTACTCGTTTGGCCTACATGTAATAACTTACAAGGATATATAATTATATATATATGATTAGCTGTCTGACAGCTTGAGTAATTTCTTAGTTTCACACATATATTCAAGGTTGGATGTTGGAATACTTTGATTGTAAGTGCACAACATTTATATCTCCCACATCAGTAGTGACCACTGAGAATAGGGTTCCATTTTATAATTCTGTTAAAGTCACTGTGTACTAGAGTATCCTTTATATTGCGAGTCCTGCGATAAGCTATAATGGGGGGTTTGAACAACCTGGTACGCTGTTTAGAATATGCCAGTGTTGGAGAATAATCTTCCTGATACCATATCAAAAACTATTAAATATAAGTGACTAAACAATCCTCTCCTGCATAGTACTTTGACGCGGAATAAGCAGGTCTTTCCCAGATCTTAACAAAGCTTTTTCAAAAGATTGTGTGTTGGCCTGTTTAGGATATCCCGTGTTGATTAGTTTAATGTCTGATAATTTTGCCTCATTTCTGAACTCACTCTCTATGGAACAGTTTCTCTTGAGTCTTGATGGTCAGGGCTGTTCAGCAGTGGAATATGCTGCCTCGGCGTGTGGTGGAGTCTCCTTCTTTGGAGGTTTTTAAACAGAGGCTGGATGGCCATCTGTTGGGAGTACTTTGGTGGTCTATTCCTGCATGGCAGGGCTGAAAGGTTCAGTGGCTCTTGTTGTTTCTTCCAACTCTATTATTTTATGATTCTTTGATTCTAAGAAATGTCTGTATATTAACCTCTGGCTTAGCACCTTAGAGTATAGTAGCTTAGGGTCCCATTCTGAGAGGAAGGAGGCCTACAAATATAATAGCTAGCTGGATAATAAATTAGTTGGAGGTGCATTTTAAAGAACTGTATGGGTTTAGACACTGTAGACATTTATGACAGTAAGAGTACAGCATGCTTTAAAAATAGTTAATAATTAATAATATATGATTTAATTTATTTTTTCTAATGTAAGCTTTCTTTTGAAACAAGAATCAAGTAAGGTTACACAAAATTTCAGTCAGAAATCGATAATTTCCATGCTATAATCACTTGTACCCAGGTCAGAATTTTGGAAGGACAGGTTCTGTTATGACTGATGGGTATCCACCACGGTCAATCCCCTGTTTGGTCATGGAAACCAACTAGGTGACCTTGGGAGCATAACACAGTCTCGGCCCCAGCAAACTCTGTGATAGGTTTGCCATAAGTTGGAAATGACTTGAAGGCATACAAGAACGACAGCAGCAGCAACAGTCTCCCTCTCTCTCTCTCTGTGGACAATATGAGACAGTGAAGCCTCAGCCATGAAAAGCACATTGGCCAAGAATGAAGGGAAGACAAAGAGAGATAGAGAAATGGTGGATGAGAAAAAGTGTGTTCCAGAGAAGACTACAGACCATGTTCAACCAATTTATCCAAGAATATGTAGGTCTGAGTGTTACAGATAACATATCTAATTATGCAAAGACAGTGGTAGCTGGTGGGATGAATCTGCTCTGGGTTATATTCCAAACTTTGAAGGATCTATCCATGTTGGTGAACTTTGCTCCCAAATAGGTTCAGGTCCTTAGCTAATACCTTTAAAGTTCAGGCTAAAACCCACAGTGGATTCACTGACCCAGTAGCATGGGAGCCATTGCCTATCACTGTATGGAAGCTTCATGTATGTGGTCTTTCTCTCTTTGTGATGCATGGTCATGCAAACCAAACCACAACATGATCAGATATCATTGTGGACTTTTTTTGAGGCACATGGTGGAGGGAAGAGCCCCTGAAAGCTCTTTTCTGTGTGAGACCCTCGCCTGCCTGCCTGCCTGCCTGCCTGCCTGCCTGCCTGCCTGTCTCTCTCTCTCTCTTCATCTCCATCCATCCATCCATTTAATATCCCAGCTTTCTCCTGGCATGGGACCTAAGGTGGTTATCAATAAAGTATAAAACATAGCTAAAATCCTATTAATGCTAAATTTAAAAACAATTATAAACAAATCTATTAAAAGCATCAAGTTAAAATAGTTTAAATCACATTTAAAAGTAAGTTTAAAAAAAGTGGAGGCATTGCTCATTGAAATACCCTTCTGCATATAAGTTAAGAGCCAAAATCAGTCTAAATAAAAAGGTCTTTGCCTGCTGACAGAAAGAGAACAGAGAGGGGGCCAAGTGAGGCTTCTATGGGAGAGACTTCAACAGCCTGGGAGAAGTCACTGAAAAGGCTGTTTCCCAAGGCGTCATCAAATGCGCCTGTGATGGTGGTGGGATGGAGGGAAAACTCTCCCCTGAAGATCTAAAAACTTGTTCAGGGATGGTGTGGCAGAGAGCATAGTTAGACTGTAGAATTTGCTCCCATAAGATGTAATGATGACAGTAGTACCTGGATGGGTTTAAAGGTGGTTGGGCAAATTCATGGAGGTTAAGACTATTAATAACTAAGGCCCTTTCCACATGTGTGTGTGTGTGTGTGGGAAACGGGTGAAAACGCCCCAAAACGGAGCTTACCTGAAGCCGGGTAAGTCCGTCGCCACGTGGAGCAGTGCGAGCTCGCTGCTCCGCAGTCCTCCGGCGTCCCAAATGGCAGCTTCCGGTTGGTGGAGACTCTCCACCAACCGGAGAAGCTTGCCAGCTGGAAGCCTGCCCCCGGCAGATCTGCAGGCATGCACTTGTGTGTGCCTGCAAATCCACTTCGGAGCCGGGCGACAGAGCGGCACGGGGCTGCGCGTTCCGTGCTTTTTAACAACCTTGAAAAAGAGTTTTTTAAAAAACATGCAGCGCGGCTAGTTCCGGCCGCTCCTGAGTGGATTCTGGTGTGGAACTACAAAAAGTAGTCCACGCCAGTCCACTCTATGGTGTAGAAGACCTCCGTGAGAGGTCGCTCTGCACCATTTCAGAAGCCCGGTATGGAAATGACCTAAGTTATAAGGGCCATATTTCCTCCAGCAACAGAGGCAGTAAGGTGCTTACTCACCAGTTTCTGGGGACCATGATTAAAAAGTGCCATGTCCTACCTGTGGGCATCTGTCAGGCCACTGTGAGAAACAGGGTACTGGACTACGTGGGTCTTTGGTCTTAACCAGCACAGCTTTTCGAAGGCCTTTTGGACACTAGAGTGTTATAGTGCTATTATTCCACTTTCAACATCCCATGGAAGGATGTTGTTCAATATCCTATCCTTTAAGGCTCCTCTCTAAACTGCAACCCCCAGGATTCTATAGGATATTGAAAGTGGAATAATAGCATTATAACAGTCTAGTGTGGAACTGGCCTTAGTTTATTGTATTAGAATTTAATGGGAAGATCGTGAGATGAATAAGATAAGTTAAACAGTAGTGTGTTTATGGGTGTGGGTATACACTCATTCTCACGTAATAAACTGACTTGGTGTGTTGTGAGAATTCACCCATCTTCTTTTTGTTTTCAAAATACATGTTCCAAATCTCAGAAATGAAGAAAACCACAATTTATCTGGGGCAAACCATCAGTGACGAATGACTCTTCTCTGGAGGTGTCTTGTGTTGGTATAAACAACTGACTAAGTCCAAAAATGAAGTCTTGACAAAGTAAGTGACAGCTGCTTACAAAAGTTGAAAACAATGCTGGACACAACTATTCTTTCACCTTCTCCTTGCATTGGATTATGACCCAATAGAATACTTCTCTGTTTACCTGAACTTTTGTTGTTTACTGGCCACTCACTTTGTTTGCTCTTCCACACATTGATATGGCTTCTGTGTACTAGTCCAGGCTGGACTCTGATTTCTTTCTGTGCTGCTCCCTAAAAACTGCTGTGTGCCTGAGGGAACCCTGTGGTTGAGCACTAATAGCCACAGAACAGGGTAGTTGGACTATCTATAATTACACTTATTGGCTGCTTAAAACCTCTGTGGACAAATTAACCAAAAGGCTGGACCTTTTCTGTTCATGTGTGATTTCTCTGCCAGTGCTACTTTAATACCTTTTTCTTGGGACCGCCAGAACTTACAAGGTTTACATGTCTTAGCTGTGACCATGCTGTTCCTTGTTTAAGTTAACATTTGGCATTGTTCCACCAGCTGTCGATAGGAAACAATCAGCATGTTTCCTTTTCATTTAGAACAACAAACTCAATTATAGATCTTCCTGGGTTTGGTTTAAGGTCATTTTTCACTTCCTTTACATTAGTGCCCATCACATGTCTTTTTGTTTCTGTAATGATTCTCATTTAGGAGCTTTGCTAAGATCTGGTTGTCTGGACAATGCTCTATCTGGTAGGAATTCATCGGCGAGACAAGATATTCATGGAAGTTCAATACTAGAGTTACTTAAGAACTTAAAAGTCACAAACATCAGCTTTCTAATGAGGACATGGTTGACACCGGTGGGTACGGCACACACAAAGACAGCAGATTAGTACACAAGTATTTCCTGATAGATTGGGACCTATGTGTGAAGCTAAAACTATATGCAGACTTCAAGGGACAAACTGGAGGAGGTGGATGGGGAAAGATGTGTCCTGAATTGGATAGCATGTATTGTTATCTCTTTCTGAAAGCTTCAAACTGAGCAAGTTAATTGCAATCACCAAATTTAATGTCATGTCTAAATTGTCTGATTGCAACTAAACATGCCTGGTTTTTAAAACAGGAACAGTGTTGTGCAGATAGAGCTTTGAAAATTTGGTTTTTTGGACTATGATTCCCAGTGTTTGGTTGGGGGATTCTGGAGATGGGGTCCTAAAAAGTAACCTTTCCAAGCTCTGGGAAGGGCCAAGGAAGATGGAGGGCAGTTCATTTCACCCTTGTGGTCACAGTGAAAATCACCCACCCTTCCAAACCAATGACAGTTTCCCTTCCAGGGTGAATAGGAAGTTCAAGGCTTTTTAACTAGAAAAATGGCAAGTGAGGAAGGTTCAGCTACATTCTTCATGTGATGGAATTCACATCCTGATGGTTTCTCCAACCAAATAGCTTCTGTTTTTTTTTTAAAGCTAAACACATTCATTTCAATAATCACTCAATCAATTTGGTATAAAACACAGCACTGATAAATACTGGACCCACCCTGTAGTGATGCTGATAAAGAACCAACAAGTGTCACTCAGAATGATCCTTTAATGATAGAATGAAATATTAGAATATTGAACATACTTTGCACATATTTTTAGGAGGTTTTAAATAGGCACCCAAATTTGGAGAATGTGTAGGTTGTTTGGGGGAGCAGAGAAAGAAATCATGGAAAAATTGGATGGATGTATGCCCAGTTTTTCTGTTGACAGCCACTGGTAGCATGCTATTTCTGTTACAAGAGAAAATATGGCTGGGATTCTATGCTAGGACTGCATATTGCAAATCTCTCCTTGTAGAATTATAGACTGATGGCAATACACAACCCTTATGTTGAGTGGTAGAGTTGCATGACTAAATGCACACTCAAATGTGCAGCTGAATGCACATCCAAAGATGCATGCACATCAATATGTGCATGCAAAATGGAACTGGACATGCAACTCTGCCTCCACTAACTTGAACTGAATGCAGATGTTGTGGGCTGGACAAAAAAGGTCCAAATATTTCTGTGGAGGAATGGATGCATGCATCAGACAGCAAGAAAAGTCTAGATTGTGTGTGTGTATCTGCACTAAACAGCTATAGCAGCTTAATTCTGCATTAAATGCCGTTACTCTGTCTGCAAAATCCTGGCGTTTGTAGCTTGGCAAGATATTTTTAGAATTCTGTGTTACAGAGCTCTAGGGCTGTAATTCAGAGAAATGCAGCAGAATTCTTTGGCAGAGAAATCAAAGTGCATCAGCAGCCACAAATCCCAGGATTCCATCAGATGGAGCCATGGTGGTTAAAGTGGGATTATAGACTCATAGAGTTGGAAGAGACCACAAGGGGCCATTGAGTCCAGCCCTCTTCCATGCAGAAATTAACAGCCAAAGCACTCCTGACAGATGGCATCTAGCCTCTGTTTAAAAACCACCAAAGAAGGAGACTCCACCACATTCAAAGCAGGGCTGCCTTATCCATTAGGCACTTTAGGCACAGTGCCCAGGGCCTATGAAAATTTTAGGACCTACAAAACCGGGGATTTTAGGGCATATGAAAACATCCTTGTCAAGGAGAGACAGGGAGTCAAATACAAGAGTGCCTAGGGCCCACGAAAACCATAATACAGTCCTGACTCAAGGCAGTGTATTTCACTGTCAAACTGCTCTTACCGTTAAGATCTTCTTCCTAATGTTTCAGTGGAGAAATTCTTCCTAATGTTCATATGGAATCTCTTTTCCTGAAATTTGAAGCCACTGCTCTGTGTCCTAGTCTCTGGAGCAGCAGAAAACAAGCTTGCTCCATCTCCCATATGACATCCCTTCAAATATTTAAATCGTCTCACCTCTTGATTTTCTCTTGTCCAGACTAAATATACCCAGCTCCCTATCTTTACTTCATTTGAGATAATAGAAACGTGCTGACAAGTCTCTGACATATTTCATTTTGGAAAGTAATAGGTTAATTTAAAATGACCTGGGAAATGGAAACAAAAAGTCTTTGGTACTGTTTGGAGCTCCCAGGAAATACTTTGGGATAAAGAAAATGCCACATGCATCCGCAAAATAAAATTGGTCTGAACAAAACATGGGACTTCCAGAGACTTTTTAATCATTTGGAGGAAGCTCTTCAAAGCTGTTAGTCTATCTGGAATTGCTTCCAAACAGGGAAGCAAGGATCTATCAGTCTTTCTTTCTCCCATTCTGAAGTTCTTTCAGTGCAAGTTCTCTTCATCTCCTTCATGAAGAAATTTGGAAATGCTGGAAAGTTCTTATCAAAAAATGAACCAAACAAAATTCTTACTTTCCTCCCAAGTAAGTTCAGCTGAACTCAATTCCATGAAGAGAATCAGGCTGAAAGCTCTGCGTATAATTTTTCCATCACTAAGTTATTTTATGAAGTGTGTGTCTGGGTGCATTCTTGACAGTTTGGGTTGAATTAAGTCTGGAATCCCATATAATATATGGGGCTCTGAAGATATGCATTATCTCTTCCTTTCAGCCCTGTCAGGTTCTGCTGGCAACAACTGGATGCCACAGTAGTTTATAGCACAGTCAAGGTTCTGGAGGGTGATGGAATATGTGTAGCATATAGGTTTCCCCCCTTCTTTTTCATAACAAAACTGCAGTAGTGTATGAAAGAGTATTCGGCCTCTGAACAAGTCTTTTGAATAAAGTCTGCAGGATATGCATGCAACTGGTGAAGCTTAAAGAGGTATGACGTGCATTCTGGTTGTATCTGTCACTGATAGCTTTGACCCTTCTGCCTCTGACTAGTAGAAGAAACTTTTCAAAGCCTTTTCTTGCTTCTCAAGCTGAATGAGTCTTTTCATACTTTCTTGAAGGAAATGTGACTGCTAGCAGGATCCTGCAGCCCATGCCGGCTTTGTATGTTGCCAAATTTTCCATCCACATCTCTCACTTTTGAATTTTCTGAATTCCCAAAACAAGATGTACCATTGGATGAGCTTATCTGATGTACTCAGATAAGGATGTACCTCCATCCTGAAAATCTGTAACCTCTCTGGGAAAAAAAATGGCAAGAGAGGGCAACTGATAACTTCTGCTTCATTGAGATGATAAGTTCATTTTGGATTTTACTCTGAACTTTAAAGTTTCTATCCAGGGTACTAAAGCCATTTCCAAACCAGATTCAGCCTTTTGGATAGTTTCTTTAAAGTTCACAATAACATCCAGAGTAGATTCATTGTCCCATGGCAGTGAGCACCAGACACCAATAGGCAAAACTGTAGTTGTCGCTTTATCCATCAAGTTGTTTTTGCAAATTTTTGTAAATCTTGATTAAAAAAAATTCTTATCCATTGCTACACAAACAAGATGTGATGCTGAGCATGTTACATTTTGAATATGGATTGTTTGACACCTGCTGAAGTCTGTACTCCTGGATGGGTATACTGTATTTTCTATAATTTCTATATGTGTTTTTACTTGCTGCTTTAAAAATCTGTAAGTCCCAGCTTTGAGAAAAAGGTGTCACTTGTCTATACCCTCCAACATTTCACAGATGAAAGTGCTTTGATTGTGTATTCCTACATGGCAGGGGGTTAGACTCAATGGCCTTCATAGTCTCGTCCAACTCTATAGAATCACAGAATCATAGACCTGAAAGACCACAAAAGCCATCCAGTCCAACTCCCTGTCATGCAGAAGTACACCATCAAAGCACTCCCACCAGATGGCCATCCAGCCTCCTCTGAAGGAAATTCTACTACACTCTGAGGCAGTGTATTCCACTGTTGAATAGCTCTTACAGTCAGGAAATTCTTCCTGATGTTTTAGGTGGAATCTCTTTTCCTGTGATTCTTTGAAAACTTGGACATATATAACCAAGCAACGTCAGAGTGGGGACAAGATGGAGAGGCTGCAGCAATTTCCTTTTCCCAGAGCCTATTGAGATGGGTGAAATTCCATACCCACATTTCACTCCAACTCTCTCTTCTCCATCCACAGATAGTGGAAGAGAAGTTGAGTGTTGCTCTTGAGCACTTCAGTATCCTGGCTTAGAGAGTGGCTGACTTTGCTCTTACCCTTCTTTCCTGCATTGGGGTGGGGGTGGATGGAGAGTGGAGCCCAGGCCCTGGCCAAACCAGCAAGTAGAAAAGCACCATCTGATGCTTTGGCTGGCAGGTGAGTGATCCAGAGGGCTCTGGGCATCCAGACCTACCCCATTTCTACATGCTGCAGTTCCAGATGAAAATCTTCCTACTTTTAGTCCAGGAAGAGACAACTGTTGACACCAGTGACACAATTGCCACTAGCTTGGTGCAGAGGTACATTCTTCATTGACAAGAAAAACAACCATCACTGACCCATTAATGTTCAGCCTTGAGTACTAATAATTGTACTGGATTATGACCAGCACAGATGCTAAAAGGCTGTTCTTTACTATAGGCATGAGAATCTTGTGGTGCTGCAGATGTTGGGCAAAAGCTCCCAGCATTCCTGGTTGCTGGTTGCATGATCAGGGGTGACTGAGTGAGTAATAAAACACACAGACAGAGCATGTAATGGATAAAGAAAGGCCACAACTTTATTGGTTGCAAGGCATACAGGGCTGGTGTACGCATGGTATGGATCCGGGCATCAACCAACCCACCTGTTGACCTATGACCCCCCCGTCTGGCCCAGGGCCGAATGACCTGCCCCCTGGATGAGGCCTCCCTTGCCACTAGGGGGTACCTGCTACTTGCCCACCAGAGCTGAGCAAGTTTGCCACACACTGCATCCCCTGACCCTGACTGGGAACCTGACTGTTCCCTTGCATGTGGCAAAGGCACCAACTGTCCTGGATCCGCTGGCCATGTGACTACTAAACAAAGTTGTGACAAAAGATAAAACATTAACCATAGACATGTAAGAAACCAACAGGAAAGGGTGCATGGGTTGGGCTTCTGCTGGCAGAAGACTGGCGAGAAGCCAGGGCTGGTCTGGCTAAATACACCACGAGTGGACCTGAGTGAAGTCCACACGCCTTCACTCAGGCCTGCTTCACCAGCCAATGAGTTCAAAGCAGATGCTTTGAACCCATTGGCTGGCTGACCATCAAAAGGGGGAAATTCTAGCATGCGCAGATGCACACATCCGAAAATATGGCTGGCGCCGGCACTGGCAACAGCCAGCGCCATGGGAGACTTGCCCCAATTTCCTGATTCGCAAATGTGCTGAGTGGTAAGTTGCTCAGCCCTATTTTGCTGACTAGGGCTGCTGGAACCTGCAATCTAACAGCTGGAGGGTCATCCCAAACCTGCTTTTATTTAGGACACATATTTCATGATCAACATTTCCCCACAGACTTTTTTTTTAATTTGCTGCTGACTTCAACTGATGGCAGCTCTACAAATGAGAAACCTCCAAGATCACCAGTCATTAACAGCCCTGCTCAGGTCTTGAAAATCAGCACAACTGTGGCATTCTTGATTGAATCAATCCATCCATTTTGTGGCCTCCAGCTTTTGCTACTGCCTTCTGCTTTATCAAGCTTGAGCATCTTTTCCAATGAAACACAGTATCTTATGATAAGTCGAAAATACAACAGCCTCAGTTTAGTCGTGTTTGCCTCTAGTGAGAGTTCTGGCTTGATTTGCTCTTGGATTCACTCTTCTTCTTCCCTTATTTAAAGCAGTCCATGGCATCTGGAGAACTCTTCTCCACCAGCAGATTTCTAATGAATTGAACATTGTGATAATGCTGAATTAGACAAAAAGCTTGTCTTGTTGAACATTACGTTTCCATAGTAGCCAACTGGTTGCCTAAGGGAATGCTATACGCAGGACAGAAATGTAATAGCACTATTTTCTCCAGTAACTAGTATTCAGCAGCATACTTGAGATGTAAAATATGGCCATTATGCTTGGCCATTGGCAGGTTTTTCTTCCATGAATATGTCTTATCCTTCTTTAAAGACATTCATGGTGGTCATCACTGCTACATCTTCTGGAAGGGGTGTGGAAACATCTTGCTGTTGCAGAGATTTTAGTTAAGACTGTCCATTTGGAGGTGATAAGAGAGAAGTCATGTCTGATTCAAGGTTCTCTGCGCCGCGTGATTCTGGTAATTTTCAGAAATAAACTCTGTGAAAAAAAATCTTGCATCTTCATGAAAAACAAATGCATTTTGTACTTTTTGAAGCTATGTATGCATATGGCAAGCACAACAGGACAGGCACACTGGTCACAAAGACCTATCTAGCTCATCCAGAGCTACTGTGTTTGCTACAGAGCCAGCAATTATCATAGGAACATGTTCAGGGGTAGCCATGCAGCAAAATGCTACAAAATCCCAAATCCACCAAAATCCACCTTTACTGGCCAACTGAAATGCACAAAGACATTATGCAAGCTTTCAAAATTTCACTGGCTTCTCCATCAGGCATAGGCCATTTCTGCAAGGGGCAAGGGAATAGCCCCGTGACGTTACTCACCGGACTTTAAGGCTCCCCGGTCCGGTCCATGCTGCTCCGGAGCAGTGTGTGGCCGCCTCTCTGCACTGCTCCGGGGATGAAAATGGTGGCTTCCGGTTGGTTGAGAGTCTCGACCAACTGCTGAAGCTCGCCAGCCTAAAGCCCGCCCCCGGCAGATCACAGGCTCGCACCAATGCGAGCCTGCGAATCTGCAGCAGGGAGCAGGCTTGCAGTGGTGTGCTCCGTGCTTTTGAAATACCTGTTTTTAGCGGTCTTTCAAAAGCACGCTGGACGACCACTTTGGGTCGTTCCGGAGCGAGCTGGGGTGCGGATCTACATTAAGTAGGTCCGACCCAGTTTGCTCCCAGGTGCAGACATCCTCCCTGGAGGACGCTCTGCACCATTTTAAAAACCTCGTCTGGAAATGGCCATAGATGTTTAAAAACATTCGGGAGAAGAAAGGTGATAATGTTACGTAAAGTTACATAGCACAGATTGTGATAGAGAATTCCAACCATCATCCCCTGTTTGCTACGAGGATGGATGACAAGTTTGTTTCAGCTGATATTGTGATCAGGATTTGCCAACATTTGCAAAATTGTAATGTGGAAGCCAGTGAAACTGGCAGATTTGCCCCTCGCCAAGGCTGTGTGAGAATTTCCAATGATGTGTGAGAATAGTAGGTTATGACCTATAAAGCCCAATACAGCTTAGGTCCAGCCTATCTGAAGATCCATCTTTCCTTATGAGCCTGCCCAGATTTTACAATGTTGGACAGAGGGCTCTCTTTCTGTCTCACTGTCCTTCCAGGCTTATCTGGAGAACAAATTGGGGAAAGCCTTCTTAGTGGCTACTCGTAAGCTATGGAACTCCCTCCCAAAGAGAAGCTCAGATGGCTACTTGCTCTTTTTTTGCACCAGCAGGCAAAGGCCTTCCTAATTAAACAGGCCTACAGCCTTTAACTGGTTGGGGTGGAACAATGTGCTATGGGTGTGCAGTTTTTAAAGATATAATATGTCTCCTCCTCTTCCTCCTCGTGTGTCAAGTCATTTCTGGCTCATGGTGACTCCAAGGTGACCCTATCATGAAGTTTTCTTGGCAAGATTTATTCATGGTTTTTTTTTGCTTTCGCTTTCTTCTGAGGCTGAGAGATTGTGGCTTATTCAAGGTTACTCAGTGGGCTTCCACGGTAGAGCAGGGATGAGAACCTTGGTCTCCAAAGTCATAGTCCAACCACTGAAACACTTATTGTTTAATGCTTTTAAAACTTTTGTACTACATATTGTTTCAGCTACTTTGTTTTAACCTATGTTGAGGACCGTATTGGGAGAAAGGCAAGACATTAATCAAATCATATGAACAAACCAATAAATCTAATACTCTTTTATTGGGTTAATATCTGGAATTTTCCAAAAATGCACCAATCCCAAATGTGGAGGAAAGCTAAAGTGACAGATTTTCTCTTCCTTATATGCTACCCATCAGTTTATGGTTTAACCAGGGTAGTGCCAATGACTATTTCCTGTTCAGAGTATAGGCCAACCAGATTCTGCAATGCAGGACATTTCACTATACCATTTGAGTCCATCTCTGTGCTCCATTCCTCATTAACTACAGAAAAGCAGGTCTTCAATTACCATTTAAGCAGGCAAGAGCTAAATAAATATATATTTTATGGAGTCCTTGCCTTTGGCATGAAGAAAAAAAAAAGCCTTCCTTCACCACTGAACTCCCAAGTTCTGAAAAGATGTTGGTCTGAGTCATAAATCATCTTTATAAGGTCTACTCTTCTGGGGAGATATTTGGCATACTTTCTAAGTTCTTGCTTGAGTTCAAAGTCCAACATTCTTTCAGAATTTATCTCTGTATTATTAGACTACTTCCCTAGAGGAGGTAGAAGGCTCAAAACACAGGAAAGAAAGGCAAACTTTGGAAAAAAATAATTTGCACAGGTAGAGTATTGGTAAGGAACCAGTGTGGTGCAGTCATCTGAGTGTTGGAATAAAACTCTAAATGACTAGGGGTCAAATCCCTCTTCGCCACAGAAACCCACTGGGTGACCTTGGACAGATCTCTCAGTCTTTTGTTGTTGTTTTTGCCTTTAAGTCATACATGTCCTATGGCAATCCCAAGGTGAACTCATCTTGGGACTTCTTGGGCAAGATTTGTTCAGAGAAGTTTTGCCATTGCTTTTCTCTGATAGTGTGACTTGATCACGATCACTCTGTGGGTTTCTGTGGCTGAGCAGGGATTTGAATCCTTTGCTTTCTCACAGTCCACTGTTCAAACCAGTACACACACCAGCTCTGTTTCTCAGCCTTAGAGGAAGGCAATAGCAAACCTCCACTGAATAAATTTTGCCAAGAAAATTTTCCCTATATTGTTGCCACAAGTCAGAGATGACTTGAAGGCACATAGCAAGAACCATAGAGTACTGGTAAGAACTATTACTTGGGCAGGAATGGTTTCTGTCTGACTCCCCAGCCAAGCAGCTATTTAATAAGCTTGTGTGTGTTTGTGTGGGCACACATATATTAGCAGGCAAGCTATGACCTTGGGCCTAATGACCGGAAAATCTATATTTCTCTCAGTTAGTTTTACTGGGCTTGTCTGCTGAACTAATTCCAGGTGCCACATAGATGTTGCTCATATAGCAGCGTTATTGAAGACTTCTACACACCTCCTTTGAGATAAGCATAGCCATGAGCCATACTTTATAGGGTTATTTGCAGGGCTGCCCTAGTCCAAGTCCGGCTCAAAGAGTTTTTAGAAATGTAAGAAGGGAGAGAAGAGTCTCATTGTTATCCATGGATGGTTAAACCTACTTCTACTACCAGGTCTTCTACATGAAATCCGAGCTAGAACACAGGTAGTTTCAGATATCCAGGTTCAGGGTGGGACTGTGAGGAGCAGCCTGAGGTGAGCTGGGAGACAGGAACTAGAAATCATGGGACAACCCCTTATTCAGAATTTAAGAACAGGTAAGGACCCAAGGGCATATCATGAGGAGCAAGTGAGAAATCAGGGCTAAAACAGCAATGAAAGATGTCAAAACAAAACAAATCTCAGGAAGATTTCAGCCATCCAAACATTCCTGACACATGAGCATTAGTCCTTCTCCTTCTCTCATCATTTTGCTAATGCAAAACTGATCTGTCTAGATGGATGAGCCCTCTCTACCACTGGTAGTACTCCACAAAAGCAAGAACACAGTTTTCCCAGTGTTCTTGCTTTCATGGAGGACCTCTAAAGGTAAGAGTAGAGTAGAGTTTTCTTCTTCAGACATATTGCTTTCAATTAGGCAGTGGGGAGCAGGGCTAGCCTGCTCTTCTCCTCATGTGTATAAACAAGACATTTCAGAAAAGCCTATCTAGGGCTCTTGGGACTCAGATAAGGCTGAATTAGAATAGGAAGCCAGTGGTGATTGCATTTTGTTCAAGAGGATCCAGTGGTCAGATTAAATTGCCAGAGTTAATCCAAGATCTGAGACAATTCACCAAGAAACTGCAATTCTTGCAGTTGATTAGTCTCTCCAAAGAGGTAACTCTTCAGAAATCCCAGTAGCTCTTGGCACCAAGCATTTAGGTAAAGATTCCTTTGTCACTTCAGTGAAAGGACTGCTTTGTTTTCACTTAGTTTGCATATAGTTTAGATAGTGGCATTTCATTTCCCTGTGCAAATAAGCACAAAAATTGGTCAATGACAATGAAGGAAAGCCTTTCAAGATACCACTAATTTTTTTTAAAAAAATCTTTACATAGCCACTGTTGTCCTGCTACATGATCAGGAAATCAGCCATCACACCGTGGATCTAGTAGAAATGAATGCTGTCTATATGCAAATGTGAGACACTATCTACAGTAATGATCTCCTAGTTGTTTGGGTCACAATTCTAAGCATACTTAGCAGAATGATTAATCTGGCTCTAAATACAATGACACTGTCACTGGAGAACTTTTGGTAATCTTTAGTTCGTTCCAGTCAAAACAATAGTGATTGACCAAACAATTACACCAAATTCGATTGATTTCACATTGAGGAAATAGAAAGGCTATATGGCTAGATCGGTGGATCTTAACATGATCAGACACTAGTATTAATCAAACAATCCTGAACTGAAATACCAGTTTCTGGTTAGCTAATGCAGGAGAGGGCACTTGAAAACAACAACAAGGATCGATATTAAAGATTAAATACCCAGCTATATAAAATACCCATAAAATACTCTATTGTTAGTGCTCTCCAGGTGACAGATTCATTAGAATGAGAGAGTAAAAGAAAAATCACACACATCAATATTGAAACAGCCAAGGAGGGAATTCTGATTTAGAAGAAGGTAAAAGGGATATCTACTGTATGAAGTATTATTGGTATTATCTGAGTTTCAGTTTCATGGCTTCCTTCCAAGAATCCTAGTAATGTACACTGGCAAGTGTGCAGAGAGTGGTTTGATAACAGCAAGGCCAGATTGAGGGGAGCTGTTTGAGGTGAGTGGAGATGGAGTGGAGTTGAGCTGGGAATCAACTGGGTGCCAGGACTGAGGAACAACCAAGAACACAGGAGGGTACCATAGCTCAGACCTGGTTGCTCAAAAGGGCTCAGCTGTAACAGGAAGTTCTCTTATAATCCTTCATGTCCAGGAAGATCCAATAGTCAGGGTATGAATATATTTCTCTGGGAAATGTCCACCTACAGTGCAGTGGGGCAGTATCACTTATCGAGTAAGATTTAAGACCAGTGAAGTGCCTAGCTTTGCTGCTATTAACTCAATAGAAAAGTGGTGGGAATGATGTGGCTCTCTGGATTTTGTTGGATTTGAGTTCCTAGCGTTTCTCATCACTGGCTCTGCTGGCTGACTAGGACTGAAGGAGGTGTGGACCCACAATATCTGGAGAGCCACAGTTGCCAACTGTCATGGACCAGGAGTCAGTTTCTCCAGGTGAACAGCAGCCTTGAAGGATGCAAGCAGATGCAAGTACACCAGGACGTAATCAAGCTAGATTGAGAACCAGCTGGCTCCAATCTTCTTAAGGAAGGCAGAGGGCAGTGGTTTGACTTCAGAAACAACTCTTGTGTTTGCTGGCCCTTGCCTTTGTATGTGTTACAGATTCCCTGCTCACTGTCTGCCTGTTTTCTCTGACCTTTGGATTGTCTGACCTTGCTGCCTGCTGGATTCCTGACCTTTGAGCTGGCACTTGAATTTGCTTCCACTTCACCCTGACCAGGCAAGCTTTATTAGACTGCTAAGCTGTATCCATTGGCCTGCTGAATATCTTGGCACTCCGTTGCCTGACCAGAGACAGCTGGTGCCTAGGACACCAACCCTGCTGTAGAATATAGGGTTCAGATATAGTCATACTTAGGTAAGTCTAACTGATACCAACAGCTCTTCTCTAGGTTTTATTAAATCTGGACTCTCAAGATCAGGTAGTCAAAAGCTGAACAAATGGAGAAGCGGTGCTGAAGATGCTTCTCGCTTGGTATTTCATTTGACCTAGGATCAACCCTGGACAGAGAAAGCTGCCTTATGCCAAGTCTGACTATATACATCCGTATTTTTAATGCTCACTGATAGTGACAGGGCTTCAGATAGGAATCTTTCCTAGCCCTTCCTGGAAATGCCAGGGATTAAATGTGGGGGTCTGTCCGCATGCAGAACATGTGCTCTATCATCACTGAGTTATGGACCTTCGAAAAATAAGGAATAAAAAAGTTTCTGTGGCTCAAAAGAAGAAAACAACTACAGCACATTTCAAAGAGGTAATAATAAGACATGTTTCAAACATGACACATGAAAGTGTTTATTGAAATTCTGAACTCTGCCTTTTCTCATTAAGTTGATCCATCAAGTAAATAACAAAGGAATACCTGGCAAGCTCACTGCTGGGTGAGAAACCTCATGGCACACATCTCTCTTTTTAAACCTAGCACTCTGTCAGGGCAACTCAACAGAGTTAATTTTTTCTCCATACCCCATGCTAACATTTTTATTTCTTCTGTTCTGTAGCTACTTAATGACACCAGTGTTTTTCTTTAGGAACATTTCGGCTAGAGATTAAGTACAATTGAAAAAGAAGATTAGTCTGATGAAAAAGAACAGACAACAAAACTCACACAAAACTATCGTATTTGAAGGCTTCACATTGTAGTGTCCCCTACAAAAACAGGGAAATGGAAAGAGGTAGTCCAGTACAAGATAGATTTCACTAAAAGCGTTGTTCTTGGCTAATAATCTGGACCTTTTCTGGGGTCTTGAACGCTCTCGAAAAAGGCATCCTTATTTTGCCAGGGTGTCTGGCTATTGACTGGGGACATCAGGCACTGTGGAAACTTCTTCTCTCAGAGCTCTTTGCATCAGGGATACTGGTAGGGTTGTCAGATCTCAGGGCCTAGCCCTGAGTCTCCAGATTTCATAGGTCATCTCTAGGCAGAAGATGAGGGTGCAATTTTGGAGTGCCCAGCTCCAGACGAGAGAAAAGAACTGCATGCAAAACTTCAGCTCAGCAAGTAAAGCAGCTGCTTGCTACAATTTGCGAAGATTAATTGACTTTTTGTGCAACTTGTCAAGAGTCTCCAGGCGGTTTATGTCTTTACTGAATACAGAAGCTTCTTTCTTCCCTCTCTTCCAGTTATTTTGGGGCCAGGTTTCATCCTCTGTTCTACTCTGCATCTTTGATCTGGCTAGAAGCAATTAGACTGTTCCTTATTCAATGCCCCTAAGTGAGAAGAAATAATCCTCTCATTTCATTTTGCAGTCCCTTCGGCTAAGAATTTCTGTCATAGTTTCCAAATGGGAACATATGTTGTGTGTGTGTGTGTGTGTGTTTAAATAACAAACTGTGGGCAAAGGTGGTTGGGACTTAATGGAGAACACTGCAGGACATCACCATATCTATGTTTCAGATTTTGGCCTGGAAACTTTAGGGTCTAGGACAGTCCTGAACTGGCAACCCTAGATGCAGCTGTCAAAGTATGCTGCATAGTGGGTTAGGATTGCAGGTTTTCAAAATGGTAATGTGGGAATTGGCACAGTACAGTGTCAGTTCAAGCACAGCCAGATTGCGTAAGGCAGGCCTATCTAAGTCTGCCTCAAATCTTGTGTGAGGCCTTCTTCTTGCAAGCTCTCTCATGAGGACCCCAGCACCAATGCAAATCTCGTGATAGCAAGCCAGCCATCATGAGATAGCACTTTCACTTTGCTGAGCAGCCTGGATGCTGTAAATGCAGTGCCAAGCCTGCTGGGATTCCAACGCACAGACCCCCAGTATTTGGTATGTAACAAATGCAGCTCTCAAATGCCTTATATAGGGCCTCCTATATCACCTTGATACAGGACTGAACTTTAAAATCCAAAATATAGGGCATCTCATATCAAATGGAATACCCGGGAAACCTATTACGGGTGCAAGATGTCACAGACACAGATGCCACCAATTTTAAAACTCTTTTTGTTTTAAAATGTACCAGTTATGTAGCAAATTACAAAAATGCTTTCTAAGTGTTGCATATATAGATTTAAAAGGTGGTAAATTCCATAATCCTCACCATTGTGTCTCTGTAATTTCTCTGCTAGTCTTAAGCCCTGGTGAGAAAAGTTTGAAAAAAAAGTTTGATGTGACAAAATCAAACTTATCCCATTCACTTAATGGGGAAAAGGAATCTGTGTGAGTGGGAACTGGGAAGCACAAGTAGGAAGTAATTATATGTAGGACATCACGGTATGAGAATTAACTGTGTGTTCATACCCCGCCATGTGTTATCTGTTATAATGTTGAAGACATCTTCTTTGCCAAAGGAGAGCTCTGGGTTCTAAACCAAACTTTAGAGGAGCTGTCCATAGTCCCCTTCAAAGGTCTAGAACCTTGGATAGTTCATTTGAAAGTTCAGACTAAAACCCAGAGTGGATTCATCACCCACTGATTTGGAAGGCACCTCTCATCACTGTATGGAGACCTTACTCACGTACTCTTTCCCCTTTTGTGTTGCAGGATCCTTCAAGTCAGGGAACCATATAATCAGATATCATTGTGCATCATTTATTTAAGACTTGTAGCTGAGGAGACAACCACTTGTTAGCTATTGTGCTTGTTGCTATTTTTTTATTTATATCCCACATTTTCCCCAAAATTGGGACGCAAAGTGGCTCACAATTTCAAACCACAATACAATTAAAAACATACAAGAAGTGATTATTAAAATAGAATTAAATTATCTACAGTATTAAAACAAACACACATTGGTAAAAGAATAAAATGCAATTTTTTTAAAAAAAATAAAGGACTGTTAAGACAATAGTTAAAACAATACAGCACCCTCAGCCCATTCTTTAAACACTTTCTGTTTTAAAAACAATATTTGAAACAATACAGCACCCCCTAGCCCATTCTTTAAAAACTTTCTGTTTTAAAAGCCTATCTGAATAAAAAGCTTTCAGCCTGCTGATTGAAGGAGAAAAAGGAGAGAGAAATTTTGGCCTCCCTGGGAAGGGAATTCCAGAGTCTAGGAGTGGCTGCTGAGAAGCTGTTTTCTATGTGAGGCCTGCTGTCACCAAATTATGGGACACAGTCAGTGGAATTTACTCCTGAAAGATATACTGATGGCTATAGTTCATAAATCCAGCTTGAATGGATTTAAAGATGGATGGACAAGTTCATGGAGGGCAAGGTAATGAATAGCTATTATTATTAGCCATTAATAGCTCATAATGGCTACTAGCTTCTTCAAAATTCTGATTAAAACCCAGAGCAGATTCACCAGACCAATGCCATAGAAACTGCCACTTCTCGTGGACTTTAACCCTGTACAGCTGCTGGGCTGGCTGAGAAAGAATGGAACGATGGGAGAATAGACTGGAATATCCCAGAAAAAGTTGTAGTTGGCTGAAAGCCTGAACATTTTTTTTTTTTGTAAGTTCCTCTTGTATGAATATTAGACAACTTGACTTCTGTGATGCTGGAGCTTTTCAACAATTTCCACGTCCTTCTACTCCCTAGTGGGAAATTGGACTGCACTTCAGGCAATGAAGCCATCTATGAAAGTAGTCATTTCTCCTAGATTCCAAATTACTAAAAAGTGGTAACTGCAGGAAGGAAAGACCTGCTGAATGATGAGTGGGAATCTGTCTGTATCTATATCTGAGAGACATTGTTAAGAATCAGGTTTTTTTCCCCAGATGCGTACCCCCTCCTTCATTTTTGAATGGGGAGCGTTGCAGTCAAAGTTATCTCCTGAATCACATAATAGCGCCCAGGAGATGAAGGACTCCTCTTGTCTCTCCTGTTTAAGGTAGGAATCAGTTGCAATGAATCGTGCATCTGAAAAGACCTCTCTCTCTCTCTCTCTCTCTCTCTCTCACTTTTTTGTTGCTTCTTCTTATGAATAGCAAGAAAGCTGATGGAGTGTACTTGTCATGTTTCAGCGCTGTACGAAACCTCTCTACAGTGCAGTGTGCCTTGTTTCTTTCACCCCCTCGTCACACTCACCACACCACAGCCGCTTCAAAAGTGCCACATAATAACAGCTCTCAGAAAGTTCTTCGGAAAAAGAGAGAGAGAACCCTATAGTGTTCCGGTGCCAACACAATGCTATTCACTTTGGAAAACTAGGTCATTAACATAAAGCCCAGGATACCCTTCAGCCCTTTGGTTCTTCCTTCTGCTGTGGTGAACGTTTGAATCACAAAGGTTCTATTCAAGATGCTGGGCTTGAACGGTCCTTGATGACTCCATGATCAACTTCTGGTATTGGCTCAGAGAAACAAGTAGCTCAGCGTGATTAGTCAAAGGGCAGATTCAAAAGAAAGACATTTTCCTTATTTTGAGTGAGTCCTTTCTAATGATATCTAAAAAAATCTGTTGAGCAGGAATAAGGATTTGAAGTACAATCTGCATTTGGCTTTAATAAACCCTATTGATATCGATCTGTGTGTGTGTCTGTGTTTATTCAAGAAAAGTTACTGAGCAGAAAAAAGTAATGCTGGTGAAATCCATGTGGTTTTGTTTGAAAATTACATTGTGTTGGCTTTATGGTGTAACAGACAAAAACTGGTCTTGTTAAATAGTACAATGTGCACGTTTTATCACTCTTGCTCCACCATATCATTATCTGCTCCTACTAAGGTGATGAGTTCCTAGTATTTGTTTCTGTTAATAAATATCTGCTTCTTTTAGGGTATTCCACCTAAACATCAGGAAGAACTTCTTGACATTTAGAGCTGTTTGGCAGTGGAATATGCTGCCTGGAAGGTTTTTAAGCAGAGGCTGGATAGTAATCTGTCGGGAGAGCTTTGATATGTGTTCCTACATGGCAGGGGGTTGGACTGGATGGCCCCTTTCAGCTCTATAATTCTGTGATTCTGTGATTTGCTTCTGGAGATGATGAGCTCCCGTTATACAGGTATACCTCAGTTAATTAAACAGATGTGTTCCTGGGAATTACTTCTTTAACAGAAAATTTGGTACCAGAGATAAAAATGACTTCAAAAGAATAGGAAGATTCTTGTATCACAAAAAGGAAGAACAGTTCAACATGTTGAAACAAACTTTTCATCCAAAACTAACAATATGCACATGTAAAATGAAACAACCAGGTCAAGTATGCTTTGCATAAATAAAAACATTTCGAACTTTATAGAGAGCACTGGAGAGCTTTTTCTAAAATGGACCCAGGGATTACTTTTCCTTTACCAACCTCCACTTTTCTTATGGTTTCGGTTTTGGTGGCAAGTCTTCTAGAGCCATTTCTGCGCTAGACTGTTATAGTGCTATTATTCCACTTTCAACATCCAATGGAATCCTGGAGTTTGCAGTTTAGGGGCCTCTGGCCCCTCCCTTAACTGCAAACCCCAGGCTTCCCTAGGATGTTGAAAATGGAATAATAGCACTATAAAAGTCTAGTGTGGAAATGGCCTAATTATATGCTTCTTTAACATGCAAAGGGGAGCTGGTGAAGTAAGCTTATCTGCTTTCCCCCTTTCTTTTTTGTTGTTTGGCAGACACACAGCTACTGAAGGACTGGCTACAGTAGAATCCCATTCATTCCCAGCTCAAGCTTTATTGTAATGTTTACTTCAGATATAGTGCTGCAATGCAACACCCAATGTTTTTCCAGTCTTCGTTCACCATCCCTCCAATGTTGGTGCTGCTTAAAAACCCTTCCTGTTAGACAATGGGTTAGGAGATAAAATGGGGCTTTCTGGGTTTAAGGGTCTTTGCCAGAGGCTTTGTTAAGAAAGCTATACCTGTATTTAGATTATCACACTCTTATTTTAAAAAGAGTTATGAAAAGGGAAGGGTGCAGTGGGGTAGTTTGAGCCATACTGGATGGTCCTTTCTATAATCTCTATTATGATGTAATGGTTTGTATGTTGGTCTGGGATGCCAGGAGATCACTTGGCCATGTAATGCCCACTGGATGGCAAGTCACAGAATCAGCAAATCAAGAGCTGGGAGAGACCACAAGTGCCATCCAGTCCAGCCCCCTGCCATGCAGGAATATACAATCAAAGCATTCCTGAGAGATGGCCATCCAGCCTCTGCTTAAAAGCCTCCAAAGATGGAGACTCCACCCCACTCCAAGGCAATGCATTCCACTTTTGAACTGCTGTTGTCATCTGGAACGTCTTCCTAATGTTTAGGTGGAATCTCTTTTCCTCAAGTTTGAAGCCATTGCCCTGTGTCCTAGTCTTTGAAGCAGCAGAAAACAAGCTTGTTCCATTTTCCATATGACATCTCTTCAAAAATTTAAACATGGCTATCATGTCACCCCTTAACTTTCTCTTCTCCAGACTAAACATACCCAGTTCCCTAGGCTGCTCCTCATAGGGCATGGTTTCCAGGTCTTTTAGCATTTTGGTTGCCCTCTTCTAGACGTGTTCCACTCTCTTTGGCTTAGAGAATGGGAATGGCAAACTTTCTCTGAATAAATCTTGCCAAAAAAATAATATGACACAGTCACCATCAGTGAGGGGCAACCTGAAGGCATCTAACAGCAAGAGCAACAACAATATTGATAATGCCTACTGCTTTCTTGATAAGCACCAAAATCAAGACACAGACAGAACAACCTTCTTCACAACACAGTGCTGAAAACAGACATGTTGCTGTTATACCAGAGTAACAACTCCTATATCTTCAGCTCAGGAGGAGAAAGGAAAAACCAGGAGCTGCTAGAATAGAGGAAAGGCTGATACAGACAATGCTGAGCCACCATAGTATAATGATTTGTGTGTTAGAGTAAGACTCTGGGAGAACAAGATTGGCCATGGAAATCCATCAGGTGACCTTGGGCAATTCACACACTCTCAGCCTTAGAGGAAGGCAATGGCAAACGACCTTAGAATAACTCTTGCCGAGAGAATCCCATCATAGGTGTGCCTTAGCAGAGGTGTCAAACTCAAGTTTGTCTTGGGCTGCATCAGAATTATGGTTGCCCTCAAAGGGCTGGTTGTGTCTGTAAGAGTAAATAAATGTATCTATTCTTTTATCATATTAAATAATTGCCTCTGCATTTGATTATTATTGGTTTTAGTAATAACTAGCTTTGAAATTAGAAGTCTAGGAAAAATAATGGCAGGCAGATGTTTAAGTGTACAATTATTGTACAATTTATTGAAAAATGAGTTTTGAAAACAAAGTTTTTTTTTAATCATCAGACAAATATTACTAAGCACTGTTTATTACATTCACTTTGTTACTTCTACTTCTGACTGCTCCTCTATCCAGCTCTTGTGAGCTGCGTGGAGCCTTGCTGTGGAAACCCATGGCAACACTCTGATGGTGAGACTTGGACAGAGGAGCAGTCAGAAGTAGAAGTAGGTCACAAGTGCTGGCTGCTGGGCCTCTCTTCAGAATACTGGCAACCAGGGGCCTGCAATATGGGGATTAGGCTTGCCAATTGGGAGGAGTGCTGCAGTTGTAGGAGAGATGTGAGGGCCACATAAAATGGCCTGGTGGGCCACATGCTACCCATGGGCCTTGTGTTTGACACATGTGCCTTAGGGTCACCATAAGTTGGAAAGGACTTGAAGGCACACAACAACAAGATAGATCTATGCTCTGACAATATAAGCTCATTATAGCAGTGGTTCCCCTGGGGTTATAGAAAAGAGTTGTTTCATGGAGATACTGTGTTTTTGGACTGGGACCTCCTACAGTCAAAGCATATGCTTTGCTATTGAATAACAGCCCCTTCCTGGCTTTGGCTGGTTGCTGTTGGAAACTGAATGCAGGACTAGATAGTCTGATCCAGCTGAACTTCTATCTCTTAAAAATACATATATAAACCAGTGTGAAACCATTGTGTATTATGAATAGCAATGATAATATGAGACCATTGTTCATCATGAATAGCAGTGATCAGTGATGAAACAAAGACATTTACAAATGTTCTTCCATTCTGGTAAAGTCATGCAAATTGAGTGGTAATGCAAGGCTGATTATGTAGGAATTAGACAGATTCTAGGTCTGATAAAAATATTGAAGTTCTGGTTAAAAATGAAGAGGGAAGAAAGCAGGAATGTCTTCTTTTCCTAATGATTCTTAAGAAGTGCATCCTCAATGTTTATGAATAATCTGAATTTGAGTTTCTGGCATCAACCAATTTGCTTTGATTAGATGTAACGATCTAAAATGCTTGACGCGTCACCTAGTGCTCCGAATCCCACCACGATGAAAAGAGACACACTTGTTTTGTCTTTCCAAACTAAGTGCTTTTATAAAAAACCTCAAGTACCTGGATTTAATGATCCAGAGGTTAAGCCTGGGAAATTGCAAATAAGGTCCATTTGTCTGGTGATCGAGTTGACTTGCTGACATTAAGGAAGCATGCTAAGCCTTGCTGGAATTAAGGTAATTGGGGAAAGGACTGTGGAAGATGTTAAACTCTTTTGCTTTATTCTATGTCATCAAAACATGGCTTTAATTGGCTACAGTGGAGTTGAATTGAGCCAATAAAAAGTATCATTGATTATAACCTCTCTATGGCTGTAATGGCAGCCATCTTTTTTATTGTATTGGCAGCCAAAATTGCATTTCCTCTTTGTCTCAGGTCACTTACCACCCAAATGAGCGTTTGTTAATGGAACCAGATCATTAGTGGCCGCTGTTCCTCCAGTTCCATGGCACCACTTGAGTGCACTTTTAAATGTACATGGAATATTCAGCCTCACTCCACATGCCACCTGAGGAGGCGCGTCTGTGAGTTTTGACGGATGGCTCTTTGTTCAGCAGCTTTTGTTGGACTACAGAGCAGAAAATGCTGACCACTAACTAGAGAAGTCTAATTACCCCAAGAGAGAAACAGGATCGTTATTGCAACAGAAATGAGATGAAACAGGGGGAAGGGCAGCGGCGGGTCAAAAAGGCATAGCATTGATGTTCATTATCTTCTGGGTCTTGTTGTATGTGAACCTATTCATTCCCGTACCATTGGCGCAAGGCTGAAGGAAACAGTGAGAGGAAAAATGCATGATTCATTTGGTGCCATGTCCATCTCTGTTGTAGAGCAGCAGGAATATATCTCATGCAAGACCCGTATATAAAGGTCTTGTATTGACACAACCCAAACACAGTATTCAAGAACTGAAACAAAGCAGAAGCCCCTCCTGGTTGGTCCATTGTAGAAACATACCTTTTCAGACTTGAGATGGAAGAAAATTCTATATCAAGATCCTACATCGTGACTGCGTTGTGTAAATCTACACAGTGATTGCACTACACCAGTGCTTCTCAAGCTGTCTGATATAAGAGACTGGCTTCTTCCCCCACACAAAGTGTAGGGGACCAGTATCATCTGTTGTTAATGCTATGAGTGTTCAAGCTGAGTCCAACTTATGGCAATCCTATAACAGGGTTTTCTTGCCAAGATTTATTCAGAGTTGGTTTGCCATTAACTCTCTCTCAACAAAACCTACAGCACCTGATACACCTTAGGGGTCTCACTTCCAAGTACTAACTGTGTCTTGCCCTGCTTCGATTCTAGGATCTTGTGTCTTCAGGATACTTAGGTCTACTGACACCACACAGTAAGTCCCTCATAACCATGTGACTGGTGGCTATGGTTTCAATTACCTGCAATCTGCTCCAGGGCCATGGTTGCCTTGCTCTGCACAGCTGGGATGAGAGAAGTGCATAGTGAGGCTCAGCTGAACTTCCCACACCTCTCTCAACTGAGGATGGAGACAGGCATTCCTTTCTTGGCCAAGAGAAGCACAGGAAGTCTGGCAAAGCTTTCCCAGTACCTCTCTTGACCAAGAAAGGAGATGGACTCTCCTTCCATGGCAGAGAGAAGCACATGGCTCCAAGCAGCCAGGACACCTATCAAATTTGGCTCCTGGGGTGGGGTGGGGCTGCACACCCAGCCTTACCAGGAAGGAAGGCAAGAAGGAAGAATGAGCTGGGTGGTGAAGCTGCCTCCTGCCCTCACTGTCTGGGGGTCAAAACATAACATTTGATATTATTTGTATTTTTCACCATCTGTGTTTGTGTATCTGTCAGCATGCTTCCTGATTGTCCCATTGTGCAATGGAGAAGGCAGAGTGGTTATCCCAGTGAGTTAAGTGGTACCATGAAGGCACTGACAAATATTACACATTATCTATGAATGGGTGACTGCAGGTCATAAAATCATAGAGCTGGAAGAGACCACAAGGGCCATCAGGTCCGACCCCCTGCCAGTCAGGAAATGGCTAGATTTGTGGAATTATGCTTATGCCACACAAACTGAATACCCCCAATGCACAATGGCCAAAAAAACTACAACCATGTGTGTGAGAAAAACTCTCCAGGTTTATGACACTAAGAGGAATCCAGCCATAGGGTTACGCTTCCCTGTAAAACTGTTTTGCCTCAAGACTGGAAACAGGATGGAGTGTGTTTTTTCACAGAAATCTGTCTATTTCTGATGAGCTGTACTGAATAACAACACAGACACAACTATTCATACATTTGAGCAGTGTTCACCCCTGAAAAGAAATCCCTGCAAACTTGCTTCGGTCAAGGGAAAACAAGTTTAAAAATTACATACAGGAAAAAGGCATACAAACATGTGCTCTATACAGCAAATAAGCAGACAATCTCATATTGGTTTCCTTGCTGTGTGCCAAAGTGCTGTTCTGTATTATGAGGCAAACTTCATGTCTTATGTTTGAAAGGTATACCAATTACTTGTTTTCATGTATTTTGTAGGTTTGCATTGTTAACTTTCCAAAAAATTTGGCAACTTGGAGAGGGTGAAGATCTTGTAGCACTCCAGATGTTCTTGGAAGACAACTCTCACAACCTCTGACACTAGGCATACCAGAGATGGAAAGAATATTTGAAAATACTGGAAAAATTATCAAAAAGCGTGTTTATCAGGAAATCTCAACAAGGGGAATCCTGGGTTGACAAAAATCTTTGCTGTTAACTCTGCGCAAAACCTGCACATGGCCTTTTTTTTTTTTTTGCACAAAGACCAGCACTTTCTATGCAGGAAATAGCATTTTATATGCAGAAAACATCTGCACAGAAATGCTGTTTTCAGAGCAGAAAATACTATTCTCTTCGTTTTTTAAAAATGTTAATTTTGCACCCCTTTAAAAACTGCTGCTATTGAGAGACTCCAAGAGTAGCAGATTAACTTGAAATACCCCATGGCTCACTAAACACTTTCAATACCATCAAATCCAGGAAACTGGAATTGGAAATCATTTTCAGGGGCAATTTTTAGAGGAAAATAGGGTGTGGTGTGGTGCATAATCACAGTTGCACAGGTCTGAAAAATGCCTCTCACCTTTGCTGTCCATTCCTGGGCTTTTTCTGCACCTTACTGTTTTCCGGCACTGGGGTGCGGGGATTGTGCGAGCAGCCTCTGGCGAGAGGCTCTCACGTCCAGGGTCCTTCGGTGCCACACGAGCTGCCTGCTCGCGCGAGAGCCCTCCCTCTTCCTTCTACAGTGCAGCCTGGGAATTTCCCAGGCTGTGCTGGGGCAGGAAGTGCAACCGGCGCAGGTCTGGAGGCTCTGCATGCCAGGTAAGTGTGCACGGGGCCCGGGAGCAATGCGCTTCTAGCCAAAAATGAAAAGGTGCACGATTGGTGCCTGCTGGCCCCTGGAGCATTGTGCAATTGTGAGTGCGTCATGCGGATCGCTTTTCACAATCATGCGATGCTCCAGGCCCTCTTTCACATGGAAAATGTCATGCGAAAAAGACCTTGACTCCTTTCACACTACACAGTTATAGCCCTGTAATTCCATTTTAACTGCCATAGTTCTGTCCTATGGAATCTTGAGCCTTGCACTTTAGGAAGGCATGTTAAGAATTATCACCGAGAGAATTCTAGTCCTTCAGCAAGGTATAAACCTCAGGATACTACAGAATATAGCTATAGCAGTATAGGGCTGCAATTGTGTAATGTGAAAGGGCCACTAAAGTTGCGTAGTGTGAAAGATCCCCTGGTCGGATTCACTGTGGTTCTCTAGGGTCTCAAGTACATTGCCTGTGAAAGGACCTTTTTAGGTGAAGATGGCAGGATTTATTCCCAGAACCTTCTGCTTACAAATTATACCATCACTGAGCTAAGCATCTCTCCTAATGTCTCCTCTTCAGACTTATTTTTCAGTACTTGTGTCTCCCGGCCAAACTGGACATGACATTTATTTCATAAACATAAGTAATGTGTATGTTTTATGTTATATAAACAGTGCAGAGCCTGGAAAGGTTCCTTTTTTTGGACTGTAACTCCCATTCAAAACACTATGTTTCTAAGGGGATTTTGGGAGATGTAATCCAAAAAAGGTAGTTTGCTCAAGTTCTGTAATGGCAGGTTCTGTGTGTTTCCCAAACACAGATTTTGTCTTTCAAGGGAAGTGTCTATTGGTATCAATGAGAGCTTGCTTTGAAATGTAAATAGCTTCATAGAGGCAATTTTTCCTGGGACTATGGCAGAGACAGAAAGTGCTAAACTGTCCTCTCTATCTCCTCACCTTCACTTTTTCAATGTTGCTCAGGAATTCACACTATTAATGTCATGCCTACTTTCTCCCTTGGAGCAGTGGCGTAGCTAGAGCTTTTGCTGCCTGGGGACTGTCCCTGAGCTTGCCGCACGGAGGCGGTCTCTGAATTTCCTGCCCCCCTTAGGGGAGGGAGCACCTATCCAAAATACCAAATAAAAACTGCTTAATTGGCATTGGGTGATTGGGCTCTGGGCATTTGTGCTCAGAGGGGATGCTCTGCACATGCTCAGAGACACACCAGCATTCCTGTTGCGGCGAGCACCCTCTCTCTCTCTCTCTCTCTCCCTCCCTCTCCCCCTCCCTCCCTTCCTTCTCAGAGGGTCAGCTAGGCTGGGCTCATCCCCAGTCTCAGAGGTGAGAGCAGGGAAGACGGGTGCCTCTGCCCACCTTCTCAGAACCTCTCCTCTCCTCTCCTCTCCTCTCCTCTCCTCTCCTCTCCTCTCCTCTCCTCTCCTCTCCTCTCCTCCTTTTCTCCCTCCCTCCTTCTCTGCCTGACCTGGAGGTCAGCCAGTGTTGGTGCTGCTGCTTTGGCTGGAAACAGGTTTGACTCCAGATTGGGAGGGAGAGAGGGAGGGTAGGGGAGGAGGGGGGGAGGATAGCCCCCCTTCCTGGAGTGGCATACCCCTCCAGCAGACCTCTCTGGGAGGCTCTAGTGCCCATTTGGTCACTGGACATCTGCCAGCGTGTGGAGGGTGGCCCAGCGCCACCCCAAAAAACATGCCACCTGAGATGCCCCACCGTCCCGCCCCCCCCCTTCGTACGCCACTGCCTTGGAGAGAAGTGATATGCCAGCTTTCATTTATATGAGAAGTGTGGAAGTGTGTAAGCACCTTTTACTTCATTTTGAAGGGAAGATGTACAAATGTCCCTTTCATTTTACACTTGCCACATAATCAGATTGTGTGTATATGTTGGAGTATATTTTTTTTAGTACTATGGAATGACCACAACCATTTTGGGCATCACAGTTAGAGTTTTGGGTAGGAGACATCAGGGACACCCAGTTTTCAGAACTGCCTAGCAATCAGGAGGGTTTTGATAACATATGTGACAAATTTCTAGTCCGTGGAATGAACCATAACCATTTCAATACCTCATAAGCCACTTTGTGAGGCCAAAGTGTCATCAGATGAATAATACATTTTAAGAAACAAACAAGAGACCCAACCTCAGGTTTTATTTTTATTTCACGATATATTAGTCAGGACCGGTTCTTTTTTTGTCAGTGCTGTGGGGCTCCCCAATCTACTGTCCCCCGTCAGTTTAATCAAAAAGTGATTATTGTATCATGTCCAAGAGACACAGAATGACTTACAACCACTGTTTGCTTCCCTGTGGGTGTCACTGAACATGTATAGAATATGTTGGAGCAGTTAATGACTGGGCTGGAATTGACATCTTCCCTTAAAGGTATTTTAGGCCCATCTCCTGGTGAACGAAAAATTGTTTTAATACATGCCAGCCTCACTGAAGGCTTTCCCCCCATGGTTTGCATAAAAATGCATGACATTAAGATGCAAACGCTTATGGGTGACTGTCTATCAATCTCCTTATCAATCTCCTCTTTCACAAGGAGATTTGTGAGGGAACGGAGTGGGGGTTGCGGGGAAGGGAATCAGTCCTTCTGTTAGAGGTGAGCTATATTCTGGAATAAATTTTTTCCCTGAGTGGGGGAACAGGCGATAACTCAAAGAAAAGGAGTAGCATGATGAAAAAAATAAATAAGCACAGTAAACAGGTAGAAAATATTACTTATTTGGATATGGTGGTTTTGCTATCAGCCTTGTTTAATGGGCATCTCTACCTCTCCTCTGCTTATGACAGATGAGTTCAAATTAAAAGTGGCCTGTGAGTAAGAGTGTGAATAAACATTAAGGGGAGAAACATTGCAATCATTACTATCAGGGAGTACTACATTATTTTTTTAAAAAAATTATTGGATTTATACCTTTCCCCTAGCATGGGCTTCAAGCTATCTATAGGCAAGGAAAAGCTGTGAGAATAGGTGAAGATGAGTCAATGCCTGCTCTGAGGGGGCCATGGGCAAAGTCTGAGCTTGGAGGTAATTACTCACAAATAAACAGTTACTTCTCATTAGTTCCTCCCCCCTCCCCAGTAATGAGGGTTTAACTGGGTCACATATTGCAAAGGTAACTTAACAAGCTGCCTTTAGTTTCTTGTGCAGGAGAATAAATGAATATCTAAATAAGTACTGGTAACTTTGTCTCTTTGTGGCAGGGTTGCCAGGTTGGATAAGGGATGGAGCTCCTTTGACCAGTGGCATACAGAGGCTCAACAGCACCCAGGGCAAGGTGGCGGGGTGAGTGGTGGGTGGGCAGGTTGAGGAGGGGCAAACAACAGCGAGCGGGCCAGCGGAGGGTTCCTCTTTTTTGCGCCTCCCTGACATTGGCGCCTGGGGCATGAGCCCCAGTTGCCCCACCCTAGATCCACATTTGCCTGTTACTTTAATCCTGAAGAGATTATGGAATGCGAGAAGATACTGTAAAACTGTCAAGTGGGACAACTATACTTGTACTCTCTTCCCTTCCAAACCCCAACTTTCAGCCATAGCTGTCCACTCCCAACAGTAGACCCAGGGAGGGGGCGGGAAGACCAGAACTGAGGGTTCCTCCATGCTCTCCCTACTTATTCTCCACCAGGGAGGCAAGAGGCATGATAGAAGGGGATGGCTGCATCTGGATGCTGGAGTATGGCAGAATTCTACAGTCCTTTGTCCTGCTTCACAGTCTATTCAGGATGAAAGACACAGAAACAAATGTGAACACATCTCCACTTTGGAGGTGTCCTTTTTGGCGGTCTTTTATCAGAGGTTGAATGGCCATCTCTTGAGAGTGCTTTAGTTGTATTTTCCTCCATGGCAGGGGCTTGGAATAGAGGGCTCCTCCAAATCTATGATTCCGTGACTGACAAATGAAACCCAAATGAGACTAGCCTATGCTGAATGGTGGCCCTTAAACACTTTCAGTCACTGAAATGCAGAGACAGAAAAAAGTGGTGATAGAAAAAGGATTGCCTGTAACCAGTAGGGCAAGAAGCTCTACTCTAGGCCATTTCTGCACTACACTGTTATAGTGCTATTATTCAACTTTCAACATCCTCTGGGATCCTGGGGTTTGCAGTTTAGGGAGGGGCATTTAGAATTCTCAGCCAGAGAGCTCTTTGGCCTCAGTAAACTACAAATCCCAGAATTCCACAGGATGTTGAAAGTGGAATAATAGCACTATAACAGTGTAGTGCGGAAATGACCTTAGACTCTTTCCTTCCACCCAATGTGGCATCCCCAATCACCTACCCAACCCGTAGCTACCTTTTGTTGACAGAAGACACCGCTAATGTCCTACCCTGGAATGATGCTACTTTGAGAGCATTATCAGAAATCACAGTGGCACCTCCAAGCAACTGGGTGTAGACCGTTGCACTGCTGCCATTGATTGGTTTTGCCATTTAAAGTTCAAGAGCCCCACTGACTGGGAGTTCACTGTAACTTGTCTTGGAGGCAGTCCTGCCCTCTCCCCCATTTCCGCTTGAAAATATGCACCTTGAAACCTGTAGGGGAAAATCCAATGATGGTGGTGGGGATTCGCAGCAGAGAATATTATGTGGAGGGGGGGGGGTTAGGCTGCTTCTTTCCTCCAAGTCTTGTCCTTCCAAAGAAAAAAAATTGAGGCACTTTCAATGCTGCAAAACATTTTCAAAAGCTCAAATGGAGTTACAAATGTTCTACTGATTAGAAAAGTGGTGGTGTTTTTAATATAGCCAAATAATTCATCCTGCTTCATTCATTTCCTGTGATTAAGTCAAAAATAGCCTTCTCCCTTGCCAGCTGTTCATATTCTTGTGGGCAAAAGATGCACTGTAGTTTTTTATTAGTATACTTCATTTCTGTACAGTTGCTCTATTGATTCCTTGCAGAATAATTAAAGAAATTCATGGTTAATCTACTGGAATAATTAAAGGTCTTTGTTATCACTACCATTATTTGACCACTTGTCCACTCCAATTGCTGTAGGTCAGCTGATATGGAAGTCATTGGACTAAAGAAGAGAATATTTGGGTGCCTCTGTAGTGGGGCGAAATTCACATTTTATTAACTCAGCGTTGCTGTGAGAAATTGACAAAGTACAGAGCTCTGCCCAAAGGGCGGGGGGGGGGGAATAGCAAACAGGGAGCTACTTCATATTGAGTTTGACCCAGAATTTGGAAAAGTTACTTTTCAGAGTATAGTCCCTACAATCCCTCAGCCAGCATGGTTACCAGCCAAACAACTAACTTTTCCAACCTCTGCTCTTACCAATTTTCGTCTGGCTTCTCCAACCACCAGCTACTAGAGTTGCTTGAGAAATTTATTGGTTCTGCATAGTAGTAGTAGTAATGATGATGATGATGATGATGATGATGATGATGATAATAATAATAATAATAATAATAATAATAATAATAATAATAGGGTCTGTCCCTAGGCAGTTCACTCCATGCATCTGATGAAACAGACTTATGTCTACAAAAGTGTATGCTACCAACTTTTTTCTTCTCAGTTAATCTCAAAGGTGCTACAAGATTAATTTGCATACTGATATGGACTAACATAGCTATGTCTTTGAAATCTGCATGGAAATAAGTCTTGGAAAGAGGAGGTCCGTACTCTTTTTCTTGTTCTTTTATTAACTGGACTCCAGCACTCTTTCTATACTGTAAACTTATTTCCATTTTTTCTTTTATTCTAATGTCTCCAAATGCCTCCTAGAGTGTGTGAGGCAATCTTGGCACAATTTTGTCCCACTCGGCCATTTTAGGGCAGGAAGAGGACTTATTTGTGAGAGGAAGTAACCTAAGAGCTGACATCTAGGTTGCTTCTTGTAGGAAAAAAGGCCTCTCCTGAACCTAAAATGTGGTGGAATTAGGAGGTTTTATACATACACCCAGTGTTAGGGGATGCATGGTTTACTTAGTGAGTCAATGCAGTAGTCTAATCCCTAACAAATGCCCACTCCTGTTCTACAACTGTTTGGTACAGCTGTGTATATAATCAAGGAGCTCTGCTGCTACTATATCTAGTTTGATTCTCAAACAAACTGATCATTTCTGCACTAAAGTGTAATAGTGCTTTTATTCCACTTTCAACATCCTCTGGAATCCTGGGGTTTGCAGTTTAGGGAGGGGCCTTTAGAATTCTCAGCCAGAGAACTCTTTGGCCTTAGTGAACTACAAATGCCAGGATGCCACAGGATGTTGGAAGTGGAACAATAATGCTATAATAGTATAGTGCAGAAAGGTCCTATGTCTGTCCATGTACAGACATACTGCTGTGGGACAGTATGGTGGCAATTCCACTAGCTTATCAACATACCCTCAAATATTTTGTAGATGTGATTGGAACACATACGGCTGAGTGTGGTAAAGATGGCAAAATTTATTATTTTTTTTAGACGTGATGGGTAAGTGGGTAGGCTTGGAACTGGATATTGCTCAGCTTCTGCTTTCCCTGTCTTGCTTGAGAAATCAAATATTATCACATTTTCAAGCAATTCTTTCACAAATGAAGAAGAAAAACTACTAATTTAATCTTACTTTTGTTCACTTCTGCATATAACTGTCACATAGATGCGAAGCTAGGAATCAACCAGACTCTCACAATGGTTGAAGACTTCTCTTTTCAGATTATGTCCCACTCTAACTTAAGATTCTAGGCTGTCTGAGCAGTAAGAAATAATGAATAAGAGGTGTGAAAGAATACAGCAAGGAGACCATATCTTCGGGTGTTGTATAGTAAATAGCCTCTTGTTGGGAACAAAGGATGTGGATTTATGAACCATTGGCCTGACCCAACACAGCTACTTGTCTTTATGACTACATTGGGGGTCCTTCTGAACTCATAGATGCACAAACTATGAACCAATTCATTCTTCTTTTTACTGTGAAAACAGTGATTGCTGAAACTGGTAAGTTAGAGAGTGACACTCAATGTTCTGTATTTACCTACGAAAAATATATGGCTGTGTGTTGCTTTGGCAGCATATACTTTTTCAGATGTATTTTGGCTCCTGAGCACTCCTAAGCTTTTATTACTGACAGCACTTGAGGATGCTTTTCATCCTCTACAGTCACATTGCTAGTGGTCCCCATTGTTTCTTCCTTGCCTTGGCAGCTAGTCTCTCCACTCCTTCCTGCAAACTAGACTGCAAGAACAGTAAATTATAGCACAAGGAGGGAAATCTTGGCAACCCACAAGAAGTTAGCTTTGTGGAACAAGAGATTATTTCCACTTTAAGAATACCTCTTATCAAATTAAGGGCTGTCTGAGTAATTGGCTATGCATTCATCCTCTGTCAGCTGCTTTGTACTCTCAAGTAAACTTGATGTGCTTTCAGACGGCAGTGATGGGAACATTTCCAAACATTTATACAAGACATTAAGAGGAGTGGCCAGAACCATCCTCATAAGTGAGCCACAAGGAACTCTTACCAGCAGATCCTCTGTATTGTAAGGGGTAAATCTTTAAATTAGAGTAAAACTTTCAAGGAGAACAACATTATTGGCTTCATATCCTGTTGGGGAGTCCCCCACTCTCATGGAGGCATCTAATGGATCTTCATTGGTTATCCAGCAGGGCTACTATGAGTATTTGAAAATAGAGATTATTTTAAACTTCAAGATTGGCAGTAACGTTTTTGGGGGATTGGATCCAGACTTAGCCAGACTCTAGACATTTCTGCACTATAGTCTTATAGCACAATGATTCCACTTTCAACATCCTATGGAATCCTGGGGTTTGCAGTTTCAGGAGGGGCCGCGAGGCCCCTCCCGAAACTGCAAACCCCAGGATTCCATAGGATGATGAAAGTGGAATCATTGTGCT
Organism: Cyclura pinguis; assembly: GCA_030412105.1. Lineage (NCBI taxonomy): Eukaryota > Metazoa > Chordata > Lepidosauria > Squamata > Iguanidae > Cyclura > Cyclura pinguis. Next base: position 271,026,098 of record CM059601.1, on the reverse strand, counting down.
ATAAGAGTGTAGTGGGGAAATGGCCTCAGATAGAACTCACTGAAATCAATGGCACCTAGATCATGACTAGAATAGACCTTCAGTGAGTTAGTGGACTTCTCACCCATCTACTGTTGTTGACGTTAACCACTGTCAAGTAGACTTTAACTTACATTGACCCTCTAAATGTGAGACCTCCAAGTCACCCTATCCTCAATCACTCTGTTTGGCTCTTGAAGTCTGAGGGATGTGTCTTCCTTGATTAAGGCTATGTGTCTGTAATGCTGTCTTACTTACCAGGTGTTATTGTCTTTTCTAGTGAGTCATGTCTTCTCCTCCATCTATACTCATAATATACAGTCATCTCTCCATATTCAGTGGGGTTAGGAGCACAGGACCCCTGTGAAAGTGGAAAAAACTGTGAATAACTGTAGGCCCTCCCAAACCATATTTAATACACAAAAAAATATGATCACCATATTCAGTGCCCCGTGGATTCCTTTGAGGCATCAGAGTTCCTTCACAAGGCAGAAGTGGGTGGCTGGTGGGGCTTACTGCCTCTCCACTGCTGCCCCACACCATTTTTAATAGGTGCCAGAGTTCAACTCCTTGCCTGTGCCTTTCTGCCAGCAAGGAAAGGAAGGCGATAGTACTTGCTCAAGAGGAAGAGGCAGTGGGGCGAGTCCAAATGCAAACAATCAAGGAAAAATGCTGAGCTGAGCCGAAGTCAAAGTCAAATCCAAAAGGTCCAGAACGTTGAAGGTCTTTCCAAAAGGGTCAAGAGAGCCAGAACACAAGGATCATGGGCTTCAGTAGTGATTTGCTACAAGCAAACAGCAAGCCATGGCGACCGACTTACATGCTGACAAAAATGGGTGTTACTCATCATTGTTCTGTTTACTCAATCTTGCCCAAATGGCTTCCCTCTGAGCTGCTCATTTCTGTCTCCTCCGTGATTGGTGGCTGGGGGGCAAAGGTGAATCTAATTCCTCTAAATCATTGCTGGTCCCCTCTCCCACTGGCACTGGTTGCAGCAACTCTGTCTCCACTTATCTTTCAGCTGATTGGGGTGTTTCCAAGATAGTTTGGTCTATCCCTGGCTCTGTTTCTGGTACAAGCAATTGCTCATCGACCTCTGAGCCGTCCTCTATCACACTAGGGACTTACAAGCCTCATTCACAGTTTCTTAGCCTCATGAGGCTTGCAGTTTCTATTAAAAATGGCATAGGGAGGCAGCAGAAGTGACAGCAAATAATCTGTGAATTATCAAATCTGCAAAAGTAAAACCCACAAATGTGGAGGGCTGGCTGTAACCACATGCATATATGGTAGCTTGCATTAAAGCCTACATTTAACTGATTCAGTTTGATTGTTTTTTGTTTGAATTCTGTGCTCATTATAAGCAGGTCTTAGGTACTGATGTAGCTCAGTTAACAAAGTAGCTGTGTTTCTGGGCATTACTTCTTTTACAGAATATTTGGTACCAGAGGCAAAAATAACAGGGAAAGTGTCCCATTCTTGCCTTCATGCAGTAGGGCAGGACTTGTGGTAAGGTGCCATTACAAAATGGTTATCTGTATTCTAATCCATGTAAGTCAGTTGGGATGTGGCTAGTTTGTTATCAGGCTGTACACCCCCACTCCATGATATGGTTTAATTTGCAGATATCAATTGGCATACAATATAAATTATATCCTGCTATGACTGAGAAGCCTGCTGGCAAAGAAGAACTGGCTGCTCACATGTGTTGCAAAACTAGCTCAGATTGGGACCTCAGGGCATGGCTAGGTCATACTCAGGGAAGCTCCAGTGATAATGGACTTGAAAATGTCTCTCAATGACTTGATCTTTAGAAACAATGGCACCCAAAACTACCTTCATGAAATGATTGTCTTTGACCCTCTTCCTCTGTCCACTGAAAGTCTCCTTTGTCCCCTTACCAGTCCCAGCATTAAGGAGTTATCATGATTTCCATCAGTCCTTTGTTACCTAATGATAAGGTGGTTACCTTGTTCTAGACCCCATTGTCCATTCAGCCAGAGAGCCATTAATGCCTCCACGCTTAGGGCAGAGAAAAAGAGTATTTAAATCCTGGCTCTGACCCAGATAGCTCGTAGTACTCTGGATATAAGCCATCACTCAGCTGCTCTGATTCTCTTTCTTTTACTACCCTTGGACCCTGATCTGAGCCACACTACTTCATCTCTTGCCTCTGGATAGGTAAATATCACCCACTTTGCCCTGACTTCTCACTATCCAATTTTTTTCTCGCTTTCCTTCAGCTAGGCTTGCATGATTGCAAGACTGCTTGGATCTTGTACATGTGTGGTTGTTAATTCTCCCAATAAAACAAAATTCCTTGAACCTCCGGCTGGTGTTCCTGCATTAGTACCAGTATACACATGTGTAAAAGACCCTGCTGGGTTACCTCTCGCAGCCCCCCCCCTTTGAGTTAATATTTTCTACTGTTTCATGGAGGCACTGGCATCACAGGTGGACCTCTGAGTCATCCATGTTTTGGGGTAACAAGATCTTCTGAATGAAAACTAGGGATGGGGTGAATTGGATTGCAAAGATGGATTCCAGTAGCGGTGGACTGATTTCCAAAAACACTGGCAAGTTTCAGGTCCATTCCAGAAATAGGCAAACTAAGATCTGGCATGGCTTGGAGACTCATGCTGTTATCCAAACAGACAGAGAATTCACCAATATTCCTGCTTCATAGAAGTGAAGCCACTGAAGGAAAAAGGAAAACAGGACAAAAGAACTTGCCCTGCATTGGAAAGTGCAACTACATCTGCGAGGTAGGAAGGATTTGTCAGGAGACGTTTAAAGAAATTCAGTGCTTTTAAAGAAATTCAAAACTCGAGTTCCTAGAACTTTCCTGGCATGGTGAATGCAAACAAGTGCAGGCTTGCTCAGTGTCTGTCTGCATGGTACTAAAGTTAAAAAATATGACAGATCATGAGGCGCACCGGCGTGAGATACAGAAAGGTCTAAATCATTTCAATGCCTTTCTCTCTAATCTAGAAGACAGATGTTGAAAACCAAACCCTGCCACCAAGACTCTGACACGGTAACAAATGGTGAAGTGCTGCAGGCATGTTATGTGAGGAGCTGGAAATAAATTTGGGAGTTATTATTAGGGAATTCCCCATGGCCTTCAACTCAGTGTGTGCCTGCATTGGGGGGTGAGGAGGCAAAGAAAACTGCCAAAGCCATGTAGTATAAATCAAAGGAGATAGTATTAGTGTATATAAAGGAGTTAGACTGTACCTGGAGTGCAATAAACCACAGTGAGCATCCCACCCTCAAAATGATGTAAGTGCCCATGAAGGTGTACTACAGATGAGATGTATTTGGTCCCTGAAGGCTTTGATTGAAGAATCTAGGGACTTGCTCCCCTCTGCGGTGCAACTGTGGAAAGTTTTGGAGACTATATTTATTGATTTAAACTTCGCTTTGGCTATCTATTAGAAAATGCCCAGAATCTCACTGAAATGAAATTGGTGGTGTAGATTCTAGCTGTTTTCTAAATGTGAATTTGTTGCAAATCCCAAACATTTATGTTCCACCTGTAGCACTGGCTTCATGAAGAAGCAGGTCTCAAGTGTTCCACCCCACCCTACAGCAGTTTGCTTTTATAAATGATGGTTACCAGGCTGAATGCCTTGGAGGACAAATTTATCACTAGTCATGATGGCTAACTGTTACTTGCAATATTGGGAACAGTAGGGCAGTGATCCTACATCACGCTTGTCTAGTGTAGATCTACACTCATGTAGTAACATGGAGGATAACCACCTTTTTGAGGAATACTGATGTTGTACAACACATTGAGTTGTCTCACTGTGCACTATGGAATGCAAAGGGGCTGTGACTGAAATCCCAATGAAGATACTGGTAGGTTGAAGGCACTCGCAAACATCTATCTATCTATTTATTTATATATTTATATATTTATATTCTGTCCTAAATCTGAAGATACCAGCACAGTTTACAGTAAAATCAATTTAAAACAGTAAATAAAAATGATTTAGTATATTTTTAGCTTTGAAAAAAATAATTTATTAGTTGAAAATCAGACAATTAAAAAAAAACCCCATTAAGACAATTTAAAGCTGTGCCAACCATTGCATGTGCACAACCTAGATAAAATCAATTGAGTCTAAAGGCTTTAATTAAAACAAAAAATCAAGTTTTGACTTAGGTCCTTTCTGAAGTAGCCTCCCATCCTGGCATGGGGACAGGAGAGAAGCGGCACCACGACAACACTTCTGTATGATGTCATTGCAGTCCCAATCCTCTCCTGTCTCCAGGCGGCATGATCATGGATTAAATCGTTGATGGGTTTTCCCCATCAATGACCTGTGATTGTGCCACTGTCCTGCACTTACCTGTCCTGCGGAAGCCCTGGAAGCATGATGGTGGCACTTCCTGCCCCAGCACAGTCTAGGAAAGTAGCTGGCTGCGCTGCAGAAGGAAGGTGCATGTCCATTGTGTTTCCTTCTGCAGGGAGCTGGTCCTGTGTGGAAGGGAGCTCTCCTGTTGCACTCCTTTCCCAACAGAGCCACTGCTGGCATCACCATTGGAGGACCCCAGAAGAAGGTAGGGTGTGGAAAGGGCCTTAGTGTTGAAATGACACCAGTGTTGGTGCCAATCAGGCCTCCAAGGGGAAAGTGTTCCATAGCTCAGGTACTGCTGCAGAGAAGACCCTCTTCCATGTCCTCCAACAAGATATTTCTCCTACTGGTGGGAGGCAGGCATATATATACAGAGCTGTTCTCTCAAGTATCAGCATCCCAAATATGCAGAATTGCATGGCTGGAATCTGGTCAGTTTGTCCCAACTAGAATGGAGTCACTGAATCAGTTGTTGAACGGTGAGTCAACGGTGAGACAGTTGATAAATCCAATTGATTCATTGTTTCTGCTATAGTTGAAATTACCAAGAGGATTTAGGCATGCATGAAATGAATATGCAACCATGAACTGAAGCCATCTGTTGTACAGTGCTCAAAAGAGGCAACTGCTAGCATAAGGAAACTTAAACAGGTGTCTGATCCCAACAGGATTCTGTCCTATCGATTGCTGGGGACTGTGAAATGGAGAGTGCAGTTGCTTGGGGACCTCTCAAAATCATCTGGTTAGCCAGTATGAACATGTCATGCCCTGGATAACTGGCAATCCACAAACTTCACTTTGAGGTAGACAGTAGTGGCAAAGGACGAAACACAGCACACTTCTCCGAAGTTGCTGAGGTTAAAGCATGCACGGAATTCTCAGGTTTTATACCCACACATGCAAATTTTTGGTGCACAAAGCTGTGATTGGAAAGGGTCATAAATTTAATATCACCCTACATCTTTAGATAGTTCCTCGACCTGCATTTGTTTCCCCTCTTTTCATCCTTGGGACAAAGATGTATTTCCTGCATCTTATCTTAGACCCTTTGAGTTCCCAGAACACTTCTTAGCACTTTTGTTTTTACCCACTTTGATGATACCCCCTCATCAGATACATTGTAGTAACAAAGCAATTAACCCATCTAATGCTTTGTAATACACAGGAAAACTCCAAATGGACACACTGTTGCAATAATCAATTAACACTGTGTATTTTGCAATGCCCTAGCTTAACTCTAGAGAGGTCTATTGCAATGCCTCTCCACTGACTACCATACACTATTCCAATACATCCAGCCAATGAACATTCAACAGAAGCTATGCATCCTGACAGAACAGAGTGCTGCCCAAGAGAGGTATTTGATTCTGTTCATCATGAGTCATCTTACATTCTTGACTCCTCTGCCTACTCTGGGTTTCTTTGCACTGTGGTGGATAATGGGCTTGGGCAGAGGGCATTGTTTATTAATAGGAAACTGTCTTTTGCCTGCAGAAGGGCACTGTTTCAACCTACAGCCCCTCTATTTTCTTTTCTTTCTTAAAAAATGGATCAGGAAGCAGTTGATAGACAAGATCGATGCTTGAGAGCTTGGAAAGTGGAGGCTGTTCAGAGTAGACTATCCTTGGGCTAAATGGAGAAATACACTGATATGTGGCAGATCTTGGCGGCCTGAATTTCAATTAGAAAAACAAGTTGTTGAATAGTGAGTCGACATATAGGCAAATTCCATTGATCCACACTAGTTAGGACTAACCAATAAGTTTCAGCCTATTGTTTCTGTGGAAGTAGGAGGCCCGTCATTAACAAAATCTCTGGTACAGATATTTAATTGTGTCTTTCTCTTTCTTTCTTTCTTTCTTTCTTTCTTTCTTTCTTTCTTTCTTTCTTTCTTTCTCTTTACTTTTCTCTCACATTTTTTTTTGTACTGCCGAGAGGTGGGTTTCAGCAATTCAGACAAGGGCAAAATCTGAAGGAAAGCAACATTTCAATTTATGCCTTCAATCAAAAAAGGGAAGATCAGCTCATTTCTTATAGGCATTGGTAGAGAGGCAATTCCCCAAGCATTCCCAGTTATCTATCAGGCTAGCAAAGGGGCTTCAGTCTCCTGCATCACTGAGTGAAAGAGAATCCATTTCTCACTTCCTTTCAGGCTAACAGCATAATTTTAACTCAAAGACACTGTATGGAGTTTGGATTAAATAAAAAATCCTATGCTATAGGGTGGGACACAAATATTTAATACCTAAAAAAAATCCTCCAAGTTTCTTCTGATGGCAGGAATGCCATTCTGTCTTATCTCAGTCCTGGCACAGCTGATAAAACAAACAAAACAAACTGAATAACTCCCAGTTTGTTACTTACTTCTAGGCAGTAAGCACAGAGTCATAAATAAAGTCTAACATGTTTCTAAGGCAAGGGAGTGTCCAAGATCAGTCAGAGCATTTATCAAGGTATCTGGCAAGGTAGAAGGTCAGATAAGCTCTGACAACTCCTGGAGGGAAAGGATGTCAGCTACATACATCTGAAGCCTAGCGCAGCTGTGGCTTGATTAATTGTTGCTGGTTATAAATTCTGAGACAGTGACGCTGAGTCTCCTTTTGCTGTCTGCACTCTGCAAAGCTGGGTACAGGTAAGTGCTGTTTTATGTCTGAAGAGGCTGGCGCTGCCCCCTGTTCTATTTGTGGCACTGCAACCTCTTCTTGTACAGCAAGTCCTGGCATGCTCTCTGTTTCAGCCTCTGGCATGCCCCGTGTTTCAGACTCTGAGTCAGAGTCCATGTTCAGGAAGCACGGCATGACACGTTCTTCTAACAGAACCCTCTGCTGATAGTTGATCTCACAGATCTGACAAATGAGCTGTCTCCTGGAAGAACTGCTCTGCAGGGTAAGATCTGCCAGCAGAACTGCTCTGCTGGCAGAAGGCCTGAAAAGGGATGGAGGAGGAGTGAACATGGTGGGGAAGCCACATGCACCACACACAAATCTCTTTTGCTCCAGGAACATAGCCACAATGCTGGCTGAGGTTGTTGTTGTGTACTTTCAAGTACTTTCCAACTTATGGTGATCCTAAGTTGAATGGGATTTTCTTTGTAAAACTTATTCAGACGGAGTTTGGCTTTGCCTTCCTCTGAGCCAGACAGTGTGACTTGCCCAAGATCACCAGTGGGTTTCTATGGCTAAGTAAGGATTTGAACCCTGGCCTCCCAGAGTTGTAATCCAACACTCATACCACTATACTGCAATGGCTGAGGGAAATCATAAGTAATTTCTCAAATCCTTAGGCTGGGTTTTGGATTCATCACAGCTTCTGTTGGCCTATCAGCTTACTTGACATTTAGCTAAACGCACTCCAAGGCCCTTTTTCCACCTTACCATTTTCCATTGCTGGGGTGCAGGGATCAAGCAAACAGCCTCTGGTGAGAGGCTCTAGTGTCTGGGGTCCTTCAGCTCCACATGAGTTGCCTGCTCACGCGAGAGCCCCACCTCTTCCTTCTGCAGTGGAGCCTGGGACCTTCCCAGGCTGCACTGGGGCAGGAAACATGACTGGCATGGCTCCGGAAGCTCCGCAAGCCAGGTAAATGTGCACGGGGCCTGGGAATAATGCGCAATCGTGCACCATTTTTGGCTTCTAGCCAAAAATGAAAAGGTGTGCGATCGGTGCCTGCTGGCCCCTGGAGCATTGCTCGATTGTGAGTGTGTCGTGCAGATCGCTCCTCAAAATTGCACAATGCTCCAGGCCCTCTTTTGCATGGAAAATGGTGTGAGGAAAGGGCCGAAGTCTTGACTCCTATTGGTAGATGCAACTAGAGTAAACCTATTGAATTAATAGGTTTTATGCAAATATTGGCTCTTCTTTCAACACTCGTTTCAATGGTTCTTCACTAGTTGGGATTAATAGGATTGAAGTCATAAAAATTAGGATGCCTCATCTCAAAATATGTATTGTCATCTACTTGGATGGACTGCTGACTCCTGTTTTCTGCTATGTATTCCTACAGGATTTAGGATCAGAGGTCTATCAGCATTTAAGTTCTGATGTGCTTAATATTTGCTTTTCAAATTTGAAGGGAGGGGGGAAATTAATGAAAGTGTACACAGCAGGGAGAACTTGTGAGCTGGGGGAAAATACATGAGCAGGGCCTAAGTTAACAAACACCATAATTAGATCTTGCCATGCCTTGTTTATTTGGGAATATGAATATATTCTTATTATTAAAGATTAGATGTAATCACTGATACCTAGTGGCTTGTAGCTCTACGTGCTAGACTGGAAAATGAGCACTTAAAATGCACAATGCCACTTCTCCTTCCTCGATGCTTTGGATTCTGCTGTATGCTTGCAGGGAAAGAGAAGTGTACAGATTTACAATATCACTGGTATGATTTTCAGCATGTTTTCTGAGAAGCGAACTCTAATGAATTCAGAGAGTAGTATGATTCCCATGGGTATCTCTCCATCTAGCACAGGAAAAGGAAAGGGAACTGAGACCCAGGAGGTTGTAGAGTTGGAGAGCATCACTATTGACACTAGCAGCCACTGTGACTTTACATAAGTGTGAAAAAGAAAAGAATCATAGAATCATAGAGTCGGATGAGACCACAGGAGCCACTGAGTACAACCTCCTGCCATGTGGGAATACACCATCAATGCACTGCGAACAGATGGCCATCCAGCTTCTGTTTAAAAATCTCCAAGGAAGGAGATGCAACTATACTCTGAGGCAGCACATTTCACTGTTGAACTGCTCTTACTATCAGGTAGAAACAAGAAGAGACATTTCATCTATAAAAGGGATGGGGAAATTGTGGCCCCAAGATCCTGTTTTGTGGCTCTCAGAACCTGTTTTGTGGCCCCCTTGGAAGCCCCAGATGCTCCAATTTTTTTTAAAAAAAATGGCTGAAAAACTTTAAAAGATACTCAAACCACCACAGAAGTGTGTCAGCTTGACTGACCATGTCCCCCACTACTCCATCAACATCACCCAACTCAAGAAACCATGGGAGTGATGCATTTCAGAACTGAAAACAAAGCCACCCAGAAGTGAAAACTGGCTTTTTGGGGGGCTGATTTCCAGGACAAGGAATGATAATGAATCATCTCTGGGCACGTTGGGAGCAGCCATGGCAGCCCATAGTGGGAACACAGGGGGAAACTGCCCACACTCCCTCAATAGAGGCCTAGTGCTGATCTATAAATTAAGGTAAGCCAAAAATGATTCCTGATTATGAGCAGCTGTGATGGTGGAAAGAGAGAGAGGGAGATACAGAAAGGGGGGGAATGCCATATTATTCTGGAAGAGAGGACCACAACATGATATTGTTTCCTCCCAAACCATTTCCCAGTTCAGACAACCTGGAAAGCTTTGTCAACAGTCCTTCTGGCTTGGAAATGTTACTGGTGAATGCTATGTTGGTGAATGGTAAAACAGCTGCCATCTTCAACTTGAACCTGGATGAGCATGTTGACTGTTTGAACCAGGATTTTGAGATTCAGAGCTGAGTCTCCTGGGCATTATGCTCCAGCAGGCTCACCACAAATTGTCTTTTTAATGTTGATCCCCTAGTCTCAAGTGAGACTCGCAGCAAAACTACTTTCCAGAGGGGTCAGGTTTGCCCCTTCTGTTCTCTCTTTGTGCTGCAGGTGAAGACCTTTTTATTAAGGCAGGCCTCTGAGATTTAAATTATGTACCAGTAGCATGTATGCAAGAGCCAGAGTGGTCCAGTGGTTTGAGCTTTGGGCTATGACCCTGGAGATCAAGGTTCAATTCCCCACTTGGCCATGGAAATCCACTGGGTGACCTTGGGCACGTTAGGTACTCTCAACCTCAGAAAACCCTGTGATAAGTTCACCTTAGGTAGCCACAAGTCAAAAATGACTTGAAGGCACACAACAACAACAAAGCATGTATGCAGTGCTGTCCTGTTTTTAAAAATCCTTTCTTCTGTTATTATGTTGTACATGTGCTTTTAACTATTGTTAATCATGATTTTTTAAAAATAACATTGTGGGCTTTTTTTAAAAAACTTGGATTTTAACTGAATCTTGTTTTAAATCATTGTTACACTGCCTTGTGTTCCATTCTGGGAGAAAAGTGGGCATAGATCTTACACACACACACACACACACACATACACACACGTGCACACACATATTACACATATGAATGGAATTGTTGCAAATGTGACCAGAATACCTGACCATGTAACCTTCTGGCAATTTATTTTCTCTATTTTGATCAGTTTTCTTGATTGCACTTGCTAGTTTATGTGTCTGTTATAAAGATCTGAAAAGCTTTATCCTTCTGAGGTATGCTGTTTTTATAGAAACCCAATGGGTGACCTGGGGAAGACACGCTCTCTCAACCTCACCCCCCCATGATAGGTTCACCTTAGGGCCCCCATAAATTGGAAATGACTTGAAGGTACACAACAATGTGTAAAGCCCCACTTTGAAGGTCCCTGATACCGGTGAGGTCTGGATGGGCACCATACTCAATTGGCACTGTTTAATTGGCAACAGAGTTAATTGGCCTCGATATCAAAATTCATGCCTGCAAAGTGACTGGAAGGTCAAACCAGGCAAGGGATTGTTCTGACTGTAAATGTGCGAAAGAAAGGAGAGCCAGCCTAAAAATCCCAAAGGTAAGATTAGGGCCCTTTTCGCATGGCGTTTTGGAAGCGAAAGGGCTCCTTGAGCATTGCGTAAATGTGAGGAGCGGTCTGCATGACGCACTCACATTTACGCGACGTTCAAGGGCCAGACACAGAGCGCACATGGATTTTTTCATTTTTGGCTTCAAGCTGAAAATGCCGCGTGCTCACGCATCGCTCAGGGGCCTGGGGCGTACTCACCTGCCATGTGAAGCCTCCTGAGCCGCGCCGGTCATGCTTTCTGCCCCAGCGCAACCTCCAACCCCCAGGCTGCAGTGCAGAAGGAAGGGGCGGGGCACGGGTGGGGCTCTCGCGCGAGCAGGAATGAGCTGCGGAGCTGAAGCAGGAGGCTTGTGAGAGCATTCCTCTCAAGCCTTCGTGTGCAAGCCGAGCAGCCCAGCAGCGTTAAAAGGTAAGGTGTGAGAAGGGCCTAGGTCGCTTGCAGGCACAATAATCAATGCCCTGAGGATGACTGATTTAGGCAGAAGCAGGATGTTTCCCCTGCTGACACCAAGCCAGAAGCCCATCAGATTTACTCTGATCTGATCTTTGCATTCCTCAACCCTCACTCAAGATTGGATTAACCATCACCTCTTTGTCAATCAAACACTGTGCACATTAACAGGCGAATAGACTACTGTTAGAAAAAAGCCCCCCCCCGCTGTTTCTCACCCAGGAACTTTCCTGCCACAGACCATTTTTCGTGTACATATTCCCTTGATTTCAGGCTTTCAACTCGCAGCCTCTCACCCTTCTGAGTGTCACTCTGTCTGTCTGATTCCCAATCTGAGAACTGCCCTTGCGTCCACCACCTGAGCCACCTCATCCTGCTCTCCACTCCTCGCCTGATCCGGTAAATATTGCCTGAACCCTTCACAGTCGCTCTCCCATTTTCCTCCCTTTCTCTCGGTTAGCTCTTGTGCGAGTGTGTGTACGTGTGGATCTTTGTGTGCGTGTGTGGATTTATTGTAATAAAACATGATTTTTATTTCTCTACATCCCTGTGTCAGCTGAGTCTTTCCTGTGGGTGCCCATAGACATTGGTAGCAAGAGCTCGTTAAGTTACCCCCCTCTCATTAGCCTCCTGATTCTGAGCTAATCAGTTCTCCACCTTTGCAAGGAGGTACTGGCATCACAGGGTGGCCCTTGTGGCACCTACGTTTTGGGGTAACAAATGTTATTTTTGTTGACGGCGGCGGCGTGTGTGTGTGTGTGTGTGAGAGAGAGAGAGAGAGAGAAAGAGAGACAGAGAGAGAGACACACACAGAGACAGAGTATGTATGCACATATGCATGTGGAAGATGGAGGGGGAAAGGGGAGGAAGGAGATAAGTGGCTGAATTCTACAATTCCCAGAGGTTTTGCCTGATAAAATGCATGTATGCAACAACATCAGTGTGCATGCTCCAATATAATGAGCTGGAAGAAAACACACAAAAAACGGTGAGTGTTCTGAAAATCCCTGAAGAAGCATTCAAATACTGAGCCAGTTCTCAGCTCATGCAAACTTTGCTCCCAGTTGGCAGAGCATACAAAATTATTCAGATATGGGCCACCCATGAAGCCAGGGACCATTTAGGGAGGATAGTTTGAGGCTTCTTCTCCTTTACATTTCTAGCCCATATCTGATTGTTCTCAGCCTCCTGCACCCTGAATGAAAACTATTGTTTTCATATACTCAGAGAACAACCTGAAGCATGTTTACTGAAAAATAAGTCCCGGTGGGTCCAGGGGAAGCTACCTCCTAGTAAGGGTTTCAAGGGATGCAGCTTACATTACTCCCTATATTAGTTTTGCCTGCCAAGCACATAACTCTGTGTTTTTTTGTTCCCCAAAAAAGTCTGAAATAGACAACAAGGGTTTGATCTGCGTTGCAGGCATTGCTAAGCTACTATGAAGTCTTAAATGACAGAGATAACAAATGCTTTCATGAGAAGGGAAAGAATTTAGTCTCAAATACATCTGGAAGGAGATCTTGAAATCTCAATGGCAGTTTCTTCTTTGCCATACTGAAGCTTTCCCCAACCTCCCACCGAACTGAAAGAAAGCAGCTCCTGGTACTAGTGTAATGTAACATAGGTTCACCTGTCTTCATGCTGCAAACTTTGCTTGGGAGTATTATTTACTGCTCAGAACATCAAGCCTCATTGGAGTGTGCTCCAGGGTGTGATCTTCAAGATGGAAGGCAGGCAGGGGCTGCGGCTGTGACTTACATGGATATAAAACACCTGATCTTGCAACTTTAATCTCCAGGGCCACTTCCACACTTTAAGGACAGTTACGATGATTTAAACCAGAGCCTTGCCATGTCTTCCTTGATCTTCTCCACACCCACCACTCTGGCTTTTTTGCTTGCAAACACACTGTGAATAAACAAAAGCTCCACACCAGTTTCATAGCCCTGTGCTAAACTTACCCAGTCTCCTTCTTTTTATACAAACTCAATGCATGTACTTCATTTGTGTTGTGCAATACAGATATGCCCCAGCTAACAAAGTAGATGTGTTCTTAAGGATCATTTCTTTAACAGATAGCATGGTACCAGAGGCAGAAACAACACAGAAAAAACAGCAATATACCAGTTATATATATTTCAGAAAACTCTCCATTCAAAGCTAACAATATTCATGTGTGAAATGACACAAATCAGGTCAGCTGAGAGCCTTTCTGCGCTACACTGTTATAGTGCTGTTATTCCAGTTTCAACATGCTATAGAATCCAGAGGTTTGCAGTTTAGGGAGGGGCCTTTAGAATTCTCAGCCAGAGAGCTCTTTGGCCTCAGCAAACCAAAAATGTCAGAATTCCACAGGATGTTGGAAGTGGAATAATAGCACTATAACAGTGTAGTGCAGAAATGCCCTCAGTCTTTCATAAGTAAATTTTTTTAAGCTTCTAGAGACCACTTGAAGATTTCTTCCAAAATACATCTAAAAATGACTTTTTCTTTCACTTGCCTGCACATTTCTTATGGTTTAAGTTTTGGTGATCAAAGTTACAGACCTATGCTTTTTTTTTTTAAACATGCTGGGAGGTAGCTGTTGAGGCAAGTTTATCTACTCTCCCCTTTTCTCTTTGCTGTTCATACTTGCTCTACAAAAGATTCTAGTAGCAGCTGATGTTTCCCTTGCCTGTTGTAGATAGGCACACATAGCTACAGTAGGATCAGCTAGAGTCAAACCCCATTCTTTCCAAGGTCAAGCTTTATTGAGTTGTTTTAGTGCAGGCATGCTTCTGCAATCTGACAGTGAACGTCTGTGGTTGTCAGCCATCCTTCACCATCCTCCCAATGCCAAAGCCATTTTCTGGATCTTTTTAGGGGATGGGTGGGTGGGCTGGATCACCAAGGTCTCTTGTGGGGGCTAATGTGCTCCTCTAGGGGCCACAGTTGCCCATCACTGATGAAGCACCTGAGAATCAGGCCAGGCCTTGAGGTCTGGGAAGCCTATTCACATCACACAGCATTTCTCATTTCTCTTTGGCATTTCTCCTTCATAAAGGCTGGTGATCCTTGGAAGCTACTCCACATAGTAATGACTGAAACTGAAGCACCTGGTTCAAATCCCACCTCAGGAAAGAACTGTTAGAAAGAACTACTAATAGAGGTGAATTTGGTTTTAGAACAGGGGACTGAAAGTGAACTTCAGTTTGGAAAACATTTTGAGTCAGCCTCCTCTCTCATTTCATTTCTGCTTGTCAAGGATACTTATCCTGAGAAAGTCCAGGGGTGATGGTCAACCACTGAAATGGAGTGGCCACTGGAGAATGCACGTCTAGCAGGCCTCTGTCTTAAAGGCCATTTCTGCACAACGTCGCTATAATGCTATAGCGGTGGGTTGTTACTGGTCATGCTTCTGCACGATGTCGTCACTATCCAGTTGCTATCCCGTCCCCACATGTTGCCAAATGGCTATATTCCATTTTCAGAAAAAAATCCATTAAGAGCCTCCTATAGTGCTTCAATCCTG
The DNA here is from genome assembly GCA_030412105.1 of Cyclura pinguis. Classification (NCBI taxonomy): domain Eukaryota; kingdom Metazoa; phylum Chordata; class Lepidosauria; order Squamata; family Iguanidae; genus Cyclura; species Cyclura pinguis. The sequence continues at coordinate 271,011,098 of CM059601.1, read as the reverse complement.
TCAGCTGTTAAAGTGCGATACTGTTATAGTGCTTGATAGCTTCCACTTCCTGTTATGGCAGATCCAGCACTGGGTGGGCTGTGGGCATGCCCAGCTTGTCCCTCTCTCAGCAACTTCCATGGTGTGGTAACTTTCTATCACCTCTCCCTGTTCATTTTGAATGTTTCCTTTGAGTCAGAATCTTTAATTTTTTAAAATACATTTTTAAATAGTATAGAGCAAAAGTGCAATAAGTGTACTGGCATGTCATGCTATTACAACAATGCAGCACTAATACAGCTCCCCCCCCCCAAAATAAAAAAAATAAATCACTGCCCAATCAGGGGTATGGGGCAGGGTGAAGGCAGGGCATGGGAATAGCCAAGGACATTATAATGCAGAAGGAACACCGGTGGCCATACCGCTACCCATCCACTTAAGGGAGAAGGGTGCAAAAAAGAACATCCCTAACCCAACAGCATCGCATGAATGGTGATGCTGCCATTATAATGGTATAACATGCTAATGGCCTCTAGAGCAGAAATGGCCAACGTCTGGGTGTTTGGAGCTATGGTTAGTGGTGCCTCTTTACAGCTAGCTGCAGCAAACTCAGAGCAAGGATGGGAACTGTATATTCCTCAAAGGCCTTTGGTCCCTCTGAGAGAGGGGAATTGGGCAGAGTTTCAACTGTCCCAATCTGGCAGGGACAGTTGCAATCTTCTACCTCCAGCTACTTTTAAAATGTCCCAGGTTCTCTCTCTTCTTCACACTTTCCTGCTTTGTTCTCACCTTATTTCAGTTACTGCAAACTGAGTTCCAAGTCAATAGCAGTTTGCACTCAACTCAGCAGGGGGAAAGGAGAGGAGGGAGAGGAAACTTGCACTTCCCAGTAGACACAGGCCCTTTTCACACGGTATTTTCCATGCGAAAGGGTGCCTGGAGCGTCGCACGTTTGTGAGGAGCGATCTGCACTATGCACTCACAATCGCGTGATGCTCCAGGGGCCAGCAGGTGCCGATTGCGCACCTTTTCATTTTTGGCTGGAAGCCAAAAATGGTGCACGATTGCACATTGTTCCTGGGCCCCACGCGCACTTACCTGGTGTGTGGAGCCTCCAGAGCCGTGCTGGTCGTGCTTCTTGCCCCAGCGCAGCCTGGGAAACTCCCAGGCTGCACTGCGGAAGGAAGAGGCGAGGCTCTCGCACGAGCAGGCAGCTTGTGTGGAGCTGAAGCAGCAGGGATGTGAGATCATCTCGGTGGAGGCTGCTCACATGATCCCCACACCGCAGCACCAGAAAAAGGTAAGGTGCGGAAAGGGCCTCAGACAAAAGCAAACTGCTGCAGCCTTTCCTAGCTTGTGTGTCTTTTCTCATTAATGGCTTTTGATATCTTGACCACACTCTTATGTTGCTTGACCACATGTGCCACAATTTTCATCTGTGTAATGTTGAAGAGTATGATATATGCACATAGGGGTTGTAGCATTCTGTGGCTGAGATCCTGCATTGCTTGGTGTGATATAAGAACTCTGCTATGACTCACCACTCACCATACCCATATTGCTTTAATAGCTCCTCTGAACAGCAATTCTATAGCTGATGAAGGGTGAAGGGGATTGGTGGAAATGTCTGGCTGTGCTCCATAGCCAGAAATAGACCAATGACATCTTCCATCGAGATCTGCCAGAGTTGTATTCTCTACCAACCACAGAATGGCTATTCAGGTGGTTATCATAGAAAAACTATGAATGGAGGAGTGGGGTTTTGGTCAATGCAAAGTGTGGAAAAGTATACCAACCTCTTCAACAAGTGACAACAGCAACAAAAAGGATACATAGTTGCAAAGTGGAGTTGTGTATGTCACTAGGAGGGTGCCAGCCTATGTCTCCCTAAGTAATGAAGTGAGCCAAATCCCACCCACTTTCCTGGGCAAAAATGCTCCTGATCATTGATGCAGACACCCAGTCAGAAGTCAAAATCCTAGAAAGTATCTTTTGTCTGCCCCACCTCACAGTGATGGCCAATGGCATTCATGATGAAAGTGGCCTCCTTTTAATTCCAGACTCTAAAGAAGCTATACAGGACACTGAATCTTATCCTCCAAACAGTACGGATCAAAACTCAGAACTGATTCACTGCACCCCACAGTGCAGCCCCCAACTACTACTGTAAGCTTCTGTACATTTTAACGACTGAGATTGAGAACTGGGCCATTTCCACTCTACACTGTTATAAGTGCTATTATTCCACTTTTAACATTCTGTGGAATTCTAGAGTTTGTAGTCTACTGAGGCCAAAGAGCTTTCTGGCTGAGAATTCTAAAGGTCCCTTCCTAAACTGCAAACCCCAGGATTCCATAGGATGTTGAAAGTGAAATAATAGCACTATAACAGTGTAGTGCAGAAATGGCTCAAGTGTCTTTGTTCTGTAATTATTTTTATATGAATTATTCATTATACATACAAATTATATACAAATTACAATACAAATTATGTATTTCACCCCTCCCCCTCCCCCCTCCCCCCACCCCATCCTGGAGCAGTATTTCATAATTAATTTCTTTTTCCCTTTATGTGGTATATCATTTTAACTCTTTCATTCACATACTCATAGCCCTCTCTTTCCTTTACAAACTCAATCAATTTCTCCCATCTGCTGGACCAGTTCTCTTCTCTCAGCTGACCTAGATATAACCTCCTCTTCTCCAACATAAAATCAAACAGCATATAGTCTGCTATACAGTGTTTCCATCTGTTAAGCTCCCACTTTTCTTCATCCTTCCACTCATAGGCAATCACTGCCTGCACCGCTATTAATAATTGTTTAATTAAATATTCCTCCTCTTTTTCTACCTCAATATCCTTAATATTAATAATCAGCCATCGTTATTTATTTTCAGCTCAAGTGTCAAATATGAAGACTTAAAATTTAATAAACACATTTAATAAACAAAAGCTGTCACTTGTTGTCAGAAGAAAAGGTCATCTTTATAATTACTTTTTCTTATAGCAGAGACCATACTACTACTACTACTACTACTACTACTACTACTACTACTACTACTACTAGTACAACAACAAGAACACCTGGAAAAAAACCAGAGCAATACAAGGGTGCCTTTAAATTCTTAACCTGTCAGTTAAAATTTGCCGTTACTAATTAAAATTGGCCAGTGCTCATTAACCAAGTAAAGTTTTAACTGATTAATGGATTGACCGTAAGTATTACCAAGCAGGGAAATTATTATTCCAATGATGAAGGCTTCCACCTTAAATTAAACAGCAAGGATAGAATATAGAGATATCCTGAAATTCATAGATTCATTGCCCATAGCCATCAACACTATCCAAAATGAAAAACCTGCCGCTTGTGCCCTGGGAGTATATAAAGTGGATGCAGAGAGATTTCTGCCATGCTTGATGATTTAGAGCATCATTTGCACAGGAGCAGCCAACAGAGCCATTGGATACAGGATGTTTCAGACTAATATGGAGCAGTAAACTCTGCTTTATAGGGAAGGGACTATTCCCAGTTTGCTTTGATTTATGCACAAATAACTGGGATTTTATGCAAGAAACGGCTGATGAGAAAGGGGGAGGGAGGACACAGTAGTTGGAAGAACTTCACCTACACACATGACTGGGTTTCTGCATTTATAATGTAAAATGGCAGCGCTGCGACTTCACTACAGTTCCTAATTTACACCATTTGATGATTTGCCAACCATGAAGAATACAAGGCATCCCAGCAGAAAGCATCGGGCGGGAAAGGATAAAGGAATTTGAGGCTCTAGGGAGCAAAAAAACAGGTGGTGCTGTTTCATTTGGGGTGGGTGGGGAGCTGATGGACTCAAACATAGGGCCTTCAGTGGACCTTCCTCTAAGTGGGCCACCATTCTCCTCTACAAGTCGTTGTTATCCACGGCTTGATTTTCCCCTTTGCATAAGTAACCATACAGTTGACTAAAGGGAAATAGAGGGCATTGCTCCATCTCCTTGTTGCTATTCTTGTTTGCATTTTCAAAAAGGTGGCAAAAGTGGAAGTAAATAGTCCAGAACAGAAGTTCTGAACTTTTGAGTCTTCAGATGTTTTGAACTTCAGCTCCCAGAATCTATCATCACTGGGCGGGCTGATGGAAGCCTTTGGGAGCTGAAGTTTAAAACAGCTGACAGATTGAAAGTTGAGAGGAGGGGGCACAGTGTAATGGTCTGAGTTTTAGGCTAGGACTCTGGAGAGTAAAGTTTGAATCCCTGCTTGACCGTGGAAATCCACTGGGGACCTTAGGCAAGACACACTCTTTCAGACTCAGAGGAAGGAAAAGGGAAACCTCTTCAAAACAAATCTGGCCAGGAAAACCCTGTGATAGGTTCACCTTAGAGGACATCAGAAGTTGAAATAACTTGTCGGTGCACAACAACACACCGTCTATGGGTGGGGGCTTGCACAGATATTCAACAATATCTACTGCTCCCAGCAGTCCTGAGATCCAGACACTTGCCTGAAGTGAGATGGCAGAGGAATAGATGATTAGGAAGGAGAAAAGAATCAAGAGAGAAGAATTTTGATCAGCAAGTGGCATTTTGAATCTCAAAGAGCCAGTGTTGTGTAGTCATCTGAGCTTTGGACTAGTACTTGAGGAAACTAAGAGTTTGAATTCCTGCTCAGCCATGAAAACCTACTGGATGACCTTGGGAAAGTCACACTCTCAAGCCTCCTCAGAACAAACTTGACCAAGAAAATCCCATGATAGGTTTGTCTTAGGGTCACCAGAAGTCAGAAAGGACTTGAAAGCAGACAACAAACAAAAGTTGAATCCCAACTTGTTTCAAGCTAGGATGGGCTTCTAAAAGGAAATTATTTACTTTATGGCTTGACAAATATAGTGGGAGTTTCTGCTTGGATTTATTTCTCATGGAGGAGGTGTTGTTATTGTTGAACTGAGAGGGATTCTTGATTTTCAGCCTTGTTTCACAGGTTGCCGTCAACCTCCTATTTTATGAGCTTTAGCAGGGAGAGTGCAGAGTTCATTCCCACATGGGTTCCCGTCTTGCCCTGCTGTGTAGCAGACCACAGCACTTGAAATTAGAATTTGAGTTATGTTGGGTCCACTTCTTGCTGCAGTAGTGGAGGAAGCAAAGAGCTTTAGACAACGACTAAACTACACTGTTAAGAATAGTTTGATACTATTTTAACTGTAATATCTCCATCCTATTTGTTTTTCTGTGCCTTCAAGTCATTTTTGACTTATGGTGACCCTAAGGCAAACTTATCATGGGGTTTTCTGGACAGTATTTGTTTAGAGGAAATTTGCCTTTGCCTTCTCCTGAGGACACTTCTGCACTACGCTGTTATAGTGCTATTATTCTACTTTCAACATCTTATGGAATTCTGGGGTTTGCAGTTTAGGGAGGGGCATTTAAAATTCTCAGCCAGAGAGCTCTTTGGCCTCAGTAAACTACAAACCACAGAATTCCGCAGGACATTGACAGTGGAATAATAGCACTATAACAGTGTAGGGCAGAAATGGCCTGAGACTGAGAGAATATACTTGCCCATAGTCACCCAGTGTGTTTCTATAGTCAAGAAGGGATTTGAACACTGGTCTCCAGAGCTGTAGTCTGACAGTACTCAGACCACTATACCACACTGGCTCTCCTCCATCCTATGGGATTACAAAATTATTGAAGCAAAATAATGAGTCCCAGCACCCAAGGGACTTCCAGTTTCTTGTGATGGAGAGCACAACAGAGGAACAGTTGGTGGGATGGACTAGGTTTGAGATGGAAGAATGTGGACATGTGTACATGTAGTTAAAGATTGGTTAGACTCTATTTGTTGAACATGTTAGGGCAACAAAGAGAAATAAAATCTCATCAAAAGACATTGTTATATATAATAACTGCAGCAAGACTGACTTATGCTCAACATTGGAAAGAAAGAAAATATATTGATATAAGAGAATGGAAATTCAAAGTCCTGGATATGGTAGCGACGGAAAAGTTAACTTTTTCACTTAAAAATAAGCCAGTCCAGGGCTTTGATAGAGAATGGCAAGAGGTATTGAATTGGATAAAAGAATCATAGAATCATAGAATCATAGAATCATAGAAATGTAGAGTTGGAAGAGACCACGCGGGCCATCCAGTCCAACCCCCTGCCATGCAGGAACACCCTCAAAGCACTCCTGACAGATGGCCACCCAGCCTCTGCTTAAAAACTTCCAAAGAAGGAGACTTCACCAAACTCCGAGGCAGCATATTCCACTGCCAGACAGCCCTGACTGTCAGGAAGTTCTTCCTGAGGTTCAGGTGGAATCTCCTTTCCTGCAGCTTGAATCCATTGCTCCTTGTCACGGTCTCTGGAGCAGCAGAAAACAAGCCCTCTCCTTCCTCTACATGGCATCCCTTCAAATATTTAAACATGGCTATCATGTCCCCCCTTAACCTTCTCTTCTGCAGACTAAACATACCCAGCTCTCTAAGTCTATCCTCATAGGGCTTGGCTTCCAGGCCTCTCACCATTTTGGTTGCCCTCCTCTGGACCTGCTTCAGCCTGACCATGTCCTTCTTGAATTGGGGTGCCCAGAACTGGACACAGTATTCAAGATGAGGTCTAACCAAAGCAGAGTAGAGTGGTACCAGTACCTCCCTCGATCTAGACGTCATACTCCTATTGATGCAGCCGAGAATTGCGTTGGCTTTCTTGGCTGCCGCATCACATTGCTGACTCATGTTCAGCTTGTGGTCTATTAAGACTCCTAGATCCCTTTCACACGTACTGCCATCCAGCCACGTGTCCCCCATTCTATATTTCTGTATTCCATTTTTTCTACATAAGTGTAGGACCTTACACTTCTCTCTGTTGAATTTCATTTTCTTAGCTTTGGCCCAGCTCTCCAACCTATCCACGTCATTTTGAATTTTGATCCCGTCCTCTGGCGTATTAGCAACCCCTCCCAATTTGGTGTCATCTGCAAATTTGATCAGCATGCCCTCTATTCCTTCATCCAAGTCGTTGATGAAGATGTTGAACAGCACTGGGCCCAAGACAGAACCCTGTGGCACCCCGCTAGTCACTTCTCTCCAGGATGAAAAGCAGCCATTCGTGATCACCCTTTGGGTTCGGTCGGTCAACCAATTACAAATCCAATTAACAGTAGCCCTGTCCAGCCCACATTTTACTAGCTTCTTTGCAAGAATGTCATGGGGAACTTTGTCAAAGGCCTTACTGAAATCGAGAAATGCTACATCCATAGCATTCCCTTCATCTATCAAGCTAGTAACTCTACCATAAAAAGAGATAAGATTAGTCTGGCATGATTTATTTTTGAGAAATCCATGTTGACTTCTTGTGATTACCGCGTTGCTTTCTAAGTGATCAGAAACTGACTGCTTAATGATCTGCTCCAGAATCTTTCCGGGTACTGATGTCAGGCTGACCGGGCGATAATTTTTTGAGTCCTCTTTTTTTCCCTTCTTGAAGATGGGAACAACATTTGCCCTCTTCCAGTCTGCTGGAACTTCTCCTGTCCTCCAAGATTTCTCAAAGATTATAGCAAGCGGTTCCGAAATGACCTCTGCCAGTTCTTTTAATATCCTAGGATGCAATTCATCTGGCCCTGGAGACTTGAATTCATCCAGTGTGGCCAGGTATTCCTGTACCACCTCTCTACCTATTATGTGCCGCATTTCCCCTGTTTCCTGCCCTGCTCCCCAACCGCCAGGTTGAGTGCTTGGTATCCTTCTGGGAAAAACTGAGGCAAAGAAAGTGTTAAGTAGTTCTGCCTTTTCTCTTCCCTCTGTTAGTAATTTGCCATCTTCTCTGCGCAGCGACCCTATCGTCTCCTTCTTTTTCTTTTTGCTACGGACATATTTTAAAAAGCCCTTTTTATTGTTTTCAATGTCTCTGGCCAGCCTAAGTTCGTTCTGTGCTTCAGCCTTTCTGACCTCCTCCCTACATCTCCTGGCTACTTGCTTAAATTCTTCTTTGGTGGTTTCCCCCTTCTTCCATGTCCTGTACATGTTTCTCTTAACACCTAGCTCAATTAAGGCCATTTCCATACCGGGCTTCTGAAACGATGCAGAGCGATCTGTCACTGAGGTCTTCTACACCGTAGAGTGGACTGGCGTGGACTACCTTTTGTAGTTCCACACCAGAATCCACTCAGGAGCGGCCGGAACTAGCCGGGCTGCGTGTTTTTAAAAAACCTCTTTTTAGAGGTTTTTAAAAAGCACGGAGCGCGCAGCCCCGTGCCGCTCCGCTGCCGGCCTCTAAAGTGGATCTGCAGGCACGCGCAAGTGCGTGCCTGCAGACCTGCCGGGGATGGGCTTCCGGCTGGCGAGCTTCTCCGGTTGGTGGAGAGCCTCCACCAACTGGAAGCCGCCATCTGGGATGCCGGAGGACTGTGGAGCAGCGAGCTTGCGCTGCTCCGCGTGGCGACGGACTTACCTGGCTGCGGGTAAGCTCCGTTTTAGTGTGTTTTTGCCTGTTCCCCCCCCCCCAATGTGAAAAGTGCCTAAGAGTTCTTTAGTCAACCATTCTGGTTTCTTCAGATGCCTTCCATTTTTCCTCCTTACTGGCACAGTTTTAGACTGTGCCTTCACTATCTCCCTTTTAAGGAACTCCCATGCCTCCTGAACTCCTTTCCCTTTCACTATTCTTGACCAGTGAATTCCAGCCAGCAGCTCTCTAAGTTTACAGAAGTCCGCTTTTTTAAAATCTAAGATGAGTGTCTGGCTACACTTATCTTCTCCTTCCCACTGAATGCCAAATTCCAATAGGGCATGGTCACTCCCCCCTAAAGATCCAACTACTTCTACCTCATTAAGATAGGGGAAAAGAAAGGGATAAGATAGGGGAAAAGAAAGAAAGATGTGAGAAAGGTGAAAGACAAAACGAGGAGGTAAAAGATAAAATGTAAATAGTTAAATACAAGTTAAAAGTAATAGTTTATGATTGTTGTAAAACAGAGATAATGTATGGAATGGAATGTTTATACGGAATGGAATGTTAAAATCAGATTCAACTGGGAAAATTGATGTCTGGAAGTGGGGAGGGGGGCTTTTTTATTCTTTTTCATTTAAAATTTTAATAAAAAGTACTCATATATATATATATAAAAAGATTGGTTAGAATTAGGGAAACAGAATAGGTCGATTTTAAGGAGGAATTTGAACGAAAGGAAACTGGTGGAATAGGTGGTGTGTTAACCAGTCTGCACATTCCCCATTTGATATGGTTTAATTGGCAAAATATATTAATTGGCAGATATGTTTAATTGGCATAAAATATAAATTATACAAATTTATGGCTGAAAAGCCATGTGGAAAAGGGACTCTGGCTGGATAGTAGGTCAAAAGGTAACCTCAGCATGGCTAGGTCATAAGTTTACTGAGAATTAGCCAGGAAGGCCTGACTTAATGGCTCTACGCTTATCCTCTCAATGAAAACAATAGTCAAGCCAGGTGCTACCAGGAAGCACCTGTGCTGTATGCATTTCCTATTGAAACCTTCCAGGTCTTCCTTCCTAGCACTTAAACATCTTTAACATCACTCTTTTATCCTGTCCTCAACACAGAGCTGGCATACATCCATCAGTGTCTTTGTCACCTACATGCTAAAATCATAATACATTTCCTTCACACATTAGGACTATCAACTCATTTTGCCCACCTTTTGTCCACTCTGCAACCTCCACTGCTTGCCCAGTAATCAAGACCTCATACCTTCAGGGCAGGTTTTTGGATATAAGAGACCCCAATTTTGGATACCTTCTTGCAGTACATGAGTTGCAGGCATCCACTCTGTCTCCCCGATTCCCGATATTGTATGGTATTGTCCTTGGGTGCAAGCTTGAGCCACACTGATTTTCTTCATGTCTCTCTCTCTCTGAAACAGTAATATTACCAATTCTATCCTGAAATCTCTCTATCTTAAACTTTCCTCCCTGTCTTTCTGTTAGCCTTGTGTTAGTGTGTTCAAGAGCATCAATCTTTGAGTGCTGGTTTGAGTTTCCCCTCAATAAAACACATTCTAGGCAATTTGGTCTTTGGCTGGCATTATTGCAGTTACCCCCTAAACTTTGGTGAAAGGGTCCTGCCAGTTACTTATCCTCTTGCAGCCTTCTTGAGTTAATTGTTTCTCTATTTTTACATTTAGTTGCAGGTTCTGATAGAGGACCTCATGTGGTCCCATGTGCTTGGGTAACAGGTGAGGTGAGATTTGAAGGAAGGCTGACAGATTGCTCAGGAGAGAGGTAGGTAACCTGATGCATTCCAGATGTTTTGGACTATACAGAATTACCAGTGGTGGGTACTAGTGTTGAGGATGTGAGATTATGGAGTCATAAAGGGATTGGTATAGCTTGGAAGAAGCCATACTTGCTAATGCTTTTGCTGGCTTGAGCTAACATTATAAGAAGGACTTTTGTTAGGCTACAAAAATTGGGCCTTATAACCTTTTGCCGAAATAGAGAGTTAAAGCTTGTTGCTAAGCTTGGAAGAATATGCCTGAGAACACATAGTGAGACTCTGAGAACATACAGGATGACTCTGCCTTTGTGATTTCTATGCAGGAGAAAAGGCCAACACATGGAGCAGAGAGTTAAGCTCAGGAAACAAAAGAATCAGACTAGCATAACTATTTTTCTATGATTTTTACAGAATGTGCACAAACAAGTATCGCAAATGCCTTACTAAGAGGGTTTCCGCACTAGACTGTTATAGTGCTCTTATTCCACTTTCAATCTCCTATGGAAGCCTGGGGTTTGCAGTTTAGGGAGAGACCTCAAAGGAATAATAGCACTTGGGAACACAAGATAGGGACTTCTTGATGGCTGCCCCTAGATTGGAACTCCCTCCTTAGGGAGATTAGAATGCTGCCTTCCTTGCTGTCAGCAGCCAAATATCCATCCATCCATCCATCCATCCATCCATCCATCCATCCATCCATCTATCTGTATATAAAATTCAGATAGGCTTTTAGAACTAACGGCTTTTAAGAAAACAGCTATAAGGGGGTGCTTTATTGAATTAATCTGCATGGTTTTAACTAATTTTATCTTTAAAGTGCATGTTCTAAATTTTTCCAATATGATTAATAGTTTAATTCTACTTTAGTATTGATTATTTTTGTATGTTTCTTAATTATATTTCAGTCATTTGTAAGCTGCCTTGAGTCTCAATTTTGGAAAAAGATAGAAATAATAGTAGTAGTAGTAGTAGTAGTAGTAATAATAATAGTAATAATAATGTGATAGAAAAGATATAGACAAGTTAGAGCAGATTCAGAGAAAGGCAGCAGGGATGATAAGAGAAATGGAGAGCAAAACATATGAGGAAAGGTTGAAGGAGTGGACATGTTCAGCCCAATTGGTGAAGAGAAGATGGGGAGGCGGACAAGTAACATGATTGTAGTCTCTAAATATCTTAAGAGCTGTCACAGGGAGGAGGTTATCTATTTGTTCTCTGCTGCCTCAGAAGGTAGGACCAGGTCTAATGGTTTTAACTTACAGGAGGGAAGATTTAAATTGAACATTAGATGGAACTTATTAAGAGTATGAGTTGTTCAACATTGAAACCAATTGCCTAGCATCATGGTGGTGGGATCTCCCTCTTTCAATGTCTTAAAAAAGAGGCTGGACAGCTAATGTGCTAGAGATACACTAGATGGATTTGCTGCATTGATTGGGGGTGGGGAATTGGACTTGATGCCCTGCGGGACTCCTCCTACCTCTATGGTTCTATGATTCTATGATCCCCCGTGTGGCAATCTTGAGACTTGCTTGCATCTCTGGAGGTCAGAAGCAGCATGATTTTTCAGAGAGAGGGATGACGATCTTCTAAGTTGGCTATGTCTCTTCATGCAGAATAGGTCAGGTATACCAAATACTGGTTTCTCAGCATTTGTTTCTGAATATGAATCATTTAATGACACTTTGAAAAATACATTTTCTTGTACATAATTTATTCACCCCAAGGGAATTGATATGAACAGCACAATAAAGGCACTGTTTTAGTCTAATATCCCATTTTAAGTATGCTTGGCAGCCACCAAGCAATCATAACGTATTGCAATATATTTTATATGACTGCAGTAATATCTCATAGAGTTGCTGGCAGATTTCTAGAACTTACGTCCTAAGGGACACACTTCATTCTTTCCTTAAACAAAGTAAGCTTGATCTTTAGGTTCATTATCTTTGAAGAGAAATTTACATGAGATCAAAGAGAAGAGAACATGAGGCTCAGCTGCCTATTCTTTAACATCTTCATCAATGTCCTGAATGTCACATAAATTACCTCTGTAATCATCACAACAACCCTACCAGGTTGATCAGTAAAAGAACCATATAAGAGCTGCTGCTGTTGTTTTTCCAACCATTACTGGTATTCCATCCAGGGCTAGATACAGAAATCAAGACTATAACACAATTAAAACAAAAAAGGATACACACCATGATAACAAACGATGGGAGCAAGCCTAAAGCAATATACAGAAATTTTAAAAGCTTGGAGAAATGCAAAAATGATTTGTTGTCTGGCACTGAAAGGATCTTGAAATGAAGATAAGAAAGTTAATGGGAAAGGATTAATGGCTTAGGCATTAATATGATAGAAGCTCCAATACATCTACATTTAAAGGGATACATTTTTAACAATTAAATTTAAATTAACATTGGCATTTACATTACTCTCCCAGAATGAAAAGGTTTTTTTTTTAAAAAAAAATCCTTTGGTTTTATTCATTTTCCACATTCTTGCCTGTTTTTGAGCTTGAGAGAGAAGAAAATAGCTGCATAATTTTTTGAAAATCCTATTTCTCACTCACCCCACTAAAAAAAGTTTTTCCTGCTTTTTCCTTCTCACTCCTTTACAGTCTGGTCTCCTTCCTTCCTCTACCTGATCCCTACATGGGTCCTTATAACAGTCCAAGGCTTAAGAGCTTCAAAATTCAATTTCCTAAGACAAATGAGGAGGTTTTATGAGATGTCTGGTATAAAACAGAAGACCATCTTGACACAAAGAGAAACATTCCACACTCTCCTTATCACATGACATCATCACTCTTCCATTGCTGAATTGCATTCCCATTGTTATTGGGTTGTCTCTTTTCATTCATGGGAAAGAGTTGTGAATGGCTCCAGAAATGCTGAATTTCCATTATTGTGTATTAGTGCAGTGGTGTCATTCTGTGCAGTCCCGATATTGTGGCAGTCATGTGGCCTTAGTAGAAGCTATTCTCCACTTTCCCCTCCCTATCCCCAGGCAGGGTGAGTTTGTTACACTTCTGGTGTCTGGACAAAAAGAACATCATGGGGCATGTGAACAATGTTCACATTGTTGCTTTTACTCCATTCCCCAGTATGTTTTTAATTTTTTTTAAAGAAAACTTTTGGGGTAATTGGGCACTTACTCTGCCTGCTTGGTAGCCAGCAAGCCACAAGATGAGAAGTCTCCTGACATGCAGAAATTGTGCAGCAAAAATAAATAAATAAATAAAACAAATGAAAAAATAAAAATAAATAGAGCATGGGCTACGTAGCATGGAAAGAGGAAGGGAGGAGGGGCAAGTGGGGTGGTATAGAAGGCCAAATTGCAGGACTGTGCATTGCCAAACCAGCAGTAGAGCATTATTGCAGAGACAGTGTGATAGTGATTGCTTCCTTACCACTAGGTTTTCATTGTCAAAAATAATGCTATTGCTGCAAGATAACAGGCGGTTGTGATAAAGCCTCCGGTCTCCATCTGGATGAAGTTAAGCCACGTCTATGATAGGAACCTTGAGCTTCCATGACATGGATATAAACTGAGAGGACAGTAACTGGTCAACAGGAAAAAAAAAGTCAGGAGATTCAGGAACAACAAAAATACTATACCTCCCTTCAATGTGAATGCAATTGTCTTTGCCTTAATGTTAATTATGAGTCTTCTCTTCATTCCTTTCCCCCCCCGTTTCTCTCATTCATATGCTGTTGGATTTTTCATTTCCTCTTCTAGCTCTATACTTTCTGTGGTATGTATTATGCTGCTTCAGAAGAAAAACTGGACAATAGACAAAATGGTAACAGTGTGACCTTTTTCCAAGGGATTTGTGCAGCAAAAATAAAACAATGGCCCTTTCCACATGAGGAAATTAAGACGGGCCAATGCGTCCTGTCACAGAGGTTGTCTGCATCTTGGATCAGACTAGGTTCGGACTATTTACCTTAGTTCCGCACCTAAGTCCGATTCAATATGCCCCCAAGTGGTCCTCCAGCATGCTATGTGAAGACCAAAAAAAAGCAGTTTTTAAATTTTCCGGAGCGCGCCAATTCGTTCCTGCTCAGTTGTGCAGATGCGCAGATTTGCACCAATGCGAGCCTGCGATCAGCGGAGGGCGGGCTGTGGGCGTGGTCAGTTTCAGTGGTTGGTTCGGACCCACAAACAACAGGAAGCCGCCATTTTGTCAGCCTTACTAGTGCGGATCTAAAGACCTCGCGCTGCTCCGAATTGCCCTGGAACAAACAGAGGAGCCCTGCAGAAGGGCTTAAGGGAAAGTCCGCGTTGTTTTGAGCCCAGAAGAAGTGGTGAATAACGGCATGGAGCGATTCCTGGCCCCGTGCGGAAAGGGCCAATGATACACAATGAGTTAAAAAATCCAGTAGAAAAGGAGAAATATGTCCCTTTAGTATTCAGACAGTACTTGGCATCAGGATGATCGAAACAGTGGCACTGTCTTCAGAGATACCTCAGTGAAGCGAGTTATTGTCCTCTCATTTTATACCCATATCATGGGAGTGCAAGGTTTCTATCACATATATAGCTTGACTTTATCCAGCAGTCAAATTACTTCTGACCTGGAGCCCATTCGCACTATACAATTATTGTGCTATCATTCTATTTTAACTGCTATGATCTTGTCCCATGGAGTCCTGGGATTTGTAGTTTGATGAAGCACTAGAGTGACTCGGCTGAAAATTCTAAAGACCCCTCCCTAAACTCAAAATCCCACAATTCCATGTGTCAAGAACCATGGCAGTTATAATGGAATCACAGTAATATAATTGTATAGTGTGAATGAGCCCCTGGTTTTCCTTTTGCACCTATTTCCCATGCAAAACTGTAATCTGAAATACTGATTCTGATTCTGTTGCTTCAGAAGTGGTTATATGAATATGTAGAAGGAGTGGAAAAATTTGTTTTGTTCATTTTTATTAAGAATTTTTCAAAATACAAATTCCTTTATATTTAGAATGGAGAGAACTTACCTGGAAAAAAAAGGGGGGGGGGGATTGAAACTGAGAATCTCTTCATCTAGACAGACAGCTCTGAATGCTTAAGTCAAATTCTTGTGTTCCATTAGGGTTGCCACTTTTTCTTCCCTAACAGGTTTCTCAGGCAGGGACATCATGATCGTCTCCATGCATGGATCTCTTTGTGCACTGAACTGAATTTGGTCAGTGCAAATGGGTGAGAGTTTAATTTCAGGTGCTTTTTGAAGGAATAAACCAAACTTCCAAATGATATATTTGGATGGAAAGAAGTTGATAGCTGACAGTATTGCAGTTATGGATTTGTAACCTATGGCCCTGTCACACTACGCTGTTATAGTGCTATTCTTCCACGTTAACAGTCATAGCAACATTGTATGAAATCCTGGGATTTGCAGTTTAGGGAGGGACGTTTAGAATTCTCAGCTAGAGAGCTGTTGGGCCTCACTAGACTACAAACCCCAGAATTCCTCAAAATAATGCCATTGCAATTAAAGTAGAATAATAGTGCTATAACAGAGTAGTGTGATGGAACCCTTAGAGATATGTATCTGTAACTGCTCCATAGATATATGGATCAGTAACTGCTCCATATTCACACCTATTGTGACACTATTGTAAATCCCCCCCACTCCAAATCCCTCCTTAAATTCAAGGGACCTGCTCTGAGTAATGGAGGTCTGTGTTGCTGGGTATCAGGGCATAGGAGGATGACCTTTCTAGCCCCCTCCTGTCATCAAGTAATGCTGCAATGATCAGAAGCAGGGCTGATTTTGCAAGTTCTCATCACAGCCTCCCTTGCTGGGGATGCTGGTGGTGGAAATGTCACTCTACTGTGACAAGACAACAAAAGAAGATACCTCAATCACTTGGTGCATCTGCTGGCTGTTACAATAGGTTTTGGGGAGCTGGGCCAGGAGATGTTGCTTAGTTATGCATTTGTAACTAAGGAGGGCAATGTAGGATCTCAGATGTTTTAAAGATTTTAATGTAGGAAAAAATGAAATGGACAATTTTTGCCCATCACTTTAATGCATCCTCTTTCTTTTAGAAAGCCTGTGGCCCTTTCCACACCTTACCTGCATCCTGCAACGTCCCAGCATCATCCTGGCAGCGCCTTTGCTGAGATGGGAATGTGTCCCAAACACTCCCCTCCATACCTGGCCAGCTGCTGGTGGATGGTAGCAGTCAGGACGTGCTCCTTCCTTCTGCAGTGCAGCTGGCCTCTTCTTGTGCTGCACTGAGGAAGGAAGTGATTAGATAGCACTTCCTTCCTTTCCACGTGGCCACAGCTGATGTGATCATCATGCAAAAGGCGATCCCCCCCCCAGTAATAGTACAATGTGTAATCGTGACAAGAGTGGGACTGCAACAACGTCATGCAGTAGCTTGTGTGATGGCCCGGCTTCATCGCATCTCCATGCTGCAATGGGGCTGTAGTATGGGAGTGTGTAGTGTGGCCTGTGTCTTTTAAGCAGTATAAATGACAGGAGAATGAGCAAGGCAGCAAGTGTTCCATGCTCTTCAGCTACCTCCCCCTCCTTTCTTTTCTAAAATATTCACCTCTCTTTTGTAGCATCTGAACTCAATTGATGCATCAAACTGTGAAGCTAAGACAAAGCTTATGAGCAGGATAGGTATCCAAAGGATGGCACCCCCCCCCACAGTAATTTGAAGGATACAAATGTTGTTGTTCTTCTAATCTTTGGGACAAAATGGATACTCACAACCTTGGGGGAATGATTGGAGCTAACAATATCCATCAAAGCTTTGAAGGGAGCTTCCAAGAAACCAAGGTCAAGACAATGAGGGAAGGCATCCTAGCCCAGCATTGCTCCCACTTGATAAATTGCTTAATTATCTTCATACCAGGATGAATGGAAACAGTGAGCTTTCGCAAGAGAGGGCGCTTGGACGCCAGGCTCAGAAATGGCTTAGTCAAGTCGGCTGCTGCTAGCGTGATGATCAGATTGGAGTGACGTCCTTAAAAACACTGGGAAAGCCATCTCTGTTTCCTACCTCTATTGACAGGCTGTTAGTGGCACAACAAGATAGAGAGGCCTCTATAAGTTGGCACAATTGGTTACTGCCCTGCAGGCCGCCAGGGAAAGAAAAATGGTTGGTTGCTTCGACAGATGCTTCTCATGTAGACTGAGCAGCTGGAACTGCCTGGTGATATTCATGCCTCTGACAGAGTGACAATCTGGAGTGAGAATCTCCAGTGGATGGAGAACAGTGTTAGGGAAGAATGCCACACAGTGGCACATTTGCCGCTTAATCAACTCAGCCCAAATGTCAATTAACGTCTGAGGAATTTTGAGAGAAACAAAGAAAAAGAGTCCAATAAGCTTGCTGAAATGTCACCAGAGGGTTTCTCAGTGTGGGTATGCATCTTTAATTTTAGTCCTTCCCTGACAAATGATTTCCTGTCATTGATCTAAGAGATGGGTTCTGTGTTCTGCACACCACAGGACCACCACATAAAATGGCAGCCCTATCTGGATACAGAGGAGGCTGGATTTTATTTGTGGTTCTAACCAGAACTGAATTGAATCTATGGGATTTATGTAAGTGTTTACTCACTATTCTACAATTGGCTCAATGAGACTACACTTAGCTGTGATTACCAGAAGGATCTGGACAATAGTGATTTTTTAAAAAAAGATTCGGGCCTTTTCTGCACTACACTGTTGTAGTGCTATTATTCCACTTTCAACATACTATGGAATCCTGGGATTTGTAGTCTAGGGAGGGGCCTTTAGAATTCTCAGCCAGTTTGCTCGTTGGCCTCGGTAAACTACAAACCCTAGAATTCCACAGGATGTTGGAAGTAGAATAATAGCACTATAACAGTGTAGTGTGGAAGTGGCCTAAATGTTTATTAGTTTTATTAGAAGATACAAACCAACCAATCCATAACCACAGGGAGAGAAAAAGAGAAAAGAAGCAAACCACTCACAAACATTACCCATGTATAACCGGGGCTAAACTCAAACTAAACTAAGGCCATTTCCGCACTACACTGTTATAGCGCTATCATTCCACTTTCAACATCCTATGGAATCCTGGGCTTTGCAGTCCAGGGAGGGGCTGGCCAGCCCCTCCCTGGACTACAAACCCCAGGATTCCATAGGATGTTGAAAGTGGAATGATAGTGCTATAACAGTCTAGTGCAGAAATGGCCTAAATCAAACTAGACTGCAACTAAAACATAACAACACAACCCATTACTACAAGACTCGACACTACATCACACTAAGGCCCTTTTCGCATGGCATTTTCCATGCAAAAGAGGGCCTGGAGCGTTGCACAATTTTGAGGAGAGATCTGCACAACACACTCACAATTGCGTGACGGTCCAGGGGCCGGCAGGTGCCGATCGCGCAGCTTTTCATTTTCAGCTAGAAACCAAAAATGGTGCGCGATAGTGCATTGCTCCTGGGCCCCGGAAACTCCCAGGCTGCACTGCGGAAGGAAGAGGTGGGGCTTTCGCACAAGTAGGCAGCTCGTGCAGAGCCGAAGGACCCCGGACGCGAAAGCCTCTTGCAGGAGGCTGCTCGTGCGATCCCTGCACCCCAGCATCGGAAAAAGGTAAGGTGCGGAAAGGGCCTAACATATAAAGGAACTCTGACCTCCCCCATACCAGCTGTAATGGAAAGAAAAAATTGATTAATATCTCATATCTTATTTGGACTGTGGTGAGACTCCTGCTTTATGTCAGTGAGGTGGGTAGATGAGTTGAATGCAGAATGTTCCTTAACAGTACAAAAGAAAGAAGGAAAAAATTTATCTTTTTCAATTGTAACCTGTAGCCCAGATCTGTAGCCTGTGATAATCTATGTTTGTGTCAACACCCCAAATAAAAGGATGAAAATGACTTCAGTGGCTTCACAGTCTTAAAACTAAGAATGATACTGGGGGGACCCATAGGTTACACTGAAGATAGGTATGCTCTTTCACATGCTTGTAAGAATGTATCTCTCCCACACCTACTTGCTCCTGGTGTACACTACGAGCAGTGCTACTCAAACTGGTGATACATAGACCAGTGTGACTGCAAGCCATTGGCTGCCAGTCCTTGGTGAGTTTCCAGGAAAGCAAAAAAACAATGGGCACAAATATGGTACCAGTTACTGGCACACTGGAGAAAGAATGCTGCTCCCCTGCATTAGTTAGCTTGGGAAGTACTGCTCTACAGGAATCTGCCAAACACTGGGAATCACGGAGATGGTAAGAAACTCCTCCTTTTCCTCCCTCCTGCTTGATACCACCAGAATAGAAGTCGGCACCTTGGTACCTGTAGAACAGGAATGGGCTTGCTGCAGACTAGAGCCCCTACGGCAGCCCAAATACCTCCATTTTCCTTTGCAGATCCTTACAAAATGGCAAAAGGAAGTACAGCCTTGCCATTTCCTCTTGCCATTTTGTGAAGGACTGCAGAGGGAAATGATTGTACTTGGGGGATAGTTCAGAGTCTGGATTGCTGGTAGGGATGGTGTAGTGGTATTTTTGCATGCAAAAATTGCAAAATTGTAAAAGTTGCCCAAAAGTCATGCAGAATGTTGAAAAGGGGTGGGGGTGGAGAGCTTTTTGAGACTGATGGCAAGCTTCAGAGGCCATAAATATGTGATGGGGTGTGTGTGACACACTTTGTTCACCCCAGAAGTAGAACAACAGCTACAGCTCAGAAGTAGGGCATTTGAAAGATCATGGGCGAGAAGAGGAGTACCTGTAGATTGGATAAATGGAATGGGGAGTAAATTAGATACTGAAGAAGATTAAAATCTAAATTGGAGAAGAGTTATGGGGTCATAGTGCTCACTGCATATTTGAGATGAGCATTGCAAGCCCTGAAGCTTTTATTTTCAAACCAGAAAATCAGAGTTTCAGTGACATTTTTTTTAATCTATGTATATTGCAGTGCGTATTTTCCAATGATGCCCATGACCTTAATTGACTAGCCAGTAGCCTAAGAAATATGTATATTTCTCTTTCTCTCTCAGATTGTAGTCATCGCCATAAAATTACCGGAAGCTATGGCATTACTGAGTTTGTCATACATGCCATGCACCGAACCACAGTGTCATTTGTTTTCATTAATATGGTAAAAAGAAACATCGTGTATGAAGTTTCTTGCCATTCATTGTAAGCTCAAGTCTTAATTTCCTTGAGCTGAAACCATCTGAAGATTGTGTCCTGTCGTTATGGGATGTTAGGAAGCTCTTGGCAAATGTAATGGGGGAAGAACTGAGGTTTTACGGCTTTGACAGCCTCTAAAGGGGTGCAAGTGTTTTCTAATGGTTTGAATCTTGGACTAGGATTCTTGGAGGCAAGGTTGCAAATCCCCACTTAGCCATGGAAACTGAATGATCTTTAGGAAGTCATACTTTCTCAGCCTAAGCAAATCTTCTTTGAATAAATCTTGTCATTAAAACCCTGTGATAAAGTTGTCATAAGTCAAAGTCAGTCTGAACACATTTAACAAAAGAAACAGTAACAGCCTCTAATATGCTTAGCCCTTCCAGAGAGTGTAGTTTTGGTTACACTATGTGCTATCTATTGACTACATGCCACATTGTAAGGATTGTCTTTGTTTTTGGGATGAATGGAAAATGGAACAATATGTGGTGTCTAGATCAAGGAAAGTAATAGTACCAATATTCTGCCTTGATTGGACCTCATCTGGAATACTGTGTCCAGTTCTGGGCACCTCAATTCAAGAAGGATATCGACAAACTAGAATGTGTGCAGACGAGGGTGACCAAAATGGTGAAGGGTCTGGAAGCCATGCCCTATGAGAAGTGGTTTAGGGAGCTGGGTATGTTTAGTCTGCAGAAGAGAAAGGTAAGAGGGAACATGATAGCCATGTTTAAATATTTGAAAGGATATCATATCGAAGAGGGTACAGGCTTGTTTTCCCCTGCTCCAGAGGCTAGGACAAGGAGCAACGGATTCAAGCTACAGGAAAAGAGATTCCACCTAAGCCTCAGGAAGAACTACCTGAAGGTCAGAGCTGTCTGGCAGTGGAATATGCTGCCTCAGAGTGTGGTGGAGTCTCCTTCTTTGGAGGTTTTTAAACAGAGGCTGGATGGCCATCTGTTTGGTGTGCTTTGTTTGGGCGTGCTTTGATGTGGTTTCCTGCATGGCAGGAGGTTGGACTGGATGGCCTCTGTGGTCTCTTCCAACTCTATGATTCTATCATTCTATGAGTCTCTGGCTTGATTTCCACCTACTTGAAATCAAATATAGAGATGAATGTTACCTCTTTGTTCTAAGGAACAGGGTATAAGGTTCATCCCAAATGTTTTTCTGCCTGGGGCAAAGCACAAGATCCCATCTCCCTCTGTGCTCAAAAACTGAGCAGTCTGGCAGTTGAATTGGATTTTACCATTGATGATATATCAGGAATGGGGGGGAACCTCATAATGGAGAGATTTTGTCTGGAACAGCAAAATAGCCCGTTGAGGATTCTCCACCCGTCATTAAATTCTCTAGCATGTAAGCAAGGCAGCAAATGTTTTATTTGGTTGTATTTTCTGCACTTTGAACAAAAAGCCTCAGCACAGAACTAGTGAGTTTTTTCCCCTTTCTATAGCTGAGCCCACATGCATATGACAAACTCCAGAGGAAAGGCTGATTGAACAAAAGAATGCAAACTACCCTTCCTATGCTAGTACTGTACTTTTGAAGAGTCCATGCCTCTTTTAAATTTTGAGCATTTACAGAAATGTTGAAAACACACAGAGCCAATAGTCTCTGACACTGAGCCACGGCATTTTCCATGCGAAAGTGCCCCTCAAGCGTCATGCAAATGTGACGAGCAGTCCACATGACACACTCACATTTGCGTGACGCTCCACGGCCTGGCAGGCTCCGCTTGCACACTTTTTCATTTTTGGCTTTAAGTCAAAAATGGTGCACGGTCGTGCATTGCTCCCAGGCCCCTCGCGCACTTATCTTGCATGCGGAGCCTTGGGAGCCAGGCCGGTTGCGCTTCCTGTCTCAGTGCAGCCTGGGAATGTCCCAGGCTGCACTGCGAAAGGAAGAGCCGGGGCTCTCGAGCGAGCAGGAAGCTCCTGCGGAGCTGACGAAACCTGGACACGAGGGCCTCTCACAAGAGGCTGCTCACGCGAGCACCACACCCCAGCGCCGAGAAAAGGTAGGATGCAGAAAGGGCCGTATTCTTGAAATGTCATGGGGAAGGGGCTGGGAGCAGACATTCTCTCATTTGATCTGAAAGTAACAACCAAATCAAGATTTATATCCTTACAAAACAAGATGCTCAGGATATCAGGGCTACCTATAGCAGTGCTCCTTAATCTGTCTGATGTGGTGGAAGAACAGAGAGGGGTTTTTTTCCTCCAATGTGTCAGGGAATGGCACCATATTTGTGTCCATTGACTACAATGGAAATTCATTGCAGACTAGCAGCCAATAGCTTGTGGACTGGAACTGGTCCATGGGCCACCACTTTGAGTAGCACTAATTTAGGAATATAGAACAGGTTAGATGGCACATACAGCTCTATCCATTCCACATTCTTCAGCATCTGCTATTTGAATAGTTGCATTACTCTATCTAAGAACAGGGTCAAGCCTTTGGATGTCTCCTCCTCTTCTTCATCTTCCTCCATATTTACACTCCAGCCAAAACTGAGAATCAAGGCAGTTTACAAATTAAACAATATAGGCCATTTTTGCACTACAGCCCCATCCTGGCTGGGGCTGTGTTGAAGCTGGGCTGCAATGCATACTACATGATGTCATTGTGGACCTGCTCCTGTTGCATCCCCAGCCATTGTGATCATGCATTATACTATTACCAAAGAAAATCCAGTAATAGTCCTCTTTTGTGTGACAATCACATTGGCTGGGGTCATGCGGAAAGGGCAGAAGCACTATCTAGGCACTTCCTTCCTCAGTGCGGCACAGGAAGAGGCTGGCTGCACTGTGGAAGGAAGGAGCATGTCCCGACTGCTACCATCTGCCAGCAGCTGGCTGGGTGTGGAAAGGAGTGTTCAGGATATGCTCCCATCCCAGCAAAGGCTCTGCTGGGATCATGCAGGGACATCGTGAGAGGCAGGTAAGGTATGGAAAGGAGCATAGTTTAAAAATGCAGAAGTTCAGTATTAAAATGGAAGTAAACTACCAAAAACACTTAAGACAGTTTAAAGTGTACAATTAAAAATAACTAAAAATGGTACAATACCTTCTTAAAAGCTCTTTTGCCTGCTGACAGAAGGACAGCAAGGAAGGGGCCTTGGGAAGGAGTTCCAGAGCCAAGCTTCTCTGGCAGCAACGTAAGCCATTTTCATCTGTCTTTTTACTCATCTTTACTACTGGTGACAATGGTGTTTGGAGATAACAGGCCTCTGGTATGGTATGATAAAGCTGATTTTTTATTATCAGCTCTTGGGAGCAAATTTCTGAATGAGTCCAGCTGTCAGCAGAAAAAAACAACCACAACTTAGTACTTGGAAAGTAGTTTATAAGCAGCAGCTCAGTGAGATGGGTTATCTTTTTGTACAGGGCCATATTGTATGGCTGTAAGCAACAGGAATAACATACAGGAGAAGGAGAAGGAGAAACCCTTAGCCATCTCATGTATATGCTGGCAGAGGAGTTGGTCTGGACTTCTATGATAGTATTGTCTTTGGGTTCGGATTGTCTTTGGAATGGTGAGGAAGATGTTCTTTGGTCTTCTGATCTTTCGGACTTAGCTGTCCAAGCCTCTATCCAGAATGGCCAGTGGAAAGGGATTGTGGGAACTGGAGCCCAACAAAAGAACAGCGATGTTGGCTCAGGCCAAAGGTCAATCTAATGCAGAATTCTGTTCTTCTGGATGCCTATGGGAAACTCACATGAAGAAGATGAGCACAGTAGCACCTTTCCACTCATCTGCCAAACACCTTGTGTTGGAGGTAATGTACAGACATCACAACTCACATCTCTGAAAGCCTTGCCCTCTATGTAATTTCCCAGCTGAAATATTACTGAATTACTACTAAAATATTATCCACCTCTGGAATAAGTGAGAAAAGAGATTATAAATAACACAGCTACTGGGATGAGACCATAGGGAAATGTAGTTTCGCTATTTTTATATTTTGTGATTTGAAACAAGTTCTTAACAAAAAAACTTGTTTTACCTTGATTTTTTTGTTTTGTTTTGTTTTGCATGTCTCAGTTAGCTACCAAAAACTACAGAGTGGTTTCACAGATGGATACAAAGAAGGCCAAGATTTTTTTGAAAATGCAACCTTCTTATCATTTCTTATTAGCATCCTACCATTCATGGTTTCAAGAATCCCAGATGTAATCTGAAATGTTTACAATGCTGTGATGCTTTCAGCTTCTCCTTAATCAATCTGAAGTACATTTACAGACCATAGCTAATTGCATTAATGGCAGTTTGTCCCTACTGCGTGAAAGGCAAACAGTAGATAAAATACAACATTGTAGGCAAAGAAAACTAAAACAGGCAACAGTAATAGCTGAACTAGGTTTAAAACTGATAATTAATGCAGAATTTTCAGGTTGGAAGAGACTCTTAAGAGGAGGGTTGCCTGCTGTTGACAGACATGTTTCATTTTAAAAATAAAGAATCTGAAATTAATAGAAAGAAACACACAACTGTGGATTATGCTGATCCCTAAAGTGGTGGGGATGGCTGTCTGATTTCATGATTGATCACAAATCTATTGACACAAAAGAGGGAGTGTGACAGCCCCTTACTTCTCCCAGACTGATATGGCAGTTCCCAATCTGATAAGGCACCCTTTCTTTACCACACAGCTCTTGCCTTCCCTCTTATAACACCATCTTTGTGTAAAAAAGTGAGGGTTTTCAATGTTTGTTTAGAACCCCTTAATATTTTTATGATAGCATATTTTCTGTTTTACTTTATATACTGTATGCAACTCAGCCGAGTCAGGATTTATAAAAATAAACGGTAACATTTACTAAAATAATAATAAGAATAAAGTAGCATTTCAGATTTGAAATGCAGGTCAAGGTTGATATATTTCCTCAATGCACTTTTTAAACTGTTCACTTAGATCTTTAGACTCTCATAGAAAGTACAAGTATCATATAACAGCCCATTTGCTAAACTCCCACCAAAGGCTCAACTTCCAGTCTAAGGCCCTTTCCGCGCGGCATTTGCCATGCAGAAGAGTGCCTGGAGCATCGTGCGATTGTGAGGAGCAATCCGCACGATGCACTCACAATCGCGCAATGCTCCAGGGGCTGGCAGGTACCAATTGTGCACCTTGTCATTTTCAGCTGGAATCCTAAAATGGTGCGCAATCGCACATTGCTCCCGGGCCCCGCACACACTTACCTGGTGTGTGGAGCCTCCAGAGCCATGCCGGTCATGCTTTCTGCCCCAGTGCAGCCTGGGAAACTCCCAGGCTGCACTGTGGAAGGAAGAGGCGGGGCTCTCGTATGAGCAGGCAGCTCATGTGGAGCTGAAGCAGCAGGGACACGAGAGCCTCTTGCCAGAGACTACTCGTGTGATCCCCGCACTCCAGAGCCAGAAAAAGGTAAGGTGCGGAAAAGGCCTAAGTCACACTCTCTGACCTGATTCTACCAAGGTTCACTTATTCTTCTGCCTCTCACTAGTTTGGATGCAAAACTATGACTATGCAGGTATAATCAAAACAGAAAGAACTGGAAGGTCTCAATATTTTCAGGGACTTTTTTCCTATCTGAATAAGCCCTATGCAGGTTTGTCCGTACCAATCTTTTATTTGCTTTTTTATGGCCATCCTTTAAATCATTTTATCTATTTGTAATGTTTGCATTTCCATCTTCCTTGTTTCTCCCTGTTTCTATTCCCCACTCACAAGAGTTCCCTTTGCAGTTAGACTCTACGGAGATTGGACAAAGACTTTTTGTCATTGAACATGTATCCATCTGTTTATCTATGCTGCATGTCTTGACTATTAAATGACCACTGTAGGGCTTTCATTGCTCTCACTTTTGGCATTTCCATTCTTCCCCTCCACTCCCTAGTATGTGTATAAACATCTATCAACTGGAGCTATACCCCATGCATCTAATGAAGCAGATGCAGTCCATGACAGCTTGCCTCAAAAAGAAACTAGTCTTGAAGGTGCCACAAGACTCTTTCACTGATGCTCAAATAGTGGAAGGTGCAGAGGAGACTTCCAAAGTGTAAGAGCAGTCCCATATTGAAAAGGTAGTCCCCATTCTTCTCCAAGATGAGCTAGCTTGACCATCTGGATCAGCAGTGGGCAAAGTGCAGCCTGTGAGCCACATATGAGCAATAGCTGAGCAATAATTATTTTTTTATGTATGTCCAGGGATTGATTTATTTTGTTGCTGAAAATGTCCTCTAGGAGGCATGGGGGCATTTGTGCCATATTTTAGGCCCTCCCTTGTCATTATAGGTTTGGGAAAGTCCTTTTTCCAAAACAGGGAATGAACAGGAAGGGACTTCTCTTCACTTCCTGTTGCTAAAAAAAGATCTTCCCCAGGTCTAAAATGGCCCAGGAAGTACCCCCCCCAAATAACAAAATGCCCCTAACCTCACCAAAGGGCTTTTTACGTGCACAATTTTTTTTTTTTGGAAGGGGTGCAGTATGGGGTGTGGCTCTCCAAGGTCTCCTGGAGGACTAACGTATTCACCTAGTCCCCACAACTGGCCCCATGAATTCGATGTTGTTGGACTTCAGTTCCCATTAGCCCTAGCTAGTATAGCCGATGGTGAGGAAAGCTGGTAGTCTGACAATATTGAGAAGGCCATGTTAGCAACGATGGGCAGGTTTCTCTGGAGCACAACCAAAAATTATACCCCAGTGGAAGAAAGAAAGTCATAAGGAAAAGGAATTAGCATACTAAATTACATCATCTCCTACATAAGAACTGGTGGGCTTCAGGTATTAGGGCATATGCTTTGGACCTGTCATGTAGTAACCTCCCCAATATATCAGCTACTTTGCACCTATCTGTTGTTTATCAAAGGTGGGGCTTGCTTACATTCCTTAATGGGGAAGGCTGGCACTGCTGTCTCCTTTGTTATCTGTTAATATGTGTTCCATTCTCCATGTCTCAATGGCCATTTCCACATGGGGTATTAGAAACGGTGCAGTCCGTCCTCCGGGGAGGACGTCCGCACTTGGGAGCGGACTGAGTCTGGACTACTTAGTGTAGTTCCGCACCTCAGCCCACTCCGGAATGACCCCAAGTGGTCGTCTAGCGTGCTTTTGAAAAACCTGTTTCTTGTGGTTTTTCAAGAGCACGGAGCGCGCCAGTGCGAGCCTGCTCCCTTATGCAGAGTCACAGGCTCGCACCAATGCACCAGGCTCGCACCAATGTACCAGGCTCGCACCGGGGGTGGGCTTTAGGCTGGCGAGCTTCAGCTGTTGGTCGAGACCCTCGACCAACCGGAAGCCGCCATTTTCTTCCCCGGAGCAGTGCGGAGCAACGAGCACGCACTGCTCCAGAGCAGCCTGGACCGGACCAGGGAGCCAAAAGACCCGGTAAGTAGCGTCATGGGGCGATTCCCTCACCCCGGGCTGAAATGGCCTATGTCTCTCAGGTCAAGCTGTTGCTTCTTCAAGGCTGATATACTAATTTCCAGGCACCTTTGTTAATAACAAACAGGCTAGAAACTCAAAGGGTGCTGATGGAAACTCTGTGGAGGCCTGGTCTTGATTTCTTTATACTGTTCCATGCTACTCTGTCCCATCATTCTGAGGCTTCCAGGCTTCTCTATCAGCCACATGTTGCTCTACTGTTTCTCCAGCTATATCTTTTTTATTATTGTTATCAAAGTTGTTATTCATTTTGTGACTGACAAAACTGTCCCCCCAAAATAAGACCACTGTCTGAATCTTACAACCCATAAACGTGAGATAAAAAGGTTTGATTATAATATTAGTTACAATGTTAATATTGTTCCCAGCTACAGTTCATTTCACTGGAGTTGCTCAGAGACTCACCCAATACAAAAATGAGCAAGAAAGCAAGGCTAAAGAACCCATAACTCTAAACCTTCTTTTCTACCCAAAACTGAAAGAAAACCTCCACAATATCAAGCTTGATTTATTTATTTAGACCCAAAGCTGCTTGCTATAGGCTGATCTTTCTTTTCCATTTCTTTGTGCTTTTGTAAGCCAGAAATTTAAATTAAATAACTGAGGCAAACTCCACAGAGCTTAAACTGATATACTGTAAGTGTGAAGCTCAGAGATAAGTGTTTCAAATTTTAAGCCAATTGCTTTAAAAGCCTTGTAATGTATAAGAAGCTGAAAATAGGCAATTCGCTTTGAATCAGAGCATAACATATTGTGGTTAAAATACAACTATTGCTCATATGTAGATGAGCAGGTGTACCAGCTATATATTTGAGACCAGAAAGAGCATTTGGCTGGGTTCTGAAAATGTTGTGTTCTTAATCTTTATAAGGTTAACTTGCCCTCTAAACAGGAAATAATAGGGAACTAGAAGCTGAAAGGACACTTCCACTCCACTTTTTTGTGGCTCATGCTGTCATTTTGAAAAGGAAACATGAAGTTTTTCAATTCCGTTTATGAGTCACCTAGCATGGAAAAATTATATATACCAGGGATGAACATTCTGTTCAGTTAATGACTGGCATTCTCTTGGCGTCTGATGCGTGCACAAGTTCCTATACAGAAAAGAATGGCTGTATTCAGTACAAGGTTATGGAAGTGAGATTGCACCTGCAGTGCCATTGCACATAGATGCGCATTATGCATGAAGATGTGCTTCAGTATTTGGAATGGCAGTTGACTAATGTGTAACTCTGTGAATGTAAAGTTACATTCCGTTTCCTTGATGCAGGACCATTCATTCATTCATTCATTCATTCATTCATTCATTCATTCACTCACTCACTCACTCACTCACTCACTCACTTATTTTCCCCATTGGTAGTCCATTTCCATAAACTGATCCCCCCATCACCACAGCCATGTCTTCCCATTGAGGGGGAAAAAGTCCTATCAGATAGCTTCTGTCAGCAATGAAGAGAGATTTCCCCACACCCAAGGAGGGAAAGGCTGGGTGTCAAACCAACCATCCTGCTGGGTCTCTCCATTCCACTGTGCCCATTTACCCACCTAGACACTCTCTGTGGTCTCAGGAGCCAGTTTGCTCCTGGCCAAAGTCATGGGGAAGAGTGACTGGTGTCTGCGTGGCCCTCTCTCGGACAGATTCAGGGCAGAGCTGGATGTTTCCACTGGGTGTGCTCTCTCCTTGTGGAGAGGGATATAAGGGAAGTGAAGAGAAGAACACATGCACTCATGGCTTGAGAAGCTACCTAGTGTGGGTAGGGCTAAGGTCGTGGCAACTCTGATGGAAGGCTGTGTGTGCATATGTGTGCGAGAAAGACTCTTTAAAAAAAAAGTTGTAGACCAATGGCAGCTGGAAGTTCAGCTTGTGTGTCACTTTTCTCTTTATCTCTATTATTCTCTTCCCATCCTTTAAGGTTCCACGACAGGAACACCAATGGCAATCAAAAACTGCATCAAGTTGTGACATCTTCCTAGAATGGCTTATAATTGATACTTTTTCCACCATTAGAAATCCAGGGGATAAGCTCATTTTTTCCCAGGGGTGGGGTGAATTCCAAATAAAAATGCTGCTCTTGCACAAAAATCCCTTCAGCTGTTTACCTGAAAGTTAGAATCCTTGATTCTTCTCAGAAGAAGGAATTTTTTTTGCGTATTCCTTCAAATTAAGTGTAGTACATAAACCTGTTCAACCTATTTGATGTTCAACAGGCATAAAAATCCCTTCATCTATTTGATATTTGGGTAAGAGTAATGCCCTCCTAAGGAACTGCTGTTCTGGCAAATTCCACCAAATTCTGACAAAGATTTTTGTTTAACATTATAGCCATTTCCTTAATAATGAAGGAATTACTGGCGGTGGGGAGGCAGGAACTTTTGGGCTACTGATCCCTAATTCAAATTCAGGACCAGCTTGAAACTGATGGTTTCAACTGGTTTTGAGCACAATCATACCATTTTCCTTAGTGTTAAACTGAGGTCTGATCTGCATCTTGTGGTCAATGCATACCTCTTAATGTAATGGTGTGAAAGTGGAAAGGACATAAGAATTCAAACATAAAATGTTATATTTATTGGCTAATAGAACAAAAGGGCTCAGAACAAACAAAACTGCAAGTGCAGTAGCCAGAACTGTGTATTTTTTGGGGAAAAATGTATATGTTTATAAATTACATCCTTGGGTCTTTTAATCACCAATGTAGTGCAGTGGTTTGAGTGTCGGGCTACGACTCTGGAGACCAGGGTTTGATTCCTCACTTGGCCATGGGAAACAACAGGTAGACCTTGAGCATGTCATACACTCTCAGCCTCCAGAAACCCCTGTGATAGGTTTGCTTTAGGGTTACATTGGAAATGACTTGAAAGCACACAACAACAATAAAGCTAACATGGGATCAGGTATTTAAATTTTAAAAGAAAAGCCAATGAAGTCAGTTCCAAATGACTGAAGTAGCAAACCTTCACACATTTACTGAATGAGGCATACTTTTGAGTAGATATGAATAGGATTGGTTTCTGACTTCAGGGTGCCCAGATATTTGTCCATTAGATCTCTTCATAGCACTTTTAATATATTTGTATTTATTTAATTTTAATAACCCATTTATGTGTTCCCTTTTATTATGATCATATATATGTTAATATGCATAATTAATTTAATATGTATTTGAGTGAGCTAAAAATATAAGTAAAATGTTCTGGCTTTGGCTTTCTTTGATTGCTAAAGATGAAACTGAGCTGTGTCCAAGGTGACAGTTTGGAACATTCTGCCTTCAACAGACTTTGGTTGAAGATAGCATTATCCCCTAGGTTCAGGCCATGTGGTGTTAGGGTCTTAAGTCTATGAATCCAGAAATTCTCCCTTTTACTCAAAATGTCTGAAAGAGATGGCACCTTAATATCAAACAGGAACAAATCAGAGAGGCTGTGATGTTCTGAGCTGGTGTGCTCTGCCCCTGGTTATTCTAGCTTCCTGATCAGGATAGCAGACTTGTGCTTCCTGAAGCGTGTATGCAGGTGTGAGGTAGGCCATTTCCGCACTAGACTATTACAGTGCTATTATTCCACTTTCAACATCCTATGGAATCCAGCCCCTCCTAAACTCCAGACCCCAGGATTCCATAGGATGTTGAAAGTGGAATAATAGCGCTATAAGAGTCTAGTGTGGAAATGGTCATAGTTTTGCCCAAGTACTGCAGATGACATCCTGCATGTTTGCATTCGATCACATAAATATGATTGCAGGACTGGTAGGTAATATGTTGTTTAATATAACAGGTGAAGTTGCATGAATTTGCTATATTTATAATTACACAATTTGTTAGCCATTTCATCTGAGGAAAAATACACTTTTAAAGAAATAACGCATTTTCCACAGAAAAATATTCTAATAGAATCTTTATTCTCCATCTCCTATTATCGTGAAGTTATCTTTGTTTTTGTCATCACAACAAACATGTGATGCAAGTAAACTGAGCCAGTGACTGACAGCCCATGAGTTCTGTGTTAACTTGAACACTGTTCTTATGGATACAGGCTTTTTTATATCACACAGGCTATTTAAACTATAGGCTCCTCCAGACAACACAATGTGTCAAGAAGTTACAGTACTGATTGCTGTTCTTGTATTTTTCTTAAAAATATCCAAACGACTCTTGTGTTTTTCTGAACTATTTCCTGGAAATTCCTAGAACCAGCTGCAACATTTTATTCACACCCATGGGTGGGTTTCTTTTTAATTCTGAAAGATATTAGGAGGAAAAAGTGTCCCTTTTTCCTTTATATGTATGGCACTGCAGAGCATCAGTGAAATGGCACTTTTACAGTTTAAATAGAAGTATTACTGTAGAACATTACATTTGCTATCTCACAGTATTATTACATTCAACCTAAAAAGAAGAGTAATTATATTACAAGCATAAATGAACTCAAATTTTATGTAACCTTTTTTGTAGATTAGGAATAAGGTTATTTATTCATAGTTATTTTATTGAACCTTGAAGAAGTATAATAAGTAAGCATAAATAACTGTTCTCCAGTGAGTTGGAAGTCCTTTTTTAACACCTTTTGTGTTTTTCTGTCTGTTTGTTTAGATACCACGTGTTGGATATCTATGAGTACTTTTCCCCTTAAAGCTTGTTTTATATTGTTTGAAATTGTTTTCAATAAAAATGTTTTTTAAAAATAGCACTTTTGCATATAGTGTTGTTAATTTTAACATTTTTTTGAGGGAAAAAAGGGACAGGGAAATTTGCCCTTCCAATCACAGAATCACCTCAAAAAACTATGTCCTCAGTGCCCTAGTACACATCCAAGGAATTGTTACAAAGAATGACTGACAAAACCTGACAAAACCCAAGAATCATAATGCAAGAACTCATGCTTCTTTAGACCAGTCTGGAAAAACCTTATGGAATTTTAATAATTTATAAGATCCCCTTCAATCTCCTCCAACTATTAGGAGACTCAGCCCACCAAATAAATAAATAAATAGATTAGATAGGTAGATAGATAGATAGATAGATAGATAGATAGATAGATAGATAGATAGATAGATAGATAGACAGACAGACAGACAGACAGAAAGCAAGCAAGCAAGCCAGACTGATCTTGTCCAATTTATGAATCCTCAGTCAATAGGTTATGAAAAAGCAGAGCAAAGTGAAACCTCCAGCTCATAATATGAAAATGTAAAGGTAGAAGTGAAACTGTAATGACATTTTCTACCTTAGTGTATAAAAATGATGCACCACAGCATGGGAGAATTCTTTTGTTAACTAATGTCTGTCTTAAGGGCAGACAAATTCATTATTCTGAAAATGATAAGAAACGAAGAAAAGGAATAAAGAAGCAAATTTGAAAAAAAACCTCAGACATGTATAAATTCTGTAATGGGAAAATAAGTCTTTCTTGAGATATGGGGACTATGCTTTCTCCTCTAGGGCTTTTATTTCCTAGCTTAAGCACCTGACAAAATTGGTGTTGATACTCAAACATTCAAAGCCCTATTTGGGCTGGATCTGGGTTATCTGGGAAGAGGTGGTTTTTCCCCCTCCTGTATATGTTGTTGTCATTGTTGTTGTTGTTCAAAGAATCATAGAGTTGGAAGAGACCGCAGAGGCCATCCAGTCCAACCCCCTGCTATGCAGGAACACACATCAAAGCATTCCCAACAGATAGCCATCCAGCCTCTGTTTAACGACTTCCAAAGAAGGAGACTGCACCATATTCTGAGGCAGCATACTCCACTACCGAACAGCTCTGACCGTCAGGAAGTTCTTCCTGAGGTTCCGGTGGAATCTCTTTTCCTGCAGTTTGAATTCATTCCTCCTTGTCTTAGTCTCTGGACCAGTGGAAGACAAGTCCACTCTCTTCTTGACATGAGATCCCTTCAAATATTTAAACATAGCTATCATGTCCCCCTTTAACCTTCTCTTCTCCACACCCAGCTCCCTAAGATGCTCCTCATAGGGCATGGCTTCCAGACCCTTCACCATTTTGGTCACCCTCTTCTGGACATGCTCCAGCTTGTCAATATCCTTCTTGAAATGAGGTGCCCAGAACTGGTCTAACCAAAGCAGAATAGAGTGGTACCGTTACCTCCCTCAATCTAGACACCATACTGCTATTGATGCAACCAAGAATTGGCATTGGCTTTCTTAGCTGCAGCATCACACTGCTGATTCATGTTCAGCTTGTGGTCCACCAAGACTCCCAGATCCCTTTCCCATGTATTGTTATCCAGCCACGTACCCCCTACCCTATATTTGTGCATTCCATTTTTTCTACCTAAGTGTAGGATCTTACATTTCTCTCTGTTGAAATTTATTTTGTTAGCTTTGGCTCAGCTCTCCAATCTGTCAAGGTCGTTTTGAATTTTGATCTTGTCCTCTGGCATATTAGCAACCCATCCCAATTTGGTGTCATCTGCAAATTTGATCAGCATGCCCTCTATTCCTTCATCCAAGTCATTGATGAAGATATTGAACAGCCCTGGGCCCAGGACAGAACCCTGTGGCACCCCACTAGTCACTTCTCTCCAGGATGAAAAGCAGCGATTGGTGAGCACCCTTTGAGTTTGATCAGTCAACCAATTACAAATCCACTTAACAGTAGCACTGTCAAGTCCTCATTTTACTAGCTTCTTTGCAAGAATGTCATGGGGAACCTTGTCAGAGGCCTTACTGAAATCAAGATATGCTATATCTATAGTGAGCCTTCAAGTTGTTTCCAACTTACGACAGCCCTAAGATCAACCAGTCATGGGGTTTTTCTAGGACTGAGAATGTGTGACATGCCCAAGGTCACCCAGTTGGTTTCTATGGCAGTGGGTTTCCTGGTCTCCAAGGTTGCAGGCCAACTTGGGAGGCACTACACCGTGCTGACTCTCCTCCTGTATGTACCTCTTTATATCTTAAGAACATTGGTTGAAGTCCTGCGTAGGATAAACTATTGTCTGGCATACTTCATCAGTGTGGTGTGCTGTACTACAACTTCCAGCATTCCCAGCCAACCAGGCTGTGCTGACTGGGGATGCCTGGAACTGGAATCCAGTTGTCCTGGAATGCAATAGGCTGTAGAAGGCTGAACTAACAGATATCACAGAGCAAAAAGAAACAGCGTTTTAGTTTCCTTCATTTCTTGGGGAAAAAAAAGGTGGTATTTTACTATGGTTAACCTCTGTGACAATGATAATGGCTTGATTTTACAGGGATAGGAAAATAGAATATTACAGTTTTTCTATTCTATCTTAGTAAATATTATGAATACAAGTCCTCACTTGTCTAATTCTCTTGTGCAAGCCTGAGAAATTGCAGAGTTTTTTTCCTCCCCTGCAGAATAGAGATTCTTTCTTGCTAGACAATTATAGCACTATGACTCCCACTAAACTTCCATTCCACGGAATCCTGGGGTTTGAAGCTTAAGGACACGTATTTAGAATTCTCAGCCAGAGAACTCTAGGGTCTTTCCAGACTTCAGGATTTAATAGGATAGAACCATGACGGTTGAAGTGGAATCATAGCACTATAATTGTGTGGCGTGAAAGGTCAGATATTTTCTGTCAATTCTGAGTTTTTCCCATTTTGCATGAACAAATCTTTCACAAATCATGTAAAAATTACACTGATATTTTGAAGCTAAACTGCAGTTGTACAGTATTTTAAAAAACAGTAGCACTGAATACATTGTTTGCACTTTCTTAAAATACAACTTCCCAGTAACATTGTATTTCTTTCCCTCAAGTACATTTCATGATTCAAGGTAGAATAAATCAGTCACTGGAAAAAGCAGATAACAACAGACAAATATCAATATTCAAATATATTTAACCTGAAAGCTTCCAGAACAACTTGTATTTTGTAGGGAGCATATTCAGAGTTTACACGAGGCAGATAAACAGATAATACATTACCTCAAAAGTATTTTCAGGCTCATCCAAATTGGCCAAATATATTGGGAGGTCATTTTTTTCCCTACTCCTTTAATTGCCACATCTGTTTCTGAGATCCAGAGAACAGATTGGTGATTTCACGAAGTTTCAGGCTTCCTTCCTCCTCATTATTTCTTAAAATAATTTTATCCCATTCTTTCTCCAAAGGTCTCAGGTTGGCCTACAATAAAATCAACGGAAAACAATAAATAACTGTAGAAGTTTAAGAGAATAAAAATATATTAAATAGTTTTTCAATATAAAAATATACAATTTTAAACCAGTTAAAGAGTCTTGAATATTTTTTACAATAACCATTATTTATTAAATGTATATTCTGCTTTTCTCTCAGAATAGGATGCAAGGTGGCTTACAGTAATTAACGAGATCAAATTAAAATCTTACTTTTTGGAAGTTGAAAAAAGAATTGAATAACAGTATTGTTTTAAAAAAGGGTTGAAAACCATGCTTCACTGTTAAAAACTCGTCTAAAAATGTAGTGACTAATAAAAGATAAGAAATACAGCATATCCCTTCACATACTTGTCGCTGTATGCCTTGAAGTCATTTCTGACTTAGGGCAACGCTATCACAGGATTTTCAGGGGCTGAGACTGTGTGACTCACCCAAGTTCCCCCAGTGGGTTTTCATGGCCAAGCAGGGAATCAAACCCTGGTTTCCAGGGTCATAGTCCAACACTCAAATCACTATATTGCACTGGTTCTCACACACTACAGCTGCCCAAATTGAATGCCACAGGCTGGCTGAATCAAAAGGCGGTGGCGGAGCTTGGAGTGTGTGGAGGGGGGGCAGGAGGGGTGCTACAGCATGGGGGGCATGGCCACTGGGGGGAGGCGTGACTGCAGTGATGGGGGTATGACCAGGGTGTACAGGGACATGGCTACAGGCCAGGACGCCCCCAAAACATTGCAGCCCAGGGCGAATCGCCCCCCCCGCCCCCGAGTTCCTCCGTGACTGTGAAAAGGTCTTTACCTGCTGGCAGAAGGAAAGCAGGAAAGAGAGGTAGTCAACTGGACTTCCTATGGAAGGGAGTTCCATAAATTGGGAGCAGCCACGGAGAATGATCTCCCCTTTGTCCTCCCCTGCAGTTCTTAAAACTTGAACTTTAAGGTAGTTTAGACCCAAGGTGTGTAGGGCTTTAAAGGTCAAAATCAGTGCTTTGAATTGTGCCTGAGTCTTTGTGGAGTTTATTTGTTCCTACCAGTAGGATTTTTTTTTAAATACTTTCTGGTTTGCCACTTTTTTTTTCTTTTTGTTCTTTCCACCCCTCTTCTGCATGTTTTAAATGAGATTTACTGTGCTACGTGTGTGCATGCGTGCATGTGTGCACACACACATTGCCACACAGGCAAAGCAAAAAAAAGAATGGCAGAGGAGAGCCTCCTTATCTCTTTCCATTGTTTTGCAAAACTGCTCTTTGTTGCAGGGGGCTGTGGAGGACAGACACAGTGGGATGAGCAAAAGAGGGTGAGGAAAAGAGATCATTTAGATTCCCTGTTCAGTTTCAAGTGCTGGAAGACTCTATTGTTTCGTGTGTGTGCGTATGTGTAGAGGATGACCTTGTTCAGTATAACAATTTACAAGGAAGAGGACACCATGCATTTTAAATTTTTTTGAGTTGGTACTAGTTGCCAGTCTGGATGAACTCTAGCAAGATAAAGTTCCAATGTCAATTTCACCAGGAATGCAACGGTCCAAACCATCAAACTATTGGTGCATGGATAAATGTTGCAGATTCTTCTATGTCCTCACTATCCTTGCTGCATATCACGTTATAAGATCTTTGTGTTATAGAATCATAGACCTGGAAGAGACCACAAGGACCATCAAGTCCAACTCTCTGTCATGCAGAAATACACTATCAAAGCCTACTCAAACAGATGGCAATCCAACCTCTATTTAAAACCTCCAAAAAAGAAGACTCCACCACACTCCGAGACCGCGTATTCCACTGTTGGCTTACTCTTACTGTCAGCAAGTTCTTCCTAATGTTTAGGTGGAATCTCTTTTCAGGACATTTGAAGCCATTGCTCCGTGTCCTAGTCTCTGGAGCAGCAGTAAACAGGCTTGCTCCATCCTCCATATGACATCCCTTCAGATATTTAAACGTGGTTATCATGTCATCTCTTAACTTTCTCTTCTCCAGGCTAAATATACTTAGCTCCCTAAGCTGCTTATCATAGGACTTTATTTCCAGGCCTTTGACCTTTTTGGTTGCCCTCCGCTGGACATATCCCAGTTTTTCAATACCCACTTTGAATTATGGTGCCCAGAACTGGACACAGTATTCCAAGTGAGCAGAATAGAGTGATACTATTACTTTCTTCAACCTAGCCTAGAATCACACTGGCTTTTTTTAGCTGCAGCATCACACCTTTGACTCATATTCAGTTTTATTGATGTTATCATAAACTGACAAAATCAAGAAAGAATTTGGAAACTGAACAGTCTGATTAGTTATTTTTTAAAAACTGGAATGAGAACTTCTAACCAAAAAGGAATTTATTTTGGGACACGTGCTCCAGTATACTAAATGCCTTTTTGTTCTGTTAGCACATCCTGCTGTGCTTAATGTGTGTGTTTGTGTGTTTACTTGTGCTTTGTTTCGTTAGGGAGAAAGACAGTAGTTTCGGACTGAGATACCTTTCTGCAAATTATGGAAACCTATATAAAGCAAAGTGCTTATTGTCTCCCTCTCACACTGGAGGCAAGAACTCTTGTGGAAACTAGTGATTTCCCAGTAGATTGTATCATTGTGCAGAGGCAGCCTCTCTTGTTAGGAACAAGAACATTCTTCACAT
This sequence comes from Cyclura pinguis, assembly GCA_030412105.1. Taxonomy (NCBI): domain Eukaryota; kingdom Metazoa; phylum Chordata; class Lepidosauria; order Squamata; family Iguanidae; genus Cyclura; species Cyclura pinguis. Next base: position 270,972,557 of record CM059601.1, on the reverse strand, counting down.
TTCTGCAGCATCTCTTTACATCTGTCTATCGATCTTACTACAGACAGGTAGATCCAAATATATATAAATATTGGAAAAAACAAATAGCAGCACTGTTTGCAGGTAGAACTCAGATGCCAGAAGGAAATTATAAAACTGAAGTAGATTTAACACAATTTAATAAAATTATTAAAAACAACTGTCTGAAAGAAGCATGTTTTGACTTCTGCCTTCCCAGGTGATGTCTACTGAAATGGGAGAAATAGCATTCAGATGATGTTGAAGGTAACAGTGGTATTGTCCTCTAAATTAAGACTATACAGCATCAGTGTATCAAATCTATAAATCCTGAAGTTCTCTCTTTTCTCAGTCATGGTTTATATAGATTAACAAATGGATAATCTGATTCAAGCATGGTTGGATCAGATGATTCATTTATTTATCTATATAAATGGCTCAAACATGCTTGGTGCCACTCACTTTTGTAAGTTCCGTCACACATGTAGTTGTATTTTTTTTTTGGATCATTGTTCAATGGGCATATTCAATTTGTGGCTGTGTAAGCAGATTTCCACAAAGGTAACCATTTCACATGGGCCTAAATCCTGTTGCTAGTCCCAACCATGATAGACTTACTGAATCAATAGGATTTACCTATGTGTTGACTCACTATTTAACAACTGGTCCATTAAGTCTAGACCAGTCGGAACTAAGCAACAAGTTCACAGCCATGGAGCTGGATGGTATGTAACTATTTGTTGGTGCCTTCAGTGTGCCACTTCATCTACTGGGACTGCATTCTCTGTTGCACAATGAGATAAAACCCAGACACATTAGTGGACACACAACTGGTTGCACAATGCAGTATTCACCAGCAGGGTGGTGTAATGCAACTACCATGTAACAACATGAGTGTAGGTTTACTGTATGCAAGCACAATGTAAGATCTTGGCTGGCTGGCTATCTATCTATCTATCTATCTATCTATCTATCTATCTATCTATCTATCTATCTATTGTGAACATACAGAGAAACTAAGAGACTGAGCCACCATGATATATTGGTTTGAGTTTTGGACTAAGTCTTCAGGAGAGCAGAGTTTGACTCCCTACTCATCTGTGGAAATCCACTGGGTAACCTTGGACAAGTCATACTTGCTCTGCTTAGGAGGAACAAACCTCCTCTGAATAAATCTTCTAAAATTTGACTACTGCTACTACTAAAAAAAAAAAAAAAAAAAAAAATCTTCCCAAGAAACCCTAGGATAGTCCTGCTGTAAGTCAGAGTGGATGCGAAGGCACCTAACAACAACAAATGTGTCTCTGTGTGTGTATAATAACATATATAACTTATAATTTGTGTAAATAAATATATAACATGTAAAACGACATAATATAATCACAATGTTACTTGCTATAAATATTATATATGTGAAATAAATATTATAATTATAATAATTAATTATAAGTAATTATTATTTGGAGAGCCAGCATGCTGTAGTGGTTTGAGTTCTTGGACCATGACTCTAGAGAGCAGGGTTAAATTGCCTGCTTGGCCACAGAAACCCACTGAGTGATCTTGGGCACGTCACATACTCTCAGCCCCAGAAAATCCCATGATAACTTCACCTTAGGGTTGCCATAAGTTGGAAATGACTTGAAGGCATACAACAACAAATGTTAGTTAGTATAAATAAGTAGAAATGGAGTATTACATTATATTGTAAATAAATAGAAATGACAAATGTTGCTTTGTGAACTGGACAGTTGTAAAATGAGTTGATTTGAAAAGAGGAAAGCGATATCCCTGTTATGCCCTCAAGCCAAAGAAGTGAAAGGAAAAGGCTTTATGTACAGCCATTCTCTGAACTGTATTTGCTGTGCAGATAAAGAGAAGAATTCTGTCTCCAGGCAGAGTCATTAACCTGGCACCTTTCACAAGTGATAAGTCTTCAGGGAAGTCAAGAAGAAAAACCCAGCCCTGTAAATGATGGAGAAGAAAGATCCAACCATCAATTAAAAAACTGGATTCATTACAAAGCTCCTGCTGCTGATTGTGCCTTCTGTGGCACAAAGGCACTTCTTGGTAATAAAGCAGCCTGCTGATCCGAACGGAGTGAGGCATCACTGATCACAAACAGGCTTTGGGGTGCAATAAAAGAAGAGCGCTAAGCAGCTGCTGTGCCTTCCCCCAAATCAGATGGAAACCAACAGAGGATTAGTAAAAGGGCTGGGCTGAAAACACTGCATGGCAAATATATATTCTTTGTGTAAGGTCTACCATCAAAGATGCACATCATAAAGATGGTGTGCTATCACAAAATCAAAACACAATTGTAATGTTTTAAGAGACTGCTATCCAGAACAGACACACATATGCTCAGAATAATAACTACAAATGCCATTGAAAAATATAATAGCAAAGAAATATCAAATTCTGGATGGAATTCACATTTACTTGTATAATTATTTCACTAGTGACTCCCCCCCCACATTTTTCCCCAAAGGCAGGATACATGACTGTATACATGTCTGAAGAAGTGGGTTTATATCATGAAGCTCATGCTAAAATAAAAAGTCATTTAGTCTTAAAAGTGTTGCCACATTCTTTTTTTCCCTTCCCCTCTCTTCCTCTTTTTAATACTACAAGAGACTGATACCGCTACTTCTTTGTGTTACTGTATTTATAGGTCACCTCCTCCATGTCCTTATGAATGTTTCCATAGAATGCTGTGATCTGGCAATGAAAAGAAAATCAAAATCAATAAATAAGTATCCTTTAGTATTCTTTGGTGGCAGATAATTAAGTTCAGCCTGTGTGTGTGTGTGTGTGTGTGTGTGTGCACGTGTGTGTGCGCGCTGTAGAAGGAGGACAGATATTTCAGAGACACCTCCCAGTCTGCTTTGCACAGAGATCTGTGAGCTCTTGTTTTATGGTATCTAAGGCCTTTTCCACACAACGTGGCAGAAACGCCTCATGTAGGAGCGGAGTTTATGGCGACGTTTCTGCGATGTGGCATTTCGCACTGACCTCCACTTGGGGCAGTGAAGATCGGTTTCTTGTTCCGCACTACAGCGTTTGTCACCACTCCCCTGCTCCAACTATGGCCTGTCCCAGCCCATTTCATTGGATCCCTTTTTTTTTTAAATCTTGGGAAGGACGTCCCTATGCAGACACAATGTCACGTGTGCCGAGCTGGGCCTGCCCTGAACCCACCCATTCCTGTGAGAATGGGCTTCAATGGTTCTGCATGTAGTTGTAGAAATGTAGTAGAAGCGGTCTCAGGGAGTGAAAATGCATTTTTTTCTGTTGCTCAAATATGACACTTTAGCAACGTGCAAAGGCATGCCAGCAACTTAAAACATCAACTTAGTAGCGATGACGTCGTGTGGATGCACGCCTCCTCAAGCCGTTGCAGCTACGCAGTGACTTCTCCATGCAGAAAGGGTCTAAGTTTCCATTTCAGTGTCAAGATAGTGAGTGATCGTATGAGTGAAAGTCTGGACTACCTGTTGCACTCATTGCATGAAGAATAGCCATCTACCAGTGGGACCTGCCACAAAATGTTGCAGGTGGGTAGTACACCTGCTTGGAGATCCATCCATCTTTCTGTGCTGTTAGGGATACTTCATTCAGTTCCCAACTGTTTTGTCCGTACCAAGCAGTCAATCAGCAGTCTGCCCCAGCACGGTCAGAATGTTCAGTCCTCCCTGGATTGTTTTTCCCCACCTTCTAGTAGTGTATGGTGTTGTTGTGCATCTTCAAGTTATTTTTGACTTATGGCAACCCTAAGACAAACTTATCCTGTGTATTTTTAGAGCTGAGAGCGCGTTATGCATATGAGGTTACCCAGTGGGTTTCTTTGGCTGGGAAGGAATCAAACCCTGCTCTCAAGGATCATAGTTCAGTGCTCAAACCATGATAGTTCAATGTTCAAACCTACACCGTGATACTAGGACTCTAAATCCCCATCTCTCTCCCCACCAGCTGAAAATTGATAGCCTATTTTTGTGAGCCTCTACCCCAAAAGAGAGCAAAGCAAAGCAAAACATTAAAAAACCTAAGACATGTGGTTTCAGTGCTTGGAAGTGACTTCTGATCACCCACAGTATCACTTATGAGTGTTGCATCTTGCTGACAGCTCAGAGGAGCTGCAAGTGGTCTGTTGATTCCTGGGTCGTGTTCATATCTGGCTTACAGTGAAGGAGCTGTGTTGTAAGGATATGCCTTACAAATAAAGTATTTACCTATGCTAATCCTTCTAAAATGTAACATTTGAGAGACCCTGGAGAAAGTGCTGAACCTTATAGAGTGGGGACTACTGCTGAGTCAGTAGCAGAAGACATTTTCCTCAGAAAACATTTTCCTCCCATACCTCGGAAGACATTTTTCTGAGGAATGTTCTGGGATTTGTCTCTTTCTTACTTTGCTAGACAGGTTTCGGCACTATTAGTTTGTGGTTACCTCTTCAACATTAGTATTACACCATAGAACAGGATTAAGTTTTGACACTTTGGAGTACTCAAAATGGTGGCCAGAGAGCCAACAAGCTTACTGTTGCAGTGTAAAACACAGAAAACCAGTGGGAATGAGGGAGAGCAAGGCTAAACATTGTTGGAGAACTCCTCCCCCAGAGAAATCCAGGAAGATGCTCTTGCCATTTCTCTGCTCATGAAAAGGGCAACTCCTTTAATGAAATTCAAGGGAGTGGATTTGGGATTTAGTGCTGAGGGATTTAAAGGAAAGCAAAAGAAGTACTGAAAATGTCTCAGTTCCTCCACTGCTGCTCCTGGGTTGCACATACTTACGAAAACTGACAATTCTAAATTTGGGTACCAATTAATTTTCTTAATGAAGCTTCTCAAAATCTGAGCTCAGTATCATTTACCAGCTTGACAAAGGGTTTATGTGGAATGCCTGTCAAGGAAAACAAAGACTCCTGCTCAAATAGATCTTTTTGCTGTTCTTGTCTTTGCAAGCAAGGTCACCATACTGACTCCTACTTGGCTTCCACAAACTATCTCTGAGATGAGACTTGTAATAGACACCCATTCCAGTTACAAGGTGACCTGTGGTCCTTCCAGCAATTGCTCAGTATGAAAAGGTGGTGCAAAATATCTGTTACTTCCTAGCGTAGTTTTTCTTTTGCCTTTATGTTTCCTGCTGCTAAACAGTATTGCAAAACACAATACTGAAAATGGGGTCAATAATGAAATGTGAATCAAATGTCTTTGCAGATCAAATGCTTGAGTAACTTAGACTAGTGAATAAACATTAATATGTCATGTTTTCATAACTGTTGGAGATGTGTGAAGCTGGCACCTTTTAATGGAGGACATGTGACACACACTAGCTTTCAGAACTGGGACAATTACTTCAGACTTGTAAAAAAATGGATATTTCAGTATGAAGTCCCTGGTTGCGTTCAATAGGATACCTGTTATTAATCTGTGGCCTCCCACCCCGTCCTTTTTTTTCTGGAGAACTGAATGAATAACAGCTTCAAGTATTTGAGTCACTTTTCTTTCACTACTGAGCTTCCTTCCTTGTGGGGATGCTTGAAGATTTGTGTGTTGTCTTGTGTTTTTAAGTGAACCAACTTGATTTATCATTTGTGGACTAATATGCAGATCAGAATGCAATTATTCATCCATTGTCACACCTCCCTGAATGTTGTGAATACAATTCTTGGCTCCAAAATCCCCCCCCCCCTGTACATGGAATGCATATTTTAGAATAAGATGGATGCAAAAGTGATTTTACTTGCAAATGCATGAAAAATGTGCATTTTGTGAATAAAATGTCATTAAATTAGGTGATTTTGGAACAGTTTTTTTTTTAAAGAAAACCCATGGACTGATGCAGAAACATCACAGAAGAGATACAATTGTTCAATAGTAGACTAGATTGCCTTGAAGGATGTGAACTCTTCTTTGACTTATTGCGACGTTATGGCCTAAATCCTATTGTTTAGTCCTGATTACAGTAGAGCCACTGAATCAGCTTTATATACTGTTATGTTGACTCACCAACCAACAGTTGACTCATTTGGTTCTTGTGGGTTTTTCGGGCTTTGAGACCATGTTCTGGTTGTATTTTCTCCTGACGTTTCGCCTGCATCTGTGGCTGGCATCTTCAGAGGAATGGTGAATTGGAAGTGGAGTGGAGAATATATATGCCAGTCTCCTCCTCCAGAGGGGAGGGAGCAATTAGCATGATAATCCTATTGTGTGTACTGAATACTTGTTCCTGGAGGGAGACTTCCTGAGTCGAGGTGGGGCTCGTTAGTATCTTTCGTGTTTTGATTTTGGTGTTTTTCAATACTGGCAGCCAAATTTTGTTGACCTTCCAAGTCTCCTCTTTCCTGTTAAAATTATCCAAGTGTTTGTGGATTTCAGTGGCCTCTCTGTGTAGCCTGATCTGGTAGTTGTTAGAATGGTCCAGAATTTCTGTGCTTTCAAATAACATTCTGTGTCCGGGTTGGTTTATAGTGTGTTCTGCTACTGCTGACTTTTCTAGCTGGATCAGCCTGCAGTATCTTTTGTGTTCTTTGATTCGTGTTTGGATGCTGCATTTTGTGGTCCCTATGTAGACCTGACTACAGCCACACGGTATACGGTAAACTCCTGCAGAAGTTAGGGGATCCTTCTTGTCCTTTGCTGAGCGAAGCATTTGCTGAATTTTCCTGGTTGGTCTGTAAATTGTTCGGAGGTTATGTTTCTTCATGAGTTTCCCTATTCGGTCAGTGACTCAATTGGTTTACTCTAGTTTGAATTAACCAACAGGATTCTAGCCCACGTTTATGCTAGTGACGAGACCATGGCCATTTCTGCCCTACACTGTTATGGTGCTATTATTCCACTTTCAACATCCTATGGAATCCTGGGGTTTGCAGTTTAGGAAGGGGCCTTTAGAATTCTCAGCCAGAGAGCTCTCTGGCCTCAGTAAACTACAAACCCCAGAATTCCACAGGATGTTGAAAGTGGAATAATAGCACTATAACAGAGGAGTGCAAATATGGCTCATGTTGCCACGAGTGCTAGCAGTCTGAGTATAAGGAAAATTGGCTTGGTAGGTCTGAGGGTATGAAATGTGGAGATAAGGTTTAACATTTATCTAGTAAAACAACTCTAGTTGTGCTTACTAAAATACTGTCCAATGTAGAATCTATTTAACAGTATGTTCTGAGGCAATCTAAATGTGCTTCAGGTTTTGTTTTTTTTTAAATTCCTACTAGACTGCCCACAAAAAGAGTGAGTGTCATTTCCATGAATGACACTCACTCTCATTTGCATGAAATCTGTTATTTACATGAAATCAAATGTTGTTTTGGGCATTTGGATTGGGATGAGCTTTTCTTGTCATGTCTGCAGACTTATGACGCCTGAAGTGTGTGTGCAGGTCTGCAGTTGTTTACTCCACATACTGAAGATAGGATCCTTTGCATTTACATTTAATCATGTAAATAAGATTTCAGGACCAGCAGGTAATGTTTTGTTTAATACATACAGGGATAGAACCAAGAAGCTAGAGCAACCAGTGGCTAGATATTTTAACTTGGAACACGCCTCTCTCATTTGTCTGTGTTTGGAACTAATGTGCCTCTTTCTCTCCCTCGGCAGCTGTTGCTCTTACCCTGATTGCCAAGTGTTTTTTTTTATGACTCTGTTATGTCCTCACCTCTCTCCTCCTTCCTCTTCCTTCCTCCTCAATTGCTGGGCTAACTCCAGTTTCATTAGTAACTTCCACCCTCCTCTCCTAATCTGTCCTTGTTGGGCAACATTCACCCCTCACTCGCTGCAGCAGGCAGGCAATGCTCCAGGTATATGTGCAGAGGTGAGGACAGAAAATAAAATATATAATAACTTTCTGAGGCAAAGACTATGTGATGATACCTTCACAAGCTCCCGGGCTGGAAAGAACAAAAAGGTGGTTTTGGGGGGAAAAAATACATCCTAGAATCTCTCCTTTTGGTCATAGGACTTGGGGGTAGGGAAGGAAGCCCTTGGAGTTTAACTGAAGTTCAGCCTCACATTGAGTCATGGGCCTTGTGGGAGGGAGAACCTCAGGTGGGCTTTCCTGAAACAGGGTTGGTCTGACAGCAGTGCAAATACTTGGAGGGCTCCTAGAGCTTAGGTGCATCACCCAAGGATGGCTGAGAAGGGGGTTGGGTAGTTGACCTCCTGCCCTGAGAAATCTCACACTAGGTGCTCCTCTCCTTTGCAGCTGAGGCAAAATTATAGGTTATAAATGGTTTAAATAAAGTGGCCTTATCTAACCCAAGGATAGTATCTGGTCTTGTTTCCAGATGGGCTAGCAATATATTCTTAATATAGATTGTTGTACTGTTGCTAAACTACCTACTCTCCAACTGTTCTGATTTGGCAGGGACGGTCTCAATCAAACCCTTTGTTATCCCAGTTTCTAAGCTGCTTTTAACATGTCCCCGTTCCTCTCTCCTCTTCCCACTTCCTCCTTTGTCCTCAGCTTACTTCAGTTACTAGAAACTGAATTTAAAGTGCACTCAGTTCAATCAGTGGGGGAAAGGACAGGAGAGGGCAGAATCTTGCCCTTCCCTGCCTCTTGTCCTTGCTTGTCTGTTCTTCCTCATTAATAACTTTTGCACTCTTGACTACACTCTGGCCCTTTTCGCACGCCAGTCCTGTTGTGTAATGGCCTCAGGAGCTTTGCACGATTGTGAGGACTGTTTCACACGACGTCCTCGCAATCGCGTGACGCAACTGAGGCCAGTAGGTGACGATCATGCATTATATCATTTTCGGCTCATTGCTGAAAATGATGTGCGATTGCTCGTCCCTCCCAGGCCCCACATGCACTTACTTTGCATGCAGAGTGTTACCCTGTGAACTGGGGGTCCCGGGAGGGACACCAAAATGTGCTCAACTAAAGGTGGGGAAAATTAGCTCAGAGCACGACTTAGCGTTGCGAGAGGCAGGGTAACATAGCGAGATCTTGAACCCTATGTCTACGGGGTCGGGTCGAGTCAAGTAGCACACAGAAGGTGAAACAATAAATGATGTTTTATTAAATACACAAGCAAAACAGTGTATGCGACACACTCACACAAGATAACTAAAGAAAATAAAGGTTGGAGTGGTATAGAGGGATTTTAGAAGGGTTGCTGGTTTGGGTGATACTTCACCTGTCCTGAAGCCTGGAAAAATAGAGAGCGAGGCTGGGGTGCGATGTAGCTCAGCACGTGGAGCTGAGGGGAGGCTCGCCAAGCAAAGCGGCAGCAAGGCGGGATGAAACTCGGGAGCGTTCCGAGGAAGGTCTCGGAATCAAGGGTTTTTATAAGGAGAATGTGACTGCAGGTTATGCCGTACTTGGGGGAAAACAATAGATTTGGATTTGGAGACAAAGCCTCCGAAAGGTCAGAATCTGAATGATTGAGTTATCGTAGCGGTTCTCAATAGAGTAGCCAGTCTGCAAACGCAGAGTACTTGGGTATTGCATAGTTTACCCATCAAGCTGCCATCGTGGGGCAGAGGCTCTTTTGTAAGTGGCGTGCATACCTAGTTAGAGTACTTGCCTGGAGGTCTCCTAAAGCAGTGAGTCAGCTATTTTGGGCCTGCCTGTATTGTAGTTTGAATAGTATGGCTATTAATGGCCGAGCTTGTTTACGTGCTCGTCCGGTGGCCTCGCAAGCATGTGGAGAGGAATACAGAAGTGCAGCCGAATTATGATATCAAGAGGATATCTTTAATATCCCCAAAGCTTGGACTAGCCAGGGCAGTAACAAGAGGCTCCGGACATGCGGACATCGTGCTTCCTCTCCCAGCGCAGCTTGGGAAAGTACCTGGCTGTGCTGCGGAAGGAAGGGGCAGAGTGCTCATGCTTCCTTCCGGCCAGCACGGAGCTGGTGCAGAGGGGAAGCAGAGGAGATGCAAGTGCCTCTCGGAAGAGGCTTCTCGCGTGATCCCCTTGCAATGCCAGCTGCACCAGATAAGGTGTGAAAAGGGCCTATGAGATTGCCTGTCCATGTTGTCCCAGGTTTCATCTGGGAAATGTTGGTGGGTATGAAACTATTGTGAAGTGGCTTAAGTGTGCATTTTGCCTTGAAAGGTGGGATAGAAGAAAAAAAAATATAAAGAAAGAAACTAAACCAGTATGATGCATTTCTGGATGGTAGGCATAGTCTTTCAAAGTAGTTTGGCATGCATGTTTTATTTCCTATGATTGGGATGTCCTCAGAACTCTTGGCACATACATTAACTCTTTTTTAAAAAAATCTGTCATTAACAATTTGCAAATTCCTAGTACAGCTGCATTATTGCCTATAAATGGCAAAGTAACAAACTGATATTCTGAGTAAATGGGATAACTATCCTTATATAGTTATCTTCTTAACAATGAATTTAACTCCTTTCCAGTAATGAGAAAAGTATCTAAATGGCTGAAAGGCATATTTAAAATTTATGCAGCTTGGCACTCAAAAAAATTCTGAAATATCCAGAATAGTATGAAAACAGCAGAGATGAGGCTTGCAAAATGCATTTCAATCTGGCATATATCTCTCAGTCATCTGTGCTCTGTTGTTAAAGGGGAAACGTCAAAACATGTTCAACTTGAATGTATACCAAAGTTCTCTTTATGATTTTACATTTGAATAGCGTTTGATCACTTTCTAGATCAGCTTGAACACCTTCTGTGAATTTGAAAGAAGAGAGTGCTTTTCAACACTTACAGAAAAGAAAACAAAATGAGGGTCAAACAAAATGTGACTCTAAAGTCACATGTCTCCTAATCCTACTGATATACTATTATTTTAAAATGAAAGGAATCTTGGGAGACGGTGTGCTGGAGTGGAAAAGCAATGAGCTGTTTGCTGAGGTCTATCTAGGGTGGGCAAGTAGGGCACATGTCTTACTCTGACTTCTAGGGGTCCCTGGAGGACACCCTGATTTTTTCCAAAAATACAAAGACTGGGGAAATTAGCGGAGCACTGCTTAACAAAGTGGAGGGCAGGACAATACAGCGAGATCTCAGACCCTATGTTGATGGAGTCAGACCCAGACAGCCAGGCCAAATGTCCAATCACCAGTAGTTTAGTCAGCAGAATTGGCAAAATATCCACACACATATACACAACAAAGCAGTCACTCACACAAGCGCGCAAGGACTAATGCGTCGGAAAGATATGAAGATCAGGCAGACCTTTCCTTGGGAAAGGACAATGGCTGAATCATGCATTTGTATTTGTATTTCTCAGTGTTGCAAGTGTTAATCTCCTCAGGAGGACACGTGATCCCCTCAAGGTGCCATTGTTATCGATGGTTCACTCTGTGTGTGCGTGTGTGGCTTTCGAGGTTTCCCTCTTGGACATGACTGGGAGAGCCTTGGTCTGAACTTTGATAGTAAGGCTTCAGTCTTAGACCTGGGTGTCTATGTTTCTGTCCAGTGAACCTCTGGTTTAATAACTTTGATTATTAAATATTATACTTCCTTGGGACTGGGTCTGACAGCAGGGGTTGCACATGCCCTGGGTGCCAATGCCATGGGGGCACAAAAAAGTCATGCATGTAGGGGTGGGGATGGGGGGTAAGAGTAAGAAGGTAAGGAGGCGACTTCCATGCTTGCCCTGGGTGCTGTTTAAGCAAGATATGCCACTGGCTGTTTGTCTCTTCAAAATCAGCATAACTCCAGGTGCTTTTCTCCAAACTTAAAAAAAAGAAAAAAAAAAGTCAATCTCTTTCTACCTGTGGTAGGAAGAGCAGCTGAGGATGTGATTTTGAGCAAAGAAAAGGAAAAAATTATTAATCCGCTTCCCCTCTTCACTGATGTCTACTCATACCCCCAGACAGTGGCTGGCATACAGTCAGCCTTAATGGCCTGTGTATGTCTCTGCAAATGTTGGTATTCCCTTCCTGCATGACCAAAAGCTGCCAAACCCACTCCTAGGCCTACCATAGAGAAATTTCTTTTCCCTCATGGCCATTCCGTCCTGGTCAAGAGAGTGGGGGAGAACTGAAGAAGTATCTGGCTATGTCCCATAGCCAGAGGCAAAATGATTATTTCATCTATTGAGACCTCTAGAGGACCTAGGTGGATTGCAGTGGGGAATGCAATCATTTTGTGCCTCACTATGAAGTCATAGCTAGATGCTTCTCTAATTCCCCTGCCCACTTGCCACTAAGCACAGAATGGCAGGGAGGGGGACTGCAGTGATTCTATGATGGGGAAACAGCCATCTGATTGCAGTTTTATATGTGGAACTACTTTGCTATACTGAATCATACAGGACTTTGCTGCGTGCACTCTGGGTCATAGAAAGGGCAGCCCAGGAGATTTCTTACTTGTAGAGACTATGTATCTAAAACATGTTTGTTAGGGAGTCCAACCAGTGGAATAAGCATTATTAGGGACTGGACTGAACAGCCCTTGTGGTCTCTTCCAACACTATGGTTCCAGGATTGTGGGCAGTGAAAGAATGATTGTTATGAACCAAATGAGGTAGAACCATCACTTGCTGCTAATGTGTCCTCTGGCTACACTCTCAATTGTTTGCATTTTTAGTGTGCTGAGCATGTGGCCAACATTCATATTGGTATTTCTGTATATAGTTTCATATGTCAAAAGCTTAGCCTGAGCCTTCATTTCAGGTTCCTCCTTCAATGGAGGTGTCCCAAGTCTGCAAATTTTTTGATGTGGGATTATTTTGTGACTACCTTTCTTTGTTAAAATAGAAACCTGGAGGATTAAGCCAGAGGTAAAATCTTTTCTGGAACCTTCTTACTTTGAATACTTCAAACCTCTATGTTTTCATTTGTCCAGGTTGTCCCTTCCTCTATGCAGACAACAAGTACTCCATACCTTCACTGTGTCCATTGCTGATATGGCCAATACATTATATGATAACTGGTCTTCTGGTGAAAGGTCCCTCTGTCCTTAGCTAGGCTGGTCCTTTGACAGAGGATGCACAGTTTGCAGCTGGGGCTATAAACAAAGCCTTGGTAGAAGCTGCCAGAGTTTATGCTCCGTTGTCCTAGTCTTCAAGACCTCAAGGTCACCTTCATATTATGATTATGTTACCCTGAAAATCTGGAGGTCTCAGAGGGACACCTCGATATGCTGCAAGTGATGGGGAAAGTAAGCTCAATGGAGCATAAGCAATAGCAATGCAAGAGGCAGGGTAACCTAGCGAGATCTTTTACCCAGTTTTTACGGGGTCAGGCCCAGTCAGAAATCACACAAAAAGGTCCAATGAATGACTTTATAAAACAGTAGTAGCACTCATCAATGCAAATGCTCACACACGCACATCCAAGGGCTAAAAGGAAATAAAGAGTGGAAATAAGATAGAGGGATTGTTGAAGGATTCGTAGTTTGGGTGGTACTACACCTTTTCCTGAAGTCAACAGAGAGAAGTGTAAGGTCCTACACTTAGGTAGAAAAAATGGAATGCTGAAATATAGGATGGGGGACACGTGGCTGGATGGCAGTACGTGTGAAAGGGATCTAGGAGTCTTAATAGACCACAAGCTGAACATGAGTCAGCAATGTGATGCGGCAGCCAAGAAAGCCAACGCAATTCTCGGCTGCATCAATAGGAGTATGGTGTCTAGATCGAGGGAGGTACTGGTACCACTCTACTCTGCTTTCGTTAGACCTCATCTTGAATCCTGTGTCCAGTTCTGGGCACCTCAATTCAAGAAGGACATGGTCAAGCTGGAGCAGTTCCAGAGGAGGGCGACCAAAATGGTGAAGGGCCTGGAAGCCAAGCCCTATGAGGATAGACTTAGAGAGCTGGGTATGTTTAGTCTGCAGAAGAGAAGGTTAAGAGGGGACATGATAGCTCTGTTTAAATATTTGAAGGGATGCCATGTAGAGGAGGGAGAGGGCTTGTTTTCTGCCGCTCCAGAGACCAGGACAAGGAGCAATGGATTCAAGCTGCAGGAAAGGAGATTCCACCTGAACCTCAGGAAGAACTTCCTGACAGTCAGGGCTGTCCGGCAGTGGAATATGCTGCCTCGGAGTGTGGTGGAGTCTCCTTCTTTGGAGGTTTTTAAGCAGAGGCTGGATGGCCATCTGTCGGGAGTGCTTTGAGAGTGTTCCTGCATGGCAGGGGGTTGGACTGGATGGCCCGTGTGGTCTCTTCCAACTCTACATTTCTATGATTCTATGATTCTATGATTCTATGGTCTGGAAATCAGCGAAAGAAAAGGAACTCGGTGAAGAGACGCTGAGGGGATCACGCGGCTGTCGGGAGGGGGGAATGGTCAGTTGGTATGACCAGGAGGTATCCCAAGAACTGTTCAAAAAAGGGGACTATTTGTAAGAAAAATTTACCTTGAGGGCAAATCGTCTCCCGGGGAGAACAAAGGGGAAAGCAGCGGAAAACAACTTCACACCAGCACCTTCTTTGATATTGGAAGATAACAAGGTGTTACCCAAGTATCAGGATCTTCCGCTGATTTAGGTTGCGGTGTGAGTTTATGTAGACGGATCTTGCCTGAAAAGATTTTATTGCTTCTAGTGCCCAACTTTGTGGGGAAAACTCTTAATCCCTTCAAGTTGGCTCCTTAAAGGGTCAGGACGTTTTGTCCACTGTGGGTTGGCACAGCTTGAGGTCTCCTGTGGCTACGTGACTGGGGAGTTTACTGGCCTGACCTGATTCTTTTGATCGCATGACCGTTGTTGCCTATGTGCTCATCCGGGTGACCTCTCTGGTGAGTTAGATTAATTTTATATCAAAGTTGTAGACCCCGGGACAGGGGGCAACAAGGGGGCAACAATTAAGAGTAGAATAGAACTTCATGGAGATCTGGAATCCCAAGTTTCTAAATTATGTAGACAGCCTCCACAGTCAGTGGAGGTTCTTCTTTTCTGAAAGTCACCTTTCTTATGTTCTTGTTATGAAAAAGTGATGGAGGAGGTTGAAGCTACTGTGTTTAGCAGTAGAATGAGTCTTTGAATAGGGCTATTATTATCTAACTTGTTTCACAGTAGCTTTCCTTGGGCTCTTCTCCAGTTTTGTTGTTAATTACCATGAAGTCACCATGAATTATGATGATCCTATGAATGAAAGATTTCCATGAACCACAGTCATCAACAGCCCTGCTCAGATCTTGCACATGCAGGGCCACAGCTGCCTTCCTTTACTCAATCCATCTATAATTGGATGTTCTTCTTGTCCTACAGCCTTCCACTTTACAAAGCAGGATATCTTCTGCCATACCCACAGTTATAACACTTTAACTGCCATGACCCCATCCCATGGAATGCTGGGATTAGTAATTTGATAGAAGTACTTAGAATTCTGTGCTGGAGAGCTCTAGCACACTCTCCTGAATGATAGTATTAGAGTTGTTCAGCAAGGCAATTTCAGTCCCTCACTGAACTACAAATCTGAGGATTCTGTAGGAAGTAGCCATGGTTCTATAGCATGGATGGGCAACTGCTGAGGACCAAGGACCAATATCCTTCCAGTTCCCCTAGCAGGCCACACACATCCCAACACAGCAAACCCGAATATCTGTGCTTTCTTCTGCTGTTCTTCTCAAAATGACAACAGGAGGTGATGTCTTGTCACATTTGATCACCATTTTGATAGAGACTGCAGAGGAAAATAGAGGGTAGTGTGGGGTTCTGGGATACATGCGAGGATCAGGTATTTTTGCATGATATCATATGCATAGGAAGCTTTCTGTGTGGTGTGGAGGGTGAATTGTCCAAAACCAAGGTTGATTTTTTTTTTAAAAAAACACTTTGGGTGATTGGTGGTGCTTTGGAGGTCTGGTGTGGGCTTTACAGGCTACCTTGTTCTATAGGATGGAGTTTGATAGCATAAAGAGAGACCAAACTACTCTAACTCTATGGTAGAACTAACGTCTTGAAGATGCTGGAGACAGAACCGCAGGTGATGTGTAGAATCTGTTGTGTGAAGTACATGTTCTACCACTGAGCTGTGACCTTTTCCCAGGTCACAGAAGCCTTATTTCTTTGAGGTACCACTCATTTCACTTTATTCTCCAGTGGAACAGATCTATAGGTTTTTTTACAATGCTTCCCCAACACACCTAAAATATGCTTGGCTAGAGATAACAGCATAAAAATGGTGCTTCTTTCATACCACTTTCAAGTCTCTATGAAAAACAACAAACAAACAAACAAACAAACAAACAAACAAACAAACAAACAAACCTTGCCATCTGTCTCCAGCCTAAAACAACACAGAACCTCTCATAGCGGTGATAAGAACAAATTCACCCAAGTGTAGTGTATGAGGCACAATTTAATTCGGGTCATACTTGCTCTTGTTAACGAAAGTCTGGAAAAGTGGGGCTATTTGTACAGTAGCAAGATTGCCTTACACTTGTAATCAGCAGCAGATTTTCCAATAAACAAGTAATAGCCTTTATTTCCACTTTCTGTCTGCTTTGCTTTTCGAGTTTATGTTATGCCTTTGGTACACTGTGCTTCTTATGATGGGTTCAGTTGTGACCTCTAAATGGCAATTCTTAGAGGCAATGGTTTAAAACAGGCAATGATTTTGCAATTCCCTTTTCAGTGTTCATTGAATCAGAAACAAGTGGACATGGGAGTGACCTATTTTGACTCTATCCATTAGGTCAAGGGTTGTACAAAATATAGGTTTATCAAATCTACCCGGTTTTACCCTTATACCCCAAGGTTCATCCCCTGGAACCACACACAAAGTAGGAGAATTTGGAAAAGTTATGTCTTTGGACTACAGCTCCCAGTATCTTTTAGCTAGCTGGGAAGGCAATTCTGGGGGTGGTAGAGCTTTTCCAGGTTCTTCAGAACAGTGGTTCAGAAAGGCAATTCTGCCCTAGAAAATAGGGTTGCCAGGTCAAGATCACCCCAGGCCTTGAGATTCAGGTCCCAAACCTGAGACATACAGATGTCCCCTTGTAATGTCACAAGAGACAGGGCTTGGTGCTGTTTTTAAGCATGAGGCATTAAACACCAACCATAGCAACACAGGCCATTTCTGCACTAGACTCAATTTCCACCACAAAGGCCCCTCCCTAAACTGCAAACCCCAGGATTCCATAGGATGTTGAACGTGGAATAATAGCACTATAACAGCCTAGTGCGGAAATGGCCACAGAACGGACCTTTCAAACACAGGAAGCCCCCGCCTTTTGACACTCTGTTATCTGATGACTCGGTTTTTTTGATGTTTCCATATTAAGGACAAATTCCATTAACTCAGTGATCTTCTCTTTCATCAGTTCTTCTTCCCTACAGAGGCTCACTTGGAATCACTTGCATGTGTGCGCTGTTTGCAAAGTGAGCTGAGAGTGGGGGAAAAAGGTACTAAGCTGGCTGACAGATTTTGCAAGCAGAGTGCACATAGTTAGTACCAAGTGAGCTTCTGTAAGTCCTTCATGCTCCTTCCATTACAGTACACGGCTTCCACTTTTCAACCAATTCTGTTTTCTGACAGGGTTCTAGCCCCTAATCTGTGAGATAAGTGGGAGGAGCGTCTTACAAAAAAAAGTCAAGTCTGACAAATGAGGAAAATACTTGTGCACATGTTTTGGTCCAATGTGCTGTTGCCCTGGGACTTTTCCTTCTCTCTCTGAAAACCAGGGAAGAGGGACCAGGTGTTGGGCCTGGCAACCCTACTGGACAATAATGTCAAGGGAGTCTTCTCTGTCTTCAGTGTCTGACGAGAGATAAATGAGTCTTCCATTCCTGACCTTTGTTAGCATATATTTAAACCAGGAATTAGTTTTCGGTACCAGAGTTGGAGAGTCAGTGTGGTGTAACAGTTTGAACATTGGACTATAACTCTGGAGACCAGAGTTCAAATCCCCACCCAGCCATGAAAACCCATTGGGTGCCCTTCGGCAAGTCACATTCTCTCAGCTCAGATAAAGGCAATAGTAAACTTCCTTTGAACACATCTTGCCCCCCAAAAAACCCTGTGTTATTTTGCCTTAGGGTTGCCAAGTCAAACATGACTTGAAGGCATACAGCAACAACAATCATCTAAACTGGAGCTCAAAGAAAGGACACCAAGCCTTTCATTCTCAAATCAGCTTGTATTCCTGGTGCACCACACTTTCTTGATTTTGGCAGTGTAATTCAAGCAGAGTTTGGAAAAATTTCCTTATTGGTCTACAGTTCCCAGAATTCTCCAGCTAACATGGACAATGAAGACAGGAATGGGACTGTACATACTCGTCCTGGCTGCTTGTTGACTACAAGAGGTAGGGTGCTCAGCAGGATACCCAGCCATTTTGCCTATCATTCCTTAGTTGTACTTTTGTCTTTTTAGCCATTTAATCCAAGGACAGAGAATGTACTACCAGAACATTGAATATTACTTTCACTTTGCTCATTACTCTGATCATTACCAACACATATTACTCAGTACTGCAGTCCAGAAAGGTACCTTACTGGCCTAAATCCTTTTGTTACTCCTGACTTGAGTATAAGTGATTGAATCAATTGGATTTACCTAGTGTTCACTCACCATTGAACAATTGATTCAATAGATCTGCTCTAGTTGGGGCTAACCACCAGGATTCCTGCCACTCATTTAATTCTTACCAACATATTACTAGTATTGGCTGGAATCCTGTTGGGAAGTTGCATCTTTGTAAGTGTACTTACATTTGTGGGAACTGCAAT
The DNA here is from genome assembly GCA_030412105.1 of Cyclura pinguis. Taxonomy (NCBI): domain Eukaryota; kingdom Metazoa; phylum Chordata; class Lepidosauria; order Squamata; family Iguanidae; genus Cyclura; species Cyclura pinguis. The sequence continues at coordinate 270,953,951 of CM059601.1, read as the reverse complement.
TGTGAAGTTGTGCAATGTCCCTATCCTATAGAGGGATGCTGTTACATTACTTTGTAGCATAGTTGGCAAAGTGACTGCTGCCCATTGGTGCTCGATGCATGATGGAACTGATGCACAACAGGACTGATGCCCATGTATTGCACTGGGCCTGATGCACATTGGTTTTGCCCTGATGAACATCAGGCACTCCTGTGTCCTGCTACGTATCTTCAAAATTCAGTAACTGGGTCCCTTAGTGTCTCTACTACGTAGCTAGATATATGCAGAGTTACATTATGGCCATTTCCACAAGGGGTTTTAAAACGGTGCAAAGCATCCTCCAGGGGGGACATCTGCATCTGGGAGCAGACGGGGTTGGACCTACTTAACGTAGATCCGCACCCCAGCCCGCTCCGGAACGACCCCAAGTGGTCGTCCAGCGTGCTTTTGAAAAACCTGTTTCTTGAGGTTTTTTAAAAGCACGGAGCGCGCCAGTGCGAGCCTGCTCCCTTATGCAGATTTGCAGGCTTTCATTGGTGAGAGCCTGCGATCTGCCGGGGGCGGGCTTTAGGCTGGTGAGCTTCAGCGGTTGGTCGAGAGCCTCGATCAACCGGAAGCTGCCATTTTCGTCCTGCAGCAGTGCGGAGCGGCGGCCACACACTGCTCCGGAGCAGCGTGGACCGGACCGGGGAACCCAAAAGTCCAGTGAGTAGCGTCACGGGGCGATTCCCTCGCCCTTTGCAGAAATGGCCTATGTCATATAGGATTCTGGTGAGGGTTACTATTGTGCCTTTGGGAAATACAGAAAAATGCTCTCTGGTTCCTCCAAGTGGCCAATGCAGTTATCACACTGGGTATTCTGGAAAAAAATGCAAAAGACATTACAAAGCAATTTTTCATGGCTGCATTGCAGAGAAGTCACCCATTAGAAAGATGAGTGCTTCCTAACCTTTTGTTTTTCTAATGAGGTTTCTAAATTGCCCTGGAAACTAGGGTGTAGTTAAATTGTTTTGAATGAATGAAGCAAACCTGGGAGAAACGTCAGCTGCCTTCTAATCTTTTGGAGAGGAGGCTGAGTCAGACTGTTTCCTTCTAAATCTAGCTATTTCTATATTGCCAGAAAGTTAACCTTCAAAATGTCTAGAAAACATTACTCCAAATGTAATACAAAAGCTATTGTGCAGTACCTTTTCCCTCTTTTCTATAAATAAAAGACACTGTCTGTGTGAGAAATAATGTATTTCTTTGAAAGGAGCAGATTGCTGCTTTGAAAAGACTTCCTACACCAACAGCCTGTTCCCTTTGACTCGAAGTGTCTTTTTATGATGTGCCATGCACATTCTCCTTTGCTCATGTTCATGAAGAAAATGATTGAATAATAAAATACTTGAGAGACCAGAGACATTATTCCACATTACATACATAAATGCACTCTGTTTACGAATCTACAATGCTGACCTCCAGTGAATGAATATGCAATCAGGATTTTTGTCAGACATATACCTGTCATAAAATCAGGTATATGTCTGACAGTTCTCTTGAATCTTTCCCTCCATCTTCCAAATGAAACCAACATTTCATGAAGCTTCATTGGCAATTCAGCACTGGAGACAGGTGAATGGTTATGTCTCATCTGTCATGCTCAGCCAGTGGAGAAACCTAGTGACCCAAACCAGAAGCTCAGTGTGCAACAAAATGACGTATGGGAAGACTGCTTGGAACTAATGGCTAGATAATTGAGAAATGATGAAATAAATTTTGACAGCCCCTGAAAGATGTTCCATCTGCAGATGCAAGCTAGAGGAAAGGTTTGGTCTTGCTTGAACCCACCTTGCAACTGTATGTGAATATATGTGAGTGCCTAAGAGATAGTGTGAGACCCATAGGACACCAATCAGGATTCCATGGCATCAATGCCACATTCCTTGTGTCATCAGGAAACCAGCTAGCATCTGTGGAAGGATTGGAACTCTGTGGCAGAACATATATTGTTGCATTCAAATGGGTCATATGCCAGGGAATTTTGTGTTAACTGAGCTCTAGGGATTTCTGGATGAGATGGATTATTTTATTTCAATCTTTCTTAGGGCCTGTGTATGGGACAGTGGCTGGCATCCTGTTGGTGACATGTGAAGCCATAAGTCCAGCTTACACTTGTGCTTGTGTATGTCTTCTCTCTTGTTCTCCCTCTCCCTCTCCTTCTCCCTCTCCCACCTCTTCCTCCTTCTCCTTCTCCTTCTCCTTCTCCTTCTCCTTCTCCTTCTCCTTCTCCTTCTCCTTCTCCCTCTTCATTCCAGAGTTGGATATTCTCTTTCTCCATCTGCAATATCCAAAGCCACCTTTCACAGGACTTGTGCTGCACTAGCTTTCCCCATAAGGCTATTCCATTGCTGCTATTGGAGTACAGAGGGGATCAGAGAAGCATCTAGCTATGTTCCCATAGCCAGACACAGACCAATGACATCATCCACTGCAACTCCAAAGGACCTCAGTGGATCTTGGTAGAAGATGTCTTTGATCTGCATCTGGCTATGGGGACATAGCCATATGCTTTTCCAGTTCTTCTCTCGACCAGCAAAGGAATGGCTCAGTTGGTGGGGAGGGGTATCACAGTACAATTGTGGGTCTGTATGTGTGTGTGTGTGTGACAGGGTGTTGTAGTGGAGTTCTGCTGTGGAAGTCTTGTGCTATGCTTGATCATTTAGGATCTCAGCCTGTGGTGAACACCTTGGTGGATGTCTATATCAGGAACTGGACAGAGAAAACGTTCCCCTTTCAGTTCTTCTGTTTTAGTACTATTGTTGATGATATCCTTTTGATATGACTACATGGGGTGGAAGGTAGAGGTGCTATTCTTTCAAAAGGGAAATATCAGAAGATGGGATTCTGTGGCAAAAGGGAAATGAAACTTGTGGACTGTATGCATCTCTCAAAGGTATTTTAATCATCATTAAAGTTCCTCATGGTCCCTGAACCCCTCCCCCCAATATTTAAGTTCCAACATAGCTGATAACTACTCAAGCCTCCAGAGTATGCAGTATTGCCATTTTGCTGAATTTGGGCGCATTTTTGCTCTCTTCATCTGTTTAAAGGTTTTCTAGTTATTTTCTATTAGGAAAGAAGGTCCATATTGGAAAGAGTAGATTCTCACTTCCGAGATTCTGTGTGGTTCTAGGATCTTAAGGGTGCGGGGCACCATTGGGTTTCACCAGGATCGCAGCCAAGTTCGGTAGAGGCACACGAGAGTGGCTTTCTGGTTGCCATGCCCATGCTCTAGAACAGCCTGATGCCTCCCTTTCCATCAGTGGCAAAGTGATTGTTTTTCAGTTGAGCCTTTGGCAAGGAAGATCCTAGCTAGCCAAGATAGCCAAGGGCCAGCTGATCTCCAGGCTCATTGAAGTGGTGCTGAAGCCAAATTTTTTCAGGCCAGGAGTGTTGGGAAATGTTAAGAACTACCCTCTCCCTGAATAGCCAGCATGGTGTAGTGGTTTGAGCTTTGGACTACAACCCTGGAGACCAGGGTTTGATTCCTCGTTTGGCCATGGAAACCCACTGGATAACCTTGAGTGCATCACACACTCTAGCCCCAGAAAAACCCATGATAGGTTCAATTTAGTGTCATTATAAGTCTAAAATGACTTGAAGGCATATACAAAAAACACCTCTTACCTTGCCCTAATTTTGGTCTGGCATTGTGGCTGCATGCTTGGGCTGGGAGATCCAGTTGTTTGGATCCAGCGTAAATCAGTTTCTTCCCTTCACCCCATCCTTTTTGTTTTTTTTCCTGCTGGCAGACTGTCAGATCTCTGTCAGCAGAGATGCCAGCAGGAACGCATTTCTGCAGGCAGAACGGAATTTCTGGTGTCAGAAACTGTTTGTGCCTAATCCTGACCCATTACAACAAATTTTTCTTTGAACCAGGCTTCTATGATAAGACAGTTTCTTGTTGAAGGTATTTCCAGCTGATTGGGTGCTACTTTACTTATTGCTGTGTGATACGACTTGTTTTCATGGAACAAGTTTCATGGACTTGTTTTCATGGAATATTTGAATTAAGCTTTTGCTTCTGAACCATAATTTATTCCACTTTACCAGTTTTGAGAGTTGTTTTGGGAGTGTAGCAGGATATGAATAAATTTTGTTATAAGTCTGTGTCAATTTGTCTACCATAGCTCCAAGACCATGACCCCCAACTCCCTGCAACTTAGCATACATATTAAAGGGACCAAAAGGGGGTCTGTCTAAGGTTATTTTGTTCTTAAAATGGATGAATTAATTTTAATTAATCCAAAACTGCCTGTAGTTTGCAGTATCACATTGATTCATTAGGTGACATTGAGTTCCTAGGCAGCAATCTCCACATGTCTCAGGAGTAAGAAGGCACCATGAAAATAAGAGTTCTGCCTAAGAGTCATTGATCTACTGAAGAGCAGGAAGCCTTGCAATTGGTTTGAATGCTTGCAGGTGGTTTAGATTTGGGTTATGGAGGGCCAGCCTACAAAAGGCTTAATTTTTGGCCTTTCTGTTGTTTGGATGACATAGGTCTGACTGCTGTGGAATCCAGCTTGCCTATCTCTGATTCTAAATTATGGTTTTATATTGGGATGGTGGGAGAGAGAATTAGTATCTGTGCTGCCTGGCATGTGCTTCAATATCTTTGCCTGGGCGGCAGCTTTTTATATTTTGTAATTTTATTCTATAAATTGCATTTGGTGTGGCATGTGGGAGATGGCAGGAAGAGAATGGGAGAAAGACATGGAGAAGCAGTGAGTGAAAATGGAAGAGATAGGGAAGAGGAGATACGAGGGAACCAGGAAAGGCTTAGAAGTCCCCTTTCAGACTCATTTTGGCTTTCTGGCCAAATTTATCCAGGAGAAATCTCCATTGGAGAGAGCCAGCATGATGTAGTGGTTTGAGCATTAGACTGTGACGCTGGAGACCAGGGTTAGATTCCCTGCTTAGCCATGGAAGTCCACTGTGTGACTTTGGGCACATCACACACTCTCAGCAGCAGAAAACCCCATAAGTTCACCTTAGGGTCTCCATAAATTGGAAATGACTTGAAGGCACAAAACAACAACAAATCTCCAGTGAACTGATTGGTACTCCTGAGTCAGATCAATATTATTGTCCTCATTTTGTATAAGGGATATTGCTCCTGCTAAAGCCTGCTTACTGCTCCAGAGGGTGCCTGGACATGATCTTTGGTGGAGTTCTACGAGACCTAAACCCTGGTCTTCTGCCTTTTCTGTTTACCCCTGACCTGGAAGAATGGGGCGCTGAACTACCCTAGTTGCAAAGCCTGCTCCAAAAACCATTGTAGCATTAGGCTTTAGAGAAAATGTATTTTGGCTGCAATTAAATTTCTCTCTCTTTTGGTGCTTTTTAAATTAGATGTTAGCATGAATAATTAGTGCATGGTTTGATCTGAGTGTCTTTTTCTAACTGGCAAATGTTCTTCCTATTGTATAACCTTTAGTTGTCATTGCTATTGAAAAATCTGTGAAGGTTGTTGGTTTCCTCATATTTCTGTAAGCCACTTACAGAAATCAGTTTGGTTTTACTGCAGAACAACAGTGTGCAAATAAACATTTATGTCAATGGTAATGCTGAGCATAGTAAAGTAATTTTAGATGCCTCAAACAGGATGTGGTAACCCCATTCCTAGGAATACCAATACTTGTTGCATACATTTCACAGATGAAAACTGGGATATGTGTGGCAAAGCAACATCAGCATTGTCAAGACAGCAAAAGTTATGAATGATGAACAGAGAAATTAGGAGAGGCTATGGATATTTGCTTTCATCTGTGCCTTCAGGGAAGGGAAAGATCCCGCCACTTCTTCTCCCCACTGTTAACATGGAGCAGACTACTTTTTCACTTTGAATTTAGTTTGCAGCTATGAAAATAAGCTGAAGACAAAGGTGGAAAGTGAGAGGAGGAGGAGAGAGAAATGGGGGCATTTTAAAAGCAGCTGAAAAAGTGGGATGGCAGGAGATTAACTGGGGCTGTTACTGCCAGCTGTTACAGCTGGAGGGTATGTTGCTGAACATCTGAATGAATGCTTGGAGGAGGTAATGGGCTAGATGAAGAAAAACAAATTGAAACTGAATCTAGACAAGACAGAGGTGCTTACTATTAAGAATCCTGATCTGGGATTGGAGGTGTGTCAGCCAGCTCTGGACAGACTCATAATCTCCTGAAAGATCGTGTTTGAAGCTTGCTCCTGGATCCATCCCTCCAAATGTCAGCTCAGATAGATGTGACAGTCAGAAGTGCTTATTACCAGCTTTGGCTGATATGCCAACTGCATACTTGGATGACCTAAAGGTGGTAGTGCTGGTAACCTCAAGGTTGGACTTCTGCAAAGTGCTGTACATTGAGCTACCTTTGTACCAACTTTGGAAACTCCAGTTGGTCCAAAATATGGCAGCCAGATTGGTTAAAGGTACAGCTAGGAGTGAGCATATCACACTTATATTAAAATAACTTCACTGGCTGCCAGTTAGTTTCCAGGCAAAGTACAAAGTATTGGTTATTACCTTTAAAGCCCTAGATTGTTTGGGTCCAAGTTACCTGCAGGATTGCCTCATCTCATACAATCTGCCACGTACACTCATGTCTTCTGGGGACCCTTTACTTAAACTGGCCAGGACTAGACTGGCAACAGAGGACCTTCTTGTTGGCTGCTCTAGGCTATGAAATGACCTGCCAGAAGAGATTCAACAGCAAAATATGCTCTCTGAATTAAAAAAAAGTACTAAAGATCTATCTATTCTGGCAGGTCTACCCAGTCTGTTTTTAATTATGATGTATTTTAATTATGACATTGTTGTATTTTAAATGGTTTCATGTGTTTTTAGTGTATTTAACCTATGATGTGTTTTTAACTGCATTTTAATTTATGTTGTACCCCACCTTAAGCCTTGTAGAGAGGCAGGTAAGAAATAAAAATTATTATATTATTATCTGTTATCTCCTGAAGCTGTTAAAGGCACAAGAGCTCTATGAGGGGAAATGATGGCAAAGAAAAAGTGTCACAGGGGTCCACAAAATGACTTGGGCTATAGATTGTGCACTCCAGTGTTATCTGAAACAAATCTAAGAGAACTGAACCTCCTCTTTATAGAGTCTGTACTGAAAAAAGAAAACCTTTGACAAGAGTGCTTTTCAGGTACCTGTGTGCACACTAGTCAATTTTTTTTTTAAAATGATGAATATGGTTTGCACAAAGTTTTGATCATTAAAGATTTGCATGCTATATAAATCTGGCTGCCTGATGTGGAATACTAGACTCTAGCAATCCAAGCTATAGCAACTAAGAAAGAAAGAGAAACCGCTGTTGTATGGTGTAGCTGGGGACAAGAATTTGGGGACAGACAGCTGAATAAACAGCAGGGTAGGGAGAGAGAAAGTGAGTGACAGAGGTACAGTGTGTGTGACAGAAAGAGAGTAAATGAGGCAGGAGAAAAGAAAAGCAGCAGCAAAATAGATTGCCGGGTTAGTACGATGCCTAGAGTTGGCAGTTTAGTACCACTGGGGACAAAAACTAAGACCAAGGGAGAGTCTCAATGATGTCACAAATGTCCCTGGTCATGTCATTAAGCATCAACTATAGTTATCCAGAATATGTTATTCTAATGAAAAGAAAAACCCAATCCAACAAAGGAGAATATACCCACTCTCTTTCTTCAAGGCAGTGGCATCACCCTGAGATTCTTCCCACTCTTGAAGACTGGAGTCAAGGGTCCAGACCTGGTGACTGGGAAACTCTAATAGTGGAGTTTATAACTCAGACTGAGGCCGTTTCCGCACTACACTGTTATAGTGCCATTATTTCACTTTCAACATCCTATGAAATCCTGGGGTTTGCAGTTTAGGGAGGAGCATTTAGAATTCTCAGTCAGAGACCTCTTTGGCCTCAATAAACTGCAAACCCCAGAATTCCACAGGATGTTGAAAGTGGAATAATAGCACTATAAAAGAGTAGTGTAGAAATGGCCTAAGAACCTTATCAAACCGTAACTTAATCCGGTGTTGTTCTGGTAGAATCCCACTATAGCCTTTCCCCTGATGCTATCAAGTTATTAATGCTCTCTATCATACCCTTTTGACATCTGTGGATGAGTAGCATCATTCGCACTGTTCTTCCCTCTGCATTACAATGTCATTGCCAAGTCCTTTTCCCCTTCTCACACTTCATGATTGGTCTGGAGGTTATTGGGTAGAGATTTCCTTGAGAGTAGCTGAGGAAGGACAACCTGGGCATGTCCATACCACACCCATTACTGGATAAGCTACAGAAGGCAGCACTATGAGAAAACCACACTCCCACAGTTGACTGGATTGTTGCAGGAAAGGGAATTATTACCAGATTATTTACGGCATAAAAAAGGGCACATTTCCAATGGATTGCAATGTAATAGCTGCTGGTGAGCAACAATGCTGTGCAATTGGACTGATCCCAAACCAGGAATAACACGTTGCTTTGGCAGTATGACCCCTTGGAGTGAGTAACCCTGAAGAAAGTCAGTGTGTCAGAGAGAAGATAGAGGGCACTTGGTGGAAGGTAGAACTAATGGGTTTTTAAGTCTAGGAAAGTTGGGTACTTTTATAAGTAAATAAACATAAACACTTTTATGCCTTCAGTATCCCTTCGCTTCTTGATACTTTAGTTCCTTCTGCAATAAATTAATCATTCCTTTTCACAGGACAAATTGAGGAGGAAGAAGCTTTACGAGTTTGCCCAGGAAAGGAAACAAGCATCCCAGTGTCTGCTAGAACTAGTATCAAGTTGCCCCCCCCACCAAGAGTTTCCATTGTTTCTTTTGAGAATCAGTGCTGGGCCTAGCCATAGCTCACTGTCAAGGCACCTTTAGTGCTCATTTTTTCCCTCTCCATTTCCCCCTTTTATTTGTAGTTATAATCCTGCCTCCTATGGCAAATAATTTTTCCTCAACCTCTGTGGTGTCAACTTGTTTCAGCCAGTATATGCCGTTTACACTATTCCTTACTTAATCATTATTTGGCCAAGCTACACATACATTTAGCTTGCTTAATCTTTCATCATAACTCACCCTCTTCATCTTCTCTTTCTCATTCCAGTTACTCCTCTCTGAACAACCTCCAATTTGTCAGCATCTTTTGGAAATTATAGTACCCAGAGAAATGAATGTTTCCTACCCGCTGCAGGTCTCTAGCTTCTACCAATTGCCAAGATGACAAAGATTTCAGTTATGTTGCCAGCTCAAACACAAAACTTTGAAAAAATTATTAAATAATATTTACTTAGCTAGCATTGTAATTAAAGTCTAGCAGGCAAAAAAGATGAAAAAGCTATACGTGCTGTTACTGTGTGCAGTTGAAAAATCTGTGATTCTATATACCCACTGTATTGTTTTAATGTCAGCTTTAAACCAATTTAGGTATTACAGATTTCCTCAAAGTGCCCGAGGAATGGTAGTTTGGGGATTTAGGGATCTTTCTGGTATAAATCTCCAGCCCCTCCTCTCTAGCAGAGCTATATTCAAAGATTCTTTCAGATGAGATAGGAAAATCTCTCAGTTTCACTTTTCCTCACATTTAGAGTTGTCAGATCACACCCCAAGGTTTCAACACTAAAATTCAAGGCATAGGGACACCCTCTTTGTAATGTCACAGGAGCAGTCCCTGGTAATGTCATTAAACATGCTATATTAAGCATAAACCACAATTGCACAGAATATGTCATTCTAACAAAAAACAAATGAGAGGGAAAAATATACTTTTCAAGGCAGTGCTTTCACCCTGAGATTCTTCCCTTTGCCCTGAGGACTGGAGAAGATGTTCTAGATCCTGATATATGAGAACCTTACCCAGATTTGAATGTTAGAAATCTATTATTCTTTCCACTCACTTTATGAAGAAATTTGCCGGTTTGGAAAGTTCTTATTTTTAAAAAAGTTAACCAAATGAAATAGTCACCTACCTGCCAGTTAAAACTGGGGAACGATGGGTGATGAAGAATAGGAAGAAGCAGATAAGGTCTAATCACTGTTTCTTAAAGAGTTCTTAAATAATTTCTTAAAGAGAACTCTTCTGCAAAGAGTTCTTTGCAGTTGTGCTGGCTAGGCCAGGGTGTATGCACCTCTCTCCATCCTCTCTCTGAAAATGGTCTGATTTGGGTTGGCCATCGTGCCAGAAAGAAATATAGAGAAAAAAAATCTTCTAGTGAGTATAAGGAAAAAGGGTAGAAAGTGTATGTGTGATTGAGTAATCCCTCTCCTCTCAACAGCTTGGGGGTGCTTGAAGCTTCAACCCATCCTCCTCATATGATATTTTGAGAAGGGGGCACTGAGGGTGGCTTCTTTGAAATCCATCCCAAAACTAAGGTCCAAGGTGTGTCTTTCCTGTTCCTGGGAGGTAAACTGCAAGTGAATCCAGGACCAGAAGTCAAACTACAACTTGACTGGTTTCATTTGTCCAAATGGGCTTTGAATCTGTGGTCTCTGAATGGCAGATCCAACTATGCCTCACAGCAAGAAGGGGAGCCTATAGCTCTCTGGATGTTATTGGATGGGAGCTTTCATCAGCCTGTGGCATTGGCTAGGACTGGTGAGAACTGAAATTCAACATCACCATGGTTTCTGCTCCTATTGAGTAAACTGGTTTTTGATTTTCCAGATGAGGATATTCATGAAGAGTTGTGAACTACCCCCCTCATGTTTCAGACCACTTGTGATTATTCCTCAAGAAACCAATGGACTGGAGCAGCTGTACCCATATTTCTATCAGTATTTTTATGTTGTTATTGTTGTTGCTGTTGTTGAGGTTGTTATTCATAATGACTCTGTTTATAATTCACTAAGACTGGGAATCAAGATAGCTTACAAATTAAAATGATGACAATATGGTTAAAAACATACAAAAGGTTGACACTGAAATAGAATCAAACCATTAATAATAAAATGATTCAAATCAGACAGTCATGTCTTGGTCCCAAGACCCAAATTCAGGCTCTGACACATAGTGAAACAGAAGGTCATGGGGGCATGCCAGCTCTTGAGACAGTGACACTTCCCAGCAGCCACAACACACAGACATGCTTTCGGCAGTACTTATTGCAGCTGAACACAGATGAGAAAGGGAAAGTTCATGACACTTGGACTGCTTAAATAGGAGGCTGCTGCACTGTAACTATCCCAGCACCTCCTTTAGGAAGTACGTTGCTGACAACCAACCATTGTCAGGGATTCCAGGCAGGGAACCCTGGGAAAATGATCAGCCCACTGCAAAGATGTTGCATCATGCCCCAGCTGTGGGTAATTGCAAGGTTGCATAAGAAACTGGGGTCGTGTGCAGATGGTAGAGGGAGGTGTGCAAACCTCTACCTGATTGGTTGTAGATATGCATATAACAAAGCAACGCCGGTATGTATTTGTCTGTTGACCAAACCTGGTGCCTGGTGCCAGCTTTTGTCCGTCTGTCCTATGTTTTGTATATAACGGAACTTTGCTGCAAGATAAAGCGCCTCCTGTTTTGGAAGAAGCTCCTCTGTGTGTGAGTATCCTTACTGGGGAATAAGGCTGCTGCTGCTGGCTCGCTGAACTCTGGTTTTTCCGCTGCGTTTCCGTGGGGCTGAAACTCCTATCATCCCCAACAACCATTGTCAAAGAAGAAACAGTTTCGTCTCTTGATTCCTGGCTTGTGTTTTTGAAAAACCTTGGATCTTGCTTTCTTCACTGACCATGCTACTTGACACTCCCTTGGCTTTCTCACTTTAGCCTGCTGACCTGAACTGCCTGGACTTCAGGAACTGGAATCACTGGGCTGGTAAGCTCCTGCATAAAACTGGGGCTGCTGCAGTCTCTGCTATCTGACAGACTTTACTTGAACCTTTTTCCATGGCCAGCATCCAAAAGGGGACACATAGTCTTAAGGGGAAAAAAAGACACCCCCCCAAACAGTGCAAATAAGTACAATTTAAAACAATACAGCATTCTGTTAAGAGCCCATTCCTTAAAAACCTTCAGTTCTAAAATCCTGACAGAATTTTTAACAGTTCTTTGCCTGCTGACAGGAAGAAGCCATTCTAGCCTCATAGGGATGGAATTCCGGAGCCTGGGGCAACCACTGAAAAGGCCCTTTCTTGTGCCCCCACCAACCATGGCTGTGAAGGTGATGGGATTGAAGATGTCAGGGTCTGGACAGGCTTATGGTGGAAAATACAGTCGGTCAGATAGCCTTGATCTAAGTTGTATGGGGCATTATTGGTAATAATCAGCACTTTGAATAGTGGCCAGAAACAAATTGGCAGCCAGTGGAAATGCTGAAGCAGAGGAGTTGTATAGTCCCTGTAGCCAGCCCCAACTCTGGATGCTGCTCTTTGTACCAATTGAAGTTTCCAAACACTCTTCAAGGGCAGTCCCACATAGAGGTAATCCAAAAGGAATATAAGTAGGGTATGTGTCACTATGGCCAAATCAAGCATCTCTGCTGTAGATAAAACAAGTACAGTGCTATTCTTTTTTGGAACATAGATTTTGTAATAATAAACCAGTCCATCATTGATTTAGCAATAAGTTGAGCAATTCAAAGATCCTGACTTAGGCTCTAGGGTTAAGTTATAGTACTTCAGTGCTTGATCGCCATTCAGCAACATTAGTCTCTCTCCTCAGAGCTTTTGGTTGTAGTGTGAAGCCTAAATATATTTTCTACGTTACACTTGTATAACACAGCCTGTTATTTGATAGCTTCTACTTAAAGGGGTGAAAGCTCCAAAAGTCTGTTCCAGCTACTGATTTTTAAGTGAAAAGGTGTTTTTTTTTTTCTGGGAAGAGATTTATTTAGTCCAGTGCACCACAAGGGAAAGGAAGGGAGCAGCATTGTAGATAGTCAGAAAGAAAAATGTGTCCTTCACTTGTTATTTTGATTAACGGTAGAGGAAGCAACTGGTAAAACCACCTCTGAGTATTCCTTGCTTAAGCAAACCCTATGAAATTCATGATGTCACTGTAAGTTGGCAGGCAACTTGAGAGCACCCACAACTGCATGTATGTTCACACACATATGACTCACACAGAGAGAGGAATTAATCCTGATGTCTTTAATTGTACATTCCCTTTTTTGTTACCAAAACAAAACCAACCACAAATTGTGGATGATGTTTATTTTCATTTATGTACTGTTTTTCAGTCGTATTCCAGAGGAGCGGGCTTTACAAGAAATAAGAATAAAACACAATCTTAACAAAGTATCACATTGACCTAGTGAAATCAATGGGACTTACGTTAATTGTGTGAAAAGGCCAGAAGATTACAGCAGTATTATAAAACAGACAGGTAGACTGAAATTGTATCTAAGGACATAGGAGCCTGTTTTTTTTTTTCAACTTAAGGATCTTTGGCATGGAGAGATAATAAGTGCGGAGCAGGTGTTCCACAGTTGGGGTGTGCCATCCCCTCTAGCTGTTCTTTCAGAGTCTTGTAAATCGCTAAAATGGCCTCTCATGTCTTTCTGGCCAGAAAGTAAAATAAAAATTGAGCAGCAGCTCATTGGGAAAGCATTTTATTGCAGTTCAAAGTGAATTTGCTACAGTGAAGACATTGCTCCTGTGAGGAAATAAGCATAGGATAAAGCAGTTTCATCAAAAAAGCCCAAGGCTTGGATTCAAAACCACTCTAAATATCTGTGACCTTCAGTCAGCTTTACGCTATTGTAGAAATTCTGGGGAGATTGCAGTTTTTGACTTTTCTTGGTCACAGCAAACATAGGAGGCGAGGGAGCAATTATAATATTAAGAATAAAAGAAATACTAATGGGAAAGGTAAACAAAAATATCTTTTTGTTGTCCTAACTTTGCTGCAACAAAAAAAAAGTCCAACATAGCAATATCTTTATAATTTCTACGGTAGCATAGCTTTAAAGCAGGTGATGAAGACATTGAAATAGTCAAGATATTCCATATTTTGGCTCAGTCAAAATATCAGATCAGAATGTAGACTGTAGTCAAGAAATAAGAAGAGGAAGACATGGAAGGGCAACTATGAGGGAAATAAAGATCCTCAGTTGTAAAGATACATCATGGAGTATCGAAGTCAGTATTGTCAATGCCATCATATTTCCAGTCTTTAAGTATAGTTGTGAAAGCTGGAGAGTAGTGAAAGCTGATAGAAGGAAAATCAACTCATTTGAAATGTGGTGGTGGAGACGAGATACCCTGGACTGCCAAAAAGACAAATAAATGGGTCTTAGAGTCGAAGGCCCTTGTCACAGCTTACTGGATCCTGGCGGTGTCCCATGGGGATCACGTTAGAGTCTCTCCTGGGGGGAGAGCATGACGGGAGCACTGCCTTCTGCACTGGCTGCTTCTGTGAATGGAGGAAGAGTGATGGTGCCACTTCTTCTTTCTGCAGTGAAGCCAGATACTGTACCAGGCTGTGCTGTGGGAAGAAGCACAGCTATTGTGCTTCCAGCCCCCCCCCCCACAGCAGGTAAATGTGGGTGGAAGGCGGGAGGGCTGCATGATCACTGGTCATTGATGGGTACAATCCATCAATGATTTACTGCATGATTGCATTGCCTGGGGACAGGAGAAGCACAGGACCAGGACAATGTCATACAGAACTGTCATCTGGGTCCTATCCTTTTCCCATCTCCAATATGGGACTGTGACATCCTGCAGAAAGGGCCTAAGTCAGAACTGTCCATAGAATCTGGGATCTGGGATGGGGCCTCTGTAACTTTAACTTAGGTCCTTTTCGCATGGCATTTGCCATGCGAAAGGGCCTCCGGAGCGTCACGCGATTGCTAGGAGCATTTCAGACAACATCCTTGCAATCATGTGATGCTGCCAGGGCCGGTAGGCACCGATTGCACACTATGTCATTTTTGGCTTGTAGCTGAAAATGGTGCACAATCGCGCATCACTCCAGGGCCCTGCATGCACTTACCATGCGTGCGGAGCCTCTGGAGCCATGGTGCTCGCACTTCCTCCTACAGTGCAGCCTGGGAAAATGCCCGGCTGCGCTGTAGAAGAAAGAGGCGGAGCCCTCATGCTGCCTGGCGGCCAGCCGGCAGCAGCTGTGGAGCCGAAGCAGCAGGGACATGAGAGCCTCTCTCAAGAGGCTGCTCACGTGATCCCCGCACCCCAGTGCCGAGAAAAGGGAAGTTGCGGAAAGGGTCTTAGTGATTCCCAAACTCTTGTCCTTTGCACTTCACCTCCCAGAACCTTTGAACATTGGCCAAGATAGCTGAGGCTTCTTAGAAATAAAGTTCTAAAGACCTGGAGGACTAGGGTTTGGGAACCACTGCTTTAACCCTTAACAGAGTTCAGAGAAGGATGATGAACTGTAAGAGCTCTGTCAAGCTGTTACCTCATCAGTGGAGAGTGGGGTGCACAGACATGCAGAAATGCCTAATTCTATTCTGGTTTTGGATGCAGAGCAAGAAGAATGTTCATCTGGATCCAGTCCCAGTCTCCATAAGTGAGGCAATGGCTGTGTTGAGAAGGGATGGCTGTATTTAAAAGTTGGGGTTTAGAAGGTGAGGGATGACAGGCCTGTTCTTTCTGATTGATAGAGCTTTATGATATCTTGTCTGATCCAAGATCTATCAAGGATCAAAGTTACAGGAGCCCTGTCCTGGATCCAATCTGGCAACCCTAACTGACACTGAACCTTGTCAGATTGCTGCTCATGAGAACTTTGCAAATATACTCAGCTACATGTACTTACAGAGCTCTTATCAGATAATCATGCTTACTATACAAAGGCCATTTCTGCACAACAGGGCTGAGCTGCTTCTGGAAGAGGATGACAGAGGTTGGCAAGTCATGCTTCTGCATGATGTCTTCGCTGGCCTGCTTCCATCCCATCCCCAAGCGTTGCGCTTGTGCAGTTTTCACAAAGCAGAAAAAATCCATTTTGCACCTGTGATTGTGCGGCACTCCCATTGCTCATGGCCATGCGGGAGCACAATGGTGACACTTCCTTCTGTAGTGCAGCAATAGAAAGTATCCAGCTGCATTGTGGAAGGAAGAGGTGGCACCATTGCGCTTCCTTTTGCATGGATGGAGCAGATGTGGAGGGGAGCGTTGCTGATGTGCTCCCATCCAGACCCAAGACTGCAGTGTGATGATGTGGAAGAGTGTTGCTGTGCAGAAATGGCCAAAGGTACTGCTTACATCCAGGTTTCTGGAATGCTGGAGTGTTACCCATATCTCTGTCTCCATCCTGTTTTAGCCCTCCACATATTCAGGGTTTTTGCGTGGAAGGAAAGAGTACCTATTGCCAGTTAGGTGAACGCAATATTGTGAGGAGAGTTTTGGCATCATTTTGAGTAATACAGAGGACTTTTTTGTGTGTTTGTTTAATTTTTTTTCAAAGCAATTTAAAAGGAATGCTTTAGAAATGTACTGCTAATGAGCACTGAAACATTTTACTGTTCTCCAGCAAGTAACTGGTAACAAATCACTTTTAAAAAGTAATGCTTATGCTGACATGTTTAATGCGAGCATTAAAAATAATGTTCCAACCTCTGAAGATATACAAGCAGCTAAGGGAGCCTTTACCTTACCCCATTTAATCAAGATTGCTTAGAGGTCCTTCAGATGTTTTTGGCCTACAACTCTCATTTGCATACCTTCCAACGTTTCGCAGATGAAAACTGGGACAGGTGGGGCTTAGCAACATCAGAGTGTGGTCAGAGGGTGTATTCAGGCAACAAAAGCACAAAAGTTATTGATGAGAAAAAAAACACACACAAAATTTCTGTTTGTTTAAGCCTTGGAAATTATATACTGAGTTAAGCAAAGCAAAGCAACAAACAAACAAAAACCAAATAAACGAATATGTCTGCTTGTGATTTATGTATATATGTACGTACACAGCATGCTTAAAAATTATGAAAATGCCTTTATCAGATCTTCTCAAAATTTCAATTTTCTCTTAGATTAACTGTATGAACTTTGTGTTCGTACCCATCCACTCTGCCAAATTGTCAAGCCTCAGTCCCAGAACTCAGGTGTAAACATGGACAGGATTCTTTCCTACAGCCACAGCACAGATACATGAATAGAGTGAAAACTTCTTTTATATTTTGAACTTAGTTCGCAGCAACTGGAGTACAATGAGGAGGGAAGGGAGAAAGTGGGAGGAAGAGAGAGAAACCAAAACATTTTTAAAGCAGCTGAGAAAGTAGGATGTCAGTGGTCTAATAGAGGCCTTTCCTGCCAAATCAGGATAGCTGGTGAGTATGCATTCACCAATCAGCATTGCTGTTGGTGAGGGTTTAGGGAAGTTACAGCCCCCAAACCTGGAGGGTTGCAATTGCCCACCACTAATATTACTTCACAACACCATGGCTGTGCAAAGTGTGCCTTAAAAAAACAGGTGCTTATGCTCTGTCTCTCCTTTCTATATCACGTGGTATTCCCTTTTAATATAGGGTCTCAATTTCTTCTTCAATCTACAATGTCGGGAGTGGATAACTGCGAAGGATGAAATGGCTACATCCCACCCTCGTTATCTTTAACTCTTGATTTCTTTTAATTAATTTCTGAAAAAGTTGAGAAGAAAAGGCTCCTCCACTAACTCCCTAGGAGTAAGTGAGAGAAATGTTACTACATTTTAGGGCTGCTGTGAGGTATTTTATGGTAGAGAGGGTGGGTCCCAGCGGAACATTAATGCTGATCAAGGAGGAAAGGCACGAAGGACTTAAGTTAACAAAGGAAAAAGGCTTTATTATAGGAACTCCATTCTGAGACAGAAAAGTTACTCAGGGTCCTGTTCTAATCTACCTACATTACTAGTGTTCACTGTGAGGCATTCTGGATTCTTCAATGATACATTCTTGCATTTCTAACATTTTTGGCCTGGGAGAAGCATTTGTTGTTGTTGTGTGCCTCCAAGTTGCTTCCAACTTATGGCTATCTGAAGACGTATTTAATGGATTTTTCTTGGTAAGGTTTGTTCAGAGGGGGTTTGCCTTTGCTTCCTCCAAGGCTAAGAGAATGTGACTTCCCCAAGCTCCTTTACTAGACATACAACATCCCAGAAAACCGACAGACATGTAAGAATGCCCACATGGTTCACAGGAATTATGGGGAGGCATTTTTGTGTGCCTGAAGAACAGCTTTGGACCCTCTGTGTTTTCCAAATCCTGGTCTATATTTGTGCCTTTTAAGAATATATCAGCCTAAATTATATTTCTTGTAATTTTTGCTAAGTTTTATCTCATACTCAACTATTTACTATTTATAGCAGATAGCAGACTCCTAGAACTAAGCTTCATCGAAGAAACAGAAGTGTTGGCTTCTCTGCAACAGTGACTTGAATAGTACCACATTTAATGCTGTTTAGAATTTTGGCTGGAGGCAATGGGAACATCAACTTTTTAATGAAAACTCAAAGTGTCCGTGGCAGTGTGAAAATTCTAGCATTGTTACATCTCCTCTTATTGCTTTTGAACTGCTTAAAGGGAGAGAAAAAAAATGGTGGGAAAACTCTTTTCATTTTAAGTGATTCTAGGTTAATTTACAAAGGAATTAACAAAAAAAAAAAAAGGCAAGTTTTAAAAAGCAATAAGCTGGCATTTGGTGCCCAAGTCATAGAACATCAGCCCCACAAAATTGTCACCTATTTTCTGTGCAAAAGCTAAGCAATTTGTTTTAATGTGCCTGCATTCACAACAATTCTGGTGGAAACAGAACCATGTCAAATGTTCTTGACTACCAGTATTGTGTTTTATATTCAGATGACTGCCAAGGTGTAGCTGAGAAAATAATTTACTGTTAAGTCAAGGACACAAACAGGAATGAAGAAAAGGCCTTGAGATCCAGGGGAGGGGATGCAACCCATGAGAATCTCTAGACAATAATGTTTGAAGAAATTTGTGGAAACTTATTTCTCTGTTCCCATTGTCCAGATCTTGTGTAATTTGATGAAGCCAAAGGAGAATAAGAAACATTCTCAGCTATGAGTTACCCTCCAACTGTCCCTGTTTGGCAGTGACGGTCCCAATCTGTTTTCTTGCTTTTAAATTGTCCCAGTTTCTCTCTCCTCTTTCCATTTCCACCTCTCATGTTCAGTTTCCTGCTATTTCTGCAAATTGAGTTCCAAATGCAAATATAGGCCATTTCCGCACTAGCCTGTTATAGCGCTATGATTCCACTTTCAACATCCTATGGAATCCTGGGGTTTGCAGTTTCGGGAGGGGCTGGCCGGCCCCTTCCAAAAATGCAAACCCAAGGATTCCATAGGATGTTGAAAGTGGAATCATAGTGCTATAACAGGCTAGTGCGGAAATGGCCATAGTTTGCACTCAAGAGATGAGAATGCAGAATTTTGTCTTTCTCAGTAGGCTTGGGCCAAAGCAAACTTCTGAAGCCTCTCCTAGCTGAAGCCTCTTCTCCAATAACTTTTGTTGTCTTGACCACACTCTGATGTTTCTTGACCACATTTGTCCTGGTTTTCATTTGTGAAATGTTGAGTGGCATGTGGTCCAGTCCCTTCTCTCCATTAGAGAAAGTTGTAGTTTATCCAATGAGATTGAACTTTGACCTCATGAGATGGAACTTCATGTGCCCTTTCTATGTGACACACACTTTCAGGAAATAGTGCTCCCAGAATTCCTTGCACACTGGCAGGAGAGAGGGACAAACCAACATAGTGGGGAACTTAGATCCCAGTGACAGTGAGATCCAGTCTTGGTGGTAGGATTTGTACACCTAAAATATATGGGAATAAATGTGTTGTTCAAACCCACACCATATTGGTGTGACTAGGGATATAACTCATGTTTTTTTCAATGAAAAAAAAAGCCAGAGAAATAAAATTGTAAGATGAAATATTTGTGAAAATTGCAAAGTATATCATCATCATCATCATCATCATCATCATCATCATCATCAATATCCTACCTTTCTCCCAATAATAGGACTCAAGTTGCCTTACTAATTACTAAAAGCAGTGCAAATTAAAAACCATATAGAAACAGTAGTTAAAATGTGATTATCAAAGTTATTTAAAAACATTTAATCTGTACTTCTGGGTCTCAATGGCGTCGCGATCGGCAGGACAGTGAGCTAGCTCTCACTGTCTTTGCCATCCCGAGCGGACTTGCCGAAACAACACATTCGGCAAAGTGCCCCCCCCCAGTAAAGGGGGCCCAGAGGGGCTCGTCGGGGACCTCATTTTCTCTTTAGGCTAGAGAACAATTGGGCTCGAACGCCAAGTGAGAGAAGGTCGTAGAGTTCCATGTCCGCTTGGGCAGTAACTGCCATGGCAGCTTAGCATTGTCTGAGACTTTTTAATCTGAATAGATCGAATTAACAATACAAAATTGAAGATCAGGACATCACTTAAGCCCCAAACATACTTTCTCAAAGATTGGAAGATCGTGCCAATCGTTAAACAATGGAGAGGGGAAGAGGAGACGAAGAGGAGAATCCACGTGGAAGAGAGAGAAGGGAGGTAAGAAATCCCAAGAAAAATAAGACATTAACAGACACTAACAGAATAGACTGTAATAGACCGAAAGTGCCGTTAAAAACCAGCAAAGAACAGGGGAGAGAGGGGGAAGAATTTAAGATAAAGAAACAAAGAAACAAAATTCAGGGCTGGCAGAAAAGGAAATCGAGAAACTGGATGAGAGGTGATAGACAAGGAGACAATGGAGTGCAGCTGGAGCTCGTGGCAACGCTTGAGCTCACTGCTCAATAGAGACCACGAAGCGCGAAATTGTTAGTAAAATATAGGGAGGAAAAGAGGAAAAAGAGGACTGAACAGTAAATTGGGAAAAGTACTAGAGAGAGAGACTAAATAAATAGTTGATTGAATAAATAACAGAGACATTGGAATCTGACGAGTAGCGATGGAATAATAGATATTACTAGTCTGAGCTCACGCGAAGAACAGGGACGATGAAGGGAGATCAGCCGAAGAAGAAGCCGCTGAAGCCACTAGAGCTCACTAGCAAAGATCGTAGAAACAGTAGAAGGCAAAGGAAACAAAGACGGCAAGAACGGAGAGGTGAAAAGATGCTATTTGAGACTTATGTATTTAGAAATTAGAGACAGAAAGTGAAATTAAGAAGACTGAAATCTAAAACCAGATGGAGATCTAAGGTGGAGAGACAGAAGAGACAAAAAGAGACAGAAAGACTCAGAAAAAACCAGTAAGATAGCGTTTGAAAGCAGCTTGAGCTGGCGAGAAAACTGCTGGAGCTCGCTGGAAAATCGGCTTGACTGAAGAAGATCGGGGCGTGAAGAGGCAAAGAACTATCTTGTAAAATAGACCATAAAATTATTTTGAAGGCATAAGACAAACTGGATTAAATTTAAACAACACTTAAAAGATAAAACAACTCATTAATTGGAAATTTTACAGAAAATAATAGAGCTTTAAAGAAATATATATATAAAAAATAGATAATTTTTTACAATTATATACAGAGGTAATACAAAAAAAAATGGCATCTGAATTAAGGAAGGGAGCTAAAACACAGACCCAAATACAACTGATAGACCCAGCAAGAAGAGCATCGATGGAAATGGGACAACAAATGACTGAAATTCTAAATGAGACTAGAAGTTTGAAACTGGAGATGAGACAGGAAATGAAAGATACAAGGGCCGAAATTAAAGCAGATATTTGGAAGGAAGTGGACTGCATTGTAAAGAGAATGGACAATATGGGCAAAGACATCAAAACAATGAAAATGGACACCCAAGAGATTCAAGACAAAACAAAACAATTAGAAAAGGAGAAGGAAATTATGACAGAAACTCAAAAACAGGAAGATCTGAGATTAAGACAACAGGAATTGAGATATTGAGAGAAGTGCATTAAGTTGAGAGGAATCGGGGAATCCCCGGAAGAATTCATAGAAGAGAAAGTAATCACAGCTCTGGCGAATTACATTGGAATGAAAGAAGAGGACATGGAGAGAGAAATAGATCTCATTTTCAGAGCAAATTCTAGAATTGCAAAAGAGAAGAACTGGCCGAGAGATGTTGCGGTGTGCTTTACAAGGACTAGGATTAAAGAAAGAATACTCCAAACAAATTACGAAAAACAGCTAGTGATTGAAGATAGAATAATAAAAATATTCAAAGATATACCGTTTGAAATTTTGAAAAAAAGACAAGAGTACAAATTTCTGACTCAACTCCTGCAAAAATATAGAATTACATATAAATGTGAGAGATTGGAGGGAATATCCTACACGTATAAAGAGAGGAGATACAAAATTTCTAACATCGCAAGAGTGAAAGAAACTTATGACAAACTGAAAAGAGAGTTAGAAAGGCCAGCAAATCGGAACAATGGGAAAAAACAGGAGGAAGATCAAGGCAGTCAGGAAGAGATATCAGAAGTTGGAAAAGCAGAACAGAACCCAGAAAGAGAAGAGAAAGAGGAAAAAGAACGTTACCCAGAATCAGAGACAGAACAAGAGGAGGAGGAAGACCCACAGAAGCTTGAATTGGAGATAGAGGACTTATACGTCGAGGAAGAAGATATATAAAAGAAAACCGATAGTTGAAAGAGATGATCATAAAGATTCTCTCCTGGAATGTAAAAGGTCTGAATTTGAACTATAAAAGAAGGCAAGTTTTCCATTACATAGAGAAAATTAAAACAGATGTGGTTTGTCTGCAGGAGACAAAAATTAGAGAAAAAGATAACAAATATTTGAGAAACCCCAAGTTGGGAAAAAGCCACATTTCTGCATCATTAAAGAAGAAAAAAGGGGTCGCCTTATATGTTAATCAGAAATACCCCTCTGAGATGAAATTTCAAGATAAAAAAGGCCACTATCTGGGTGTAGAGATGCAACTCCCAGAAACTAAACTTCTACTGATAGGAATATATTCCCCAACTGAAGAGAAAAGTAAATTCTACAAGAAGCTACAACAGGAGATATTGAAGTACTCAGAGGAGACTAATCAAGGAAATTTTCTACTGTTGGGGGACATGAATGGGGTGATTGACCCCAATATAGACAGATCAACACCCAGTTCACATGGAAAACAACACGGGAAGCTACCACAATCATTCTTTAAATTAGCAGAAATGATGGCACTACAAGATGTCTGGAGAGGGATACACAAAGATTCCAAAGGATATACATTTTATTCGGACGCCCACAAATCGATGTCGTGGATCAACATGTTTATGACCTCAAAAGGTTTGCAACAAAAGGTAAAAGATATTGAGATACTGTCAAGAACGTTATCTGATCATAACCCTATTCAATTGGAATTAAGAACCGCAAAGAAAGGAATAAGATGGAGGCTTAATGACTATCTCTTTCAAAATGAACACTGCTTGGAAAAGATAAAGAAGGTGATGAAATATTATTTTGAAGAAAATATGACAGAAGAACTAAAGATGAAAACAATCTGGGATGCCAGCAAAGCAGTGCTACGTGGGCATTTCATCAAACTAGACTCGGAATTTAAGAAGAAAAGACAAGAAAAACACCAAGAATTACTGGAAAAAATAAAATTACAAGAAGAAAAATTGAGGGAAAAACCAACGGATAAAAAAGTACGGTTGGAACTGAAAATTCTACAAGAACAGATCAAAGCTGAAAATCAATTAGAAATAAGCCAAAAGTTAACATGGATGAAACAAAGGTACTTTGAACAAGCAGATAAGCCGGGGAGATGGCTGGCCTATAAACTATGAAAAGAGAGAGAAAAGAGACTAATTTTGGAAATAAATACTGGGAGGAAAATAACAGTAAACCAAGAAGAAATAAAGAAAACTTTTTATAATTACTACAAAAATCTTTATAGCCTGAAAATACAAGGAAAGATACAAAAGAAAATAGAAGAATATCTGGCGAACCAGAAAATACAACAAATTACAGAAGAGCACAGACAGATGATGGACGCGAAGATTACAGCAAAGGAAATCACGGATGCAATCAAAAAATTGGACACATCAAAAGCACCAGGACCGGATGGTCTCTCCGCAACATATTATAAGAAGCTGCAGGAATTCTTAAGAGGGCCCTTGGAAAGACTGTTCAACACAATTATAGAGAATGGAAAACCAAATTCCTGGAATGAAGCTAATATTACATTAATCCCCAAAGAAGGGAAAAATTTAAAAGACCCAGGAAGCTATCGTCCAATCTCACTTCTCAATATTGATTATAAAATATTTACAAACATATTGGCGGAAAGACTGAAGAAAGTATTACAAGAAGTGATTCAGAATGATCAAAATGGCTTTCTCCCCAAAAGACAGATCAGAAATAATACTAGAACAATTTTGAATATTATTGAACACTACGAAAAGAAGAATGAAAAGAAATTGGCATTGATTTTTATAGACGCTGAAAAAGCTTTCGATAACCTTAGGTGGGACTTCATGATAGAGCTGCTGAAAAAAATGGACTTTGGTAATGCATTCCTGGACTGGATTAAAGAAATTTACAAAGATCAAAGAGCAGCATTAATTATTAAAGGAGATAGAACAAAGCAATTTGAAATAGAGAAAGGGATGAGGCAGGGATGCCCGTTGTCACTGCTCTTATTTATAACAGCACTAGAGGTTTTGAGAAATGCGATCAGAAGCGATTTAGAAATAAAAGGATGCAAAATTAAAAACCAAGAACACAAAGTGAGAGCATACGCAGACGACTTGTTGATCATCCTGGAAAACCCAGAAATAAGTATTGAAGTTTTATTACAGAAGCTGAACCAATTTGGAGAAGTTGCTGGGCTAAAGATCAATAAAGAAAAAACTAAAATTATAACGAAGAATATGAGAAAGGAGGAGGAAAGAGAGTTGGCCCAAAAAAAGGATTCAAAATAGAGCACAAAATTAAATATTTAGGAATTTGGATCTCAAAGAGAAATAATGAATTATATGAAAATAATTATAAAACAACAAGGAAGGAAGTAAAAAAATTGTTAAAAAATTGGAGTTCCTTAAAGTTATCATTGCTGGGGAGAATATCCGCAATCAAAATGAATGTGTTGCCCAGACTAAATTTCCTTTTTCAAAATTTACTCATTATTATCAATGAAAAACCCTTTAAGGAGTGGCAGAAAGATTTGTCTAAGTTTATTTGGGAAAACAAAAGACCCAGAATAAAATGGAAGCTGTTTACGGGAAAAAAGGAAAAAGGAGGCTTCGATTTACCTGACCTGAAAATATACTATTATGCCAGCGGGCTCACCTGGATTAAGGAATGGATAACGCTGCAAGATGAAATAACATTAAACTTAGAAGGAGTGGGAAAATGAATGGGGTGGCACGCGTACATGTGGTACGAGAAAGATAAAATAAACAAAGACGTTCAGAACCACTATCTGAGGAAAGCGTTGTTAACAATCTGGTTGAAATTTAAGAAAAAATATTACGTAAAAATGCCTCAAAGGCTGTCCCCACACGAAGCATTATACGGGAGATGGAAGGACCCACAGGACAAATGGATATGGTATAGTAATATAGTAACAGAAAAACGAAATCAAGAATGTACGTTAAAATCAAGAGAAGAAATTGAAGCAGCGGGATTCAAATGCCACTGGTTTTTATATAGACAATTAAAAGAACAATTTCTAATGGATAAGAAATTAGAAGGAATTGAATCGGTAATGAAAGAAGATTTATTTGGAAAAATAATATTTGAATCAAAGAAGCAACCGATATCTAAGCTATATAAATTAATGTTGGAAAGAGAATTAGAATCGGAACAAATAAAAGAAGTAATGGTAAAATGGTCCAAGAATATAGGCTATGAAATTCAACTTGAACAATGGGAGAGCAGTTGGAAAGACACGAATAAATTTACTGCAGCCCAGAAATTGAAAGAAAATTACCTCAAAATGCTTTATAGATGGCATTTGGACCCAGTAAAATTAAATAAGATATATAAAACAAAAGAAAATAAGTGTTGGAAATGTAGCAAGGACAACGGCTCTTATTTTCATTTATGGTGGACATGTGAGAAGGCAAAAACCTTCTGGAAAAAAATTCATGGAAAAATGGTGGCAATTTTACAAACTAACCTGCCGCTAATACCAGAACTATTCCTATTAAACATGATACAAAAAATAGATAAAGAAGTCAAGAGAAAACATTGGAAAGTGATTCTTTACATGATAACAGCGGCGAGATTAATTTACACACAGAAATGGAAAAATAAACATATACCACAAATAGAAGAATGGATGATAAAAGTGGCAGAATTCAAAGAAATGGACAGATTAACCGGAATGATTCAAGGCAGAATGCAAAGTGGACATGAAGAAGTCTGGAAAATAGTAGACGAATGCACAGTAAAAGAGGTATATAAGAATGATGAATAAGGGATAGGGATTCTCAAAATCTATGACTAATGATGGAAGCTTTATAAGAACATAAAATAGGCCTACAAGAGGTTAGGAAAAAATAAGACAACATCGAATAGAAAAAAAGGAAAAATAAAATATAAATAAAGGGTATACCCCGAATGGGGAAAGTAAGAAGAGAAACTTAGATACAAGAGGAATGGGACTTGGTGAAGTCCAGGAAGTAAACTGTAGGAAATTTTGTTCTTTCAAGAAGAGGATGTAGACTGCAAAGAAACGAGTGAGAGGAAACGAAGGGATGAATGAATTGAAGAAGGATGATAGTAGTAAGTAAGTAAGTAAGAAGGATGTTTTTATGATAGAATGGAAGAATACAAGAATATAAATGCATACCATTTTGGGTTGAAAATGTAAAATTGAATGTGTGACGCAATGTGGGGTGTATGAGTTTAATGTAATATAATGTGATTTTAATGTATAATGTAAATTTGAATAAAAATTATTATTGAAAAAAAATAAAAACATTTAATCTGTAGAATTAAAATCACTAAAAATTCATTAAAAAGCAAAACACGTCATCGTCAATTCAGTGGAAGGGTAACAAGGAAAAAGCCATCCTAGCTGCTCTAGGGAGGGAGCTCCAAAGTTTGGGAGCACTCACTAAGAAGGCCCTTCAGTGGTAGAGCTTGGAGTGTGTGCAGGGGTGGGTGGGTGGACGGGGCTATGGCATGAGGGCGTGGCCACTGTGCGCAGGAACTTGACGAAGGCATGCGGCGATATGGCTCCGGGCTAGGATGCCCCCAAAACATTGCTGCCTGGGGCGAATCTCCTCCCCATCCCCATGCGACTGAGGCCCTTCACCTTATTCTCACAAACAAACCTGAGAAGTCAGTGGGACAGAGAGAAGGGCCTTTCTCAAAGGGCCTTTCTTAAAGCTCTAATAGGATCATATGGGGAGATACAGTCCTTCAAATAGTCTGGATCTCAGCTATATATGACTTTTTAGATAATTATCAGCATTTTGATTGTGCCCAGAATCAGACTGGCAGCCAGTGGAGCTGTTGCAACAAGGACCTTCTGTGCTCCCCCTATATATTTTCAGCATAATCTGCAATTGTCCTTATTCATCACACTTGAGTACCTGCCTTCCCCTTTCCTCAATGGGTATTAAGATGTCCCAGTTTCTCTTGCTTCCTCCCAATTTCCCTCTTTTCCAAGATCCACCCCCAACTGGAAATTTGGAAGCAAGCTATTCTTGCCAGGGGAGAGCTGGCATCTTGTTTTCCCAGCCCAGCTGAGCTCTGCTCAGCATTGGGCTGGGAAGGTGAGATAACACAATGGCCATGGTTCACAGTTGCTTCTTATCTGCATAAATAATTTCTCTTATGGGGAACATTCATGGGGGACATTCAAACACAAAATTCCTATCTGCAACCTGAAACGGCACAATCCAAGGATGAAACCATTTGATTTTGACATTAATAAGCTGTCCCTGAAAATGACTATCATAGTGTGGTAAAAAAAAAAAAATCCCATATATCTGGCACCGTGAACCCAATCCAACAAACTCCTCTAGCACCAACACCACCTCCTCCTTCTATTCTGACTGGGTTTTAGAGCAACAAAATTGGGAGATCCATCATTGAATCTCTTACATCACTTTTCATTTGGTCTTTAGTCTCCTAGCCGCTATACTCTGAGCAAGCTCTCATTCATTATTAGTGGTGATGTTGACATGAGAAAATAACTCTAGGAAAAAAAAAAAAGACACTCCTAATGAGGACCTAAAACCTGGCACAAAGATTGTCAGATCAAAGTGGCAAGCAGAAATAGCAAGAGATTATTCTTACTTTAAAGAAAGAGTTTAAGTCAACTTGCTGCAGTAGATGTGGAAGTTGAGATGGATGCTGCTGACTGCTAAAGGAATGTTGGGAGGACAGGAGAGATGGAGTATCTCCAAACAAGGGGAAATATCCATCAAATATAGATGATTGCAGTGGCTTCAGTCTGCATTCACATTCAGCCTCCTTTGCTAAGAATGCTTCGGCAAATATTCTTATAATACATGGTTGATGAGGACTAATAGAATGAGCCAACCATTAAATTGAATTACTGCAATTGTGAGATGTCAGTGCCCAGTTTCTGCCAGTCCTCCCTCCCACACCTACTCTAGCTCTCCATGCCACATTCCCATTCCATTCTAGATGATTTCCTAAGTACTAGAAGCTGCTTCTGTGAAACCAGGGATATCATTATGGGGGTTAGGCTTCAGCAAAACAAGGACAGTGCCCTCCATAGGAATTTGCCCCCCCCAGTTAATTTTCCCCTCTGTCTCCATTGTAGTAATCTAAAACTTCACTTAAGCATTTAGAAACACAGTTTAGACATCCAAAGAAAAGGGGCAGGCAAAATTACCAAGGGAATGTGAACCCAGCAAGTATAAGAGTTCTAGGTTTGAACAGTTTTCATTGTTTCATTGTCTGCAATGCTAGAAGTTTGTGGAATGAAGGACAATTTCATGTGATGGGCACAGAATTCTTATCTGGGAAGGCAATGCCTGCATTTTAACTTTCCCAAGACTACGTCTCTGGACGGAAGGCATATGTGGGTAGGGAGAATTAGGAAGTGGGGAGATGGATGCTCTGACTTGCTGATGTCTAAGAACTTTGGGCTATGGGAAAGATATCATTAGACAGCACTCATCTGTGGTAGAAGGAAGGAGTGGGAGACATTTCCAGAGGAAAGATGGCTATTTCCTCTAGAGGGAAGAGCTTGGTGTCTCAAAAATGGAGATAGGTGTGTGTGTATGAACATTTTGGACAAAAGGGAGGGATTGTGGACTCAGGACTTCAGTCCTAACAGTATATCAGCCCGGAGGATAATACCATCATCCACTGAAGAACATTGAAAACAGTTCTGAACTGCCACCCTGAATGCAGCTCTATTTCGTCTTTGGCAACACAAGAAAGAAGAAGCCAAAGCATTTTGCTCATTTTATGTATTTTTGGTTCTGCTTGTTAATCACTTCAGCCTCAATGTCTTTCGCTCTCTCTCTCTCAATCTGTATGTGTGTGTTACATATTTGTATGTGTGTGTGTGTGTGTGTGAATTATTCAAAGAGTGTTGGTGCCAGAGGTGGGCTTTCCTGCTTTCTCATCTCTTCTATTATAGGATAGCTATAATCTTTCTAGGAACATTTGGAGAGGGGAAATGTTACCAGGCTGTACATCCCCACACTTTGATATGATTTAATGGACAAAGTATATTAACTGGCAGATATGTTTAATTGGCACAAACTATAAATCATACATACTTATGGCTGAAAGGCCATGTGGAGAAAGGATGCTGGCTGGGAGTAGGTCAGAAGTGACCTCAGCATGGGCAGGTCTTATGTTCACTGAGAATTAGCTGGGAAAGCCTCATTTAATGGCTCTAAGTGAATCCTCTCAACTGCCCACAGAAAATAATAGTTAAGCCAGATGCAGCAGGCAGGCACATCTGCTGTGTGCATTTCCGACCAAAGTCTTCCTCAGTCACCTCATTTAACCAAGACATTGAAACAATCAGCCCATTCCAGACCCCTTTTGTTTACTCTACCAGAAAGCAATTAACTCACACCCCTTCAGGGATGGAAATAGAGTATAAAAATCCCTAGTTTTGAGCAACTAGCTTGCAGTTCACCAGTTGCTGAATGTCTGTGTGCCACTTTGATTCCTGACTGTGTACTGCCCTTAGACACAGAAGTCTAAGCCACTCCACTGTTTCTTCACTACTCTTCTGAGTGGTAATTATAATCCAAAAACCTCAGCCTCACTATCCATAATTTTTCCTCCATATATCCTTTGGTTAGCTCTTGTGTGAATGTGTGACTGTTTGTATCTTGTGTGCATGTGTGAGTGAATTCCCCTAAATAAAACACATTTTTAGTTTACTGTTGAATCTGGGACTGGTTATTTCCTGTGTGACTCTGTGAACATTGGTGGAAAGATGAGGTAGAAGTGGTTGGATCTTTAGGGGGGAGTGACCATGCCCTATTGGAATTTGGCATTCAGTGGGAAGGAGAAGATAAATGTAGCCAGACACTCAATCTTAGATTTTAAAAAAGCGGACTTCTGTAAACTTAGGGAGCTGCTGGCTGGAATTCAGTGGGCAAGAATAGTGAAAGGGAAAGGAGTTCAGGAGGCATGGGAGTTCCTTAAAAGGGAGATAGTGAAGGCACAGTCTAAAACTGTGCCAGTAAGGAGGAAAAATGGAAGGCATCTGAAGAAACCAGAATGGTTGACTAAAGAACTCTCAGTTGAGCTAAGTGTTAAGAGAAACGTGTACAGGAAATGGAAGAAGGGGGAAACCACCAAAGACGAATTTAAGCAAGTAGCCAGGAGATGTAGGGAGGAGGGCAGAAAGGCTGAAGCACAGAACGAACTTAGGCTGGCCAGAGACATCAAAAACAATAAAAAGGGCTTTTTAAAATATGTCCGTAGCAAAAGGAAAAAGAAGGAGGCGATAGGGTCGCTGCGCAGAGAAGATGGCGAATTACTAACAGGGGAAAGAGAAAAGGCAGAACTACTTAACACCTTCTTTGCCTCAGTTTTTTCCCAGAAGGATACAAGCACTCAACCTGGCGGTTGGGGAGCAGGAGAGGAAGCAGGGGAAATGAGGCACATAATAGGTAGAGAGGTGGTACAGGAATACCTGGCCACACTGGATGAATTCAAGTCTCCAGGGCCAGATGAATTGCATCCTAGGATATTAAAAGAACTGGCAGAGGTCATTTCGGAAGCGCTTGCTATAATCTTTGAGAAATCTTGGAGGACAGGAGAAGTTCCAGCAGACTGGAAGAGGGCAAATGTTGTTCCCATCTTCAAGAAGGGAAAAAAAGAGGACCCAAATAATTATCGCCCAGTCAGCCTGACATCAGCACCCGGAAAGATTCTGGAGCAGATCATTAAGCAGTCAGTTTCTAATCACTTAGAAAGCAACGTAGTAATCAAGAGAAGTCAATATGGATTTCTCAAAAATAAATCATGCCAGACTAATCTTATCTCTTTTTATGATAGAGTTACTAGCTTGATAGATGAAGGGAATGCTGTGGATGTAGCATTTCTCGATTTCAGTAAGGCCTTTGACAAAGTTGCCCACGACATTCTTGCAAAGAAGCTAGTAAAATGCGGGCCGGACAGGGCTACTGTTAATTGGATTTGTAATTGGTTGACCAACCGAACCCAAAGGGTGATCACGAATGGCTGCTTTTCATCCTGGAGAGAAGTGACTAGCAGGGTGACACAGGGTTCTGTCCTGGGCCCAGTGCTGTTCAATATCTTCATCAACGACTTGGATGAAGGAATAGAGGGCATGCTGATCAAATTTGCAGATCACACCAAATTGGGAGGGGTTGCTAATACACCAGAGGACGGGATCAAAATTCAAAATGACGTGGATAGGTTGGAGAGCTGGGCCAAAGCTAAGAAAATGAAATTCAACAGAGAGAAGTGTAAGGTCCAACACTTAGGTAGAAAAAATGCAATGCAGAAATATAGGATGGGGGACACGTGGCTGGATAGCAGTACGTGTGCAAGGGATCTAGGAGTCTTAATAGACCACAAGCTGAACATGAGTCAGCAGTGTGATGCGGCAACCAAGAAAGCCAATGCAATTCTCGGCTGCATCAGTAGGAGTATGGTGTCTCGATCGAGGGAGGTACTGGTACCACTCTACTCTACTTTGGTTAGACCTCATCTTGAATACTGTGTCCAGTTCTGGGCACCTCAATTCAAGAAGGACATGGTCAGGTTGGAGCAGGTCCAGAGGAGGGCAACCAAAATGGTGAGAGGCCTGGAAACCATGCCCTATGAGGATAGACTTAGAGAGCTGGGTATGTTTAGTCTGCAGAAGAGAAGCTGAAGAGGGGACATGATAGCCATGTTTAAATATTTGAAGGGATGCCATGTAGAGGAAGGAGAAGGCTTGTTTTCTGCCGCTCCAGAGACCAGAACAAGGAGCAATGGATTCAAGCTGCAGGAAAGGAGATTCCACATGAACCTCAGGAAGAACTTCCTGACAGTCAGGGCTGTCTGGCAGTGGAATATGCTGCCTGGGAGTGTGGTGGAGTCTCCTTCTTTGGAGGTTTTTAAGCAGAGGCTGGATGGCCATCTGTTGGAAGTGCTTTGAGGATGTTCCTGCATGGTAGGGCGTTGGACTGGATGGCCCGTGTGGTCTCTTCCAACTCTACATTTCTATGATTCTATGATTCTAAGATCCCATTAAGTTACCCCCTCTTGCAGGCCTCCTAATTTTGAACTAATTAATTCCCATCTAACACATGGAGGTACTGGTATTGTGGGTGGACACCTGAGTCACCCATGTTTGGGGTAACAGAAACACCAGAAAAGTTATTATATCCCCCCCCCACACTATGGATATGTCAAAGCAACCCATCAAAACTCACCTTGTCCCACTGTCAGTGTGCACCCCAAAGAAGAAAACAATTTGGCCAACCAACTCTGGAAACAGATGAAATGATCGGCAGTAAATTTACAGATGGGTTTTCATACCTCAGAGACGAATATATTGCCAAGAAACAGGTCTTGGGGCATCTTGTAAATTCAAATATCTTTGGCTTGGGCAGAATAGTTATTTGATGCTTTTCCTCACAACACAACATACTGCAGAATTTATTTATTTTTTAATAAAAAGAAACATTTTTTTTCCTTTATGGAACTAAGAGAACAAAGCATAGTATTTGTGGATACGGCCAAGAACATGACATATGTGTGTTTGTGCTTCAACAGATTTTTAAGGTGCCATTCATCACGAACAGTGAGATATGAAAAAGCTGAGAGTATACTCATCACATTTTTTTAAAAAAAATGAAATATAAAAGAAAGTGTGTATAGTCCATCCCTGGGCACAGATCAAAGGAGTGCAGCTATAATTTTCACAGTAGGGGTGGTAGAAGAATTTGATCTTTTTGAATTCCAATACAAACTGGCTTGACTTATACTTTCCGGACTAATGTGTGACTCAGATCTTAGTTTATCTTCAGACTCTGCCATCCTGCACATTTTGTGATGCAGTTCTCAGCTCACAAAAATGTACCTTTGAAGCTGATTATTTGCCAAGAAAATATGTTCAGAAATTTACGTTTTTGTGAGGAAATATTTTTAAAGTTTGTATTTAAAAGAATTTATTTAAATGTGGAGTTTCACACAGATGAAAGCAGAATGCGGAATAATGAGAAAATGGATTTAGGAATGGACACATGGAAAAGTAACTTGAAACAGACTGTCCTGGCCACTGCTATTCAAGACTTCCACACAGAATTGTTTTCACTGCTTGCTTCTCTTATAAAATCTGCATGGACTAGGAAGGACATTAATGGTTGGCTGATTGAATAGATGATGTGTATGGATCTCTCATTCTGAACAACAATAATGTACACACTGCAATTAATACATACCCCATTTGTGTAGGAATCTGTCTTACACCAGATTAGACCATTTGCCCGTCTAATTCAGTATTGTCTGCTCTGAATAACAGCAAACTTCCACAATTGCAGGGAACTTTTCTATCACCTGCTTTTCAATCTAAAAAGCAAATCAAACCAGAAAATGTCACGAACTGAAACTGGATCTGCTCTGCTACCAAGTTATGGCTTCCCAAGATGGAAGAAATCTTAACCTGAACCATGTGCCAATCTTTCCCATTACATTTATAATCCAACAAGGGTGGACGATGCTTAGGGTTTCCGGGTAAGACATAAGACAGGGCTCCTGTAATATTAAAAATTAGGTAGAAGAGGCAATTTCAGGAGAAAGAATTCAAATAAGAGTTCTGCCCCTCACCCAATGAAATTTTCCTTCATTCCCCAAATTTCTAGCATTCCAGAGAGTGAAACCGTTTCAAACCTAGAACTCTTATACTTGCTGTGTTCACATTCCCTTAGTAACTTTCCCTGCCTCATTTCTTTGGATGTTTAAACTGTGTTTCTAAATGCTTACGTGGAGTTTTAAGTTACTGCAATGGGAACTGAAGGAAAATTTCATTTTATTTGGATATCTATACTACATTTCTAAATGCTAAATGCTCAACTGAAGTTATTGCTCTGATAGAAATTTGGAGATGGAGGAAAACTTTCATGGGGGACAGAATTTTTAGTTGAGGGGTAATGGCTTCATATGGTTATACCCATGTTGTTTCCCTACCCCTTTCTGTGTCCCCCCCCCGTGCTTATTTCTTTCCCTCCCTCGCTCCCTCCTGTCTTTTCTTTATATAACTAAAAATACCTCCAATTTTTATGTACGGTTCTGAAAGCTGGACCGTGGACAAAGCTGATAGGAAGAAAATAAACTCATTTGATATCTAGAGCTGGAGGAGAGTTCTACAGATATCCTGGTCTGCTAAAAAGACAAATGAATGGGTCCCAGAGCAAATCAAACTCTCTAGAAGCCAAAATGACTAAAGTGACATATCATAAGACATGACTATTTAGAAAAGACAATAATGCTTGACAAGGTAGAAGACAGTAGGAAAAGAGGAAGGCTATATTACAGATGGATAATCATAATCAATGAAGCCATAGTTCTGAGTCTGTAAGCCCTGAGCATGGCTGTTGATGACAGTGGTACTGGGAGGTTTCTTATTCAGTCAACTTGATTGCAATTGAAAACAACAAACCTCTGGTGTAAGAACAAGGAGCATTTTGGTTTTGGTCGAGGAATCATTTCACACAACACAATTATAGCACTACACTGTTACAAGCTATGATTCCACTTTCAACTTCCTATGGAATCCTGGTGTTACTGCCCTGGCTAGTCCAAGGTTTGGGGATATTAAAAGATATCCCTTGATATCACAATTCGGCTGCACGTGCTTGCGAGGCCACGTAAGCACGTAAACAAGCTCGGCCATTAATAGCCGTAATATTCAAACTACAATACAGGCAGGCCAGAAATAGCTGACTCACTGCTTTAGGAGACCTCCAGGTAAGTACTCTAATTAAGTATGCACGCCACTTACAAAAGAGCCTCTGCCCCACGATGGCAGCTTGATGGGTAAACTATGCAATACCCAAGTACTCTGCATTTGCATACTGACTACTCTATTGAGAACTGCTACGATAACTCAATCATTCAGATTCTGACCTTTCGGAGGCTTTTGTCTCCAACTCCAAATCTATTGTTTTCCCCCAAGTACGGCATAGCTGGCAGTCACATTCTCCTTATAAAAACCCTTGATTCCAAGACCTTCCTCGGAACACTCCCGAATTTCATCCCGCCTTGCTGCCACTTTGCTTGGCGAGCCTCCCCTCAGCTCCACGTGCTGAGCTACATCGCACCCCAGCTTCCCTCTCTATTTTTCCTGGGCTTCAGGACAAGTGAAGTATCACCCAAACCAGCAATCCCTCTAAAAATCCCTCTACACCACTCCAACCTTTATTTTCTTTAGTTATCTTGTATGACTGTGTCGCATACACTGTTTTGCTTGTATTTAATAAACATCATTTATTATTTCAACTTCTGTGTTCTCCTTGACTCGACCCGAGACCATAGACAAAGGGTTCAAGATTTCGCTAAGTTACCCTGCCTCTCGTAACGCTAAGCTCTGAGCTAATTTTCCCCACCTTAAGTTGAGCACATTTTGGTGTCCCTCCTGGGACTCCCAGTTCACAGGGTAACACTGGGGTTTGTATTTTAGGGAGGGGCGTTTAGAATTCTTAGCCAGAGAGCTCTTTGGCCTCATAGAATCATAGAGTTGGAAGAGACCACAGGGGCCATCCAGTCCAACCTCCTGCCATACAGGAACACACGTCAAAGCACTCTCAATAGATGGCCATCCAGCCTCTGCTTAAAAACCTCCAAAGAAGGAGACTCCATCACACTCTGAGGGAGCATATTCCATTGCCAGACAGCTCTGACTGTCAGGAAGTTCTTCCTGAGGTGTAAGTGAAATCTCTTTTCCGGTAGTTTGAATCCATTGCTCCTTGTCCTAGGCCCTTTCTGCAACTCTTTTTGTGGAGCTGGGGTGTGGGGATTGTGCAAGCAGCCTCTTGCAAGAGGCTCTCGCATCCCTGTTGCTTCAGCTCTGTAGCTGCTGCCTGCTCACAAGCAGGTAGTGCAAGAGCCCCTCCTCTTCCTTCTGCAGTACAGCAAGCACGAGTGCTGTGGCTCCAGAGCTCTGCATGCACAGCAAGTGTGTGCGGGGCCCCGGAGCAATGCACGATCATGCACCATTTTCGGCTCAAAGCTGAAAATGAAATGGTGCGTGATTGGCGCCTGCCAGCCCCTGGAGCGTCGTGCGATTGCGAGTGCATCGTGCAATCTCCTCGCAGTCGTGCAATGCTCCAGGGGCTCTTTTGCATGGCAAATGCCATGTGAAAAGGGCCCTAGTCTCTGGAGCAGCAGAAAGCAAACCCACTCCCTCCTCGACTTCATATCCCTTCTAAACTACATTCCTTCAGTAAACTACAAACTCCAGAATTCCACAGGATGTTGAAAGTGGAATAATAGCACTTTAACAATATAGTACAGAAATGGTCTTAGATTCTACTTTCATTGCTATGGCTTCATCCTATGGAATTCTAGGGTTTGCAGTTTAGGAAGGGGTATTTAGATTTTTTTAGTCATAAAGCTCTGGCACCTTATCTAACTGCAAAAGCCAGGATTCCTACTAAAGTGGAATCATAGAGCTCTACGTATTGTGTGAAGTTCCTCTGTCTTGGCAAAAAATGTTTGTATGCAAAAATTCTGTCCTTTCTGTTTGTGAAGCAAAGCGTGCATGTGTGCATGTTCATACACACAGAGTGAGCACAACTCTGCCTGACTGATCAAAAAGGACAGAAGGATTGTCAAATTTTTAAAAGTCTGTCCAAGAAGGCAACAATGAATGCACTTGAGCTATCCATTTTATATAATTTGTGCACAGCTCATTCTTCCAAATGCAGGAACTCTCTTGAGACCATTGGGAAACATTTCACCCCTTTTGCAAGTGAGAAGAAATAAAATGGCAGTTTCCCATTTCCTTATGTGAAAGGGACACATTGCATCACTATATAGATGGTGTGTTCTGAACATCCTAGGAAATATCTTTTTAAAATGTAGAAACAGTGCCTTCCTCCTAATGCAGATTTCATGGTGGGATGTATAAAAATCAATTAGTCGATACAGGAAAAACAACATAAAATCCAAATGTCAGTATCATAAAACTGTGAGGCATAGAAATCAGCTTAAGAAAAACAAACAACATCACTGAAATTGAAAATACATGGATGAATAAAAAGGTTTTAAGTTTGTGCTGAGCCAATGTGATTTAGTAGTTTGAGTACTGGAATAGGACTCTGGGCAATCATGGCTTGAGTCTCCACTGAGAGTGACCAGCCCCCCCCCCCCGGTGACTGGCATGGTTTAATTGACAAATCATATTAGATTGTCACTATATTTATTGGCATTGATATAAGCAATATCTGAGGCAATGGCAGGGTCACGCTGGGAGAGGCAAATTACTGACTGTAAACATGACATGGCAAGGAAGGTCAGCCCCACCTAGCTCTTAGACAGGAGATCCAGTCATTTTCGGGACAACAGCACAGCTGCGCTGAATACATTAGACATGAATCACCAAGCTGGACTCTCAG
Source organism: Cyclura pinguis (assembly GCA_030412105.1). Lineage (NCBI taxonomy): Eukaryota > Metazoa > Chordata > Lepidosauria > Squamata > Iguanidae > Cyclura > Cyclura pinguis. The sequence continues at coordinate 270,916,054 of CM059601.1, read as the reverse complement.
AGCTGAAATGGGGAAGTTCCCACCAAATTGTGATTGTCTTAAACCTGGTTCCTGTACACCTGGATGTTTCCCTATTGTCTCCCCACCTCTCCACAACACTCAGCTATTATGACAACCATTATTCTCTTGTCACCCAAACACTGAAACCATTAACTCCATCTGGACTTCATTGTTTGTGTTGCAACTCTCATTGTCTGCTTAGCCGAGAGTACAAGTCACAATCCTACCTGCAGGATATTTTTCAGGCACAAATACCCCTTATTCTAGGCTGTCCAGTGCAGTCTCTCTCCATTCTGAACACCACTCTGTCTGTCTGATTCCTGAACGAGAACTGTCCTTAGGTTCTTGCCTGAGCCATGTTGCTGCTTTCTCTGCTTCTTTCTGGACTAGTAAATATCACCTGATTCTCCCAACATCCTCTATCCCACTTTCCTCCCTTTCCTTTGGGTAGTCCTTGTGCGAGTGTGTGAATGTTTGGACTTTTGTATGCTTATATGAATCTTGTTAATAAAAAAACATTTTTAATTTATATTTTGCTGGTGGGTCTTTGCTGTGCAAGCCAGTAAACACTGATCTTACTAAGTTACCCCCCTCTCACAGGTCTCCCAGTTTTGAGCTAATTATTCCCCACGTTTGAATGGAGGTACTGGCATCGCAGGTTGGCCCTCATGGCAACCACAGTTTGAGGTAACATTTGGGCAAATCAAACTTTCTCAGAGTCAGAGGAAGGGATGGTGACCCTCCTCTGAATCAGTCTTGCAAAACAAAAAACAAACAAATGAATACCCCTCTAAACCTAGCAGTTGTTGCTTTGTGACTTCAAGTCATTTCTGACTTATGGTAGCTGTCAGCTGAATCTCTCACAGGGTTTTCTTGGCAAAGTTAGTCCAGAGGGGTTTTTCCAAGGCTGAGAGCATGCAATTTGTCCAAGATAACCTAATGGCTTTCCATGGCTAAGAAAGGATTCAAAACCTGGTTTCCTAGAGTACTTGTCCAACACTCAAACTACTACAGCATGCTAGCTCTCAGTCTTTTGCACAGGATCACCATAAGTCTGAGTTAACTTGAACGCACATAACAAGAATGTTCTGTTGAAAACACTACATCATTAGTACTTAGTGTAACTTCTACAGAACTGTATTATTCCAGTGAACTCAAGGTGGCATACATGGTTCTCCTTCTCCTTACTTTATTGTCATAATAACCCTGTGTGTTCAACCAGCCTAAAGAACAGACCCAGTGAATTTTGTGACCTGAGTGGGGACTTGAACCTTAAATGTCCCAATGTGATGGTCCCCTCCCATGCAGGTGATAGGTATACTTCTCTTAGAGAACAAAGATGGAGATTCTTTGTTCATGAAGATCACACCTATTCTCAAGTTCTCTTTTCTATCAGTTACTATGGATTTTCCTCTTTGACTTACAGTCAGGGGGTTGAACTTGATGGCCCTTGTAGACTCTTCCAGCTCTACAATTCTATGAGTGACATGCTGAAACTGTCTGTAACTGAGCAGCAAGAGGATAATGCTGTGAGTTTTAGAGGATCATCCTACTATCGCTCAGTCATGATAGCTTCAACATAGCATTCTATGGATTCTTTGTAAGAGGAATTTTCTGACTTCCAGGTAAGGAGTCTAGAAACTAGGTTCTATGAGGAACTGATGAAAGAACTTGGTATATTTAGCCTCAAGAAGAGAAGGCTAAAAGGAGAAAAAATAATGACATTCAAACAACTGAAGGACTGTTATGGTTTAAGCTTGTTTTTTATAGCTCTAGAGAGGAGAATTATAATGAAAAGGATGTGAATTGCAGGGAAACTGATTTGGGTTGATCATCAGGAGAAGCTTCCTGGTGGCAAGGGGCTACTAGTAATAAGGCAGAATATATCAGGAGATGGTGGCCTGTCTTTCACTGCAGATTCTACAAGGAGCAGAGACTTGGGCTGTTTCTGCACTACACTGTTATAGTGCTATTATTCTGGTTTCAACATCCTGTGGAGTCCTGAGGTTTTCAGATTAGGGAGGAGCATTTAGAATCCTCATCCAGAGAGCTCTTGGGCTTCAGTAAACTACAAACCCCAGAATTCCAAGGGATGCTGAAAGTGGAATAATAGCACTATAACAGTGTAGGGTGGAAATGGCCTCAAGCTCCTTCTAACAATTTGATTCTGCATCTTTATGATACTGTGAATTGCCCCAAATCAATTCTCTCTCTCTCTCTGTCTCTCCCCCTCTGTGACCTGCAAGGCTCGTGTGTCTCACATTTTTTTATTTTTTTAAATCACTTGGTCTTTTAAAAATGTTTTAGTACCAAATATCCCTGTGGTTGTATGATCAATTTCCTTGTGTTCTCCACTTGGGCATTTCAATCCAAGAAGAGGCCTTTTTTCTAGGATGAAGTTACCTGGAAGTCAACTTCTATGTACTTCCTGATGGAAAGAAGGCCTCTTTTGGACCTAAAATGTTGTCAGAGAGAATTAAAAAAATGGGGAAATCACCCTCTATGCCTCTTAAGTGGTATTTATGTGCACAAAGACGTTTTATTTTGCAGAAGAGTGTGGCAGGTTATGCCGCCCTCAAGATGCTGTGCATGAGATAATGGCACACCCTGACCTACCCTTGCCGTAGATATTCTGTGTACAGAAAAATATCTATAAAGTGCTTGGTTTAGGTGAATTAGAAGCAATCTAATTGCTTCTGCTCACTTCTGACTGTTAATGTCAAATTGGTGCTTATGATGAACAGGGCAGTCCGGTTTTCAGCTTGAAATGGACTTTACCTGTGACTTTGTAGAGTACTGAAATATGGTGAACTCTACATGTGCAAAGAACTGGCCTGCTGTAAATAAGGTGAGTTAAGAAGTCCAGCTTTCTGTTTAATTAGGACTTCCATTTTGTCTCAGCCTAGCTCATAATGAATGTGAACTGGCATCTGGTGCACTTTGTAAAGGTGATTTCAAACAGCTTTCAAATGTAATTGATGTAAGAAAGCTCTGTGGCTGGGATCATACCCAGGTATTTTTGACAGCTCTATCCATCATGTAAAGGTTGGAAGGTAGGAAACAGCATTAAGGAAGAATGAGAACCTCAAAATAAAACAATCATCTCTTCACAACTTTGTTAGGAGAAATTGGGCAAAAGCCAGGATTGGAAATTGGAGAGATGGAAATTAATGGGAGAGAACGATGCAGGCCGTAAATCAAATGCATTTACAAACCATCCGACATGTCAAAGAAGGGGAATGAAGTGTGATTGACAAGGGAAAGGTATTAATTTGGCATGATCAAGATTTCTGAAGGGAAGAAAAGGATTTGGGAAAATAATAGAAGTGGATTGGTTTACCAAAACATAAAACTCCCTGAGCTCAAGATGCAATAAAACAGACCTGTGTAGGCATTCATGACTTGTCTGTCTGTGCTGAGGCCTGGTGGAAGAAAAATAGGAATCATAGCCATCGGTCCAACCCTCTTTCCTCCATCCATTTTAAATTCCATTTGCCCATGGACCTGTATACTTTACACTTCAAATTACACATATTTCTTGCGAATGACTCCTACCTCCAAAGAGGAGGGCAGGGATCGTATCTAGAATTCAGCTTTGACAACAATATTCCACTCAAGTATGCTGAGTTTTCAAAAAAGGCATTGGAATGCTACAATAAAACTCATCCCAAGGACTATCCATGAACCCGTCACTGAGAATTGTAAATACAGCTCGAACCAAAGAGACCCAGAACATATACTCAAGTCATATTCATTGAATGATCAAGGTGGGAAGCATGTAAGAAACACTGAAATACAGTGGCTTCTCCACATTTGTGAGGGTTTGGGGTGCAGAACCCTAGTGAAAGTGGAAAATTCATGGATAACTTCCCCCTACAATCCCCCTCCTATTTCCCTTTGGAGCTCCCCTTTCCCATTCCTTTGCCTCTGGCTAGGCACTCCCAAGGGGATGAAAAAGACAAGATAAAGGGCTTGCTGGTAGTTTTCCCTGAGACGGAGAAGAACGGAACACTGAGTTCTGGAGTTCTAGCTACTTCCATTTACCATTGTGACAAAGGAGTTTCCAAGGAGTAGGAGCAAAGAGAGCACCTGACCAATCAGCGGCCATTACATAGCTGAATGTGCAGCCACATGGCAGAGAGGACACACCTCCAGCAGTGGGGGGGGGGGAGCTTTGCTCAGCCAGAAGAGGAAAAAATTCCATTTTAAACACAAGTTGCACAAGCCTGGGGTGAGGAATGCAAGGCAATGGGAGGAGGAAAATTGGGGGAGGCAAGCACATGTCTCACAAATAATCAAATTTGTGAAGGTCAAACCCTCAAATGTGGAAGGAGGCATGTACAGGTAACAATATGAGCATGTATATATAATAAAATGCAAATAGGAAAAAAAATAGAGCTTTAGGGATTTTTCTACCTCTGATTGCATCCTTCTCTACCCATAATTTACACAAATGAATACTTGGGGCAATCTTTCTGAGAATGGCTTCCCTTCAGAAATAGAGATCCATGTGTAGAAGTTGGCTAGTGATTGCTCTTGTTTGTTACCTTCTTTTTATATTTCCATATGCACCTGCCTCTGTTTTGAGATCTTCTGGGGGAGGCCCTTCCCTTTGTCCCTCCACTCTCAAAAATACACATGGTGGGAACACAGGAGTGGACTTTCTCCAGGGCTGCTCCCAGACTCTGGAACTCTCTTCCCAGAAAAGTTAGACTGACATACTCCTTACTACCTTTCCACAAACAGGTGAAGGCCTTTTTGTTCCTGCAGGCCTTTGAGAATGGATTTTTTTTTAAAGGGGGAACAATGTGCTGGATTTTTTTGGGGGAGTGATGTTTTCAATGGGTGACATTTTAACTGGCTTTTTAATTTTTTTTTTTTAGTATAATTACTTTTTAACTTTTGAATGCCGTGGGTTTTTAACCATGTTTGTCTTAACTTCTGGAATCTGCAGGAAAAATGGGGAGATACAACTCCAAGTACTCAGTGGATAGTTTTTACTTTTTCATTCTGAAACAAGCCCAACACATATCGGCCCACATATATATATTTCAATGGCATTGGGTTTCTTTCAGAATAAAAACTAAAATTAAAAATTAAATAAAATAAAAAAAGTAAAAACCACCCACTGATGTATCTCTTCCTTTCTCCCCCTGAGGATTCTATTGGGTGCTGTCCAGTATTCGCCTCTTCTCTTAACTGTTGAAAGCCATCCTGAGTCCTGGGGACTGAGAAAAAGGCAGGATGATGACGATGACGACAACAACAACAACAACAGTGATGATGATACTTCTCTCCACTGTTCTACAGCCTTACAAGGTGCCCACACTTCCTGATCTGAAAAGGACCCATGGGAGAGTTCCCACGTGGCATGATGCCTTCCTTTTTTTTTTTGGGAAATGCGAGAAGCCAAGAAGTGCTACAGACCATCAGAGCAGAGTGAGAACTACTCAGGGAGGACCCACACTCAAATACCCAGTCCTTGGCCGTCTTGTAACCAAAATACAAAGACTTTGGACTCTGCTTGGACTCTTTGACATTTTCATTGTACCAGAAATTTCTGGCAGAGTACTGACTGATCCATCTAGATCAGGGATGAGCAAAATGAGGCCTGCAGGCTGCATTCAGCCCCTGGGCACCACCTTTCTGGCTTAGAAACCAGTCCTCTCAAAATCAAAATCTCCTATTTTTTAAAAAATTGGCACAATTTGGAGGAAATCCCCCCCCCACATATAGAAAACCTCAAAAATGTCTGAGAACAGGCAAAAATAGCCCCATCCTTAACCCCGGAACCCTATATTAGTTCCAAATGTAGGAATATTTGGTATCTACATCAAGCAGAACACTGTGTAGCCAGTGTAATATGAGCTTGTGGTAGGAAACAGGAGAAAATACTCAGAATGTTCCTCTAAGTTTTTGAAAAAGGGAAAACGAACTTCCTTTCCTTTCCTTTCCTTTCCTTTCCTTTCCTTTCCTTTCCTTTCCTTTCCTTTCCTTTCCTTTCCTTTCCTTTCCTTTCCTTTCCTTTCCTTCAGGAAATCCATCATGGGATGGAAAAGGAGATAGAGAAAAGATAAGCTAAATTTCAGTAGAAAAGCACCTAAAAGTTGGCTCTCAGGCGTGGATGTGAGCCATTCCGAGTTAGGAACCTCATGGATGCTCAATAAAGAGAGTCAAAAGAACTAACTAATTTTGGAAGAAGGGAAAAGTGCAGGCAGGAAGTAAGCAAAAAGGCTTGAGTACAAGAAAGAAAGAGAGAGGTGAAACAAAAGGGCAGTGTCAGGAACTGAAATCACACACACAAATATAACAGTGCTAATACACTATTTATTAGGAGTGTGATGCGTTGTACAGGACTTCAGTGAGCGAACTGAAAGCAATTAGGAAAATCCAAACATTAGAAGCAAATAGTTTCCTTTTCCACCCACAAGAGACCTTGAAGTGCTGGCTTCGGCTGGTAGTTCTTATCAGTGCTGCATTCCTAGCTTTGTTTACCTAACGGTCTCTGGTTCCCATCCTCTGTTACAAGCAAGCAGTTAATTGACTCCTACTATATGTCCCATACTGAAATACGGAGGGCTACCCAACAGGCAGACATAGTCTCTAGAATTCCCTCCCACTACATCACTTTATATAAGTGTTGATGCCTCTTGGCTTCCAACACCCCTTCTCAACAAAGCTTGTTGAAGTCCACAGGATCAAATACCTTTATTTTCTGAAAATGGCAACAGGAAGGACTGCAGGGGGACATGGAAGCGTTTGGGCTGCCATTTTCAGAGGGACTTCATGAGAAGATGAAAGGCTTGCTGTGAGGTATATGTGTGACTCTTGGTGAAGGAACTGGGGGAAAATTGGCCTCTGGCTCACACACGGTTGACCATCCCTTATGTACGTGTATATCCCCATCCATACTGTAATATATAACCGAGTTTGATTGAAATTGCTGGATATGTCTTTTGACAGGAAGATGGCATTCCAGGGTTATGCCATATTTAACTGTGATGTTTGTTTAGCGGCTTGAAGTAGGAACTGGAACAGAGCTGATAGCTCTTCAAAACTATTCTGTTTGTTATTGTAAATTAAGGTGGAGGTCAATGGTTACAGTTGGGTGGAATTCTGTCCTATTAGTATACTTGACGTCTCACCTCCTGGACTGAAGACAAAACGGGGTGGAATATATAGTCAGAAAGCCATATGTTTCAAGGTTTCTGATAAATACAGGAAAGAAAAACAAAACGAAACAAAACACATTTGACAACTTGTGCAACATTTGGGGGGGAAAGTGCCCCGAACTTCTATATTTCTAAAATTTGAACAAACACACTTTAGTCAATGGGATTCATGTATCTGTTTAATACATCCATTTGAAACATGCAGAGGAAAGTATGTATGTGATTTTTTTGCTGTTTAAAAATAGCTGTATAAAGCTGACACAGAACAGACTTGGAGGGGGGAAAAAGGGGAACTCTTCAGAAATGAGCTTGACAGATCTGTCTGTCCCTAGTTAGAAGAAGAGAATAAAGTTTTCAGAAATCAGAGTCTGGCAAAGAACTTTCATTTTGCACAATTAAACTGATGACTCAGAGAAATCCAGAGTTTAAAATAAAATATTTCTCACCATGGATGCTTCATGGGGTAACTTTATGTCCTACTGTTTTCACATCCTGGTTGAAATCCCTAAATAGTCCAACGTCTGTTACCCCAGTGAAGTCAGATATCTATTTTTAATGCAATGGTTGCTTTCAATCTTTTTTGAGCGCTTAGTACTAAAAGGGAAAAGAAGGACTTTTCTTTTTTCCCTTCCCTTTCAATCTTTACTTTTTAAAATTAACATAATCTAATTGCCCCAGTTATTCAGTAACAAATATTTTCTAAGAGGATCTTCCCCAACATGATGCCCTTCAGCTGTGTTGGACTATACCTCCTATCATCCAAAATATCACTGTGATTGATTGTGCCTGATGACAATTGTAGTCAAGCACCACTTGAGGGTACCATGTTGAGGAAGTCTATCATGCCATAGGGATGTAAATCTCTATCAATTTCATTCTCAAATGAAACAATAATTTTACCATTTTTATCCTTGCTGCAACTTAGCCATTGGAAACTGTGCAGTTTTGAAAGGCTGTTCATCATTTAGCAAGTATCCTGTTCCAAACAGCAAGCAGTTAGACAGTATAGGCATGCTAAGGTTGCTAACTCTACCATCATGAAGTAGAGGAATGTCACACGGAGGAGTGGAAGGACCAGGAAGGAAACAGAGACTCTCAACCTACACAATCGCTTCAAAGTTCTTGGCCTTATGAACGATGAGGAGCACCAGGAGGAGGGAACAGAATGTCAACAAGAAGGAATCCAACTTCAGCAACAGGAACTAGATCAACACTCCCAGCCTCAACAGAGTGCCCAGGCAGTCCTAGAAGAACCTGCTGGTCGAGGAGCCCTGCACAAGCCTCAGAGGATGTGAGTTCTGGTTGTTGGGGACTCCTTGCTCAGAGGGACTGAACGGGCCATTTGCAAACCCGACAAGTTCAATTGAGAAGTCTGCTGTCTTCCTGGGGCCAAGATCAACCACATAACGGAGAGGCTAAGCAGGCTGGTGAAGCCCACTGACCATAAGCTCCTCATTCTGGTTCATGTCGGAACCAATGACACTGCGAGGCGCAGCTTTTACCACATCGCAAAGGACTACGAGCTTATGGGGACAAAGCTTAAGGACCTTGGTGCGCAGGTGGTCATTTCATCTCTCCTCCCTGTTCAAGGATATGGCGCACGAAGGGAAAGGGCAATAGCAGAGGTCAACAACTGGCTCCGCACATGGTGCCGCCGGCAACGGTTTGGGTTTTTGGAACACGGCCTGAATTTCCATGAACGTGGGCTTCTGGCAAGGGATGGGCTGCACCTCACGAAACTTGGCAGGAATGTTTTTGCAAACAGTCTTGCATGGAGGATTAAGAGGTCTTTAAACTAAGTTCTGCTGGGGAGGGAGACAATATTATTCAGGGCAAGGACTCGGCGAGTGCAGGGGGAAAAGGTCCAAATGATATTGACCAAGGAGTACAAGCGTCCAATGGTGGGAGGAGTAGAAACTATAGTACAGGACTTGCAGGAAGGGCCCGGGGATTTAAGTGTCTCTACACTAACGTGCAGAGTATGGGAAACAAGCAAGATGAACTTGAACTCCTAGTACAACCAAATAAATACGATTTGATAGGCATCACTGAGACCTGGTGGGATGAGTCTCAGGATTGGAATGTAGGAATAGAGCGGTATAACCTATTTTGTAGAAATAGACCAAACAAGAAAGGAGGAGGAGTAGCCTTGTATGTCAAGGATGTTTTCACCTGTGAAGAGATCCGTGACTTAAACCCAGAAAGCCAGGTCGAGACCATCTGGGTAAGAATTAAGGGAGCGAGAAACAATAGAGATATTCTGGTGGGGGTTTACTACAGACCTCCAACCCAGACTGAGGACCTCGATGACGCCTTCCTCAACCAAATGACCTCGCAGTCAAAAAGGAGAGATACAGTAATAATAGGAGATTTCAATTACCCGGATATATGTTGGCAGTCAAACTCTGCCAAGACAGCAGGGTCCAGCAAGTTTCTTGCTTGTCTTGCAGACAATTTCATGGTCCAGAAGGTGGAAGAGGCGACAAGGGGATCAAATATTCTAGATCTGATCCTGACCAATAGGGATGACCTTGTTAATGAGGTAGAAGTGGTTGGATCTTTAGGGGGGAGTGACCATGCCCTATTGGAATTTGGCATTCAGTGGGCAGGAGAAGATAAGTGTAGCCAGACACTCATCTTAGATTTTAAAAAAGCGGACTTCTGTAAACTTAAGGAGCTGCTGGCTGAAATTCCGTGGTCAAGAATAGTGAAAGAGAAAGGAGTTCAGGAGCCATGGGAGTTCCTTAAAAGGGAGATAGTGAAGGCACAGTCTAAAACTGTGCCAATAAGGAGGAAAAATGGAAGGCATCTGAAGAAACCAGAATGGATGACTAAAGAACTCTCAGTTGAGCTAAGCGTTAAGAGAAATGTGTATAGGAAATGGAAGAAGGGGGAAACCACCAAAGACGAATTTAAGCAAGTAGCCAGGAGATGTAGGGAGAAGGGCAGAAAGGCTGAAGCACAGAACGAACTTAGGCTGGCCAGAGACATTAAAAACAATAAAAAGGGCTTTTTAAAATATGTAAGCAGCAAAAGGAAAAAGAAGGAGGCGATAGGGTCGCTGCGCAGAGAAGATGGCGATTTACTAACAGGGGGAAGAGAAAAGGCAGAACTACTTAACACCTTCTTTGCCTCAGTTTTTTCCCAGAAGGATACAAGCACTCAACCTGGCGGTTGGGGAGCAGGGGAGGAAGCAGGGGAAATGCGGCACGTAATAGGTAGAGAGGTGGTACAGGAATACCTGGCCACACTGGGTGAATTCAAGTCTCCAGGGCCAGATGAATTGCATCCTAGGATATTAAAAGAACTGGCAGAGGTCATTTTGGAACCGCTTGCTATAATCTTTGAGAAATCTTGGAGAACGGGAGAAGTTCCAGCAGACTGGAAGAGGGCAAATGTTGTTCCCATCTTCAAGAAGGGAAAAAAAAGAGGACCCAAATAATTATCGCCCAGTCAGCCTGACGTCAGTACCCGGAAAGATCCTGGAGCAGATCATTAAGCAGCCAGTTTCTAATCACTCAGAAAGCAATGCAGTAATCACGAGAAGTCAACATGGATTTCTCAAAAATAAGTCATGCCAGACTAATCTTATCTCTTTTTATGATAGAGTTACTAGCTTGATAGATGAAGGGAATGCTGTGGATGTAGCATTTCTCGATTTCAGTAAGGCCTTTGACAAAGTTGCCCATGACATTCTTGCAAAGAAGCTAGTAAAATGTGGGCTGGACAGAGCTACCGTCAGGTGGATCTGTAACGGGTTGACTGACCGTTCCCAAAGGGTGCTCACCAATGGCTGCTTTTCATCCTGGAGAGAAGTGACTAGCGGAGTGCCACAGGGTTCTGTCCTGGGCCCAGTGCTGTTCAATATTTTCATCAACGACTTGGATGAAGAAATAGAGGGCATGCTGATCAAATTTGCAGATGACACCAAATTGGGAGGGTTTGCTAATACGCCAGAGGATGGGATCAAAATTCAAAATGACCTTGACAGATTGGAGAGCTGGGCCAAAGCTAAGAAAATGAAATTCAACAGAGAGAAGTGTAAGGTCCTACACTTAGGTAGAAAAAATGGAATACAGAAATATAGGATGGGGGACACGTGGCTGGATGGCAGTACGTGTGAAAGGGATCTAGGAGTTTTAATAGACCATAAGCTGAACGTGAGTCAGCAGTGTGATGCAGCAGCCAAGAAAGCCAATGCAATTCTCGGCTGAATCAATAGGAGTATGGTGTCTAGATCGAGGGAGGTACTGGTACCACTCTACTCTGCTTTGGTTAGGCCTCATCTTGAATACTGTGTCCAGTTCTGGGCACCCCAATTCAAGGAGGACATGGTCAAGCTGGAGCAGGTCCAGAGGAGGGCGACCAAAATGGTGAGGGACCTGGAAGCCAAGCCCTATGAGGATAGACTTAGAGAGCTGGGTATGTTTAGTCTGCAGAAGAGAAGGTTAAGAGGGGACATGATAGCTATGTTTAAATATTTGAAGGGATGCCATGTAGAGGAGGGAGAGGGCTTGTTTTCTGCTGCTCTAGAGACCATGACAAGGAGCACTGGATTCAAGCTGCAGGAAAGGAGATTCTACCTGAACCTCAGGAAGAACTTTGTGACAGTCAGGGCTGTCCAGCAGTGGAATATGCTGCCTGGGAGTGTGGTGGAGTCTCCTTCTTTGGAGGTTTTTAAGCAGAGGCTGGATGGCCATCTGTTGGGAGTGCTTTGAGGGTATTCCTGCATGGCAGGGGGTTGGACTGGATGGCCTGTGTGGTCTCTTCCAACTCTACATTTCTATGATTCTATGATCATATTCATTCTTAGGGTTCTTTATCTTTAAAACTGACTTGGACTGAACAACTCTTCAAACAGAAAATACTTTCACATACAGGAATGTCTCCTGTAAGGTTAGACACATGGTCACACTCTATCTCCCCCCCCCCTCGTCATTGTCTGGACATTTCTGTGTGGTGTACAACATCCATAGTCAGTTCAAGGTCACAGAAGTGGAATTTGTATTGCCCTTGAATATGTATATGACAGTTCTTAGCTGATGTGCAGCCCTTTGCCCTACTGAAATTGCTAGTAGTATTCTTTGGGTTGCTCCTTCCATTGCAAGCTCAATTGTGCGTCGTGTGTTGCCTTCAGTTGTCCAATGTTGCCATTCAGCACTGTCAATGCACAACTTCCCATGGGGAGATTTACCCTACAAAACCCCAGGGCAGGATCTTGGCCATGGGTACAATTTTAAAGGGTGGCCCAGGGCACAGGCTGGAGACTCTGCTGAAACAGGATGCCAGATGCTGCTGCTGAATTTAGAGAAGCAAATGAAGGGTGACAAATAGCTAAAGATGAAGAATGGAGAGCTCAAAGGATGAATATGATCCAACGTAGTCATATGTACTTTGCCTTGACATCTTCTTCAACTTTTTCCTTTAGACTTTGAAATGGTTCTAAACTCACACTTTAATTCTGAGTTTTAACAGTGGTGCTACTTCACAGCAGCATTGTTCCACTGAATCTATCATTAGTCGATCTTATTTCAATGGCTCATTGTGTTCCAGTAGTTGATTGTTGAAAACGAAACCAATTATTTCTTAATTTTTTTCTAAAAAAGTAACCCTGTGTTCCAATTATTTCCAGGAGAACCTAATGTGTTGTTGAAAGCTTCAAAGCCATGTGAAACTTCAACAGAATGCCAACACCGAACACCTTTTACTGTCAATAAAGCCTGAAGGGCCCATTGTATGTTTTGACCTGAAGACCAAAATACATGTAATGAAATTTGATTCAATTGAGTTCTGCTGAGGGTTGGATTGAATGCTAATGAAGTCTAAAACGTTTGGTAAATGCGTCTTTAGGATGTGCTAACTAGACAATCCTTGTGCAGTCTTAACCCCTACTTTATCCCTTATTTCACCTCCACTTGATGAAAAAAATAAAAGGATTGTTCAGGAAATTGGGGGTGGGATTAGTGGAATTCTCAATATAGTTTTGAACAAAGCAATTTATTTTATTTTTAATTTCAAGGCCAACATGAAGCAATGTTTTCCCTGTTGTTGTTGTTGTTCTTGTTGTTATTACAATTATTGATGGGCAAATGCTAGGTCTTTCACACCTGATCCCTTTCAAACCCCTCATGCCATTTTTTTCCTTCTACATTTTTTTTGTTTTTGTTTTAAAAGGGCTCCCTAGTGTTCTTTGGGAGGCATTGGGGCACCTTGGCCATACTTTGATCCCCAGTTAGATTTTAGACCTAAAAATGAGAAAGGAAAGAGACAGGAAGTCCTTGGGCACAATACAGGGCGGGTGGTGGATGTAACAAAATAACTCCTGAACCTCCTATAGGAAATAAACCTTAATGTCATTCTGCCCCAGTTCTACATCAAGTAGTGATTCTTTTTTTTCCCCCCTAAAAGTCCCCAGATTTGTAAGCATTTCTGTGTACGTTTTCCCCAAGTACACATTTTGTATGCAATTTGCTTAATGTGTTCATTCTTGTTAGCAGTTTGCCCTCTAACTTTTGAATATTATTTGGAGAGCTGCATCACAAGATGAGGGGGAAAGATATGAAGATGGAAATATAACTGCATTTCTGCTTGTTTTGAAAAGAAGCCATACTGAAACAAACAGAGGTGGCCCATGTCATTTTGCAGCTAGAAGCAGATTCTAAATGGCAGCCTTCTTTTCTCAGTTAGGTAAGCACGTAAATAGTCTTGTGAAGCTACTTAATTATGGGGACTGTCTCCAATGTGGCTGCCTCTATTTTGTTTTCATCCAATGGCCCTTTCCGCACAAGGTGAGTGAAATGCTCCATGCCGTTACTTACAGGTTCTTCTTGGCTGGAAGCAACGCGGACTTTCCCTTAAGCCCTTCCGCAGGGCTCCTCTGTTTGTTCCAGGGCGATGTGGAGCAGTGTGAGGTCTTTAGATCCGCACTGGTGAGGCTTACAAAATGGCGGCTTCCAGTTGTTTGTGGGTCCGGACCAACAGCTGAAGCTGGCCACGCCCACAGCCCACCCTCCGCTGATCGCAGGCTTGCACTGGTGCGAATCTGTGCATCTGCACAACTGAACAGGAATGAAATGGCGCGCTCCAGCAAATTGAAAGACCGTTTTTTCTGGTCTTCACATAGCGCACTGGAGGACCACTTGGGGGCATTTTGGATCGGACTTAGGTGCGGAACTAAGGTAAATAGTCCGAACCTAGTCCGATCCAAGGTGCGGACAACCTCCATGACAGGACGCCTTTGCCTCTTCTTAACTTCCTAGTGCGGAAAGGGCCAATGTCTCCTCTCCTTCTCAGACTTGGTCTTCACTGCCTGCTCCTCTCACTGGATCTTCCTCCCTTACTTTAGATGGATGTTGGTTTCCCCGCTCACCATCACCATGCCGAGTCCTGTCACTATTTGCCATGACCCTGTTGCCTGCAAGCAACAGGGCACAGTTCACAATTTTTGCTGCTAGACGAGCCAGTGTTTCCATGAATCTAAAATTTGTGCTTATGAGCGTGATCCCCAAGGAACAAGCAAGACTTCGGCCATTTCTACGCTACATTGTTATTGTGCTATTATTCCACTTTCAACATCTTGTGGAATTCTGGGGTTTGTAGTTTACTGAGGCCAAAGAGCTCTCTGGCTGAGAATTCTAAAGGCCCCTCCCTAAACATCCCAGGATTCCACAGGATGTTGAAAGTGGAATAATAACAGTATAACAGTATAGTGTGGAAAAGGCCTTAGTGCAGGAATGGTCAATTGCACAGGACGGTGAGGCCATTTTACCTCCCAGTACCTACACCAGTGAATGTCAATGTGCTGAAGTGATGTGAAGTCATTTCTGGCTGCCATTTTGGCTGTTTTTTTCCTCTTTTTTGTGTGTTTTGCAAAGGTTTGGGGGTCTTTGCCAGGTAAGGAGAAGAAAAATGCTGCATTTTAAAGTTACCTTTGGCTTGTTTGGGGACACAAAAATGCCCTCAAATCATCCTCAATTTTTTAAAAACATTTTCAGTGGGGCTGGGAACAGGAGAGGTCTTTGGGGGTGGGTGGGTCCCAAGAGCTTCACTCAGGTGTTTCAAGAACTGCATGCGGCCCATGGGCAGCACTTTCCCCACCCCTGACCTAGAGGCTTCAGGCAACAATATAGGAAGACAATCAATGGCCAAATCACTCCAGATACCAGCTAGAGTTGTTTGAGATGTCTGAAAGGGCTAATCTGCAACACCTTTGTCTGGGACACTGGTGAGGGCATCTGTTTTTATGGCTACCATATTCCCACATTTCAGAAGCTGCAGCAAAGCTCTTGCCTTCCTGAAAGTCTGCTCTGCTTGCTGATGACAGGACCATTTGTTAAAAGGTGGGGGACTTTAGCTATCCACCTGCAATGCCAGTGTCTCCTTTGAACTTGGGGAATTATAGCTCAAAGGAGGCCTCTGAGAGGAGAGTAACACAGAATCTTTTCACCTGTGTATACCAGTACTAACTGTAAAGAGGACTCCAGTTAATAGTTAATACTTATAATAATAATTCCAATAAAAAGTATTTTATTGGAAATTAAAACATACACACAAGAAAGCAAACAATCTCATGAACCATACAAGGCTATTGAAGGGAACAGTGAGAAAGGTTGGATAGAGAGAGATTTTGGGTGGAAGGGGTGATATTTACTGATCTTGAAGCAGAAGATTGAAGTGGAGTGGCTCAAACAAGAGTGGAGTGGAGGAATGGGAATATGGGGGACCACATACAACATACTATCAGTTACTGGGGCTGGAGCTAGAGTTTTTATAACCTATTTCCTGCCAAGGAGAAGGGTGCTTGGACAAAATGATAAATGTTTTCCCACAACTCTGACAGAGGAGTCCAGAATGGCCTGATTGTCTTAACTTTGAGTCACAAAACATTGACGGGAGTCCTGAGAATCTTTTAATGTTTTGGTTGGGTAAGGTAAATAGAAAAGGTCTCTGTAGGATATACTCACAGTGGGGATGCTTGATTGCTTCACCTGGGCAGTTCCTCCTTCTATTGTTTCTGAGAGTGCTTGTTCCTTACAGCCTTTTGAAAGGATCATGCCAAGCCCATCAGCACTGGGTTTTCCTGTCTCATCCTTTCTAAACTTATGACTTTGTGACCTGGCTATGTGAATACAGCCAGTGCTTCTCCAAATATGCTTTCAGCCATAAATAGATCTAATTTAGGAAAAATATCATACTGCTCAAAGTGAGAGTGTTGGCTGTGGTAACAAGATCTCATCACAAGGACAGACCAATTCGACTATCTCAAGAGTGGACCAAGAGAGCAACCCTGTCTTCCCATGTGGTGCCCATACTTGGTGACTTCTTCAGCAGCTTTCACTAAATGTCACTACTTAGTGCTGCTTCCACTACCGTTAAGAAGAAGAGTACTTTTCCCACATCTATTCTGCAGGAATCATGCACACCAAGCAGTGGGAGTTCATCTATGATGGGAGTGGGCAACTATTAGAGATTAAGGGGCTGAATGCCTCCCCCTCCCCAGAGGATCCTGAATGGCTTCTCCCTCCCTCACTGCTCACGCCACACTTTTTACCTTTTGCTCTCAAATATCCCATAGGGGTTGTTAGGGGCAATTTTTCCACATTTTTGGAAATGTTTGGCCATTTTTTCCAACAAGAAAGGAAATCAGGTGTTGAATAAAAGGCTTTTTTTTAACAGTCCCAAATGTAATTTTCCAAGCTTTGTGCATTTCTATGAAAGAAGAAAAAAAACAGCAACTTGGACAAGATGGGATGAAAACCCTGGTGGAATTCAGAAAAATTCAATAAAAATAAGACTGATGGATTATCATATCCCTACTCAAAAATAAGTCTCAGCTGAGTAAGCAGTAGGAATATCATTCTTTGCTATTTTTTTCCTTGAAACAACCAATGAGTAATTTTATGAATTTTCTTCTTGCTACAAAAACATCTTTGGGAAACTGAGCAATTTTCAAATTTTATTTGCAGTCTGAGATCTCTTATGGGCAAAATTCTCATGTGATATTGTTGTGCAGAAAACAGTCTTGCTTGCACAGGAACTAGCATTTTCTGCACACTTACACAAATAATATTTCTGTGGAGAAAAATTATTTTTAGTGCAGAAAATGCTGTTTCCTGTGCAGAAAAATGCTGTTGTCTGCACACATACACAAATCACATATGAGTTTTGTGTGAAATAAGCCCCAGTCTGCCAATATTCTTGTCTGTACAGGGTTTCTTGAGACTCAGGAAATACATTTTTGATCATTTTTCAAACATTTTTGAATATTCTTCATATTTCTAGTGAGCAGAGGATTGCAACCTTAACCAATGCTATCTGGTGACTTCCAGGTTATTTGGGTAGTGAATCCACTCCAGGTTTTAATCCAAACTTTAAAGAAAGTATCCAAAGTTCAGCACCTTGGAAAGATCCTAAAAGTTTGGACTAAATCCCAGAGTGGATTCGCTATTCCCCTGATAGGGAACCTGCCAACCCTCTTATTGGCCTTAAGGATGTTCTAATTCAATGTGAGGTGTTCAGTACAAGTAAGTTAAAACAATTCAGATAAAGTTCAGATAATATCCTTATTCAAGGTATGTGGTGTTGACAGTAATAATTCACAGACATTAAACTATACAGAGATGCTTGGGTCTGATGAAAGGGTTAGAGCCAGGTTGGTTGGTGGGTGAGGAAAATATTGATTTCCCCCAAATCATTTCTTCAAAGCCCCAACAGGAAAAGTAGCAGACTTACCTCAGCTGAAGAGCTGTGTCTCTATGTAGGAGAAAAACCTTGGATTGTCAACCGTAGAATCGCTCATCATGTAAACAAACCCACAGTGTGGAGTGTGCTGCATGCAGCTTGTACTGTCAGCACCACAAAGAAACACTTGAAAAAATACAGTTAGAATCTGCTTGGGTTTTGCAGGTGTGGCTCACAGGGGAAGCTGTTACTCTGAAGAAAATCAGACTCTACAGCTACAAATTAAACATTAATTTTATCGATGCTCTCTGGGTGTAGGGGCTTCTTTGTATCAAGTGACTGACAACATTTTGTTTTAAAAATTATTTTGGTTATTAGAATTTGCAGTGGGATTACTTCTGTACACAGTTGTTGAAAAACAAAGGTGTAGGTAATTTGCTTCCCCTGCTACTGATGATCAAGAGGAGAAAGGCTATGCCTTTGCTTTTGAGACTGCACAAACAGGGAATAGTTAACTCTGGATTGCTATTGCTGATGAAGAATTCAAAACTCAGGTTCCTTGGGTTATATGCTTCTCATTTCTGAAACTGAGATGGCTACCTGATTCTTCTTATTTATTGAAAACCAGAAGAGCCATTTTGATTGCTTTCACCAATGCCTGGAAACACAATCCAATGATATCATGTTCAATGTTAGTTCATTCTCCCTCACCTGATAGAATATTTGAAGTATTATTGTCAACTCCAGAATGTCACTTCACCACCAAAGAGAGAGAGGAAAAGAACTTCTCTCTTACATTGCAAAATGACAAGACAGCAAAACATAGGCCCTTTCTGCAATGCACCTTTTCATGGAGCTGGGGTGCGGGGATCGCGTGAGCAGCCTCCAGTGAGAGGCTCTCGCATACTGGTTCCTTCAGCTTCGCAGCTGCTGCCTGCTCATGTGAGAGCCCTGCCTCTTCCTTCTGCAGAGCAGCCTGGGAGTTTCCCAGGCTGCACTGGGGCAGGAAGTGTGAGCACTGAGGCTCCGGAGCTCCACACTCATGGCAAGTGCAAGCGGGGCCCCAGAGTGATGCGTGATCGTGCACCATTTTTGGCTCAAAGATGAAAATGAAAAGGTGTGCAAGCAGTGCCTGCCAGCCTCTGGAGCATTGTGCGATTGTGTGTCATGTGGACCGCTCCTCACATTCCCGAGATGCTTGAGGGGCCCTTTTGCATGGCAAATGACATGCAAAAAGGGTCATTATCAGGAACTGCAATACTACGGCAGATGTGGAGGTAGAAAAAATATTTTTTTTAAAAATCAGAAAATGGTTGAAAAACACATTTTTGAGTGTTGAGAAACTCTTATGAGAAGAATATTGGACTGATGAGGATCTTCACAGTGTGGGATTTATTCTGTGTAAAATTTGCATGTGGCTGTTTTGTGTAGAAAAGAGCATATTCTGCATAGGAAACAGCTTTTCCTGTGCAGAAATACTACTTTCTGTGCAGAAAAAACGGTATTCTGTGCAGGAAATAACATTTTCTGTGCAAATCAACCATAGGCAGATTTAGCACAGAATAAGTCACAAATTGCAAATAGGTCTCACAAGCACTGACTTTGTCACAGCAGGAATTGCTAAAATTACTCATTGCTTCCTTTCCTTTGAAAAAGAAATTAGCAATGATTTAAATGCCTAGCCCAGAGCCCTTTTGTTTGCTTGCTTTTGGAATGCCTTGAACCGGAATAAACAGCTGTTGCAAAGATTAGTACCTCTGCATTTCTGCTAATGCCTGTAATAAGGGAGTTCTCTACTATACCTGGCAACTGTTAGTTCAGTGGTTAGAGCTTTCTCCAGTTTATATTCTCTTTATTGGCAGGGGAGGTATCAACTGAGGAATGGTTCACTGTAGTTTAACTCTGAAACAGCTTGTGGGGAAAGGGACTGGGGAGAAATTCCTCCACCTCCTCCTCCTCTCATAAAACTAGAGCTCAAGGTCACTCGGTAGAGATGTCTGGATGACAGTAATGTGAGTGAAAGTCGAAAGAAAGTGCTTAACACAGTGCATATCTCACTCATAAGATGATATCGTGATCATTAGCCTAGATTGCATTGTGTTGAATGAGTCATAAGCTTAGTTGGCTTTTATGAATAGGATCGTGGAGAACAGCTATATCTCTACAGGCAGCAACTAAGGCCCTTTCCACATGTGTAGGGGGGAAACGGGTGAAAACGCCCCAAAACGGAGCTTACCAGCAGCCGGGTAAGTCCGTCGCTACGCTGAACAGCGCGAGCTCGCTGCTCCGCAGTCCTCCGGCGTCCCAAATGGCAGCTTCCGGTTGGTGGAGGCTCTCCACCAACCAGAGAAGCTCGCCAGCTGGAAGCCCACCCCCGGCAGATCTGCAGGCACGCACTTGCGCGCGCCTGCAAATCTGCTTCAGAGCTGGGCAACAGAGCGGTGCGGGGCTGCGCGCTCCGTGTTTTTTAAAAACCTCAAAAAAGAGGTTTTTAAAAAACACACAGTATGGTTAGTTCTGGCCGCTCCTGAGTGGATTCTGGTGTGGAACTACAAAAAGTAGTCCACGCCAGTCCACTCTATGGTGTAGAAGACCTCCATGAGAGGTCGCTTTGCACGATTTCAGAAGCCCGGTATGGAAATGGCCTAAGATAGCAATGAATATAACCTCCATCCACAGGCAAAATAGTGCTCTGAATCTCAGGAGCCCATTCACATTACAAAACTATAATGTGTGGTATGAATTATAGTGCTTTGATTCCACTTTGACTAACATGGCAGCTTCCCATGGAATCCTAGAGTTTGCAATTTAGCAACACATCACAACTCTTTGAATGGGAATTCTAAATACTCTTCCCCAAATTGCAGATCCCAAGATTCTATAGGAAGTTCCCATGTCAGGTAAAGTGGAATCATAGCTCTATAATTGTGTAGTGTTAATGAACCTCAGCTCCTGGGGTCAAGATGCAGGAGCTGGTCAATACCTTTCTCTTCTTCCATACTTGTAAGTTTCCAGTGGTACTTGGTGAGGGCCAATGCTGCTGCTGGGCAGAATTAGATAGCTATCTCAGCTGTTGGAGGCTAGTGAGTAGTGGTACTGAAGTGTAAGAAGATAGAACTGCTGCACAGCCTGCTCTGTGTCTGTTAAGCTTTCTTGGTGTCCTCAGTTGTAATAGAGAACATTGTTCCATTATCACACTTTGGTCAGTTTCTGTATGTGGAACTGTGGTATATTAAAACTATTTTGTCCATCTTTTCAGGAAGCAAAATGTCTTAGGGCTCTTTCATGTGACATAAATATAATACTATGATTCCACTTTCCTGCCAATGGCATTGTTACCCCAAAACATAGGTGACTCAGGGGCCACCTGTGATGCCATTACCCACGTGAAAAGGTGGGGAATATTAGCTCAAAGAGGAGCCCTGCAAGAGGGGGGTAACCTTACAAGACCTTTTACACCTATATCTACCAGTACTAGTGCAGGAAAGGACCAGTAGGAGTTTCAAAAACTAGGCTTAATTGTTTTATTGGGGGAATTGCAATTATGCACACAAGATCCAAGCAGTCATGCAATCACACAAGATTAACTGAAGGAAAAAGGAGGAAAGTTCTGGATAGCGAGGTTTTAGGGCGAAGGGGGTGTTATTTACCAGCCATAGAATCATAGAATCATAGAATCATAGAAATGTAGAGTTGGAAGAGACCACATGGGCCATCCAGTCCAACCCCCTACCATGCAGGAATACCCTCAAAGCACTCCCGACAGATGGCCATCCAGCCTCTGCTTAAAAACTTTTAAGGAAGGAGACTCCACTACACTCCGAGGCAGCATATTCCACTGCCAGACAGCCCTGACTGTCAGGAAGTTCTTCCTGAGGTTCAGGTGGAATCTCCTTTCCTGCAGCTTGAATCGATTGCTCCTTGTCCTGGTCTCTGGAGCAGCAGAAAACAAGCCCTCTCCCTCCTCTACATGGCATCCCTTCAAATATTTAAACATAGCTATCATGTCCCCTCTTAACCTTCTCTTCTGCAGACTAAACATACCCAGCTCTCTAAGTTTATCCTCATAGGGCTTGGCTTCCAGGCCCTTCACCATTTTGGTCGCCCTCCTCTGGACCTGCTCCAGCTTGACCATGTCCTCCTTGAATTGGGGTGCCCAGAACTGGACACAGTATTCAAGATGAGGTCTAACCAAAGTAGAGTAGAGTGGTACCAGTACCTCCCTCGATCTAGACACCATACTCCTATTGATGCAGCCGAGAACTGCATTGGCTTTCTTGGCTGCTGCATCACAATGCTGACTCATGTTCAGCTTGTGGTCTATTAAAACTCCTAGATCCCTTTCACACGTACTGCCATCCAGCCACGTGTCCCCCATCCTATATTTCTGCATTCCATTTTTTCTACCTAAGTGTAGGACCTTACACTTCTCTCTGTTGAATTTCATTTTGTTAGCTTTGGCCCAGCTCTCCAACCTATCCAGGTCGTTTTGAATTTTGATCCTGTCCTCTGGCATATTAGCAACCCCTCCCAATTTGGTGTCATCTGCAAATTTGATCAGCATGCCCTCTATTTCTTCATCCAAGTCGTTGATGAAGATATTGAACAGCACTGGGCCCAGGACAGAACCCTGTGGCACTCCGCTAGTCACTTCTCTCCAGGATGAAAAGCAGCCATTGATGAGCACCCTTTGGGAACGGTCAGTCAATCAGTTATAGATCCACCTGACAGTAGCTCTGTCCAGCCCACATTTTACTAGCTTCTTTGCAAGAATGTCATGGGCAACTTTGTCAAAGGCCTTACTGAAATCGAGAAATGCTACATCCACAGCGTTCCCTTCATCTATCAAGCTAGTAACTCTATCATAAAAAGAGATAGTCAAGCAAAGCAGCAAACAGGCAGTGAGTCTAAGGACAGTACACAAATGGGAATCAGAGTGGCAGAATGGTGGCCAGCAATCAGTGTACAGTGAGTTAGCTAGCCAAAAACTGGGGTTTAAATACTCTTTTTCTGCCGGGAAGGCTAAGATGCTAATGGCTGTCCAGCAGAATAAACAATGGAGTCTGAAGAGTGGACAATGGGGTCCAGAACAGACTAATTGTCTTAAGCATTAGGTGACAAGGGGCTAATGATAGCCGTGATAATTCTGTAATTGTCAAACAGGTGTGGGGACAAAAGGGAAGTTTGTTTAATCAGAAGGAGAGTGGTTAAGACAATCAGCTGTCCCATGGGAACATCTCAGAGGCTATTGCCTCTTAAAGGTTTAGTCATCAGAGGCTGACTGTAAGTCCATTATCACTGGAGTTTCCCAGTGATTTCTTGACTATGACCTGGCTATGCCTTGGGGTCCCTTTTGACTTGATTTTTCAATGTATGTGTGCAGCTAGTTTTTCCTCTTAGCCTGCATGGTCATGCAGCCATACCAGGGTATGCTTTATATTTGTGCCAATTAATATTTGCCAATTAAATCATATCAAAGTGTGGAGGTATATGGCCTAATAACAGCACTACCTTTCTGCAATGGTGGGATTGTGTGCCTTTGTGAGGCAAGAGACTTTGCTGGTGGCAAGACATTTTGAGTCAGATAATTATGCTTTGTTTTACTTGAGAAATGAAAATCCAAGAAGAAATGGGGTGGCATTAATAATGAGGAGAGATGTGGCAAAAGCAGTCAAAGGATATAATGCAAAATCTAACTTAATCATATCAGTCAGATTTCAGTGAAAACCTATCAATATAGCTATAATCCAAATTTATGCTCCAACTAGAGAGGCAGAACATTTAAAAGATTAAAACAGTTTATAAACCTTGTGCACAACTTTTGAAGCAAACCAGTGAGGCCAAAAGGCTTACATATATAGACATGTTTTTACCTGATGCCTAAATGATACCAGTGTTGGTGCCAATTGGTTCTTCAAGGGGAGGGTATTCCAAGTTGGGTACCACAGCTGAAAAGCTCCCATCTCACCCAGTGTATTGACCTCACTAGCGGGACACAAACAAGACCCCACAACGGATATCAAACCATGGGTAGGCATGTAAAGGGAGAAGGCTTTCCTTAAGTGTTGAAGTCCCAAGCCATTTAGGGTTTTAAAGATCATAATAAGCACCTTGAATTCAGATGGGAAGCTAACTGGCAGTTAAGACTGGAATTATGGGATGTCTGTGTGGTATTTCAGTCATATCTTTCTCCACTAGCTTCTTGATTGTACTTCCTTGGCCTTTTGTCTCTCCCCTCCCAATGCATTTCTTTGATACTTTCTTGTGCTTCCCCTCCCTTCCTACAATGTGACTGAATGTTTTTTTGAATGAGATTCTGAATATTTCCTGGGAAGATGGGGTGCACTTAGCTACAAGTGCTAATTATGTGACTCTTAAGTACAGAGAAGGCTAAGGCAGTAAAGACACAGGTGAGCTCAAGGGCTGTCATTTTCCCTCAAATTAAACACAGTTCACTAAACTAAAAGCATCTTTGTTCAGCCCTGTAGCTTGGTCCAGTGTTTCACCCTTGGTAAACAAATATCTCACATTTATCCACAGTGCTTAGGAAAATATGCTGCGGGCGCATAGTGCATTCAAAGATTACTTTCTTTGAGCATAGGTTGCTTGTTTTGTTTGTATCATTAATAACTTGCAAAAGCAATTAACTTTTCAGCGTTGTGTACTTTGCAATTTTTATCTCATTTAATGTTCACCAAGAAGCTTGCTAGGTGGTCAGGGAGAGAGGTTAACAAAAGAATTGCTGCTAGATTACTAGTCCTGTCAAAATTTGTTTGGCTGAAAAAATTGTTTATACACATTTCTCCTGAGTAAGACCTTTCAAATTCACTTGCATTCCACATAAGGCTGTGGTCCCATTAAAACTTTTTCATTGCATATGGATTACTTAAGAGCAAATTGGCTCAGGAAAAGACCATAAGATAAATAAGCTTTTTAGCTGGACTTTGATTGCCCATCTAGATAAAGTGAATTATTGTGAAATATTTTGAGTTCAGAGAGTTGCCCAATGAGTTTTGGCAAAATCAAAGTTTTGGTTATATGAGCAGAACATCTAAGATGCTCTTGGCCTAGTGACAAAAGGTGGCTCTTATATTAGGAGGACAGCTGAATCTGCTCTACCCAATCTTTAAAGAAGCTATTCATGATCTTGAACCTACCTTGAGATAAGTTTTAGCACTTTGGAGAAGTCCTTTAAAGTTCAGATTAAAACTCAGGCCAGTTTCAACACTAAACTGACATGGAAGTCACCAACTGTTACTTTATTGTCCATGAAGCTTCTTGTGATCTTTGTCCCATCCTGTCTATCTATTGTATAATTGGCATGTTCTGATTTATTCAATGATTATTCTTGGTCTTATTATTTAATGCTCCTTGAACATTCCCTTTAACAGTAGCTTATAGTCTAGCTCATGCAACTGTAGAAAAAGTGTTCCCTGCTGTTGAGATCTGACATCCAATCCCTCTGATGACCAATCTTTGGACTGTGACCATAAACAGTCCACCCAAGAGATGTTGCAGATCCTTAAGCCACTAGAACTTCAAGCTGGGTGGGATTTCCTGAAAACAATTAGGAAGGAACTGGAATAATTCCCCTGAGAGGAAAGATTACCTTTGAGGTTCTCTCATTGTAAGAAAAATGAATGAAAAGAGAGAGGATAGAGAGGTGGAATATTATGTATGATGTGAAGACAGTAGCCAGGGAGAACTTTTCTCCCTTGCTCATCAGTCTAGAAATTGAGATCATTCACTGAAGCCGAATGGTGGAAATTCTAGAAGTGTGTGTGTGTAGGTGTGTATGACTTCTAAAACTGACACACGATGTAGTAATGGCTGTCAACCTGAACAGTTTGGGAAGGAGATCAGAGAAATTCATGGAGGTAAGGGCTACCCATGACTATTATATCTATCACCTCCTTCATTGGAGGCAGTATTCGTGTGTGTATCACTTGCTTGGAAATGCAAAATGAAAAGTTCAAGTAATCTCTCATTCTATTGGCCACTGTATGAATAGAATGGTGGAGCTTCAGTCTCATCACATGGCTGTTCTTATATTTTTAAGATGAAGTCCAGTCATAAAGTGCAGAACCTAGAGTAGATGAGAGCTCACCTTCCCAAATCTGATTTAAGCCAGCTACTACCCAATGTAGTTGTTTCTTTATATGGCTTGCCATGTGGAACACAAAGAGATAACCAAAGACATTCAGTGGAAGTTCCTTTGAAAGCTTGAAGCTAGAGAACTATTCCTTTGTATTTCTTTGAAATTCAGGTAGAGAGACAAGCTCTGACTTGATGCACATAGTGGCTGCAATACAACAACTCCTCAACTTAGTGTAAATATCTGCATGTAGATATATGCTTCTGGAACACATGTTAATAACTGGCTATTGTGTAATGTGTACAACTCACACTTCATAAACACAATGCACAACGTTGCTACACACAGCAATCCACTTCTGCTACTGTCAGCAGAATATGTCTATTGTGCTATGGAGAATAATTTGCCCTGCATACATAGCATGACTTATGCACGTGTATGTCACTAACAGCATGCCAGCCAATATGAATTAAGAGCTCAGTTGGTCATATCCATCTGATGTAGATAAACATTCAACAATACAGCCATACAGTTGTATTTCATCATTACTTAGAATCACAGAGTTAGCCTCATGGGCTTTCAAGTCCAACCCCCTGCTCAGTGCAGCATCTCCAACTAAGGCATCCTCAGCAGGTAGATATCCAGCCTCTTTTTGAAGATGTCCAGGGAAAAAGACTCCACCACCTCTCTTTGCAATATGTTCCATCAACAACCAGCTCTTACTGCCAAGAAGTTCCTTTTACTGTTCAACTGAAGAGACTGTCAGGACTCTCATCAATGTTTTGCCACCTCGTATTAAGGCAATCAGCCCATTCTGGACTTCTTTGTCTGTTCTATAAAAAACCCATTATAGCTTTGTCCACACACTCTCAGTTAGGGCAGGGAATAGGGCATAAAACCCCCAGCTCCAACCCAAGTGACTTGTACTACTTTGGACCTAGTATGGGGTGCTCAGATTTCTGTTCCTCTGTGTTACACTCAGACTCGCTGTCTGAGCCACTGTACTTTGACCTTTTGCTTCAGGATTGTTAACTATCACTTTTCCACCCAATTGCTCTCTGTCCAACCTTTCTTGTCTCATTTCTTGAGAGTGTCTGACTTCTTGAGAGTTTTTAATTCCCAATAAAATACTCTGTTTAACTTTTAACCGGAGTCATCTCTGCAGTTAGTATTGGTATAGAAAGGTGAAAAAATCCTGCCACTACACTCCTCTCACAGGCCTACTTTGAATTATAATCCCCAAAGAGACACTGGCATTGTGGGTGGCCAGTTGTGAACAGAAAGCTCCCCCCTACCTTTTAGGGTAACACTTCTCTAATCGATGGTCAATACTACCAGGTGTGGCTGAAAGCTCCATGGGTCTACAGCCTGGATGATACAAAACACCTACAGTCTTATCTTTATCCTTATCCTAAACACTAGAGTAAAACAGATCAGATTGAAGTTCTGGAAATAGATAGATAGACTTCAAACCCTGTGGTTGCCTGCAACCATCCCTGTATCAAATGCAGCTTTCTTATAGACAGCTTCCTTAATTATAGAACATAGGTCAATAAACTATTCAGTACTGTGGTGATGAGCCACCATTAAATGATTCAGAGAGCTGGCAGGCAAAGTTGCCCCTTCTCTGGGTTTTATTAACAGTGTGGGTGTTTGCAGTCTCACCCTTCCCCTTCCAGGTCAGTAAATCCTGATAAAGGGCCATTTACACATTCTACGATCTGTATTATCCAAAGCTATAAAAGTTTACAAATGAATGGGACACACTTTGACTGCTCAGCTTTCCTGTTGCCTGCTGCTGCATTTATCATATTTATTCCCCATCTCTCCAACAGGCAGTGAAGTGTTGTGGGGCTTCACAAGCAGAATTCAGAATATTCAGATTAACCCTTGCAGCTGAAAAGCTGTTGGCGTTTGGAATAACTAAGGAGACTTCTCCATTCCCATGCTGTCATGTTTGCTGTAGCTATACACTGGTGTGAGCCAGGACTTGTTATACAACAGATGTGGAAAGTGTGAAAAACTGATACACGTTTCTTAATATGCAATTGATATGTGTCAGGGTGCTATTCTGAATCAGGTCTTACAAGGATGCTTCCCCAAGGCCCTGGAGAAACCTGTGTGCCTGCCACATTTTATGTTCTTGCTATAAAGAACATGGATGGCACAGTACTGCAGCTGTGGGAAACAGCTGCTACACAGTGCATTAAGCAGTCCCAAGGATTTATGATCCCAGCTTAGAAAAATGGCTTTTTGGATTTACACAGCCAGAATCAGATACTCTCCAAATGTCCTAATTTGGCAGGGACGGTCTTTATTATCATCTGTTGTCCCACTTTTTCACCTGCTTCTAAAGTGTCCCACTTTCTCCCTCTTCCCCTCACTTTCCTCTGATGTCTTCAGCTTAACTTCAGTTACCGCAAACTAAGTTTGAAGCGTAAGAGTAACCTATACTCAATTGACTCAAAAGGTGTGATAGATGATGGTTCTGAGGTTGATAGGCAACTGATTATGCCAGGAACAGAGCCAGTGATTGACCAAACCAGCTTGCAAACATCCCCATCAGTTGAAAGACAAGTGAAGGCAGAGTTGCCCCAGCCAGCTCCAGAGGGAGAAGGAACTAGCAGTGATTTAGAAGAATTACATTCACCTGTGCCCCCTAGCCTCTAATCACCGAGGAGACTGAAACAAACAGCTCAGAGGGAAGCTGCTTTGGCTAGATTAAGGAGCCAGAACAATGACAAGTAACACTTGTTTTCAGTGGCTATTTAAGTCTGTCAGCACAGCTTGCTGTTTGCTTGTAGCAAATTACTACGCAAGCCCTCACGACCCTTGTGTTCCAGCTCCCTCGACCCCTCTGGATGGACCTTTGGCTTTCTGGTTCTTTTGGATTTGACCTTGACTTGGCTTGGCTCAGCGTTTCCACTTGTTGTTTGTATTGGACACTCCCCACTGCCTCCTCCTCCTCTTGGGCAAGTACCTTTGCCTCCCCTCCCTTGCTGGCAGAGAGGCATAGGCAGGGAGTTGGACTCTGACAAAAGGGAGGAGACAAGAGGAGGGAGTAAAATCTTGCCTGTCTCAGGCAAAAGCAAATTGCAGCAGCCTCTCCTAGCCTGTGTGTTCTTCCTCATTAATGACTTTCACCATCTTACTCACGGGTCCTTTCTGCAACACCCTCCCATCCAGCCATGGGGCTGGGAGAAGGATAGGACCACAATGACACTTTCGCATGATGTTGGCATGGTCCTGCTTCCTCTCTCGTCTCCGGGCAGCATGATCGTGGCATGATCACATCACCATTCTGCACTTACCTGTACTGTGGAAGGGCAGGAAGCATGATGTTGGTGCTTCCTACCTCAGCGCAACCTGGGAAAGTACCCAGCTGCACTGTGGAAGGAAGTGGTGTGTCCACTGTGCTTCCTTCCACAGGGAGCCAGTCCTGTGTGGAAAGTAGTGCGGTCATTGTACTCCCTTCCTAGCAAAGCTGCTGCCGGATTACCACTGGACACCACCATAAGAAGATAAGCTGTGGAAAGGGCCACGTTCTTGGTCAAACATGTCCTGGTTTTCATCTGTGAAATGTTGGAGGGTATGAAATCTCTCAAGTAGCAAGGCTACTGGACCCGCTACCTGGAAGGATTTGGAGAACTGTGGCCTCCACAAGGCAACTTTTCCAAGTCATGGTTGTAAAACAAGAGAAATGTTGATCTTCATGAATTCAAAATCTGAACTCCAAAACTTACTTCATCTCCACATCCCAGAATAATATGCAGATTGAGACTTAGCGCCTTTCTGCACTATACTTTTATAGTGCTGTCATTCCACTTGCAACATCCTATGGAAGCTGGGAGTTTGCAGTTTAGGGAGGGCCTTCAGAATTCTCAGCCAGAGAGCTCTTTGGCCTCACTAAACTACAAAACCCAGAGTTCCACAGGATATTGAAAGTGGAATAATAGCACTCTGTGTAGTGCAGAAAGGCCCTTAATTAGTCACCAGCGTTTGTCCTTCCCAAGTGTTCTGACTTAGCTCTCCCCTAAAATTATGTATCTGAATGTGTTCAGAGAAGGAAATTTTGAGAGAAAAGGCATTTAGAAATATAGATTTAGTAAGCAAGTATATGTAGAAAAGCTGAGGGAGGTTGAGAAAAGATGTTTAAAATATAGCTTAGGATGCACATTTTCCTTTAGATATTTATTCTTCACAGGCAAAAGTGACATGACATATATTTATTTCTCCATCCTCTGTTCTATGCCTGTCATCACAACATGTAGGATGCACTCATGGCAGAGTGTGGGAGGGAGACTTTGGCGTGTGCTTCATCTAGAACTGTCTCTGTGAGGCAGAGCTTAAATCGGTAGATGTCTTCATGCATAATTTAGCCCTCATGTGCGGCAAAAAAGAAGGGAGCGTGGGGGGGGGGAACAGATGGTATAAATTGGGCCCATTCATGCCCATGTTTAGGTACAAAGGCTACGGAAGAGCGTGACCCACAACATGTTGTCAGACTGTGACTCTCATCAACCTTAACCAGCATTTTTTTTTAAAAAAGAAAAAATTAGGCCATTTCTGCACTACTCTGTTATAGTGCTATTATTCTACTTTCAACATCCTGTGGAGTTTTGGGGTTTGCAGTTTACTGAGGCCAAGGAGCTCTCTGGTTGAGAATTCTAAAAGCCCCTCCCTAAACTGCAAATGCCAGGATTTCATAGGCTGTTGGAACTGGAATAATAACATTGTAACAGTGTAGTGTGGAAATGACCTCGGATTATTCGTGGAAAGTCTTAGTAAAAGAGGAAGGTATTACACTTCCACAAGAAGAGTTAACTCTTGGAAGGTGGAATAATTTGAGGTATAATAGGCTCTGGGGATGGGGCACACTTAGCAATAGTGATAGGTTAAATTTAGAGTAGATTAGGCGAATCTATCTATCTATCTATCTATCTATCTATCTATCTATCTAGTATATTGATAAGCAGGGTAATAAGAATAATTAGGAAAGAATAATTATGGTTTAGGAAAGAAATAAGAATGAAATTATGAATATTATATTTTGAGAAGAATAGAAATAAGAATGAAATAACAAATAGTATATTTTGAAAATGTTAATTATGGGTATAATTAATAGCAACTGGCATAATGAGAACGAGATTCAGATATATATAACCAAAAATATATAATCAGTATGATTTATAATACATGTAAGTAATACTATGTAAATAAAATTTGGAGAGAAATAGAAATGTAAGCATTTTCTTTTCTTTTTTTTTAGCTTTCCTTTCACTTTTGTGTTTGTTACATTATGTATTTTTTTTACAATTTTATATATATATATATATATGTGTGTGTGTGTGTACACACATGCGCACGCACACACATACACACACACAAAGGAAATGGCCTCAGATGAAGAAAAGCAGAGCAATAACGTTAACATTGGTTACTGAAGGAGAAGGGGAATTTATATACAGACATCAAAGGGAGAATGTAGAGGAAGGACACTATGGCTTTGGTTGGGCTACACGATAACATGGCTTATGTTACCCTAATTTCGGGGGTCCCTCGGGGGACACCTCACTGTGCTCCACTTGATAGGGAATGGAAACTAGCCAAAGCACTAACAATCACACCGCAAGAGGCAGGGTAACCTAGCGGGGTCTTTTACCCAGTTTTTACGGGGTCAGGCCAAGCCAAAAAGCAAACCAAATGATTTTATTAAATGTAAGTCTCAGGCACCAACGCACTCTCACACACACTCACCCAAGAGCTATTAAGAAGCAAAAGAGAAGAAATTAGACAGAGGGAGTATTGAAGGGGTGTTGTTGGGATAATACTGCACCTTGTCCTGAAGTCCTGGGTCCGAGAAGGCAGCAAAGAAGTGGGGCTCAGCACGGAGAGGGCTGAGGGGATTGCTCAACAAATGGAGTGACGGTCAGCTGGGGTGACTGGGAGCAATCCGAAGAAACGCTCAAAAGCAGGGACTATTTGTAGGGGAAAAAGTACCTGGAGGACTAATCCTCTTCTGGGGAGAACAATGGGTGTTGCAGTGGGCACGGAGCTCCACATTGATAATTTTCTTGGTGTGATGGGATTATTAGGTGTTGCCAAAGTCTCCAGATTTTCGGAGGTGTTTGTGGTGTGATTTCTGGTCCTCTCCTGATGGATATTTGCTTAACTTGAGGCACATATGTTAATCCTCTCAAGTCAGTGTCTCGGGGCTGAGGACCCTTTGTTTATTATGGGTTTACACATCTTGAGGTTTCCTGGGGCTACGTGATGGGGATTTTACTGGCCTGACCTGGTTTTCGATCTTCCGACCATGCCTGCCTATGTGCCCTTTTGGGGGACCTCTCTGGCACACGGAGCTATATTTTAATATTAAAATTGTAGACCCCGGGATAGGGTTTCCTCCTTGGAGTAACACTTAGCTTGGTCTAACTTAGAAAAATGCTTATGTCTCTGTAGAATTCTGTGCCTTAGTTTCAGCTACTTTTCTCTAGAAGAACAAGTTGACACAGTTAAGGTTGCACCCAGAATATTTTGTTCCTTCCTGATGGGTATGTGTTAACACCATTCTGACAACAAGGGAGGAAGAGTGGGTTATTTACCTGGAAGAAGTCCGTGGAAGGCCAGTTTAGATGCCTGGCTTGGAAAGATAACTTAAACATCTGCTAGAAATGTTAGTTGGATGAAAAGTTACCCTGACACATGCGCAGTTTATGTGATCTGGCAACTTTTAGATAACTGTATTAGTGTATCCAGTACAAAGCTCAAGGCCTCCATTCTGTTCAGATTTTGGCCTGTCAGGGAGTGGGGCAGAGATGCATTTCTTTCAGTAAAGTTGGATCCTTGATTCACCAGCATGGCCTTTTAATTTTTCTTGGATTGACTGGGGGAAAGCAATTTGTCTTCATTACATGGAATACTGATTTTGTTTCCTTGCTAAATCTTGAAGGGAAAGAAGGAGAAAGGAGTATAAAATTGCTAAATATCTGCCGTTCCATACATTGCCATGAATTTATACTAGTAAAGACTTCATGGGTGCATATGTTTTCCTCTCTATTGGCCCCGCTTATATGTTATAAAAATTTCCATGTGTAAAATAATTTCCTTGTTTTGTTCAGTAATCAGTGGCAAAGAAAAGTCCAAAGCATTTCTGATATATGCCAGTATCCTACATTGGCTACTTAGTTACATATGCATAACAAAGTCATATATCCTGGTTTGATTCCTCACTCCAGCCCACTTAAGAACCAGCGTTGGGATTTGAGTGAGGGAGGTCCACTCAACTTTGAACTGGGGTGTATGGAGAATAATATTTCCACCTCCCTCCAGTCAAGGAGTGGGGCTGTGACAAGGACATACAACTGAGGTCTTCCTCTTCACTGCCATAGTCTCACTTGCTGGCAGGAAGCAAGGTGAAAACCTCACCCTCCCCTTACTTGGATTGGAAGCTGAATGGACCTCCTTCAGTCTGTTTGGCTGCCTATATTAAGGTGGGCTGGGGTGGCATATATGTAAGTTTGCAGCAAGACTTGGTGAATATAAACCAGTTACAGATTTGTAACTCTCTAGGGCCATTTCCACACTATGCTGTCATAGTGCTATTATTCCACTTTCAACATCCTACAGAATCCTTGGGTTTGCAGTTTAGGGAGGGGCATTTAGAATTCCCAGCCAGAGAGCTCTTTGGCCTCAGTAAACTACAAACCCCAGAATTCCACAGGATGTTGAAAGTGGAATCATAGCATTATAACAGTGTAATGAGGAAACGGCCTAGGCTATGAACCTGTAATAGTAATATGGAATACCAGCCAACATTCATCAATGGAATAATAAAGTTATCATTTATTTTGTTTCAATTCATTTCTGTTTCAGTTCATTTGTTCTAAGAATTCACCAAAAAAATTCACCAATGTCTTCATATTCAGAATAGAAAGAACATGAAATTATAAAGAGGAAGAGGAAGAAGAAAAGGAAGAGGAAGAAGAAGAAGAAGATGATGGTGGGAAGAACCAAAACTGGACGATTTGTATATTTTGGCACAGGACCTGGTGTACTTAACATTTCATTATGTGTATGTTAACTGCGTCGCTGTTGCAATACAGGATTACCATGACATTCCTCCTCACCTCATATCTTTAATACCTATATGGTAGGCATATGCGATATGGGCTTTTTGCCCCCTCAACTGGGAATAGCTGTAGCTGTTGAAACTGGCTGGGGCAAATGGGGTTGAATTCCATTTATTTTTAGAGAATTTACCAAATTTGCAAAGTTCTTAATATCCAAGATGGTAAGATTTTAAAATGAAAATAGGGCAGAAAGCAAAAACCCACCCATACTATTGCTGCTTTACTGTTTGGTGGGGGCACCTGAATTAAATATGGGCTCAGAGAATATCTTTAGGAGACCTTGATTTAGTCCTGAGCCATCAGATGTTATAATCCCTTTTGTAACATGTTAAATGGCTCATAGCAATGTACTTTCTGAAGGAAAAAGAACAACAGCCTTGTTCTAATGAAGGAGACCTTTTGCAAGGGTATTATTCCATCTGGCTTTTAAAAAGAAGCTTTTCCTTAGCTCTAACCTTCTCAAGAATGCATGTCTTTCTTATCTACCCCCCCACTGTTTGATTTATGGTGTTATCAAGTTGTTGTGCTGTGTCTGCAGATTTTTTTTCTTTTTTTGGTTGCAATGTTTGTTGTTTGTGTGCTTCATCTCTTAACTCCTATAGGACACTGCGAAAATGATGCTGGATTAAACAAAATATGCCATACTGATCATAAATGTATCTAGCTTAGTTTTAAAACCAATGAGGCTTATAATTAAAAAAAAGTTATTGGGTATAAAATGAAGATGGTGAAAATATCTCACAGTGCATCAGCCCTCAGATTGTGTATGCATAACTTGCTTTGGGGACTTTGTAATGGGACTTCATAATGGGATGGATCCAGTATTAATCATATTTATAGAACCTGTTCCTGTTTGCTGCCATCAAGTCAACTTTGACTTTTGACAACCCTATAAAGGGAGGGAACTCCAAGAACCCCAGTCATTATCTGGGGTCTTGCAAAGTCAGTGCCATGGCTTCCTTGATTGAATCAATGTACCTTTAGCATGTTCTCCCTATTATCTACTGCCTTCCACTTTATCAAGCATTATCATGTTTTCCAGTGAGTTACGTTGTCTCATGATATCTCCAAAATACGACAGCCTCAGTTTAGCCCTCTTCGCTTCTAGTGTGAGTTCAGGCTTAATTTGCTCTGAGATCCATTCATCCAATATCATGCCTACTGAGGTCCCACTATCAGACTAGCATAGTGTAAATCAACACTCATGTAGTTACTGGGTGGTTATGCTACACTGTCTTCCTGCTGAAGACTGAGGTGATTTCTGCATAAGATTGTTATAGTGCAATAGCAGTGGGTTGTTTCTGGTCCAGAAGGCATGCTACTGCTTGATGTTGTCACTATCCAGCTGCTATCCCGCGCCCCAATGACACCAACCCACACTGTTCTATTTCCAGAAAAAAATCCATTAAGAACCTCCTTTGGTGCTTCAATCCTGTCAGCTGGCTCAGTGCAGTACCATTACAGTGCTTGATAGTGCTTCCTGTTATCATGGATCCAGTAGTGGGTGGGCTGTGGACATGCCCAGATCATCTCTCTCTCAGCAACTCCCATGGTGTGGTAACTTTCTATCACCTCTCCATGTTTATTTTGAATTTCTCCTTTCAGTTAGAACTTTTTATTTTTTTTAAAATACATTTTTGAACATTATAGGGCAAAAGTGCAAGAGTGTACTGGCATGCCATGCTGTTACAACGTTGCTGTGTCAGTACAGCTTCCCCAAACAAACAAACAAACAAAAAAAGGGGCAGTGGGGCAGCGTGAAGACAGGATGTGGGAGTGGCCAAGGATGCTGTAATGCGAAGGGAACATTGGTGGTAATATTGTTGTCCAACTGCTTCAGGTGGAAGGGTGCGGAAAAGAATCTTTCTAACCCGATAGCATCTTGTGAATGATGATGCCAGGACTGTAACGCTATAATGTGCTAATGGCATCTAGTGCAGAAATGGCCTGACATTGTGCAACTGATTGCACATCTGCCAATATATCTGCTTACTATCTCATTGTGCACTGGGAAATGTATAGTGGCTACCTCTGCAATTCCAGTGAAGAAAGTGTTTCATTGAAGCCATTGATGAATATTTACAAACCATCCAAGAATGTGCAACTGCGTGGTTAGAATCTTGTTAGTTAGTCCTGCAAGACTAGGCACATTTACTCCATTATTCAATGGGTGAGTCAGCATGTAGGCAAAGCCAATGGATTCAATGGCTCACTCTAGTTGGGACTAACAATAGAATTTAAGCCTGTGTGACTGCTTAGGCTTGTTGAACTTCCCTTATGCAGTCATGAACTGGACACGTCCATTGCACAATGGCTGAAGAAGTACAACTCCATGTTTCAGGAAATTTACACAGGTGTAAGTCAGAGTTAACTCTGGCCAGAATCCTTTTGGTGTCATTGTTGTTGTTGTTTTTGTTGTTGTGTGCCTTCAAGTCATTTCTGACTTATGGTGACCTTAAGGCAACGCTATCATGGGGTTTTCTGGGGCTGAGAGTGTGTGACATGCCCAAGGTCACCTAGTGGGTTTCCATGGTCAAGCAGAGAATTGAATCCTGGTCTCCAGGATTGTAGTCCAATGCTCACATCACTACACCACACTGGCTCTCAAAATAGTAAAGAGAGAACTAAAAATATGGCAAAGTAGATCAGCACTCCCTATGGGGCAAAAATCTTAATTTTAATTTTTTAAAAACTTTTAAAAATTATTTTGCAAGAAGCGTGGTTGGGTTGCAGCACTCTGGAGGCTAATTTGGTCCCCTCACCTGAAATATTTGCCCATGCCTGACATAGCAGGAGGTGAAAAGACCTCCACCTGACAATTTGTACAACCACTGCCAGCCAGAGTAGACTATATTTGGCTAGATGGTCTAACAGTCTGACATGGTAGAATGAAACTTCCTGTGTCCTTAATTTGAAGTGCTACCTACAAACATGCCTTCGCTGTGATAACCTCCATCAATGACTTTTCTCCTCCTGTGCTTCTTTCCTTTGTAATCCGTGCCAACAGCTAACAAGCTACTGAACTGGCAGTAAATTACAGCATTCTATTCCCCCTCTAGTCACTTGCTTCCTGTGTCACATGACTGCAAATTTATTAAAATCAATGCTAAGCTCACTGGGGAGAGGGAATCAGAGAGCTCTGTTTTTTGCTGGAGATCTTTTATTTAGTGTAACTTGGCAGGTGCATTGGAACAACAACAACGAAAAAAATCCCCAGTGAAAATCAGATCAAATGTAAGCCACGGAGAGAACGGTTTTCATTCTCCAGGGCCCTTGAAACATCTTATTTCATCTTCCTAGGTTTTCTGTTCCACGATACACTCGCAGATGACAGACTTGCAAAAGAAACCCCTGAGCCCCTGAAGTTTACTGCTGTGTTCCTGATAAGGGTCTCCATTAAAAACACAACTTCCTTTTGGGATACTAATTTCATTGAAAGCCCTTCTCTTCAAAGGGCACGAGAGCCATTATTCAGATACGATGGAAAGGTAGCATAACATGTGCATGCTTGATGCACACATTAAGATGGAAAATAGATGCCCATCAGTCCTACGTGAAAGACTGTATCTCCCTATACGAACTTGCCAGAGTCTTAAGATCCAAAGAGGAGGGCTTTAGTTCAGTCCCTTTAACATCACAGGCTCATTTGGTGAGGACACAAGACAGAGCCTTCTCAGTGGTTGCTCCTTCTTGTTGTTTCAAGTTGTTTCTGATTTATGGCAACCTTCAGGCAAACCTATCATGGGGTTTTCTGAGGCTGAGAGTGTGATGCATCCAAGATCACCGAGTGGATTTCCACAGCTGAGCAGAAATTGAACCTTCATCTCTAGGATCATAGTCCAATGCTCAAGCCACTACAACATGCTGTTTTCTACCCTGTGGAATTCTCTTCTATGGGAAGATAGGCAGTCCCTCTCTGCCCTCTGTTCATTGGCAGACTAAGACCTTTTTATTCAGGCAGGCATTTAATGATTAATTGGTGGAAGGGAATCTTTTTATGATGAGTGCATTATAAGTTTTGTGTGTTTTTGAATGATGATCTACTCTTTATAAACTACAGTTTCAATATGACAATTTTACAATTGAATTTTAAATTTTTATTGTTAGGTCTTAGCTTACACTTTCTGGGAGCTGCCTCCAGAAGAAAGTTGGCATATAACTGGAACAATTTTTTTTTTATAAAGGTACCTAGAAGTTTTCTTTTCCCCAGTGGTTAAATATCATTTGAAGGAGAGCAAGGGAACATAGGTAAGCCATTCCAATCCAGCATGTCACCTTCTCCTTGTTTTCAGCCTCCCACATGTTGAAGGGTGACCATTGCTTTAGTCAGATGTCCCTTATCAGCTTTGAATTAACACATGAAGTGGGGACAGCCAATTTCCGGCTCCTTCTGTTGTTGCTCACAGGACAAGAAAAGTTCTTTTTTGCAAGGAGTCTCTGCATGAACAGGTACTTCTTCTCTTCAGACTTGTTGCTTTACATGTGGGGAACATGGGGTTAACCATTCCCTTGGTTCAAATCAAGTAAGTAACATCTCAACAATGCTTATTTGTAATGGATAGGGTTGCCATAATGGAAAATGGAGACAGTTCCTTTACCTTTAATGGTAGTATATAAAAAGGAATTTCAGAAGCTGTTGATTGGCACACAACCAAATAACAAACAACCCTGATGAAGTCCTCTCTTCTATGATACCATTAAAGGTATAGGAACCATCTTCAGTTTTCACTCTGGCAACCCTAGAAATCGGGAAGGTCTCCATGCAGTTTAAAATACTCCATAATCATGCAGCTGAACCCTCCAAGGCGCTGTGGAGAAGCTACATGAAAATGTGTGTAAAGGGGCAGGGGCTGGCCCGTGACAATTTGCTGCCTGAGGTGGACAAGATGGTTGCAAGATAGACAAGATGGAATCTTCCCCATTCTACATAGAGAAGCTGACTGGATTGCTGGTTGAATCTTGCTTCAGTATTTGAAGCTGACTTCACTGCATCTGAGAGCAGCAGGCTAGATTAGGGAATCAGGACTGTGTGGGACACATGACTTTTTTCTCTCCACTGAAAATGAGAAAAAGGGATATTGAAAATAGATTAGGTGATTTCCCCAATTTGAGGGCAACAATCACTCAGCCCAAAGAGTCATTCTGTTGGGTAATTATGGGGGAAAATTTTTTTTCATTTATTTTCATTAAAGAAAAAAATGGTGCAAGTAGCATAATACAACACCATAACATCCATCTCTAGATTTCAACATACAACAATTATAAATAAACAAAAGAAAAATATAGAGAAAAAAGAATCTCAATATCTACAATTTAATGAGCTTAATAATAATACTAAGGGGAAATTTCAATAGAAGGAAGAGTCACGCTAAGTGAATAGTAGGCTGTATCCACTAGACAGTTGCAGCAATTTGATACTACTGTGTACCATGGCTCTGTCCTGAAGAATCCTGAGATATGTTGTTTGGTGAAGTATTTAGAACTTACTGCCAGACAGCTAAAGCAATGTAGTTCAGGGAAGTGCCCTAAAACTCTTCAGGTACTTCATCAAATTACAATCCCAGAATGTAGCCACAACAAGCAATGTGGTATGAAACTGCCATAACATGTATAACATTCATATTTTCAGCCACAGAATTTAACTGTCTGGCTAGGTGGCCAATGCAACCTAATAAATGTGGAAGAGGCTGATAAGCCAAAAGCTAGCGTATTTGCTGGCATATAAGATGCACGTGTATATAAAACATACTCCATTTATACACTGGTAAATACTATTTGCTGGCATATAAGACATACGGGCCCTACACTCATTTTCAAACAGATTTTTTTTGGGAAAAAAGTGAGTCTTATATGCCAGCAAATACAGTATATTGTACTACAGCGTTTTCTAATATATAGAGAGGACAAAACCAGACACACTGTTATTTGTATGTTCATTCTGGGTTTACAGAGGATTGGGACTGTGTATCTTGTTTTCTACTCATCGGATGACAAGGCAGATTTTTTTTTCCTGTTATGTCTATAAATTTTTATAATGCAAATGGCAGGATCTCCAAGAAATCCTTTCAGATGTAGGCCTGAACTGAATATACTCCAGTTTTAATTTATTGGTGAAAAATATCAGTTTGATTGCTTTGTTACATTTATATTCCACCTTTCCTTCCAAGAGCTCAAGGCAGTATACATAATTCACCCAAGTTTTATCCTGGTTAACAACCATGTGAGGTGGGTCATGCTAAGCAATAGGAATTGGTTCAAGACAAAGAGGTAACATTTCCAGAAATTATGAAGCTATGGGAGGATTTTTTTTTGGTCCAGTTTTTGTCAGAACCTCATCGCTCCAGAAATTTTTGGAAATACTGAAAAAATGTGATATGAACATCCTTTATTGATTTAAAATCACTTTGTTTCTTTAGGAGAAAACCTTTGTTATTTATATTTTGCTTTGCTGTAAAATTATCATGTTCATCATATTAAAAACACAATTTGTTCAGAGAATAATTACAAATTGCATTTACTTTTTAAAATTTGTATTTCTTTGTTACCTGTGGAGCTATACAGTCTTGAACTCTAAGGAACTCCTTTGGTTTCAAAATGCTGAAAAATT
Organism: Cyclura pinguis; assembly: GCA_030412105.1. Classification (NCBI taxonomy): domain Eukaryota; kingdom Metazoa; phylum Chordata; class Lepidosauria; order Squamata; family Iguanidae; genus Cyclura; species Cyclura pinguis. Next base: position 270,875,368 of record CM059601.1, on the reverse strand, counting down.
AACTGAAAAGGAAAACAGGGACATTTCCGCACTACACTGTTATGATGCTATTATTCCACTTTCAACATCCTATGGAATCCTGGGGGAATCCCACTTTAGGAAGGGATATCTTTGGCCTCATTAAAGTACAAACCCCAGAATTCCACAGGATGTTGAAAGTGGAGTAATAGCACTATAACAGTGTAGTGTGGAAATGGCCCAGGTTTGTAATACTGTCATAAGACACACAAATTTGAGTGGCATATTTCTAATGCCACCAAAACCACACAAATGACTACAAAAATGGTGACAGAGAACAGCCCTATTGAAACATAATGTATGATGGATATAATATTTGATCAGGAGGTCAGCCGAGTTATTAATTTTTTTTAACTGAAGTGTATCTGCAGATGGTTCTTTCTCCTCTAAATGTTGGCTTAAGTAAGAGGGTTCCTTTGGGTGACATCCTTGTTTTATTAATGAGCCCCTTCTCTGATCTGACATGAAAATGAGGTTTAAAAAAGCCTCATTGCAGATGTTAAACTGTTGTTCAGTGTTAATAGGAACAGGGGATCCATCATCTAGGCCATTATCCCAACCCCTATGAGGGCCTGAGTTGACTCCATGCCATGATAATTAAGTGGTTAATGCTGTTTGCACCCTTTCCCACAACGAAATGCAACATGAAACCCTTACGTCCTGTTTTTAGTATCATTAGCCATTTCTCTCTCTTTATTCAGCTGTTTCACATATTGACCAAGAGAAACAATGTTCCGGAGAAAACTCACAGAGGGTTTTACAAGGTTCAAACCAGCCAAATTAAATTACTATACATGGTACAGTTAATATTTCTTCTGTCTGTAGCAGAGATATGGAACCTCACGGTTTGGAGGGTCAATGGGGCCATCGTGGGATCCAGATTTAGCCATCTGGGGTTTCTCAGAAGGTCACTTCCTTTGTCTATGACCCTTGCGGCTTCTCTTCTTCTAAAGGGTTCAGATACCTCTCCTAAGGATTTGTTACTGACAGTAAAAAGTTAAACTACAGTAGTATTTTGTCTGGCCCTTTTACCTTTGGACATAACACCACTGTGATCCCTCGTCTTGGCCAAGCCATTTCAGAGTTCCTCACCCTAAAGTCTACAACTAGTGCAGACTAAAACATAAGATCATGTTGTGAATTTTAGCAGTGGTTGTCTACATCCTGGACTCTAAAGAGTAGATTGATTAGTACAGCCACTGGGCAGACCCATTGCCTATTGAGATAGAGATACCAAGTAAAACACCCCCCGAAACAGTATGTCTAAACTTTCACCATGCATGGGGAGCTTCTTGGGACATTTTAGGTCTTGGCAAGACCTTTTTAAATAACAGGAGGTGAAAAGAAGTAGCTTCCTTTTCACCTCCTGTTTTGAAAAAGAACTGTCCTGGCCTAAATTTTTGCAGCTCCCCCAGCAAAATATGGTTAAAATACCTTCCACACTCTCTAGAGGGTATTTTTTTTTAAAAAAATTTTCTATTTTTGAAGACCTTGGGAGGTAAGGGTCCTCCAAATGTAGTGAAAATGCCTTCAGTAACCCTAGAAGGTATTTTGGAACAAAATATTTTTGGCAATTTTTTTAAAACTAGGGGGTCACAGAAATGGTTCTGGGGATGCATGCACCCCACACTTTGCCGACCTCTGGTTTAAAGGTTTAAAATATTATTGGTTAGCTTCTGTAGCAGGAAGGGTTACTCAGAATTCATAGCTATTTAACAGGCCTGGGTACAAACAGGAAATTATATTAACTAGTAGGAATCTGTCTAGCTGGGTTTTGCACATACAGAAGAACCACCTTAACAATATGTGGCCCTCCAGATGTTATTGGACTGCAGCTCCCATTATCCCTCATCATTAGCTATGTCAGGGCTAATGGAAATTGCAGTCCAACAATAAATGGAAGGTCACAAGTTGTCCACCCCTGCTCTTGGCCTTCATCACAGGTAGCAATATGTCTTAGGTTGGCCCTAGCACAAAGGCACTCCATAAGATCTCAGAGGCAAGGGTGAAGAGCAACTCTGGGTTAGATGGATCAGTGATGCAATAATTTGGGTCATTAATTCAAATAGTTTCATGAATACATAATGAAGCATAAAACATAAATGGTGGTGCAATTTTCTTTCTCTGATTCAGGAGAACACTGGTGGAATAAATCAAGAACAAATATTTCAGATGATACATTGCTGAGTTTCAAGCAAGCCCCATTTTAATGAATGGGATTATTTACCCTACACCAGAGGTAGGAATTGTGCAGCTCCCTGGATATTGTTGGATTGTAACTCCCAGCAAAGACTAGATGTATAGCCATTGGTAAGGATCTTGGGAATCGCAGTTCAACAGTATCAAGAGTGCCACATCATTCCCACTCTGCCCCCATGGCCTAGTTGAATTTGCTACTTCTCACCAGGGCAGGCCCAACTGAAGTAATGAAATTTACAAAAATGCTAGTTTACCATGGAGCTGGGGCTAACAACCAAATTTAGTCCAATAGCTATACAAGCACAGTGAGTATATTCTAAGGAACATGAACCTGTTGATGAAGTTTGAGTTTTATTTAACAACATAATTTGCTGTTGTTAATTGAATTCACTGGTGATGATACATTGGGAGGTATCACCAGCTGTGGAGTAAATTACTGAAAGTTACAGCAGAGTTGAAAATCTATCAGATGAGGATCAGCTTGGAAAATACAGGTCAATATATGGATTAACAACTAGAGGATTTAATGAGGGGGGTTGGTTTGTATTATTAGCAGCAAAGAATGGTTAGATGGATTTTATAGATGCAACCAAAAGGATAATGGGCAATGCTTGGTGACAATGAATGCCAAGAGAGAGAGAGAGAGAGAGAGAGAGAGAGAGAGTCAAGACTAGACTTTTCTTTTGGTATTTCTGACTTTATTATTGTGTTTTTTATCAGTGTTTTAGCACCATTAGTAATATTTTGTGTTTTAGAAGCCATATATTTAGATGTACCACCCATTACCTAATTTTATTAATTTTAACAATTCATTATCCTTATGAGAATCCTGTTATTCCATGTTGACATCTTATGCCTGGGAACTAATGCAATACATCTGCTGTTGCAGCTGCTACTACTAGTAGTAAACTCCACCAAAATTCCATATTATGGTCATACATTTATTAGGCTAACCAAAAAAGGCACAGCAATCTTTATGCTGGCTTTTGCAACATGGATGTTGGAATTTGTTGTTTTGGTCAATATGACTACCCCCACGTATGGCTAAGCTGAATGGACTCTAATCACTTCAGGCTACCTAGTAAGTGTGCTTAGGATGGCATCTTTACTGTGGGTAACCTATAGTACTACTGCTGAGGAGTCCAGCCTCTCCATTCTGTTGCCTGTTCCCTTAGTTGGTAGGAGGTTCCATTTTAGCTAGACAATGGCAGGACATCAGAACAAAACAGCCCGGGCATCAGAAACAACAGAAATGAACTCCCACCATAATTCCAGATAAAGATGGAGATCATCAGTCTGATTCCCAATCTAGACACTGGAATCATGATGTCCCTGGCCATAAGTATCTCCCAAAGCCCATATTTGTCCTGCTCCTGGAGCTGCTATTTTTCTTCTGGGCATCCCTCCCAATGGGAAAATCATACCTTCAGAATCATTGAATCATGAAGATGAAAGTGACCACAAAGGGCATCTGATCCATCTCCTACAACGTACAATTAAAGCAGTTCCGAGAGATGGCCACCTAATCCCTGCTTGAAGTCTTCCACATCATTTGGAAGTTCACCACTCTCCAAGGCAGTCTATTACCCAGTCAAACAGATCTTATTACCAGGAAGTTCTTCCTAACGATTAGGTGGAAACTCTTTTTTGTAATTAGGATCTGTTGGTTCCTGTTCTAATCTTGGAGAAACAAAACAAAACAAGGCTTTGTCCATTTTCATAGAAATCATAGAGCTGGAAGAGACCACAAGGGCCGTTGAGCCCAGCCCCCTGCCATGCAGGAATACACCCTCAAAGCACCCCTGACAGATGACCATCCAGTCTCTCTTTAAAAACCTCCAAAGAAGGAGACTCTACCATACTCCCAGGCAGTGTATTCCACTATCAGACTGCTCTTACCATCATGAAGCAGTCACGTAGGGACGTGGGGGCGGGGGGGGGATTTGCCCTGGGCAGCAATATTTTTGGGGTGTCTAGGCTCACAGCCATTGCCCCTGCATGCCGTGGCCACACCCCACGCCCCCCGGCCACGCTCTCACACCCCTGGCCACGCCCCCATGCATCGCAGCCCTGCCTCTCCCACCATAGCCCGGCCTCCTCGTGCCCCCCCTTCACACATTCCAAGCTCTGCCACTATCATGAAGTTCTTTATGATGTTTAGATGGAATCTCTTTTCCTGAAGTTTGAAGCCGTCGTTCCATGTCCTAGGGCCTTTCCACACCACACTGTTATAATACTATTATTCCACTTCCAACATCCTATGGAATTCTTGGGTTTACAGTTTAGGAAGGGGTATTTAGAATTCTCAGGTAGAGAGCTCCTTGGCCTCAGTAAACTGCAGACTCCAGAATTCCACAGGATAATAGCACTATTAACAGGGTAGCACAGAAATGCCCCTAGTTTCTGGAGCAGCAGAAGCAGGCTCGCTCCATCTTCAATATGACATCGAATGAGATCCCTTCTCTATTATATCCTTTCAAATATTTAAAGATAGCTAGCATACCACTTTTCAGTCTTTTCTTCTCCATGCTGAATGTACCCAGCTCCCTAAATTGTTCTTCACTGGCCTTAGAAGTGTGACTCTTTTCTAAAACAAGGAGTTCCCCTCCCCTAATACCGTGGCAATTCATGAAAAAAGTGTATTTTGCCCCTAACCAGACATGCCATTCTAGTTATTTCCTCGTTTATCCCGATGGGCTGGTGTGACTTCAGGAGAGTCTGAGGGCTGGACAAAATGGCCTCCAATCCGCCCCCCCCCCCAGGTTACTATCTACTGCTCCAAAGAGATATATTTATGTAAAGAACATAGAATGGATGCCAGTGTTCAAAAATATTAAAATAAAGCGAGACTAGACTACAGTTACAGAATACCACAGTCTCTCTGGTTTCTTGAGGCCAACAAATAATAAATAATAAGAATAGTCATAATGCCATAGATCTTTCTGTTGTGAAGAGTATAATGAGCCGCTTCTTAATAATTAATAAGACTCCTTCAGTCAATCAATAGCCTGTCAGTAGGAATGAGCATTTCATATTCCCTTGTTTCTTTCTCTGCCTTGTACACATATGAGCGGGCACGAGTGCACTCCCCTTTAAGCCAAGTACAAAATGGTACATCTGTTAAATTTAAGTTATGAGGGTTTCCCTCTCACTAGGAAATGAATAAAGCAGTTGTGATTCATCTTGCTTTAGCAGAGACATAAGCAAAAGGATTTGATTGGGCCCTTTGAGAGATCAAACAGAGAAAAAGTACTACAAAAAGCAAATAATTGGGGGTCAGGGGAGCCTCAGTGCTTTGCACTGCACTCCTCTTAATACCCTCCATGTGTCACTGTTAAATAATTTCTCACTTTCCTTTTGTTTTCTTTGGTTGTGTTGTCTCCTCTCACAATGTGAGGCTGTTTTAGGTCATGTAATAACTGCAGCAAATAGTGCAGGACTCACAGTGATGCAAAGAGAAAAAACCTTGGGCCTTATCTTGCATGGGTATGTTTGGATCATGCAGACCTGCTTTGTCCTAACAAAAGCTTAGAAAAAATCCTTTTTTTAAAGACTATAACTCCCAGAACCCCCCAACCAGCATGGCCACCAGAAATCCCTAGCCAGCTGAAGGATACTGGGAGTTATGATCTCATAGAATCATAGAATCATTGGAAGAGATCACAACAGCTATTGAGTCCAACCCCCTGCCATATAGGAACACACATTCAAAGCACCCCAGCAAATGGCCATCCAGTCTCTGTTTAAACACCTCCAAAGAAGGTGACTCCACCACACTCAAAGGCAGCATATTCCACTGTCCATCAGGAAGTTCTTCCTAATGTTCAGATGGAATCTCTTTTCCTGAAATTTGAAACCGTTGTTCCATGTCTTAATCTCTGGAACAGTAGAAAACAGGCTTGCTCCATCCTCAACATGACATCCCTTCAAATATTTAAACATATCTATCATAGCAACTCTTAACCTTCTTTTCAACAGGCTGACAATGCATAGCCCCCTAAACTGTTCCTCATGATTCCCAGACCCTTCACCATTTTGGTAGCCCTTCTGTGGACATGTTCCAGCTTGTCAATATCCTTCTTGAATTGTGGTGCCCAGAACTGGATACAGTATTCCAGGTGAGGTCTAACCAAAACAGAATAGAGTGGTCTCAAAAACTAAATGTCAAAAAGTAGTGGCTGAAATCCTGTATCAGCTTATACTTAACTAAGTATAGACAGACACCTCACAATTTCCCCCCCTTCTCCGTCCATTTTGCCTTAGTGTATACGAGGCACCAGGGTATAAGACACACCCTATTTTCAAAGGTCATTTTCCAGGAAAAAAAAAAGTATGTCTTATACACTGGCAAATATGGTAAAGGAAATGGAAGTGCACAGATGTGACCCATTTTCCATCCTAATAGCTATGAGACTATAGAAGCAGGATATTAACACGAAGTTCATTCCCCTTGTCTGTTTCTACCCTTCCCTCTTTTGCCATCCTTCAACTGGCAAGCTAAAGTGAAATTTGAGGTTGTGTGCCTTCAAGTCATTTCTGACCCTAAGGTGGGGCTGAGAGTGTGTCATGCACTCAAGGTCACCCAGTGGGTTTTTTCCAAACAGGGAATTAACCCAGTGGGTTAATTCCAAACAGGGAATTAAACCTTGATCTCCAGGGTTGTAGTCCAATGCTCAGACCACTACACCATGCTGGAACAAACTACAAGACACAAATAAATCCCTTCTTTGCTACTGGACAGGTGGCAGTGTATGGCTGTGATGCTGATAGAGACATCTACTTGTTGTCAGAGGTCAAACTCACAGCACACCTGTCCCCTCCTTTGTGGATTCAGTTGACATGTGAACTGGGTCCACACACACAGGTGATCCAGGGGCTCATGCTGCTTTCTTTTCTTATTCTTTTCCTAGCTTTGGGTAGTACAATCTGAACAAGCAAGTTCCAGTATGCCAAATGAAAACGAAGCTCCAATGCTATTATTTTTTCCATCCTTGAGAGTTTTGCTTTTTCCTCCATTTGCAGTTAACATATAGCCTAAAAGAGTCTTATCTTTTGGGAATAGACACACAACAAAAAAAGACAGTTTCCCAATGTGAGGAGGGAACTTGGTATGAGGCCACAGTCACATAAGCCTGTTTATGTATTTTTTGAATGTGTATTTATGTATTATGTATTTTTTGAATGTGTGGAGAACTTCTCTGAATTCCTATTGCAGATCTTGACATTTACGTATTGCAGTCCTTGCCTTTTCCTTTCTTTCTGTTGCCTTCCTATTTTGGTATTTTAGCTTTAAAGTTCTCATGATCAGGTGCTGTTCCCTTTCCTTTGTAATTCAACACTCTATAAAGCAGCACATATGACTGACATTACTGCTACTGCTAGCTCTACTCAGTGCTTCTACCAACTACCAGACTTGGTGCTATGCCATGCAAGTGCAATTGCTTACTACTAGAGCTTGGAAAGGTTACTTTGTTTGGAGTACTGTTGAAGAATTCCCCAGCCAATGTGACTAGTAGCTATGTTGGCTGGTAGCTGTACAGTTTGCCCTCTGTACATGTGGGGGTTCTATTGCAGAACCCTCATGAATGGAAAATTCATGCATGCTCAGGTCCTGTTATATTCAATGGCAGTGACATGCACATGGATGCTTCAGCATGCAAGCACATCATTGCCATTTTAGGTACAAGATGTAATGTTTTGCATGTTCTGGAAGCTGCATGTGCAGAGGTTGTGGGTAAGAAGGGCCCACTGCAATCCAAATGATAACGTTCCCAAGTGTTAATTGCCACTGTTATCATTATGAGTGATCTTCTGTATCCCATCAGTGGGGACAGTACATTGTAGAATGTCATTGGAGAGGGACTTCTCTGCTCTGACAACCATGTTCTGGAATACCTTCCCCTTCGAGGCCCAGTTGGCACTGGGTGGCATTCTGGCACAAAGTAAAACAATGGCTTTTGATGAAAGCCTGTGGAGCCTAATTGATTTTATCCAGATCTACATGTGTGTTGATTGTTTTAAATTGTGTGAAGCTGTCTAGATAGATTTTGTTTGTATTTTGTATTAACTTGTCAAATTATTCGATATACTTTTAATTAGTTTAAATGATTTTTTATTGGTTTATATTGTCTGAAAGAATTACACTGATTTTATTGCTTGCTACCCCGACAACCCATGATACGGAGTAGAATATGAATATTTATATATGTAGATACTTACATAGACACATACATAGCAATACCACATTTTCTTCCAATAGCATCCATACATCTCCATGGAAATAATTGACATACTGCAAATCTGTACAGTGTTAAAAAAGGGGGATCAGGTTTCATACCTAACTGAAAGGCAATAGTTTGATCGATGCACATAACAATGTGAACAGTTCGGTTTTGGAAACCTTCTTCTATTTCTATATTTGTTTGTCAGCCTCCAGTAGGTGGCACTTTGAGCCAGTTTTCCCCTTCTCTGTCTGAATATACTGGCCAACATCTGAAAAGAAACAAGTTTATGAGTCTTCCTCAGGCTGGTCATGCTGAGCCCTACAGGGCAATCTGAGTGCAAATGAAAGAGGAAATAAGGAAATCTGGCAGGAAGGCATGATGACCCCCAATGAAAGGTTTATTTCTTGAAACATTTTCAAGAGTGCAAAGTACAGAGACAAAGGGGAACGGAGGAATTGCAATGTAATTGCCTCTTTGCTAGTGAAGAAGGGACCATGGGCTACCTAGTCAATTGGCAGGTTGAGGATGGAGTCATTTCTCACCAAGCAGAGGTATTTATTCAGAAGAAAGTGACTGATTCTGTACCTCTTTCTGCATTCTGTTTGGCCAATTATAATTGAGGATCACAAACACAATCACAATTTAACTTTCTATATATATATTCAACAACAATGTTACTGCAGGAATTACAGTTTGCTTTAATTTTACTTATTTTATTTTGTTAAACATTGATGTAGTTGAACCTAAAAAATTATCCCGGAACTGTTAGGCAAAGGGGTTCTCTTATTATATCCATTGTTTAAAGACAATAAAAGGAAAATTTTGCAAATTAACATTTGGAGAGAATAGAAATTCAAACAAGAAGCTAGCTCAAATGGTGGAAGTGGTCAACAGATTCTGAACCAAGTAAATGCATTATTTGTGAACACAGGGAGGGGACCAAAGTACCCCAATTCTGTCCATCAAATATGTTCAACTGCAGGAGGATTGTTTATTTGAAGCAATCAGCTCAAATCAATGCCAGATACAATTCAGAATGGTCTTTGCTTTCAGCTTGGAGCACAGAGTCACAAATAGGTCTAGGAACAATTGGACTATTAAGGGGAAAGGTGCTGTTTTCAGGGCTTGTTATTCTTTTTTTTTTCCCCATGGAGAAATGGCTTTTCATTCATGCAAAGGTGAAGAAAGGTCCTTAGAAATTTTGTCTGGCTGTTTCTCCAATTCATGCTTGAAAAATGCTAGTTTTGTAAATTCTGAGCTGAATTGACTGAATCATCACTTCCTCAGCCAGTGTGTAGATTGCAATATCAATATTTGTCACATTTTGTGTTTCTTCAAATTTTATCATGTACTTTTCAACTTTAAAAATGCATGAATATGCATTTTAAGTTGTGCTGTCCAGGGTTTTGCAAAGAACTCATTCCTGTATAGGAATACCAGGTAACCTGCTTCATGCAAAAACTTGCTTTTTTATATTTTCAACTAAGGGTGGGCATACCTAGGTGGGCCATTTTTAGTACCTTCTGATTCTGCATAGACTACACTGGCACCATGTTTTTCACAATCGGAAATTATGTTTTCACCTATTGGAAGTCATTGCCTGTCACTGTCAAATCCTTTTCCAGATGTTTAAGGATAGAAGTCAGAACTGCACCATCTGAAGGCAATTTTCAGTCAGAAAAAATGTGAATGTGTGTTGGGGAGTGTTTAAAAAATAAGGCTGCAGGGAATCTGTCATGGTTGGGGGGCAAGGGTCACAAGGCCCCTAAGGTATGAAGACCATTGGCTGCATAATTGCCACATCTGTTGCAAAGCAGGAAGGGTAAAGCCTTTTCATGTCTTAATTATATTTGTTTGATGTGAATTTTACTAGTTAGCTGTCTTGAGCGCTGTTTTGTGGCAGAAAAGAGATAAATTGAATAAATGAATACATGGATGAATTATTGCAAGAAAACAGATGCAAAATTAGGAGAGAAAGCAGACATCCATGTGTATCAGAATTGGAGAAAAATGGCCACAGTTCTAAGGAAGAATTAGCGATATGTGGCCTGTAGCCTGCATGCTTTCCTTAAATCAATGGATATAGCCTAACAACCCCTTGGCCACCACTGAATCTGTGCTCAGATCACCGATCGCTGCACAGCATGTAGCCAGAATTACAGCTGCCTCAGTGAGCAGTGGAACCCTATGAGATGTTCTCTTCCATAGTCTCAAACCCTCCAACATTTCACAGATGAAAACCAGGACACGTGGGGCCGAGCACCATCAGAGTGTGGTCAAGATGGCAAAAATTATTAATGAGGAAGAGCACACTAGCTAGGAGAGGTTGCAGCAGTTTGGTTTTGCCTGAGCCTACTGGGAAGAGCAGGATTCTGCGTCTTTCTCTTCTTTTCCCTCCTCTGCTGAGTTAATTGAGTACAAACTGCCTTTGTACATTGAAGTCAGTCTGCAGCAACTGAAGTAAGTTGAAGACAAAAAGGGAAAGTGGGGGGAGGAGAAAGAGGCTGGGACATTTTAAAGGCAGCTGAAAAAGTGGGAAGACAGAGGATTAATTGGACATTGACCTGCCAAATTAGGGCAGTTGGAGGAGCTATAATCTGCCAGGGCTGTGTAGTACTGGAGGACATTCTGGCAAGCTCCTCCACCCATAGAGTTGCTGCAGTTGCCTCTGAATTTTGTAGGCTGTCGTCAGAGAAGAGTGGGATTCTTTAACAGCTATGGGGCCACCACTGTGGGCTCCCTGCCCTGAAGAAGTTGCCCATTCCTGCTCTGATGTAATATTCGCAGTCTCTCTGTCTCTTTCTTCATGAGGAATTTGCTCATACATGTTTTGTTGTTGCATACCTTCAAGTTGTTTCTGACTTATAGCAACCCTAAGGTGAATCTATCACAGGGGTTTTTGAGGCTGAGAGTGTTTGATGTGCCCAAGGTCACCCAGTGGGTTTCTCATGACCAAGTGGAAGCTGAACCCTGTTCCCCAGGCTCAAACCACTACACCACATTGGCTCTCAACTATACATGTCTCTAGCAAAAAAAATCCATTTGAGGTGCCTTTTCCTGCTCTTCAGTAACAAAAGACAAAAGCGTTTCAAATATGCCAAAGTATCTTCAGTTATTAATCCATCTTGGAGATAATAGTGGAAATGTTTGCTAGAAAAAGATATACCAAAAGATTTGAAAGCCTTTGTTTATTGCTTATATTTTGAGCAGACAAGTGCTTAAATACACAGACAAACACACGGGAGCCTGGATGGGGGGATACTTACGTCAAGATTCAGACCCAGGCAGTGCTTCAAAACATGCTTGACATATCTAATGAGTTTCTCTATTTTGAGGGGGAAAACCCTAAAATAGCTGGAAACGCTCCCTTTGAAGTATAACTTAAGTATGCATGTGCAGGATTATAGTATCAAAAGACTTTGTTTCCCTTCTCTGGATGGGTTTGAGAAAGGCATTGGTATGACAGAGAATCGAGCTCCTTTGAGGCTATCATGGTCCATCAGGTAAATAATTCATAGGCTATAGTTGAAGATGCTTAAGTAAATGCTTATACAAAGGGCTTGAGACTCCTTTGACTAAATGCTGAGTTACCTCAGTGCAATGCCTTTGATTTCATTGGCATTCAATAGAAAGACAGCAGGAAGTGTTCTTCAAGCATCATATGGGATGTTTTTTCCTCCTAAGAACATAATTCAACAGGCTTATGGAATATTTACCCTCAATTCCCATAATCGGTGGGGACTAACTACTTCCTAGCAGTTGTGATTAAGGTATGATATGGTCCTTTTCCTGCCTGAAGAGCAGGCTATAAATATGTGGGTAGAAGAGGTTGGCAACAGTCTGCCTGGGCTGAATCATGCCCCCTGAAAGGCGCTGCCAGTTTCCACACTTACATGCGGCATGTATGGCAACAGAAGTTGCTAGTGAGTGACTTTGGAGGCTAGTGGATAAAATATTGGCTGACTAACTCTGACTTCTCCCTCAAAGCATTATTTTTGGCTTTCATGGAGTCATGCCCCTGTCCCAAGACCCAGAAAGGACTCGTCCAAACAGTCTTACCCCAGAGACATGAGAGGAACAATACTGTGTAGGTGGAAAAGGGAGACCCCAGAAATCTCAGAGCACTTATATAACAAGGAATTATAGCCCCCTCCCCACTCCAATATTGATATGGCTTAATTGGCAAATATTATTTAATTGGCAAATTACATTAATTGACATTGATATAAAATGGGACATGAGGTGACTGAAAGGTCAAACCAGGCAGAGGGAAACTACTGACTGTAAATGTGAGATTGCAAGGAAAGTCAGCCCATATCTCCCTCCAGGTGCAGCCAAAGTCACTGTCAGGCAGATTACAAGGCAACCTCAGAGATAATAGGCTGATGCAAGGCTGAACCTCTCCAATGGTGTACAATGGTCAAGCCAACGTTCCTACCAAACAGTGATTGTTTCAACCCTGTTACCTCACACCTGGATGTCTCCTTGCATTGTCCTGACTCTCTCCTTAAGGGCAGGGCTATTAAGACAGCCATCATCTCTTTGTTACTGAAGCGTTGAGACCATTAATACTGTCCAGACCCCATTGTCTGTGTTGCAACTTCCATTGTCCACTTGGCTAGGAGAGCAATTCACACTCATACCCGCAGGGTAGATTTTCAAGATAAAAACCCTCCATTTTGAGCAATTCAGAGCAGTCTCTTGCCATGCTGAATGCCACACTGTCCCTCAATTCCTGAACAAGAACTGTCCTTAGACTTGGTCTGAGCCGCATCTCTGATTTCCTCACTACTTTCAGATCAATAATTATCGCTTGAACCCTATAAGGCCTCTATCTACAACTTTCCTCTCTTTTCCTTCAGTTAGCTCTTGTGTGCTTGCATGAGTGTTTAGGTCTTCTATGTGTGTGTGTGAATCTTCTCAATAAAACACATTTTTAATTTACATTTTGGATTCTCTGGCTGGTTCTTTCCTGAAAGACCCGGTAGACAGTGGTGGAAAGATCTCATGAAGTTACCCCTTTCTTACAGGCCTCCTAAGTTTGAGCTAATTAATTCCCCATAGTCATGTGGAGGTATTGGCATCATGGTTGGACCCTTGAGTCATCCATGTTTTGGGGTAACAAAGGACTCACTAATTGGGCTAACAGCTGGGTAAGACTCTGAGCCTATATAAAGAGAGACTAGATTGGGAGTAGGCTGTTGTAGCCAACTGATACTATTGGTGGAAACAGCCCAGATTACACTCGCATTTCTTGTTCTTGCTTCTAGAATCCTTGACCTTCACCTCATCTATGGATTTTGCCATCAGACTGTGATTCTCTCTCTGGATTTATGGCAAACTAGGACTGCAAAGGACTGACTAAGGACTGACTAAGATAAACTTTGCTTGCAGGCTGTGGATAACAGGTTAATTAGGCAGCTGTAAGCCTTGGTTAGCTGTTGGGACAGGACAGATGGGA